>CP119900.1:0-1200000 GCA_029542865.1 Malassezia equina
CTTAACACTTAACACTTAACACTTAACACTTAACACTTAACACTTAACACTTAACACTTAACACTTAACACTAACACTAACAAATAGTGTATGAGTTACGTGGATGAGTTAATCGGAGGGGAGCGGGACGAGTTAATCGGAACGGACGCGGGACGAAGGGGGAGGGGCGCGGACGAGTTCTTCGGAGGAATGGGGGCGTGTACCGTGTGGCGGCTGACAAATGGATGGTCCCGTGATGTTGCCTTGCCGTGATCACGTGGGCCACCCTCGTCCTCGTGATCGTCGTCAATCATGTCAGCACAGTCCCGTGACGTCGTCCCGTGACGTCGTCCTGTGGTTGCCATGTGGCTGCCATGTGGCCTGTCGTCATGTGCTACGGAGGTCATGTGGCTGCTGGTCATGTGCTGCGTTGGTCAGGTGTCCTGGTCGTCATGTGTTGGCCTCGCCTCCCCTCGCCTGGTCCTCGTCTTGCCCTCCCCATGCCACGTGGTCTTCATCACGGTCCTCTCCACGCCTCTGCCCAGCCTTCTCCAGGTCCCCCCCACCAAGTGGAGCCCTCTCGTGCAGCCGACTGGTGCCCCCCTCACCATGCCCCCCCATGTCCCCTAGGCCTCCCTTTTCAATCTTCTCTTCTTCGTTATCCCCCCTTTTCATCCCCCTCCCTCCTCATCCCTCCTCTTCGTCCCCCTTCTCTCTCCGAGGGGTCCCTCCCCCGCCCTACTTCAAGTCCCTCCGCTCCCTTTTTGCGCCCCCTTCAATTCTTACCTACCTCTTCTCTATTTTACTGTCTTTTCATTAGTCCCGAGCAATCGCCCTCTCTTCCCCTCTTACTCCAGCAGCCCTCTCACTTGTTCTAATCTTCAATTCCCTCCTCAGCCTCCATAATCCCACCTGCCGTTTAAGACGCACGGGAGCCGCCGCCTCCAAGCCGCCTCCGCTACCAGGTCCAGTCCTCATCTCTTCCCCTCCAGCATCCTACTTCAAGTCCCCTGCGCGTCCCTTTTTGCCCTTCCGCTCCTTTTTTGATCTTTACATTCGAATCACAGCGCCTCCTACTTTTCAATGGTTCTCCTCGTTCATCGCTGGCTCCTCTCTATTGATGACCCTTCTCCCATCCCTCCGTGGTGGCATGCCGCGGCTCCCAGCCCGACCTACTAGGTCAACCAACACCCTTCCATAACTCGCTTAGGGGTCCCTTTTTGCCCTTCCGCTCCTTTTTTGGTTTCTTTCTTCGCGGATATGCAATCACAACGCTTCCTACTTTTCAATGGTCCTGCTCATTCTTCGCTATCCCTTCTCTATGCCCCCTTTTCATGACCCTTCTCTCTCCTCGTCCCTACGTGGAGGGGGTCGACCACGTTGACCTACTAGGTGCCCTCCATGTCATCCCTGCGTCCAGGCCCCCCTCACATCTCAGCTCCACCTAGTAGGTCCCTACCACATCTCCCTTAGGGGTCCCTTTTTGCCCTTCCGCTCCCTTTTATGATCTTTTCTCGACTGGATCGGAATCTGGCTGCCTTCTAGATTCCAGTCCACATGTTCATTGTTCGCTATATGATGGTCCTTCTCCCATCCCGACGTGGAGGCATGCTCCCGGCCCGACCTACTAGGTCCTTACCACAACTCGCCTGGGGGGTCCCTTTTTGCCCTTCCGCTCCCTTTTTAAATCTTTTCTCGGCGGTTCTGAATTCAGTCCACCTTCTAGATTCCAGTGATCATGTTCATTCTTCGCTATCCCTTCTCTATGTCATGTCCCTTCTCTCTCCTCACCCCTCTCCGTGGAGGGGGTCGACCAGCTCCACCTAGTAGGTCCACCAACAAGCTCCCACAACTCGCTTAGGGGGGCTATTTTTGCCCTTCCGCTCCCTTTTTTGATCTTTTCTCGACTGGATCAGAATTTGGCTGCCTTCTAGATTTCAATGGTCCTGCTCATTCTTCGCTGTCCCTTCTCTACGCCCCCTTTTCATGTCCCTTCTCCTCCCATCCCGCCGTGGTGGCATGCCGCGGCTCCCGGCCCGACCTACTAGGTCTACCAACACCCTCCCACAACTCGCTTAGGGGTCCCTTTTTGCCCTTCCGCTTCCTTTTTTGAACTTTTCTTCACTGCTATGGAATCACAACGCCCCCTACATTTCAATGGTCCTGCTCGTTCATCGCTGGCTCCTCTCTATGCCCCCTGTTGATGGACCCTCTCCCTCCTCATCCCTCCGTGGAGGGGGTCTACCACGTCGACCTACTAGGCGCCCTCCCATGTTACGCCTCCGTCCACGCCCCCTGGTCTACCAGCTCGTCCTACTAGGTGCCCCACGTTAGCAAAAGTCGCCCAGCGTCCCTTTTTGCCCTTCCTCCCTCTCACTACCTAGCAATCTCTCTCAGAATGACTCTATGCCACTATGTTGGCCTCAATGACGCTCTTTCATTCGTCTCTGCAAGTCTTGCATCGGTGCTCCCCTGCCATCCCTGTCTGTAGCCTTCATTCAGGGTTCGTTATAGCCATGACTTCTTGGTGTTGGTTTCGCCTCGCTAGCTCGTATCGTGCCCTCATGGCTCCAGTGCCTCTTGGCTTCCAGTGTCTCTTTACTAAGCACTCACGTCCCCCGCCGTCACAGGCCCCCAGGCAGTCGGCTGCCTCGTCTGCCCGGTCACGTGGCAACAACAGGCCCCATCGTTCGGACCCAAAGACTCCTTCTTTCGGCGGAATCTCTTCACTGGGGGCATTTTAGCAGCATCGCATGCATCTGGTGCGGCTTTGGGTGTGCAACTCCGTCGTTCGGGAACGGGCTGCCGGCTCCTCAAGCCTGCCTCGCTTCCTTCTAGTTAATTCCTCCACTTTCGTACTTTTACCCCGCATTCCTCCATTGTGCCTGGCTCGGCCTGCGCGTCGGTTGTTGGCGGCTCTTGCTAGAAAAGCTCCTTTCCGGCTATAGTGATGGTGCCTAGTCACTCTGAATGCTACAATCTGGCCTCTGCTGGCCTCTGCTGGCCTCTGCTGGCCTCTGCTGGCCTCTGCTGGCCTCTGCTGGCCCTGCTGGCCTCTGCTGGCCCCTCCCTCCATGCATTAGGGTCATCGTACCAATTGCAAAAATACCCCCACTAGGGCTATGACCCCACATACGCCGGGGCGAGGGGCACCACAGCACAATGACTCGGGAGAAGCTCCCGAGGAGTGCGCCCCCCGGGTGCCTCAGGGAGCTCATCGAGTGCCCCCTCTGTGGCATACAGACCCGCTACTACCCTCGACATTACAACCAATGTCATGGTCAGAGTGCTCCGTACCCCCATCATGTCAGGCAGCGCCTGCCTTGGGGCTGGGCCACCAAGCACGGCTTTCTGTACTGTGCTTGTGGCGACCTCGTGGAGCCTTCTGGCGAGGCCTCCTTCCGGCACCACTGGCACGGCCCTCGGCGGGTGTATCGTCAAGGCTGCCTAGTCAGGGTGACATCGTGCCCCAAGCCGGGCATGTATGGCGACGACAGGGAGCCATGGACACTGCCGCCGGGGAGGTACCCGGTGTACGAGGGCTCGACGCCACGGGAGATTCCGCATCCGGGCTTGTCCCGGCTGCCGGTGCCTGTGGCGTCGCCGAGGCCGATGGGAGTGGCCAGGCGGGGTGGGGGAGCCCAAGGGGTCCCAGAGGCCCAGCAAGAGGTCCCGGAGGCTCAGCAAGTGGCCCAGGAGGCCCATCAAGAGGGTGAAGTGCCCCAGCAAGAGGCCCACCAAGCCCATCAAGAGGCCACCCAAGACCAGGGCCAGGCCCAGCAACAGCCTCAGCTAGCCCACCAAGAAGGCCAGTCAGCCCACCAAGACACCACCCAAGTCCAAGGCCAGGCCCAAGAGGCCAGCCAAGCCCAGACCACCACTCTCCCCCCTCACGCACAGACGCACCACGACCACCTCCGCCCCTCCCAAGGTGCCTTTTCCGGAGACAGCTCTCTAAGCGACCCCCCCAGCGACCTCTCCGTCTCAGAGGGGTCCGAAAGCCAAGCGCCCACCTTCGACCCGACCACAGACCGCGACGCAACGCCCGAGGAACGCGCCTGCTTCCCAAGAGGCGTCCCCCCCTCTCTGGCCGAGCGTGTCCGCACCGTGGGCGCCCTGGCCGCGCACCGCCAACTCGCCACGGCGCACATCGAGGAGGTCCTCATCGAGCTCCAAAACCACGGCCTCGACACCGACGAGGGCCTTCTTGCCCTCTACCTCCAGGTCGTCGCCTCGCGCACCGTGTACACGGCCCTGCCTGGCAAGTGGCAGCGGTCCATGCGCAAGGCGTTGGATGGCCTCTGTGCGTACCAGGTCCAGCATGGCTCCCACCTCGTGGAGCTCATGATCCTGCTCCTGCCCAAGCTTGGGGTCTTTCCCGGGCTCGCACAGAGTCAGACGGACGACGAGCGCGATGCGGAGCTGGCCCGGCTGGAAGCGTACCCAGGCCCTCAGTGGAAGGCCCTCATCCAGCAGACGGTGGAAAGGGGCGTGGGGGCCATTCTGGCCGACTTTCTCGAGGGCTGGGGTGGCCCGACGGAAGGGGAGGCCCACGCTCAAGAAGCTGCACAGCAGCGCGTGGGCGACCTTGTCGAGTTGGACGACCTGGGTGACCTGCCTGCCACGCACATGGACCGGGTCGACACATCGGACCCCACCGAGCGCGTCCTACAGGCACTCGAAGGGGACCTGTCCCGCGCACGACAGCCCCGAGCTAGCTCCCCCCTCCTCGCTGCCCTGGATCTCAGGCCGACCTCACAGTCCCAGAGGGAACTCGCCACGGAGTCGACACCCAGGGCCTCTATGGACCTTTCTCTCGTTGTGGATATATCGGAGGATATGGAGGAGGTAGGAGGGGCACAGGAGGCTCCACGGACCAGCTCAGGCTCTCCCCTGGCCAGCTCAGGCACTCCCCTGACCAGCCCAGGCTCTCCCCCGGCCAGCCCAGGCTCTCCCCTGGCCAGCTCAGGCACTCCCCTGACCAGCCCAGGCTCTCCCCCGGCCAGCCCAGGCTCTCCCCTGGCCAGCTCAGGCACTCCCCTGACCAGCCCAGGCTCTCCCCCGGCCAGCCCAGGCTCTCCCCTGGCCAGCCCAGGCTCTCTTCTAGCCAGCCCAGGCTCTCCCCTGGCCAGCCCAGTCACCCCACTGACCAGCCCAGTCACCCCACTGACCAGCCCAGGCCCCCCAGAGACCACCTCAGCGTCCAGTCGGTACACCACCCCCGAGTCCAGCCCAGGCACGCCCGGACCACGTCTTCCCTGGATGCCCGCCGGCTTCTCAACACAGCGCATCATTCCCTACGCCAAGTCCCATATCATCACACGTATGGGCCGCGAGGGACGCATCCGCGAAGCTACGCGCATCCTCGAAGGCCTCATCCACCACGAACGCGGCCAGGTCGCCCCCGCCTCGCCTCATACCGAGGCCGAGCTCATCCAGCTCCATCCCCGGGGCGAGCCTACGCCGTTCGCTCGCACCGCTCGCCATGCAGGCTACCGCCGAGTATCCATCCCAGTGGCCCAGATCATCGACACTGTCAAGCACATGAGCTGTGACAGCGCCGCAGGACCGTCCGGCTGGACCGTCCTCCACTGGCGCGACATGCTCACGATGAGACAGCTGGGCCCGGACGCCATCCACGACTATGTCCAGCAAAAGGTCCGCGAGATCACGCAGGATACGGGGCCCGACAACCGCTTCCTCTGCGGTGCAAGGATCACCCCGCTCCTCAAGGCCAACGGCAAGATCCGCCCCATTGCGGTGGGCGAGGTCCTGTACCGCCTGCTCATGCGCACCATCGTACAAGCGCTCAAGAACGACATCCAAGCCAGTCTAGGCCCGGGCCAATTTGGCGTCGGCCAGGCAGGCGGGGTCGAGCCGATTGTGCGGCTGGTCGAGCATACGATTCACCGGCCCGAGCTTGGCTATACACATCTGACCAAGCTCGACTTTTCCAATGCGTACAACCGCATGGGCCGGCGGACCATGGCCGAGGCATGCCGCAAGCACTGCTCGATCCTGTACCGCGCCGCCCGCTGGGCCTACAAGCAGGCCACACCTCTGGTGGCCATGGCCCGGCGGGGCTCGGTGGACGAAGGAGCCGACGCGAATGAAAGAGACAGGATGCCAGCGCTCCTGTTGACATCCAGCGAGGGGGTCCGCCAAGGCGATCCGCTCGCACCCGTGCTCTTCTCGCTCGGCATGCGTGGCTTCCTCGAGGCGCTGCAAGACCGCCTCGGGCCGGACCACCTGGTCATGGCGTACCTGGACGACGTGGTGATCCTGTCCAAGAGCGAGGCCGAGACCGTGCAAGTGGCAGCGGCCGTAGCCGCCCAAGAAGCCCCAGGTCTCTGCCTGAATGTGGACAAGAGCTCTTGCACACCACTGGAGGCCATCTGGCAAACAGGGACCGACTTGCTGGGGACGGCCCTAGGAAGTGCTGGCTACCGGGAAGCCTTTGGCATGGCCAAGGTCGAGCGCATTGAGCGCATCCTGCCGGCGCTCGTGGAGCTGCCCAAGCAGCTAGCATGGCTCATCCTTTCTCGGTGCCTAGTGGGGCGCAACGCTCATCTCCTCCGGCAATTAGAGACGGCCGACCTGTGTACGAACGGCATGAATCCCATCTGGTGGCGCCAGGACCGCGGTTTCGCGTGGATTGTACAACACCTTCGGGGCAGTTCTATTTCTCTTATCACTGACCCGATCTTGTTTGCACTTCCATTGCGGCTCGGCGGCCTGGGCCTCCGTGGGTACTCGTTAGTGGCACCTCTCGCAAGACAGGCCATGAGCTGGTCCGTCGTGGCCTCATTGACGCTGGGTACGTGGGCCTGGGTGTGTTTGCCGCACTTGGCTCCGAGGAACAAAGAGACGCCATGAGCCAGATCCCCAGGCAAGGCGCCATGACCGACGACATGTACAAGCACATGGCTGAGTGGATGCTGCTGGGGGCCCCGGATGGAGTCGGAAGAGCGATGCTGGAACAGAGTGTGCCACTAGGCCGACGCTGGCTCCAGGTGCTCCCCCGATATGGCAGGCTCTCACTGCAAGACTACGACATGAGTGTCGGCTTGCAGCTCCGGACGATGTGTCCTCCGCATGCAGGCGGGTGCAAGTCGTGTGCGGTGATAGGTGCACGGCTCAGTCACAGTGAGCATTGTGAGGACCGCTGGTACCGCGGCCAGCTGCTCCGACACGACGGAGTGCGGGACGTGCTGTACAACTACGTTCGCCGGAACGAACATGTCGAGGTGGAACGCGAGGCACCCATCACGCCAGGACGTCAAGAGCGTAGCGACCTCCTGGTCCGCGGCCTGCACGCAGGCCCAGGGCCCGAGATGCACTACGACCTGTTCATCCGCGAGGTGACTGGATCAGGCGAAGAAAGGAACGGCCGCGAGGAAGTTTCGCTCAGGCCAAGTGGCCAGCCAAACGAGTACCTGTGGGACTGGCGAGCGCCCGAGAAGCGCGCGCAGCAAGAGCAGCAGGTACGCGCGGCCGTGTCGTCGAGCGGCGTGGCTAGTGCAGCAAGCGCACGCAAGGCCACGTTGTGGCGACAAATCTCGCGGACGCTAGGGGAGAAACAACGCGCGAAAGAGCGCAAGTACGAATTCTGCCCGAACATGCGGCCGATTGGGCTCTCAGCGTCGGGTGTCCAGACGAAGGGTTTCCGGGACGCATTGCACGCGTTCGGACGGGGTCTCACCGAGATGGACCGCATGCAAGTGCGCGAGCGGCTGTCAGTGGAGCTCTTGCGCTGGCGAGCGCGCCTGTATGGGCACTAGACTGAGGGCCTAGGGGCATGGCAGGCTGAGGCCGGACGAGGCCGGCAGAGGAGAGGCCGGCGGTAGAAAACGCGTGGGCTTGGAACGCCTGCACTGGAATGCCTGGGTGTCAAGGCTGAGTCAGCCAGGACGGTTGACAAGGGCCTCGGCATGCAGCTGTGGCTCGTGCGCAGTCAGTGTCTGACAGGTGGCACCTCCACCACTCCAGGGAGGACCATAGATCATGGTAGCCAAGGAATTGGACCCCCCCCCGGGCCGATGCATGGCATGCGTCAGATGGAATGTGATTCCATGCACACTCTTGATGTCCCCCAAATACACAACAAAACACATATTGAGCATGTGTATTCCACCAGCCAAGGACCATTCCATAGGCATTTGCTCTCAAGATCGCACCTTCTATGATTGATTGATATTCCCAGGGAGCATTTCACATCTTTGTCAGGCGTCTACATACTGAGACTATTGAACAAAACCCACCTATGTACGCCCAAGTACTCCTTTCACAATCGTTGTAATCTGTCGCCTACCATCCAGGGGAGGCAAAAACAGAATGACCAGAAATCCCGCAAACACCCAAATCACAGAGACAACCAGCCACCCGCTAAAGAATTTGGGTTGGAAAATAAATCGGCTTCCATACATGGAGAACGGCCAAAGGACCCAGAAAACCACAAAGGCAAAAGCCCCTGCCACGCCGGAAACAATCGACATTTTTTGCATGTACGTTTCCGCTTTGATAGGGTGAATATTGACAGAGTTGGAATCCTGAGAGAACTCAATGTCTAGTGGCGATTCCGTGGCCTTTTCTTCAAAGTCCAAGGAGGGAGTGGGACTGTCGTCAATCAGCTCAATTTCTTGGAATTGGTCCCACTGGAACGGTGGGCTGGGAAACGCATACGAAAGGACCACTGTCGAGATAGCTGGGACAACGGTAGACACTACCGAGCCCCACAAACAAGGAAGAAGCAATCCAGTCGTTTCAACAGACACGACGCCATGTCCATAGTGCGTGGCCGTGCCAATCCAGGTAGCCAAGCCACCAGCCATACCTAGTAGCGGAGATACAATGGCTGCCACTTTCGACTGACCACTCCAAAGGACGGTTAAAGGCATGGTAATCATGCCGGGACAGGTGATCACACCCAAAAAGTACAAGGTCCAAGTCAACGAGACTCCACCATAATACACGGCCACTGACACCGCACAGCCGATGATCGCGAATCCAATGCAAGCAAGATGAGAAATCCACATGATCTGCTTTCCAGTCGCGTCACGCTTCAGGTATGTGTGGTATACATCACTGGACACAATGCTGGACACGGCAATGAGTTCCGCCGACATGGTAGAGGTCACAGCCATGAATACGACGATGACTACAGCCACTGCCCCTGCCTTCCCTGCCACAGCCATGCTGGCATAAGGCAAGATGAGCCCGGCATTTAGCTCAGAGGTTGAGAGCTCACGGCCAAAAGCAGGCCAGGATGGAAAGTTTTGCAAAGCCAAAGATCCGATGCCCATAACACTTCCGAGACACCATGGTAATCCAAAGTAGATGATACCGCCCACCAAGTACCCAGGCACAGCGGCGGCCACATCGGCAGAGTAGGCTTTCTGCCAGTAGGAAGAGTCCATAATAACAAGTCCAAAGTTGCCGAGCGTGTGTAGAATACCGAATTCGACAGAGCTCGGGGATGTCATAGTCAGATAGGATCCCTTGTAATTGCCAGACACGGGGGATTGGAGTGCCGCCTCATTGACAGTGTTCCACAGGTCATGCAGAGAACCAATTTGCGGGCTGGTTAATGTTTTGAGAGCAAGATAGAGAACGATAACGAAAAGGGCCACCGTATGTGCCCAGTCGGTGACAAACGTTGCACGAAGACCACCGCTAATTGTGTACAAGCAAACGCCTAGGGGGAGGAGGAAAATGGAAGCCACCACATGCATGCCCGTAAGCGCAGAAATAGCTGCGGAAGCGCCCAACAGCATATTAATGACCGCGATCAAGTTATTGATGAGACAAAGCGCCATGTAAACCAGGTGCGCAATAGTTCCGTAGCGGGCTTTCACCACTTCCAGGATGGTATGAGCATGGGGTGTCTTCAACTTTGACTGAATAGCCAACAAAGAGAATGTACAAATCTGGACGATACACCCAGCTCCAAACCAAAAGGCACCTCCAATGCCATACGAGTAAGTGATTGTTCCACTAGACAGTAGAGCCGTGCTCCATGCCCAAGACGAAATCACAGCGGTAGCCGTCAATCCCACGCCGACACTTCGACCGGCGGTGGAGTAGGTCTCAAAATTGGAATTGTCTTCATGACTGTATTTGCGAAGTAGGTAGGTGATACCCATCATACCTAGTGCAAATGCAATTCCAATTCCAATAATGACACCGTAACCCCATCCTTGAGAGAGTGGTGGAACAATACTTTCTTGGGCCATGGTAGCGAGGAAAAAAAAGTCGCATCGGACTCTTTTGAGCGCCAAAAATTCTCCCTCAGAATGGGCCTCGAGAGCCGGCACGTCATGATCACGTTCAGCCGGTCCTGAAAGCTACATCAAAGATGACGTACCCTCTCCGTATCGTCCAATCCCAGACCCGTGATTAAGCAGCCGACTCACAAGCCGGCAGAGTGATGTGCTCGCACCTCCACTATTGCGCATTAGATAACGCAAGCACCTCATCTAGTGACATCAACATTGACCGAGTAGGGGGAGGGAAAGTCTCTCTTGAAAGCTATAAAGGGGATGCCGGACCTGTACAATCCATCCTCATCCTCCCACGTACTATGACGACTCAACTGCAACACGCTTCCCAGATCCCGGTAGAGCCTTGGACGCCTCCGAAGGAGACCCAGCTGAAGGATCAAGTCAACTGGGCTCCTCTGTACACGCTTGACCTTTCACAGATCACTGGTGAAGGGTTCTCGCAAGTGCCTGAGCAAATTGTGAAGGATCTGGGCGATGCTCTTGCCAACGTTGGATTCATCTATGCGGAGAACCATGGCCTGTCGTACGATCAGGTACTTCGTCAGTACGCGCTCGGCCAGCACACCTTCGACAAGATTCCCCAGAAGGACAAGGAGGATTTCACGGCCGACATCATCAACACAGGCAGCTACTGTGGCTACAAGCAAACAGGGCACTGGAAAATCGAAAATGTGGCGGACAGTATCGAGCAATGGAACTTTGGCTCGGCTGCCTATCAGCGTGATGTGGCAGAGAAGAAGTATCCCAAGTCGATCCACCCCTTCTTGGATGAGATCCATGAGTTTTCTCGTTTCAACCATGACGTTGTGGTCCGCAAGATTTTGTCGGCCCTCTCTCT
Source organism: Malassezia equina (assembly GCA_029542865.1). Taxonomy (NCBI): domain Eukaryota; kingdom Fungi; phylum Basidiomycota; class Malasseziomycetes; order Malasseziales; family Malasseziaceae; genus Malassezia; species Malassezia equina. The sequence goes on from CP119900.1 coordinate 11,098, forward strand.
CGTGCTCAAGGTGCCTTATGACTATCTGTGGAACCTCTCCAAGAAGTACGAGACGGAGGGCGACGACTTTCTGCGCTACATGCTTGTTCACCGTCCTCCTAAAGAGGATGATGTTGCTTCCAAAGGTGTGCGCATCCAGGGCCACACGGACTTTGGAAGCCTCACCGTCCTGTGGTCGCAGCCCATCGCATCGCTGCAGGTGCTCGGCAAGGACAATGTCTGGCGCACGGTGGGCCACAAGCCGAATGCCTTGATTGTGAACCTTGGCGATTCTCTGCACTTCCTCTCGGGTGGCTATCTCCGCGCGACCATTCACCGCGTCATTGCCCCGCCGGAGGACCAGCTGCAATACCGCCGCCTTAACGTTCTCTACTTCTCTATGTTCGACAATGACACCAAGTTGGTTCCTATCAAGGAGTCGCCTGTGGCTCAGGAGGCCTACAAGACTCACAAGTTCTGGGAAGAGCGGATCCGCAATGGTGAGCCTATTCCTACGTCGCAGGAGTGGAACGCGTGGCGCATTTCTCGGTACGGCCAGAAGCACTCCAAGTTGGGCAAGGACGGTCACCACCACGAAGTCATTGCGGGACACAATGTGACGCTGTACAACGACACGGAGCCCAAGGCATTGCCGGAGGCTATTTCTGCCTAACGTCGTAGTTCTACGATAGCTACAAGTGATGTTCTTTTCCACTTTGTCTGCTGGCTTCTTTTTTGGCCCTCTCAATGTCGTATTTCCAGCGCTCAATACGCAGAGACACACAAGCCTCAAAGTCCTCTCGCCAAGATGGATCAAATACAGGCAGTTTACGCCCCGGCCCGTCCTGCCCGGTCAGCTCTCTCACAGTGTTGAAATACTCTTCAAAGTCAGGATACTGTACAGTAAACTTGATATTGTCTCCTCGCTGCTGTACGCGATCCAACTCCCATTGGTATTGCTCTTCCACGGGAGGCAACGTGCAGCGGCCTGACCATAGTCGACTAACAAGCACAGCTTGCCATTCAAACGTTTTAAATGTCAAACCTGCATTTACGGCGCCGATAAAAGTCAAGGTGGGATCTTCAATGTCAACAACATGCTGGTATAATCCATGTATGCGATTGTTGGACACGTCTTTGTGCTTGAGAAATGGCAAGCTGAATCTGTATCCGGTTCCAAGGAGGATCTTGTCCACGTCTGTATCAACGGTGCCATCAAGGTAGTGCACACTCCGTGTCTTTGCATCAATTCTCTGAATTCCCGGGTGGCGATGGATGGCGGGGTGTGTAAAAACGGTATCCGTGAAATAGGGATGTGCCTTGCCGCGCATAGCTACGCCAATGTGCTTGGCACCATCCACAATGTCAAAGGCTGCGTCCATGGCCGAAATGTTTCCACCTACAATGACCACATTGAGGTCCTTGTAGTCGCCGCGGCTGCGAAATCCTTTCGTATGCTCTACACTGCCAGGATAAGCGTTGGCCATTTCCACCAAACCAGGAATATCAGGAATAAAGGGCACACTGTAATGGCCTGAGCAGACAGCCACAGCGTCAAAATATTCCTGCCACCAGTAGTCATGATCCCGTTCAGCCCGTCGAAGCGTCAATGTCCATCCTTTTCCTGCCTTGGCCACTTGCTCCACTGTCACATGAAACTCGATGTACTTTTCGTAGTCGTTCCGCTGAAAGAGACCCTCCACATATTGTTGAATGACCGTGTGGTGGCGGAATGGCGTCGAAGCTCCGAATCGAGCGATCGACTCTGGCGTGGGGAGATCCGGGATGGGCTCCTCTGTGAATTCCATGACGTGAACATCAATGTTGGTTTCCAAGTACGAGTAGATGGGCGTCGCATCATACCGCTCTTGCACACACTTCTTGGTCGTGGCTGGCAGAACGTCTGGGGCCACAAGCGGTGGGTCGATGTCTTTCTCCGGGACACCAATGGGAAAAGATTGATGCAGAACATTCTCATCATTCAGCCTTGGGTGAGTTTTAGAGACCTACCATACTCCACCGGCTTTTTCGCGACGCTCAAAGACCTTGATGGTGTCGAAGGCTTGCTCACGAACCAGAGAGTCCAGTGCGATCGCACCTGAAGCTCCAGCACCGATCACGGCGATTTTCTTGATCTGACCCTTCTCGAAAGACATAAAGTGCGCCGGACCGGGCTGTGCGGCTCTTAAGCCTAGATACGTTCTCCAGCCCTATCACGCAAGCAATGATGACACCCACGGTGGGGGTATCGTCATGTGGAGGTTGATGTTCTCACCTTTCGTGATGAGGTGCCCGCTATTGCAACATTCAGCCGATACCCGGACTGCCTCCTCAAGTATATAACCAGGCCAAGTTCGGCCATGTCCCCTCAAGCATGACGACCACCGTTGAAACTCAGACTACTACCCAGCCAAAGATTCTCCTCAACCAAAGGGCTACTGCTGATGCGCTGCCCAGTGCATCGTCCATCCCGATTCGTGCTCCGCTGCAAACTACGGGTATCTTGGACAGCCTATATGCCTTTGAGGAGCTGACTCCGGCCATTGGTCGCTTGTACCCAGAACTTCAACTCAAGGACATTCTTGAGCACGACAAGGCTGATGAGCTGATTCGGGACCTGGCCATTACGATTTCCCGACGTGGTGTCCTCTTTTTCAAGAACCAAGACCTCTCGCCAGAGCAGCAAAAGTTCCTCACCAACCGCCTTGGTCAGGTTACGGGGAAGCCTTCAACCTCGGGTCTCCATATTCATCCCGTGTACAACTCCGAGCGCGACAGCAACGACTCGGTGATTGACGACAAAGGCACGAAGAACACCGATTTGGAGCTGAGTGTCATCTCGAGCAACCTGTTCCGCTCGCTTGACGTGCCCCCGCGCTCTGGTGCGGATGAGTGGCACAGCGATATCACGTTCGAGCCTGTTCCCGCTGATTACACGTCGCTGAAGGTGCACACGAAGCCTGAAACAGGAGGCGATACGCTATGGGCCAGCGGTTACGAGACGTACGATCTACTCTCGAAGCCGTTCCAAAAGTGGCTGGAGAGTCTCACTGGCTACTTCTACCCTCCCGCCTTCCTAAAGTCTGCCAAGAAGCTGGGCTACCCGCTGCACGCCGGGCCTCGTGGCGCGGCCGAAAACGTGGGTACGCACCTCTCGGCTGAGCACCCGATTATCCGCACGAACCCTGTCACAGGATGGAAGTCGATCTTTGGATTTGGTCAGCACTTTGACCATGTGAAGGATGTGTCGCGTGAGGAGAGCGAGCTCGTGAGGAAGTTCACGCTGGATTTGGTCACGCAAAATCACATCACTCAAGTTCGCTACCGCTGGGGCAAAAATGACCTGGCCATTTGGGACAACCGGTCGACCTACCACGCTGCGACGCCGGACTACTTCGACCTCGGCCCGCGTTCAGGCGTACGTGCGGTGTCGTGCGGCGAGCGGCCGTACTTTGACCCGAACAGCAAGTCCCGCCGTGAGGAGCTCCAGGGGCGGATCAACTAGTTCTATGATAGGCCCAGTTGAAAATGCAGTGCTATGATTTGTGGTACAGGAATATCGTGATTGTGTCTAGGAATGAGGTGATGTCATTACGTGACGAGTCAAAATTTGATAAGGGGGTTCCATCCCACCTTGAGAATGCGTGTAGTGATCATGAATAAACCAGAAAGTGTAAGAAATACAGCGGCAAATACTTGAGCGCGCAGATACGCAGGCGGTTCGACTTGCAGCAGGGTCCCTGCGATCGGAGGACCGACCAGGATTCCAAACGCGGCAAGAAAGCTGGCGATACCGAGTCGCGTATTAACTTCGGTCACATCATCAGTGATCGCCGATACAATGTTGGGCGTCGACGAAAGGAGAGAGCCTGTGAAGAATCCGTACAAGACCACCAAGGCAACAAAACTGCCTTGCTGTTGGATTGGTATCCAACAAAAGATAAGTACAGCGGCAATCAGTGTGCGGGGTGCGTAGAGATTAAACACGCCGATCCGTGGCGTGAGACAGATAGACAGGAGACGACCCACGATGCCGCCAGCCTTGGAAAACGACGTGGTGTAAGGAAAGACCGAAGGGCTAAATTTGTGGTGCTTGCCAAAGGAAGGAAGGAAAAAGTTGGGAACATAGAGCCCGAGCATGCCCAAGAAGTAACCAAACACATAGACAAGATAGGTCTTGTCTTTAAATATGTGCGGGGAAAACAGCTCTCGTGGCTCCATAGCTTCACGGCGCGGACGATACAGAAGGAGTCCAAAGCCCATGAGCGCAAGCATGATAAAGCCAATCGTTCTCATAGTCCAAGCATATCCGATGTGGGGCTCGAGTTTGTTGAAAAGGATAGGAAAAATCAAGCTGCCAAAGCTACTCCCCAGCGTGGCTGCACCCATAGCCTTGCCACGATGTTTGGAAGAAAAATACTCCGAACAGCAGGTGATGCTAGGAAGATACAAGAGGCCTGCACCCAGACCAATACAGACGCCATGTGCAAAGAAAAGGTGGACATACGCATACCCAAGCGAGGCCATCATAGTTCCCAAGATAATGAGCATCGATCCTGCGACACACATCGCATACATATGCCCGTGGTCTACCCAAGGCGAGGTCAAAATACCAACCGTGACGGCAAGGAAATGCTGTATGGAACCAATCCATGCTAGTTCCGAGGCGGTCGAGGAAGTGAGCAATATGTCTTGGAAGAACACAAAAAAGGTTCCGAAACAGCCAATGAGTCCCCAGGAACAGAATAGAAAGAAAAAGGCACTGACCACCTGACAGCATGCTGAAAACGTGCCAGACGCCAAGTTGCCTTCCACATGAGAGGCCAAAGGCACAATCGGCATGGGACTGGGATCCTCGAATGGCTCGGAGGCATAGCGTTGTTGAAACGCGATTTCCCTGGCCTCCGATTCGTGAAAAGAGATCCCTTTTGATTTCCTACCAAGGAAACGGCCATCTTCGTTCGAAGATGGCTCAATCGGCCGGTGCGTCACCGCACTTATGCGGTTGGACCGCGCCACGATCGCCGGCTCACCCATATGGACGCAACGGGGTGGCACCCCGTCCCCGATCTCGATACATGTTTCTCCACGTGCCTCCACGAGCTAGATCTATAGGAACGCCTCGAGATTAAACTCGAGCGCGGAGCAGGGGAAAGCGAGCTCAAACGCTTGGAGCACGTCGGGATGCAAGACACCCAGCGTACCCACTTGCACATCACCCTGGAGTGACTTTGACATGTCCTTCATGGAGTCAAGACCCTCCGCAGGCGGTGAGGGTCGGCGCAGGAAGATGTGCGCAGCACGGCCGGGGAAGAAGGAGGGCTCGTCCGCCTCACGCAGGTAGTATCCGGAGGCAGACTCGCGATCCTCGGGCGAGATACGGGGAATGTTGAGCATGAGCATGAGTTTGTCCAGCAGCCCGTGGATCACCTCAAAGCCAGCAGCCTTGTTGCAGTACACGGCCGCCACATGACGCTCGTTCCGAGCCATGCGCTCCGTTTCCGTCGGATCCTTGAACGCCACGTCAGACACCTCGAATGCCTGCATCGGAAGTGCATGGTTTTTGTTTTCGCGGATGGTCTTCAAGATCCCGGGCAGCAGCGACGTGCGCACAATCTGGTATTCAGCTGTTTTAGGGTTCTCCAGCACGATCGCCGTCTTGCCATCGTCTTGACGCTTCATCCACGCAAAGTTCTCGTCGTGCGAGCACAAGATCAGAGGGAGAACCTCTACCCAGCCTGCATAGGCGCACTCGCGACGGATGATGTCGCCCAGCTTGTTGATCGGCAGCGGTCCACCAACGGTGTTGGTCGTGGGGAAGGTCTTGGGCAGGTTGTCGAAACCATACGCCACCGCCACATCCTCCATAAGGTCACACTCATGCAGGATATCAGGGCGCGTAGGGGGAACAAACACATCCACGACATTGGGGTCTTGCGTCACTGACGCTCCATGGCCCATACGAGCCAGCAGCTCAGCCATCTGCTCAGCCGTGTGCTTCAAACCCGTGCAGCGGTTGACGTACGACACATGCAGCTTCGTAGCGCGCGCATCGAGGTTCGGTGTGACGACCTCTCGTCCATCGGGGTATACGACACGGACCGGCTCCACCGTGAACGGTTCAGCACAGTACTCCGAGAACATGGTGACAATCATGTTGATCACAATGTCAAGCTTGGTCTGATCCACAGCCGTCGTGTCGATAAAGACATTCCTCGTTTCTAGTGAAATCTTCGAGTGATTCGAGTTGATAATCGGCGGCATGGAAAGAACGCGGTCCTTCTTGTCAAAAATGATAGGGAACACGGGGCTGTCTCGAATGATATGAAGGTAGCGAGCAAGATGCCGCTCCTTCTCGTACAGTTCCATAAGACCCTCGCCCGTATATTCTTCGGTGCGGTTCAAGGGCGCAAAGCGGAATTGGTTCGGAGGCAGCGCCTTGTACACAAAGGGTGCCTCAATCGTGTCGAGGTCGTGCGTTCCGATGGCCACCAGGGTACGCTGCCGCGCCAAATTCTGATGCAGCTTGTCCTGAAGATCAATGAAGCTGTTGTACCGCTCCGGCGTGAACTTCACATTCCGAAGAACGGCGCCTGCAAAGAACGGACGGATTTGAGCCGTCTCGGGCTCCACCTGCACGGTGATCATGTCCTGCGGTGCCGTCAGTTGGTACTTGGGAGGCTTGTCCTTTCCCAGGAAGACACGCAATGCGCGCAGAATGCCCTCGAAGCAGAGAAGGTCGTAGCGGTTGGCCGGAATGTCAATCTTCAGCTGCGGCCTTTCGTCGGTGCCTTTGACCTCTTCCGCCGTATCATCATCAAGCTCAATACCGAACTGGAAGCAGAGTTCATCGAATTCCTCTGTAGTGTATTGGCGCTCGAGCCCTTCCAATAGATGGGCCTTGTCCACGCTGACAGTCGGCATGGCGATGGAAGATGAAATGCAGGAGGCCGACGCTCGCCTCGTGTCCCGCCACGTGCTTCCGGCCGAACCGGGGTACTACGGCATAGGTTATGAACTTAGGTGAGCGAGTACTGCGTGTTAGGTCCATCATCAATAGGCAACGTACCTTGGGGCCACCGCCACCTTCAGGAACAGTCCAGGTGATAGTTTGGTCAGGCGTCTTGATGGAGCAGGTCTTGCAGTGGATACAGTTCTGGCTGTTGATCACAAGCTTCTTGCCATGCGCGTGCTCTTCGCCGTTGGCGTCCTCCTTCGGCACGTATTCATACACAGCGGCAGGGCACACGCGACCAAGAGGACCGTCATAGGTTCCCACATTCCGGTCAACGTGCGACTTGTAGTCAAGGTCCTTCACCACGAGATGGACAGGCTGGTCCTCTGCATGGTTCGTGCCAGTGCGCGAAACCGACGTCAGGATATCAAAAGAGAGTTTACCGTCAGGCTTGGGGTAGTCAATGGGCTTGCACATGGAAGCAGGCTTGGTGTACTGGTGATCCTCCTTCTGGTGGTGCAACGTCCAGGGAACGCGACCCTTCAGAATCATCGACTCCAGACCCGAGTACAGCAGACCACCGAAGAAGCCAAATGGATGGAAGCTAGGGCGGATGTTGCGGACCTCATAGAGCTCAGTCATGACCCAGCTGTTGTCCAACTTGGTCTTGTAGTCAGCAATGTCCATAGGTGCGAAGGGGTCCTCCTCGCTGCGCTTGGCAAGCGCTTCCACGGCCGCCTCGGCAGCCAGCATACCACTCTTCATGGCATTGTGCGTACCCTTGATTTTGGGAACGTTGAGGAAGCCAGCCGAGCAGCCAAGAATGGCACCACCAGAGAAGTGGACCTTCGGAATCGATTGGTAACCACCCTCGTTAAGGACACGAGCACCGTAGGCAAGGCACTCGCCACCCTCCAACACCTTGGAGAAGAAGGGGTGGTGCTTCATGCGCTGGAACTCCTGGTACGGGCTGAGATACGGGTTCTCGTAGTCCAGACCAACCACCAGACCGAGCGACACCATGTTGTCCTCCATGTGGTACATGAACGAGCCACCGTACGTGTCCAGGCTCAGGGGGAAACCCATCGAGTGGGTCACCAGACCCGCCTGGTGGTTTTCCGGCTTCACACGCCACACCTCCTTGATACCAATACCATACGTCTGAGGGTCCGCACCCACGGCCTCACGGAGCTTCAGCTCCTTGATGGCCTGCAGGGAAAGCGAGCCGTGCGCACCCTCAGCCAGAAGGGTGATGGGAGCACGGAATTCCATACCCGGCTCGTAGTTGTCCTTGGGCTGACGCTCCTTGTTCAAACCAATGTCGTTGGTAATCACACCCTTGATACCACGCTTGGTGCCATCCTCAGCCACGTCCCAAACCAGCTGAGCACCAGCAAAGCCAGGGTAGATCTCCACACCAAGCTCCTCCGCTTGCTCACCCAGCCACTTGGTCACACGGGAAAGAGACACGATGTAGTTGCCCTTGTTGTGCATTTGCGGGGGCTCGGGCATCGGAATGGCACCCGTCTCGGTCAAGAACACCATCTTGTCCTCAAGGGCGGGCTGGTTCAGCGGCGCGCCCTTCTCCTTCCAGTCATGGATGAGCTCATCCAGAGCCGTAGGCTGCAGGACAGCACCCGAGAGAATGTGGTTGCCAATCTCGGCACCCTTCTCCAGCAGCACAACACGGATCTCTTCGCCCTTGGCCTCAGCAAGCTGCTTCGCCCGAATAGCAGCACTGAGACCGGCAGGGCCACCACCAACGATGAGCATATCCACTTCATCCACAACGCGTTCATCTTCCATACCTTCCTCGGCCTCCTCGAGAACCTTGCGGCTCATGTGGAAGCTTCGGACCATCATCGAACGAGAGGCGGAGGGGGCAGCGGGAGCACTGCGGCGAACACTAGTCATCAATGACTGTGACAGCTTCATGGCACCCGGGCGCACAAGGCGGGCCACGGCCGGGACACGGGCAGCGACGTTCACCTGTCTAGCGAGCATCATGGTGATGAAGGTATCCAGCCGGGCGGAAGCGGGGGTCAGGTTGACCGCACCAGTCTTGGCCAATCATATCCCATCATTTTTTAAGCCGAACGACGGCCCCAACGCCGGTCTCGGCAGAGTAAGCTTGACAAAAACTAGCAGGATCCCCTCAACAGAGCCTCCCGACTAGCGCGCCAGCCGACCTGGAAACGTCTATGGGCCACCATGATGATTGCTAAACATTCATTCCATTTCATCCATAACCAAAAAAATACTATTGTGCGGGCATCACCCATGAAAGAAGGACATCTATGAGTGTAAACTTCCTCATCGCTTTACGACCAGCGTAGCGTAATGGTGCCGCTTTTTAGGCCATGTAGCTCAACATGAAGAGAAACATAACTTGTAACCATGAACTGATATAAACCATGAGACATAAAAAGATGGACTAGGCCACTTTGGGGGAAGAAAGACGTCCGAGATAGTAAACGAAAGACTTAGTTGAGGAAGCTCCACGAGATGGGGAACTCGCCCAGGTCCATGTCGCCGTCAGCGAGGAGCGAGAAGAGACCCTCGCTCAGGTCGAGCGAGCCGTACTTGCACTCGGGGCACGAGTCGGCGACAACGGCGTGCATCACCTTGTGGTTCTTCTCGTTGACAATGCGGATGAGACGGCCACAGTGCTCGCTCTTCTTGTCGAGGCTGCCGTACTGGACAGCGTTGAGAGCCACAATGTGGTCGGCGTTGGTGCTCCACCAACCACAGTTACCCTCGCTCATACCCGAGTTGTACCAGGTGGCCTTACCACCAGTGAAGATGTTGCGGTTCTCAAGGCCGAGAGCGGGGGCGGCCGAGACACCAGCCACGAGGGCAGTAGCAGCGAGGACAATAGCACGAGTGAACTGCATCTTGAAGTATGGACTGGGTAGGAGCAAAAAGTCTTGAAGTTTATAGAGGGAGCCGAGGTCCTGCCCGGCATATATATACTTTCATGGTCTATCAGTCGGCCCAGAAAAGATATGCACGACAGAAAGTCTAAGCACCCTAATGCCATGCACGATCTGTGCTCCGTACCCCGAAAAGTGACATATCGAAGCGACTTTGACATAGACCGATACCCCAAATTGAGAAATAGTTGCTCAGGCGCCCAGATCTTTGTAAACAAAGATCTACAATCCCCTCTTTCTTATGCAATGAAAAAGCATAGGGCAGGGTTTGAAGATCAAAACTGCATGTACCTGTGTGATGCCGTAATATAAACACAGAAAAAGGGTGGTGAAGTGATTTGTTGCCGTTTGGCATCTACCCCGATCGAACTCCACTACGTAAGCATACGAGACGTGTACAACACATTCGAGGGACACGCTTCACGCGTGCATCGGCCCTAACGGAAAGCGTGGAGCCCCTATCTTTACGTGATCAGTATGGCCACCGAAGCATCGCGTGCGATGCTCGCGAAGTTGCAGGAGGTCCAGACAGGTGAGTTGAGACGAATAGCGCATGTGCTAATGCCCTCGTAGCGTTCGAGCTCGTTGTTGACTCCCACCAACAGCTTCTATCGCAGCTCTCCGAGAATCAGCAAGTCCAAAAGGTGTGCAATGATACTCTAACGTCTAGGAATTCAACTCCTTGTCGGAGGATGCGCGCATCTACAAGCGAACTGGCCCCGTGCTGGTACCGCAAGACTTTTCGGAGGCAAAAGTAAATGTGGATAAACGTATTGAATTCATTCAGTCGGAGATGTACGTGGATGTGGCCTTACCGCAGCGATCGGGTGGATGTACGTTTGAAAGAACTGGCATCGAAACGCGATGCCATTCAGAATGAAATTGTAGCTCTGCAACGAGAGTCGTGAAGCAACATATACCCTACGGCTCATCGGCATCGTGATGAGCAGATTCCATTTGGATACGTTTGATTTCTTGGCGAATCTCCTCCTGGTTGTGCTTGAGCGAGGCCACATCATCCAAGTTGCGTGCTTTCTTAGCTGCCTCCAAGTATTGGTCAAGAAGTATATCTTGTTCTTTTAAGATCCGGAGCTGTTCCTGCACCTCGGATCGCACATGATTGTGCCCCTCTTTCTTGCCTGCTTTGTCCTTGACAGACGGCAAGCTTTCCGAGGCAAAGGTCTGAATATGAGTGCAAAGATGGGACGTACGTGTTTTCGTAGGAACATATTCGCGCGCGCAAAAACCGCCTCTTGTAAACGTTTCTGCGTAGAGCACCGCCGACCGTCGACGATGGGCGCCAAATTCACAATTTGCTTGGCCAGCTGATCATAACGAGAGAAGCTTGCCAACAGTTCTTTGCGTGCCTGCATTGTATCCGCTTGCAGGGCTCGATTGTTTGAAGAGACTTTCATATCCATATTCCTATTCGTTAGACAAGGTGCCACGCACTTGAATCCCAACAGCATTTCATGAAAATCAGGCAAAGCTTCATTGATTTCTTCCTCCAAAGTCCTGAGTTTCTTCGAAGGTTAAAGTCAAATACGTACATGATACAAAGGTTCCAGGGGTGTAAGTTCGGTGGTATGCCGGCCAAATTGAATTCGATACACGGTATTTTTGCAGGTACGACAAAAACGGATGGCGTCGAGCTCAGCCCTCTCGTACCAACGCTGCTCAGCCGGAGAAGCATGCAAGTCTGGTCGTGGAGGCATATCGCAAAGGCGTTTGTGAGAGGCATCAGGCACCAGTAAGGTGCTGCACGGTTCCCAAGCTTCTGCCCGGCTTACATGATCGGGAATCTGGAGAAAAGGGGGAAGGTGGGGCGAGGAACACACAACGTGGCCACAAAGACGGCAATGATGCCGACGAACTGCCAGAGAGAAGGGCGTACCACACAGAGTACAGTTAGGGTGGTTCTTATCGTCTTGCCATTTCACAACATCCTGTTCAGCCAAACGACGTAGCTGTTGAAGACGATGTTTCTCCTGCTCCTGCTTGGATGAAAATACATCCAAAAGCATAGAACCACGCCGAAGCCACATGCTGGATGGGCCAGAAGCAAGGGTACCAGCCTCCTGTTCAAAGCCCTGGGAATATATATGAAGAAGTTTTTCCAAACGACGCTCCATTCTTTGGTCATCCAATTCTGTCATGACCCGGCGCTTGGCTCTCAGCGCCACAAACTCATCAGTTCGATGCCGGACCACGCCTTTGGGCTGGAACCCTGAACGGTAAGGAGCACGTTGGCCCTTGTCTGTATGTGACGTGGGACTAGCCATTCCAGAATGATTTTGGTCCTGGAATGTATCTCGAGTCGCTGCAATCGCTGCGTAAGAGTGCGGGTGAACGTGGGTCTTTAAGGGAGACGGCGATCGAAGAGGACCGTCCATCAGCTGTAGTTTCAGAGGTGAACCACTGGGAGAAAGATTGGTTCGATGAGAGTTTTCGTCATCATTGGAGGGGGATTCTGACTGGGAAACGAGCCGTCGCAAAGGAGGCGGGCTTGCCGAGGAGGGCAGCTGTGGCGAACGTAAGGACCTCTCGTTTACTTTTGTCGGAGATGCTGTACCTGATGTGTCAGAGTTAGAGGGGGAGGATGCGATAGTGATAAATGGAGAGACACTTTGCTTTACGATCTGGCCTGAGCTCGAGCGAAAGCCCAAAGATGGGGCTCCTGATGGGGCTCTAGGCTTCGTGGGGGATGGATTGGATATCGTTCGCGCTGTGACGGGCGTTCCTCCACGAGCGGCCGGTTTCTTTCGTTGATAGGGAACGTAAGACAGTTTCGCGGGATTCGGTGCATAGTCTCGCTCTGGAGACGCGACACTGCCCTGGAGCCCAGGCACAGATGTCATAGAACACGGCACGACCCGTCCACGATATTGACACGACCAAGTGGAGGGAATAGAAAGTGCGACATCTACGTTTGTGCATATACCCTATGACCTTGGCCTTGCAGAGACCCCTTTCTCGTAGCCCACAATGTACAGAGTTTGATCATAACCGTCGGAGTGCGAATAATTGCACCTCAAGTTCACAGTCCGCCAAGGGACATGTATTCGGGTCTCCCATGCGAGACCGAAGCACGTCCCAAAGGGTGTCCAGAATAAACTCGACAGCGCCCTTGTTTAATTTTCCTCGCTCCCTCAACACTTGCCGGAAGTGAGTTTCGTACAGATTTTTGAACATGTTGATAACATGATCGTTATAAGCAGCTGCGGGAATTTTACCCGACTTGAGAGCCATCCTTGCGGGTTGAGGAAGACGGAGAGTTTCAGGTTCGCTTTGGAGAGACACAACTTCGCCGAAGTCTGTCGTGATTTCACGAGTTTCGCTGCGTCCCAGTCCGCAGCTCCAGTCTAATTCCCAAACATCTGAGAATTTCTCGAGTACTCGTAGAGTTTGATAAGATGTTCGGGGATACATGGGGAGGGTAAGCATGGATCGGGCAACATCAATCTTCATCATGCCACAAGACACCAGGCGCTGAAGGCATGGTACAATCATATCCGACATCGCTGTCCAGATATCACGAGGGCGTTTTTCTGAGCACGGTGAAGCGTTTCCAGTCTGGAGAGAGGCGTCTTGCTCTGATATGGCTGCAGGAGACAATGTCGAACGAAAAGCTCTTGCCTTGCTGTCTTGAAGATTGTCGGTGGGTGTTTGCGGTCGTTCAAGATCCGATTCGCAAACGGCTTCCTCTGTTCTCGCAATGTACGCCAATACAAACACACCGCCACGCCGGAACTCACGAGCACGGGCATTTAAGCACATGGTGAGCTCAGCATGGGCGATGGTGGGCAAGGAAATGCCAGTGGCAGGAGAATGAGTCCAGTGAAGGTCCATAAGACTGAATCCTACATTCAAGGAATCAGGTGGGACAATTCTGGATCCAAAAGGACGCGCCACGCAGGCGCTAAAGATGGCGTTCTGAAGGGGCGGTTTTTGAGAAGATTGCCACAGCGGATCAAGATAGGAATCCGAATGCGTGTCGAGGACCTGCTGGAACCAACGAAAATCTGATTGAGGAATATCTTCATGTAGCACCACAAAATTAATAACATCGGCTGTCTCTCTGGTGAAGCCAGCCATGGAGGCACGGTGTGGCAGTTGAGAGAGAACATTCCCTTGTGGATCAGACATCATCGACTTTGGCTTTCCGGCAAAAGCCATACTGGAGAGATGCTCCAAAACTGTCCGAAGCAAATGAATGGCACGAGAATTCATACAGCCGTATTCAGCAATCATGATCGTCCGGGAAGGGCCGATTGGCACAGTGTTCAAAAGAAGCGGAAGGACCGTGTTAAGCTTCACTCGAAGTCCTGGACCGAAATGAGTAGAGCCACTGTTGGAAAGGTCCGAAAAGGCACTCATGTTACCAGAGGACCTGGACGGCTCTGGGCCAGGTCGTACAGGTGCAGCAGTTTCTCGATCATTAGAATCAGTGGGTAGTTTCGCTGGAGGCGCCCTACGTTCCATGGTTGAAGCACCAGAGTTTGCTTGGTTGAAGTTTACCGGGTAGCGATAGTTGTCTTGCTGTTCATGTTTCGGAAACATTTGAGAGGCGTCTATCGCCGCAGTGCGACTCGGCAATTCTTCCATGGAAGCATGTAAAGAGCCAGCGGGGTCTCCGCCCTTTTGTATCTGCGGCTGCTTACTCGACCATGTGCTTACAGATTGAGATACCACCTCTGACCCTTCATGCGCTTTGGAAGGGTCCACATGCAAGTTGGACGACAAGCGCTCCCGAACAGCTTCTTCAGAGCCAAGAAAGCTGTATGCCACTGGCAAATAGTCAGACATACGGCTTTGCCGCACGGTGTCTGCGGACGTTGCACTCACATCCAGGTCGGAGTCCGTGGACGGAGCTGCTGCGTTTCTGGAATGCAACCAACTTTCGTCCAAATGAGAGCCAAAATTATCGCGTTGACAAGGCTTGGTGGGATACATTCTCTCCTCGGCAGCTTTCACGACCGATGTGTCGGGCATGGAAGATGTCTCTGGAACTAGCACGGCATCGCCGACTGTGTTCGATCCAGATTCCTCTTTCGACAAATTTGACCTCTGGGAGGTACTACCTTCCGAGGATAGTGCGCCTGTGGCCATTCCTGGTTCCTTGAGAGATGATTCGCGAGACCAGGAGATGGAGTGTGTCGTTGAGAAAAGGCCGGGTATAATCAAAATCGGTAGAGAAGGTAGACCTCTGTGCTCCTTTTATGAAGTACCGAGACAGCGAGGTAGTCCGGAATGCTTAAGACGAAAGCACACTGAAAAAAGGACAGGCTCGTGAACGATGGTATGGGACGATCTCGATCCGGAATGTGCGGGTCTCGGCCAGATCGTGACGCCAAGGCTTACGCCGAATCACGTGATGATGCACGGGCTACGAAATGAACAACTTGCGGCAATCCGATGGCGCATAGGTCTCGCCTGTGCGAGGGCAAGTGATGCTGTGATCCTTGCTTTGGGAGGCGAGCCATGTCATAGCCTAGGGTGAGATAATTACACGCACCTCTTGAGAATAGATCATTCCATTGGGGAGGCACATAGCAGGGTTTTCGTCATCCATGACTTTTCCTGTCACTCGGCAAAGAAGCGTCGAATGTTCCTGACGATTGCGCGGTATTTTGGCAGCCAAAACACCGAGATTGTTCGTTTGACATGTGGGACAATTCCTTTTTGAGTCAGATAGGGGCAGAATATCGTGGGAATAGGGACCATGGCTCTCATGACCCGCCATATCATCTTGGGTAGCTGTGCTTGAGGCACATGACAAGGCTTTTAGGCTTGACAGACCTGCACTGAGCGCGATATGGAGGAGTGGCATGGGTACCATGCTGTATACTTGAAAAGCTGTCCTTCGGAATGCCTCTTTTAATGCATGCCAGCGTTGTGTGTCGTACAAGTCAGCATACAGTCCACTTGATTCGGGCACAGCAAGAAGACCCATAGCGCGTTTGTAAAGAGCGTCATAGCCATGGTTTGCATCGGAAGACTGTACGATGCCCAATTTTCCAAGAAAGTACTTGCGTGCATACTGTACAGCTTTACGTCGACCCTCGCAAGTGCCAGGTCGCACCAGTTCGATATATTCTTGAAGCCTGAGCTCCCCTTCCAGCGTGCTGCCAATTTTTCGAAGCACTGGTTTGTGTTCAAGGCACCATGCAAGAGCAAGATCACAGGAGGGCGGCTCTAGCCTGCCTTCTTGAAAAGACAGGGACGCTTCAATTCGGTGCATACGTTGAAACAAAGTCATGTCTATATGCGTCTGAGGGTTAGATGAAGGCACATACGTTAAGATGATACTGGTCCATGATGTCGGAGGCCACATCCATCATTCCATAATGAAGCATATAATCGGCCAATAGTCTCTTCATTCTTGTGTCTTTCCAAGCCACATGGGAGGACGTGTGCTGGACAGATACGGGCGAGTGTACATGTGTGGCTCGCTCTTGTAAACGTATGACAAAGTCCATTTCTTCCGAATCCATGGATTGAATGGTATCTTTCATCGAATAAAGTTCTTGTAGAATGGCATGGATAGATGGTTCATAGTCATCACCGGTTGGGGTCTGCACCAACGGTTCGAGGATACGTCGATAATGTGCGAATTCACGGTCACAGAAACGCTGTTGTGCTTTCAGCTGAAGGCGCAGGCACTCTAAAGGAGTTGTCAAACTATTGCGCTCAATCATGCTGATTGCACATCTAGCGTTCTTGGTGGTGACTCGCCGGGGATCAGGATAGGACCCATGCTCAGGGTTCCTAGTTGCAAGACCCTCCACAAGCGCACGCGCCAGGCCCCAGCGCCTATGGACGAGAAACAGACAAGACACACGAGGGCCATGGTTCGACCTAGTATTCTGCAGCTGTTGAAACATGCATTGGGGGCTATAAAACACGATAGGGCAAACATGACTGCGTACGAGAACCGGGAGGGAGTCGTGACACGGTGGCATGTCGTTCATCATATCCAGCGACATAAGGGTTTTTGAAGGAAGTAAAAAATACAGGTTCGCGGGTTCCTCATCCATAGTTGAGTATAGAAGTGTACCATTGCGACCTGCAAAAGGCGCTTGCTGTCACATATGGCCCACAAGGGTAGGAATCCATTAGGCGAACATCTTGCGCGCCTCCTCGGCGGCGGCGACCATGGCCTTGAGCTGGGCAGTGCACTCGTCCCACGAGCGGGTCTTGAGACCACAGTCGGGGTTGACCCACAGCAGCTGAGGGTCAATGAACTGGCTCATGTCCTTGATGCGCTGCGTCATCTCCTCGACCGAGGGCACACGAGGCGAGTGAATGTCATACACACCCGGGCCAATCTCGTTGGGGTACTTGGTGCTCTGGAAGATCTTGAGCAGCTTGGCGTCGCTCTTCGAGTTCTCGATCGAGATCATGTCGGCGTCAAGGGCAATGACTGAGTCCATAATGTCGTTAAAGTCTGAGTAGCAGAAGTGGCTAGCTGTGTTCATCGCGTCCGAGGCACCGCTCACCGAGAGACGGAACGAGTCGACGGCCCACTTGAGGTAGGCGTCCCACTCCTTGCGGCGCAGAGGCAGACCCTCACGGATGGCAGGCTCGTCGACCTGCACGGCACGAATGCCAGCCTTCTCGAGGTCAACCACCTCGTCACGCAGAGCCAGGGCAATCTGGAAGGCCTGCACATCCTTGCCAATGTCAACACGAGGGAACGACCAGTTCAGGATGGTGACCGGACCCGTGAGCATACCCTTCATGACCTTCTGGGTCAGGCTCTGGGCGTACGACGACCAGCGGACAGTCATCGGGTTGGGGCGCGACACATCCGAGACCACAATCGGGGGACGGACGTAACGCGAGCCAAAGCTCTGTACCCAGGCGTTCTGGGTGAACACAAAGCCCTCGAGCTGCTCACCAAAGTACTGCACCATGTCGTTACGCTCAGGCTCACCGTGCACGAGCACGTCGAGGCCGAGGGCCTCCTGCTTCTGAACGACCGACTTGATCTCCTCCTCCAGGAACTTGTCGTACTGCTCCTGGGTGATCTCGCCCTTGGTGAAGCGGGCACGGTACTGACGAATCTCCTTGGTCTGGGGGAACGAGCCAATGGTGGTGGTGGGGAACGGAGGCAGCTTCAGGAACTGACGTTGGACCTCACGGCGCTGGGGGAAGGGCGACTGGCGGTTAAAGTCCTCGGGCTTGATGTTGGCCACGCGCTCACGCACGGCAGGGTCCGAGTTCTTCTCAAAGTCGCGACGAGCAGCGATGCTCTTGGCGTTGGCAGCGAGCTTCTCCTGCGCAGCCTCAGCGTTCTGCAGGGCCAGACCAATGGTGGCGACCTCACTGCACTTCTCGGTGGCGAACGAGAACCAGTCCTTCACCTCCTCCGAGAGCTTCTTCTCGTTGGCAAGAGTAATGGGAGTGTGAAGCAGCGACGATGACGAGGCGACCTGCACGCGCTCGGCACCAATGGTGTCGACAGCCTTCTTGGCGAGCTCAACGGCCTTGGCCAGGTCCGTCTTCCAGATGTTACGGCCGGACACGAGACCCAGCGAGAGGCCAATCTTGGTAGGAGCCACGGCCTGGAGAACGGGCTCGAGCTGCTCAGGGGCACGGTCAAGGTCAATGTGAAGGCCAGCAATGGGCAGCTCCTTGACAAAGTCGATGTTGTCCTCCAGACGGCCAAAGTAAGTGGCAATCAGGATGTTGAGCTCAGGCACGCTCTTGTGGAAGAAGTCGTAGGTGGTCTTGAACTCGTTGACGAGCTCCTTGGCCTTGTCGACCACGAGGATGGGCTCGTCGACCTGCACCCAAGGGGCGCCAGCGGCGTGGAGCTGCTTGAAGAGCTCAGCGTACGTCTCCGCGAGCTTGGGGAGGAGAGTGAACTGGTTAAAGTTCGGGTCCTGGGCATCCTTGGACACCTTACCGAGCCAGAGCAGGGTAAGAGGACCAACCACCACGGGGCGGGCGTTGTAGCCGGCCTCCTTCGCCTCAACGAACTCATCCACAGGCTTGGTGTTGTTGAGCTTGAACTCAGACTTCTCCGAGAACTCGGGCACGAGGTAGTGGTAGTTCGAGTCGAACCACTTCTTCATCTCCGTGGCGGGCAGGTCGACACCGCCCTTCTGGTGACCACGAGCCATGGCGAAGTAGGTGTCCAGCGGCGACAGACCCGACTTGGCGTACGCCTCGGGGATCACACCGAAGGTGTTCGACGCGTCAAGAACGTGGTCGTAGAGCGAGAAGGTACCAGTGGGAACAAAGTCAACGCCCTGCTCCTTGATGGTAGCGTAGGTGTTGAGACGCTGCTCCTTGGCCACCTTCAGAAGCTCCTCGGCGGAGATCTTGTCGCCCCAGTAAGCCTCGAGGGCCTTCTTCACCTCACGCTGGGGACCAATGCGGGGAAAGCCAAGAACGGCAGAAGTACTATCGAGTTAGAAAGGCCTGTCCTTCATGACAAGTACGTACGCCATGATTGTATGTATAGAACGGGTTCTGTTACCGTGAACGAGAGCCGTTCGAAAGGGGATCCGAATGGTAAGAAGAAAGCCTCTGTACGGGGGCACCCGACGGCTTCATAGCATCCACGTGCACGCTGGAAGGGGGGTGCCAGCGCATGAAGCACGTATTGTGAACAATTCCCACCAATCGTAATGCGCCTCTGCAAGCGGTGACTCGCCCGACACTACTCAGACGCACAAATGAATCTTATCTGCAGGGAAGAGTCACACGCACGCGCACATGCGTCACAAGAGAGAAGCTGGCCTCCCACACAGGTGTGGAATCGAAGGGGCAACGTGGGGCGCCTGCAGCCCGGGCACCCCAAGCGCGACGGCGTGTCCTTTCCAGGCTGGTACGAAAAGTAAGCTGCCACCTGACAGCGACGGACCATAGAGACCTAGCCTAGGTAGCGAGCGGCCCAGTCGGGATGTTCGTAGTGCAAGAGAAAAGATTAACAACTATATGAAGAGGAAGAAAAAGTTTTCTTTCAACAATAGATATAGGACGCCAATATAGGGATATGGGACCATGAATATACAAGTGAAAATGTCTTGGGTGAAATGTGGATCAAGAGGGAAAGGTAGCATCGAAGGCCACTTTATTAGGGAGGGGGGATCAGCCTAGCGACGAGACTTAGCAGTACTTGCCAGGGATGACAGTCTCACAGCCGGCCTCGTCGTTGGAGACGTCACAGTACTTGTCGTCGTAGCAGCAGCGGATGCAGGCCCTGCCGTCGGCAGGCTCCACGAGCTCCACGTAGGACGAGTAGCCGAGACAGACGGAGCCCTCGGGGTTACCGATACCACCGTTGCCGTTCGAGTCGTACTGGCCACCGTCGTCGTTCGAGAGAAGGGTGCTCTGGACCGAAGGGTTGATGCAGCCAGTCAGCTGAACGTAGTTCTTGGTCTTCTTAAAGTGCACCTCAGTCCAGAAGCCAGAGTTGATCTGGCCCTGCGACGAGTCGTAAGGCTTGGAACAGTAGGAGCGCATACGGCCGGGAGACTCGCTATCACCAATGCTCTCGCGGTGGCGAGGAAGGATCAGGCAGTAGTCCGAGGAGCTGGTGACCCACACCTGGTTGTCAGGCGAGGCACGGCGAGACATGCTCGACGGAGCAGCCATGACGGCAGCAGCAACAGCGCTAAGAGCAGCGGCAAACTTGAGAGACACCATGGTGAGGTGGGGAGAAATGGGAGAAAGGTTGTTCGCTTAAATGGGAAAGCCTAATGCTTGATATAGTAAATCAGGCGTATGGCTTCGCGAATATATCACCGAAAACCCTCCCCCATGGGCTTCCGAGGAGACCTGGACGGTCCCTTTTTCTCGGCTTTCACCGCTCTAGTTGGCCCGATCGCCTCCTAGGGATGGAAGGTCCAATCTAACACGCCTGGTCGGACAAGTATGTCCAAGCAGTAAACAAACATGCACAGTCTTCTCCAATCACAACCCATTGCTCGAGAATGGCTGAGCATGATCATTGAAAATAACAAAATTGTCCCCCTTCTGCAGCACGATGCAGGTTGAATAAAAACGACTGGCTTGTGAAAAATCATGGGGCGCCGTTACCCCGTGACGCAGCCTCGGACATGCGGCGCAGCGTGGCGCGCCTGCTGATGTAACAGGCGGGCAATAAACTCCAAAACCGACGTGAGCGACTCGTCTCGAGGTCCTCGCTCCCTCCCACAAACCATCATGCGCTACACCACCGTCTTCTTGGCAGCGCTGGCTCTGCTTGGCACCTCGGCAGCCGGTGTCTTGGCAGCTCTCCCTGACCAGATTGATGTGAAGGTCAAGAACCTCAGCCCTGAGGACACGATCTACGACCGCACGCGTCAGCTGTTCTACCAGTCGAACCTGTACAAGGGCCGCATCGAGGTCTACAACCCCAAGACCAAGTCGCACTTTAACGTGCACATTGACGGCTACTCGTCCAACGGCAATGGTGAGCAGCAGATGTCGGGTCTCTCTCTTCTGACCCACGACAACTCGAAGCGCCTGTACGCCGTGATGAAGAACGCGAACTCGTTCAACTTTGGGGACCAGTCTGACCACGGCCCCAGCTCGTTCCACAGCTTCGACCTCCCTCTCTCGGAGGACAGCAAGCCGGTGTGGTCGGTCGACTTCCAGCAGGTCCAGGACGAGTTTGAGCAGAAGGCCGGCAAGCGTCCGTTCGGTGTCGTGCAGTCTGCTCAGGACCGTGACGGTAACTCGTACGTGGCCTTCGCCCTCGGTATGCCCGCTATTGCCCGCGTCAGTGCCGATGGTAAGACCGTGAGCACCTTTGCGTGGGAGTCGGGCCACGGTGGTCAGCGTCCCGGCTACTCGGGTATCACGTTCGACCCCCACACGAACAAGCTGCTCGCCTTTGGTGGTCCCCGCCCTCTGACTGCCTTTGATGTGAGCAAGCCTCACGCCTCGCCCGAGCCTGTCCACATCAACGGCGACTTTGGCTCGCTGGACGGTACCGAGAAGATCGTCACCGTCCCCGTGGGCAACGACAGCGTTTTGGTGGGTGCTCGTGCCCCCAACGCGATCTCGTTCCGCTCGTGGGACAACTGGAAGACGGCCAACATCAAGATGACCCAGCGCTCGGAGCTGAAGAACAGTGGTTTCACTGCTGTCGCTGACTACTACCAGGGCTCTGAGCAGGGTCTCTACGCCGTGAGCGCCTACTTTGACAACGGTGTTCACGGTGGTCGCAGCGACTACCCCCTGTACAAGCTTGACAGCAGCATCTTGAACTTTTAAATGATCCGCAATTCTTGTCCGACGCCCTACCGGAACGCACCATAGCTTCGATCGGGTAGACCTCACGTGTTGTTTTCTCCACATGTGGCATTGTGTAGGTGCACGGCTGTTTAACGAGCCATGTCTTCCATCGTCCTGGCGTTGGGAACGACGGCCGTGGCGTACGTGTACCCGCTCTATGCCACGTACAAGGCGCTGGTGTCCACGTCCAACATGGTCCTCCCAGCCGGCCAGGAAGACCAGCAGACTGAGAAGCCCACCGAGTTGAGCGAGCTGGAGACATGGACGATGTATTGGTGTGTCGTGTCCCTCTTCTGGGCCATTGATGCTTGGCTAGGGTGGACATTCCGGTGGTGCGTGTGCGCAAACTCACAAGAAGGGTAGTTTTGTATGCCCATGCCAAATTTCTATTTGCTTGTTGGCTCGCCTTGCCACAGACGCGAGTATGTGCTCGATCTAACAACAGGGGGCCTCAGTGCTGTACAAATCGTATGTGGAACCATTCATGAGCGAGCACGAGGGCGATTTAGAGGACATTCTCGAGGTCGGTCGAACCAAAGCCCTATCGGTGGTCAGCACCACGATCCATGTGCTTGCCAACATTGTGCGATCCGAGTTTCTGGAGCGCCACGAGGCGTCGGCGCCGGCAAAGGATGCCGATGCTATAGATTCTCAGGGTGCCGAGAAGCCAATGTCCGATCCTACAGCGGCAGCAGGAAACGTGAGCGACATGGTTCCCCCGCCCTTGCAAGACATGGCCCGAGCTGCCGGCGCCACGGCCATGCACTGGGTGTCTCAAGCAGGGCAAGAAGCGCCGCCAGCGTCGCCTCGCCGCAAGCTCCCGCGCTTCCGTCGGAAAGGTGCTTGACATCAGCGCGTGGCCTGCATTTTGGCCGCAGCCAAAGCAAGGACGACAAGTTGCCCTGACGTTTGGACGGTACCTGCGCGGTATTTGCGCATATGCGCTGTGACATCGCCGGCCATCGACAGCGGCTGTTGGGATGCGAGTGTCTCTGCCCGCTGCTGCAGCAGGTAAGCTCCAATCAGGGTACCTGAGCGACCAATGCCGGCAGAACAGTGCACCCATACGGGCGGCCGCTCGGCGCTGCGTGACTGCAAAGCATGCATGGCTTCCAGGAGACCAAAAAGGACTTGAAGGTCCAAGACACCATGATCGGGCCATCCTTCAAAATGCATCTGAGTCACCTCATGCTGGCGATCGTGTACCAACGACTCTATCCGCAAGTGCCGTACACGGAGATGGGGCACGTTGTGCGCTAGAGACGCTGACTCGGCATCAAAGCTGTCATGCGCGTCTTTTTCTGATAGCAACGACACCTTCCATAGATGGTCGACGGTGAGTGGCTCCGATGGACTTGTGGGCCAATATTGGTCACTTTTTGGGAAGCCATGCTCGACGAGCGGCGTGAGGTTCACAAGCACATTGATCTTCTGCGCTACGAGGTGCTCAAAGAAGGTGGAAAAGGTGCTGGAAATGGGCGCTTGGGATGCGATGCACCCATGCCCCTTCTCCGTGTCAGGCAGAGGGGGTATGAGAGAGGCATTGATGTAAGCCCCTGGTACTAAAGCGTGGTCGTCTTGGGTGAGTGCAAAAGCGTACATGGATACACGTTGGCATAGCGATTCGCAGCGGGAAATTCGTCAAACTGTGTAGTAGGAAACTCGGGGTCGCCAACGCGCTGCGCATCGATCGTATTCAGGCGCGCAAGGAGTTGGTAGGCCTCCTGGCACAGCGTCGCTTCGGCCCCGGCCATCGCAGAACGGTGGAGGCCGATGCGCTCGGACAACGCAACCCGCCCTCTTCACCATGGCGTGGCCGGCACGTGTGGCCAGCGCGTCCCACAGCACCATGCCGGACAGTGAGATGGCTATTACAGAGATGGAGCTCTTGGAGCAGAATCAAAGACGCCTGGCCAGTCTGACGGGTCGTATGACGACCATCCTCAATGGCTTTGATCGGCGGCTCGTGAAGCTGGAGAGCAGCATTCTGCCCATCCACAAGAGCACGCAGACGCTTTCGCGCATTGGACACAATGTGGAAGCCGTCCAAAAGAACCTGGAGGTGAGTTTGCGCCACTATGGCGTGGTTGTCGACGACGAGCCTGCCATTCTGCGGGGCCCTGATCCTCGGAACCCATGGCCGTACCTGGAGCTCATCCAGCGTGTGTCCCAAGATGCCGCCGCGAAAAAGGCATCTCGTGGAACGCAGGAGGGTGTTCAGAGCAAAATGGATATGCTCATTGAGCAGGGCACGCGCAAAATCACAGAGCTTGTGCGCGAGTACACCGCGGCAGAGTCCCGGCCTACCGACCCTATGGCGTTCGTTAGGGCCGGTGCTGCGGCGCCCATGCCGTCCAAAGAGTGCTTAACATCTGTCAAGGCATTGCTCCAATTTTTGTTTACGCTGCCCGATGCCTCTTTGGGTGCAGGGAGTGGCTTGAGCTTGGCACTTCAGGCGTTCTCGTCGGTGCGCTCCGTGTACCTGACATCGTCCTTGCAAGGCTTGCAGGACCATGTGCTCCAGGTGGCAGCGCAAATGCAAAACACATCTGTTCGCGCCTGTCGCGAAGCGTACGTCGAATACCAGCGGGGCTCAGCGGCCCTGCAAGAATGGCTGCTGGCCACAACAAGGATGATCCAACAGGAGCAGCAAGCGCTCGCTACACTCTTTGACGGCATGAAATGGGATCATCTGCGCAGCAGCACGGCCACCAAGGTGCTACAACCCCTTGTTGCCTCTATGAACCAGGCGCTACCCATCATACTGCCTAGACTTCAGCATGGATTGAATGCGCATCGCTTCCTCGTGCTGGACTTTCTGGGGGCCTGCCAGGCTGTTCTAGGCGATCAGGCACAAATGTGGGTGGAATGCCTCCAGACGAGTGTGTGTGATGCCAGTGTTTTGGTGAATGCGTACGCCAGCTCGCGATGTGATGCGCAGCTGTTTTTCCCTGAAATCTTGCGTGATGTCAAGGTCATTCCGGTACAGGGAGATCAGGATGCACTACGAGTCAGTGTCAGTGATCTCTCGCAACTGGGAATCAAGTTGCTGAAGGACATGTTACCGTTCCAGGAAGTCATCCTTGGCGTGTTTCGGGATATGGGGAGCAAGAACTGGACAGAGACAGGATGGGACGCAACGGGTGCCGCTCTTCCTGCCTCCCCTGAACAACTATGGTCTGAATACTGTAAAGACTTTATCGGCTCCATCGCATCCTCCCTCGAACGTACGTGCAAAGACTAACGTCAGGCTCTGTGGCTGCCGCACCTCAGCCCACCATTGCTTCGATCTTCCTGCTCAAGTACGTGTGTATGACTTACACAGTAACTTGATCTACTTGCAAAAGGAACTGCGTGGAATGGCATCAGCCCTGCAACCGACGGCCGTGCAAATGAGCGAGCAGTTGCTAGTTCAGGCCGTGCGCTCCGCACGAACGACATACCTGGAGTCGTGGAACACGGTGGTACAGTCCCTGGTTGACGATGCCTCGGCGTCTCGACCCAGTGCAATGAGCAAACTGAGCGCCCTGGGTGATCGCACTCCGCGCGTGGACCCATTGTCGTACGTACTATACGCTAACAGCGTAGCCGCTTTTTCGAACACATTCAGGTCATGAATCAAATTCACCGTCAGCACAAAGTGCTCCGGGATATGGGCCTAGCCGACTCATTGCGGGACGATGTTAGTCGGTACGTATGCGTCATGCTGACAAAAGCTTGGTGGGGCCCTTGTATGCAGTGAGCATGGCCAAGCAAAAGAACGACAAGCGTACGTGCCGCACACGCACTAACATGAAAAGACCGCGCTCCCCGCTTGTCGGTACAGGAATTGGAGGGAATCCTAGCCCAAATGTTTGCATAGAGGGGACGAGGCGCGCACGGACCCTAAGTCAGTTAGGTAAGCAGCGTACCAACTTCTACGACGCGACGGGGGCCCTAGGCTGAGCCAAGGGCAGGCGCCCTAGGCCGCTACGCCGCGTCCGGTCTTTTTCAACCCCACCACCCTCCCTCGCCTCGCAAGCTGGTCTTGTGTCCCCCTTTCCACCCTAGTCGCATCCCTTCCCTTATCCTGCTTCCCACATCCCTGTCATGTCTGCCTGGTCTCTTCTCTCCGCTGGTCGGAGAATCTCTGTGGGCTTTGTCGGTTTCCTTACTGTGTCACTCCTGATCGCTCATGGTACCTGCTTGCCCCTGACAGAAAACCGGCCCCATATACATCACCTGCACGCACGAGCCCCTCAGGGAGCGGCATCGACAGCTCAGTCCGAGGCGTCTGGTTCAAACAGCGACGACGACGATTCTGTTCTTTCGTCCAAGAACAGCTTCTTCCCTGCTATTGTCGTTGTTGTAGCGGCCTCGGCGGTGATCCTGCTCTTTGCCTTGTGCCTGTATATTCGCTACTTCTGGAAGAAGCGTTCATCCGCCAAGGACACTGACACGCACTCTGTCTGCACGATGCCGGAAAAGTTTGCGGTCCCCGAGGAGGATGTCCCCTCTCTACCTCGCCCATGCCCTGTGGCCTCTAGTGTCGCGCGCGGGTCGTCCTCTCGGTTCAAAGAATTGTCGGGTTGGCCCTCGCCCTTCCAAGCAGGAGCTGACTTTACCGATGAGTCTGTCTACCCTGCACCCACGTCGCGCTCTATGAACAAGTCCCAGCGCGATAGCGTGTATTCGGACTATGCATCCACGTTTTCGTTGGATAGCAAGGATTCCGTCGAAGCGTCGTGCTTCCGTCAGACCGACTTGTCCCAACCTTGTGTAACGCACGGCTCTCCAAACTGGATTATCCAGGCCTATGAAGACGAGAATGATGCGGATGTATCGTACACACAAGTGGCCTATGCTCGGTGAGGCCCAGCTTGGCTGCCCCCCTTAGCCTCCGTAGTACTCACGTGACGAACAAGACGGTCAAGCCCCAGCGCCCGACGTCCCTGCACGTACCAACCAAGCGGCACGATGGATGCCGCTCTACAAGATGCTATCAAGAAGGGCAAGACCCTAAAAAGTGCGTAGATGGCATACTTACTGGCAGAGGTGCAAACGAATGATCGATCGGCTCCGGCCGTAGCAGGAAATGCGGCTCCCAGTGCGAGTGGCAGTGCGCCTACGGTTCGGGCCTCTGCACCGCGCGTGCCCACAGCGCCACCTGTACCAAGTGGTCCACCTTCAGGCATAGGCGATATCTTTTCAGCTGGGCGTCCGAAACTCCGCTCGGTGTCTGGCAACATAAATGCGAGTCCCCAAGGTACGAGGTCAGATCGCTCACCCAGTTCCCTCAAGTCGTCCGCCCCGGCCACCACCACCGGGTGCGGCTTCGACCACACCCGCTTTCCGATCTCCACAGCCACCGCGGCCACCTCCTCCGCGTCCATCGGCACCGCGTCCGCCGGCCCCGCCTCCTGCCCCCGGTGTAAAAGCTGCAAAGCCACCGCCGCCCGCGCCGCCGCCCAGCAAGCCGGCCTTTCTCAGTTCCAAGCCACGTCCGCCGGCCCCACCACGCTCTCGCGCGCCAGCTTCAACGCCAGCACCTCCGGCACCGCCTGCGCCGCCTGCGCCTGCGCCGAGATCGTCAGCACCTCCGCCGCCACGTTCTCGTCCGCCGCCGCCTCCCTCTGCTCCAACACGTGCTGCGCCGCCGCGGCCTCCGGCAGCGGTACCACCCGCTCCCCCTGCTGTGCCTGCCCCGGCGCCTGCGCCTGCGGTCGCGGCCCCCCCTCCGCCTCCTGCGCCTGCCCCGCCAGTGACGGCATCCGTGGCACCTATGCAACCACCCCCTGCGATTGCCGGGGCTGGAATGGCTCTATCATCAGCGCCTCCTACTCCATCTACCAATGCGTCGGTCGTGGCCTCTTTGCCTGTGCGGAAAGACGCTGCACCCTCAGCGCCAGCGCCGCGAGGTATGTATAGCATTCGTGACTTATGTGCAGCCGTGTCTCCACCCCCCCAGTCGGGCCACTGGACCTTCCCCACATCCTCACAGTTCCCACCGCCTAGGTCGTTCCCGCGCACAGTCCATCAATACCCGAGCGGCTCACAGCATGGCACAACGGGCTCCTACGCACGGCCGTAACAAGGGGCCCTACGAACATAGCTGAGCGTGTGATATGCGTGTTTAGTCATATACCTACAGGGCCGCGTTTCTTGCACCGACAGGAGGCCGAGAGAACCTCGTCGCGGTTTTTCAGTCACCCAAGGCGGTTTTGTAACGACTCGAACGAGTCCCCGCCTCTAGTTTTTCCTTTACCATGTCGGCAGAGAGTGACGCTCCTCGTGTCAGCGAGGGTGAAAGTACACAGGTGCCTCCCCAGCAGAGTGCTCTGGCGCCTGAGCCTGAGGCTGCATCGAAGGCTGCCTTGACCACGGCGCTGAAAGAAAATGACGTGGGCGCCTCGTCGGACCTTGTGAAAGAGGGCCAGGAGCTTCGGACTGTGTTCCAGGACCCTGTCGCATTCAACGTCAAGCACCCACTGTACAACAGGTGGACGCTCTGGTTCGATAACCCTGGTCACAAGGGCTCCTCCAGCGCCAAGGAGCGCCGTGAAAGCTGGGGTGCGAACCTGCATCGTGTCGTGGACATTACGAGCGTGGAGGAGTTCTGGGGCCTGTACAACAACATCGTTCCCCCCTCGACGTTACCGCAGAGTGCCAACTACTACCTTTTCAAGGATGGCATCCAGCCGGCCTGGGAGGACCCTGCGAACGGCAACGGTGGAAAATGGAGTATTCAACTTCCTCGTGAGAAGCACCGCAGTCAGATTGACAAGCTATGGCTTTATACCATGCTCTCTGCGATTGGCGAGATGCTTGAGACGCCGATGGCTGAATCGAAGCTGCCGCCCTCGCGGGAAGAGGAGCTGGTGACCGGTGTCATTCTGCAGGCGCGCTCCAACTACTACCGTATCTCCGTGTGGACCCGCCGCGCGGATGAATGGGATGTGGAAGTGCCTGAGGGCGAGCCAGTGCCCGAGTCGGTGGCTGTGGGGCGTCGTCTGCTCGAACTCGGTCGGTTCTTCAAGACAGAGGTGCTCGGATACCCGCTGGACGCCAAAGTCGGTGGCGGTTTCTCGTCGGAGGTCGAGTTCCAAAGTCACAAAGACAGTGAAAAGAAACGCGGCAAGCGCTCCCTTGTGTAATGTCGGTAGAACGCACACTTGTTGGATATAACACAGGAGAATGTCCGTGTTGGAAATTACTATGGTACAATTACTGCGGGACGGAATTAGGGACCTGGGAAAGCCATGCGTCCTTGAGAATGTCGTCCGTCATGATGCGCATTTTCGGGTCCGGGCAGAGCATCTTCTTCAGCAGCGGGCGACACTCGCGGGGAGACAAGTTGGGTAGCGGACTGGGTGTGGCCGTTGCGAGGTACGAATGGACAAAGTCCTGGAACGTCGGGTCCGACATTTTGGCGACGCGCCATGGCAGCTCCTGGCACTGCATGCAGTAGAAGACAATCGCCGCCGCCCAAATGTCCACCAGGCGCGCATCGTATTCTTTCTGCTCGAATTGCTCGGGAGCAATATACGGCTCGGAACCGCACAAGCCTTTGCTGTAATGCGTCGACTTTTCCCAGCACATGCGGAACACATCGCTCACACCAAAGTCGGTGATTTTGATGTGGCCCTTGCCGTCAAGCAGCAAGTTCTCGGGCTTGATGTCGCGGTGCGCCACACCCATAGAGTGCAGGTAGTGGATGCCGTGAATGGTCTGCTTAAAGTACGAATCCATTTCCGTGGACTTCATACCACCCTTCTTGATGGCCGCGTAGAGATCTCCGCCGGGACAGTACTCCATCACCTCACACCAGTGCTGGTTCTCATCCTGCACTAAATCCACCGTTTCCACCACATTGATATGGTGCAGGGTGGACGAAATGCAAAATTCCGACGTGAGCTTTTTCACATAGTCTTTTTCTGACTCATTCTTACGGCGCTTGCGGAACTCTTTCACCGCATATACCTTGTCCTCGCTCTTGTCGCGCTTGTGTGCGATGCGGACGACCGCGCTTGCACCCTTGCCAATCGCCACACGCTCACAAGTGCCATACTTCTTCATGAGGCTAGCCACTTCGCCGGTGTTGGGACCCCCACCACCCACAACGCCGCCCATGCGCCTTTTTTCCTTCGTGCCTTTGCTGGACGTGCTACCATCAGAGCGATGCGATGCCGAGGAGCCGCGACGCGCGATCATGGGACTGTTCATGATCATGTCACGCAGCGCCGACCCCGCACCACTGCCCTTCGTTTTGTCGGACACGATCGAATTGGAGCGACCACGCTTGTCGTGATCCTGGAGAGCTGTGGCCGTCAAACGGTTGTCCGTCGTGTTGTCGGTGGTGAGGGAATTATGCCGATCACGCACAGGCATGGACGGCGTCGCTGAGGGCCAGGCACCCTGCGTGCCAGAGCGCATCTGCAGGCTCTCGAACGACTCGGACAACTCTGCCTCGTCTGTCTCACTGCCCGTGCCATGGTCGCGTGGGTCCATCCGAGGCGACAAAGGCGACACAGGGCCATTCTTGAACGACGAAAAGGCTGAATCATGCGGCAAAGAAGCACTCATCGGATCCGCCGGCGCAGGAATAGGCTCCTTCTCGGCCACAGCACCACCACCCGGCAGCATTCGACGCAAGATGCGGCGCCCGCTGCTCTCCTTGGCCTTCTCCGTGTCGAGAGCACTCATGTTCGGAGTGGTATTTTGGCTCAACAAAGGAGGGCGCACGTTCAACATGGTCTCTGAGCGTGCGGGCGAGGGCGGGGGCATGGCCGACGTGTCTTTGTTGGCAGCCGTCAAATTCAGGTTCTCTAACGTCGATCGGGCAGGCAGTGGACCGCCGTCCTTGGAATTCGTACCTGCCATATGTACAGCACACACTCAGCAGTTCAAATAAAGGATAGCAGGCACCGCAGCCGTGCAATGCTACACAGCACAAATCGACACGCAGGGGTGGCAAGTCGCAGCCCGCCTGTCTGCCAAATTTGCGCCTGGCGCCGGCCGCGACTTATCTTAGGGGCTCGGCCTAGCCTCGGCTCGTCAACACGTGATATTATCCCGTCGCCATCGATGCAGGTGGAGGGCTGCGTGTCGGCCTTTCGCGTACCACACCATGAACCAGGCAGGGTATGTACGGCGCTCTTTCGCGTATGGACAGAGCTAATGGGCAGAACATTGTTGCATCCGAGTATCCGAACACCCTTGGGGCGCCAGCTCCAAGGACAGGGTCGTACTCTCACGAAATCGGCGCTGATGTACCCAAGTAGGTGACACACGAGCTGACCTTAGTTTTCATCACAGACGAGCCAGACGCCAAAGTGCCCCTAGGAAGCATGCCGAACCAGTTCCGATGGGGCTTCAACCGTCTTGAAGAGTTCCTTGGGCCTCTTGTGGAGCGTGGCCTGGCCTCTGTCATTCTTTTTGGCATTCCTGTTCTCAAAGAGAAGGACGAGTGCGGTACGCTGGCCGATGATGTCGAGGGACCTGTCATTCAAGCCATCCAAAAGATTCGCGCACTATTCCCTTCCGTTTATGTGGCTGCCGATGTGTGCTTGTGTGAGTACACGTCGCATGGACACTGCGGTGTCCTGCTGGACGATGGTACCATCGACAACCCCAAGTCGATCGCGCGTTTGGCCGATGTGGCAGTGGCGTATGCGAAAGCCGGTGCGCATTGCGTGGCGCCCAGTGATATGATGGATGGACGCATTGCTTCCATTCGACAGGCACTCGTGGACCATGGATTGGCGGGAAGCACATCCCTGATGGCCTACAGTGCCAAATTCGCCTCGAGCATGTATGGACCTTTCCGGTACGTGAGATGCCGGGATGACTGACCTTGCAGCGAAGCTGTGGCCTCGGCTCCTTCCTTTGGTGACCGGCGCTGCTATCAACTTCCTGCGAATGGGCGCGGCATCGCCCGACGGGCGATTGTGCGCGATGTACAAGAAGGCGCGGATATTATCATGGTGAAACCTGCGCTGCCCTACCTGGACATTCTCGCTGACGCTCGTGAGCTTGCGTCGGACTATCCGCTCGCATGCTACCAGGTCAGTGGTGAGTATGCGATGCTGCATGCGACAGCCAACGCTGGTGTAGGCGACCTGCGCCGACTCGTGGAAGAAACGATGGTGTCCTTCCTCCGCGCTGGTGCCTCACTGATCCTCACCTACTTTACCCCCGAGCTGCTCGAGTGGCTGGACTCGCCTGCGTTGGCGTAGCTATGCATCTACCTCCTCTTGCTCCAAATCTTTCGGCTCCACCGGTTCTTCGTCCTCGCCATATTGTACGATATTGTCAATGCATGACAGAATCAGATGGATGCTATCCTCACTCGTGAGGTCCAAGGGCAGGAAAGAGACCATACTAAAATCTTCAATCTGGAGTCAGCACAGGGTCATTAGATACCAATTGAACAATAGCCCGGTTCAAATCGAAAAATTTGGCGTTCGTCACAGACTGGACCTCATCAGCTAACAGCAGGGGGTCTGGGTCCATGTATCGCTCCATTTCTTTCCGCCGAGCATAAGAGGCCGGGCCCTCTTTGTCGTGTTGATAGACCAAGTCCATCTTCGTCATGATATTCAAGTGGGGGATATCCAAATTGATCATAGCGCTCATCGCACTGAGCACGCCGGCAAAGTACTTGGCCTTGTCATCCATGAAGTGCGAGTCCAACAGATACGTAGCACACACCCGGAAATTGAACTGCTGCTGCATGAGCGACACAAATCGAGTGATCACAGGGAAATGCGTGTACAGTTCGATCTGGCCTGGGCAGTCGATCACTAGGTAGTCGTTGTCATAATTGCCCAGCTCGTTCTCGAGCCAGTCCAAGTTGTTGAGCAGGTAGCTGAGACGTTAGCAGGCTGCACGTACTCAAAACAGTAAATGAGACCGCCGTTGGGACCCAGGTCCATCTCCTCCATCACATCTTCCAGGGTAATCAGTTCGCGAATGTCGATCGAGGGCTCGTATTCAAAGTACTCGGCCGCAGGGTCCAGGTTGAACAGATGGATGCTACGCCCCAAACTGTGTGCATGTGTAACCAGCGATGAGCAGAATGTAGATTTTCCAGCCCCCGCAGGCCCTGCAATGAGTTTTCCTGCACGTACCTGTCACCAGGACAGCATAGCGCCCCATGCCGTCGTGGGTGGGAGTCGACATCTCCACACCACGTGGGACACACATCGTCGCTCGGCCAAGACAGAGGAAGGACGCTATACTACAAAAAGGGAGTGCCTACTTGATATATCGCTGCATGTGAGTATAAGCATATACATACGCTCATGAATTTCTTATGGAATTCCGTGCCTGTAAAGTGAGTAAGGTCATACGTACGAGTAAGGTCGTTGACAAAGCCTCGCTGGCTCAAGCCGTTGTCGGCATGCGCCGCCTGGTTCCGGAAAATAAGATCATCGTCCCAGCGCTGCTGCGGAGGAAGCGAGGATGTTTGTGGCTTGGCATCACCGTGCAGCGCTTGCTCCAAGTTCAGGAGTGGATTGCCACGCGCAATTTCCTCTTCCCGAGAGAGCTGCTCTATGGCCGACTCGGCCTGCTGACGGCGTTCCTGCTCTTCACGACGCTCCTGCTTGATCTTTTCGAGCTCTCGCATAAGTGAATCCGCATCTTCCTCGTCATCGTCGTCCTCGTCATCGTCGTCCTCGTCATCGTCGTCTTCGTCACTGATAACATCGTCATCCTCGTCGAGACCCGACGGAGCAATGGCCGGGGCTTCTGCGTCTTCCGTAGCATCAGCGCTTGACTTTATGCGTTTTGGCTCTTCTTCCTTGGCCTCAGATTCAAACTCCTGGCCAGGGTGACGCTCTGTATAAGCGCGTTTCTCTCCAGCCGTTAGCTCCGCCTTCATTTCATCGAGCGAGCGCTTTTGCGTATCGCCCGGGCGTCGGAACTTGAGTTTCGTGTGTGCAGGAAGTGAATGCTTGGAGAAAGCCTGGGACATGTGCGACAGGTCCGACTTTGCTTTGGCCGGTTCCCATGTGGGGCGGTGCGCGGACGACATGCGGGCTAAGCGCGTCCCTCGTAGGAGACGAAGGGGAAGGAATAGGCCACGTGGGCTACGCCTCGAGTGCTTCCTCCTCTCATGCACGTACGTGGGTGAGCATGGGAGACCCCAACCTTGTCGCCAGCTACTTGTCGCAAGTAGAAGCGGCCTGCACCTCTTTGGATGCCACCTCGTTTATGAGGAAGGTGGCTTTGCCTCTGCAGGCATACACAGCGTTGCAAGAGGTGCTCCAAGCGACGGTACGCTAGCACAACTGACACAGTCCCTGGATCATGCC
Organism: Malassezia equina; assembly: GCA_029542865.1. Lineage (NCBI taxonomy): Eukaryota > Fungi > Basidiomycota > Malasseziomycetes > Malasseziales > Malasseziaceae > Malassezia > Malassezia equina. The sequence continues at coordinate 45,516 of CP119900.1, forward strand.
TGTGCCCATCTCAACTTGGCGCCTGGGAATGCTGCACAGAGCAAGCGACTTTATGCTATGGTACGCGAGCTGCTGAGCTACATGCAGTCATACCCGCCGCCCTATGCAAGTCAAGCTTTGCCTGGCGCCTACGACGCGTGGGTCAAGGTCTATACCAGTGCCAATGCAGTCTTTACACTACCTGATACCGTGTGGATGATTCCTGTGTTCAAGTACATATCCAAGCAGCTGGTATCGCTAGCTATCCGGACGGACCGTGCCAGTCCCAACCGCCTATATACCAAAACCATTGACGCTGCAGGTCGCCTGTCCAAGAGTGCAGGTATGGCTGCCAACGACCGTACCGCAGCCCCTGCGCAACAGACCAAACGCATCGCCGTTCTGACCCTTGCCAATGCGAGTTTCCGTGCCTACTTTTGCTTGAACAATACGCGTTTGTGCGAAACAGTGCTGGGCTCTGTGAACAATGCCTTGCTAATGAACCGGCGCAACGCGGAAGAGAGCGAGAAGGGCGAAGAACCATACACGTTAGCAGAACGTGTGACATATCACTACTACCTGGGTAAGATTCGGCTGTTTCAACATCGAGTGCAGCTGGCTGCGTATCATCTCCGGTGGGCTTTTGACCATTGTACGACCGCGCACCCACACAACAAGCGTACCATCCTCATTCCCCTGGTAGCAGTTCATGCGGTGTTGGGAAGATATGCATCCTCTGCACTGCTAACGCTATTTGATCTGGAGTCGGTGTATGGAGATTTGTTGCGGTACCTCAAGAGCGGTCATGCATACAAGGTCATGCAGGAGCTCGACCAGCACCGCGACTGGTTCCGGTCGCGCGGCCTTTATATGCTGCTTCGTGAGAAGCTGGTGCTGAGCTTATGGCGAAATCTTTTTCAGCGGTGTATCCGCTACCAAACGCACCATGCAACGTCGAACCCCAACGGTCCGCCCACGCTGCAGATCGCCAACCTGGTTCGGCCAGCCCAGTTGGCATGGAACGATACCACGTTGGCGAAGGACGACGTAGAGTGCATGGTGGCCAACTTGGTGGAACAAGTACGTGTGGTATGACCGCTAACGTGGCAGGGATGGATGAAGGCGTATATCTTGCACTCCAAAGGGGTCGTTGTTTTGCAGCGTGGGCCGCACAAAGGCTTTCCGCCGATCGCAGATGTATACTTTAGCTAGTCCAATCTCTCCTATACATGGTCTTCGTTGGCCTCAGCCACCTCGGGCTCGTCCGTGTTGGTGGTAAATTTCCTGGCCGGCAAGCCGCGTTTTAGCGCTTCGGTCCAATCGCGCGTCTCCGTCCATCCAGTGAGAATGGCGAAAACCTGGTTGACTGTGAGCACTTTGCGTGCCTGCATATGTTGCCCGTCTAGGAAAGAGGGGTCAATAGGCAAACGAGCCATGCGAAGACCTAGCGCCTCGGCCTTTTTGGCACAAAGGTGCTTGTATCGGTTGCGGTCCACAATGCCGCCAATCACATAGGTTTTGCCTGGCTCCAAACTCTCAATGGTATCGTCCGTATCAGCGGTTAGATAGATGACATCGTCTTTTGCGCACGGCTCCGAGTTGGAGGTCGCAGTTGGATCCCACAGCGACTCAAGGCCGCCGTATTCCATGAGTCGAATACGTTGCCAGCGCCGCCACATGCCTCGGCTTTTGCCCTCCATATGCAGTCCCACGCGATCCTGAAACAAGGATGTCTCACTTGTGCTGGCTTGGGGGTACGAAAAGGCGCCGCTAGGTGGCGGTTCGAAGCCAAGAGCCTGTCCTGAAAGGCGGCCTGCCCCTGTGAAAATCACCTCGCGGAAGGGGTGAGAGCTGCTTCGATTGACACCATACAAATATCCAAGCTGGGCGGCCAGCGATGTGGCCTCATCGGGGGTCATCAAATCGTCAAAGCCCAGGTCTACCACGACACGTGCATCGAACGGCTCCGGTTTGGGCTTCGGCACACGCGTGAGAGCCGCGGCAGCAGGATCATTCTTGATCTGTTCTTTCGTTTGCCTTTTACGCTCTTTTCGTCGGGCACGCTCCCGTGCTCTGCGTTCATGCTTCGTAGCCTCCCGCTTTTGGTCGCGCATCACGCGTCTGGTCAATTTCTTTGCCGCTGACTTGGTCATAGTCACTGTCTCGCCCGTAATTGGATGAGAAATGGTCACTGGTGGTGCTGTGCCTGATCCAGGCACCAAAGTCTCGGGCACAGAGTCCGACGCCTCGCGCGACTCTGCTTCGTTCATGGTCGCCCAACGTGCCACGCCAGGTGCCTCGCTGAAAAATGGACAGTGCAGTGTGGAGAAGCTTATGTCAGCAAGGCGCTGGGGCGCGCGTACCGCCACGCTTGCTGTCCACGACGGGTGGGATCCGACCTTGATCTTGTGGTCGTGCTCTGAACAGTATGGATACACCATATGGAAACGAGCCCATGGATACACAGTCCTATGGCGCATTTCAGTATCCAGGTATGTGGAAAGGCATATAACCTTAGACGCACGCGTCGAACCTGTCGCCTCGGCGGCCGGGCCAGAAGCTCCTAAGGGGGATGCAAATGCGCTCGCAGATCCTTCCTCGGCAGAAGATGAGAAGGATTACGTGTTCTTCCCAAGGGACACCAGCCATATTAGCAAGGCAACGCTCGATGCGGCCCGCAGTGCCAAATTGCGTTTGGAACATTCGTACCGAATGGCGGTGAACCAGGCTGTGGAGCGCAATCAGCGACGTATCGACCTGGAAAAGAAGCTTGTACAGCCGCCAGATGGTGTGCCCATATCAGACGAACGAAAGGCACGGCAACTGGCACAGCTCGGTCGACGTGAGACCAGTTTCTTACGGCTGCGTCGCACACGACTGGGTCTGAGTGATTTCCGGACAGTCAAGGTCATCGGCAAAGGCTCCTTTGGTGAAGTGCGTGTTGTGCAAAAGGTCGATACAGGCAAGATCTATGCCATGAAGACGCTGCGAAAGGCGGAAATGTTTAAGAAAGATCAGTTGGCACATGTGCGCGCCGAGCGCGACGTGCTGGCGGAATCCAACTCGCCCTGGGTCGTTCAGCTGTACTATTCGTTCCAGGACGCGGCCTATCTGTATTTGTTGATGGAATTCTTACCAGGCGGTGACCTCATGACCATGTTGATCAAGTATGATACGTTTTCCGAAGACGTGACGCGATTCTACATGGCCGAGTGTGTACTGGCGCTGGAAGGCATCCATCAATTGGGCTTTATCCATCGTGATATTAAGCCCGACAACATTCTGATTGACAGCAAAGGTCACATCAAGCTGTCGGACTTTGGTCTGTCCACAGGCTTCCACAAGCAGCACGACAATGCCTACTACCAAAAGTTGTTGGAGGATCCACGACAAGCCCCCAGCAACCAGAACAACCGCAACTCAGTGGCAGTGAACAGCATTACTCTCACACTGAGCAACAAAGACCAGATTGCCACATGGAAAGCGAACCGTCGCAAGTTGGCCTATTCCACTGTGGGAACACCGGACTACATTGCCCCCGAGATTTTCCTTCAGCAGGGCTACGGGCAGGAATGCGACTGGTGGAGCCTGGGCACGATCATGTTTGAGTGCTTGTGTGGGTACCCACCCTTCTGCTCGGACAATCCCCACGATACCTACCACAAGATTTTGGCGTGGCGCGAGACGCTGCGGTTCCCAGATGACATTCATCTCAGTCCTGAAGCGGAAGACATGATCCACCGACTGATCACGGCACCAGAAGAGCGTCTAGGACGCAATGGGGCCCAGGAGATCAAGAATCACCCCTTCTTTGCAGGTGTGGACTGGACCACGATCCGCCGGATCGACGCGCCGTTCGTGCCCCATCTCACGAGTGTCACCGACACAAGCTATTTCCCTACAGAAGAATACCAGGACGTGCCCGATGTGCCGCCTGGCGCCGAGACCGACGTGGGCGCCAAAAACTTGGCCTTCTTGGGCTACACCTATCGTCGCTATGAAGCTAACGAGAACGCACTCTAAACCCCAACGGGTTCCTGTAACGTTGTGGCATCCTCTTCTGTGCACGTCACGGCGCGAGGGGAGCCAATGGCCAGCGCGCACGCTCTCACACGTGATTGGCTCCGGCTGCAGCGAAACCGACCTCACGACAGCGTCCGGACGCACTTGCAGTATATAGTAATTGGCGACGCCTATCGTTACTTGACACCACCGTCGTCCTTCCCCGATGTTTGCGCTGTCTCGTCAGGCTGCGCTGCACTCTGCCCGTTTGGGGCGCTGCGTTCGGACGCAACGCACGGGAACTCTGCGTACTTTGCCTGTGGCCCTAGCCCAGTGTCGCCAGCTGGCAACAGCCTCCCAGGACCCGTTCCATCTGGAGACCCCGCGGGAGAGCGATAGCGTCTTTGCTGCGCAGGACACGTTCCTGCGCCGTCACGTTGGCCCTCGCCCTGAACAGATCCAGCACATTCTTAAGACCCTTGGCTACTCGAGCATCGAAGAGTTTGTCGCGAAGACGGTGCCTGAAGAGGTCCGTCTGCCGGAAGGAGCCGTTGACGCGGACTCGATGCCCGCTCTCGCCGAGAGTGAGCTGGCAAAGCGCAGCGAGGAGCTGGCCCGCCAGAACAAGGTGTACCGCTCGTACATTGGTATGGGCTATCAAAACACCAGCGTGCCCCCTGTCATTATGCGCAACATTTTGGAGAACCCCGGTTGGTACACGAGCTACACGCCTTACCAGCCTGAGATTTCGCAGGGACGCCTCGAGTCGCTGCTGAACTACCAGACCATGGTCAAGTCGCTCACCGGCCTCGATATCTCGAATGCGTCGCTCCTCGATGAGGGCACGGCGGCGGCTGAGGCTATGATTCTCGCCCTGGGCTCGACTAAGGACAAGAATCGCAATGTATTCCTGGTGGACGACAAGGTCCTGCCTCAAACGCTTGCTGTTCTCCGAGGTCGTGCAAAGGGCTTTGGCGTGGAGATTGTCCAGCAGCCGCTCCAAGAGAACGGCCAGGTGCGCGAGCTGTCGGCGGATATCAAGGAGCGCATCATGGGTGTACTTGTGCAGTACCCCAATGTCGATGGTGTGCTGGTCGACTGGGCCCCCCTGGCGAAGCAGGTCAAGGAGGTGGGTGGCCTCGTGGTCGCTGCCACGGACCTGCTGGCCCTTACCATGGTGAAGCCGCCGGCCGAGTGGGGTGCAGACATGGCGGTCGGAAATGCCGCGCGCTTTGGTGTGCCGCCTGGCTACGGTGGTCCGCACGCTGGTTTCTTTGCTGCCACCGATGCACTGAAGCGCCGCATGCCCGGCCGCCTGATCGGTGTGAGTCGGGATGCGGACGGCCGTGTGGCGTACCGTCTGTCGCTGCAGACTCGTGAGCAGCACATTCGCCGTGAGAAGGCCACCTCGAACATTTGCACGGCCCAGGCTTTGCTGGCCAACATGAATGCCATGTACGCCGTGTATCACGGCCCGAAAGGTCTGCGCCGCATCGCCGCCAAGGTGCACGCTCTCACGCGTGTGCTGAAGCACGAGCTGGAGCAGCTGGGTGCCAAGGTGGTGAACGCGGATGGTGCCTTCTTCGACACGCTCACCGTGCAAGCGCCGGCGGACCAGGTGCTCCAAGCAGCGCTGGCGAAGGAGATCAACCTGCGTCGTGTGTCCAACGAGCAGGTCGGTGTGACGCTGGATGAGACGGTGGCCTTGCAGGATCTGGCCGACATTGTCAATGCGTTTGCCGAGGCGCTGTCGAAGCCGACAGTGTCGACAGAGCAGCTGCAGAAGAGCGCCTCGCAGCTGGGCCTGACGGCCGAGTCGCTGGACTCGCTCCAGGTGCATGCCTTCCACCGCTCCAGCTCGTACCTGACGCAGTCCGTGTTCAATGCGCACCACTCTGAGACCGCCTTGCTGCGCTACATTCACGGCCTGCAAGGCAAGGATCTGTCGCTTGTGCACGCGATGATTCCGCTGGGCTCGTGCACCATGAAGCTGAACAGTGTGTCGAGCATGAAGATGCTGTCGTTCCCCGAGTTCCACGCGCTGCATCCGTTCGCTCCAGTGGACCAGGCGCAGGGCTACCAAACGCTGATCCGCGAGCTGGAGGCAGATCTGGCCAAGTTGACGGGCTTTGCGGCCGTGTCGCTGCAGCCCAACTCGGGTGCGCAGGGTGAATTTGCTGGTCTCTCGGTCATTCGTGCGTACCAGGAGGCGCAGGGCGAGCAGCACCGCAACGTGTGCCTGATCCCTACCAGTGCGCACGGTACGAACCCCGCATCGGCGGTCATGGCGGGTATGAAGGTGGTGCCGGTCAAGACGCTGCCCGACGGTACGATTGACCTGGAGGATCTGCGCGCCAAGGCGGAGAAGCACAAGGATGTGCTGGCCGCCACGATGATCACGGAGCCGGGTACCACGGGTATCTACTTTGCCAAGATCAAGGAGGCTATTCAAATTGTGCACGAGTTTGGCGGCCAGGTGTACTTGGACGGTGCCAATCTGCAGGCGCAAGTGGGTGTGACGAACCCCGTCGTGATGGGGGCGGATGTGACGCACTTGAACTTGCACAAGACGTTTAGCATTCCGCACGGCGGTGGCGGTCCCGGTGTGGGTCCGATCGGTGTGCAGGCGCATCTCGCCAAGTACCTGCCTGGCCACCCGCTCGTGAAGACCGGCGGCGAGAACGCCATTGAGCCCATTTCGGCTGCGCCGTGGGGCTCGGCCTCGATTCTGACGATTGCGTGGGCCTACATCAAGATGCTCGGCTGGTCGGGGATCCGCACGTCTACGATCATGTCGCTGCTGAATGCCAACTACGTCAAGGCGCGCATCCAGCACAAGTACAAGGTCAAGTACGTCGGTAAGCACGGCAACGTGGCCCACGAGCTGCTCGTCGACATGGCCGAGTTCCAGGCGCTCGGCATTCAGGTCATGGACGTGGCCAAGCGCCTGATTGACTATGGCTTCCACCCGCCCACCTGCTCGTGGCCCATCTCAACCGGTATTCTCATTGAGATTACCGAGAGCGAGCCGTTCGAGGAGATCGAGCGCTTGTGCGAGGCACTGCTGAGCATTGCCGACGAGGTGCAGGAGATCAAGGAGGGCAAGCTACCCAAGGACAACAACATGTTGAAGAGTGCGCCCCATACCATCGAGGCCCTCACCGCGGAGACGTGGGACCGCCCCTACTCGCGTGAGCGCGCAGCATACCCCGTGCCCTCGCTGCGCCAGAAGAAGTTCTGGCCCCCCGTCGCTCGTGTGGACGATGCGTACGGCGACCGCAACCTCGTGTGTGAGTGCGGCACGGTCGAGGAGTACTCGTCCAACTAGGCACGCATGCCTACCTTCCCACAGATCCACCGATGCCCCCCTGTCCTTTCGTCCGAGTTCAACCCGACGGATGAGTTTCTTGTGATATAGGGCCTATGTAACATCTTCAACGATAGGAGCCAAGAAGGCAAAATACGCAAGCCCCGCACCGCCTGAGGCGGTAGACGGCGACCTTAGACATGCGAGTAGATGCCTGCATCCTTGCGGGCCTTGGTCATCGCAGCAATGACCGCAGAGCCGGCCCCCGAACCATCTTCAGCTTGGCGGATCTGGATCGAATTGCCCTCCGGCCCCAGAATCTCGACGAGTGCGTCGTGCAGGCGGTCGGCAAAGTGCGGGTACTTGGAGTACAGACTCCCATCCACACCCACCGTGCAGCCGCCCTCGGCAAGCAGGTTGGTTTTCTTGACAATCGCCGCAATGCCGCAGGCGCTCAGGCGCGCGGAGCGCGTGCCGATCAGCTGAGCCAGGCGACGGAAGAACTGACGCTCCTCCAACTCTGTCTCGATCGAGAAGAAGAACTTGAAAAGACCCATGACCGTCAGAAGTTCGTCCGTGGGATCCGTCTCAATCAGCGACAAGAAGGCCGTGTCAAACGAATAAGGCTTCTCCAGTTTGTACGTCTCTTGGCCGAGGAACAGGCCGTTTTGGTAGATGAGATCACACACAATCAAACGGAAAATTTCGCCAAGGTAGAGACCCGCGATCATCTTTTCAAACGCTTGCTCGTGCGGCTTGTTTGACGTGAGGTCAATGTGCTCATCGTAGCGGTTGCGCACGCGCGCCAGGTGCTTGTGCTCAAACGAGTCAAAGGCGCCATATTCGCAGTTGATGGCCATCTTTTCGTCGCCGGACAGGTTGAGGGACGCGATTTTGGGCACTTCAGAGATTTGCTCCATGTACGCCGCATTGCAGCCTGTGCCCAGAATCACAGCGATCTTGGTGCTGGGGTCGACGTAGTTCGAGGCAATCAGCGTACCGGTTGTATCGTTGATGATAGAGCTCAGCTCAACGGGCACCTGGAGCTTCTTCAAACTCTGGCGCAGCATCTCGGCGCAGTCGTGGCCCTCTGTGTTGGCATTGCTGAAGCCCTTGGTCCAGCGGATCAGCTCACCATGGTCAATGGCGCGCTGCGTGGTAGGGTAGCTGAACGTAAAGCCGAGCGAGAGCGAATGCGGCACATTGTCGCAGCTGCCAAAGTGCTTCGTGATAAAGTCTTTGATACACTGCGCACAGAAATCGAACAGCTCCTGGCCGTCCTCGTGCTTCTGCTCATCGGTGATGCGGAACTTGACCTGCGTCAGATCAAACTTGCGGTTGCCCTTCAGTTCCACCAGGCATACCCGGATGTTGGTGCCACCCATATCCAGCGAAAGGAATTGGCCCTCTTCCTTTCCGTTGGGCCAGCCGAACACGAACGTGGGAAGCATGGGAACCACTTGGTTCTCCTTCTCGAGACCCTGCCGCAGCACGCTAACAAAATTGTCCGTGATTTCACGCAGGTAGTCGCTGGACACGTTGAAAATATCTTCAAAGTGTTGGTGCTGCTGCTCCAACACATCGACCTTGGTGCCAGGTGTGTCGAAGCACATGCTCGCACGAGTGAACTCATGCACCTAATATGTGAGCAAGACCTTTCTACGAATGCGTACATTATCGAGGCTTTCCGCAGACATGGTGGAAATGAGCGAGGCAACTACGTGCTTGGTATGGACCGTGCGGGCAACCCGAGCTGGTCCCATCGTGCGCGGGCGTCTCTCGGCCGAGAACCCCATGCGACTAGAGACGGCGCTCCACATTGCGACGTCCATTGACAAAGTCGGGCGACTCGAGCGTCATCTCGGGGCTGCCAAACAACGCGCGGTCCACCGCTTCCACACCGAGCATAAACGAGTGGTCCTGGTTGCCCACCTCGTACTTCCACGAGCCAAAGCGGCCACGGCTAAGGATGTCGAACTGATCCCGGAGCTTCGGAAGAATCTCCTGAAGCGCAGCATCACGCTCCAGGCTGGGCGTTGGGTAGCCAGGCGTAAACTTGCGGTGGTATGTGCTGACAATCTCGCTGTCAGGAAGCAGCAATTTGGTGTTCACACAGCCACGGATCGTGTCTTCCAGCACCTTGGCGTTGTCGACCGGCTTGAGGTGCGACTCGGACACCTCCATCATCAGCGACCAGTAAGGGCCGTCCTGCGGCTCCGACGACGGCGTACCATGCGAGGGGTCAGCGTACTGAAGGGTGGGCAGCTTAGCATCCTTCTGGGGGCAGTTGTACGGGCTGTAGTTCGAGAAGATAGTGGCGCGGTAGAAGGGGCAGTCGTCTTCAGGGAAGTAGAGCCAGCACTTGTCACCAATTCGGTTGGGCAGCTCACCACGGATACCAATACCAATGACATGGGTCGACGAGTAGACCAGCTTGTCGCTCACCGTCTTCTGCATTTGGGCCTTGAGGTCGCCATCGACACCCTCCATGGTGTTGACCAGGTAGTCGAGACCCATCGTCGACACCAGGCGCTTGTACTGGATCGACGAGCCGTCCGACAGGTGCACCGTGTGTGCCGCAGCGTCCACCTTAGTGACCTTCTTGTTGAACTGGAGCTTGTCCTGCGGCAGCGTCTTGGCCACGGCCTTCCAGATACCACCCGTACCGTCGCGGGCAGGGAACTTGAACGTGGCATTGGGACCCCAGTTGCCTGCCACCTTCTTGTTCAGAGTGTTCGACACCACCAGCTTCAGGTTCGGCGCAGCGACACGCTCACCGAGCCACTTGCACTGCATCATCGTCGTGGGCACAGCCCACACCTTGAAGTTGTACGGGCGCATAAACAGGTCGGCAATACCCTCGCCCATCATTCGCACAATCCACTCGTCAAAGGTCTTGGGCGCATCCTTGGCACGGAGACGCAACTCTGCAGCATCAATCATGCCCTCAATGGCCTTCACCTGGTCCTCCGTAGGAAGCATGGAGATGTTATTTTGGTAAGGGTCTGTGCGTGAGCTTGGCAAAGTAACGTACAAGGCACCCACACATCACGACTGCGCACATACGAAATGCGCTGGTGCTCGTACCAGTCCTCCGACTTGGGAAAGGCCTCGGCCAGCACATCGTCAAAGTAGGCGTAGTGCGAGAAGATGACATGGCCACCCACATCGAAAAGGAAGCCCTCCTTGGTCACATCGGTGGAAGCAAGACCACCCGCCTCAGCATTGGCATCCACAAGAGTCCAGCTTCCGAGGTTCTGAACGTAAGCTGCCTATCCCAAGACACGTACGAGCTGGTTGAGACGCTTGGCAGCACCCAGACCAGTGGGGCCTGAAAGTTAGCTCGACCATTCTGCGTCCAAGCACACAGCTCACTCGAAGCAGAACATCTTCCATCCGCTGCTTCAAGCGAGCACTGTGTCGTGGCGTACGAAGCCATCCACGTACCAGCACCAATAACAAGAGTATCCACTTGCTGTGTAGACATGATGGATGAGACGTCAATCCCGGCTACCCAGATGCGGTCGTCTGCAGGACGGACACGCGCCACGCGCACGCGCATACGCACGTGGCAGCATGCCTCCAGGTGGGTCCACGTAAGAGGGGCGGCCAGGGCAGAACTATAAGGGTCACGTGAACATGTACCAAACGCTTAGCACCACGCCTGGAAAGGCTTCGTCTCGCCTCGATCGTCAAGAGTATGTACGCCGAGAAGGCTGGGTAGCTAACCGCAACAGATGGTCAACATCCCGAAGACCCGCAGAACCTACTGCAAGGGCAAGCAGTGCCGGAAGCACACGTACGTTGCGCGCCGCTAACATACCAGGCCCCACAAGGTGACTCAGTACAAGGCCGGTAAGGCCTCGGAGTTTGCCCAGGGTAAGCGCCGTTACGTTCGCAAGCAGAAGGGTTACGGTGGTCAAACCAAGCCCGTCTTCCAGAAGAAGGCCAAGAGTGCGTATAAGACAACATGGCTTTGCTAACCTCTCAGCGACCAAGAAGGTCGTCCTGCGTCTCGAGTGCACTGTGTGCAAGTACCGCCACCACCTCGCGCTCAAGCGCTGCAAGCACTTCGAGCTTGGTGGTGACAAGAAGACCAAGGGTGCTGCTCTGGTGTTCTAAGTGCCATGTATGCCACTTGGCCAGCCGCTTGGTTGTATAGCACTGTCTCGCCAGCAATCAAAAGGATATCATGCACTGACATGTTCTTGAAAAGGGTCGCCTGCGTGGTACTATGGATATGGCTCTAGTAGGGCCGTGTGCCAGGTCCCCGTGGTGCGCTAGGATTGTACCATCCATAGTCCTTGGACCGGCCATAGCCCTGTCCACCTACCCCCGAGGCACTTGGCAGACGCGGCATGGGTGGGTATGCGCCTTTGGCCGGTGGCGCGCCTGCCACGGGCATCGCACCTGGAGGTACGCCGGGTGGCATGGCCATCCCTGGCTGTACCACCACAGGTGGCCGCACAGGCCGCATCATCTGCGGCGGCATACCAGGGTGGCCAGGTGGCATGCCTGCCGGAACAGCCGCAGGAGCCTTGCGGTCGCGGCGGTTGCGGTCGATTTCCTTCGATGGCAGGTACTTGGGCAGCGACGCGGGATCCGCAGGATAGGGCTTGGTCCAGAACCATTCGTGCTCCAAGGCCTCTGCGGCGGTCATGCGCTTAGCAGGGTCTAGGACGAGCAGCTTGTCGATCAAGTCGGCACACTCGCGTCCGCAGTCAACGACCGTGGTAAAATGATGCCGCACGATGCGAGGGTGCCGTCCAAAGTCGTGGCGGCCGCGGACATTCGGGTTCGGATCAGGCCGACCCGACGGCGTTGCATTTTTTACACCGGGCAGAGAGGACCACCCGGGGAAATTGTCGTCATTGGGGGAACCACACAGCGCTGCGATCAACTCGAGCTGATTGATCTCCGAGGTGCCCTTAAAGATCGGCTTGCGAGTAATCATCTCAGCCAGGATGCATCCGACGCCCCACATATCGATGGCGGGCCCGTAGGACCGCTGCCCCGCAAGAAGCTCAGGCGGACGGTACCAGCGGGTTACGACCATCTCTGTGTAGTTATGCGTACTTTTCCAGGCGCGGTTGCGCCAAGCTTCGTCACGGTCGTGGAACGGCCGCGCGAGACCAAAGTCGGCAATCTGAAGCTGACCATGGTTGTCAATCAGTAAGTTGGCTGCCTTCATATCACGATGCATGATGTGGTTCTTGTGCAGGTACAGCATGCCCTCGAGAAGCTCACGCATGTACAGCTTGATTTGGTTCATGGGCAACTGTACAGACGGGTTGTCCAACAAACCATTCAAATCATGATCCATATATGGCTCGACCATGTATACATCGCCCATCTTACCGCGCTCCGTGGATGCACGGTACGCCATATCAATCACAGGCACGATATAGGGGTGATGAAGCATCTTGAGAAGCTTGATCTCTCGCAACGCAGTGATGGGAAGTCCATCCTTCACCTCGTAGATCGTCACCTTCTTAAGAGCCACGCTCTTCCCCGTGGACTTTTGCACACCTTGCTTCACTTCACCAAAGGTGCCCTGTCCCAGCTTCACAGTAAGGTCGTACGCATCAATGTTGCTGCACCCATGGAACTGGCGCTCCGATAACGGCGCCGGTTTTTGACGTGCACGCCGGGCCAAGGTGCCTGGCCTAGGTCCTTTGCGCACTTGGATCGGAACGGTGAGCTGTGGTCGTGTGGGAGGGTCTCGCTTGGGGGGTAGCTCCAAGCGCAGAGGCTGCATAGCGTCACGCCGTGGCTCGCGGCGGTCGCGATCGTCGTGCCGGTAGCTTCTGAAGTCTTCGCGTGACCGTGAGTAGTCGCCGCGGCGCTCCCAATTGTCTCGCCGAGATTCCCGATGATCGTCAAGATGGTAGGGGGCGGGACGAGGACGCTCGTATGCATACTCACGGCGTTGGTACGAGGGTCGGTCGCTACCATAGTCACGCGTGCGCGAGCCCCGCTCATCTCGAGACCTTTCAACCCAGTCATCAGGCCGTCTTCGCGGTGGTTCGCGGCCGCGGAAGGACGTCGGTGGTGGCCCCGGCGGCGAGCGACTCGGAGAGCGACGATTCGACGACGAGCGAAAAGTAGACGAGCCACGCGCAGGGGGTGATCGTGAGCGTATACGTTCACTAGATCCGCGAGGTGGCGATGCATCGTACGGGCGCGATACCCGCATGTCCGGCCGCCTCTCCCACTCGTCGCGCGGCATCAACGGAGAACTTGTATGGCGGCCCTACGGCCGGGGGGGGCCTATGTTGGTTATGTAAGCGAATCGAGTCGCTCCTGCGTGGTGCATTCACGTCCTAGCGCCACGGCACTTGCGCGCATAGAGCATGTCGGACGACCGCTTCCGCGATGCGTTCCGACCGCGCGAGTCGGATACAAAGAATAAGCCAAAAATTCTGCAGGAGGAAGTCAACCCTAATGTGCCTATGTACATGGCGCAGACGCCATGGTACTTGAACACAGGGGGTAATGCGTCGCTGGAGCACCAGCGGAAACCGGCCCAAGCCAAGGCGTCGGCCAGTATGGACGATTGGTATAACAGAGGCGCGGTGGCAGGACCAGCTGCGAAGCGGTTTCGTAAGGGTGCGTGTGAGAACTGCGGTGCCATGTCACACAAAACGAAAGACTGCTTGGAGCGGCCTCGCAAAAGAGGGGCAAAGTGGACGGGCAAGGATATTCGACCAGACGAGGTGGTGCAAAACCTGGATGATCTAGACTACAACTATGATGCGAAGCGTGATCGATGGAATGGGTACGATCCCCGCAGTCATCTCGCTGTGGTGGAACGCTATGAGGCGGTGGAGGAAGAGCGCCGCAAGATTCGCGAACAAGAGGCCAAGGCGCGCGCCGATGCGAGCGCAGCGAAAAGGGCAAAGGCGGAGAAGCGCACGCATCGTGACGATGACTTTGACAGCAGCGACAGTGATGATGACGACGACGACGATAAATACGCGGACAAGGCGAATATGGTCGGCCAGAAAATGGACGCCGACAAGCGCCTGACGATTCGCAATTTGCGTATCCGCGAAGACCGAGCCAAGTACCTTTACAACCTGAATACCGAGTCGGCGCATTATGACCCGAAGACGCGTTCGATGCGCGAGGCGCCGAACCCTGGTAACCCATTGGACTTGGACTTGGAGAATGAGACGTTCGAGCACAGCCAAGGTGACCATGTGAATATGCAAAAGATGCAACTTTTCGCTTGGCAGGCAGAACAACGCGGAGATGCTATCAGCAATATGCAAGCCAATCCCACCGTTCATGAGCGGCAGTTCAGAGAAGCCAGCTTGAAGAAAGAGAAAGAGGCGAGCGAGGCACGCTCCAGCCTTCTTGAGAAGTACGGGGGCGCGGAGCATTTGGATGCTCTGCCCCGGGAACTTCGCGCCGGCCAAACCGAGGCCTACGTGGAATACAGCCGCACGGGCGAGGTGATCCGTGGGCCAGAGCGCCCCAAAGCCCGCTCGCGATACGAAGAAGATGGTACGTCGACAAGCGCTGACCGTTAGTGTACGAGAACAACCACACCAGTGTGTGGGGCTCCTGGTACGATATGACCCGGGGTGTGTGGGGCTATGCATGCTGTCATAACACGCTCCCACGCTCGTATTGCACGGGCGAAGCAGGCAAGGAGGCTCACTCTACATCGTTGGCCACCTAATCTTAGTGAAGAAGACGCTTGTGCGCATCCGCCGACACCTGATCGATTTGCGATGTGTGCTTCTTCGTGATATCCTCCAGCTATGGGTCAGTCGACTCTCGCGCGTACTTTTTTGGCCTCCTTTTGTGACTCGTTCTTGCTGAGAATTTTGGCGTCGGTGTCGTGCTTGAGCCGTTTCTGCGCCGCCTGTCGCGCTGAGCGCACGGCGGCTTTTGCGTGCTCACACTCGTTGACGCACTTCTGTACGAGCGCTTTGCGTGTTTCTCCCGTGGCTTTAGGGACATGCACATAGAGAACGCCCTCCCCCTCCTCCGGGGCTGGCTCCGGAGTCAAGTCCTTGTTGGCCGCGTAGATCGCTTTTTCAATGTGCTTGAGAGTCTGGTATCAGCATCAAACACGCACGCTCGGTTCGTAGGCCGTAAGTAAAAGAACACTGTCTCGCACACCCACCGTGGCAAAGTTGTGTAGCGGCGCAGGCTTAGCACCTTTGCCCGCAGCTACGCGCACGTCATCCAACAAAGCTGCGGTCAGTCGACCTTGGATACGAACTTGGATCCACGCGGCCCAGCGAGCCGACAAGCGCTTGGACACTCTCTCTGCACCGAGCCACGGAGCTCGACATGTGCTTCGCAGTTTCATCCAGATCGAGTTGGGGCTCGACCTCCGCCGGTGCGGCCGCATGGGATGCCTTGTCGGCATGTTTGCCGCCCTTCTTCTTGGCCAGCACGCAGGACGTAAACAATGGCTGCGCAGCAGGCAGTTGCGGTTGGCACAGTGCCATGCGCGCTGCATACAGTGGGAGGGGCGCGGCTCGTAACGCCCGTCCCAGGCGCGCCGTTCGTGCTGCACGCCATCCTACGATCCACATGATCACCTGAGAACCCGTGAGGCGGTCGCCGACCTTGCTCCACAGCGTCAAATTGGGCCAATTGTGCAATTACATAGGCTATGGGTATACGTCGAAGCCGTTGGGCCAGCGATCGCACAAGACTCGGCCCCCCTATCGCACAGGTCGACGGTACGGTCCAACGCACCTTAGTCGTACTCTTCGTCTTCCTCAAGCGCACGCTTGGTACCTTGTGTTGCTTCGGCTCCCTGGGGATCGACCTCTGTCATCGACGTGTCCTCCGCCATGTCAGTCTCTTTGGCTTCCTTAACCTGACTGGACGTAGCCGGCTGAACGATCGTGTCGCCAAAGTGCGTCTCTGGCGGTGAATCCGGCACAATAGCGAAATTTATATTGGTGAGACAGTGCTCAGGCGGTGGCAGACGAATACCCGAGCGATTCGATACTGGCGGCAAGGGAACACTGTTGAGGGACGTAGAGAGAGAGAGAAGCATCTTCTGTAAGCATCCCACAGGCACGTACCTCCTTCGGCGGCGGCTGCGTGAAGCTGTAGTTCACTCGGCTTTGGATCGCCAACTGGACATCATCGATGGAAACGTTGCTTCCACCTTGACGCGAAGATGCATGATCCGTATATACGAGGGCGTCCTGAAGTACCTGCGTGGTGTAGCCTGCGCGTGTGAGTCGAGGTGAATACGTACGGTGGGCAAATTCGAGCAGTTGCACCAGCACGGCCGGTTCCACATCCTCCACGCCCATGCTGGCAAGAATCAGAGACACAAGTCGAACATCGCGCGGCACTGGCGCAGGGTTCGTTTCTGCCTCTGTATTCGCATGCGCTTTCGTCGCGGACATGGTGCGTAGCGTCACGCTTAGGCGACCGACCGTGGCGTCCGGGCGTGCTTCCCATATTTCCACATCATTTTATATTTCCTAGATAGAGTCAATGCACCAGGTAGTTGTCAGCTACCAGCACGGCTTCACTCGAGAAGGGCCGTGGCGCACCCGTAGACGCGTCCACGACGCTGTTGACACCAATGTTCAACAGGGGCTGTGATGCAGTAAAGTCGACAGACACCGGGAAGAACACATCAGCGGTGTCTGCTCCACTGGAGACGGACATATCCATGCTGGCCGAGGCGTTGTCGGCAGACACAGAAGGAAGACGCCAAGTGATACGGCTACTGGCCGCATCCACCTCGCATTCACCCTCTTCGGGGCCAGAAATATCAGGCACGGATCCTGCCGGGACGGGCACGCTGATCACCACATCCGTCAGTGTGAGTGACGTGTTCTCCAACTGGTATTCGATATTGGCCTCGCAAGCACCGTCGCCCGACGGGCTCACCCACACCGTAATGGACAAAGGCAAGGTAGAATCCTCCTTGGAAACTGCACGCCAGCGGAGCACACCCACTTGCTGGTTCTGGGGAAACTCGCGCTTGGGGTCGCGCAGCGCAATGGTACGATCGGTGGCCCAAGGCTGCTTGTCGACATGCGGGTGAGTACGGTACTGAACCTCTGCACCACCGAACCGCTCGTCTGCATCCATATGAATGCGAAGGCGCGTCGAGGCAGGGTCAGTGATCTTTAACAGCAGATCGCCCTTGATCTCTAGCGAGTCAAGGCCACCATCACGGTTGCCTGTGGCAGACACGCGCTCCTTGATAAGAAGGTGGATGTGTTCCGTGGAGGAAGGCACGTTGGCTGGTGCATGTTCCGACACCAAAGCAGACTCGAGACCAGCCTCAGGGTTGCCTTGGCTTGGCGCAGGCGCTTGCTCCGCCAGCGTCGGTGGCATGGCCGGTGAGGCCTCCAGCTCGCTCAGAGCACCTTGAGGGGCACTCTCCATGGATAGCCCTTCCATGGCCTTGGCAGTGCGGGAAACGTCCTCTGCACCCATGTTTTCTGGGTCGTAGGGATTCTCGGCAGCCTCGGGTGCAGCGAGGTGGGTCTCCTCCGCGGGGTAGGCCTCTTCAGCCGGGTACGCTTCAGCGGGGTATGCGTCCTCAGCGGGATACGCTTCTTCAGCGGGGTACGCTTCT
Organism: Malassezia equina; assembly: GCA_029542865.1. NCBI lineage: Eukaryota > Fungi > Basidiomycota > Malasseziomycetes > Malasseziales > Malasseziaceae > Malassezia > Malassezia equina. The sequence continues at coordinate 63,383 of CP119900.1, forward strand.
TCAGCGGGGTACGCTTCTTCAGCGGGGTACGCTTCTTCAGCGGGGTACGCTTCTTCAGCGGGGTACGCTTCTTCAGCGGGGTACGCTTCTTCAGCGGGGTACGCTTCTTCAGCGGGGTACGCTTCTTCAGCGGGGTACGCTTCCTCAGCGGGGTACGCTTCTTCAGCGGGGTACGCGTCCTCAGCGGGGTACGCGTCCTCAGCGGGGTACGCGTCCTCAGAGGGATACGCTTCCTCAGCGGGGTACGCGTCCTCAGCGGGGTACGCGTCCTCAACAGGGTAGGCCTCTTCAGGAGCGTAAGCATCCTGAGCAGGATAGGTTTCTGTAGGGTACGCGTCCTCAACAGGGTAGGCCTCTTCTTCCGCATATCCATCTTGGGCGGAGTATGCATTTTCAGGCGCCTCTGCAACCACAGGCTCCTCCTTCCAGAGTGAAGCCTCATCGGGTGCCGGCACGGAGCTTGCCCCCTGGTTAATCGGTGCAGCCTGGCTCTCCGACCAAGGGTCTGCGATATCCACCAGGTCCTGCGTAGCTGGCGTGGCAGGCACAGCCTTCTCAGCAGGGCCGGCCCCGCGATTCACACCTGGGAATCCCTTCGACAGCGGCTCGGATGTCTGCATCGGAGCTTTTGCGGGAGGAACAACCGCGGTCGGCTTGGGCACAGGAGCGGGTGCAGGACGTGATGCAGGCTTCGAAAGTGGCATGGGAGCAGGCTTGGTAGATGGCGTGGGGACAGGGGCCGAAGGCTTAGAGGCAGGCGCCTTGGACACCGCTCCTAGGAGCGCAGCGCCTTTGGGCTTCTTTCCAAGCTGCATGCCCTTGCTCTTGAATGGAGCAGCCTGGGCAGGCGCAGACGCATCATCGGGCATACCATGCACAGGCGCCGCGGAGGGGGTTGACTCGTACGTGCGGGGCATGGAGATATCGCTGCCAAAGCCGGACTGACCGCGACGAGCTGCATCGCGCCGCTGCATCTCAAGCTGGCGAGCGCGGCGCTTGAGCTCCTCCTTTGCCTCAAGCTCTTTGTTACGCTCGATAATTTCGTGGATCCGCTCTTCGTGGCTGTCCATCTCCAACATGGTGCGAATCTGCGAGAGGGTCACATTTTCCCGATAGCCCAACGACGCAATCTCATCAAAAGCTTCCAAAATTTCGAAGCACGACATGAGAATGTCATGCTCATCCAAGGAGTGGCACTGGTCGCTCACGGCCCGAGCAAACAGCTGTAATGATTCAATGTCTTGGAGAATATTGGAGTTTTTCGTGGTAATGAGGATCATATAAAGATCCTCAAGCGGCTGATACACGAATCGAACACTTTCCGTTTCCACAAACGTATGCTGCGATCCAGAATGAATCAGCTTCGGAAACGAGGCAAGCAGTGCCTCGATCCGCGAGCCTGCCATTTCACGGAATTGGCGCGAAATGACCGCTGTCGGTTAGTTGTTTCGATACACGTACGCTTTCCACCGCGTGTTGAAATCGAAGCGGCAAGAAGGACCTAATCGTGTCAGCCAAAGGCGCATAGTTGCACATACCATGACGCGTGTGGTGCCGTGTACGCTCGGGTCGGTGGGGTCTCGCTCCGTTGGCGCGGCGAGCGTCGCCCGAACATCACGTGACACATGCCACGCAAGGCCAGGGACGGCGAGTGCAGCAGGACGCGGAGAGGCTTTGCGCACGAGCAGGACTGTGCCAAATGATGATCATGCATGGAATCTTACAGAGCAACCTCGCGCACGCCATCCGTGTCGATGACGCGCACGTGGAAGTTTCCTACATCTATGACGAAACGTGTCCGCATTTCGTTAATGCACTTTCGTAGCAAGTCCATCGCCTCGTCGAGGTTCATGTCGGGCCGGTGGTAGCGATCCATAGTGGACAGTGTCAAGTAGCTTGCATATCCATGAGCAGCAAAGGGCACAGGTGCCAGTGTGCCGAGATAGTCGACCCAATATAATGCTGGCTCGGCGGTGGGTGCATCGTAGCCACCGAGCAGGAGATTTACCTGGTATGGGCTGCGCGAGCGAATCGATTCAGCCAGTTGAGAACGGATCCATGATGCAGCAGCCTTGGGGCGCAAGTCAATATTATGGCTACATCATGAGTAACCTCTCACACATACCGAATGGAATACAGTCGCATATTTCGTTCCACGAATTCGGCAAACTGTACTGTGTCTCCTGCATCTGTTAGTATCAAACTTCAATCAAGGCACATGGGCTGGAAGATGCTCTGTATGAGAGCTCACCGGCCCATGCGCACAGGACGCACCTGACTCGCCCGAGAATGCCATTACCAAGTTCTTTGAAAGGACCCTTTGCTTGTCCTCGTCGGACTTCATCTTCACAATGGATCTTGCTGCATTGCCATCAGAGGCAATGATAGCAAAACCTTTGCCTGTAATACCAAACAGGCACTCCATGGTGGCGAACGAACCACTGTCTCCCACCTAGGCCGTGGATGACGACGCTCCCTTTCACGTGACTGTCGCGCTTCGCGCATCGGCCTCGTGTTGGCGCCGCGCCTGTTGTACCTCCTCCACCGTTGGAACTGCGCCATGTCCTCTTCGGACGCTGACGACGATAGGGAGGCTGCTCGCAAACATTTGTTCCTCACAGAGCTCTTCGGAATACACCCTCGTGCACTTGTTGATTCCTTGGTTGTGTCGGCGAACGAGCATCTATACCTTCTCGGCTCTCAATTGGAACAGCACGTGCGCGAGCATTTGGGCGACGCGGCCGAAGCGGATCGAGACGCCGAGCAGGGTGTCCATGCTATTACAACATTATTGGAGCATGCAATCGATCATACGATGGACACGTTTGAGTTGTACTGTCTGCGTTCCATTTTTGTTGTTACGCCTGAACAGTCTCGATGGATGACCATGTCGCACCACCGTGGTTTGGACTTGCGGCCCACTGCAAGCTCTGATGACAGGTCCACAGAGCCGCTACCCGAGGAGAGCTCCGTGAGCATGGTTTCCGATGCTGAAGATCGGTTACGGCGGCGCATCGCATGTGCTCGGGCAACGCAGCACCGGCTAGCTCAAGCAGAGGCGGCATCCAAAGTGCTTTTGGAGCGTGCTCAGGTAACAGCGAAAGCGTATTCGTTTATCTTGGATGGTGCAAAGAGATTTGCTGCTGGCGGAGAGACACCCGCTTCTGCTCTCATTAATGTGGCTGACGAAGTCTCATCCAATGTGTACAGTGTGATGGAAGCGCTGGATTCTCTGCGTGGCTCCGATCCACTGCGCGTCGCTCTTTCGTGTACGGAGGCTGGTAAAGATGCACCTTTGGACGATCGTCGCGAATGGGAGAAAGGCCGCGACGAATATCTTAACTGGGAAGCCAACCGCATCCTGGCAAGCATGAAGCGGGCTGGCTCCTCTGTCTAAGTGCTAGGTCGACAAATTGATACCCCTGCTAGCTAGTGCTTCATGAAATGTAGTTCCCATTGTATTATCCGCGTACTACGAAGTCTGCTGCTGCTGCTGTGCCAGAGCCTGCTGCCGGTAATACTCTTCCCATTCCTTGGAATAGTCCCGTACAGGCTCCCCATTTTCATTCGTGGTTTCCTGCTGCTGTTGCTGCGCTGCAGCTTGGGCAGCGTAATAGGCAGCCCATTCTGCCGAGTAGTCACGCTGTCCATCGCCTGTAGCTGCCTGCGCATCCGTGCCCCAACTGTAGCCAGCGTAGGCGGTGGCATCCCATCCAGGATCCGTGTACGTAGCGTCTTGACTGGATTCGCGGCCACTACGTCCAGGTCCGGGTGCGTTCCAAACGGCAGGATCACGCCAAGGCGGGATTTTTTCGCCCTTCTCGTTGGTAGGAGGTCCGGCGTATCCCGGCACACCCAGGTATCCACCGTTCCCGTAGCCTCCGGGCATTTCTCCGAGTTCCGCCATCAGCGTGGCATATTCCGTGTCCACTTGCGTCACACCACCTCCAGCATCGCCACCAAATCCACGAGAGGCTGAGAAACAGTCGCGAGCAACGTGTCCGCTCTGGCCGCAACGATGGCACAAAATATGCGTCGTCCAATTGCGGTCGTGTGGGCACTCAAATTTACGATGTCCCTTCTCACCACAATTCTGGCATATCTGGTTCTCATCGTCGCGCAATGTACCGTTCAACACGGCCAGCTCACGTAACTGGCTGCGCTTGTGATCATTCTGCGTCTCGGGCGTGGAAGCAGCTGTCGCCACGACTTCATTGATCAGCTTAATACAGTGCTTCAAAGACCGTTCATTATCGGCTGTCACAATGCAGTGCATATCTTCTTCCTCATTTTCCAAAGACCCTTTGCCATGCTTGACACTACCACGGCCGCGAATGTGAATCTTGGCGCCACTCTGACTCTCCATCTTTTTTAACGTGTTTCCACGAGGGCCCACCAGGAGACCGAAGAAGTTGATCTCCGGGAACTCGCGCACTGGCAAATAGATCTTCTCAGTGGGTCGACCTGTACGGCGTGTGCCTTGGAATTCAGGCGGAGGCCGGAAGGATGGGTCCAAACGCGATTGACGATCCAACAAGCGCGTGCGCTCTTCCTCGAGTTTATGACGATACCGGATTTCACGCGTATTGTTTCGGAAACCCTGACTATCATATGTGGGAGGCGGTGAAGGAGAACGTTCACGTTCTGGCGGGATCACATCTCCCATGCGAAGCTTGCGATTAATCTCGTCTAGTCGCACTTGAATAGCGTAACGATCCAATTCTTGACCAGATACATTCCCTGAAATGGCTGCCGATGACAAGTCTTTTCTGTCAGACTCGCTACCCCAGCGTGAGCGCCTCTTTCTTGCCATATCTTGGGCATGTCCACGCGAAGCGCCGTCATCATACGGCCGTTTGGGATGGTCACGTTCCGCCGGATCACCCCCACCTGAGCCCCAGCGGCGCGTATTTCCCAAAGGCTGTGCATTCATGCCCGTTCTCTGGGCATTGCTTCTCCAGGACATCGTCAGCCACTCCCTCCTTCACGTATTGCGAGGCTGAAGTCCTGTCGTACAAGGATGTGACGAACGACAGCGGAACGCGATGCGCCGTTTTTACGCCACGTGCTCTCCACGTGTGAGTAGGCTGAGAGATGGTCTGAGCGTCTACTTGTCACCCCCAACGACGCCATGGGCAAAGGATCGCATGGCGCCGCGCGCCGCGCCCAGAAAGCAAGAAATTCAGCGAAGAAAAACAATGATACAAAATTAAGTTCAGTCGATTCCGCTGATCATCTAGCCCAATCTAACAAGGTCGCCGAAGAAGGCAACCCTGAGCCACCGAAGTCGCCCAAGGATTCGCCAGAAGCGCCATTCACTCAGGACGTTTCAGAAAGGAATGAAGAAGATCAAGAAAGAAATACCACCGACCTTACCTCGTCGACAGATACCCACTCTACCTCTCCTGACAAGATACCCGAACCTGAAGTCATTGCGTCACGTTCACCAGATCCTTCAGAGCAAACACCAAACTCAAATGACGGGGAAGTCATTTCGCTTAGGGAACAAGTACGCGCTCTAGAAGGTGAGCTTCAGGAGCTACAACAAACCCTTGCAGAAAGCCATCAAGCGTTTGCTGAGCAGATTGTGCAGATGTCAGCCACCAAAGATCAAGAGAAGGATACTGAAATTGCACAGCTGCAACAAAACTGGGAGCGGAGTCAGTCTGATCTTCAAGTCCAGACGGAGCGCGTTCATGCACTGGAGAAACAACTCGAGGATCGTGACAAAGAATTGGAAACAAAGTCATCTACCGAGGCTGAACACTCAGCTGCTATGGCAGACATGCAAGCCAAAATGAGCGTGCGTGTTCAAAATTCTTACCCCAGGATCTTGTATCGAAAGCCCGTACACCGACCACGGAGTCCTTGGCCAAAGTGGCCAATGACCTGGGATACACGAAAGAATCAGACTATGTACGTCTAATGCAACTCATTTACAGTCTTTTATGGAGAAAGTGCGCATTTATTCTGCTAACATCAGCTTCATGCGGCACACAATGCGAAATACACGGCTTTGCACGCACGCTTTCGCAGAACACACCAAGAAATGGAGGAGAATATGAATAAAACTATGAATGCTATTGAGGAAGCATTAGAACCAGTTGATTCAGCCATCAAGGATGCTGTCATGTCGCCGTTGTGGTCCCTGCGCACCGGGTGGGAGGCGAGTCTCTCCGGTGGGGACATTGTACTCGGCCGAGTAGACGCGTGTAGCTAATTGCCTACCGTGCCGTACGTAATTTCTGGGCGCGCAGCCTCCCGTCGCTGTACTGAGCTAAGTTTATAAGTGGAACGATGGCGACGAAGCCAGCGCCGGCTACCAGTCCCTCGCGTTCCAACTCTCTTGACGCGGGTGGCGCTGTTCTGAGGGCCCTCGCGCGCTCCCCCCATTACAATGAAAACCTCCATCATCTTGACGAGATTCAGCCTGTGCCGCCGCTGGATCTCAACGCCCAGGCCCAGGCTGAATCATTCTATCATCATCTTGTGGTCAAGTGGGAAATTCCTCGTAAGATTTTCCATGCTACCCCTGGGTTTGTGGTCTTGTGGCTATACTGGAGCCGGGCTGACTTGGATAAGATTGTTCAAGTCTTGTTCTATATGTTCCTCATCATATCGACCGCTGACCTGCTACGGTTGAATTCCACGGGTTTTGAACAGATCTATGAGTCTGTTCTTGGAGTTTTGATGCGCAATGGCGAGAAGGTAGGTGCAGCAACTACGACTAACATTGCAGGAGCGTGTGAACGGCGTCATTTGGTATCTCATTGGTGTTATGGTGAGCTTGCGTCTTTTCCCCGAGGACATTGCGTCCGTATCGATCATTATTTTGTCTTGGTGCGATCCGTGTGCATCTACGTTCGGTCGTTTGTTTGGAAAACGCACACCGTCGCTGCCTTCGCCCCTCTTTGCTCGACGCAAGTCTCTGGCAGGCTTTGTTGCTGCCACTATTATGGGAACGTTTGTTGCCTATCTTTTCTGGGGAACAAGTATCGCACAGCATGGTGAGCGTTCCTCCGGTCTCTCTTGGACTCCTGGTGGACGTGCTCGATTTGGGACGACCCTTATGCCGGACGATCTGCGTACTGGATGGCGTGGATTTTCTCGCGGCTTTCAATCAGCCGATGCCAAAGTGGGCGACCGCATGAAGGCTCTGCTGCAGTCCCATGTCCCTGCCATTCCCCCTGTTGCCATGTATATTTCATGCGGTCTTATTGCGGGTGTGACCGAGGCGCTCGAAATGGGCGGTCTCGATGACAACATTTCCATCCCCATCCTAAGCGCTTTCCTCATTTGGGCGATGTTGTGGGTTTGGGGCTTGATGTCCTCTTCCTGATTGCAGTTTCCATGTATAATCTATGATAGTAATGCTATACTCTGTGGTTGAATCTTACTTTACATCTGTGAGCGCGTGCGGTTTCTTCGGAGATGAGGGCCTCCATGCACACGTTGGTATAACATTCCTTGGTATTTTCGTGACTGATGTAGCTGGCGCCAGATATAGATGGCAAGAGCTGTTATCACAATGGCAACATTCACGAGCTGGCTTCTTAGCGCATCTACGTTACACACCACAAACTCGGAGTATGCGCGTACTTCAGCGTGGACAAACTTCCCACAGGCACTCCATCCATGTAGTTCGTGGTTCGTTTCCAAATGCGAGCACTTTACCGCTTGCCGATTGTTGTACGGGCGGCAGTAAGGGTAAGCAAGCTTGACGTGTGAGTTGGGCATCACGTACATGGTCAGTAGGACATGGTTCGCAGTCCCCCACTGAGAAACATGAAAATGCTGGCTGAAGTGCACTACTTGGCCCAGGGAATGATGCACTAACACTGGCACTCATCCGTCGTCGAGGGCGCGTTGTGGTGGCACGGATGGGGTCCCATGCATGGGCTTAAAATATTCTCTAATATACCACTACCATTAGGTTGACGGCTGTTGCTGCTGTTGGGCCCGCCAGGCGTGGGCCATCTTCAGTAGTTTTAATGCGGGCTTGTTTTGCTCCTCCTCCTCTGGGAATACCAAGTCATAATATTCTTCCATGGCACCATCGCCTCCGGGCACCTGGTGGCGCTTCTTGGTCACACGAGGCATCTTGCTCTGTACATTGTCCATGGAGGCTTCATCGCCATGTTCCGCTTCAAACGCTTTCCATGCTTCAAGAAGTACCACACGCTCTTCTTTAAGTCCTTCATCTCGCAAGCTTTGGTTGCCACGTTCGAAGACAGAACGCGTTTCTTGGGCAGCTTGAGCATGTGCGGCCGCGCGCTGAGCTTGCTGCTCTTCCGACAGAGTGACTTCCTCGCCATTCTCCTCCGCATCTGCATCTTCATCTTCTTCGAGGGCAATGACAGAAGCCATCTTGTTCAAGGCATAGCTAATCCACACCTTCACATGTCCCGTCTTTTCAAGCAGACGCTCATACAAGGTATCCACGCGTTCGAATTCACGCTCGCTGAACTCAAAGTCAATATACGCCTTCCAGAGAACTTCAGGCATATCCAACCCGCCATGCTCAACTTCAGCTTGATGGATTCCGAGCTCGTAAATGCCACGGGCTCTGTCAACATCATAGAGATTCTGTTCGAGCTCGGCGAACTTGACCCAAGTGGCCGAGCTGCTCGGGTCCCATTTGAGGAATTTCTCGTACAGTGTCCTCACACGGTCGAATTCCTTCAGGGCCAGCTCCAACTCGATGTAGCCCTTGAAGAGCTTGGGCTTAGGTGCAAGACCAATGGCAGTTCCGAGGATCTTGCGCGCTAGTGATAAATCCAGTCGTCGCACTTCAAATTGGGCATAGCTCAACCATAACTTGGCAAATGTAAATTCGCGATGCGGGACCACAGATACAGCTGCCGCATAGATTTTCTTAGCACGATCCAAATCTTGCGCATCGAGCTCTTCAAACAAAGCATATCGGAGCCAAAGGTAAATATAACGTCGCCAAAGACGCTTCTCAGCGGTAGGCGGAACATTGGCAATGGCACGCTCGTATACGTCGCGAACTTTCGTACGAGCCAGTTCCAACATTGTGTCGGGAGCACCCTCATCGACAAGCGAGCGGAATGACTCTTCTTCTAAGCGCGAATAGTCAAACCAAATATCGTAGTTGCCAGTCGCTCCATCTGTTGTTTCAATTTCCTCTTCGTACTGCAACCGGCGTTTCTGAGTGACAGTATCCTCAACTCCTTTGATATTTCCAAATTGTTTCTCAAAACGGGTATAGCTGGTATAAATGCCTTCGCTCTTCGCACGCGGGATGCGCTCAAGCGCATACTTGTAGATCATACGAGCACGTTCATATTCTCCTTGTCTTGTCTCCATCTTTGCAAACGCTGTAAAGACAGTTTGTGCTCGCTCCAGGGCACCCTCTTCTTCGCCGAAGAAATCAAGAGCCATGTGGAAAACCTTTCGTGCTTGCTCAAGACTTCCGCGCTCTTCCTCGTACTTGGCCCATTTGATCCACTGCTTTGGCTCCGAATGACAGGTCACCGCGCGCTCCCAAACAGCACTTGCTTTTTCATACTCGTGATATCTCACCTCAAATGCGATGTAGGCGTTCCATGCACGTTCATCCGGCTCCCAACTCATCCATCGTTCAAAAATTTCTCGTGTTCCACTGACGTTTCCAAGCAGTTCCTCAACATGAACATACTTGTACCACAGTTGGTCGATCCGCGGAAGAATAGAGACAGCCCTGTCAAAAATGTTACGAGCATGGTTTATGTTGCGCATTTTCAATTCTTGTTCGGAGTAGCGCAACCAAAGCGGCACATGATGGGGGTCCACATCCAAAGCTCGTTCAAACACCGAGCGACATCTCTCCATTTGACCCTGCGTAGCTTCCCATGTGGCATATTTAATCCAAGCAACCATCTTTCAAGTAAGTAACCAAATGTACATACATTTCCACGAAGTCGACGCACGGCATCTTCAAATTCAGTACGCTTACGAGCACGATAGTCCTCCAGCTCTTCATAGCTCTCGATCCGCAAACGAGGGGTTTTTCGCTTAGGAGCGATCTGCCTTTCCTGAGCTTCACGAAGCAGTTGCTCCGCAGTAATCTGCAGAGGTGCTGGTGCGCGATTTTTGATGCGCGGCGCACGTCCTTCTGCTGACATGCTGCACAATGCTGTAAGTGCGACAGCGGACCTCACCAGTCTGTCCTTTGTCATCCATGTCACGTGCACGCATTTTTATCTCTCCTGTGACTGGAGGCATCGGACCAACGATGTCGTTCCGCGAGGGATTATTGCGTGGTAGTCTTGGCAAACCCTGTTCCGGCCAAGTTATTTAACTGCCGAGACTATCACCAAGTCATCAACATATACGCGTTCCCCCATCTTTTAGAATTGCCATCTGAGCGACAAACTACATGCCTGCTGAAGGTGAGGCTCCTTTGAAGCTTGCCTGTGCTACTTGCATACAAGGGCACCGAGCATCGACATGCAAACACCAAGATGGCTCTAAAGGTCCACTGCTAGTAGTCAAGCGCAGGGGCCGTCCCCTGTCTCAGTGCGCGGAATGCCGTGAAAAGCGCCTTCGAACTGGCAGACATTCTCGATGCGACTGCAATGCACGAGCTAAAGCCAAAACTGCCTCTCAAACACCCAACAGTGTGCCCACAGAATTACCTGCGAAAAGGCGCAACACTCGCCCTTCTCCTACAGAAGGTCGTTCTCGTACGAAACGTGAAAGCCCTTTGTCTTTTGAATTCATTCTGAATCCTTGTAAATGTAAAGAGGGTGCAGCATGCACATGCTGTCGATCTCATTTGGACCATCTCTTCGACCGGAAACCCGCCACCGAACTCCAAAACCGACCCGCTTATACCCCATCAACGAAAGCAACTGACTCCTTCGACAGAATGAGCCGGTGTAAGAATGAAACGCCTGGAAAGCAAACTAGCTGCTGTAAATCTGGAACAGGCATCGACCGCGTTGCTTCTGAACGTTCTATGGATTTACTGGTTCGTGCTGCTGACATGTCCAAATCTTTTTCACTCGAGTGCCAATGTGGCTCAAAGTGCCGCTGCAATGGCTGTATGGCTGTGCACACTCACGGGGAAGGTGTCAAAGAAAAATCTGGACCTGCATGTGGCTCTTGTATGGCATGCGATATTCAATTGCAAAATCCCACAGGTATCGAGCAAGTCGATCGCTGGGCCCAAGTTACAAATGTTATGCCCTACCCCAGTCAAATGACCGTGTTTAAATGATGCATGTCTTACGTATTCTTAAATCTTGGCATTACCACGAGTACATACTATGCCATTGCAACAAGTTGCATGTACATACGTTTTTAGCGAACACGAACGATAATGAAACCGTATCAGTTATATCGGACGACGAATGATACTTCGTTGGTCACAGTTTTCTAGGTATTAAACGAATAAAAAGTGTATGTTTCGTGCACAAGAGTCTTATGTCTTGGCATGGCATGATGACGAGGAGCCAAGGGGCCCAACCGGGAATTGAACCCAGGACCTTTTACCATGTCAGGGCTCCCCTGAGAAAACGTCCCATGACCGGAAGAGAGTAGCATGCGGCTATACTATTGGGCCAAGGCGCGGGCGATCCGCGAAATCTGAGGATTATGATTTAAGCAAAATTTCCCCAAAATGGCAAAAAGGGCCCAACCGGGAATTGAACCCGGGACCTCTCCCAATTTCAGGGCTCCCCTGAGAGAACTTTGAATGTCCCGAAGGGAGTATAATGCGACTATACTATTGGGCCTGAAACTTACTCTTCGAGAGTATTCAATAATATTTTAATGTACCACAAACTGCGTTGGCCTTGTCGCCGACACCTACTGTTTATCCCCATTGGATCATTCAAATCATCGTAATCTAACGGAAGCATCTACCAAAGTGCGCGGCGTTCCTGGCGCTGAGCACGAGAGATGCGCTTGTTCATACCCCACGTCGCCTTCTTCAATTCAGTCTCAGCGAGTCTGGCTTGGCGAACTTCTTTGGGAGCCGGGGCAACAATGCTGATAAACGTCGGGGAGCAGCCAAATTGTTTCGCAAGTACACCGCTGGTGTAGGTGTAAGGGTCCTTTTGGCGAAGTTGCTGAACTTCCATAATTTCTTTTTCATCCAGAATCTTCGAAGCACCACGCGCCTGACGATGGCGCTGACGAAGCTGAGGGGCCATAGTGGCCACATCAGCGTTGACAGTTTCATTGGTAGATTCAAACAAAATGTCAGAAGCTTCCACCGACATACGACTCGATGCTTGGGATGGTGGGGTACGAGAAATGAACGTCTCACCCGACATCAAGGGAAAGCGAGTGGCATGAGCGTTCTTGTCCAAGGGGTCACGAGGGTGACGAACGGGTGTGTTGCGCATCTGACGTGCGCTGGTAGAGAAGGAGCGAATGCCACTGAAGAAACCCTTCGGGCCAGCCCACGTTCCCTTCACCATGTTGTTGTAGTAGATCCAAGGGAAGAAGTCCTTCTTCAGGTAGTAGAAAGCGCGTTGCGGCTTGGACTGGTTAATACCAAACTTGGAAAACGTTTCCTTCAGAGTTCCTTCGTACTTGAACTCTGCCAAAAGAACCTTGCCGTATTCGGTCAACAAGGGGCAAGAGGTATAACCATCATACTTTGCAGTAGGTTCACGTCCATCCAGACTCGCCAGAAGGTTGGAGACTAAAACAGGAGCCTGGGCCGTGATGGCTGCAGCCGTCTTGCTTGTGGGTAGAGAGCTAGAGTCTCCCAGTGACCAAACGTTCTGGTACTTGACGTGGCGCAGGGTTTCGTTGTCCACATTGGCGAAACCAGCTTCGTTGGCAATCGTCGACTTCTTCAAAAACTCAGGGGGGGCCATCGTGGGCGTCACATGCATGAAGTCAAAGGTCTTGCGCACTTTCTCGCCATCGGGGCGAGCGAACACAGCAGTTTTTCCTTGATCTTCGATGGCGACCAAGTTGTGCTGGAAAAGGCCACCAACACCACGTTCTTCACGGAGCTTGTTCAAAACCTGGCTGTATGTGGGGACACCGAACATAACCGGAAGACCAGTAGCAAAGTCAATCTTGATAGGCGAGCTCGGGTCGTGCTTCTTGTAAAGACCTTGCTTTGCCCAGTAGTCAAGGGCCAGCCACATAATCTTTTGCGGCGCACCGGCACACTTAATAGGAGAACCCGGCTGAGTGAAAATGGCATGACCTTCCTTCAACTGGTCAATCTTAGGGAAAACTTTGTCGACGGTTTCATAGGTGTAAATGGACGTGACGTTGGACTTTTCGTCTTGGAGAGCCTCACGCAGACCCGAAATACCATCCAGAGTGATGACATAGCCAGAGGCAACAATGAGATGGTCGTAAGAAATCTTTTCACCAGAGCCGATGACAACCTGGTTTTGTTCAGGTGCCAGAGAGGTCACAGCGTCTTCGTAAAGCTGAATTTTAGAGTCGACAAGCGACTTTTCATTCCGGCGAAGCTCTTCACGGGACTTCAGTCCAGCACCAACGAGTGTCCAACCAGGCTGGTAGTGATGATAAGGGGACGGCTCAACAATCGCGATTTCGTCTTGTGCGAACTTGCCGGACTTGAGAAGTTGGTGAGAAACCGACAGACCGGCAGAGCCACCGCCAACGACGACAACTTTGTGAGCAGCATCCATGAAGCGCGCAGAAGAGGAGAAAAACCTCTTAGGGCCCGTTACATTGCGAAGAGTCGCTGCTTTCATCGCTTGCAAGAGCATCTTGACAGCAGTCAGGGACGAAGTGGCTAGGGATGCTATGTGAGCTGATCTTGTCCCGATTCACGTGACTAGTATGATGTGCTTCCAATGTCGCCATACCCACCAAGTGATTACACTATTCCAGTAACTATTAACACATTGTATACAAGCCCTTTAAATAGCCGTCTTTCCACGAGGCTCATAGGGCAAGAATATCATGATAAACGAGGCCACGATAAAGGAAGAAGCTGATACGTAGATCGGGGGTTTGAATTCGTAGTCGGGCGTGTAGATCGCCACCAAAGTAGATACAATGCCAAACACGCGCTGCACGCTCATAGCAAATCCATCGCCAGTGCCTCGCTGAGGGGCTGGGAATACTTCGTATGTGAAGGCATACAAAACAGCATACATAGCATTCTCAGTAAGGCTCGTAGCACAGTTCCAACCCAACACTGCATCCGAAGTACGAGCAGTGGTGAACAAAAACAGGAAGAGGCCTGTCAGGCAAGTGAAAAAGGCCATCGTTAGACGGCGACCAATGTACTTGAGTTCCACGGTTGCAGCAGCAATGAAACTGCCAGGTATACCACAAACAGCAAAGTACACCAACTGTCGGTACTGCTCTGACAGTGAACTGGTACCATCGGAGGTATTTCCAATATCTTGTAGATAGGTAGCAATGAACGAATTATAAAGAGGATAGCCAAGACCAATCAAACCCCAACATAATGAGATTAGGATGGTATTTTGAGCCATCTTCCGAGAAGCAAACAAAGCCGCGATGGGAGCAATCTTGACAGTCTTCCAGGACTCCCGAATCTGACTGGGAGCCAACAACGAGTCGTTCCACTTCCCCAGTCGACTTATCTTTAGAGGCTCACGCACCTCAATACTTGTCTCTGCCTCTTTTTTGACCTTTTCTTCCTCACTCAGCTGTGCGTTCTCACCATTGACTCTCTCAACACGGGCGTATTTCGCATTCTTCAATTGCTCAAAAGTAAGCTTTGTGGATCGCTTGTTTTCCTTTGCAATGAACAAAAGCACTTGATAAGCCTGTTCCTCGCGGCCAGTGCCCAAGAGGAATTTAGGTGATTCAGGAATGGGGTACACAAAGAATCGAATGATCCACATGACCATGACTGAGCCACCCAAAAGGAACCAAGAGTAGCGCCATCCCCAATTCTCGGATCGCAAACAAGGGGCTGTGCTGGTATCGGAAAGCACATCCTTACAATGATAGTTTGCGATAAATGCCCAACCGATCAAAGCCGCATACAATTGTCCCAAGCACCAAAACAACGACAGGAACGTGAGGATCCATTGTTGCGGACCTGGAATGTATTCAATGAGCATAGCACCATCAACAGGAAGATTTCCACCCAAACCAAGGCCTAGACATCCAAGCAAAACACAGAAGGTAGTGAAGTTATTGGATCCACCAACTGCAATACCGAATGCAGCAGAAATGAAAAGTGTGATATTCCAGGAGGGACGACGACCTATGATGTCAGAGAAAAAGCCCCAAAACAGAGAGCCGATAAGAAGACCAGTATAAAGAGAGAATGTGGCCCACTTGACGTCGTTGCCATGAATATTCCATTCTTTTGATACCATCGTGAGCGTCATTGCGAGAATCTCAAACCAAATGTTGTCTGCCAGCCATCCAAAACCTGTCAGAATAACAAGCTTGATCTGAAACATCCCAAACCCGATTTCCTCATGAATGGCTTTATTGATCAGCGAGACTTGACGCTCATAGTCGACAGTGACACCGACCTCCTTGGCAAATAAAGTGTGACTGTCAATGGATTCGATTTCGTTTCTTGCCTCCTCTTCATCCCAACGTTTTCGCCCATTTACAGCTTCTACCTCTTCGATGGTGACTCGGGCCTCTTGTCCTTGTTCTGAACTATTCATAGGAGTGGGGAAAGATGGCAGAAAATTAGCTACGGTGGGAATTTGCCGGGCACCGGTTAGTGCTCTCTCATCTTCTCAATCACGTGACACAAAGTCCATCTGCAGCACACACACGCGTAAATGAGTTCCCCGCCATGCTGCTGGCTCGTGGTGTACGTTGCTTGCCATCTATTCGAGCTACGTGGTGTCGCTATTTGACATACCAACCCAAAAAGATCACAAAAAACACGCAAACATGGGCCGAGAAAATGGCAGCTCCGCGCTCTGAGGTTGCAGAGAGGACCCGTGCGACATCGTCGTCTTCCAGCTCTGTCAGACCCGAGGTCCCTGTCACACAAACGCTCAATGAATGGAAGGAAAATTCCGAAGCTTCTATGAATGAAAAACATTGGGAGGCTGGCTTTGATGGAATTGGTGTGAAGCCTTTCCCCGCTCAAGTGGCAAAAATTTTAAGCGAACCTATCGAAAAGGAGGATGTGGAAATCAAACCGGATGGGCTGCTATATCTCCCGGAGATCAAATACCGTCGTATTTTGAATCGCGCATTTGGTCCTGGGGGCTGGGGACTTGCTCCCCAGGGCGAAGCAGAGATTTCTCAAAGTATTCTTAGTCGTGAGTGGACACTTATCTGCTTGGGTCGGTTTGTGTCTACTGCGCGCGGTGAACAAGAATTCTTCCGCCCCACTGGTATTCCGACGGCCAACGAGGGTGCCAAGTCTAATGCGCTCATGCGTTGCTGCAAAGACCTAGGCATTGCCTCTGAGCTATGGGATCCTCGCTTCATCCGTCAGTTCAAAGCCAAATATTGTGTCGAAGTTTGGTGCCAGACAGCCGACGGCAAAAAGAAACGCTACTGGCGGCGCAACGATGACGAGCCTTTCTCGTACCCGAACAAAGAAGTCGGTATCGTATCGCGTTGATGCACATATCTGTAGACTACTTTCGGCGTTTACTTATACCCGACTTGGCCTTACTGCGATAAGCACCCGCTTCGACCACATCATCATCACGATCACGCTCATCCTCTAGCTGCTGGGCTTGTTTCCGCTTGCGGCGACCAGCCCCACTTGCACCCCCCAGTCCTTTCTCCTGGATTTCTCGGATAGCAGCTCGTTGTGCTTCCCCTACCCGTTCGGAGAGCAACATGACCATCTCTCGGTCCTTGGCTCCCGGGAATTCCTCCAGTTTCTTACCGATCGCTGCTTCGATCCGCTGGAGAAGCTCCACGTCGTATTGGGTCACTAACGTCACACTGCGACCCTGGCGACCGGCACGCGCTGTTCGTCCGACACGGTGGATGTAATCTTTGGAATGCGTAGGGATATCAAAGTTCACGACCAAATCAACGGCTGGGATATCAAGTCCTCGAGCTGCCACATCCGTACAAACCATAATAGAGCGTCCACCCGACTTGAATTTGTTCAATGCACCCAATCGAGCTGTTTGCGAAAGTTGTCCATGAAGGGGAATGGCACTGAATCCTAGGAGACGGAGGAGCACAGCAAGACGTTGCGCATCATGCACGGTCCGCGTGAATACAATCACGGAATGACCTGCTTGTTCATTCGCCAAATGAACAAGATAGGTATCTTTATGGGCAAAAGGCATGAACAAATAGTATTGATGCAATGTGGAAGCCGTCGAATACTTGGTACCGATTTCCACTCGGACTGGATTCCGCAGACTGGCACGTTGCAGCTTGGCTACTTTCGTAGTCATTGTAGCACTGAAAAGCATGGTACGACGCTCCTTGGGCATATTTTGCAAGAGTTTATCGATAATTGGACCAAAGTCTAGATCCAAAAGACGATCGGCTTCGTCCATGACAAGGTATTTGAGGCCGCGCAAGCTGAATCCCTTGGTGTTTTCCAAATGGTCTTGCAGTCGCCCAGGCGTAGCCACGATCACATGGGGGCGTTTGGAAAGAGCAATGGCTTGTGTCATCATATCCATACCACCCACAATCGTAGCACAGCGTGCTCCAATTGTGGCGCCGAGTGCTTCGATCTGCTGAGAGATCTGATAGGACAACTCACTGAGGTTAGCGGGTCGTACATACCGTGTGGGCGCAAGAATGCAGGCAAAATACGGCTTTGGATTATCCCACAGGGCCTGAAGAATAGGGATACTAAAGGCAGCTGTTTTACCAGAGCCTGTTTGAGCTAGGCCAATGACATCGCGGCCTTGCAAAGCTTCGGGGATGGCGTTGGCTTGGATGGGCGTGGGGTGTGCAAAATTCAATTTTTCACATGCCTCACAAAGCGGGTCAATCACTCCAAGTTCCTTGAAGGTACTAGCTAGCTTTTCCTCCTCTTCTTCCTCGACACCGACTTCGTTTTTGGGATCGGGCGATGACATGACACGAACGTGCGAGATGCTATCTCAGGAGCCACGACGTGGCAAATTTTTATCCTCCACATACTACACGTGGCTCATGCCAAATGACATTCCGTGGCACAGACGCATCAGCCCACTACCACCATGCCTCCTCCCTGGGAGACATGGCGTCAAGATTTTAACGACAAATTGGACCGTTGGGGAGAAGAAAAGCTACACCTTCGTCCAAATCATTCAAAGCCTTTGCACAAAAAGAATGCTACCTATGAAGAGCGCCTTGCGCGCATGAGGTCCGGTGGTGGGGCGGAGGGTGCTGTCTTGGGACAAACATACCACCGTTCGGTGCCGCCACCTCCCCAGCCACTCTCCAATGAGGGCCCATCTGTATCCGGAGGAACGCCCATCTCTGCATCTCAAACACCGACTGCCTCGACGACCCCATTGCACCTGCAATTTTCTCGTTTTACAGAAACAGACAAGCAAGCCTTTTTTGCCCTTTTGGACGAGTATTTCATGAACCGGTCATCTGGAGGTGATATGTGGTATGTACAGGAGGGTGTTCATGGATAGACAGGCTCGATGATGACTTTGATGAAAAAATTCTTACCACGATTGGCCATGGTCTCTGCTCTATTGTATCCAAAGTGCCATTTTCTTCTGCATCTGTAGAGGAGGCTGACGGTGAACCAGGGCAGCTCTGTATCAAACAAGTGGATGTGGATGTGCAAAATGCCCCTCATAATGTCCAACATGAAATTGCCTTGCTCCAACGCCTCCGTCACGATCATCTGGTGCTGATGCTGGCATCTTTTACCACTGAACCAGACCATTTCACCACTGTTCATCACATTGCCATGCCACTTTACCCGTATTCGCTTCCTGACCTTCTTAACCAGGCGTGGATGTCTCCCAGCACCTTCAACCTCTCAGCGCAATCAGGCGACTCTCGATGGGCGCCCGTTTTGGACAACCATTCTTTCTCGTCATTTGTGCATTCGTTTGCAAGGCAGCTAGCTGAGGCAATGTCATATCTTCACCAGGAGCATGTTGCCCATCGTGATATCAAGCCGGCCAATATTTTGTTCGACAACCGTGGCCTTCTCAAGCTCATCGACCTTGGCGTGGCCTGGGAAGAGGGAATGAAAGAGACCCCCTCCTTTCACCAAACTGGGCAACAGGTCCGCACCACGTGTGCACAAATCAGCGAAGTAGGAACTGGTGCTTTCCGAGCCCCGGAGCTCTTGTTTGCCCCACAACACGGGTATGATGCTTACAAGGCAGATGTGTGGTCCTGGGGTACTGTGATGGCGTCATTCTTCACGAGCTTGAACGAAGTGGAAGCTGAAGAGTATCTGGGGCGCTCCAATTTCACGTCCTGGGAACGCGAGCTGTTCCCTGAACGTCCAAGTGAAGCCAGTTTAGAGCACTGGCGACCGCGCACCTACGAGCGTTCTACCTTATTCGACTCATCGCGTGGCGACATTGCTTTGGCGTGCGACGTATTCAAGGTCCTCGGTCTACCTAGTGACGTGGCTTGCTGGCCGGAGGCAGCCTTTTTCCAGCCACCTTTGGCACAGTTTCCCTTTGTGCACCAACCAGCCAAAGAGTCCATGTTTGAGCGCTTACCAAACTGGCATGCACTCACCAAGGAGGAATCGGCGCCCGCGAAACGCATGTCCGTTTTTGTGAAAAAATGGCTGCCTCGAATTCTGTCCCTTTCTGCTAGTCAACGACCCACAGCCGCTGAATTGTATGCGGCTTTCTCAAGCCCCTAGAACAATTATGCAATGCTTCTCGTAGCTACGTATATGCGCGAAATTCTTTGAAGGATCTATGCCCAAGCCTCAGAGCGAACAAGATTCTTGAAGGGCTCTGACAGGCTGCATCCATTGGCCCGGTATTGATCCAACGCTTGCGGAAGCTACTCATCAGTGCTCACCACATACCCAATCTTTTATCTTTGCAATACGTTGGGAGTTGACAGGATGCGTGGAGAGCAATGCCATAGCAGTTTCTGCTATACCTGATCTGCGCCCCTCGCCTTCGTCCATGCGTTGCCTGCGTGTGAGAAATTTATACGTACCAGAAGTAAACCGCTTCATGAGGATCATAACATGCTTTTGACATAATGCGAAGTCCTAGTTCATCGGCCTCGCTTTCAATCTTGCGAGAGTTGGGCAAGTTCATCACCAGGTTCAGTAGGATTCGACTAAGGCCAATATCCAGTCCCATCATTTCTAGCACAAAGGCTGCTGCAAAGAGAACCTTGGACCCCGCCACTTTTTCAGCTGAATGCCTGGCTAGCTGGTGAGCAATCTCATGGGACATGACGGTGGCCAAGCCAGCATCGCTTTGGCACACCGGCAAAATACCCGTGAAGACAAAAATATGTCCACCCGGCAGCACAAAGGCATTCTTTTGGTTCGGATCATGAATCACATGGATTGTCCACTGTGTGGGAATCGTATCTTGCGATCTCTGCATATCCAGGTCCTCGCATGCACAGATAATGCGTTTGGCCACACGTTGCACCTGATGCACGGCTGCGGCTGAAGATGGCAGTATCTGCCCTTGGTACTGCTGGAGGGTGCTTTTGAATGCTTGTTCACCCATCCTAAGCTCCTCCTCTGCACCCATATCAATAAAGCGCCAGCGCCCTGTGGCGGGCACCTGCTCAAGATGGAACACATAGTAGACCCCTGCACCACCGAGGGCTACCAGGACAAGAATCAATCTAGGACGATGTTCAGCCGGCACACGCTGCCATTGTAATAGTGTACCTGGGCCTGTATTGAGACGCCCAGGTCTTTGCGATGGTTGCGGTTGACGTGGGCTCCTCGTCATCGGCCAACGGTCGCGAGGCCATCCTTGTTCTTTCCATTGTTCTTGCATTCTTTTGCGAAGAATATCAGCAAACTCTTCCCCATGACTCCGAGGTGCCTGTCTACATCGCGAAGGGATCGAATGGAAGCCACATGGGGACGTCCATCGTGGCAAGCCCAGCCGGGGATGCGTATCTGCCAGTTGACGAAGTCTTGGCAGCATGATCATCCACTATGGGGCGCGCCAATAACTGGTTTTATGCAAAGCCCCAGTGTTGCCTTATGATTTGTTCAATAGTATGCACCAGCCATTTTCGATAAGCATTTAAGAAATTTTTCGTTCATATTTCAACTTGGACTCGTATTCGTTTCATGACGGAATGGAAAGACGCTGAAGCCAGAATGAGCAGTTTCCCCACTGATAACTTAGGGCCAAAAGATGGCTCCGTCAAGGCTGGCAAATCTGAAGGCTTTGATGGTAGCTTGCATGTCGAGCACCAACATGTAAGCGCTCTTGACCAAGAGATGGATGACGACGATCTTGCCCTTGCCAAGCGTGTAGGGCACCGGTCTGAATTCGCTCGTGAATTCAAGAGCTTTTCTACGATTTCATTCGCGTTTGCTATCATGGGTCTCGTGTCATCTGTGGCCACCACCTTCAACTCCCCGTTTACTCTGGGGGGTCCTGCCTCGACGGTGTGGTGTTGGTTTATGGGTTCATGCTTTAATTTGACCCTTGGTACGGCCATTGCGGAGCTTGTTTCTGCGTACCCATCGGCTGGTGGTCTGTATTCTGCAAGTGGACTGCTTGTCCCTAAAAAATACCGTGCCACTGTGGCATGGACCACAGGCTGGCTCAATTTGACGGGTCAAATTGCCGGCATTGCTGGCTCCGAATGGGGTCTTGCTCAGATGATCTATGCATGGGCGTATGCAATTTCTGACGGAAAGTTTGTTGCCAACAAAAACGAAACGGTGGGCTTGTACTTTGCTCTGTTGGTGATTCACGGTATCATCAACTCACTGGACTCGAAAACACTGGCTAGGATGACCAGCTCCTATGTGATTGTGAACATTGGCATCACCTTTGTTATCATTATCACGCTTCTTGCCCGAACTCCTCTTCATGAAATGCACGGCGCTAGCTATACATTTACCGAGCTGACCAATGCGACTGGCTGGACGGGACAGGGTGGTCAAGCTTTGGCATTCTTGTTTGGTCTTTTGTCTGTGCAGTTCGTCATGACAGACTATGACGCTACAGCGCATATTTCTGAAGAGGTGCACCGCGCGGCCATTGCAGCTCCCGTTGCTATTTTGGTGGCTGTTGGTGGTACTGGTATGGTGGGCTGGTTGCTGAACATTGTTCTGGTCATTTGCTCGGGCAATGTCGCTGAGGGAGACAGCAATGCCTGGCCAGGTGGTCTAGCCATGGCTGAGATTATGGTGACGCGTATTGGCAAGGTCGGTTTCCTGGTCATTTGGCCTTTTGTGTGCATGGTCGCCTTTTTCGTTGTTACAACAGCCACGCAGGCCAACGCACGCTCTTTCTACGCCTTTTCTCGTGACCACGGTTTGCCCGACTGGGGAATTTTCTCCAAGATTTGGAAGCGCACTGGCACCACAGTGAATGCAGTTTGGCTTGTTATCATTCTTTGTATGGCGTTGGGCTGCCTTGGCTTTGTGAATCAAACGGCTGTCAATGCCATTTTCGCTTTGGCTGCTTTGGGCATGGATATTTCGTACTTGATTCCCATCATCAGTCGTCAAATATTCCACAACCACCCCGAGGTGATGTTTGAACCTGGTCCCTTTACCTTGGGCCAAGGCTGGTTGGGTCGCATCGTCAATCTCATCGCCATTTTCTGGACGTTGTTTGAATGCACAATTTTGAGCATACCGTCCGTCCTTCCCCTGTCTGCTGAAGATTTCAACTATTCGTGGGTCATTATGACAGGTGTGCTATTGATATCCACCGTCTGGTACGTGGCATATGCCCACCGTCACTACCATGGTCCTCGCAGTACCATGACCCCGGAGATGCTTCGCAAGCTTGGCGTAGATGCCACAGACAACGAGGATACCGCCGTCTCCCACACCGACGGGTAAAAAGGAACGGCGTCAATTCCACGTTGATGCTCAGTCCAAATTCTGCATAGAGGAATTGTAGTATAGTCCTGCGTTATTGATAGTAGAAGGTAGAGTCATCCGCTTTCAGCGTGGAGACTTGGCTATTGAAACATGCAGACGAAAATATAAAAACAGAATCGCACTGGTTGGTAATGAAGTTAGAGGAGCATGGTCCATCGAAACGAGCCCAGCAATTCAGGCATCTGGCTTTTGATCGGAGGGCTGAGACAGGTGCGCCTCGATACGCGCGAGGCGATCCTCAATTTGCGACAATCGGGAGCCCCACTGTTGCGTGTATTGGAGCACGCGCTGTTCTACTGCCTCCTCCAGCACATGACTTGAACGCTGCAAAGTTTGCAGAATGGCGTTGCTAGCATTAATCTGATGCTCCAAGGTGGTCTTAAGAGCTCGACTGTCTAGCAGCGAGTCATAAAAGCTGGAAAAAAGGGATAAGAAGTTCGCTTTGTTCGGGGCCGAGTTATGCAGTCCCTCGGCACCCTGACATGCATCCATGGCCCGGCCCGCTTCAAAGGGACGGCGTTGATAACCGCTGGACAAGTTGGTGGCGTAGGCAGGGGAGGGGAGCGACATGTGTGGAGCCATATATACACGGGAGGCTCCTCCCGGAGGAGGGCCGTACCCCTGCATCTCAGGCGCCGTGGGCGGCGGCGCTTGCGGATTCCGCGGCTGGGCGTCATAGCGAGCATGGTCAGAAGCACTGAGCAAATGAGATGGCGGGGGCAGGCGGACCTCTCTGGAGAAGTGATGCTGTTGTGGTGGTGCACTTTGGATGGATGGTTCTGTATCCACTGGTATAGAGCCTGAATCCCGATCTTTCTCCGACAGATACAGAGTTGGTGCTCTGCCTGAAGCTGGGTATCCGCGGCGTTGAATAATGGTGGGATGCGAGCTAGACATGTGTGCTTCTTGGATATCTCGGTGCCTCATGGGCAGATCATAGCTGCTCGAACTCATCGGCCGCTCTCTTCCTTCTCTCGTGTTTTGCGAGAGACCGTGAGTGGGACTGCGCGGAAGAGGGACTTTTTCTGCCGAAGTACCAAGCCTGCTTGATGGCCGGGGTGGTAAGGCGTCATTTCCATCCTCCTGCAGCACAATTCGAGGTCTTTTGTAGGGACTTTCATCGAACATGGCAGAGGAAGGCAGGTCCTGCGTATCAGTACTTGTATTCTTCGACATGAAGAGTCGCATCAGTTTTTTTCATGAATCGAATAGCAGAGGTAGTGAGGGCGACAAGAAGTCTTTCGACTCACTCGCGCGCCACCTTCCAAGAGCTGCGTAAAAGCTCAGATTTTGCACCCGGACCTATGCAATGATTATATCATCGTGTTTGTGCCCTGAAAAATCTCTTCGTTGGCCAATCCAGCGAATCGCGGGGCTGTTACAGAGGGCCACCACATGTGGACCCAGAAATCCGCTTCGGAGGCAAGTTCGTGCGGCATATCTTCCTGCAGGCTCTCGCGCAGGGTGACATCAGATACTGCGTATCTGTACGCGGGGTACACATATTGGAGGGACCACACTGCGCCTGCCAGAGCGTAGAGTTCCACTTTTGCCGTAGTATCGCCACGATACAACCCTCGTAGCCATACGGCTCGGACGCAGCCCACGAGTAGTGTCAAATCTCGGACCAAGCTTTCACAGCCTCCTTCGGGGATCGCATGCGTTAACGCTCGTCCATATACCAGCGCTGCGTCGCCAGGGGGGCATTCGCTCACCTGATGCACCCACATCAAGCCGTGGTCGGCGAGGGCGCGTCTTGCATAAATGCGGGCATTGTCAAGTAGTTTGCCTTGGCTCGTTCGCGCCACGTCAAGGACCTGTGCCAAGGCGTGATGAGCTCTAGTCAGAGAAATGGACGACAGTTCACCATACATCGAGGCTCGTGTCCTGGAAATCTGTGTGGACGTATTGAACGCAGCCGGCGCTGGCGTCTGGGGGTCGACCCAGCCGGAGAGACTTTTGGGAACGAGCGCGGTGGCTGAGCGAGACTCTGGTGCTTCAAACGGCGCGACAGCGGCGAGTATGCATTTGGCAGCACACGCACCCAACTCCCACGCTTTGAACGCCGAATCTTTATCACCTCGAACGAGGTACTTGATGCGCATGCGCGCCAAGGCATGCGCATGGTTTCCGAGAGTGCTCAAGTCTTCCACAACCGCCTCGACTTGTTCCACGCGCGCCTCGGCATCCGTGCCAAATCGCACGCTCGTGAGGGACTGGGCCGGTGGGGGCGTCTGAAGAACATTGTGCGCTTGCGATAGGACCGTCTCTTCCAGTGCGTCCCATCCCTCCCGTGTAGGCCACACGTCCCATTCTATCGGTCGCTGTACCTGGACCAATGGGACTTCGATACGGGCCTGATGAAGC
This sequence comes from Malassezia equina, assembly GCA_029542865.1. Taxonomy (NCBI): domain Eukaryota; kingdom Fungi; phylum Basidiomycota; class Malasseziomycetes; order Malasseziales; family Malasseziaceae; genus Malassezia; species Malassezia equina. The sequence goes on from CP119900.1 coordinate 88,674, forward strand.
AAGGCCACCTGTCGATCCCAAGCGCGCGGTGGACTTTGGGACGCACCAAACCCGTCAGGGAGTGCGTGGACATAGTTCTGCGCAAGGTCAATCAAATTCTGTAGCGACGTCACCCAGCCATCCAGCGTGGCGACGTCCGGCGCATGAGGAAGGAGATCAAGGCCACACTTAATTTGATCGTTCCATGTCTCGACCAATGACGCAGGGGCAACAAGCGAGGAGGAAAATTCACTTTGTTCGTCGTTCCCTGTCTCGGAAGGCGTTGGGGGTACGGAGGGAGGTGCTTCCGTTGGCATAGAGGCCGTTGGCAAAGAGGCATCCAACACCATCCGCTGACCCAAAGCGACCTGTTCGAACCATTGGGAGGCTGCCATGTAGAGCGGCACCGGCATCGCCAAAGGCAGCGAGGCCGCATCGACCACAGGCGCTGCCAGTGCCTGACAAGTATCGAAACAATGTTCACAGCCAAATTCGTCGACAAGTTCCGCCAGCGCATACAAAGCATAGCCTCCATTGGAAAGTACATCCAAACGAGCGGCACTAGGGATGCCATCTCCGGGTATCGGCGCCAACTCCAGCGCTTGGGCGTAGAAACGACATGCTTGAATCAGGGCATCATGCGCCTCTGGTGCCGCGAGAAACTGTGTACCCAGTGTATAATAAATACGCGCTGCATTGTATCTTGCATCCACCGATGTCGGCGCATAGGCAGCCGCCTGCTCATACCACGCCAGGGCTTGCCCGTAGTGGCTGAATGAGTGTCATGTACGTACCGCTGTGCCTTCGCACCAAAAGCGAAGCGCTCTCCTCGCTCCTCTTGATCCACACCAGCTTCCATACATGCATCGAACGAATCAGGCTCGCGTGACGCCCGCTGCGCCTTCTTGCGCGGTGGCATGGTCGTCCACCGTCCGTGGCACAGCCAGGCCACCGCCGCGTCCAGAGGTGTGGAGCCTCCACCCTTTCCCCCGCCATGGTCACGCCGCATGGCGTCGGAGTGGGTCACGAGGCGATGGAGTCCTCCTCGGATGCCCAGGCTGCCTGCTACAGGCTATGCCATCATCCGCACTCTGATCATCCACCGAAACGTTTGCTGCTGGGGCCTGTCCCTGGCATCAATATTTCGAACCAGGCTTTGGTCGATGACGCCAAGCGACTGGGTGTATACTTGGATGATATGCTGAGCGACCAAGTGTCCATCATGGAACGCAGTGAGCCTAGATTCAAAAGCATGCACTGGAGTAGGCATGGATGGAATCGTCCCTCGACCTTTATTCGCCCGATGCGCCACACCACGACGCATAGGAGTCGGGCGCACTCGTTCTTTGACACACCGCCCCGTCACTTGGACGTCATTGCCGAGTCGCCCAAGTCGCTGTCTCCCCGTGAACCAGAGAGGCATACGCTGGTCAATCGCTCGCGCTCGTTTGCCGAGCACTCCCTCTCGCCGATGGAGCGTTCACCGCCACCGCTCCGCCGCTCAACGTCCTTGCACCACCTGCCCCGCCAAGACCAGAGCGATACACGTGTGGTGTCTTCCTCCTACGATGATCTGGATTCCTTGTTCTCTGTGCGCCGCGATCGCATGTTCATGCACTGGCCTCTGGGTCCGACGCGTCGTCATGCCTCAACTGCTCAACCCTTGTCGCCCCTGGCGTGGGACGACTCGGGCTGGAACGGAGGGCCCACGTTTCCCATCTTGGGCCGATTGGACCTCACCGAGGAGCAGCGCGAGGTGATTGTGGAGAGAACGGGAACGTCTGTGGGCCATCGCAAGATGGTCGGTACGTCCTTTGAAGTGGGTCGCAAGTTCTACGAACAAGTGCTGGCCATGGAGCCGGCGTTTGACTCGCCCCGCGCTCCATCCACGCCGGGACCGTCGCAGGAGCGTTCAGTGAGTCCAAAATCGCGGCTGCCTTCTTCGCCGATTTCCATGACCACGTCGCCTCAATCCAGGAGCGCTTCTTTGCGCCAAGCGCGTCGGAAAGCCACACGAAACATGTCACACACCCATGTGGCCTTCTCCCTTCCTGCGTCTGAGAACAGCAGCCAAGAAGAATCTATCAGTTGGGCTTCAGCGCGCAAGAAACTCAGCGACGAGGGCCCTGTATCCATTCACTCAGCGCGTCCCTCACAGGCGATGCTGGCTTTGGAGGAAGAAGTGAAAGCCGAGCGGCTGAAGCGCCATCGTCAACTAGTAGGGGATGCTCCTGCCACGCCATCAATACCAGCCAAGCCTCACGTACCGGCGCTTCCTGGCGATGCAGAATCTCATGCGTCCGAGTCGGACGACTATCTGGAGGCGACGCCGACACGTCGCTTTCCGCTACGTGTTGTGCCGCCAACGGAGCCTAAGGTGACGCCTGAGCGCCAATGCAGGCCGCCAGAGGAACGTCGTGCGTCGCATGTCTCTTCTGCCTCGCGTGATTCGCTCACGTCGTTGCCTGCGGAGCCCATGAAGGGCCCTGAGCTTGAAGTTGCGACCACAGCCGAAGCACCAGAGCCTCTACCACAGTCTCCGCCTATACTAAACGAGGAAGGGGCGCCCTCTTCGTCGTCGTCCACTTTGAGGTTCCCGCGTATGTTCACGTCGATCCCGTCCCTTCATCACACGGACAATGTGTCTTTACTGGAGGTGGAACAGAGAGCAGATGGCCAGGAGGTCGTCGTTCGGCGTGATAGCATTCCGGTGGGCCAAGGTGACGCGCTTCCTCGACCTGCCGAAGAAGTCCTTGCTCGGCCTGTGCAAGCGCCCACCCCTATTACCGCGGCGCTCCAAAGTAAAAACGACGCTGTGTTGAAGCGCGACCGCATGTTGGTCAAGGTGCAGCTTGTGGGTCGCGTTGATGTCGGGAGCAACTTTGACGAGCTCGAGGCTCGTCGCTACGATATTCGGTCGTACAGGTGGGACGAGTACCTTGTCCTTTTACGGCCTGGCCGCGTAGAGCTCTGGAACGAGGCTCGCATCCGCGGGCGTTTGTTGGGTGATATGGAGCGACTGAAACTACGGTACGTGATTCCGCTGCAGAGAAAAGAGGTATCACTCTCGCTCTACTCGGAAGTGGACCGCCTCCTGTGCCTCACCGTCCCGCGCTCCGAGTGGCTGCGAGGCCCCTTTCCACTTCGCCGGCACGGCACTACGATTCTTTTGCTGAATGCGCGCGCCTCGTCGCTCGCAGCAGACTGGATGTGGCTGTTGTGGCGCGAGCTCGATGGGCAGTCGCCGTCCCACATCAACGTGCATGTGCCCGGCATCTCGATGCGTGTGCGTGTACCGCTCCCCACCCTGCCAAGCGCGCATGGGACGGCGCGTGAGTATGATTCCATACTGGATCTACCACAAACGCTTCCTTTTGAGCGCTCGTATGAAAAAATGACCGCTCGGTCGCTTATGGATCACACCCAGCGTATGATTCAGGCTGTGCCGCAATGGGATGGGCTCGTCAAGGACATGCAGTCGCGTGGCTTGGAGCCGGTGTTGGCCTGGCGCAGCGGATCGACGTACAACTGGGTCAATTATGCGACTACACCGCAGGGTGCGCCGCGTTATTGGGATGCCCTAGCGGGTGCTCTTCTCACAAGTGCACGCTTAGCGCCTGAGCTGCAAATGGTGCTCAACAACCACTACCCCACCGAGGTGATGCATCCTCAAGGGTGTGCGTTGCGGGAGCCGCCAGCGGTAGAAGGGTTCGTGGGCCGCCTGCGATCGATTTCTGGTATGGCCACGCGTACCTATTTGAGTACCCACGACGCAGGGCTCTACCTCCTGCGAGAAGCGAATTCGTTTGCTCCTGATCCGTATATGGGTCTGCCCATCTCCTCCGTGGAAGGCGACACGCGCCAGGAACGGATCCGCACCCACGTGTCCCGGTTTGCTGCGTATGAGATCCATCGTGGGCTGAGTCAAATCCGGCAGAGCGACGGCTTCTTACTCTTGCGAGATGTGTGTGCCATTGGCAGTGTCGGCTTCCCGGTGGTGTTCTCCACGGAACTGACGCAACACCATGTGCATTTGGGGCACGAGCCTTTGATGGCATGCACCATGCCGCAAGTTCAGTGGGTGTCTGACTACGACGGCACGCGCCAAGCGCTTGATGCACGGCTGCGCATGTTTGACACGGCCATGATGGCGGATTTGGCACACCACAGCGTCAAGCGTACTCTTCGGCAGTTCAAGCTGTATCTCGACAATGGCCGCAGCATCGTCTTTGAGGCGGCCAGTGTGGCTTTGGCGAAAGAGTGGATGGTGCATCTCTTTATGCTAATTGTGTACTGGAAGTGCCGAGAAATGATGGATACACGTATGTTCATGCACGCGAGTCAAGCGACGGCCGTATCTTCTCCCCCTTCGCGCCAGGCAGAGGATCATGCGGCTTTGTCGCTGCCCTTCATTTGGAATTGGTGCCGTTTCGGTGGGTGTCGCACCATCAATTTAAGTGGCGTGCTCTTCTGGCGAACACACACACGCCAGCCTTTTCACCGACGCTATTTCATTCTGTGTGATGGCCAATTGCTTGCTTTTAAACTCATGTCGTCCAAGCACTCGTCCACAGCCCGCTACAATGAGGGCATTCTCTACCGCCGCAAAGGGGCTCCGATCCTGCTTCGTGACGCATACGTGTACAAAGGTGATGTGGCGGACCGCGTCTCCGATTTGCGGGGCGATGATATGCCCAACCAGCGCACCGGTGGTCATCATACTGAGGAACTACACGAGCAACTGCCGCGCTTCTTCCACGGCGGTCTCTGCAGCGCCGAATCCAGCGACGAATGCACGTTCGTGGTGCGCATCCGCTCGGGTTGGGATCATGGGCGCTTGCGACGCTCCAAGTACGAGAATGTGCAAGTGCCTTACTTGAGTGGCCGCGAGTCCTCCGAAATTACGTTCCGGGCGCGCACCCGACTGGAACGCGACGTGTGGGTTCGCATGATCGGCCATGAGATTGAAAAGGTTGTTCGCTCGGACCCGTCGCGTGACTCCAATCTGTGCCGTTTTGGGCGCATCCATTGATTCTACATGCTCTACAAGGAAGCATCCTTGGGCTTTTTCGCTGCTTGTCAGTCTGTTCATACATCGATACATACCCCCATACTTGGAGCGCGAGGTTGTGCGGCCTACCACACCACCAAAGTCTAGAGCACCGCGAACGAGCGTGTAACGCACACCGGGCACATCCTGTACACGACCACCACGCATGAGCACCACACTGTGCTCCTGCAAATTGTGACCCTCACCGGGAATGTAGGCTGTGACTGTACGGCCATTCGTTAAGCGCACACGCGCCATCTTACGGATAGCCGAGTTGGGCTTCTTCGGCTTGGTGGTGAAGATCTTTGTGCAGACGCCCTTTACAAACGGGCACCCTTCCAGCGCCGGTGTGCGGTTCACGGGCGGCCGGTGTGGCCGCCGAGCGCCGCGCATGGCTTGCTGTAGCGTCACTTGCCAGGCAGGCGTCGTGGAAATCGGGCGCACGGACATAGAAAAACGGCTCATCATCTTTGGCACCTTCATGATAGAGCTCGGAACCGGCCCGGTCCACAGGCCACGGGGCGCGAGGCGCAGCGCTGCCCACATGTTGCGGTGAGAAGGTCGTCGCCGCGGCGTGGCGCTCTTCTCACTCTCACGTGACTACATCGTCCGCCTGGCTCCCCCCGCCGCTCCCGCATACCCTGTCAAGTGTTACGATTCTGTGTTTATAGATCCTGTTATAGAAGCATCATTCTCAACGCAAATAGCGTCGGCACAGGACCCAGAGTCCTTCGTGGGGCGCCTGTCGCGGCGAGCCTTAGAGCTCTAGGGTGGAGGGTCGCCACCTTGCTTTTCGCCATGGAGGCCAAGTCCTCGGTGAATGTGGTAGGGCCTACACGCCACGCGCTCTACCTCAACGAGGTATCGCGCACACTCGCTTGTCATGCAAATGCTGCCGCACAAATCCATGGAACTTCTTTTGCCAAGTTGGTTCCGAGCGTCGTGCGTTGGGGCGACGAGGCGCCTTACGGTCGACCTGCTCGTGTGCTTTGGGGGCAAGACACAATCCGACCGGCTTCTTGCGCTCGTACGACAAATTACAAGGCCTATGTACCAGCCTCGTACGCCTTGAGCAATCCCACATGTGCGTTTTGTGCGGTACCGCTTGTCTTTGGCGTAAATGCGCAGCATAGACGCAAGTCTCGCCGTGTAAGTCACACGCGACATGCCAGTCTAGCGACGCTGTGCGAGGCCTGTAAAAAGACTCAGCGTATGAAGAAGCCATGCACAGCAGCCAAGTTCCCAGCTGTACGACGGAGGCCGCCTTTAAAGCAGCTGCTATCCTCCTCGTCTACCGCGCCGACATCGACAGCGCCTCCGAAGGCCTCTGTCCCGAAGCCCACCAAGATACCCGAAAAGCCTACAGCTACCACCCATCTACCTCCGAAGCCGTTGGCTCCACATTCCCATCGTGCTTCCTCGGCTCCCTATCAAGATACCAAGGCTGGTCTACGTGCCATGCTTCAGCAAAAGAAGCAGAAAGACCAAGCTGGCACCAAGCCGACCAAATCCAGTGGCTTGGCCGACTTTCTTCGTCAATTGTAAATAAGAGGGCGATTGAGTCCTCTATGTGCTCCGGACTACTACTTAGAGCTTCTGCATAGCAGCAATGTCCGACGACTGGACGTAGTCCTCGATCTCCTGGACACGCTCCTGGAGCTCGTCCATGGACACCTTGTCGTCCTCGACCACAATGGTGATCTGCAGCTTGTTCACACCGTAACCGATGGGAACGAGCTTGCTGGCACCCCAGACGAGACCGTCCATCTCAATGGCACGGACCTCCTTTTCGAGCTCCTCCATGTTGGTCTCGTCGTCCCAGGGCTTGACCTCGAAGGTGACGACACTCTTGGCGACGGGGCCGGGGCCCTTGGCGGCCTTGCGGGCCTCATACTCCTTCACACGCTCGGCCTTGATGCGGGCAGCCTCGGCGTCCTCCTCCTCGTCGTCGGAGCCGAACAGGTCCACGTCCTCCTCGGCAGCGCCGAAGTTCAGGAGCTCAGCCGCCTTGGCCTTGTCGCCGGTCAGACCAGCATGCTCAGCCTCGTACGACTTGATGTGCTCCTGCCAGCGCGACACGTTGGGGTACTTGGTCGCATCAACCGAGCCCTTGATGGCTTCGTACACGGCCACGTCAGCCTGCGAGGCCTCGTGTCTGGCATGTAAGCATATGGCCTTGCAAAGTGGTACCAAGCACTGTCATCTGGCAGAACAAGGATGTACGCTGGTCAGATAGCTTGGAGAATGGGTGTCGTCAATGCAAATGGCGCGGTGTCTTAAGCCGCTGGACTCGGAAACACGGACCAAAGCACGGTTCATCTCGCAGCGCACAGGCCCCAGCTCACCCTCTGACAGTCCTTGGACCACCATCAAAATACATACCCGTCAACGTACGACTTCGACGAGAGGAATTCGTCGAACTTGGCCAGGTTGTCAGCGTTCGAAAAGTCGGGGAGAGACATCGTAACGATGGATAGGTGGGCAACCAGGGTGAGACACGGACGCTTTTCGTTCTTGCAGCCGCAGGCGCTTCGGCCGATCCCTGACCAGGGTACACGTGCTGGCAGCCCCGGCGCATGGCCGCCAGTCCTCCACATATGGAGGCATGGGGTCTGCTGCGCCAAGCAAACTTACCTTGTTCATCGGCCCCGCCGCGTGCCATCATCATGCTTCCTCCTGACTACATGGGCTTGTATGATGCTCGCGCAGGCATGCATCCCGGATTATCCGCGTCTCTTGCTTCTCTTCACCCGTTTTTCCCGCATTCGCTTCTGCCTGAGGCGCCCTTGTCGGAAGACGACATTTCTTTGTTCATGCTTTTGGTCACATACTCCGATGCCTTGGATGCATTGCCCTTGGAGGTCACAAGAAGCTTTTCCGACTTGAGAGAACTTGATGCTGTACTGGGTGGTACGTATAATTGCTTTTCTGACGCCACTTTAGCTCATCTCGGTTCCCTCACACACCGGCTCTACCATCTTGCGACAATTTTGGAAAACCCCGATGCCACGCCAGGGGAGCGACTTTTGGCCTTAAAAGATGTGGCAGATGAGGCCCGCTCTTACAAAATGGGTGGCGAAGATAAAATTCGCGTGGCCTCTAATACAGCTGACATGGTAGGCTCTGCTGCACTTACTTGCAGATTACCTCGCACACGGACTATATCGACTCATTATTGCGATCACTAACTTCCTTGCCCTCATTGGGCCCCTATATTCGAGAGCATCGGCCTCAGTACAAGCGACTTGGTGACCTGAGCTCCTATCCACTGCATGTTGAGCAGTCCTTGTCTATGCCGATGCCAAGCCCGGGCATGGCGGGTGGTAGCATGGACATGGATGGAAGCAGTAATGGCCGTCGCTCTAGTAAGGTTCGGGTGGGTGACTTCTCAGATGCACCTATGAGCGCGACTCGCACGCGTGAACGTGAGCCTCAAGACGTATCGCGCTACAACAAGAAGCGCAAAGTTCCACCTGGCGCCACGTCCTCCCAGCGCTCTCGCACAGATTCCAGCCGCAACACTTCGTCAGGGTCTAACAAACGTCGCGATACTTCTGGTCGTCACGGGTACCGCGACGACTCGGATCATGGTGCCAGTAGCGACGATCAAGCTGATATGCATGACAACGGCCGAGGCACGCAACGCACTACGAAGAGTGACAGTATGGGTGCGACATGGAGCGGCCGTCGCGTAAATGAGGACATCCATGGATCGGATGACCACGATGGCCCTCGCGGTGGTGGTCGTGCGCGAGTGGCGAAAGCCTCGCATACCAGCCGAGGTCGTGACGACCAGGACGATCAACGTTACTGCTTCTGCAACAATGTTAGTTATGGCGACATGATCGGATGTGATGACGACGATTGCGAACGCGAGTGGTTCCATCTAGGCTGTGTGGGTCTATTGAAACCGCCCCAAGGGACGTGGTACTGCGACGCATGCTTGGAGCGCCGCACCCAGCAGGCCAAAAACAAGGCGAAACGAGGTGTGCGACCCGGCCGCGGAACGTCTGTACCTATGCCCGAGCCGTCGGGCAGCGCTCGTCGCGTGTCTGCAGTTCGGCGATGAGATACTTGTATAGGTGGCCTCTATGGTAGCAAACGTGTGCCTACTTAGTTCTTGCCGTTGATCGCCAACAGTTCCACCTCGAAGACCAGGGTCGAGTTCGGGGGGATCACAGGCGGGAAGCCGCGAGGGCCGTAGGCATAGTCCGGCGAGCACACCAGACGGGCCTTCTGGCCGAGCGAGAGCTGGGGCACACCCTCATCCCAGCCGCGGATGACTTGACCAACACCGATGCGGGTGCGGAAGGGTTGACCACGGTCGCGCGAGGAGTCGAACTTGCTGCCGTTGGACTGGAGGGTACCAACGTAGTGCATGTCGACAGTGTCGCCAGGCTTAGGGAAGGTCTTGCCGTCGCCGGGAGAAATAGGTTCCACAGTCACACCCATGATGAGATCAGGTTGCTGGCTTGTGCGAGAGGCCCATACGCTTTTATGGCCCTTCCTCCCGCCGTGCATGACGTGTCACCCTTACCTAATCAATCCCCCAGTGGAACCGTATGGAACGAATCGGCCGTCCGCCCAGGCGCGACGCTACGCCATCGCTACCGGCCGAGTCTGGTTGGTGGATCCAAAGGTAGCCGTGCAGGCCATCGACTCGAAAGAAGCCACTACGTCGAACAAGTCCTACAGATAACACCTTTAACCGTAGTTGAGACTGTAATGCATTAGCCGAGTAAGCTTTGCACGTACCGGAAGATGTCGTTGAACACGTAAAACGAGCCGCCCTCGGGGACCAGTGTGAACGCCTGCGGTTAGCGAGAGGCGCAAGCGCCAACGTACCTGGCTGAACTTGAGCGGGTTCTGACCGTCGTCGACCTGATGGTTAGCAAGCACAAACGTACAAGAAGCATGCCGGTGACGAGCACAACCAAGCTCTGGCCATCGCCCGTCGGCTGGGCATCGCGCGTGTCCACCTTGTGCTGGACCTTCTGGAAGGGCAGGCTCTACGCTGTCAAAAAGAGCCAACATACCACAAGCTTCTCGACAATACCCTGAGCACCCTGCGTCTGGGAGCCCTCAAACGTAAGCATCGAGTGGGGGCGCTGCTTGGTTAGCTCTGGGCGAGGCGATGGTCACATACGTAGAGCGAGCCCAGCTGGGAGCGGTCCGCATCGAAGGTGGAGTAGTAAAAGTCGGTGAACTATATGGAATAAGCACACCCAACGGCTTCACGTACCTGCTGAGCGACTTGCTCCATGGTGATGAAGTTGCAAGTGTTGGCCAAACCATTTCACGCGCTTCAGAGTTTGGGATGGCTCGGCCGATGCATGTGGAGGCTACCATGCTCCTCGCACGAGGCCAGATCATGGCTCGGCGAAGGGTCTACCCGCGCAAGCCTTCGATATTGCGTCTATCTACGCTAGGCTCGCTTCTCGTCATGATGCTCTACCAATCAGACAAAATGTGCACCGCCCAGGGTGACCCGTTCTTGTCGATTCTCCACACGTGGGCGCCCCTTGTCCATCTCTTTGTAGATGTTCAAGTACATTCTCTCCACTTCGTGGATGTGCCTTGGCTGGGGCCTGCGCCCTAGACGTAGTCTCTGTAGACACTCGATACACTTCCACTCAATTATGGTTGGCGCAAGACAGCTCCTCTCTCGCGGGGAGATGCACTGCCAGGCGATGCGCACGGATCAAGCACCTATTTCTGACAGGCTGCGTCGTTCTTAAAAAGTCATTGTTATAGACGCTACCTACGTTTTCTTCTTACCCAATTCTAAGTCGTTCGACTGAGGTACTAACGCTGCACTCGAACCTTCGATTGCTATACATTGTGCTTTGTCTGAAACAAGCACACTTCCGTTCGTTCCGTGACTAACCGTACTACTAACCTTAGCAGGAAAGTGACTCGACATGGTCTTACTGCGACCAAGCCTGTTACAAATTCTCACCGCTCTACTTGCCGCGCCATCTCTGATGTACTCCATGGTGGGCGATGCGCAAGATATGGCCAACGCCCCTGGGTTTGTCCTGGCGTCCACACCGGTGTCCGCCATCAACGGGACTGACTCATCGGCGGATGGCAATGTCCTTCACATGGCCCTGGACGAGATTCAGGACGATGAAGAGCAAGAGTATGTGCATCCCTGGGTGAAGCTTCAACAGCATATCAACCACAGCAAGCGGCGCTTGGCTCAGATGAAGGACATCTCGGAGCCTAGTGACGAAGAGCTCCAACAAGCTATGCAGCGTCGGCAGAGTCTTGTCGATGAAGAGCTGCGTGCTAAGGGAGACTCGATGCTAGAGTTCAGTCCTCCTCGTGTGAAGCACATGCCGCGTGGTGAGGTGCTGGAGGAGTCGTCGGATTCCATTGTGCGTGCTAGGCGCTTCGGTTCCGGCGCCTACCGACCTTCGACGATCAAGACTTCATCGGAGCGCCGTGTTTCGAGTGGTAGTACAGCGCTGCGTGGTGGCCTCCAAGCTCGTGGCGGCTATTCGTCCGTGGAGGCGAAGGCGGAGAGTCAGTACTCCGTGACCCAAGCTTCGCAACCCTCTGCCCCTGACACGGCGGGTCTGGCCATTGAGGCCAACGATGTGGGCTACTTTGTGACCGTGAAGATTGGCACGTCCAACTCCCAGTACAAGATGCTCGTGGACTCTGGCTCTTCGGATACTTGGATCACCGGCACAAACTGCAAGTGCGGTGGCTCAAACCGCAACAAGTTTGGCAAGTCGTCCTCCAGCTCGCTCAAAACCAACAACGACCAATATAAGATCTCGTATGGTACCGGTGACGTTTCGGTGCAATTGGGCACAGACACCTTTGAGGTCGCGGGATTGAAGCTGGACAAGTTCACGTTTGGTATGGCGAGCTCGGAGTCGAATGAATTTGGTGCGTCGAAGATTCCCTTCGATGGTCTGCTAGGTTTGGGTGGTTCCAGCCTGAGTGTGACCAACCAAGACACCGTTATTGATGCGCTGAAGAAGGCGAACAAGGTCAAGGCGCCCATTGTGGGCTACCGTCTCGGACGGGCGGCCGATGGCTCAGGTGAGAACCGTGGACAAATCACATTTGGAGGCGTGGACCAGAGCCAGATTTCTGGATCGCTAACACAGATGGACAACCAATCCAACAAGGGCTACTGGGAGGTGAAGCTGGACAGTGTGTCCGTGGGCGGAAAGCAGGTCAGCGGTAGCTCGACGGCGATCCTCGACACGGGCACGTCCCTGATCATTGCGCCGCAGGATGCGGCCGATGCGATTCACCAAGCCATCGATGGTGCCAAGCCGGACGGGAATGGCGGATACACGTTGCCATGCACTACGAAGGCGCAAGTCAGCTTTACCTTTGCCGGGAAATCCTTCAAAATGGACTCGCGCGACCTGCTCTTTGCGCCGAAGGACTCGAACAACTTGAAGGGTACTTGCGTGAGCGCTGTGTCGACCGGGTCGACGATGAATGGTGCCGGCTGGCTGCTGGGCGCCGCCTTCTTGAAGAACGTCTACTTGGCAACCAACACTGATGCTAACCAGATTGGCCTCGGTCAACTAAACCAGTAAGTCGACGCGCGAGGCGCGTGGTGAATTTTGCGACCGAAAGACATTGATTGTATCCATAGATGAATAGAGTGCGTTCGTATTTCTGTCTACACACACTACTTGCGGCCGCGGGGCTTGCGAGGGCGCAAATTGTGCTGCTTCGGCTGACGGTGAGTGAATGATACGTACAATCCAATCCTCGTCGTACGACTTGCCGTCCTTGCCCAGAGGCTGCGCGGCAGGCTTCACAGTTTCCTTGCGCTTGGGCGCAGACGTGCCCAAGCTGCGCTTCAGGCTTGCACCATACTTGTCAAAGAGAACGTAGCCAATCAAGCCGACCAAGGCAAGACCGATGGCATACACGGACAGCAGCTGCAGGTCGAACCAACTCTGCGGCGGCTCTTCCACCACAACGGAGCCACGGTAGAGCGGCACATTGTACTTGTTCGAGGACGACTGGTCCACAACCATGGCACGGAACTCAACATCAAGCTTTTGCGGTTTGAACTCTGAGAAAAAGTCAAAAGGCACCTGGCGGGTTTGGCCCTGGGTCAGCAGGTGCGCGTCCTTGAGCCTTGTGGTCGTCATGTTGCGCAGTACGCGCTTCTTGTGACCATCCGCACGCGCCGGGTCCAAGAAGGCGCCAGTCAGAGACTCGATCGTGAGCGCACGATCCGTCGACGGGGGCGTCTTGATAGAGAACACGACCCGGTTGGCCTGGCCATTCTTCACAACTGCGGTGAGCTTCGTGTATACGCACTGTTAAACGGGTTATCAGGGAACGTCGCCAGCACGTTCAGCTCAGGGGCATCCTCGTGCGCATCAGCACGGACCAGAGCCACGAGCACGGCGACAAAGCTCAGCACAGCAAGGCCTACACGCATCAGGGGAGTCGGTGGAGCGACGGCGCGGATCGTCGACCGCAGATCACCTTGCGCTTATATCCTCTACATCACAACGTCTACCTACGCCTCGATCGCCTGACGGAGGGCGTACATTTCTTGCTGGTACGCCTTTTCAAACGCGTGAGCAATGTCGCATATGCGCTCATCGCCCGCGTTGAACGTGTAGCAGTTATGAAGCATCAGCCGGATATCTGCATCGAGAGCATCGATGCTATCGTATTGATCGGCCCGCAACTTTTGGCTGATCAGTGTTAGGTCGCGTGCATTTTCCTTCGGGATCACGTCAAAGTAGGTGGGAATACCCAGCGCTACAGGGTCCACAGCGTAGAGGAAGAGAGCACCCGTAGGATGCTGCTTCAAGCGACTCATCATACTCTGCAACGAGCGCTTGTGTGAATACTCGAGCTTGCGAACCATCGCGCGACTCCATTCGCGGCGCCACACGCGCGAGACGGCTTGCTCCATGACGGCAGGCACCGTGCCTGGGGGGTTGAATTGACGGCAGTTGGCGAACATGAGGCGCATGTCTGATGCGAAATCGCCCATCGTCTTGTAGTCACCCTGTTTCAGCTTCGCATCAATCTTGCTCAGATCCATGGGGTGTTTGATCTCGTCGTAGTACGTAGGCGCTTGATCGCGCACTGGATCGATGGGGTACAGGAAAATCGCTGCTTCTTTCGTCTTTGATACCATCTGCAGCACAGAGCGTGCCTTTTTCGGGTTGAGCGGCATCTCTGTCTCCCCAGGAAGGATGGGGTCCTCACTGGTTTGACTGGGGTCCACGGCTTGTGCCTTGGGCGCTTCGGACGGCTGCTCAGAAGAAGCCTCTGGCGTGGCTGACTCATCGCCTGTGCGTGCCCGCTTAATCTTGAGCACGGGACGCGCTGGCCCTTCACTGGCCTCGCGTTTCTCGCCTTTGCGGCTGAGCTTGATGGTAATCTTCTTGGGGGCCGGCGCGGGACTAGCACTGGCTTCGGAGATCGGTGCTGGCACCGAGGGCGGCGCCTCTGGCTCCTCGGGCGCCTGGGCATCGGCTGCGTCCATAGCGTCTTCGGCTTGGGCCTTTTCAGCACGCGCCGCTGCCTGTTCGAGCGTTTTGGTGATCCGATTCCACAACTGGCGGAACGCCGACTCGGACCGCGATGCCTCGTAATAAATCCATGCCTTGGGATCGGGGGTGTACGTCTTCGCATTGCGGAAAATCAGCTCGACATCTTCTTTGAACTGGAAGCGGTCCTTGTACTGCCCGGACTGCAGCTTGTTGGACACCGAGCTTAGGTCCATCGGCTCTTTGATCACGTCAAAGTAATCAGGCGCTTCGTCTCGCACAGGATCCACAGGGCGTGTGAACGGCTCGCAGTGCTTGTTGGCCATAAGCTTGTGGATACAGGTGCGACACGCACTCAAGTCGGAGGCAGACATACCCAGCGCTTGCCCTGGCTCGGGCGCCTTGGGCTTCTTGGGCTTGGGCGCCTTGGGCAGCACGACCTTGAGCGGCTGCGATGATCGCTTCTCTTGTTGCGGCGCATTCTTGATCAAGAGGCGGATGCGCATGGCACCTGTGTGCTCGTCGTTGGCGGCCGCCGCCGTGCGGTCACTAGTCACCTTGGTATCTTCGGTACCCTTGAACAACAGTTCCGCCAAACGCATCAGCGCAAGGCGCGTACCCACATGATCGCGACTCGCCTGAAACGCAGCCAAGAAGCCATCGCGCACAGACGCGGACCGCCCAATCTCGCGGCGCAGCACTTTGACCACTTGTTCCACCTGCGCCGCCTCCTGCGCCAACAGCGCTTCTTGCTCAGCCACATTGTCGCGGGGATCACCTTCCTGCAGCGTCTCTTGCCGTTGCCACGCCACACCCAGCTCACCGGTCGCCATGGCGACAGCGAGCGCATCACATAGGCCGCGTGCCAAGTGCATACGAACCACGGGGTCTTCGTCGGTGCTGAGCACGGCAAAGTAGTAGCGTGTAAGCACCTTGTGCTGCAAGCCACGCAATAAAAGCAGCGCGTTGAAGGCCGCCACTCGCACGGCCGTCCAATTTCCCTCGCGTGTGTATTCCACAAAGTGCGGCAGGTCGAGAGGACGCAGGTTTGCCAACACAAGGGAGAGCTGAAAGTCGAGCGCAGCAAGCGTCACCACGTTATGGAACGACGGTACGAGGCGGTCAAGCACCTGCAGCCGCTCGACTTCTTGCGTTGCAAGCTGCCGCAATGTCAGCTCTTCGTCCGTATACACTTCATCGGCATGCGTCGTAAAGCCCGTGCTATCCACAGGAATCAACGTGGTCGCCAGCGCATTGATAATACTGGCCAGGTAGTAGTCATCCACAAAGCGGTTCGTCGAGTTGTCGTTGTAGCGCAACAAATTAATGAGGAAGCGCTGCACGATCGGTAGGGCACGCCCGCGGTGGTCGCGCACGCGCGCAATGGCATGAATGAGTGCGCGGCGCACATAGTAGTCGGCCATATCGCTAAAGTCGTTCGGGCGCGGGATGCAAGGGGCCTCGAGCGCTGTGGCATCACCACCGTCCGGCACATCCAGGCAGTAGCTTGTTCGGAAGAGAAGCAAAAGGTGGAACAGACCCAGCAAATCCAAGTGCGGCAAGGCACAGTTCGCGAGACCGTACGCGGCCTCCGCACGGATACGGTAAAAGTACTTGGTGACTAGCACCGTCCGCGTGAGCATACTGCTTGTGATTAAGCTGGGCATCTGACTCAAGGCGTGCACGGCAGCCAGCTGGGCTACCACGTCTCGATCACGCTGTAGTTGCGATACCCACATGTAATCCGGCTGCTCAAACTGAATCTGGGCCATCCACTCAAAGTCGGCATCCAGGCGAATCCACTCGTAGGGGGCAGACGCCATAATCGCCTCATCCTCTTCGGTCCAGTCGGCCACTTTCCAGCGCTCACGCTCGTTTTCATCTTCCCACATACCGAGGCCGAAACCCAAATCAATCATGCCAATGGCCTCGGCTGCGTCCTCGTCACCGGCGGCGGCAGCAGCAGCAGCGGCCTGGCGCGCTTGAAAGCGCTTGGTGTTACGGCGCACACGCTTGTACTTGGTGTTGAACGGCACATCGTAGCGCTGGTGTTCGTTTTTAATGTCGAGGACGTGCTCGTACGGTGTACCGTCCGCTTCGTGAATACGCACGGTCATCTGTCCCTCCCACAACGTCACCGGGTTTGAGAGGAGCGCATCTTCCGGGCGTGCTTGTGCATACAGCGCAGCGGGCGACTCTTGGCGCACATGCATTTCAATGAGCAACTTCTTGCGGTTGAACGTCGCGGTGCATACAAAGCGGGGGCACCCACTCCCGTTGATCCACTGATCGACAAACAAGCGCAAATCAGCCCCACTCACTTTTTTGCAAGTGCGCAAGAAGCTGTGCGTACCCAGCGCATTGTTTGTCATTTCACCGGTGATCGCCTGAAGGAATAGTTTGGGAATCACACGACCCAAACCCAGCGATGCACCCATTTTGCATAAACGGCGGTCCAGTAGGTACAGTACGAGCGGAGCCTTGAGGTTGACAAACGGCAAAAGCTGTTCGTCCAGCGGCTCTTCACGTCCCACCTGGTACAGCGGCGGCATACCAATGTCCCACATACACAACCGGTCACAATCCTTCTTCATGCGGAAGCGATACTCGTTGTTGCCTAGCAACCGGCGCAAGAACATGGACGCGAGATGCTGGCTCAGACCATGAATCAGCCATGTATCCGCCCACGTCTTTTGCACAATGTTGATACCGACCCACTGGAAGGCCACAGCATGGCTCAACAGATGCCGATTCTCAAACGCTTGGTCAATCACGGAGGGCGGATGCAGCAAGTCGCTCGAACACACGGCCAGCGTGCACGCTGGATGACAGTCGACCAGTGTGTCATCCACAAACACCAGTTTGAAGGAGGCAAACGGGTACGAGCCGTACTCGCTGCTAATAAACTCGATAGCCTGCCATGTAAACTGCGCCGTGGTCCGAAGCTCATGCTCGTGGGCAGGTAGACAAAAAGCCAGTGCTTCGCACCCCTCCTGGCCCGCCGGCGACAGGCGCGCGAGCACAAAGGGGCCCGCACAGAAGGCCACATGCTGCACCGACGTAGCCACAGGCTGTGTGTAGTAAAAGATGGATTTAGCGGGGTCGTGAGGGTGCACAGCATGCTCAGTCAGTTCACCAGAGGCAACGACAAGCACCTCTGGCTCATCGTCCGGTGCGTCTGTAGCGAGTGTGCGCGGTACCACAAACTCTAGTTCCCATGTGCAACGGTCCCAAAGCGAGTCCACACACGGCACCCAGCAACGTGCGCTATTCGGGCCGGTCGGCCGGGTATACAGATGAGGCACGCGGTACGGTGCCTCGGCCGTTGGCACCACGACATGGATGGCCTCGTGCACATCATCCAGGACATAGTCCACGCGCACAGTGATGGGCGCATACTCATCTTCACTGCCTTCGGTGCTGCCAGGCACGCGCTCGGCCCGCACGCCCTCTGGCAGCGTGATTTGCAGCTCGCCCTCCGCCGCCTGGCTGCTGGCTGAGAACCAAGCACGCTTGGTCTGCGCATGCCCATGGACGTCACTGAGCGGCAACACAGTTGCGCGAGGATCTGAATGTGTGTATATAGCTTCTTTTCCATTGCACAGCACACGCTGAATCTCCATGCACCGCGCATGCAGATAGACATGCCGCAAGTCAGCCTGGGCCGGTGTCACGGCCAGCTCCGTATAACCCGCAAGCCCACTGCGGAAACTGAGCTCCAGTGCCACCTTTTGGTGGCTCAGCGTAAAGCCACGGTCTGTGGGCATTGTGCACACGCACACGGCTCGTCAGTAAGCGCGCGGGCGTCAGTGCACCGGCAGCGACGAGCGCCGTGGCGCGCCGCGAGGTCGCTGCCATCCTCTCAGCACGTGACAAGGGGCGCCGCCCCGGGCCGCCCCCGCTGCTGTGCCGTCATGACGCAGGACGCCGCGGGCGCGGGCGCAGCGCTGGACGCTGGCGCGGCGCCTGATACGCTCGGGCACACATCTGTCTTCCCACCACCACCTTCTGTGTACCGCCATTTTACTGAGCAAAACCTCGCATGGCTTGCTCTCCTCCAGGAAGCCAAAGCGGGGCGGCCGCCCACGGACGACGCGGATGCCGTGGCACGCCTTCGCACCAAGAAGGAGATCCTTATGCAGGCGATAGGCGAAGGATCAGAGCTTGTTCCGCCGGATCTTGACCTTGAAATGGAACTGACACCGCCCAACATTGCCTGGATCGAGGAAGACGGTGGCTTCCAGCTGTTTGGCCAGCGTTGGCCGATCCCTGAGACGACGCCGTCGCTGGCCCAGCTTCACCTGCCGGACCTATGTGGTGCTGATGTAGAGGGTGCACAGGATCGTCGCGCTGCGCTACAGACGCTCTTGCATACGCTCCTACAGACCTATTGGGAGCTGACCGGCGACCTACTGCGGCCTGTGCAGCCGTACGATGTGTGGGTGCCTGCTCCTGGAGCGCATAGCGTGCCTGAAGGGACAGAAGCGCCTGCGCAAGGCACATGGCAGCCCTCGTCGCACATCCAAGATCGTCTCAAGCATATGGAGACCACGGTGATCAACTTTCAGTACCTTGTCAACCAGATGCGCCCCGCTCACAATCGTGAGGCGCTTCGACAGCTCCTGGCTGCACAAATCGCACGTCGTCGCGAGGCGGCCGCCCAAGTGCGCACGCAATGTGCAGAGATCCGACGTGAGATGGAGCGCTTGACTATGTAGATACCCATCGCTTATGGCAAACACGCAACGCCGTGCTCTTGCAACACCTCGTGCACAAGACCCACAGGCGCCGCACGACGCGCGCGTTTCGCAGCATGCGACAACGCAGCCTGCGGCGGCTTGTCATGCGGCGCCCATGGCACGACCGTGTGGTGCGCTTGCACTTCTTGGGCAACGTACCGCATCGGCGCCGAGGCCGATGGACTGGACATGGTCCGTAGGCTGCCCACCAGCACAAGCTTGGTCTTGGCCCGACTGAGCATAACATTCACACGCCGCCGATCGCGTAGCAGCTCACCCACGACGCCAGTCTCGTTGGACCGCACAAGAGACACGAGCACCACGGACCAGTCGCGACCTTGTGCTTGGTCTAGCGTCATTACTTCGCAGGCGCATACCCTGCGCAGGTGCGCCACTTGCTGCCGGTACGGGGTAAGCACGCCCACATCACGAACATGGATGCCATGCTGCTCCAGTGCATCCACCATGGCAGCCACACATACCGCCTCACCCTCATTGTCCAGAGCGCCTTCGTGACGGCGCTCGGTAGCCCCTGCCGCACCCGTATCCACCCAGACAACGGGGTGCTCCGGTGCCAGTGCATCGGCGAGCCATGGCTCGGACAGAGGCGCTGGAGATAGCGCCAGCTGGGCCTGTGCCACTCGTTCATTCCCACATTGTAGCTGCCCATCGTATACGAGGCCATTGCTCAGCGACATGATCGCCTCGTTCATGCGGTACTGCGCACAAAGGGCCGTGACTGCCTGAGGGTGTGCCATGCTCAAACGTTCGAACAAGCTGGTGGCTAGGCCATGCGCAAGCGCCTCTGGATCACGGACCAACGGTGGCAGCTGGTGCGAGTCGCCCACCAACACGAAACGCTCGCACAGGCGCAGCGGTCCTAAGGTGGTCGGCAAGGTGATTTGACTGGCTTCGTCCACAATGCACACGTCAAAAGAGCGGTGTGCGAGGATCGCATCACTGGTGCCAAGGCACGTAGCAGCCACCAGCGGTGCAGCAGCTACATGCGCTTTCAATGCGTCCGCATCGGCATCTGCTGCGATTTGGCGCTCAAGCGCACGCGATTGGACACGGGGATGAATGCGATGGTAGGGGCCGATACGTACCACCGGCACATCGAGCAGCTTGGCCACAATGGTATCAACAGCCGAGTGCGTATAGCTGCACAGTAGCACCGTTTGTCCCAGCTCCAGTAGAATGCGCACAAGCACGGCAATCGTCGTAGATTTGCCTGTCCCTGGCATACCGAGCACAAGCGCATAGTCTTGCGCCGTCAGTGCGCGCTCAACAGCCATGCGCTGCATCGCATGGCACGCGTGAGCGTGGCGCTCTACACTTTCTTGAAGCCGGTCGGTCAGCGGCGCCCACGTCGGCGTGCGTAGATGCACAACGCGCTCGCGCACCTGCTGCATACGCTGCGTCGCATCTGCGTAAAAGAGACACGCGAGATTGTATCGAGGGACACCCATCATGGTCATCAGCTCGTCTGCATCGAGGCGGAATGTGAGGGGCTGCGATGCAGACCAAGTATGCCATGCACGGGCCAGAGCCAGGGCATGAGGAAGCGGAGCTTCTGTGCGGACACACACGCGGTCGGAGAAAACGCGCACAATGCGGCCGCGTGTAAGAAACAGGGGCTGGGGCGATTGCACAGCCAGCGCAACCATATCATCGGTGCCAAGACGCGCCGCGTCGCTGGGCACGAGAAATACACCATGCTCCTCGTCCATTTCCTCTAGTTGAGCACTAGGCACGCAACGCCCGCGTCGGGCGCGCTCCGAGGGCGAGATTGTCCACATTTCATGCTGGTACTGCTGGAGCGTGCGCTCTTCGTGCGAAAGCAGGGCATCCCATTGCGCGAAAAAGTCTGTATCGGTACGCGTCAAATGCTGGGTGGCAGCGCGGTACAGCGGCGCAATGGGAGAGTCGGTATCCGTGACTTGCTCCACGGCACAACGGTACAAAAGGCAGGCATCACGCGCATAGCACCGCTCACACTTGTAGGCACTGTCAATGGTGGGCGGTAGAAACGAGAATCGTGCTTCCAGGGTATCTAGCGCAGCCAAAGTTGCCTCATCATCGTCAAACTCGGCAAAGCTGTCGACAGAAACGGGAGAGGCGGGCGCTGGCGTCGCTGAAGGGGCCCCGCCCGATGCATTGTCGGTGGGCAAAATGGCCGGGGCATCCATGGGCGGAAGCGCCGCCATGATCTGGCGGTACGAAGCCATTTCGTTGCGCGCTAGAATCAGATTGCGCACTTCCTTGCCGGCGCGTGGAATGCGGCGGAGTGTACCAGCTTGTGCGTACAAAAGCAGGCCCGCATCCACGGGCATGCCATACTGGTCCGCTACCAAAAGCGTGTACAGGCTGGTCTGCGCCATGTGCTCCATACTCGTCGATACTCGGCCACTCTTGACCTCAATAGGAAGCAGCGCACGCGTCTTGCCTGTGTCTAGTCTTAGCACCGCTTCCACAACGAGATCCATACGGCCTTTGAGGCCGTACAAGGGCGAAACCACATCGCTCTCTGCACTGAGCACACGAACAATTTTGGCATGGACCACCGCCTCGGACCGAGGGTCTTCCACAGGTCCCCACGGCTCTACATCCTGACAAGCATCGCGCGTAGCCAGGTACGTGCGCCCAAACGCCACGAGATTCGGGACCGCCGCCCACAAGTCCTCACGCGCTTTCTCTGTGGCAGCCTGTACGAGGAGGAGCATGGAGCGCTGCAAGCACAGCTGGCGCTCGATTTCAGCAGCGATAAATGCGCGTGTAAAATTGCCGAGATGCTCCCATGTAGTGGGTGCCTCGGTATGTGCTGAGGCGTCATCTGCTTCCGTACAAACGGCTGGGCTAGCTAGCAAGCATGCCTGCAGTAGACCATGAACCATCGTACCCAATACAGCCACATAACTGGAATCACTGGGCGAGCGAATACGCTCTTGAAGCATCGGCTTGCGCATGCAGCTCGTTACACCTGCGAGTCGAGAGGCAGAGATAATCACGTCAGGATGCAGAATCAAGAGGTGGCTTTGCTCCGGCGCTGAGGCAGGGCCGAATGTGCCAAGTGTGATGGTTCGTATTCCCTCGTCCCACACCCATGCACCGATGAGGTGCACTACATCGCCTTGTTGCACTTTACACCACTGCCACTCGTCGCGGAGGTACGCACGGCCAGGCACGGCCAATTCGGCATCACCTGCATACAAGCTTTGCGGTCGCACAGGCAGAATATCTTGCGAGAGGGGATCACTTGTTAGTGTTAGCTCGAGCACTTTTTCATAGGTCGGGCCTCGTGTTCCTGCGCGGGGAAGCTCCGCTACCGCTTGGACGGTGGCCCGCACAAAATGGCGCGTTGCCTGAGTATCAGCAGGGCATTGGTGCAGACCAAGAGACAAGGCAGATTCTTCTTTGGCTTTATGGTCGCCTGCGCTGCAGGGATTTTCTTTCGGCGCTGGCCGCACGAGCCGCTTGGGCGCCCATGAACTGTCTGTAGTACGCGGACCTGGCGGCGCAGCTACCGCATCGTACCGTGCTGTGGTACGGTTCGCGTTTCCTGAAGATGTCCCAGGGAGTTCACTAAGCAGCTGATGCAAAAAGGCATCCTCCTCGGCGCGTCCCATCCGCGTGTGAGCGTTTGGCTGTCACGACACGACGCGTAGACAGAAGGATACCTCCACTCTCCACTGGGCCACGATTTCTATGCTACAATACCGTGTCTAGAACACCATCTCTACAATGCGCATCCACGTCGGCTTGGCGCGCTTCTCAGCCTGTTCTTGCTCGAGAACTTCGTCACTGACGGCTTCTCGACGGCCAGTATGAATATCCATCTCACTCAGGCGCACAAACCGAGTGCGCCTAATAAGCTTCCATGCCAAGCCAAAGACAATGACGATGACCAACGAAAGCATACCGTTGAAAAAGTCATTTGCGCGATCATTGCTGTTCTCTTCTCCTTCGCCAATTGGGAATGCGCTTGCATAAAAGCTGGCGATCACAACGAGAACACACAAAGAAAGACCGGTATAGGCGCCGACCATGCCGAGCGGCGATGTCCATGGGAGCTCACGGAGCGACAGACCCTGATGCAGCCAGGCGCCGCGGAAACGAATGTGACACAAGCAAATGGAGCCCCATGCGAAGACGGCCGAAAGACCTGAAATACTTAGCAACCAGCCGAAAATAGTGCCTTCGTTGGAGGCATAGATGAGGAAAGCCAGCAAACCAAACGCCAGCGACAAAATGACAGCAGGAAGCGGGCGACCAGCGCGATCCACATACTTGAACAGGCTAGGCGCAAATCCTTGCTCGGCAAGCGAAAGCATCGTGCGGCTGCTAGCATACACGGACGAATTGGCCACAGACAATGTGGACACAATAATGATGGCATTGACGATATGGGGTAAAACCTTGATCTGACCGATCTTGAGCGCAATCACAAATGGCGAGGTGTGGGGGTCGTACGTGCCACTGCCATTCGTCAGACGCGGGTCATTGTACGGCACGATAAACGTAACCAACAGCAGCGACAGAATGTAAAACAGCACAATACGGATAACAACCTGCTGGCAAGCTTTCGGGAGCACTTTTCGCGGTTCAGCCGTTTCAGCAGACGCCAGACCAACCAACTCAGTACCTGCGAATGCAAAGGCCACACCAGTAAATGACGAACAGAATCCCTTGAAGCCAGCATTGAAAGCGCCTGGATTGTACCAGGTACCTGTGCCTAGGTATTTGTTGCTCGGCGTACCACCACAGTCAATACAAATCAGCACAATAATGAGACCTAGAACCGTGATCACCTTGAGTGCCGTGGCGAAAAATTCAAACTCGGCATAGCCTCGTACGCCAAATAGATTGATCACCGTAATGACAACAAAGAATATTATAACCCATACACCAGGCGTCACTTTTTGATCCGGATCCCAAAACTGAATGACAATAGCCGCTGCTGTAAATTCCAAGGGCATAACAATCAGCCATTGGAGGTAGTAGTTCCAGCCCATAGCAAAACCCCAGGCAGGGTCCACAAAACGCGAGGCATAGGCGGAGAAGGCACCAGACACAGGCAAAGTTGCTGCGAGTTCACCGAGACTGAAGATAACACACATAATCATGACACCGACAATAATGAAATTGATGATCAAACTCCCAGGGCCACCCGTGGCGAGCTCACTTCCAGAACCAATAAAGAGACCTGTACCGATACCACCGCCTAAGGCGATGAATTGGATATGACGATTGTGCAAGTTGCGTTTTAGTGCGGACTTTTCAGGAACAACAGCAATACCGCCGTCATCTGTTTGCACGAGTGTCGTAGCATTCGCATACTCTTGATTGCCTAGCACAGGCTTGTTATTACCAGTGCTTTCCTTGACGAACTCGCTGGCATAGTCCGGATCAGCACCGAACTGGGTATCCGCACGTTTAAAGCTATCGACCCAGCCGGAGAGAAAACCCATATTGGATATAGCTGGGGGGATGGAAGAGGGGGATTTGCGATCTCCCCATCTTTATGCGGTTTGTACCTCGCTGAGGATAGGGACAGCGTTCTTATCATGCCAAGTGGGAGATAACCTAATTGTACAATTTGATTGGTGGAATCGCGCGCTATCCCCTGTCTCCACATCCGCAAAAGTTGTTATCACCCCGTCTGCAAACTATGCTGGCACTATCTGGCCAATCATAGGACCTACAGCAATGCTGAGCCGCATACCAGTTCTAGCGCCATGTTCGCGATCAAATTCACACGAGCATCAATCGAGACCTCCATTCAAGCTTCGTATGCCTAACATATAAATTCTAAAAGAATAGATCGATCATTTTTCCAACGAGGTTACTCCTGCCGAGCCCGACGTTACTGCTCAAGGATAACATCTGGCTCAGGAGGTCGAAAACCTGACACTAGGTCAATGTTTGAAAGCTTGACCACAGATGACCGCGTGAACAGCTTGTGAGTGCAGAAGGAGAACAGAATGATCACCACAGAAAGATAGCTTTGGAAAAAGTTTTTCGCCCGATCATGAGAGTCCATAGTGCCTTCATCAATGGGGAAAGCAGAGGTATAAAAGGTGGCCGCAAGAACCAGAAGGTTTACCACCAAGCCAAACCATGACCCGAATTCGCCTAAAGGCGACGTCCAAGGCAGTTCATTGAGTGAATGACCCTGTGATTTCCAGGCTTGTCGGAAACGGATGTGACCAAGACAAAGAGCTGCCCAGAGTATAATAACCGAGAGACCTGTAATGCTGCCAAGCCAGGTGAACACCTCACTTTCCGAGGTCGAATATACCAAGAAACCTAGCAGTCCAAACAGGGAAACCACTAGGTACCCCACCCAAGGCCGGCCCTTTTTGTCTTGGAACGAGAAGAAATGCGGCAGGAACCCATCTTTAGCCATACTGTGTACCAATCGACTGCTCGTATACACCGATGCATTCGCCACAGAAATGACGGAGATGAGGATCACAGCATTGAATATACTGGGAAGCGCAAAAATGCCGCCGTTTTTAAGGGCAATCACGAAGGGGGAGGCTCGTGGATTTGAGCTTGACCCCTTCAGTCTCGGGTCATCATAGGGCACAAGCAAGGTCACCATGAACAGCGATAAGATGAAGAACAGGACAACGCGATACACAATAAACTTGCATGCGCGAGGCAAATGTTTATGAGGGTGTCGCGCCTCGCCTGCTGTGATGCCAATGATCTCTGATCCACCATAGGCAAGAGCAGCAAATGCAAATGCATTACTAAACCCTTTGAATCCATTGGCAAAAGAGCCAGGATGGTGCCAGGTCCCTGTGCCAAAGTAGTGCTTGCTAGGAGTCCCTCCGCAATCAATGACAACCGCACAAATGATAAAGCCAATAATGGCAAGCATCTTGATGGAGGTTGTAACAAATTCAACCTCACCAAAGATCCGCACACCAAATAAGTTGACAAGGAGAACAGCTGCCATAATAATCGCCACCCAAACACCTCGAGGAATATTTTCGTTAGGATCCCAATACTGAATAATTATAGTCGCAGCTGTGAGTTCAACAGGGAAGATAATGAGCCATGTCAGTAGGTAGTTTAGTCCTACCGCGAATCCGATGGATGGATCCACAAACCGTGTCATCAGGCTGGAGTATGTACCAGCTCTGGGAAAAGCCGCCAGCATTTCTCCCACAGCAAAGATGACGGTGATAACCATGACTGCAAGGATGATGAAATCAATCATAAGAGATCCAGGACCACCACTGGACAGAATATTACCAGACCCAATAAAGAGACCAGTGCCAATACCACTGCCTAGGGCAAGGAATGATAGATGCCGCGAATCCAATTCACGTTTAAAGTCATCCTCAGGCTCGTAATCTGTGTTCTGCCCGGACCTTACGTCCAAATGACTCTCTGCATCATACCTGGAAGGACTTCTTGATCGTAAATAAGAATCGTTGCATTTACGATTCATTTCCTTGCTGGGGCTACTAATACGAGACATTCTGTTCAAAGTACACAAATAGTGGACATGAACAATGCCGTTATTCTGTGTGGCACAACGTCAAAAGCAAGTTCCGGAACTAACGGTGAGCTTCTGCGGGGTACCAAAAACGTCTCATATGCGCAGGGTTCTTTGCGAGAGAGCACGTGACAGCAACGCAGGCGAAAAAAGAATGCACAAGTGGTATACTACATTAGAAGATGGCCGACAGACACCGCTTCCACATGGGAAGGGCACGAATTTCTGCGCGTTCCTGCTCGAGAAACTCTTCAGAAACGGGATCTCTCCGACCTGTCTGCACATCGATTTCATCCAGGTGAACATAGCGAGAGCGGGTCCATAGCTTATGGCCAAGGAAGAACAAAATCACGATGGGGAGTGAAAGCATGTTTTGGAAGAAATTGTTGGCACGGTCACTTCCAGTCATTGTTCCTTCATCGACAGGCCAAGCAGAGCCATAGAAGGAAGCAATAACCACCAGAATGTTCAGACTAACGCCAACCACGGAGCCCCACACGCCCAGTGGAGAAGCCCACGGCAACATCTTTAGCGTGTTTCCTTGACGAGACCAGGCCTGACGGAATCGGATGTGTGCAAGGCAGGTTGATCCCCACACAAATACAGCAGAGAGACCAGAAATACTCAGCAGCCAAGTAAACACAGTGTTGCTGTTGGATGCGTAAATCAGAAATCCAAGTGCTCCAAAAGCAAGGGAGAGGAACACAGATGGAAGAGGTCGGCCTGCTCGGTCAACATAACGGAAAATTTTTGGCGCCATTCCTTGTTCAGCAAGAGACAGGAGAGTTCGACTGCCTCCGTACACAGATGCATTGCCGACGGACAAAGCGGACAGCAAGATAATAGCGTTGAAAATTTGGGGGAGTGCATAAATTTGACCCATCTCAATAACAATCACAAAAGGCGAAGCACGAGCATCGTTGCTAGATCCTTGAAGTCGGTCGTCATCGGCAGGGACGATTAGTGTGATCATGAACAAGGACAGAATGTAGAAAAGTAAAACGCGGAAAAGCACTTGCTTGCTTGCCTTAGGGATTTCCCTTCGAGGGTTGGACGTTTCAGCAGCGGCCAAGCCAACCAGCTCCGTACCCGAGAAAGCAAAAGCAGCTGTAATAAATACTGAGCAAAAACCTTTGAAACCATTCATGAATGCATTTGTGGTATGCCAGCCTCGAGCGCCCATGTAATAGCCTGAGGGAGATCCACCGCAATCAATGACGACGGCGCAAATGATGAAGCCGATAATCCCCAAAACTTTGATCAGACTGGTAAAGAATTCAAATTCGCCATACCCTCGAACTCCGAATAGGTTAATGAAGGCAATGATGAACCAGAAAATGGCAATCCAAACACCTTTCGGGACTTTCTCATCCGTGTCCCAAAATGTAATGAGAATTGTAGCCGCTGTGGCCTCCAAAGGGAACGTCACAAGCCATTGGAGATGGTAATTCCAGCCCATGGCAAAACCCCAAGAAGGATCAATAAACCGAGTGGCGTATGTCGAGAAAGCACCAGTAACAGGAAGAACAGCAGATAACTCTCCTAGGGCAAAAATTACTGGGATAATCATCAAAGCCACAATAATATATGCCAACATGATAGAGCCAGGTCCACCAGTATTGAGATTCGATCCAGAACCCACAAAGAGGCCTGTGCCGATACTTCCACCAATGGCAATGAACTGGATATGACGTCCTCTTAGAGTTCGCTTCAAACTCGTTTCCTCGGGAACGGCGATGATCCCGCCATCTTCTGTTTTCACAGCCACAGTAGTGTTGGCAAATTCATCTTTTCCAAGAGGCTGTTTTTTCTCGCCACCCGTCTCAGAAGGCTCCCCACCAAATGATGGTTCTTTGCCTACGCCGGGTTCAGCGCGCTTAAATGTGTCGAGCCAGTTTTGTAAGGCCCCCATAGATGTACTATGGTCAGATGGGAGAGTTATTTTCTCGTTTTCACAGTTCATCTTCTCTGATTATCATGCCCTGGTATTCCCTGCAAAGAATTGTGCTCGCTGATTGGATATATTCAAATCGCGTGAGGTAGTAAAACGACCAGGGTATATCGCGTGGCAACTACAAATCCGCGTGCGGCTTTATCACCTGACAGCGATTCATTTTACGTGGCACAGGACGTAAGAGCACTACGCCCCGACAGATGCCCGGTTCCTACATTGCGTCACCCGTAGCAGGCTGCAAATGGATGTCGAGTTGCTCTTTGGCAGTGAGCAGGATACGGGGCGGTTAGCTGGGGTGTAAGTGGTACTGTGAAACGACAAATTGTTGGTCATTTGTAGACAAAGACATTCTATGTATCTGTCACATTCCTATTCATCAGTCATTCATATCTGTCGCAAGGGGGGAAAACTCTCAGTGGGATTTTTACTCAGTCATGGAGGCGGGAGTTGCAACCCATCAGTTCTTCCGTCGTCACGATTATGCAATTCACTTGGATAGTATGCCTTGTGTGCATACTTGCTCAGACCTATTACACATCAGCTGAGCAGGGATTCCATGGCAACGATGTTATAAATTATCTTTGGGCTTTGACAGGATACTGGGAAAGCACATGTAATGGTCAACATGTCCACATCCACAGCTCATTTAACAAACATGTCTATGTCAGCGATGTACCGAGTGCTCTCGATATGTCGGACACAATGGACATGTATAGCCTCTACATATGGACTCATGAAAGTGCGAAGGGTGGGCTCTTGACCCTCTGCTCTAGCGAAGGATGTAATTCAACAGCTGTCATTCCTGGAAAAGCAACATGCTACTCAACAGAGGAGTCTTTTGTTAACGCCACGTTATCGCTGTAGCCATATCAGTCTTCTAGTTTTATGATCGCATTGGATGAATGAAAAGCAAATGAATCAAGTAAGCAAAATCTCGACATAGTACGTCTTAATAGGGTAAGACCTTGATCGAATCAAGTGATTTGTGCAACCATCTCGAGAGACGGTCAAGCATGCCAAGGTTAAGATAGCAAAGTCGAATAAAATGAGATGTGAGATGGGTATATACAACTACCGAGATATTTAAAAGAAGAACGCCAGGATTTTCTTGTGCAGTGGCATAGCACGAGAATCCGCGCGCTGTTGCTCCAGGATTTCCGGTTCGAGATAGCGCATGCCAGAAACCAAGTCCACGTCTTCGAGACGAACAATCCTCGTACGCTTGATGATTTTGTACCCAAAGAGCATACAAAGGAAAATGGGCAAAGAGATCATACCAAGGAAAAAGGTGTACGCCCGGTCATAAGAAGACTTGTTTCCTTCCCCGATGGGGAATGCAGAAACATAAAACTGGGCAACAATAACCATAACGTTGAACACAAAGCCAATATAGCTGCCATAAACACCGAGAGGCGACGCCCATGGGAGCTCCTCGACACTGCGTCCTTGTTTGGCCCAGGCAGCGCGGAAACGGATATGGCCAAGACAAGTCGCAGCCCAAGTAAACAGGACGGAGAGACCCGAAATACTTAACATCCAGCTGAAAACCTCGGCTTCGTTCCTCATATAGATCAAAAAGCCCAGTAGACCGAATGGAAGAACGAATAAAACGGCCATGAGGGGACGACCCGTACGATCCACATATTTGAAGATGCGGGGAGCCTTTCCTTGCTCTGCAAGTGCATGAATCATACGACTGCTAGCGTACACCGCAGAGTTTGACACAGAAATAGCTGAGACCGCAATGACAGCATTCAGGATATGGGGAAGAACATGGATACCAGCACTTTGAACGGAAATGACGAATGGGGATGTGTTGGGGTCATAGGAATTCTCGCCGTGAAGTGCGGGGGTGTCGAAAGGAACAAGCAGAGTGATAATGAATAGGGCAAGCGAATAGAAGATGATAACGCGGTAAACAACAAGCTTGCAAGCGCGAGGAAGCTGTTTGCGAGGCTCACTAGACTCAGCAGCAGCCAATGCCACAATTTCTGTACCACTGAAAGCAAAGGCAGCAGTTGTGAAGACACTGCAAAAACCTTTGAAGCTGTTGTTGAAGGCACCAGGATGATACCATGAGCCGACACCCATGTACGAAGTACCTGGAACGCCACCGCAGTCAATAATGGCGCCACAAATAATGAACCCGATCAGAGTGATCATTTTCAAACATGTTGCAAGAAATTCAAACTCAGCATACCCTCTTGCCCCAAAGATATTGACAAATATGATGAAAGCCATGTAAATGGCAATGATAGCACCCTTTGGCATGGTCTCCGGCGTGTTCCAAAAAGTAACCACAATGGATGATGCTGTAAACTCCAAAGGTAATGTAATGACCCAGTTCATTGTGTAATTGTAGCCGACCGCAAAACCCACCGCAGGATCAATGAATCGTGAGGCGTAGTCAGCGAAAGCGCCAGGAACTGGGTACAAAGATCCAAGTTCACCCAAAGCAAACAGCACCATAAGAATCATGAAACCCATTACCGTATAGTTGATAATAACACTCCCTGGTCCACCTTGGGAGAGAGTAGTTCCAGATCCAATGAAGAGACCAGTCCCAATACCACCTCCCAGGGCAATAGCTGCAAGGTGTCTAGTTTGAAGATTCTTTTTCAAAATCTTAGACTTTGGAGCCGAGGCTCCGATGGAGCGAGTGTCATAGGACTTCTCATGATCTTCTTTTGATGGATCTTGAAAGTTTCCGTATGGCTTTTGAGTGGAAACGATGGAATCCGACTCCCCGTATGTATCAGGAAGTGGCTTGAAGGAATCAAGAAAATGATTTAGTGATCTCATATGCCACGTTGAGTGGGGTTAGGTTTCGAGTGTGGTCGAAATAAAAAGGGCAAGGTGCGAATGTAGTTCCTAGCCCCTAATGAAACTAGGTTTTCCTGGGGTTCGAGGAATGTCAATTTTTTCGGCCGGCCAGTCGATTCCTGAGCTACTCACTGTTCAAACTCTGCCACGTGGTTCCTGAAACTTTGCGCCTTGGCATCAATGATTCTGTGGGGCCATAGGGTGCAGATTGCTCCCGGCATTTATAGGTACAAAGTATGGATATCAACGAAAAGCTACACAGGTTTATTCACGGGGTCGTTTATCGGCACTGAACTGTCAATGTAAAGGCACTTACACAAAATCCTCTTCACCACTGCGCTTTGTACCTCGCTTGGCCTCGTCAAGGAACTGATTAATAGCGAAGGGATCCTCCGAATCCTTTTCAAATTCAACAGGACCTGACCTGGGCTGCTGATTTTGAGACCCACTAAATCCTTTCGTTTTACCCATGCCGAACCGATCATTGTTCAACTCCTCATTGATACCAGTTTCGGTTCCACCGCCAAACATATCATCAGCAACACCCTGTCCAGGGCGGTTGTAAATCGCGGCAGCAGCCGAGGAGCCTTGGAATAGTGGTTTGTCGTACACATTGTACGAATCTTCGTCTCCAAAAGTATTAGATAGGGCTTCACGATTGAACAAACGTGCATCGGTCATAGACTCTTTGCTCATAGTAGGCTTCGCCAGGCCAAGTGCGACCTTTTCGGAAATATCACGGTTTTGCTCCTTTGCGAATGCCCTCGCACGCTGCTCTTGACCCATATTACTCATACGAAGATCACGTTCGCGTTCACGACGGCGTTCTTCACGCAAACGATTGCGCTCAGCAACTTGTGCGTCTTCTTCTTCATCACTGTCGCTGCTTCCATAGTGATTCAAAGCACCTAGTGTAGTACCTTCACTTTCCTCCAAGCGACTGCGTGACTGACCACCAGAGAACCCAGCACGCTCCTCCCGCGCACGCTGCGCCAGCATGCGCAGACTTTCTTCTCGAGCCATCTTTTCCTTGGCTGCAATTTTTTGTTGCATGATGTTGCGCTGACGCACTTCATCACGCGCGTGTCGATCAGCTAAGTTCAACGCCTCGGAAAACTGCGCAAAATTGTCATTGACCTGTACATCTTGAAGACCTCGGCCACTAGCAGCTAAACGCTTGTCCAAAGGAATAGTGTAACCTTTGTTGTTTTTCCAGTTGGAAATGCATGGGGGTATCATCCAGTCCTTCTGCTCTTGTGCAGTGACTTTGCGAGGAGGACTGCGTAGTACCGGCGGAGGAGGACTCGGGGGACCATTAGGGACTTTCTTGAACTTGTGTTTAGGCGGCTCGAGCGGATCTTCGACAACTTCTGTCATCTTAATGATTCTTTGCTTTTTCCCATCGGCACCTTGGGATGCAGGTGTATATCGTAGATAGCTTGTATTGCCTCCCGTCTTTGGCACATTTTTGGGCTGAGCCGCTTTGATTTTACCTTGAACAATTTGCTCGAACGCTTTCTTGGTCCTCTCAGCTGTTTCCGACACTTCATCCTCTGAAGGTCGGTCAATGGACCGGTTTCGATCTTTTACATCATCTCGTTGTGACAGGGGAACAAGGTCTCTAAATTGAGACTGTACATATTGACCCTCACGGCGTCCCTGCTGGACGATTGCATCATACCTCGCTTTTCCATCTTTGTCGACATGAAGCGTCAAAGGTTTTCCACCACGCTGTATGGTTAGATTTTCCTGTACAACTTACCAGCATGACGCAGTACTTGTGGAAGGCGATCGCACAGGTGCGACGGCCGCGGTTTTGCACGTGATGCATCGCGTGCATAAAGTGGGCACGCGTGCTCTAACGCCCTCCGATATGGCATGGGCCACACGGAGGATCTGGATTCTGGAGCAGAGTATCGGAAAGATGATCCTAAGAATGGCTTGGAGGATTATCCTGAATACAATAAGCACTTCAACATTACATATCGACATCTGCTAAGCACTACTTTTGAGCCCAATAACCCCTTACGAGTCATAGCGCATTGTGATGTGGACGCCGCCTATGCACAATTTGAGGCCAAACGCGTTGGTCTTGATTGCCAAACTGTGCCTATTGCCGTGAAACAATGGAATAAACTCATTGCTGTCAACTACGTGGCGCGAGCATATAACGTGAATCGATTCAACTGCACCCTGGACGAAGCGAAGCAGAGATGTCCAGAATTACAGCTTATTCACGTCGCCACTATAGGACCTGGCGAGAAAATCCCACAGTATCATGAGAACCCGCACGCTCGAACTCATAAAGTATCTTTGGATTTGTATCGGCGAGAATCGAAAAAGATTATGGAATTATTTCAGTGCAAATTGTCGCAGGATCGGAGCAACGGCCAATATGTCGATTATACCCTTCAACCCATTGTTCCCTGTGGCTGGGCCCCATGTGTGCTGGATTTGATACCCAATTCGAGAGAAAAAGATATACCTTTCGAGAAAGCGTCCATTGATGAATCCTTTTTTGACCTCTCGGTCCATGTCCGCAAACAAATACTGCGGCGATATCCTTTTCTGGATATACGACCTGCTCTCGAAACCATGGACCCAGAAAAAGTAGCTGAAAAGCTGGATGAGCCATTACCTGAAGTTCCTATGTATGTGCAAGAGGAAATGATGCCTACGTCTTGGCAAAGCGCAGGCGCCTGGCTTCCCGATGTTGTGGATCTAGCTCAGCCCTTGGACATCACTTGGCTTGACATCGCGCATGCCATTGCAGCGGAACACATGATTTCTGTTCGAAAACATGTATATGTACAGCTCGGTTACACAACGTATGTATACTAGTCTGACAACAGTTCCGCGGGAATCGCTGGTAATAAAGCTATGGCCAAAGTACGTCAAGTGTGCTCTGACTGAAGTTATGCTCATCTCACAGAAAACCATACAGCCAAACCATGCTACTTCCATCTTTTGTGCGTGCCTTTCTTGCGCCTATGCGATTCCGAAACATTCGGTTTCTTGGCGGTAAATTCGGCGCCCAAGTTGAAAATGAATGGAACCACTCCACGGTCAAGGAATTGCGGCAAGTGTCTCTTGAGCAATTAAGGGACCGATTTGGACAGGAGGGTGAATGGCTGTATCATTTGCTTCGAGGTATAGACCATCAGGAAGTGAGTGAACGAACAGCGAATTCATCTATGATGTCGGCCAAGCATTTTCGACCTGGTATATCGACCACTCACGAGGTGCTATCATGGTTGACAACTATGTCATCTGAACTCAGTACAAGACTGGAAGAAGAACGAATTGAATATCCACTTTTAACACCACGGACTCTTGTACTTCGCTATCTCTTAGCCGATGCAAAGAGTCCAAAAAGCCATCAAACCCATATTGGATTTGTGCATAACGAATCTTTGCTTGAGGAGATTAAAAAAAGAGCACACAAGCTCTGGAATGAAAATATGGGAAAGCTTATGGAGAAAGCTTTGCAAAGTCAGGTCCAAGTGGTGATCTTGTCTTTGTCGTTTGCCAATATGGATCATGGTTCTAAAGATCAGCAGCAACTACATGGTTTTTTCGCGCCATTGCCTTGCAAGCGTGGACCTACGGATGACAAACCAACATCATCCAAAAAAATGAAGAGCTCTTCAATATCGCATCCTTACCATCTTGTGCAAGATCCTGACTCTCAATCAGACATGATCGCCTGGTTCTGTACGCGATGTGACCAAGTCATGAAAGTGCCTGTGTTCCAAGATACGGTTGAACTAAATTCTTCTATGGGAGAACCGGAGTGTGTAACAATTCTGGGAAGAATGCGCAAGGAACACGAGCACTGGCACATGGCCCTAGATTGGGCGGCCGAGACGGAGCTTTCGGAAAGGTGAGCTCCTTCGAACGATCTCGAACGAACAAGGAGGACCGTGCGATTAGTCATCATAGTGCCATGTCTTCCCAGGGCTTCTACCACGCCACTTTACCCCAGTCTCTTTCATGTTGTCAAACCAAGTCCTGCGCCTAGCCCCTTGCGCACAAGCGCGTGGGATTAATGCCCTCAATGCGGGGTTTCGTAGAATGAGCAGTGCAAGCGCCTCACGTCGTGTTTCTGCTCAGACCCCTCGCTTCGGAAAGGTGATGGCAGCAGCCTCGTTGGTGGCAGCGGCTTCGCTCACTCTCGGCCTGTCGAACCGCAACGACATGCCTGTCGAATGTGATGCCGCTAAGATTCAGAATAACATGACAAAGGTGTCGAACAAGCCTGATATCTCCATGCTCGATCCCTCGATTTTGGATGATGCGTCGATTCCTATCCGGAAACGCATGGAAACCTACGTCAAGCTTCTGCAACGCCGGCTCATGGACGATGTCGAAGCGGAAGAAAACTCCATCCGTTCGTCTAATGAGCCAAAGCAGTTCCTTGTCGAATCTTGGACGCGCAAGGAGGGCGGCGAGGGTACCTCGTGTGTACTTCAAGATGGCAAGGTATTCGAGAAGGGTGGCATCAATGTGAGTGTCGTGTATGGTAATCTGCCACCCCGTGCCATCCGTCAAATGTCTGCGGATCACGATGGTTTGATCGACCTTGTGGGATACAAAATTGAAGGACCGGATGCAGAAGTTGATGGACTGCCGTTCTTCGCCACGGGTATCAGTGTGGTGATTCACCCCAAGAACCCCAAGAGCCCTACGTCGCACTTTAACTACCGTTACTTTGAGCTCATGCACCCGAAGACGCTCAAGGATGGATCCCCCAACCCTCGCTATGATGACAACGAACCTGTGGCGTGGTGGTTCGGTGGTGGCGCAGACTTGACACCCATGTATTTGTATCCCGAAGATGCCAAGCACTTCCACTCCGTTTTGAAGGAAGCTGCTGACTCACAAGACACTGCCTTTTTCCCGGCATGGAAGAAATGGTGCGACAGCTACTTTATGATTACCCACCGTGGCGAGAGTCGGGGTGTTGGCGGCGTGTTCTTTGACGATCTGACGCTGCCCTCCTGGTCTCAGAAGAAGCCTACGTTCATTCCTCTGGAGGATGGATCGAGCCAGCCGCAGTCGCAACTTGTGTCTACGAAACAGCATGACAAGGAATCGCTCTTCCGCGCCGTTCGTGCCATGGGTGATGCCTTTATTCCCGCTTATCTTCCGCTGGTGAGCAAGCACAAGTACGACGCGTTTGACAACCTCAACGTGGAGTGGCAGCAGCTGCGCCGTGGCCGCTACGCCGAATTCAACCTGGTGTATGATCGTGGTACCAAGTTCGGTCTGATGACACCAGGTGCGCGGATTGAGAGTATCCTCATGAGTCTTCCGCTCCAAGCGCGCTGGGAGTACATGGATGGCACGACTGGTACGGGCCGCGAGAACTCTGCTGCGGCGCATCTGATCGATGCGCAGAAGAAGAAGGTGAACCCGGAGAGTGAGATGAAGGCGCGCGAGGAAATTCAACAGGTGCTGGAGAACCCCGTTGACTGGGTTTGAGGCACAATCGCACTCACCCCACCTCTCCGCTCATAGGCAATGAGCAATTTGGACCAAATCTCCACTTGGCAAAAAGGTCACGGAGTGCGTAAGTCAGATGTCTATAAGGTCTATTGGCGTGGCGGCGGCGGCGGCGGCGGCACGGCCCTGTTTGACGAACCTGCTGCATACTCGGGGGGCGCTTGTGCACTCGCTGTGGCTGTAGGTCGAGCCCCTTGCGAAGGGGCTGCTGCGTAGCCACTCGAGGTGGCTGTGTCTGTATTTGCCCCGGACACATGAGACCCAGCGCGCTTCGTCAAGACTGCGGTGAGCACGTAATACGTACAGTCTTCTAGTAGTTTTGCGTTGCGCGAGTTTGTCTTGAAGGTGGCAATCGCGAGATCTCCAACTAAAGGGATGAAGCCCATCGCTGTTGACATGGAGTTGTTCATCACCATCTGACGGATCAATTCGTCGGGAATACTGAATCTTAGTATGGCAGACATACCCTTCAATTTGCTGCGCCTTCTTTACGATGAGGTTGTGGGATAGGAGCGCATCTGCGATATCACCGGCGAAAGGCACCAAGCCGATAATGAAAGTCCAACCGAAGCGAATACCGCACAATTTGAATCCCTTGTCAAGGTGGTGCGCACGCTTTTTGATTTTAAGTAGGATCTTTTCTTCGTGGTTCGATAGGCCTTGCGGCATAGGACGCTGCTATTAGCAATAGGGTGCCACATACCTTGCGGCGCTTCATACGCCCATGATCGTCGTAGTACTCATACAGCGGGTCCTGCACATCAGAAAAGCCAACTTACCTCAGGCTCAAATTGATGAGCAAAGTTTTCTATGCGCTTGCCAGCCACGAGTTTGGCTGCACCGGCGACGAACTGCGCCATGGTGGACCACCAACAGGCGACCTGCGCCATTGTGGCGCATGGATGTATCCAATTTGACCTACAAGGTACTCTATATAACATGTCACGGATCGCCTTCCCACCTACGATTGTGGCCCATGCCAAGGCCTCCCGTCACCCAAGGCAGGGCCATCACTACGTTTTTACAGAGTTTGTTCAAGGGGGGAGAGAGATACAGTGGCCATTTCGCTAGGACCGCGAGTGCCTGGCGCAGCAGGGGGGGTATGCATTTGCAACGTTTCATGAATGCTCTGGACCCAGAACGGTGCGTCGCCCGCCGGATCCTCGAACAGATACTGCTTGGAAGGCGTCTGCACCAGGAAAGCACGATTTCCACGCAGTTCCACGTCCACAGGCCACGCATCCGTGACCGGGACGTGCGAGCGTTCCGTTTCAGGGGGCTGGGCGCCGTCATTCAAATCCGAGTCGGGCTTGCGCATGCCCAAGGTTCTAGTAATGGCCTGCACGGTTCCCAGTGATGACTGGCGGAGAAGCGGTGGCTTTGCATCACTCTCCGTGGCTGCCTGCGTGGATGGCCACGCAAGTGGGACATCGGCCAGAACGTGGACGCTGCGGTTCCGCTCTTTTGTGCACAAAAGACGCGGCATCGTCGTAAGATACATTTGGCACTTGCGCGCAAACATGCCTGTGGCCTGCATGCGGCGCAGCAGCATGGGACTGGAGAAAATGATATCCTCTGAGGGCAGGAGAATATCATTGAGTGTCACCTCACCACGCGGGATCATCTTGGACGATGCACTGTTCGACCGAGAGGGCGTAGGCCGTGCTTCCCCACCCGTCCCGCGCGCATGGCTCCCCCCTGCGTCGGATGACACGGAGGTCTCATCGCCGGTGGGAATAGACTTGTCTTGCGAGATAAATGAGCTCTCGCGCGATAGGCCCATTTCCTCCATCGCCACGTTGAGTTCATGCTCGCCAGATTCCGCGGGTTGGCTTGAGCGGGCAAACAACCCCGTTCGCAAGGGGGGCGGGGGCAGTGTCCACAGGGCGGCAAAGTCCACGTGTCGGAACATGGCACTCGCGCGGACCTCCTTGGCCGAGGCGCGCCGTGCGGGATCGAGGCACAGCAAAGCATCGATCACTTCGCGCGCCTCTACAGGGACTGGCTCAGGAAAGGTGAACGAGCGATGCAAAATCCTTTGGAAGGTCTGGTACTCATTGGCTGCGCGGAATGGCGCGGTGCCAGTAAGCATCTTGAACAGAATGCAGCCCAAGGCCCACCAATCGGCCGGCATACCCACAAACTCGTCGTTCAGCACTTCCGGGCTCACATAGTCGGCTGTACCAACAAAGCTGTGCGCCTTTTCGGGGGTGGTGCTGTCAGCCTGGCGTCCCAGTACGCGCGCCGAGCCAAAATCTGTCACACGGATGCGCATGTCCTCACCAAGAAGGATGTTCTCAGGCTTCAAGTCCCGATGCACCACGCCTGCGCGGTGGATCCGTTCAATCACATCTGCGAGTTGCGCCGCATAGTAGATGGCTGACGTCCAATCCAAGGAGCCGAGTGTTTTGACATAATGCAGTAGCTCACAGTTCGGCGCCAGTTCCAACACAAAATACAAACTCTCGCGATCTTGAAAGGTATGATACAATGTAATAACGCCGGGCGTCTGCACCAGCAAACTCAATGCCTCTTTTTCCACACGCACGTACTTTTGCTTCTTTTCCTTGAGAATATGTACCTTGTCTAACACTTTGACCGCATACGCCTTGGGCATGTTGGCTAGCGCGGGCGACGTGGCCAGGCCAGCCTCGGCAGCAAGTGCATTCGCATGACTTGTAAGGCACACGCGCTCACTCTCCGGCAAGTCATGCACATCCCACGCCTTGAGCACCGTGGAGTAGGAACCCTCACCGAGCACTTCGCCAAACACAAAGTCGTTCACATTGCGACGCCGAGGGCGACCCGATTCAGAGACGGTTGTAGTACTGGCGCGTGACGTGCGGCGCTCGTCCATCGGTAGCGGCAAACTGGTTGTTTTTGCCCGCGGCGTATTGGGCAGAGAGAGGACATCTTGACTAGGTCCTGAGGGGGAGGGTGAGCGTGGAACCAATGTGCTTATCGATGAGCGGTGCACATGCGAGACTTTGGACTCCTCCTCGTCCCCCACCGAGCTTTGGCGCCGCATATCCGCGAGCCAATGCAACGTGCGTGCGTGCGAGGACGTATCACGGAGTGCCGAATTCGAGGCAGATGGTTCCATTTGCAATCCATCGAGAGAAAATTTGGGCGCCACTGTCGAGATGGACGAGTTGGACAAGTGAGAGCGGGCATCTTCGTCCACATTCCCCAGCCGTGTGATGGGCGTATCAGGCGAGGGCAAGTGAGGCTCTACGCTGTTCGAACGATAATAGGCGCTTTCTGGGAGCCGCAGCGATGTCCGAGAAGATGGCCGC
The DNA here is from genome assembly GCA_029542865.1 of Malassezia equina. Taxonomy (NCBI): domain Eukaryota; kingdom Fungi; phylum Basidiomycota; class Malasseziomycetes; order Malasseziales; family Malasseziaceae; genus Malassezia; species Malassezia equina. Next base: position 129,030 of record CP119900.1, read on the forward strand.
GAGATGTGGCGGCGCATCTCCTCGTCGCGCAGCGATGGTGGGCGATGGGCCAAGCGTTCGTCGTGTGCAACCACAGGGCCTAGCATAGGAAGCCGACGCGTTTGTCCAGGGCCATTTCGGTACATCCAACGATCATTTGAGGATTTCGGTGGATACCGACACCGACTGGCTAACATGGGCGAGGGCGACACAGCCTGCAAGCGCATCACGTCGGGCGTCAAGGGCTCTACCGTCTTGTCCACAGGCGTGTCTGGCACCTCCATCGAGTCACCGAGACGCAAGAGCGGGGGCGGAGGTGGCATGGATCCTGCCCATGCAGGGTTCGCCGTGGAAGGCGGCCCTAATCCCGTGTCGCTCCACGCGGGCGGTGCTTCCAGGGGCACAGTCAAATCCACGGGTCGAAGGGTCGAGGGTGAGGGCGTCGCCGAAGCCAAGCGCGGCGTGCGCATATTGCCTCTAGGCGGTGCACGAAATGGCGCCGCCTCAATGCTGGAGGTGCTGTTCGCGGAGCTGACGCTGCTCACAGATTTGGTGCGCTCAACGTCACTGCTCCCACTGTGAGACTCGTCCTGCGCCTCTTTTGGGTCGCTGTCCGCATCTTCAAGTGGCATAGGCGAGTTTTTAGCAATGCGTGGCACATCAGGCACGGGTGCCCGCACCACAGGCACACTCTCCGGATTCATTCGCGCGACGTGCGCCGCACGTACCACACGAACCGCCGCGACGGGCCCCGGCCCTGGCGAGGATCTTATCACGTGATTCTATGACTTCGAGGGCGCGTCCGACGGTGTGTCGTCTTCCTTCGCAGGGTCGCCGCTGGGCGCCGCAAAGGCAATCGGTGCTGCGCCAAACTGGAAGGAGCCACCGTGTGCTACGCCTGTGGTGTTGGCGAAAGAAGGGCCAATAGCTGCCTTGGTGAAAGGCGATGCGTCCTCTTTGGGGCTCGATCCAAACGAGAAGCGGTGCGGGGCCACAGGCGGCGAGCCTGCGGCGCCCAATGACAAGTGCGAGGCAGGCGACGTCGCCGAGCCAAATGTGATGGGTTTTGTCGTAGCTTTAGCCTTAGGTGGTGTCATAGGATCCTTGGGCGGCGTGTCCACCACAGGCTTGGCCTCGGCCGGCGCTGAACTCTCCGTCTTGGCCACCTCTGCCAGTTTGTTCGGCTTCGATCCAAAAGCAAAGCCGCCAGGCGGCACAGCGAGGGCAGGCGCCTTGACTCCATCCATAGCTTGCTTTGTGGGGGCCTGCAAAATCGTTTGGGCCTTTTGCCCAGCAAACGAGAAGCCACCACTGGGCATGGTCGGCGGCTGGAACGCAGGTCGGCTCTTGCTGGCCTCGCTCTGGGCATCGTTCGATGGAGCGCTAGGCGCTTGAACATCACCGTTAGAAGGGTCCGCTTTATCAGGAACGGGGAGGTCCTGTGAGCTACTTGTCTCGCTCACAGGCACTTGTGCCTTCATCGATGTATCTTGAGATGGGGTAAACGTACTTGGGGTGGAATCGGTAGTCTCCGCTGCCTTCGTATCGTCTGCTGATGCTTTGGCATCAGCCGATCCTGTGGCATCGGACGGCGCCTTTTGGCCAAAGGCCGGGGCAGGCTGGTCCTTGCTTGTACCGAACGCAGGGGCTTTCGCCGTGCTGCCAAACGAAAAAGCCGACGATTCCTTAGGGGCACCAAACGAGAACGCCTTGGACGTTGTGCTAGAGAAAGTTGTCTTTTTGGAGGCCCCATCGGTACTCTCTGAGCTCTCCTTGGTTCCGAAAGAAAAGGCGGGGTTGTCGGTACTTGCCGAGGTCTCCTTGGTCCCAAATGAAAAGGCAGGTTTGTCGGTACTCTCTGAGGTCTCCTTGGTCCCAAATGAAAAGGCAGGTTTGTCGGTACTCTCTGAGGTCTCCTTGGTTCCGAAAGAAAAGGCGGGGTTGTCGGTACTTTCCGAGGTCTCCTTGGTACCAAATGAAAAGGCAGGCTTCTTGGCACTTTCCGAGGTCTCCTTGGTCCCAAATGAAAAGGCAGGCTTGTCCTTGGTATTCGCTGCAGAGAAGGACGATTCCTTTGCACCGAACGAAAAGGCAGGCGTGTCCTTGGTCGAACCAAAGGAAAAGGTCGGCGTGTCCTTCTGCACGGTGGCGGTCGCCTTGGTGGTCGTCAACGGCTCTGTCTTTTCCTGTACGTCGGTCTTTGGCGCGGCGCTCGGCGACATGGCAAATTGGCTCGATGTGCCAAACGAAAAGGCAGGCTTCGTTGTTTGTGTATCGGAGCTCACTTGCTTGCTAGACTCTGTAGAGGCAGGCTTTGAGCCGAATGAGAACGGCGTGCTGGTCACAGTCTCAGAGCTAGCTGCCCTGTTGGTCGAGCCAAATGAAAAGGCAGGCTTTGTGTCTGGCTTCGTAGAGCCAAAGGACAAGGCCGGCTGGTTGCTCGCTGTTGCCGTCCAAGCGGGTGTAGCTGCCGAGGCACCAAACGAGAACGATGGCTGGGCCATCTTTGCCTCTGGCAATACAGGCTTTTCTGCTCCCAGGGAAAAGGCAGGCGTACCAGTTTCTGGCTTAAATGCACTCTGTGACGAAAAGGCGCTTTCTGCCAGTGTCGCGCGCGTGGATCGCGTTGGCTCGGCCCCCTTGTGCCCATTCGCTGCGTTTGTCACTGGAGCTTCCAGCGCATGACCCAGCCATTTTTTCGCGAGCGCATCGTGGTGCTTATGGTACGTGGCGGCAAACTGCAAAAGGGTGGCATGAAGATCCGCCAGCTCATCCGACACATTCCACACTTGAACGAGCTGCCGAATCATGGACCAGTTTAGGCCACGCAAACCTTTCCAGTACTCGAGCTCGCCATTGGCGAGTGGCACAGCCGAGGTCGTTTCTTTGGGTGCAGCGGGCAGCACAGGCTGCGAGGCAGACACTGGTAGCGGCGCTGGACGCTGCGAGGCGTTGGGCTGATCACTGCTTTTCGGCGTGAGCTGAACACCTCCAAACAAAGAGCCTGTGCCGCTTGCAGGCGCCAACTGCGCAAACGGATTCGCCGAGAGAACAGGTGCGCTGGGCGACGGCTGGAGGCCTTTGCGTTTCGGCAGGCCACGGATCACGCGCGGTGCTGCTTCTCGCGAAGTAGGCGTCGATGACGATTCCTTCGCAGCGTCATCCACCACGGCGTGCGGATCATCACCGTCTTCGCGCTGGATTTGGCGCTCCGCGATGCGCTTCATCGCCGGCGTCGTCAGCGCGGTACGGCGCTTCGCCCGCCGGGCCTATACCCACTATACACACCTCCATGAAAACAGTACGCGCCACGGCTCCACCGCACCGCACCGCACGCCACGATGGCTGGGCCGCCGGCGCACCTGGATGTGCAAGATGCACAGGTGCATATGGATACGCAGACGCAGCGGTGGGTATGGGAAGGCGAGGATGGTGTCGAGTACGAGTGGCACGGCCGCGCGCCGCGCCCCGAGTCCGACGAGGCTTCGCGCGTGACCGAAGGCGCATGGGTGCGTGTGATCAGTGAGGCGGAGATTGCCAAGCAACAGGAAGTGTACCGTGTAGCGGGCGTAGACGAGCATGTGCGTGACCGTTACTGATACAGACGCCCGCGGCGCCGGTGCTTAAGCGGCAGGGCAAGAAGCGGAAAGATGCGCCGGAGGCAGAGGACGCAGGCGAAGCGTCGGCGGCTCGTGCGCCGCCCGCGCCGCCCGCGAGGCGCTCACGGCCGAATACCTCTGTGTTTGTCAGTGGACTACCGCTGGATGCGAGCCTGCACGAGATTGCCGACGTGTTTGCACGCTATGGTGTCCTGCTCGAGGACGATGAAGGCAAGCCACGCGTCAAGATGTACCATGACGACGCGACACAGGCGTTTAAGGGAGAGGCGCTGGTTGTGTACTTTAAGCCAGAGAGTGTCGAGCTGGCTATTCAGCTGCTCGACGATACGTACTTACGCGCCTCCTCTGGTGCCACAAGCGGGCCGCGCATGCGCGTGCAGCGCGCCGAGTTCCATGAGGCGTCGCGCGGCGCCTCGGACGAGCGGCGCGAGTTGAGCGAGGCGGACAAGAAGAGCATTCGGCGGCGCATGAACCGCATGCACAAGTACGTCGATCGTACTGACACAGCAAAATCAACGACTGGGATTCGGGCAGCGACGACGAGCGCGTAGCGAGCGGGCCCAGTGCTGCCGCACGCACGGTGGTGCTGAAGAAGATGTTTACGCTGGCTGAGCTTGATGCGGATCCTTCGCTGTTGCTTGACCTCAAGCAGGATGTGCGCGAAGAGTGTGAGACACTGGGCGATGTGACCAATGTGGTGCTATGGGACCGCGAGCCGGAAGGCATCATGACTGTGCGCTTCCGCGAGCCAGCGAGTGCACGCGCATGTGAGCGGCGCATGAATGGGCGCTACTTTGCGGGCCGCCAGATCGTGGCGGTGCTCGTGGATGGCAAGCCCAAGTTCCGCCGCGTGGTGCGCGATGAGCCCGAAGAAACGGCACGGCATGATGCGTTTGGGGCGTGGCTGGACCAGGCGCCCTAGTCTACTTGACACGCGTGATTATCTGCTCGTTCAGTTGCGCGAGCGCGGCGCGTGCGTCGCTCGCAGGCAGCACGGCCAGCGCCTTGTGCGCGGCCTCCGTGTGGTATCGGGCGAGCTGCGCCGTGCGTGCGAGACCCTGCGAGCGGTGCACCAGCTCGAGCGCCTGCTCCACGTCGCCAGGCTCGCTAAAGCGCCGCGCCACGAGCGTGCCAAGGGGCGAGTCAGCGAGTTCCTGCCAGGCATACAGCACCGGCGCCGTGGCGAGGCCCAGCTTGAGGTCTGCACCGCCCGACGGCTTGCCGAACGCCTCGGTCGTTGCATGAAAATCGAGGAGGTCATCCACGAGCTGGAACGCCATACCGACGTGACGTCCGTACGCATAAGCTGCATCGCACACCGCCGCCGCGTCGGCTCGTTGCGTGGCACTCATGGCATAAGATTGTGTGGCCCACTCACCACAACCGCCCAGCACCGCGGCGGAGCATGCCGACTTGGCCATCAGCGAGGCCGTTTTCAAATAGGTCTTTTGCAGGTACACCTGGAACTGGTGGCGCGTGGGCGCCACTGCAGCGTCGCGCGTAGACGGCGCATACGCCGTCCAAAAGCGCTCGAGCTCCTCTGCTGATGGCATCGTGGACATCAAGTCCGTTACGGGCACACGCTCCGACACTGTTTCTTGTGCGCGAAGCTGCATGACTTCGCCTTCGACCAAGTTCGCAATGACCGTGGACATGAGCTCCGTGACTTCGGGATCGCGCAAACGCGCCAAAGCAATGGACGCGCGACCGAGCAGGAAATCACCGCCCAGGATGCTCATCTTGTTTCCAAACTTGGACGGCGCCGAGGGCGCACCACGGCGCAGCGGCGACGCATCAATCACGTCGTCATGCAGAAGCGACGCCACATGGATCATCTCTGTGATCTCGGCAAGCCGTCGCTGTGTCGGCAGGATGGTGTGCTGCAGCTTGGGCTCGTACTGCGCCGGCAGTGGGCGCGGCGCAGTAGGCGAAGGCGGCGGGGGGGGTGTAGGATTCACATCGTTGAGCACGCTCTCCCGGTTCATCGGCTTATCGACATCCTCACCAATGGCATGCGCACGCTGCATGCCCCAGGCCGCGCTGAGTCCATTGGTCGCCTTGGCCATGAGCAGGACCATCATCGGGCGCACATGCTTGCCTTCCGCTGCAAAGTAGTATTTGGCGATACGGTCCAGCGAAGGCTGACCACTTCCCAGCAGCGTCGATATACTCTGGCGCAGCACCGACAAATCCTGCCCGACCACGGCCAGCGGATCGTGCGTCAGCGATGACACGGCCGCCGCCCCTTGCGCCGCTGACGTGGAATCGGAGGCCACAGCGTTCTTCGCGGTCTGCACAACATCGGCCCATGACGAGGCGGAGCGCCACACGCCGCACACACGCATACACGCTTGTGCGCCCCGCAGCGCGGAGACTCGGGGTCTTGCCATCGAGGGCATCGCTGGCTTCGCCGTCTGCGAAGACCGCCGACCCGGTCGGGTCTTAGTCAGCAGCGCGAACGACGACGGCCGTCGCGCAGCCGCACGGCCCCTCGATGGCCGATCGCTGGGTCGTGGAGCGAACCGCGCTCGTGGTGGGCCTGGGGAACTATACGCACCCAACAACGCGGCATTCCATCGGGCAGTATGTCCTGTCGCCGCTCCTTACATGCATACAGGCCCACGACGTTCGCGTACGCACGCACCTCGCGCGTACCGTCGCGCGTTTGCCGCCCGAGGCACCGCGCTTTGCGGTGCCCGATCCTACACCTGTCCAGCCGTTTACGCTACACCGTCGCGCCCAAGGATGGTTGGCCCATGCGTGTGTGCTGTTAGACTCACTTCCCCCCAAGGGCTCGGCCGCACGTCGCGCGCCTGGTTTTCGCGCGGATGCGTACCCGTATGTGCATATGCACCTGATCCTCTATATACCCCGCCTGCTGATGAACGTGAATGGCCTCGGCGTGCGTGCCGCGCTGGCTCAGCTACCTGAGCTTGGCATCAGTGATACCCTGCTTGTGCACGACGAGCTTCAACGCGCTTTTGGCCGCGTCGCGTTCAAGGCGGGCGGCAGCGCCAGTGGCCACAATGGAGTGCGCAGTGTGCAAGATGTGCTTCGTTGTCATGGACCCGCTCAACAGGAGCCGGACATTGCACGTATCCGCATTGGCATTGGCCGCCCTGATGACGGCCGCGTGAGCGAGTATGTTCTCGGCGCCACGCCACCCGAGTGGCGTGCAGCTTGTGAACTAGCGCCTACGACGCAGGCTGACGCACCTTCGCAGGGCGTATCGCCTGCGCCTGTGCTGCACGCCGTGTGGCAACATGTACAGCAATGGTGCCTCGCACGTGTCCTAGCTACGTAGAACTACGAGCTTGTCCTTTTCGAACCCTCGCTGTCGGCGGCCCCGCTTTGCTTGGACGAGCGATGGTGGGGCGCCTTGGGGCCCCGTGTATGTGTGCGTTTCGGGGGACTGGACGGACGTCCACCTCCGTAGGCACCATGGGGGGGCATCGCCCCAGGCCCGCTAGCCGGCATGGGCGCGTACGGCGTCGCATAGCCTGGCGGGGGTGGCGCACGGTATATCATGGGCGGCGCGCCCTGCGCATCCGGTGGCGGCATGTACGACTGCTGTGCAGGGAAGGGGTAGGGATACACAAACGCGTACGGCTGCTGCGCCACCGGATGGGGGCTCGCCGGCGTGCCAGGCGGCGGTGCGCCAGGCGGCATCATCATGGGCTGCTGCGGCGAAGGGCGCGGCGATTTGCCCGGAGGACGCGCCGGCGCACCATGGGGCGTAGGTGCCATGGGCGAGGAACTGGCAGCGAGGGAAGCACCGGGCGGAACAGGCGATGCCAGGCCCGGCGCATAGGCTGGCGCTGCTGCCATGGGCACGGGCGAGGGCGCTGTGCCCATCGGCGGCAGCGGCGCCTCGCCCACAAACGGCGGCTTGCTAGTGTAAGGACTCATGGCCACCTGCTGGCGGAACGGACGGCCGGTGTACGACCACCACACAGATGTTTTCGAGGCCTCTCCCAGCTTTTTGCTCTTGGGCGCACGGAATTCGTCGCCTACGCGCAAAGGCGTCGTGCCAGGCCGGTTCCTCAGCTCGCGCGTTCCGAAAAACGGCACACTTGGCACACTGGCACGCGCACCTGGCGTGAAAGACGCTGCTGCAGGGTTGAAAGCGGACGCTTTGGCATTCAGCTTCGTAGGCGCCTTCTTCTCCTCGGCCTTTTTGAATGGAGGAATGGCAGGGATGGTCATCGCCGCCAGCTTGGCACGCGCTTGGTCCACGGGCGCCGCGGGGTCCGTTGCAGGCGAGCTCACCGTGCTGGTCGACTTGACGTTCGATGCGTCCACACGCTTCTTCATAACCATGGCCATATCCTCGGGCATCGGCGTCTTTAGCTGGAAGGTCTGGGCCCACACCTTCAAGTCGGCCAAACGACTTTGCTTCTCTTTCTGTGCCAGCTCGGCCTTTCGTACAACCAGGCGTTCACGCTCTGAGCTGACAAACTGCCGGAAATCGGCGGTGAGTGCCTTGCCCGGGCCCGCCGTGGTGGGCGCAGGAGCCGGAGCCGGAGCCGGAGCCGGAGCCGGAGCCGGGGCAGGCGCGGGCGGCTCTCGCACCACAGCACCGTAGCGGTCCTCCTCGTTGGCCTCTTGTGCCGGCACCTGGTTCCGTTCTTCAGCCACATGCACATTCGATGTCGAGCCCTCGAGGATCTCCTTAGCCAGGCGTTCCGCCTCTTTTTCACGAGCCTTAAAGTCTTTGCCCGACTTGTCCAGCTTGGTGGTGTACATGCTCTCCTCGTAGTTCGACGTCACTCCAAAACGCGCCTCATTCTCCGCAAACTGGTCCCAAGGACCTGCGCGCGTTGATTGCTCCAGCGAGCTTGGCGCAGGTCCTGCACCCGCCGACGAATCGTCCCAGCGCTGCAAAGTGCGTCCATCGCCGCGTGCACCAGGCTGCGCACTAATCTCCGTATCCGTACGGAAGCCTGAGGCACGGCGCCGCTGCTGCGCCTGCTCCTTTTGAAGCTCCTGGGCACTGCTCACGCGAGCACCGGACGCATCGACCTCAACGACGTCGTTCAGGGCAACTTTCAGGCTAGGCAGCACCTCACCAGCGCGGACGCTATTCTCCGTTGTCTCCAACACCTGCGCTGACGCCAGCACGATCCCGGGCTCACTCGAGGCTGACAGAGTGCCAGACGACAGTACACCGACGTACCGCGTTCCACCTTGCACACTGACCACAACCATCTGGCCCACTAGCATGCTCAGCAGTGCCACATAGCGATCCACGTTCGAGCTGTCGGTGGCTGCATGCGACGAGCGATGCCACTTGCCGTGACCTCCTCCCGATGCATGTCGCGCGCTACCACCGCGTCCCCAGCCATGGGAGCCGCGGTGACCCCCATGGCCACCGCCCGGCCCTCCGCGCCCGGACATTCCACTCGTAGCGCGCACATTGCCTCCTGCCTGCGAAGAAGGGCGCCGCCCTGACGGCGCTGTGTTCATGGTCATGACGGCCCACGTCCAACGACGCACCGCCCAGCGACGCTGGCTGTCGCCCTGGACCTCTGTCACGTGGCACCGCGTGGCACCATGCAGGCCAGGCCATCCCACGCTGCTCACCCCACACGGTGGCCGCGTGGGGTGGTGCCGGCGTCATGGGCCTAGTGCCAGAGCGCTGGTACATGCTACCCATACTGCCTATGCACATTACTGTTCACATTGCTCTCTACGCCGCGTGCGCCGGCGCTGAAAACGAGCGGACTGAGGCAACCCGCCTCGCTTGCACGTGTCGCGCATGGTTCCGCGCGATGTATGCACACCTTCTCCTCCCACGCATAGTGCTTCGTGGTGACGAGCATGTGCGCCAGTTTGCCACTGCCATTTATTATAACAAATGGGGGTTGAGGGAATTGGCCGCGCGTTGCACGCGTCATATCGTGATCGAGCAAGCGGAGCAGGCAGAAGCCCTCTATGATGCGGCCATGCTTGCCAGGCGCTTTGCCACGTCTATTTACGATGCGCTGCGTATTATTTTGCACCATTGCACACACATATGCTCGCTCTACCTGCACGCTGAGCCCAAGGCCCTTACTCTCCAACGTGGCGACCCACTCTCCGTGGTGGCCGCGCGTGCCGCTTTGCAAGAGGTCGTGTGCTTGCAGAGTCCGTGGGCGGGTGATACCAACGATACCCTATGGCTGCCGTCTGGGCCGGGTCATACTAATGCGCCGTGGTCGCGCCTCACACACCTGCAGCTCCATGGCCCACGTTTCCGTATGACGCCTCGTACGGCTGCCAGTCTGGCCACGCTCCCTGCGCTGAGCCATTTGGCGCTTATTACGCCCCAGTTGGTGGATGCGGACGGGCACCGTGACGCTTCTGCCACGCTTCAGACCTTCCTTGATAAGGCGCCCACGCTGCAGCAGCTTCTAATCGTGGGCCACAATGAACCTCATTGGGTCGGCGCCGTGCGTCATTGGCAGCCGGCGCTGAGCTTGCTCGAGCGCCCGGCCGATGCACCGCCCGTGACCTTGACGCTCGTTACCGCCGCGCACCTTGGGCCCACTGTATGGGACCCCATGCTGCGCGCGCATGCATCGCTGTACAGTAATTGGATGCTAGCGCGTGCGAAGCAAGGTACTCACTGGTCCTTTCTCCATGTCGATGACGACCATACGTCCACGGAGGGCAACATCGCCTACCAAGTCGAGTCTTGGCAAGTACCTACGCGGTACAGCTTGCCGCTACTCAGACCTCCTGTAGCAGTATAGCAGGCTATGAAAAGGCGCGCTTCGCGCGCGTACCTGTCGAAGGTTTCCGCCAAGTCTTCTTTCGAGGCGCCGGGTCCACGATAGACTCCCATACATCCCGCCAGCCCAATGCATCAATCAGGTCAGAGAGGGACGCATCCGGGTCTTTTTTCGTTCGTCGCGACGTTTTGGGTGAGCGGCGCTTGGACGTGCTCTCTGGCTGTGTCATTTGCTGCAGGCCCTGCAGTACCGTAGCCCACAAACCGGACTGCTGCTGCCCTTGTTGCGCTAGGTTCCAGCCAAGTGCCACGAGGCCTGTGTAAGTGGCGCTACACATACCGTGCATAATGTTTTGTAGTGTCGTAAGACCATGCTGCAAGGTGCCAGGCTCGTCTTTGGTGCTATACCAAAGCCAGGCCCACAATACCACGTACAACACAACACCCCAACGAATCAGCCAAAACATCAAGGCAACGGTGCTGCGTACGGTGCGGTATACCATGCGCATACACATTAAAGCTGACAATATCAATAGCACGCCTGTTAGTGCTTTGGAGCTTAGCGGCTGCGTCTCCCATCTGCGTCAGTGGCCGGCCACGCACGTCTCGCTCAGCCCAGACATGTTGGGTGGAGGTGCAGGTCTCGCGAGGCGATCGACCTTGCTTTGCGTCGCACCTCCTCACCATGTCGGAGCGCAAAGTCCTGCAGAAGTACTACCCGCCGGACTTTGATCCCTCTGCCGTCCGACGAGGTCGAACGGGCGGAGGTAAACAAAAGACCGTGCGTCTGATGGCCCCGTTCAGTATGCGTTGTAACACGTGTGGCGAGTACATTTACCGAGGCAAAAAGTTCAATGCACGCAAAGAGACAGTGAACAACGACGACTACTATGGCATCCCCATCTTCCGTTTCTATATTAAATGTTCGCAGTGCAGCTCTGAAATCACCTTTAAAACGGACCCCAAGAACTCCGATTACGCCGCTGAGCATGGCGCCCAGCGCAACTTTGAGCCATGGCGTGAGAAGGAAGAAGACAAGGCGCCGCCCTCGGAATCAGACAACGAGGAAGATGGCGAAGAAGAGGAGGAAATCGATCCTATGAAGGCGCTCGAAAAGCGCATGGAAGAGGCCCAGCGCGAAATGGAAGTCATGGACGCGCTGCAGGACATTCGCACGCGCAATGCGCGCTTTGAGCGCGTCGATACCAGTGCCGTGCTTGATGCCATTGCTCAAAATAAGCGCCCCATCGAAGCAAGTACGGAGTCCGCTCCTGAGACCCACGAAGAGGACGAAGCTCTGGTGCGCAAGTACTTCCCCAAGGAGCCTACGACCGACGCTTCTAACAGTGAGAACCCCGCCGATGAAGCGGCTCCCTCTGGCCAGGACTCGTCGGAAGTGCCGCCATCGGCTGCGAGTCTGCTGAGCGAAGCCACGCGTCAGCAAATTCAGTCGCTCCCACCGCCGGCCTCTGTGACACGACCGCCAGCGAAGCGCCGCCGAGGCCCGAATGCCTTGGGTATTGTGCGCAAAACCTAATGTACTATAGATTGAATGATTGAAGTGCGTGCTCCAGGGCATCCAGTCCTTCGGAACCACTCACGCTATCACGCAACTGACGGCAGGCCGACAGATACGCTTGTACGGCGTCCGCAAGAGGCAACGACTCTTCGTCCCCGTACAGCACGGCAGCGATGACATCGTCTTGGGCCGCAGCCATGGCTTCGACAGCGTTGGCACCAGCATCACCATCGTACGTTTGCCTGTCCAGGGACTTGGCCAGCTTCGGAAGAAGGGCTAGACCTTCCGTGAGAAGCGCATGGACCTGTCGAGCCATCTCTTTCTGCTCTGCAGACAAGGACGGACTCTTGTCCCAGGCAGCCTCGAACAGGTCATTTTCGTCGGCGGTAGCATCCATGCCCTCTTCTTCGTCGTCCTTCTCCATCGCTTCGTGAAGCTCGTCAAGGCCGTCGCGCATCACCAGCTCATTTTGGCGCCACACCATGGCCATGGCCTCCAAATTGTTGCGAGGAAGACGCGCAATGTAGCCGGGAATGTGCGACTTATCGCCCTGTGCGGCATCACACAACGTCCACAACTTCTTGGTCAGGCTCAGCGACACATCGCGCGAGCACGGTGGCATGGCCACAGGCTGAGCCTGAGCACCTTCCCGCTTCTTCTGCGCCATGAGAAGAACCGTGCGAGTGCGTTCGTCCATAAAACTCTGGCAAAGCTCGGCGACATTTTCCACGAGCTCCGCCACCAGCTTGTGCACAGCGCGGGCGAAGCGTACGCCCACGGAGGCGGTCACGACCTTGGGACCCCGTGCATTCTCGCCATATACCACTTGAGCTCCCATCTCTTTCGCTAGTTGAATGGTTTCATCGTGAGCCGCTGCATCACTAAGAGTGTACACAGTTTGATGCTTGGTAGCCAGATTGGCCAGGAAGGCCAACCTGGGTACGACATCGCTAGCAAGCGACTGGAGCAGCTGTGTGGCGGATTTCACACTAGCATCGTCCACACCATCCAGCGGTCCGGCATCAGGGGGTGCTTGGGCCGATGGGCGCATAGCAAGGGACAATGCTGTCACCTCTTTGCGGATCTGTTGAATCAGTTGCGAAAGGTCGTTATAAATCTGCTTGGACAGGGCTTGACCATCCTGCTGCGCAACCCGCGCATCTACCACATGATCGGGAACACTGCCCGCACTCATGGACTGCAGCGACGTAGCACATATCACGCATAGACGCAGCAGCGTCGACGGCAGCTCCTGCCGAGTCGACATGGTGGATCTGGGCTGACTAAGCTACGCGTTGCTACCTGACCATGCGTGCGGTGCTGCAGCGTGTGAAGCAGGCGTCCGTGCACGGTGCGTAAGCTGGCATTAACACTAGTTGATGGACAGCTCGTTTCGAGTATTGGCCCAGGTATCCTTGCGCTCGTTGGTGTTACGCACGAAGATGGCTTGGAACAGGCGGATGCGCTCGTGAAGCGAATCCTCACGACGAAGTTGTGGCCTGAGGGCGCGACGATGGAAGGCAATGCCGTCGTGGCTGCCCCTGAGTCGCGCTCATGGCGCGCTAGCGTCATGGAACTAGGTGCTGACATTCTCTGTGGTATGTTTTTTCAACATTGACAATAGTGTCGCAGTTCACGCTGTACGCCAAGATGAAAGGGACGAAGCCCGATTTTCACATGGCCATGGGTGGTGATAAAGCACAGCCGCTGTACCATGCATTTCTGGCCAAGCTGCGTGATGCCTACGCGCCTGACAAGATCAAAGGTATGCGCTTAAATGCTTATGACCCCAGATGGCCAATTTGGTGCTATGATGGATGTGTCCCTTGTGAATGACGGTATGTACCAGGCCACTTACCGCAGGCCCCGTTACAATTAGTACGCTCTTTGTTCTAACAGGCAGCTATTGATACAGCGGAGAAAAAGTAATCATAGACCACACAGGCCATGTGTCTGCGTTAGCCACATTCTACGCACATGCAACTGAAAGCGCAACGCCGGTGCCGGATCCAGCGCAACGCCGTGTGGCAGTGCGCCAGGATCTGGTGTGCTCGTGACATGAAGAGATCTGCATAAGTGCTCAGTGCGTACCGTTGTGTGCGCACACCGTCGTAGATAAGTAGGAAACGCCAGGCGCTACGACCGAGCACGCTGGGGCCCCACTCGGCTGTTGTGCGAGAGCTCATGAGCGACGGAACCATGCGCTGCTCACTGCTTGCTTCGATGCCGCCCACTCCGCCAAAGGCCGTAGACATTTGCATGGTTACAATAATGGTGAGGCGTTCCTGCTCCGGAAGTTGGCTATCCCGCAGCATGGTCAATGATCGGACCATGTAGTCGATGGCTTCTGAGCGCGCCTGTCGTTGCTCCTTTGTAGCTTGAGGAGGAAGTGCATAAGGGTAAGTGAAGAAAGAAAACGAGTCGACAATGAGTAGCGATGTGCGGGGTGGCAGTCCAGGGATCTTGAGAACAGAGCTTGCTGCCGTGCCCAAATAGCTCACCAACTCGCCTAGCGTCGTGGGGCGAACCAAGTGGATACCACGTAATACCGCTTCTTGCAAAGCAGGCACTGCAGCCATGGCCGAAAAGTCTGACTTGGCCGCGACCAGCCCTGCCGTTGTGGCGAGCGAGTACAGCTCGTCCAGGTCCGCGGACGTCATTGCATGCTGGGCCATGTGCGCTAGCGTGCTAGGCTCTATGCTGCCTTCAGTATCAATGAGTACCACATGTGCACACCAGGGCTCAATCTCCTCTTGTATGAGACTGCGAAAAGTACCAAGCATGTCATCCCAATGCTCCGTCTCGGTAGCAGGGCCCACCTCGGATATGTACTCTTGAATTGTATGAAAAATGTGGCGACGGCGCTCTGCGATAGCCATTTGCATACACCAATGCGTTTTTCCGGAGCCAGGAGGGCCCACGATTTCAATCCCAGAGCCCACAGCGAATCCTTTTTGTGGCGCGCACTGCTCGTGCTGTGGGTCCGGTTTGGCAAAGGCTCCACTTGAATGCCATTGCCCCACGTACTGATCCAAAGCATCCAAGCCACATAGATGCCGCAGTGGCTTTCGAATGATCGGCACCACATCTACATCTATGTTGGAAAGCTCAAGTGCCTCCTCATCATCGTCAGCGTCCCAAGCCAACGTGGGTGGCTCAGGTGATGGAACCTCTTCCAACTCCCATGTCGGCAACGGAAGCTGAGACAAAGGCGTCAAGTGCCTTTCTTCTCCCGTAGGCGTAGCTGGAAATAAATCCGCCGCGCGGAGCGGTGCCCATTCGGCACCCTCACCCACGCGCGGCGTGCCGCGGTGCATCATGGCCTAGCGAGCGTTGCACCTCCACTCCCAGGCGGAAGAGCGCCACGTGCGGGCCGTGCGCGGTGGATTCAGGTGGGACGTCGGGACCGTGTTCTGCCGCCATGTCGTTGGATTTGCAGCAAGTTTTGGACTTTGCCATTGAGCTCTCGAAGCAGGCTGGTGAAGCCATTGTAAAGGGCTCTGAGACTCGATTCGAGAATGCAACTGGTTTCGACGAGAAGAAAAATACAGCGGACCTAGTCACGGAGACGGACCAAAGCACGGAGAAGCTCGTTTGCAGTGCTATTCAGGCCAAGTACCCGGACCACAAGTTTATTGGAGAAGAGAGCTGGGCAGCTGGAGAGCGTCCAAAGGTCACAGATGAGCCTACGTGGATTATCGACCCCATTGACGGCACTACCAACTTTGTCAAGGGATTCCCTTTCGTGTGTATTTCGATCGGCTTTGTGTACCAGAGCGAGCCGACCATTGGCGTGATCTTTGCGCCTTTCCTGGGATATCTCTACGCTGGACGTAAGGGGCATGGCGCCTTTGTGACCACACCGCTGCATCCCGAGCGTCGTGCTCTTCCGCTCGTCCAGCCTCAGCCCCTGTTGTCGTTCAAGCAGGCTCTCATTGCCTTTGAGTGGGGCTCTGACCGATCGTCTGGAGTCATGGAGAAGAAGTCGCGCTCGTACCAGCGCCTTGTGGGCGATCGTGCTGGTGGTGTACAGGGCGGAGAGATGGCACTCGGTGTGCGCTCGATGGGCTCTGCGGCTCTCAACTTTGCGCATGTTGCGATGGGCTGCCTCGATGCCTACTGGGAGATTGGTTGCTGGGCATGGGACGTGTGTGCTGGTATTGTGATTGCTCGCGAAGCGTACGTACAACAAACTAACAGAACAGCGGATGTGTTGTCGTGGGTTCCAAGGCGCACGCTCACCAGGTCGTAACCGAGGGACCCTTCCCCCCTCCTTGCACCCCGGATGTGCTCACAGGTCGCAAATACTTGGTGGTGCGCGCGATGGGCGACTCGAGCTCTGAGTCTGGTGAAGCATTGCAGAAACGTCTGATTCAGACGTACTATGACGCTATCGAGGAATGGGATCCATAGATGCACTCTAGCGATGACGAACACCGACCAAAGGAACGCCTTTGAGGCCATCACACACAATGTCCAGTGCCTTGGCATCCGAGTTGAGTGTATTGGTGAGGTGCACCAAGCCTTGCTGTAGCGAGTTGAGGATATGCGCAATTTCATCAAAGGAAGACTCGTCCACAACGACCCATTCCGTGCCACCCCCGGGGTTTTGCGCCTGCATAGCCTCCCTCCGAGCACGAACCACACCCAGTTGCGCCCAAAGGCTATTCAACTGCGCCCGCAAGTGCGCATGTTCGGTGGCAGGGGCTGCAAAATCACCCACAGTGCCGTTCAGCTGAGCTTCACAGTTCTCCAGCGAAGCCTTGACCATGTCTTCGGTCGCCGTGAGACTTTGGCCACGCAGCGCAGGGATAAGGAACGAGCTGTCTTTCACCAGAGACAGCAGTCGTTGGTGAATCCGCATCTGCGTCATCATGGCCGTCTGTGCACGCACAGCATTAGACAGGTCATGCTTCTGCTGTAGCGTGGCAAGCTGCTTCGTCAATTCCGCCACTTTGTTGCGCTGGCGCGTTGCCTCCGCCATTTGCGCATTGGCACGAGTTTGCAGGTCGCCAAAGCCGACCGCCAGAACGGGGTATAGTCGATCAGGCTCGGGATTCTCCTGCAACGCTTTAGCCCAAAGAGCATCATGCATAGGTCCCACTGCATCTGGGCGGCGGACACACAGCTGCTGCTGACTTGCAGGATCAGGTGCACGGTTGTAGAGATAGTATTGGAACTGGCATGTGCTAAGATTGGATGTATCCCAGCTCATCGCAATCCGCTCCAGTTGCGCATTCAACGGCGCGCCAAGTTTCTTATCTTGTGCAGGCTGAGCCACTGCATTCGGCATAGCCGTCTGCGACGTAGAAAGTGTACTTGTAGACGTCCCCAAAGGATTGGTGGTCGTCGATGCACCCAAGGCCGGCTTCGCGCCAAACAGACCACCGGTCGAAGGCTGGGACTGGGATGCGCCAAAGAGCCCACCAGATTGCGTAGCGTTCGTCTGAGTATTGCCAAACAGGCCACCTCCTTGAGCCTGAGTGGGTGCAGCTCCGAAAAGACCGCCATTGGAGGTTCCTTGTGCCTGAGACAAGCCAAACAGGCCACCAGTAGGTTGGCCCGCCTGGCTGTTACCAAACAGCCCTGCTCCACCTTGGTTCTGTGTTACAGGCGCAGCAGCGCCCAAGGGAGCACTGGCATTCTGGCCGGGAGCAGCGCTCTGTCCAAACAGGCCGCCGGTTTGTCCTTGGGCGGACGGATTGTTGAATGTGGTCCCGGTTGTGCCACTGGGAGCATTTCCAAACATAGTTCCCGACGCATTGTTTGTGCTGGCACCAAAAATACCAGTAGAAGGCGCCGTTGCCGTCTTATTCTGCGTATTGGTCTGGCTGCCAAAAAGAGACGTGCCGGCTGGCGGCTGTTGCGTTGGCTGGGCACCTGAAGACGAGGCGCCAAAAAGAGAGGACCCCTGCTGTCCCGGCTGGGACGATGGGGCCGAGCCAAACACGCTCCCTGAACTAGCGCCAAACATGGTGACTGCTAGCACGGACGCGCAGGGAGACAAACGGGAAGGATCACGATGGAGACGCATCACCGCACTCCCCCTGTTACTATGATGACTAAAGACTAACAGTCCGGCACAGCGACCGGAATCTTGACCGTGGTGGCCAAACCACTCAAGGAGGTCTCCTTGTATTTCGTATGCATATCACGCGCGGTGAGCCTTGCTGCGTTAATAGCTTCGTCTAGTGTTACAGAGTGAACGCCATCGGAAGACAAGGCAAGGTTCGCACTAACGACCGCCTTCACTGAACCCACTGCATTTCGCTCAATGCACGGGGCTTGCACAAGTCCATCCACTGGATCGCATGTCAGGCCCAGATTATGTTCAATAGCCGTCTCAGCAGCTTGCTCAATCACTTCTGGGCTGCCACCCATGCAGGCAGCAAAGGCGCCCGCTGCCATGGAACAGCTCGTACCCACCTCTGCCATACAACCGCCCTCCGCAGCACTGATGGTAGCACCCCGTTTGAAAAGCATGCCGATCGCAGCAGCTGTTAGGAGGAAAGTTTTCACGAGATTTTCCTCGTCTTCCGGTGTGAGAGCGACAAATTCCACAACGTAACGAAGCACAGCCGGAATAATGCCAGCAGCCCCAAGCGTAGGGGCAATGACAATTCGTCCACCTGCAGCCACTTGCTCGTTGGTGGCAATGGCCCAACAGGAGAGCCAATCCATCGCTGGGAAGTTGGTTCGACGCGGGGGTACAGGCATGATTTCATGGTGGAAAGA
Source organism: Malassezia equina (assembly GCA_029542865.1). Taxonomy (NCBI): domain Eukaryota; kingdom Fungi; phylum Basidiomycota; class Malasseziomycetes; order Malasseziales; family Malasseziaceae; genus Malassezia; species Malassezia equina. Next base: position 147,595 of record CP119900.1, read on the forward strand.
ACCACGAATGCGAGGAACTCGCTTGGTACCCCTTGAAGCCACAGCAGGAACCTCGGCACCAGGCGGAACACGTTTGGACTTCGTTTCCAGTGTAGATTCTGACGAGGCAGGGCCGCTCATATTACCCAAACGACGGGGACCCATGTACAGGCCCCGCATGAGACGGGCGTAGAGCTTAGGCGCTCGTCTCTTCATTCGCAAGGAGCCAGGCAAAATCTGTTGTTCACTCATGACACCCGCACGAATACCTTCATCCATCACTTGCCAAATATTCATAATTTTATCATGAATCTCCTCAGGAGTATACCAAGTCAGTTCATTTTCATAAACGATCTGTGCAATAGTCAAATTGTGCTTCCGTGAAATGGAAAGCAGCTGTGACATATTGCGGAACGGAAATGGGGGCTGTTTATGTTCCTCCGTTTTTGATGGCTCAGAATCACTATGCTGAGGCAAAAGTGGTACAGAAGCTTGTTCGTTGTGGAGCGAAGAACCATCCCGGCGTTCACTGCCCGCGTCATTACGTCGGATGGACTTGTAAAACACATTCTCTAGAACGTCGATAGGATGATGATCTGTCACTTCAGGTGAGAGAGTAATAGGGTTGGAAGAGTCGGCCTCGTTCAGCGGGGCAGAGTCAAGACGCATAGGCCGGGGACCTACTGTATCGGCCACAGCCATTTTTCCATTAAGTACAAAACCACCTCCAATGCTGTAAAAGTCATTTGTGGCCAAAAGGTCACCGTCGTCATTGAATACGCTGAAGCGCATGCCATTTGAATGCATAGGAAGCACTTGACCCCATTTCCACTGCATCGTTAAAGGGGTCCACATACCTCTAAGTCTTTGTCAAAGTCGAAGTGGATTTGTTTGGAAGGACCTTGCTCAATGGAATCCTTGCCCAATGTGAGCGTTTTCGTCTTGACGATATCTTCATATCTGGTGGGAACGCTCTCTGTGTCCACTGTTTCACAATCCGCACCTTCAAGACCGAGCAGCAATGCTTGAGGCGTCATATGACCTTTGCCTGTCGCAGCTAGGCTTCCGTAGAGAGCTAGTTTGATCTTGGCGACCGAGTTGAGAAGTCCTGACTCTCTCAGATCATGGACAAAAATGGCACCTGCACGCATGGGCCCTACTGTGTGCGATGAAGAAGGGCCTATTCCAATAGAAAAGAGATCAAACATGGAGATCACAGCATGCTCTGTTGTACTAGTTTGAGTCTCGTCCATGGATGGCTCCTCAGGATGTTTTCCCTCAAAATGGGCATGAGAAAATGAACGTGGTGCATGATCATCCAGCAGTACACTCGAGGTTAGGAACGTGCGATGAGAAATAAGCTTATTGTAGCGAAAACGCGCTCTTGTAGCTGTCTGTAATGCCGACGCAGTCAGCGGGGCCGCCCTGCGTAGCATAGTGTGGTTGTGGCCAGGCACGATATGGGGATGACTAAATCCTGCCAATCATACACTATTTATTCGTCGGTTTGCAGATGTCGCAACACGCTTTCAAACACATTCAACGCATCTCGTTGCATGTGCGCCAATGTTTGCGTAGTGCTGCGCGGCAAGGACGTTGAAGCAGCACCTGAATTGGCGCGATCGCGCGAAACGCCTGTACTGGTAGCATGTGTGCGCGAAACGCGAGGTGGCAATGCATTCGGGAGATGGAATCGAGGTCCCTGAGAGGTGTTTCGGCGCCATAGACGTGGTCCCAGGGGCGAAACAACGCGGTGGGAAGACCGAGAACGTCTCTTGGCTGCGGTATCATCCAAAGATACATTTGCGAGAGCAGATACAGGTGCACCTTTGTTAGATTTTGAGTCATGTTCTTTAGAATCAAGCATAGGCATTGATTGCGTCATAGATACGGGCACCTCGTCTGCTGAGTCCTCCGACGCATCATCGTACTCCGTAACGGCCTGCGCATCATCCATTTCGGCGTGAGAGCGATTCATTTGCTGGAAAAGATCATGCATCAAAATGCCGTAGCGATCCACTAACGACTGTGCAGCACCTTCGCCAGCTCCAAAGCCAGGGAGCGCAGATTCATAATCCGACCAAGAATAGTTGAAGAGTTCTGGTGGCGTGGGAAGCTTGTCATTGAGTTGAAGACCATTCGAGCTGGAAGACTCAGTAGAGGGCCATCCTGGAGGGATACGGCAGTAAGCAATATGAATGAGCAAGAGAGCGGGGATGACTTGGAACGCCTTAAGGGCGGCTGGCGACAAAGGTGCTTCTTCGTTTGCCTGCTCGGCGGATCTGCACATACCCAAGTGCTGCAAAGCATCAGGGTCTTGGAGTAAGGTCCGCAACACAATGATCGTGCTTCCAAGTGCCGCAAAGGCCTCCCTCAAAGCCTCACGCGCCAAGTCCTCGTCCCCATTGTCGGTCTCGTCCGGTGCTTCTTCATGGGAACTTTCCGGAAAGTTCGAACAGAATTGCCGCATAAGCCGCTCGAACACCTGAAGGTCGTGAAGCTGATCAGCAACCAATAACGGGTTGATCACGTAGCAGTCTTCACTTCCCACCGGCAAGGCAAAGTGGCCACGCCAAGCTTCAAAGTCCCCTGAAAGACCAACAGGCGTCTGCGTTCCTGATTCATTTTCATGGAACATGCGTGTGTGTCGATGGGCGTTGGTGCGGCTGACAGAGCGCAAAGCATGGGCTAGCTGGGTGGGTGTCGGTACCCGGCGAGAGCTTGGATCATTGGCCAAGAGAGAGTTCAATACAGCACTGGACGGTGCATTCCCGGATGTACGACCGAATGTGTGGACGAATTCCGCATTCACCACGGATGCTGGGGCGAAGACACTGCGTGAGGTAATGGCCACGAGTCCTTTCCAAATTGTATGAATAGCAACAGAGATAAACCACGCTTGGCCATCTCGACCACAGCGATCGACAATGCGCAACATTAGCAGACGGTACACCGCATCGAGACGTTCTTCCAAATCCTTATACCAAGGACCTTTAGGCGCGTTGCCATCTGCCTCGAGGTCTCGCACAGGGGGGGAGTGTCGGGGTTGGAATGGAGTCGGGCTGGCTCGTAAGATGCAGGAAGTTAGCGAGGACTTGATATTCACAAGAAGAGGTTGCACGACGTGGATAATGCTTGCTTCCATTTTTTCTCTCAAAGGGGACAAGATATCATGGACAAATGGCGGCATAGGCTGCTTCGCGAGACCTTCCGCAGCCGTAGGCACGAGCAGATTGGGTGAATGTAGAATAGCCAAAGGCGGAAGCCCCTCTAGACAGCGCTCTAGACTTTCTTCCACAATCCACTCCAAGCTGATCAGAGCCAAGTTGAACTCCATCGCCGCTGGAATATTTTGGAGACCCCGTACAGAGAGTGGAATCTGAACCGAGGTTGGGTCAATACGCCAAGAGACAAGCTGTGACTCGATACGAGATACAAAGTGTGATACGGCCTTCAAAATGGTACGTGAAACGGCGCGAAGGAGATACGGGTCCACACTTTCGGCATTATGGAGCTCATCCACAACAGTTCGCGTCATCTCAATCACGCACACACGGTTGGGGAGGTGATTGGAGCCATAGATAATATGTTGAATGCGAGGCACAGTAATAGACTGCCCAGTAAAGGGAGAAGTGCCAGTATGAGTCATGGTTGGTACATTGTGGTCTTTGGCGGTCACAAAGGCGCGATTGACAAGCTCGTTCAGTCGCATGGAGAATTGCGACAAACGAGAAGAATCCACATCAGGAACTGGTGTTGGCATCACAAGTTGTTTGGAGGTAGTGGGCGACGGGGTCATCGGTTGTGCTGGTATAATTTTTGACAGCCCAGCTAGCGACAATACACCCGGGCGGATTCCAAATCGTTTTGTGGGCTCAGAAGACTCATTTTCGGGCTGAGTTGGTGGTTGAGAAGGTTGTGTGTTTGAATTAGGAAAGATAGCCATGCTGAAGAAGCCCGTAGATCAGTAGAAGGGTACGCGCTATTAGTCTGGTTCCGAAGCGAGATCTGAGAGAAGGAGCTCCTTCAAAATAGAGCGGGTGCGAGCAATGATGGAAGAGATACAATTCTTATTCAGTAGAAAGCAGGAAAGATCAACCATAGAGGTCGAGGAGTTTCGACCGCACAGGCGTGAGCGCTGGTAGCTAGCGAAGCTAAGAGGTGGGAAATATATTCGGCACATGTCGAACCCAATATTATGTAACAACTTTGATCCAACCAGCCTATCAGTTCTGAACAATCACGCGTGAACATGCTTCGCGACTTGCTCATCACACCACGTTGCAACTACTGTCAGTTCACTTCACGTACAGGCATTTTGGACAGAGACATCATTGGCAACAGAGATGGGTTGACATTCGCGGGCCCAAGGAACAAAGTAGGCACCACCCTTAGTAGCTGCTTCAGGGGCCGTATTTAGGTATAACTGCGTGATGCAACCCATCTCTTGCGGGTAGAGAACCGCATGGTGCAACAGAGGCATTATTGCTCCAGCGACTCCAGACCTCCATTCACGTGTGAGCTCGGTCCTGAGAGCTCCGGGATGACAAGTTGAACTGGCGTCAGTGTCCCAAAGACGTACAAGACAATGCCTTTGTCCCCATAGTTCCGCTGATACCATTTCGCACCTGGCATTAGATACACTCACTTACTCAAAATATTGCAAAACTTATGTTAGCGAAAGTACATACCTTGCTGCTTCCATAGGCGCGTGTTGCAGCGGGCATATAGAAGGGCAAATCCTTCAGGCCCGTGTAGTCATCAGGATCAAAGCCCTTGCTGGAAGTTTGGCGGTGTACCAGGCTGGACGTAAAGCATACGCGAGGGGGGCGATCAGGCGTGAAACGAGCTGATTCCAACAAGGCAGGCAAAAGAAGCTTGGTCAGATAGTGGTGACCAAGGCTGTTCGTGCCGACGTGCAGCTCGTAACCATCCTTCGTTTCAGCACCAGTAGTAGGATTCATCACACCGGCATTGTTAAACAGCATGTCAAGCTTCTTCTCCTTTGAGAGATAGTTCTTAGCAAAAGATGAAATGCTCGACAGACTCGCCAAGTCAAGAGGTAGATACTCGACCGTACCAGGCAGATTCAATTCTTGGAGTTTCGAAATAGCAGCATTCGCACGCTCCGTGTTGCGTGCACACAGATAGACTTTCGCATTCTTGCGCAGTAATTGTTTCACTGTTTCGAACCCAATACCAGAGTTTCCGCCGGTGACGATGGCAACCTAGGTTAATATACACAACGCACCCTTCCACTTTGATCAGGAATCTCATCCACTGACCACTTTGGTGCAGGACTACCATGAGTCTACGAAAACGTACGGATACACAGCACTGATCACACTCGACATGCTAGGTTCAAACAATGTGGGGAGTAGGTTCGGGTCGACGCGGGGAAACGCACGTACACGTAAGCAAGCTACGAGACCGACGGCATGATGCATGGATCACATACGTAATGCAATGAGCTCATCAAAGAAGCTTGCCACTGAAAGTTAGATACGATATGCACGTACTAGTATCTTGTACCATATTGTCATATGCAATTGGCTCAGCTTCACCCAGGCGTGCCCATGGCACATAATAGCCACCACCTTCCTTGCCGGTCTCTGGAGCGGTCGCGGCATAAAGATGTGTCAGGGCAGCCTTGCTGGTTTCTTGTAAGACATGTGCTCCAACAATCTGACCGATGAAAACCGTCGAAACATTGGTGATATTCCGAGCAATATCGCATCTCACGAGGCCAGGATTCACAGCCGAAAATATAACGTCTTTTCCGTACAAGCGATCGAATTTAAGAGCAGTTAAGACGGTCATCATTTTGCTATTAGAATATGCTTGGATGAAGCTAGGAAGAATCGTGAAACTCTTTTCCCCAGAAGGATTGCGAGGATCGAAACCTTTTTTTGTGGCATAATGATGGCTTATACTGCTAGCAAAACAAACGCGGGGAAGTCGACCAGTGGTAGGATTTTTGGAGGCAAGAAGCGTGGGCAAAAGAAGTTTTGTGAGATAGTATGGTCCAAGTGCATTCACACCGAGATGGATCTCATAGCCCTCCTTGGTCACACCACCATTGGGCTCGAGTATACCAGCGTTGTTAAAGAGCAGATCCAAACGCTTTTCCTTCTTTTGAAATTCACTTGCGAAATGTTGGATGCTCTGAAGGCTTCCAAGATCCAAATGCATGAATTCATAAACACCCGGGGGCACTTCAGGGTCATTCTGAAGCTTATAGAAAGCATTACGAGCCCTTGCCTCGTTCCTTGAGGCAATATAAACTTTCGCGCCCTTGATTACGAGCGCTTTGAAAATTTCGAAGCCAATGCCCGAGCTGCCTCCCGTTACAAGAGCGACCTGAATGAGTTGATAAAACATACCATGCCACTTAGATCTGGCACTTTCTCGATACTCCATTCAGCATCCGGACTGCAATGTAAGAATCTTTGCACATACGGAAAACATTGTGACCATATAGAAGGGTGTAGCATGGTGTAAAGCAAGATGTGGGTGGAGCGGGTCCTTGCACGCGCTCTTCTCCACATCGCATAGTCCATGTCCGAGCAGGTGAGTGTGAAGAACCTGCGCGCCATTTTCGAGAATGCACGAGCGCCAGTCTCCCTACTTCCTACGTCACAAAATCATAGAGCCTCTCAAAACTCGTCCACGGAACTCGGGCAGGCACCAGTGACGGGCACACAGCTTCCGCCCATCGAATCGACCCCAGAATCGGATGCACGCCCGGACCATCGTCCTGAAGTTGATGCAGTTGAACAGCCAAACTCATTTCCATCTGAGCCTGTTGATTCGGGCATACTTGAAACACAGCCTCTATCGCTTCTGGATGTCGACAATGACAGTGCCATAAGCGGGCCACCCAATCCTGTCCACACGGACCCTTCGGCAGGAAACCTTTCTTCTACCTACGCGCCTAGTTCCGATCACGAGTCGCCTTCCTCTTCTGATCTGAGGCATGATCAGAAGCTTTCAACTGGGAGCATGAGCGTGACACAGCCATTAGAATCTCCGCTATCCAGTGCCCTCAGCCCTGCTCCAGCGATATCAGAAAACAAATCACAGGCAAGACCTCTTCGACCTCCAAAATCGAAATCCAATACAAAGCCGCAGCCGGAAAAGTCAGCGTCTATCGAGGATATAGACGCGCGCCTCTCGAAGATAGAAGCTGGGAAGGCAGCTGCCCCAGCTTTACCAAAGCGCCCGGATGGAACATCGAAAATGCTGGTGAAAGGTTCAGTACCTTCTAGTTTGACTCCAAAGAATGGAACTCGCCGTCCAGCCCTATTGCCACCAACACAACGTAAAGATGATCTTGCCCCTGCATCTCAACAAAGCACGTCGCCACAGGACTACGAGATGATACCAGGACCAGCTACCTTTGATTCTCTTTTTGAGAAAGTATGCATCCAAGCTACACCGCACCCGGTCGTTCGTGCTGGTGCTGTGAAAGTGATTTGGAATCGCAGCAAACTTCCGCCGTCGGATCTATCCTATATATGGCGCACAGTCACTGACAATGACCCTACATGCTCTGCCCTCAACAGAGAGCAATTCGTTTCAGGATCTCGTATGATTGATGAAAAACTGCAACATAGGCCGACGACGAACCACACATAGACAACTACCTTCTTGGTCGTACCTTGCTGGCGGTAAGGCCTGAGCTTCCTCCTCCACATCAGCCAGGCTGGCCACCTTGCCTAGCTCCGTAATTTCGGTGTTGTAGATCGGCCGAATAACGGGGCGTGGCGCGAACGCGTCGCGACGTCTGAACCTACGGCATCGGCGGCCAGCGCGTTTGACCATGGTTCGCTGTGTCACTTTTGAGATTCGGTGGCACGATACATTGCCTATATACTCCTGTGACTTTCAGCCTATTTCATCTTCGAGACTTACCAATGTACTGGACCACAATTTAGGCCAAGGTACGTACGGATGGCAATTTTTAATGCAGCAGCCTCTGGACTCCCTCCTGGTCAGAGTCTCTCTGGCAACAGCGAAGACGCCAAACAAAGTGAACATCATGCACCAGTTCTAGCTGGGGGACAAAGCTGGCGCTTGGCTACTGCAGGTGGGGACAACAATGTGCGCATGTGGATGATCCACCCCAATATCCCGTCCCCTGCCGCGCTAGCCGCCTCGTCCAGTGCATCGCCGCATCCGCCCCGCGCTGAATATACGTCGACATTGACCCGACACACTGGCGTTGTAAACGTTGTGCGTTTTTCGCCCTCTGGTGAAATATTAGCGTCTGCTGGAGATGATGGAGCCGTTCTCTTCTGGGTGCGCAGCAATCAGACACAGCAAGCCTTTGGCGAAAGCCACTTGAATTCAGCAGATCCTGACTCACAATATGATAAGGAGTCATGGCGCGTGCGGCTGATGACGCGAGCTACAACGCAGGAGCTATACGATATGACATGGAGTCCTGATGGCGATATGTTAGCTGTCGGTGGTACCGACTTTGCAGTGCGCCTTATTCAAACTTCGACGGGAGCTGTGCTACGTGAAGTGTCAGATCACTCACATTATATCCAAGGAGTTGCGTGGGACCCATTGAACCTCTTCCTTGCTACCCAGAGTAGTGATCGCTCCGTGCACATTCATCATTTGGTTCGGAATGCCAACAATGAGAAAGTGGACCTTTCCCAGGCTAGCAAAAACCAGCGCACTGACATGAGGATAGTTCATGCGTCAAAACCTCATGACGAAACTTCTCGAGACGATGCCGAGTCTTCGAAACAGAAATCGAATCTTCCCACAATTTCACCCGCTTCCGAGAAGCAAGTGTCGGATCAACAACCAGACTCTGGTGATCATACGCACAAGATGTACGGTGATGATCGATGCAGCAGTTTTTTCCGTCGCTTGGCATTTTCCCCCGATGGAGCCTTGTTGGCCACGCCCACGGGTCAATATATCGCCGCTGTGCCACACGCCAATGACGTGACCAAGACCTCCTCTGTTTCTACAGGCTCTGTGTACATGTATGCTCGTGCTAGTTTTGGGCGATCGCATGCTCCTATCGCCGTGCTCCCTGGACACAAGACAGTTACGCTGATCGTTCGTTTCTCGCCCATCTTATATCACCTACGAGACACACCAGAGGGTGCGAACAAAGCAAGTGTTTTTGCTCTTCCTTATCGGATGGTATATGCTGTTGCCACACAAGATTCTGTGTGGGTTTATGATACCCAGCAGGCTGGACCTATATGCTGCTTTAGCAACCTACATTACGCGTCCTTTACGGACTTGGCTTGGTCGCCAGATGGACAGGTTTTAATGATGTCATCGTCGGATGGCTATTGTTCTACCGCTGTCTTTGACTATCATGAATTGGGTCAGCCGTATAACTACGAAAAGCAGCCATCTTTGCAACGGACCAATCAGACCAGTGTCGAGCCCGTGATGCCCATACCCACCCCGGAGAAGGATGCTCTTCCTACAATGGAGGATGCATCAGCGCATGCCACAAGTACAGCATCCGTCCGCTCTGCGCCGGAAACAAGTCCTACCGCGAAAAAAAGCGAGCCGAAGAAGAAACGCCGTGTGGCGCTCAAGTTTGAGGGGCCTATCCCGCCATCGTAGATAGCCACGTGTAGCAGTGCACTGTTCACCTCCACGTTGGGGGCACACGACTCGATTCGACCATGGGCGATAGGGAAACTTGTGCGTATGGCTCGTATTCTAACCATAGTGCTTGACATGGGGTTCCAAGAGAACCGTGTCGATTGGTCACTCCAGGAAACATCTGGTGGACTTCAACAGGCATTAGATCACCTCGAGGCCCATCAGGATGAGCCCATGCCTGAGAACTGGAGAAAGCCGCCACCCTCTGCTTCAACGGGACAGACAGAAGCAGTCGCAAAATCTATCAAATGTAACACCTGCGAAAAGGTGTTTCGAAACATGGATCTTGCTATGTACCATGCGGACAAATCAGGTCACGAAGATTTCAGTGAGAGTACCGAGGAAATCAAGCCCTTGACCGAAGAGGAGAAGAAGGAGAGACTCGATGAGCTGCGCGCCAAGGCTGCTCTAAAACGCGCTGCTCAAGAAGAACAAAATGCCAAAGAGCGTCGCGCTAATGAGATCATTCGGCGCAAAGCTGGTCAAGAAGCCGGTCAAGCTCGGGAAGAACTCGAGCGCAAGGAACGCATCAAGGAGGCAGAGAAAAAGAGACGCGAACGTCAAGAAGATATCGCAGCCAAAGAGCGTGTGCGGCAGCAAATTGAGGAGGACAAGCGCCGTCGTGCAGAAAAGGCTGCAATAGAAAAAGCCATGCGGGAAGGACGCGCAGGGCCCGCACAGCCTGCCGCGACACTGGCCCAAGGGATGCCTAGTAACACCAGCTCTGCTACGGAGACGCGCTTGCGCGTGCGGGCCCAAGGTGGTATGTGGATGGGAACAATGCGAGTCGATGCCACGTTGGGCGATGTGGAAAAAGCCGTGCTGCTCGATGGCAAAGGGCAGGGTGCAGCTTCTTTGACGGTACGTCATACAATACACTGATGCAGTTTTCTACGACATTCCCCCGGAAAACATACACAGTCGAGGAACATTCCAAGACACTGAAAGAGTTGGGCTTGGTTCCTAGCGCAGTTCTAGAGGCGTCATGATTGTAGACATAGCCATAAGAGCAAAGGCGCAAATCCAATAAGTCCCACTTGACGAGCTAGACGACGGAGACACCCTAGGATATTGCTACTACGCGCACTGAATCGCAAGGTGCGCGTTCGATGCGGGGTGTTGGATGCGTGACTGGGTAAGAGAGAGCCAACCGGTTCATATTGTCCATGTCTCACAAGCAGATAGGCCATCGTCAGAACAAACAGGGGCAAATATATGCCCGTCCATAAGAATATTTGGTTCGGCAATAAACATGGCATGTAATCAATCCCATGACCCTCAGAGGTAAGTTGAAGCCAGGCATACCCTGGACGACGAACACCCTCGGTCATAGACATAGATTTGACAGTGAGTTCGGGGACATCAGAAGCATTGAAGCCAGGTACGCTGTAGATCTGGTTTTGGCGGAAATTCTGGTGAATTACTTCGCAATGGTCATGATCATCGCCAGAAAATACGACAGCTGGTTGGATGTTCTTTAAGACGTAATTTGTGACATCTTCTCGTACCAGGTTTTGGTATGTGCGGGCCGTGTCTCCGCCTTGGAAAATCTCCCCGCCGGGAAGCGGAGACCGATGGGACTCACGAAACACGCCGTGGAAGGCTGAACGCCATGGTATATCACAAGACCTCTCCTGCGCTCTGCGTGAAAAAGGAACGTGGGTGAAAAGAATGCGGGGCACTGCATTAGTCAAGAAAACACACCTTCGGGGTGGGTATGCGTACCCAGCCAATCAATCATTTGGGATGTGGAAGCAGCATGGGCTTTGGCGTTGGTCAAACCCTGCTCAGACGCCCAGGGCGCATCGTCGAGAGCCTCCATTCCGACAAGAGCTGGCCCATTCACGACAACAAGCTCATGGGATACAGACTCCAATGCATTGATAGATATAGGAATGCGTGCATCCCATGATAATTTGCCTTGTACGTCGGAAAGCATAAACTGGTCGTTAACGTGAGGTGCATATTGATGCTGGAACCATGTAGCGGCTCGCTCGTTTTTTGAACTGGGCATTCCTGTTTCTGGCTGCGGTAGACCAATGTCATGATTACCAGGGAGCACCAAAGCAGGGTATGGGTCCTGCCTGGATCGCCGCGAAAGGGGCTGGCCAGTGCTACGCAAGACCGTTATGCCAGGAAAGAGTGCCAACCAATTCGCTTGACTCTGAGACCAAAAATCGAACTTCTGGTACCAGCGCCCACGATCCGTCATATCACCTAGAAATACCACAAGATCTGCGGGCTTGGGACCGGGCCAGAGCCAGGCGCCGATACCATGTTTAGAGAGAGCAAGCCACGCTTTCCGCAAATACTCGTTCGAAAAGTGCGAAATGAGTGATTGCCATATAGGAGATATGGGGCCATAAGTACCCTTTTCAACAATTTGAGGATCACTCAACACAAGAACACGGAAAGAGGACTCCTGTAAGCTGACTCAACATACCTTGGCACTCGGAGCAAAATCACAGCGACTCGAGGCCCAGTAAAATGTGCCGCGCTCCAGAAACAGCACAACGAGGCACCAAGCCATAGAAATTGTGTGGATATACCATGGTGCCAGAAGGATACGGGCGGCGTAAGGTTGAAACCACCGATAGCCTCGAAGCATCAGTAGCACGGAAGGCACCCGCGGCGCGCCTCCCCATCACCTCCACATGCGCGTCTGTATACTATAAAACCAGTTCTGCTCCGACCATGACGTGGTCCGAGCTGCATACACCGAGACGAGGTACGCCGGAATGCAACACGGATTCTGGGTGAAGTATAAGGAGGGAAGACACTGTAGGAAAGTCAGGTCCTTCGTGAGAGGCATTGGGGGCGAGCAATATGTAATCGAGGGTCAAGCGGAACAAGCTCGAGTGGAGCGTCCATTTGGGCTCACAACTTTGAAGTTGGCGAGGATCCGTAGGTGTGGGTGATTCTGTTTGGTCGTAGCGTTCGGGCGCATTCCCTCGATCTTTGAAAAATTCGGCGCCATGCTCGGCTAAGGATGCATAGGTAGAGCCATAGGCACTCAAGAAATGGCTCGGGCGACCCTCCATGGTAAAGCGACCGCAATGGGCTAGTTGGGAAACAGTGAGTAGCTCATTGTCTAAAGCAGGTCGATAACGGCCAAGAATACGGTCCTCATCACCCTGCTCTGAGACGGTCGCAGCACAATGAACAGTACGTAACCCCCGCGCTTCGTCCACCGACGTATGGACAACGCGAGAGGGCGCTAGGTCAGCCTCCATGCTGCGCATGTACGTGTCGGCGCCACCCGTCAGCAGAGTGTAGGAAGAGGAATGGGGCTGGTCGTTCAAGTCCCCTGCAAAAACAATGGGCCATTTGCTCCATGGCTGCTGTGGATCTTGACGCAGCTCGTTCAAGGTGTGCGTGATAATGGCCGCTTGGCGCACACGCTCATAGGCATAGCGAGGGTGCCAGAACAGGTGCGTGGTGGCTACCACTATGCCTCCCTCTTTGTCGGCGAAAGGCAAAGCCACAATCATGGCGATGTTGCGAGTGATGCGCGTGAGACTCGGACCTTGCACTTCATGGTCCCAAGGGGCCATGTCGTCCAAAGTAAGAACGCGTTTCATGATCGGAACCTGAAACGAAGGACGCTCCCCAGGCTTGCTGCGCCATGCAATCATCAGTCCGTGCTTCTTATTGGCATACCCGCGTTCGTATTCGTACGCGTATCCCATTTTCTGAACGGCAGGCCCAAGCTCATTGATAGAGTCTACCTCTTGGAAGCAACCCACGTCAAAATCATGGCTTCTAAACTCGGCAACAATACCTGGAAATCGTGTCCGGTACTTTAAGCAGTCGCTGCCAGGAAACAGCTCACGTCGCACTAGGCATTGAGCGAGCATATTCCAAGACACGACACGTACGCGGGTGCCACTTGCCTCGCTATTCACGGGCACCCATGAACGAGCGTGGATAGCACCTGAGGTATCCTCTTTTCCATTCTCTTGTTTCTGAGCCGCAGATTGTTTGCGACGTGCACGCTCGGCCCTCTTGCGCGCAATGTCGTCGTCCATAAAGAAACCACACCGCTCGTTTCACGTCTTCGATCTTGCCTCCACTTTCCTCGGAGGATGGGCAAGTCGACCAAGGATCAGCGTGATCATTTCTACCGCCAAGGCAAGCAAGAAGGATATCGGGCACGCTCTGCTTTCAAGCTGCTGCACTTGGATGAGCATTATGGAATCTTTGGGCGATCGGGGCATGCACTCGCCTCACACATGCTGGGTCAAGAGGTAGGACAAGACGTGCCGGAGGACGCCAAAGCGTTGCTCTGTGCGCAGCTCGGTGACAGTCTCGGTGCGCGTGTACATGCTGCTCTCCTGCGCGAAGTGCATATTCCCGGGTATGTTATCGATTTGTGTGCTGCGCCGGGATCGTGGAGCCAGGTTCTCAGTCGTGCGCTAGGGCCATCAGGCGCATGCATTGTGGCCGTGGATCTGCAAACCATGGCGCCTCTAGAAGGCGTCACACAGGTGGTCGGGGATATTACCACGCAAGCTACGGCAGACTCTGTGGAAGCGGCCTTTCAACGTGCGCAATCGTCTGAGAAAAAGTGCCTTGCCGACCTGATCGTCTGTGATGGAGCGCCCGATGTCACAGGGATTCACCAAGTCGATGAATTTGTTCATGCTCAGCTTATGGTGGCTGCCATTACCATGGCATTGCGCATGCTTCGCAAGGGCGGTACTTTTGTGGCGAAAGTCTTTGCAGAGCCTTATACCCCGTCGACGCGCATGCTCTTGGCGCAGCTGCGACGCCTCTTTGCGCACGTGGAACTGGCCAAGCCACCCAGCAGCCGCGCTTCGAGTGCAGAGCACTTTGTGGTGGGCCTCAATTTTCAAGGTTCCTACGCCTCTACTTCGACTATCCGATACAACTTCTTGGGCGACTTGCAAGGGTATAACACAAGCTAGTTGCGCGGTAGTATTGTAGCAAACGTCAAGTAACTTGTGTGGCCGCGCATCTGCGGGAACGGCCTCGAATACACATTGGCCAGCTGAACAGGACGGCGCTCGACCTTTTGGCGGAACCCACTGCTGTAATGCATCTCTGCGGGGGGCTCTGGTACCGTGGAGCCTGTCGGCATAGGGCCTTGGACCTCAATCTCGTCCTCGTCGGTCGCCTTGCGCTTCGATGGCACAGTCTCCGAGGCGTGAATGGGCGCAGACTCAGCCTCTTTCTGCACTGTTTCAGCAGCCACTTGATCATCGACTGGTTCTTGATCCATGCTGCCTGTGCCGTTGGCCTGAGCCTCTTTCTCCGCCTGTCGCCGCTCACGCTCGAGCTTGGATTGCTGTATCTGCATTTGCCGACGAAGATCACGTTTCAACTCAGTCTGTCGAATTCGTTCCACCACATGCGAAATAGGTTCCAGGGGAGCCACGTTGGTGAGCGATTCGTGTGTGCGCACTAAGCTTTCGTACATGGTAATATCGCTGAAGCCCTGCTCCGAAAGCGCGGCCACAGTGCGATGAACCTGCTCGATACAAGGAGAAAAGCAGCAAATGCGCGTCGCAATATCCGTCCGAAGGGCCGCCTTGGCATGTGGCACGGCCTCCCACGGTGCCGGCAAATCCAAAAAGACAGCGTCACACGTGGATTCAAGACCAAAACCATTCTTGCATACATTTCGATGGGCGAGCACCACGGCCTTATCGATACCATGTTCGGCAAACTCGACTCGAGCCTTGTCTACACGTTCAGCATGGAACTCGAAGGAATAGACGCGCCCATCGTAATCAGAAGCCTCGGCCTGGTCGACCATACATGTCAAGGAACTGGTGCGGGTAGGCCAAGTACATTGTGTTTGACCCGCGCCGCCGCCAGCGGGAGGACCACGACTGACTGTGCGCGCGAGAAAGTGGGTAAAGCTGCCACTACCTGTGCCCGCCTCGATAACGTGAGCACCGGGCGAAAGGTTGAGCTTCATAGCGATGAAGGCCATGTCTGGCGCGTACAAAATTTGAGTGCGATGAGGAAGGGAAATGGTCCACAGTTCCGGACTGGGGCGTAGTAAGTACACAAACCCCTTCTTGTTCGACGAATGCAGCTTCGAGTGAGTATAGTGAACGTACTTTGCTGCCATAGGGACGACCGATCATGTCATCGTGTGGGAACATGCCAAATAGGTTAATCAGTTTTTCGCCGCGCTGAACCACAAGCGGTGTCGGTGTGCGGTCTCGGGACTAGGTCAGTAGGTGCTACGTACGGCAAACACAATAATCAGATCGCCCTCGAGAATCTCGCGCCGAGCGGCGCTAGTGGCCATGGCCATGGTGGAACGTAAAAGGATCGGGGCCACTAGATCGGGCTAAGGAACTATTTAATTGCCCTCGTCGTCCGAGTCGAGCATGTGAGCATAGTCCTCGGCACTAGCAAACTCAGGGAGCGCACGGCGCTTTTGGCGCTGGACTGTGCGGCCCTTGTTCTTGCTGGTCGGCGCATCGGCAGCTTCGTCCGCAGAACGCTTCTTGCCAGCGACCTGCGTCGACTCCTCGTCAAAGTTGGTAAACGGCACGAGATCGTCCTCATCCTCCAAGAACATGGTTCCATCCTCCTCGTCAGATTGGTCCGACCAAGTTTGCTGGTCATCGGAGAGGGGCACTTCATCCTCGTCTTCGTCGTCGTCATCCTCGTCCTCGCCCATGTCAGGGTCTGCCTCGAGCTGCGCCAAGACGTCGTCCTCGTCCTCGTCGTCACTCAAGCCGTCGGCCTCTTCATGCTTGGGCATCGACGCCTTCATAGCCTGCCAAATCTCCTTCTCGTCCTCGTCATCGGTACTGAGCTCTTCATCGATGAGCTCGCCACCGACCTCATCGTCACTGAGATCAGCCACGGTCTCTTTACGTGTGGTCTCAGGCGCCGCCTGTGAGCGCTTCAACTTCGACTGGAAGTACTGATGGAAGAATTGCAGGTCCGCAGGCACTTGTTCCGGTCGCAGCGACCAGAAACTGGCTTGGTTGACATAGTCCAGGGGCACATCCGTGCGACGAACCAAAACATCGTCCTGCAAGTCGCCGCCCAGCGCCGGTTGCATGATGCTGGTACCTTTGACGGCCACACTCTTTTTCGGATTACGGAACACGAATCGGTCGAGGAAGTGCATGAGCGTGTTGAGTGTAAGATCCGCATTCGAAGTCACCTTGGCTCCTTCCAACAGCTGACGTGCGTTCAGGCTCACCGATGGATGGAAGTGGTGCAAAAGAGGAAGCAGGTCCCAGAGAGCAGAGTCACCAGCATGCGCGAAGCGCGGGTCCCGCTTACGGCCATCGTAAGAGGAGCCTTGCGTGACGGACTCGTCGCCAGGGCCAGCGCCGGGTGCTTGATCTTCCTCGACATCGTGGAAGTGCTCGAGCCCCTCTTCCTCCGGATCCGTGATCATGGCACGCAATCCTGGACGGGCTTTGAACACTTCTCCCAACATGACAAGTGTGCCGACAATGAACGGCGGCTCCTGCAAGTTCATAATTTGACACAGCCGCTTAATCATAGCCTTCACACGCTCAAGATCATCGTCGGACTTGATCGACTTGTACACAAGGTTCAGGTACATCGCCTGCTTGCTCGTTGTGGCGAGACGCGAGTCTAGCATGGACTCATACAGCGTGCGGTAGTAGCGATCCGACACCTTGGATGAAAAGCCACGCGCCGTTTCACCATGCGTAGGGATCGCAATGGCCACTTGGTAGATGAGCTGCAGTGCCTGAATAGAAATGTTGAAAGAGTGCGTGTGCGTGATTCGGAACAATGTCTCCAAACGACTGTCTAGACTGCCAGGTTAGCAAAGTACACGTACGCATCCGTATCCAATGTTGTGAAGGGGAAAACGCGGCGAATGCCGGTCAAAAGTGCTGCCAGCAGGCGACCGTACACATCCGACGCACCCTTGTTCTGCGCGGAAGGTGCTGCACCTTTTCTCCGGTCGCGCCAGCGTTTCTTGTCCTTGGGCGCGCTTTCTGTGTCCTCAGGTTTGTCCGCGGTCTCTTCATCTTGCTTCAAACAAACTTCAAACAGCTGGAAATACACGGAAAAGATATCGTTCGCAAGTGGCGCATCATGAGCGGTAAACAAGGTCTGGTTCATAGTGAGAACACCGTAGTAGGTGGCATGCTGGTTGCCTTTGCCGGGTGCCTCGCCAGCACGCGAACGATGCGACGTCACCTGCGACTGCAGAACCGTTTCACTAATCTCCCGCAGCACAATGGCCTTCATGGCCGGGTGCACCTGAAGAAGCTCCATCAGGTGCGTGCTGGCCTTGGAGGCAACACTGCGGTCTGGGTCACCAAGTTTGTTCGTTAAGAGACGCAGCAAGTTGTGCTCCTGCTCCGCCTTATCACGCAGCAAGACAAAGACTTGCGTGACAGCTTGGCGGCGCATGAACAAGAGCGTATCGTGGGACTGTCGCTCCAAAATCTGTACAAACGTAAAGTAGGTGCGTTTTAGCAAGTCCTCAAAGGCCCACGCACATACGTGCTGCCGAATCGCATCCGTGACGCCCGCTTGGTACGCAGCCGCCACCTGAGAAAGTAGGGGCTGGTCGCGGAAATAGTGTAGTTTGTCGCTGCCCAGGCCCCCGCCACTCGCCAGCCAGTCGGCCAACGCACGCGTAGCGCGGCTTGCCTCTTCACGTCCTGGCTTACCAGCCATAGCCATAAGCGTTTCAAGGGCTTTAAGATTGTGAATGGGGCTGCTTTGGAGCAGTAGCGTCACAGCAGAAATTCGGTCAGACAGCGTACTGGCCTTGCTGGAGGACAGAAGCGTGCGGGCGAACTGCAGGTCGGAAAAGTTCAGAGAGCCTAGGATCACGTTCTTGCCAGCCTCACCGGATGCCATGCGCGTGTAGGTGTCATTTTCAGCGGCGAGCACCTCCTTGCCCAGCTCCTGCAGTGAGGCGATGAGCGTCTCTGGAACATGGGACAAGGGCTTGGCGTCGATTGCTGGTAGCGGCAGATGCGTCCAGTCGGACGTTGGCTCAATGAGGAGCCGAAGACCTGTGCGTACGACCGGTTTGGGCTCGTCACCATCGAACACCACATGCTGAGAAGCCGGCACAGGCGCTGCGGAGACGCTGGGCCGCTTGGGCTTGTCGTTAGCACGCGTCTCTGCAGCGGAGGCGCGAGGCGCTGGCTTTTTCTCACGCGCTTGGCGGTCCTGCTTGGGTGGCACCGGCTCTTTAGGTTTGGGTTCGCTCTTTGCCTTGGCCTTGGCCTTCGCTTCGCTCTTCGCCGGCGGCGGCGCAGTGCGATCCTTCTGTGGGGCGGAAGCAGCAGGCAGGGACATTTTCTCCTTGGCCATAAAGGCGCGAAGTTCGTTGGACAGCTCTGAATCCTGCGGTGAGTGGCGCGCACGTACTGTCATAGGGCGGGTAGGCTCGGGGCCTTTGCCTTGAATCAGCGCGATATCGTCATCGGTGCCGCCCATCGCCTGGACTTCACGACGCAGCACGTCCTCTGAGACATCGTCCTGATCAATACCACGAGAAGCCCTGCCTTTTTTCAAGGAACCTGCCCGTTGGGAAGCAGCGCCGCCCTGGCCCTTGGGACGAAAGTCGCGCGGCATATGGAGGCGGCGAGAAAAATTGCTTGTGCGCACAAAAAATTTTCTGCCCACGGTGGGGCGACCGAAGCTATGAAGGGAGAGCTATTCGTACACCTAGCAAAACTTCCACTTGTTGTTACAGTTGACACACGTCACAAACGTCGTCATAGGTTCGTCAGCGCTGCGCGTCTGCATCTGGTAGTAACGTGTCTTTTTGGCCTTGCACTTGCCGCATTGGAAGGCATCGGTTTCGGCCTCCTGGGCCTCGGCACCTTTGGCATTGTGCAGATTTTGTTGGCGAATGGACTCCTGCTGCGCCTTGAGAGCATTGGACGCCAGTTCCTCGGAGCGCATGACCACTAGTTTCTCCGCTGTGATCCCGCCACTGAGCACACTGGCGCGAAGTTCAGGGTTGTTTTTGTCCTTGAGGTTCAGACTTAGGCTTCGCACCTTGCCGCGATAGTCATTGTTCGTTGTGCTGGCACCCACTTTGTCGTAGGCGGCCTTTTCAATACTCAAGGCAGTGGCAAAGATCGTCTGAGGCTCGATGGACGATTGCAGTTCCAAACTGTTGTACAGGAGCTTCAGGCAGGCATTGCGCACCTTATCCTGAAGAATTTCAAAGTTGATATCCGTGGGCGGAGCGCTGGAGGCCTCCGTCTTGCTAACAGGCGCCTCGGCCTTGGGTGTCTCTTTCGTACTCTTGGCCTTGGTCGAGGCATCGCGGCGCTGCTTCTCTACGTGCGCCTTCCACGTTTTGACGAGGTCTTTCGCAAGCTCTGCTACACGTGCATCGGCATACGTCCGCAACTTGCCGACCGCGACGCCTACTTTGGTGGCCTGCGTCAGAAAGCAAAATACGTACACGAATCAGATCCTCCGTCGGCTCCACAGCCTCTTTCAACTGATGGAGCAGCGCAAGAACATCGTCCGTGCGCGACTCGGACGATGCCTTGGCCAATTCCTTATTGAGGTCTTTGACCTTCTCTATCGACGACGCCATAAGTGAAAACAATGTCGTCGCGTGCGAGAAGAAGCGCGACACTGTATAGGAATTATGTATCCGTCAGCCCCCCAACAAGGACACCAGGGCCGTGTCGCCCCTTGCTCATGAGCGAGCCGCGGACGACGAGGCTGGAAGCCATTGGACGTGATGCTGCTTGAAGAAGGGCCATGGCGGCACACAAACCTGCGTCGTTAGAGCATCCCACATACCAACATGGCCACGACGAAACCCGCGCCAAAGATGTACATAGCGACAGCCACGTCCTGCAAGATGTAGCCGATGACGAGCCCCAGTGCCTGCGTGTAAGTGAATCAGTTACATACACCTGCCACGATGAGCAAGACGTGGAGAAGACGCTCAGCCAGGGCCTGGCCGCGGTAGTCCTGAGCGTATTAGATAGCAAAAGAGATACGCACAATATTTCCCTTCAAGTTTTCCATATCTCCAGAAGCAGATACGGACCAGCAGCAAGAAGGCAGGCAGGACCAAGAACGCTGTGATGCAGGGACGGGGCGAGGCCGTGAGCGAGCGCGACGTGGAAGTAAGCGCGTGGGGCATCGCACCTCCACATCTGGAGGACCAGCGGCACGCGAGAGCGCAGCGACGTTCGTCATGTCGGGGGACGCTTCGCGCCTGATCGTGCCGTCGCGCAAGAAAGAGCGGTACATTCCAGCGTCATGCCCGTATGTGGATTGCCGTGCCTCGATTGAGTTCCAGCCGCCGACGCTCGAGGCTGTGAAAAAGGTTCCTGCCTCGGTCACAACGTTTTCTGTCACCTGTGAGGCTTGCCACCGGAATTTCGATCCCCCTGGTGCGCCAAAGCTTCTGCGCGAAGTGCGTTCGCAAGGTACGCGAGATGGCAAAGGCGAGCAAGGACCCAAGCGGCTGATTGGTACGGACGAGCACCCAATCGATATGAGCTTGTACGTGGAAGGTGACTCACCAAACCAGCTACGATATTCTTGGCGTGCCAGCCTCTGCGACGCCAGCCGATATTAAGAAGGCGTATCGCAAGCAAGCCATCAAACTGCACCCTGACAAGAACCCTGACGATCCTGAAGGCGAAGAAAAATTCAAGGCACTCGCGGCGGCGTACCAAGTGCTCTCAGATCCGGCCACACGACACAAGTAGTACGTTCAGTCGACTCACCTCAGCAACGAATTTGGCCCTTCGACGCCAGGTCTCGTGAATGAAGACACCGTTATGGATCCTGAAGAAGTGTTTGGCGGTTTGTTTGGAGGAGAACGCTTCCATGATATTATCGGCACTGTGAGCCTCGGGCGCGAGATGAAAGAGGCGCTGCAAAAAGATTCGAGTGAACTGCAGGCAGAGGCAGAAAGGCAAGCCGACTCGAAGACCGAGACCAAATTGACGCCGGAGCAGGAGGCAGCCAAAGAGCAGGAGGCGCAACAGCTCGCCAAAGAAAAGGAGGCGCAGCGCGAGGAGCGTGTGAGTGAACTGGCCGACAAACTCGCGCGCAAGCTAAGTATCTACGCGGAAAGCGTGCGTACCTCCGAGGGCGATGCTCAGGTCGACGAGGCGCGTGCTGGCTTCCGTGAGATTGTTCGCTTGGAAGCCGAGGAACTGAAACAGGAAAAGTACGCAGCATGGACTAACCGCAGCTTTGGCGTCGACTTGTTGCATGCTGTGGGCTTTGTCTATACGGCCAAGTCGCGGCACTACCTAGCATCGCATGGCATGTTTGGAAGCCTGGGTGGCTTTTTCCATGCGGCGTCGAGCTCGATTCATACCGTGCGTGAGACAGTATCGACGCTACATGCCGCGCTCGAGCTGAAGAAGGTCTTTGAAGAGCTGGCCAAGGCCGAGGACGAGGGTATCACAGAGGAACGTAAAAAGCAACTGGAGGACAAGGCGGCCGAGAAAGGGTACGTGGCTCGACTAACGCCAGTCTCCGCGCCCTCTTTAAGAGCGCCAAGCTCGAAGTCGAGAGCGTCGTGCGCGATGTGTGCGATCGCGTGCTGTACGATGAGCAGGTGTCCAAGCCTGTCCAGCGCCTGCGCGCGGAGGCCCTGGGCCTTGTCGGCGATGTGTACGCACACACCGTGGCCGATGAGACGACGCCTACCGAGGCAGCCGCTTTTAGCTAGAGTCGGAACGTGCTGAGCGCCTGCACGATGCCATCGTAGACGCACGTGTTGTCCAAAGGCACGTATTGGACCGTGAGAATCTTGATGATTTCCTGCGCCACCACACCTCCCAAGAGGGCAGCGGTAGCGGGTGTATCGCTGCAACCGCCACGCGCCATCTCGCGGCAGGCCTCGGTGAGCCGTGCCCGGTGCTCGGCAGAGAGAGGCAGACCAATGTCGGCAGCATAGGCGATAGCCTCGTTGAGCAGTATGCGTGCATCCTCTGCCACGTCGTCATCGCGTGCGCCTGGACACCGTTTGTATCGCTCGGTAAAGCGGTCCGCCGCCACAAACGCAAGATGGTACTGCGCCGTGACAGGATTCACAGCATCGTTGAGCGCCGCCTCTAGCGCGCCAACATTCGGGGCATGCCACTGGTGCGTCAAACAGCGGCCACGCATCAGCTGCAGAAAAGCGGCATGCTTGACAAACACACGCACCGCGTCGTCCGTAAGAGCCAGCGCTGCGCGCGATGTGCCAACGCTGGCCAGCACCGCATGTAGTTCGCTCAGGAACGCCTCCAAATCGGCACGCGCCTGTTTCACATACACATGCTGAAGCGCCACAAAGTCCTTGGAGGTGGCTTTCATGTCAGGCAAGGAGCTGGCCAGGGGTAGCACGCCATGACGTTGCACAAAGCGGTGAAGAGCGGCCACAAGGAGCCAGAAGGGCGGCGATCGCGCCGACAAGTTACGGCACTGCGCATCGTCAAACAAAGCCGTCACTGCGGCGGGCACGGGCGGCGACTGCAGTGGTCGCCACACATGCTGCGCCAGCGCGGCCAGGGCCTCGTCGACATTTTCCGTGTCGGCACCCGGCGCCGCTCGCGCACGCACAAAGTCCATAAATGCCTTCCGTGATGCTGGCGAAGGCATAGCGCCATCATGTGCGGCCTGCCACGCCTCGAGCGCTTGCAGAAGAAGCACCACAAAAGGGACGTGGCTCATGGCGTACGAATCGCTAGGGTCCGCGGCATAGGCGCGCGCGTGAGCCTGCAGCGCGGGAAAGGGGCGCGTAAGTCGAAGATCCACGAGCGATTCAGGGTGGGTTTCCACGATGCCCAACTCGCCCAGCGCCACATGCAGCACGCCCTGGAATCCAGAGCTGCGAACGCACACGAGGGGAATGGGCGGCGATGCGTGCCATGCCAGCTCCGCGATGCGGATCGCCATGTCCTTTGGCTGCCTCACGCACACAAGAAGTGAGCACTGGAGAAAAAAGTCGGGTTGCTCACGCAACAGATCCGCAGGCGACTGTGTGCAAGCTTGGGCGGTCGTCGCGGGATTCAACTCCGCGAGGCCCTGCGCAAGCGCCTCTGCATAAGGTGTGCCCACGCTCGCTGCATCCACGAAAAAGTCGTGCTGAGAATCTTGCTCGGACACGATAGCATCGTCGCACACCGTCAACGATCCGAGGCCTGGCAGCACGAGGTTCTTGAGGATGTGGCCAGAGAGCGGCGACGCACCGATCACAAGCACGTGTGCATGTTCCAACGCAACCTGACCCGAGTGGCTCCATAAACGTAGCTGGCGATCGTACCGCTGCGTGTGTTTGCTAGGTCGGTCTGTGCCGCTTGCCCCCGGCGGCCCCGTGGCCGCCATGACAAGGCAGGGTCGCAGCGCCGCCGCCCGCCCCAGGCGCACGCATGTTGTGGAGGCATTAGTCAGCCCAAAAACGACGAAACGCCGCCGCTGCATCCTTGCGCAGAAGCATGGCGGCGAGGGGGGCGGCTACGACCGAGGCCCTGCGCCGGCAGCTTAGCAGTAGTAGTGCTGATGCGATTGCGCAAACACTTTCCGAGATCCGAGCGCGCACAAGACTGGGTGCGGCGGATCTGGGCGATTATGGCGAGGCGCGTGTGCCGCCGGCGGACGAGCGCCTCCGTTTGGCGTGCGAGTTGTGCACGGCCGGTGTGGTACCGCGCCTGTGGGATGCGTGGGAGCTAGCCCAACAGCGAGATCTTTTGATGCTTCGAGTTCTTGTGTACCAGGTGATGGCGCAGCTCCTGCGCTTGCTCTCGGTCCACCAGCCCAACCACGCGGCAGCGGAGGACGCCATCGTAGGGCGTCTGCTTGACGCGGCCACGCCCTGGATGGCGCGACTGCAAGAGTCTATCACTTTGTGCTTGCGTATGCGTGGCACAGGCGGAGGCAACGAAGTGCTGGTCGTCCTCACCGCGCTCCAGCTGCTTGCTGCGCTAGCGGCGTTTGGCCGTGGTAAGCACGCCTATGCCGTTTGGGAGCGGTTCCACTGGACGCAGGATTTGCACCGCCGTCTCTTATCTATGCACCGCCGCGCTCGTCGCGGCGAGAAGCGACCAGTGTCTATGCACGACCCTGATGTGCGTACGCAGTACCTGCAATTTCTTTTGGGGCTGCTCGCACAAAGCTTTCACCCCAGCCTCAAACTCGCGCTTTTGGATCTGGGGCCCGAGGGTCTACCGGCCGTGCTGCGAAATATGCTGTCTGATTCGCCGGACGTGGTGCGCTATGTACTGCTTGTGCTGCATGATGAATTGTTTCAAGATACCCACCTCGCACGAAGCGCCAAGGCCAAGTTTCTGCACGAAAAAGCGAGCCAGTGGCTGGTGGCGCTGTATGCGCGCGAGAATGAGCATGTAAACACGGCGAGCGTAGCCGATCTGGTGCATCATTTCCTCTTAAGCATTTCCACGCATCCCGGCCAGGGCGTGTGCTACGTCGACCGGGGCTGGTACGGTCGTGACAATAATGCCTCGCACATCCACAATCATGTCCTGCTCACATTGCTGCGCCAGTTGCGCGTCACACACGATTTGCGTCAGCAGGAACTGGCGCTGCGCCTGTTACGCGCATGCCCCGAACTGGTAGGGCCTGCCCTGAGCCGTTTGGCATTCGACATCCGCGGCGACAGTGCTTGTTTGGCCCAGCTGGCGTACGTGGGACGTGTATTGGCGCTGCCCGTGCCTTCTGTCACGAGCACAGCGCCACCGCCGCCTTCCACTGCGGTGCTCGCCCATACGGCACCGGAGAACGTGTGCCGCGCGCTTGCCAAGGCTTGGCGCTACGACAATGCACTCGTACAGTACTATGCCGGTATCGTCACGGCAAGCCTCCTGGAGCGTGTGTGTGCATTCCAGCGTGCCGCACGCATGATCGCTCGCGATACGGGCGAACGTGACACGGGCATGTGGACCCGTGCCTTGCACGCGCTCGAACTAGCATGGCGCAAGCGCTTGCCCAGCGTCGACGTCGTGTATCCCCTCGTTCAGAGCGATCAAGCGCTGCGACGTGATGCCGCTTTGCGCGTCCTCGCCTTGTACTTGGAGGCCCTGCCTAGCATGGCCTTTGACACGCACTGGGACGCACATCGTGTGCTGACCGGCGCCTTTCTCGACAAGCCAGCGTCGGCCGTGCACTGGGAGCGAGTATCACAGGTGCACGCGCTGCGCGTGCTGTTGGCAGCGGCGCCTGCTGTCGATCTCGCGGCCAAGGTGCCCGTGGCATGGCCGGGGCTCGATAAGCGCTCGCTTCTGCACTTTTTGCTCGCGGCGTACGGACACCCTGACACGCATGCGACGGTACGTGCGCAGTGCGCGACTGTCTTGCGCACGTTCCTGCATGCCACTGCGCTGTTTTCGCACGATGCGTATGAGCTGGACGCCTGGCTCGTACCGCTCGCCACCGAGCCCCAAAGACGGTGGGACAGCGCCGTTGTGCTGGCATTTCTTGACGAATGTGCGTTGCGCTGCCTCAAGACGCCGTACCGCTACGCCGAGCGTGTGCGTGAACTGGCAGGAATGGATGGCGTGCTGAGCCCCCTTCTCGCCACGATCACCGAGCAGGCCCACATCCGGCTGCAAAAGCGCGTGTGGGACGCCTCGGACGCAGGGCGCATCGTGGCGTATGTGGAGCGAGTGTGTCGGCAGCTGCTCGAGCAGGGCAAGCCGGTGGCACCGCTCGTGCACGTGGCAGAGCGTCTTGCGCAAGGCGCTCAGGCGGCGTCGACGCCGGCCGTCACCGCGTCGCTGTGTGCCACACTGGAGGCGGCCTGCCGTGTGCCTGCGCAGACCGATTCGCTGTTCGATGACGTGCTGGCGAGCCGCCCTGCTACGTACGGCGAGCTGGTAGCGCATGTGGGCGACCAGTGGCCCGGTATGCTGGCCGTGTGGCTTCAGCGGCTTGCGCCAACATCGCCCGAGGCTATGGCCCTCGTGACGCCCACCTTTGATGCCCTGGACACATGGGCCACGACGCATGAGCTGCACGCAGACGCTTTGCAGACCTATGTGATTGCGCATCCCAGCACGCAGCAATGGCTCACGCACGCATCGCCTCAACCGTTCCTGGCGCGCTTGGTACCATGGGTCAGCGCGGTAGCCTCGGATGAGAAGGCGGCGTATTTGCCCTGCGTGGCACCGCTGGTGGATGCGATCGTGGCGCGCCTGACCGCGGCGCCATCCGATCCGGTCTGGATGGCCTGTGCTGCTCGCTTGGCACCCTATGCCACAGGCACGCACTTGGCACACATGATCGCCAGCCTGCCCCTTGCCACGGCCAACGACGAGCAGCTGCAGGCTCTCGCGCAGATGCTGGAGCATGGCCCTACACAATCTCTGAGTCACCGTGCGTGGGCCCCGCTGTATGCGCAATGGCCCGCACTGGTACAGCAGGCGAGCCGCTCAGTGGCAGCGCGTACACTTCTTGACACGCTGCTCGCTGCCACGCTGCCTGCCGGCACCGATCCGTTTGTGCCGCCTACGCATGGGTCCCTAGCCGCGTGGCGCGTCGCGCGTCAGCATGCTACGGTAGCAGCGGATTGGCATGCATTGGCCGAAGCGGGTGCGTATGCCACGTTGGCGCGTGCGCTCTACCTGGTGCCTGAAGCCGCAAGCTCGGTGCAGAATGTGCGTGCGCCCTGGGTCTTGTGTGCGCTGTGGGAAGGCGGATCGGCGCCGATGTTGAGCGAGGCGGAACAGGCCACGCTCGCCTCTCAAAGCCTGCAGGATGCAGCAGCCTGTGTGTCGTTGGCACTCGCACGCGCTAGTGCGCCGCATGCCTACGACGCAGCGCTGACGCAGGCGCTGCGTACCGCGGCGCCTCATGACCTAGCCCCTACGGCTTGGCTCGTGGCGCAGTGTGCCCCCTCGGTGCGCGAGGTGTGGCTCGATACGGTGCTGCCGTTCCTCACGCGGCGCTTTGCCGAGGATGCTAGCGATACCGTGGCGACGCTGCGCTTGGCCGACGCCACGCGCTTGCTGGTACGAAAGCAGGTCGTGCCTGTACATGTGGCAGAGCCTGTGCTCGTGGCCATTTTGCACCACCGTGCGCTGGAGCAAATTCCGGTGCGGTTGGCGTGTGCACTTGCACGCGCAGCTACGCCGCCTTTGCGTGCGAGTGTGGCGGACCGCTTGGTCAATGCGCTGTTATCGCGCGCCGAGGTGGTGCAGGCTGCCCGTGCAGGGCCTCTGCGTCGCGCGCTAGTGGCGCTACTACTGCGCTTGGCACAGCCAGGAGAAGCGCTCACCTCGTCGACATCGCTTGCACGCGTGCTGTACCTGTACACTGGCACCCTAGAGCCGTGTGATCGCGCATTGCGGGCGCTTCTCGAGCGCCATGGTCTGTCAAGCGCGCTGGGTGCATGGAAAGCGGACGCAGGCAGTTTTCCTGTGCCAGCCGATGTGGTGCGCGAGCCAGTGCTTACCGCGCTGCTGTCGCTGGAGCCGCGGCGGACGTACGCGGCGTGTGTGCACATGCCACGGACCACAGAGAGCGCCAAGCACCCCGCGGAGGATGCCTATACAGCCTACGACCCGTGGTTCGTGTTCAATTTGCTCGCGGGTGCGATGCTGGAGCGCGAGCAGCAAGGCAGCGATGCGCGCCTCACGGGTCTTGAGTGGCTCGCCATTCTGCGCACGGGTGCGCTGGGTGTGGTGCTGTGTGCCTTGTCGACGCACCGCGCCGCGCTGCGCCTTTCCGCGCTCCAGCTGCTAGGCAAAGTGTATGCGTCGCTGGATGCCACCGAGTTTCGTGAGAAAGAGCTGGCCCTGCTGGTACTGGAGCGTGTGCGCGACTGTGTACCGCCGCCGCCCGCCACGTCCGTGCATGGCACGTACACAGACGTGCCGTGGCTCCCCACCATGCCGCTGCTTCTGGCTGCCCATGGTCTGCGTGCGCTGGCGGCGCCGCACCAGCCCTTGTTCCCCGTGCTGTTCCGCTTCCTGTTGCAGCGTCCGTTGCTCGATATGAGCGATGTGCCGCTGTTGTACAATCTGCTACACTCGACCACAAACGAAGCACCTGCTGAGCGTGCATGGATGCTGCGCTTCCTCACCGATGCGCTGTATGCGCATGCCTTGGTCGCGGAGCATCCTGCCAAACTTGCGCTCGCCCGTGCCAAGGTGGAAGGCAAGGCGTTCAAGCGTCGTCATGTGTGGGAGTTGGTGCTGAGCCTGTATGGGTTTGTGGCAGGTGCCCAAGGTGTGCCGCACCAGGAGACGAGCGCTGAAACGCGGCAAGCGGAGCAGCTAGAGTCGCTTATCGAGGCGGCGATGCGCATTCCGTACATGGCCCACGAATGGGTCACACGACGCGGGGTCCTAGCGTGGATCACCACGACGATCAGTGCTGCGCCGCCTCGCAGTGAGGCGCGTGCGTCGTTTTGGCTGCGCCTCGTGCGCCGCATCTGTGCGCCACCGGCGCTGGACCAGGCAGCGGTGCTTCGCCGCTTGGCGCACATGGACGCCCGCACAGATACCGGGCTGGTCGCTGCGCTGCTGCTGCCAGTCACGCACGTGTGGGCAGCCATGCCGCAGCTCTCACAAGCATGTGTGCAAGAAACGGCCTTCGTATTGCGTGTGCTTTTGTCATATGCGTCGCTGCGCGAGGCGCCATGGACGCACACTGAAAGTGCGCTGGCCGCCTCGCTGCTGCACACGCTCGTGCGCGCCGCCGAGCCTGGGCCGGCGGTGAGCGATGAGCTGTTGCAGTGTACGCTCCTACTAGCTGCCTTGGACCCTGCGCAAATGTTGGGTGCGCTGTTTGCCTCGCAGCCGCAGTGGGCCGGGCCACCACGGCCGTGGGCGCTGCCAGCCGTACGTAGGTCGTAGGTCGGGCGAGGCCCTCCACCAATCAGGCGCTTGGCTGCGCCGCGTCTTCCATCATGGCGGGGTATGTGCCGCCGCATGTGCAAGCGTTGGGTGCCGCCGCCGCGGGTTGTGAGCACTTGGCGCAGGAAGACGAAGCGAGTTTACATCGGCTCCTACAGCGGTATGCGGCGGGCCTTCGGTGGGGACGCCGCCTTCTCGATGGCAAAATCCGGCCGCAGGACGGCACGGAGGAAGCGCCGGCGTCGACGGACAAGCGCCGTAAGGTACGCACACAAACACTCATCGCAGCTCGACTACCCCAAATGTGCGCTGTGCGGTATGGATTTGCGGCGCCCGTTTTTGTGCTTGACGTGTGCGCACGCCGCGTGCCTCTTTCGCGATCCAGTGCGGGAGGCCACGCTGCCGATCACGCGCGGCGCTGGCAAGGCGGCCGATGGTGCAGAAGTGGGCTCGTCGCACATTGGCATTCATCTCGCGGAGGAGGCGCATCCCTATGGTACGTGCGCCGTGCTGACGCAGCGTGTGATATTGTACATGGTACCCTGTTCTGTGCGTCGTGCGACGATGTGGTGTACGATGCACGCTTTGAGTATGTGCAGCGCGTCGAGCGGCAGCGCTCGAGCGTGCGCCGGGCGTCCGAGGCGCAGATTGATGCGACGCTTTGTCAGGATGCCACATGTACGTCGTTTCCACTCACACGCAGCCACGCAAGGTCTGTCGCTCGCCAGTGTGTGTCGGGTGCCGCGCGGTCTGCGCAATATGGGGTCGACGTGTTTTTTGAATGTGATTTTGCAGTCATTCCTTCATAATCCGCTGCTACGCAACTACTTTTTGAGCGACAGGCACAATGCAAAACTGTGCGCGGCTGGGCGCAATTGCCTCGCGTGCGAGATGGACAAGTTGTTCGCCGAGTTTTTTACGCGGAATGATACGCCCCATCCCTACGGCCCCACGTCGTTTTTGTACGCCATCTGGATGGACTCCTCCTCCTCGGAGCTCTCACGAGCGGGACAGCACGATGCGCACGAAATGTTCATTAGTGCGCTCAATGGCATTCACCTCTCGCTCACCACACACGCGCACGACCGAATCAAGCTGCCAGCAAGCCCCTGGGACGATGCATCGACGCTCGCTCAGCTCAGTGAGCATGCGGACGCCGCAGGGCTGAACCAGCCCCGCCCGCCCGACCATGATGCATCGTGCCCCTGTGTAGTGCATCGCACGTTTGGCGGGCGCTTGCAGAGCAGTGTGACGTGCCCTATGTGCAAGCGCGTGACGCATACACGCGAGCCCTTTTTGGATCTCAGTCTCGAGGTGCGCGCCGACGCGCCTGCCGACAGCCGCAAGAAAAAGGAGTCGGGAAAAAAGCGCGACAAGGCAACACCTGTGCCGGACGCGGCGGTGGACACGTTGCAGCGTTGCCTCGTGCGGTACTGTGCGCCGGAGCAGCTGCCCGAGGCCACATACCGATGCAGCTACTGCCAGCAGAGCAGCAAGGCCATCAAGCAGCTGACGCTGCATACGCTGCCGCCCGTGCTGTGTGTGCAGCTGAAGCGGTACGAGCATGCGCTGGGCGGCGCCAAAGTGGACGTCAAGGTGCGATTTCCCCTCATGCTGGATGTGCGTGAGTGCTGCCTACGGCGCAGCAACGAGGAAGAGGCGACCGATCCCATGGCGTATGTGTACGACCTGTTCACTGTGGTCGTGCACGAAGGCACCCTTCACTCGGGCCACTATACCAACTTCTCCAGGTGGCACCACCGCTGGTACCGGTTTGATGACGACAAGGTGACCCAGGCCAGTGTGGCGCAGGTGCTGGATGCCAAGGCCTACCAGCTGTTTTACCTGCGCCGGCGACTGTGGACCCAGCCCAGTCATGGCATCCACGTAGAGAAAATGCAAAGTGGATAGTCTATGCAGCTGTACAATCTAGTCAAAGCTCGCCTGGATCCACGCAGCTATGCGCTGTAGCGCCTGGGTGCGCTCCGGCTCGAACCACGAAAACATGGGATAAATGTGGATGCCATCAATGACTCCGTCCAAAACCACCTCGCGGTCCTCCAGGGGCGGCACAGCCGAGGTCGTGCAGTCCCGTAGCGCCTCGTCGTGCAGTGTGAGCCAATGGGTGGACCGCGGATATTGGTGGCGCCAGGAACAGCCTTGCGCTTCTTCATCGGCCGTCAACGAATCACCAGAGCAGATCGGCCGCCCACGCTGTGTGCCTTCAGCCATACGATACGCCAGCGTAACGTGCTGCTCGGCATTCAGCTCAGCGCTGCCTGTGCAAATGAGCGTGCGCGCAGGGAAGCCCTCAAAGCCCCAGTGCGGTGTGCTGGAGGGGCCCTGGGGATCGAGCTGCAGAGACACCGGCGACAGGTACGGATTGGTGTACGCCTCACTCGCAGGCAGGCGACCCAGCAAGGGGCACATGGCCGAGTTGCGGTACAGTTGCGACGCATCAATAATGTCGCACTCCCGGTTCAACACTGTGGTGGAAAAATGGTTCGGCGCCCGAAGGGGGCCACTGTGCGAGCGCGATACGTCACACCAGGGCGAGAGGAGGAGGAGCGAACGCGGCATGCCCTCGACCTTTTCATCGCGCAAAAAGCGGCACAGCGCCAGGGCCAAGTTTCCACCGGAGCTGTCGCCGGACAAGACGATATTTTCGGGGCGGAAGCCGCACGTTCGCACAAGGTATATGTACGCCAGAAGCGTGTCCATCAGCGCAGCGGGGTAGCTGCCTTTGTCGTACTGATTGTGTCGTGCCAAGCGATACTCAATGAGGAAGGCACGGCGCGGCATCCGCTCCTCGCTCTGGACATGGTCCAGCAGCGAGCGACAGAATTTGGCAGAGGGATAGTGCTCCTGCGCCGATCCCAGCCAGTAGGCCCCTCCATGCAGGTGTACAAGCAGCCGCTCGCCAGGCTGCGCATGGATGTCCTGCGGCGCCATCTCGCCATTCTTTGCGACAAAGAAGCCGGACGTTGGCTCGACCTTGGTGCCTTGCAATTTCATCGCCCGGCGTAGCTCGCCACGAAGGATGTCGCCGTGCTTCTCCGGCTCAGCAGGTAGCACATCCTTGGGATCAATGCGCACAAACTTGCTTTTTCGCACCTTGGGCTCGCCCACAGCAGGCTGTCCAGGCAGCATGATCCGCGTCTTGCAGATCAAAATGGTGCAGGAACGGATCAATGACACCATCACCGACTTTTTCCACGACCAGGAGGGCCGAGGGCGCCCACAGCGCGGAATGCATACGAGCGCTCGTATAGGGATGTAAATGAATGTCATATAGCAGAAAAAGTAGACAATGTACAGCGTCCGTAAAGGCTCCCACGTCCAGATGGGCCGCTGAATGAAAAATTCGGAGAGAGATCCATGCCCTTGATTGGGGAACTCTGTGCATGAAAGCGAGCTGGGTACCTGCTTGGATGCCCATTTCGTCCATGGCTGCGACCGACGCCGAGATGGCTTGGACGCAAAGTCCTTCTCTGATTGACTTTCTGGCAAGTCTGGCGACCAGGTAGGATCCGGTGCATCAGACGGTGCCTCCGATTGCATAGGTGTATGTGGTATCCATGGACTCATGGATGAAGTGTCCTTGTCGGAATGGGGACCAGTATCAGGTACAGTCAAGAACTCGACGTTGTGCCTCATCGAAGGACACTACGCGGACCGAGTGGTAGGTTGCCACCCCACGAACACAAATGACGCTATTCCACCACAGCCAAGATAAGGCCACTCAAACCCCGCCAAAGAAATACATAATCCTATTGCATAGTCACGCAGCTACGGTGCAGCAACGCCGCTCGCCCCCGCCTCGTGCACCACAGCCTCGTCCCAGGGGCCCCGCATCTCACGCTTCCATCGCTGGGTATATCGCATCCATAGAGGACATAAAATGCCAACAAACACGGTTACGATGGGATGCAAATAGAGCGCCACAAGTCGGCTGTGAGGCAGCATCGTATACATGCTCGTCCCTAGCAAAGCGATCGTGAGCGGAATCGAAGCGCATGGAATGCTGTAGCCATCTTCGGTGTACACATATCCAAATCTTTGATATACGCGCGTACGTAGCAAAGGATAGAGGGCGAACAACTGGAGGGCCACAAGCAAGAGGGCAAACACGTCCAAGTCAACACGCAACCGACTGGACAGGACCACACTCGCGCACATGCCCATATTGAGACTGATCGTGGAAGCAAGTTGGGCCAGGCTGGATGCGTTCATGCGGTAGTCTGCAAAGGCCAAGTGTCCAAAGAAAAGAACGGCTGCACACGCCCACACACTGTCACTGGTCGTAGCCTCGCTGAAGGTGCGCACCACGGGCGACAAGGAATACAGTGTAAACGACAAGACAAGGACGCCTGGTATACTTTGTTTCAGCGAAAGAGGGTAGCCCGTACCCGCGCAGGCAAGTAAGCCCGTCACACCGATGCTGACCCATACGAGGACGGATGCGTCAATGATACCATGGTATAAATGCACGAACAGGGACACAAACAACACGACTATGCACAGTTGCTGCAAAATGTTCAAAGAAAACAGGGCAATCGACAGAAATCGAGGAAATTGAGCGGTAGCATTCGTGCGAAGCTGGCTCAGGAACGAAGCATCCACATAGTTGTCAGGGTACGGCTGACGTCGCCACAGCACTCGATCCCAGCTGGTTGGGACTGCGCCTGGGAAGCCTCCGGTACTAGAGCTGGCCGGCGCAAGGCCAGCCTCCTGGTCTTTCGCCTTGGCTCCCACGGTGGGCGCACCCCACAGGGATCCCCTCCAAGCTCGCGGCCCCCCACCACACTGGAGCGACCTGTCCGGTTATGACAATAGTAGCTCCGCTGTTGATTGGTTTGGACGCACTCGGGGCGGAAATAATTTCATCCGTCTGAGAATTTCCTGCATGCACGCAACCTGATTGCACAGAATTGGCGGACACAACCCACGGACCGACACGTTCCGTCGAGGTTGCCAAGTGTACCATCCTTGGATCGGGTCATCCCCAGGATCACGGGTGTAGCGCCTGCCAATATGTCAAGCACAACGCCAGGACCCATTCCTATCGTACGAGCAGGAGATAATGGGCAATCCAATGCGAGCGAGGGTACCCCTCTCGCACGTCAAAGTGGCCCCGGCAGCTACCTGGGGCTGAGCGCCAGTCTGGG
This sequence comes from Malassezia equina, assembly GCA_029542865.1. Lineage (NCBI taxonomy): Eukaryota > Fungi > Basidiomycota > Malasseziomycetes > Malasseziales > Malasseziaceae > Malassezia > Malassezia equina. The sequence continues at coordinate 182,183 of CP119900.1, forward strand.
TGGCGGCAGCTTCAAGGAAGCTATGGCCTTGTCGTTTGGGAAAGATGTGGCCGAGTATGTGCATTGACAGTCTTGAACTAACCATGCAGTTTCCTGGAATACTCTTTGGGACGTTTCTCCTCGTCCACAGATTCGGATGCGACCACCATTGCCACACCCTCATCCGTGCGACTTGAGTCCACGTTCTGTCGAAACTTTTCCTGCTGTGGTCGTGCTTTGGATGATTTGCACGACCTGCTCCAACATTATGAAGAGTGTCACGTCCGATTCGAAGACGATGAGATTGCAAGCATGGTGACGGATGAGGAACTTGAGACCTCCAGCTTGGCCTCAGATGGAGATGTGGCAGGCGAGATTAGCTCCGCCGCAAGCACCAAGTCTCTGGATTCTATGGAGGAGGAGTCGGCCCTCAAGCGTGGTCGCTCCATGACCAAGGCCGGTACCCCCATGGTGTCCACAGCCGACGAGAACTTGGAGTTTCCCAGCGCTTTTGAAACAGCGGTTATGCGTTCTCCTTCTGGCGCTCGCGGCAAGAAGCGCACGTTCGGACAACATGCCAGCAGCTCTTCCGCCAACCCACTCTTCCGCGCCTTGGTGGAGAATGGCGGCCGGCATCCTTTAGGCATGTCCAATGCCTACTCGTCTCCGTTCTCCAGTCCAGGCAACTCGCGCGCTGGAACGCCCTCCTTGGATTCTGAGAATGAAGCCTTTTTCGGGTCGACGACACAAGCCAGCATATTTTCCAGCCTCTCCATTCGCCCCTCGGCTGCCGAGGAGCAGTTGCCTTCCTGTGCACCTCCGAACCTATTTTTCCCCTCCGCCGCGGCATCGCAACGACCTTCGAAGCGAGAGCGCTTCAATGTGGCAGCGGGTGGTGCCCCTGGAAACACGCCAGCCTCGCCAGCTTCGTCCACGGCCAGTGTGTCATCGGCGGCAGATAATACAGCAGAGCATCGGCCCTACAAATGCCCGGCCCCTGGCTGTGACAAGGCCTACAAGCAAATGAACGGTCTCAAGTACCACCGATTGCATGGTCACTGCAACCAAAATCTCCGTAACGTCAACGGTGTGTCAGCGGGGGCAAGCTCAGATCCGTCTCAAGCGGCCAACAAGCCTGCGACCCCCGAAAAGGGTGCTTCTTCGACAGGGGATACAAAGCCGGATGCGTCCTCCCTGGGCAGCGCGTTCCTGCTCTTCAACACGGATGATGCCGCCAACAAGAGTCAGAAGGGTCTTGATACCCCTAGCAAGCCGAACAACAATGTGCCACCAGAAAAGATGTATGTTTGTCAGGTGGGCAACTGTGACAAACGCTACAAGAATTTGAATGGACTTCGGTATCATTATCTACACTCTGGCTCCCACGGCCTGTTGGGACTGCAGCTTTTGCACGCGAACGGAGGTGGTGCCAGTGCCAAGGCAGACAGCGTGAGCGGACGACCGCCTGTATCTACCGATACATTGTCTCGTGAGCAGATCGTGCAAGCTGCTACTGCTGCGCAAGCGCTGCTGAACCAGCAAAATGGCACGAACTGTATAAAAAATCAAGGGACGACGAACCCGAACCTGTCCGCGGCTGCTTTCCTGGCATCCATCTCGAACGGTCCTGTTTCGATGACAAACTCAGCTAAGCCTGCTTGAGTTTTTTGTATGTTACGTTTTCAATGTTTCTTGCCAGAACTTGACTTCGATGACAACCGTATGTATTTGTAAAGGCTTGGTCTATGTTTACGGTAGGGTCGTAGATGCTCTGTGCTTTCGGACCTGATGTCGTGTATCTACTGGGGGCTCTTGGCCGAGATGATCTCGATCCAGTAGTTGTCTGGAATGAGTGGGAAAAGAGTACATACCAGGGTCCAAAAGGAAGGCTGCCCGGTCAGCGGTGAGTACGTACCAATCGTCTTCATCTTGCCATCTGAATGTCAGTCACATACACACGTACCTGTAAGGCGCTTCTGGAACTTGACGCCCAGGCGCTCAAAACGAGCACAAGCCGCTTCAATGTCATCCACAGAGATGGCAAGGTGACCAAAACCCTGGGGCTGAGCATTGCCATTGTGGTAGTGGAAGTCAGGATCATTCTCAGTACCGTGGTTGTGAGTCAGCTCCAGAAGAGCTTCACGCTCACCGCGCGAAGCATTGCCTTGGTGCTGGTAACCCAAGAAGTAGAGAGTAAAGTCCGACATGTCCAGCTTGTCAATCAGATCCATGCCAAGGACGTTTTCGTAAAAGTCGAGCGAGGCCTTGGGGTCCTTGACACGGATCATAGTGCTGAAAAGGTGAGATAAGATGATGCGTACTGGTTAAAGCGGAAGCTGGCAGTCTCTTTATTGTCAGTAGAATGGGCGTACCGTTGGTGGCGGGCATGGTGAGGGGAAAAGTGGGACGACGCAGGTGTCGTGCGCACGGGCTAAATCGCCACCTGAAGATGCACGTGCATCCAGGCGAGGCGTCAATGACTATTTCCTCCCCTATGGCTGTACGGACATGTTCTGCATCTGTTCCACAGGCGCAGATAGCGTCGAGGCCTCAGCACTCGGAGCAGCCTTCTTGCCCTTGCGCTGCTTGTATTCGAATCCAGCCGCCTTCGCATTCGCGGCAGCTTCTTCAGGCGTCTCAGCGGAGCCACCCTCCTCTTTGGTAAAGTAGGGCGCAATCATAGGGTTCACTGATGTCAATCGTCTATCATACGTACACTTCTTCGTCTTCACCTTCTTGGCCTTGGGCTCCTCCTCTGGGTATGCTTGGGCCTTGATTTTCTTGAACTCCTCCTCCGAGGCCATCTTCTGCACGGGCTCCAGCAGGGTGTTCAGAGCCTGAGCCACGGCCGGCTTCAAATCCGCTGGGTGCACCTTCTTGTCTTTAAAGTCTTGCACCAAGTCCTCGTACTTGGCATAGAACAAAGGACCGCCGAACTTCTCGGGGCGCATGATGCTGAAGAGTGTGCCTTGGGGCGCCTCCTCGGCCACAAAGGAGCGAGAGCAGCCCTCTTGCTGAAGAGCCTCGGCATTCATTTCGAGGCGCATGCGGGCGATGGGCATCAGCACAGACCCCACAAACGCAAGCACGCCGTTGTTCTCAATCTCGCCCTCCATGCAGTAAGCCGCCTTGATCTTCCGCGAGATGTCACTCGGGGAGTCCAAAAAGTCAATCTTCGAGTCGACATCCGACGAAGACATCTTGGAGCCATTCATACCTGGAACCATCGCGTTCATGAGATGCGAGCGCTTCTTGTAGCCAAGCTTGGGCAGGTACTGTTCAGCAAATGTGAAAATCTTGCGCTGGTCAACGCCACCAAACTGGAAGTCCACATCCAGGTATTGTTCATCGAGGGCCTGCAAGCCAGGGTACAGGAGGCCACTCAGCAGAGGGCTAGCCACTTGCTTGACGACCTCGGCACCAGCCTTCTTAGCGTCATGCTCCGTTACCACAGCAGCGAGACGGTAAGCATCAAAGTTGTAGTTTTCGGAGAGTTGGTACGAAGATCCCAGCACGAACGTGAGACGGTCCGTGGGCACACCAATGGCCTTCATAACACATACGAGGATCTTCTCATAATAGATAGCGCGGTGCTTCACAAGCTCAATAGGCGCCTTCATGTTATCCAGAAAAGCATGGATGTCAGCAAACAGCACCTTGACTAGCACGCCTGCGCGCAAAAAGTCAGCGAGCTTTGTGAGAGGCACCAAGTAGCCAACATGGGGACGGCCCGTGGGGGCCGTGCCCCAGTAGGCGCGCACCGGTCGCTCATTCTCATCGAGGATCTGCTTAATAGCATCACCGCCAAGCACCTCCTCGATGCCACGGGTAATCAGCTCGTAGAGCTGCGCCGGCGTCAAGTCAGCCTGTGACGTCATGAAGGAGACAGAAGAAAAGCCGTGCCGCTAGGGAAGCTTATGTAAGTAGAGGGGCGCGATGGATGGGGCACCTGAGCGGGGGGGGTCCAGTCGAGCGAGTGCATCGGGATGGCTAGGAGAGTCGACGTATTCTACAGGCTTTCCTTAACAAGATGTGAGAAAGGAATCTAAACGCGAGAGCGCGATGAAGACCCCCGATTGAACAGGAGGCGCACAATGTACACCTGTCCCAAAGAAATGGAAATGATGAAAAGAGCCTCAACAAAACTGTAGCGCAAAATGCGGTGACTGGGGTCAGTGTGGTCAGACATACCGAGTCAGTTCCACGAGGGAGTATCCTTGGTTTTCGCGCATGCGGAAGTACCTCAGAGTGCGCTCGATGGCCGTAAAGTCCGAGTCAATGTTGGACATGGAGTCCTCCACGGGCGTGGATTGTTCACGAAGCAGCGCGGCCTTCGCAAGCGGAAGCTCCAAGCGAGGTTCAGACTCGACCGTGATGTCAAAGTCGACCTTTCCGTTAGCAAGTGAACGTACGAGTTTGTCCGCGTGGGAGCTCTGATGGTTATGGAAGCAAAATCGGTATTCGCCCATCTCATTGCCGGTGAACACAAAGTCTTCTTGGGACGACTTAACCCCGCTAAGAATGACGCGGTCCGAGGGGGACAATACAGAGTAGTCAATATCAAAGTTGCCGCCCTCTTGCACCGCAAAGTAGAAGCCGACCTTCTCGTATTGTTGATCCACCCAAGTATAGAAGCATGCCTCCTTTTCTGCCGGCACCCGTGTAGACAGCGCAGCTGCATCTACAAGGACCACGCTAGCAAGGAAAATGCTTGCGACCAGCGCAAAAGTCATTGGACGAAGCATCGTTGGGAAGAGCATCGCCTCACGTAGCCAAGTCGTCCGAGCGGATCGACACAAGCATACCGATCACGTGAGTAACACGGCACGGCTGGCCACCAGCTATAATACACTACGGGGGAGGTGCCGGGGAGAGGCCGCGCACAGCTGAAACGAGTTGATTAAGCTGATGTGAATGAAAATATACGTACACCTTCGGCTGTAGCGATACTCCAGACCTCAAATTCAGAAGCTTCTTCATCCAGGGTGCCTTTCCTCGCAAGGGCGTGCGGTCCTGCCGCCTTCACGCGTGCTTGCTCGCGAAGTCCCAGCTCGCGACTGAGCTGCTGGGCAATCGTACGACCAGGACCAAGACACACAAAGCGCTTTACACCCTGAGACACCAAAGTATCAATGGTCTTGAGCCAACAGACAGGCTTGTTCAAGGCAATACGCAAATCGTGTCGAAGCTCGTCCACCGTCTTGATTTCCCGACCATCCACCGAGGAAATGAGCCGCATGGAAGAAGACGGTGGCTCAATCGGGAGCACATCCACCACGCGACCGTATGCATGAGCGGCCTCGTCGACAAACGATGTGTGATAGGGACCGGACACAGGCAGGTTCACAGCGCGTGCGCCGATACCGCGGAAATTTAAACGGTCGCAGGCATAATTTACACCCACGGTGGTGCCAGCCAGCACAATTTGCACCTGTGAGTTGATGTTGGCAGTGGCCACAAATTCCTGAGGAGCAATGCCGGGCACAGCCCCTTGCTCAATTTCGTGCTGAAGCGCTTGGACCTCTTGCAAAGCGCGGTCCAGCATACCCGGTCGTAGGACAATGGCACTGACCTGAGTGCCGCGCCAATGTGCCTTCTGAGGCTGATCCCTGGTCACGTCGTCCGAGGTCACATGGAGTTGGCCACCTTTGCCGCTAGATATGTTAGTAAAGCCCCACGTTTCAAACATGCTGGCTGGTCGCTCGCAGCCTTCGGGAAACAGGATGGGATGATGCTCGAGGCAGCGTGCCGCCTCAAGCCCTCTGTATCTCACAGCGCGCAGCGCATCGCAAAAGAGCAGAGATTTTGTAGCAATCAAGGAGCCATACACGCCAGAACCGTGCCCGGCCGCCCAGTGAATGTGGTCCTTGATCAGATCCACGCCGAATTCACGGCGCAAGACCCGCATAAACGAAAGGGTTACAGTGAGGATGGCCGGCATGGCATTTTCAGGTCGCGTAAGTTCCAATTGCGAGCCACCAAAGACCATATCCGTGAACCAGCCCGGGGAGCGGTTCGCTCCAGGAGGACGGACGTGGCGGTCGAGCGCTTGGCCTTGAAGCAACTGCTGCTCGAACGCATCTCGTAAAGGGTGATCAGGCGCTCCTTGGACCGGCTTCCCCTGGAAGAAGGAGGACAAGTGGTATTCTGCCTCCTCCCACACTTCGCGGGCGGCCTTGTACTCATTGTAAAGGTCATGCGCCATGGTCACATGCTGGGATCCTTGGCCTGGCAAGATCAGAGCGGTGGGTTTGCGCTCAATGGAGCGACCGGCATAGCCTTCGCCCACACCAGCGGCATTCCTCCCAGCCAGGGGCGGAGCGACGCCGGACGAAACCCACGAAGAGGCATTGAACGAAGAGGAGGGCAGCGAGAATGTCTGCGCTTCAGGGAGTGGCCTCCTCGCCCCTGGCGCGAGCTGTCGACGGCTTTCAACCTCGTCACTGATTTCATTGCGTCTGGCTGGAGACCTTCGGCGCATTCCATAATTCATGACAGCCCCTTTGCCTTCACGCGCCCGCACAAACTGAACAGGGTTGGCCCGACCGCTCACCATAGAGGCCGTCATAGCCTGCGAACGGCGTGGACCCTGGTTATCGTGGTCATCATCTCTCGTAGAATAGTGTCGCCGAGAGAGGCGCTGCCCGGGTACAAACACGGGCACTCGCCGAGGAAGCATCCTGTCCCGCAACAACCCCGGTGTGGGGGGCAAACGGGGCCGGGGGACGGCCGACCTCCCACACTGGGACGCACGTGGCATTGGCACGACACCCCCATGGAGGATGCGCCGGGGCCCCCGCACGCGGGGCAGGGCAGGCATACCCATGCTCCGTCTTCGTCACCGAGATGGATAGTGAGATTTACTAGCATGCTTTTAGGCATGTGTGTACTGGCGCCTTTGTATGTGAACGGTGGTGCGCTGACGCAGCAATGCCATGGTATCTTCGATCGAATATATTCACGATGCCTTTCGTGATACCAAGCTGGAACGCGTATTTACCAGCGGTCTCATCACAACGTTCAATGTGGTGGCCGTGATTTGTGCAGTCCTCGCTACGCTGAGTGGAAGCAAGAAATATGTACGTACCTCCGGTGCTTATCATGATAGGCCTTACCGTCAACGCGGATCCAACGGACGTTGCAAGCCTGCATTGGAATGAGTGTCATGATGCTGCTCTCCATATTGGCAGTGCATATGGAATCGATGAATCATCCTTACTTGTACTTTTTCTTCTTAATGCTCTCCTGTGTCTTGTCTTCGATGATGCAGACGTATCTACAAAGCGCCACGATGAACTTTTGCACACGGCTGGATATTGGGGGGGGTGTGATGAGCTACATGCTACTAGGGCAAGCACTCAATGGCGCCTTGGGAAGCCTCGTCAACCTACTAAGCTCATGGCTCGCAGCCCGGTCCGGTGCGCACGGGCCGACCAGCGACCCGCTTCGGCAAAACCAAAAGGCCGCCATGGCTGTATTTGCCTGGACGCTGGCGCTACAATGTCTGACGCTCATTCTGTTTCGTGCCACGCTGCATCATCCTGCCGTCCAAAGCAGGATGGAGACTTGGAGAGTCGGGCCAGACGATGCGCCCATGCAAGGCAGCGACACGACGTCCTGGGATCGCATTGTCAGCGTTCAAAAACGCATCGTGACGTGGAGTGCCAGTCTCTTTGGCCTGTTCCTGGTCACACTGACTGTATACCCTGGACTGACATCGCGTGTACGAACTCTGACGCAAGTGCCGTGGCTGCAAAACCCCAGCGTGTTCGTGGCATGGCATATGGTGGCAATGAACACAGGCGACTTACTAGGCCGACGCTTGCCTGTACTGCTGCCCTGGCTCAACGTGCGCGATAGTCGCATTGCCTTGGGGACCACGCTCCTGCGAACGTTGTATGTGCCCGCGGCAGTAGCCTGTCATGTACGGTCTGACCAAACGCAAAGCTTTTCTGACACGTTCTTCTTTGTTATGGTCTTCACACTGGGGCTCACATCGGGACTGCTGTCCACCTCGTTCCTAGTGTCTGGCCCTCAGTGGGTGCATGGCTCATCAGGCGTGTGCATGGAAGATGTCACATTGCTCCACGAGCAGCCCGAGTCGCAGGCGCCCAACGTGGTGGCAGACGAAGATGCCGCCATTGCCTCGATGCTTTTGTCATTCTGGCTCGTGTGCGGGCTGGCTGTCGGTGCATTCGTGAGTCTCGTCGCGAACATGCTCATGGGATAGGGAATGCATCCACATTTCGAGCTACGCAAGTGCGGAAAGAATATTACTCGTCGTCGTAGCCCGACACAGCCTCGCGCGGGCCCTCGGGCACTGAAGGGTGAGCAACACACTTTACATACAAGGATAGGTCACAGGGATACGCTCAGCAGGCTTCCAGCCCATCTGCATACGCATGGGCGGCACGGTGAGCACAAGAGCAGGGCCTACAACGATTAGCTCGAAAGACATACCAATCGCGCCCACAATGATAGAGAAGAAAATGACAGGACGCTCATGAGCCGCTTTGCGCTGGCATGTCAGCCCTCCGTTCGTGCACACATACCAGGTAATGAATCGTGTTCAGCAAGGGCCGCGTAATCACGGACATGGCTGGTTCGGCGGAGACGGAGAAGTCGCGGTCCTCGCCTGCACGGCGGTTGGCAGAGGCGCACGTGAAGCCATGTGGGGCCACATGCGCAAGGCGGGCGATCGTCGGTCGCCAAAACATCTACCAGGCGCTTCAGTGCGGGCCTGCTTCCTTGGTACCAACCTCTTTCCTCCCAGAGCCCGAGCTTCGTGCTCTCCTCTATCACAACACCAACACCTGGACCTGCCGTGTTCAGCGGCTCGTGATCGCGTGAGCGAGCCTCTCACGCGTTTGGCCTCCATTCTTGCACGAACTTCGTTTACGTTCCCAATCACTGTCATGGCTTCGCCGTTCATGGATGTAGCAGAGCCGCTCTCGACACCTTTTATGGACTACTTGGATGCAGCGCCTGAGTTTGGTTCGCATGCATTTGAGGACGCCGTGGGAGGCTCGCCCGTGTTTGGCCACGCAGGCGCCGCTCTCACACGCACACAATCGGAGCTTTTTTCGTCGGATCTGCCTTCGAGCTTGAAGGCCGACGTGAGCATACCAAGCCCATTGCAAGTGAGCCTGTCGACCATGCATCCTGACGATCTGACCGTCAGCCTCGACGGCAGTTCGTCCAATACCAGCTCGAGCTCCCATGCCAGCCTCAACAAGCTGGCGAAGGATATGACGCCACTGACGCTAGCGCACCCCCTGGGCTTGGCCAGCGGCGATTCCGACAGCGAACATGGAGATCATGCACGACTACCTGATTCGACGGCGGACAAGCCGGATAACAGCGCCTCCAGTGATACGACCAAGCACGCCTCACCACCGTGCACACCCCAGCAGGCAGGGTCGTCTCTGCCCGGTATGATCCCTGGGCCTTTCGCCCATGCCTCTCCGACGCACGACTCGGTGCAGCAGATGCAGCAAATGCGCTTGAACTCGCTCCAGTCCAGCCCCATGCCAGCCAAGAATGCTGACATGTGGTCAGAGGCCTATGCCCATACGCCCGTCATGTCTCTCATTCACAGCCTCGTGCCAGGCAGTTTGCCGATGGTGGGTTTGCAGCACGGTGCGCCCAACCCTTTTACGGCGCTTGGCTTGCAAGATGGCAGTCTGTTTGGCATGTCGAGCCTGCAGGCCGGCGCATACCAGCCGTTTGTGGATCCCTCGAGCACGCCACCAGCGACCATGTCGCCCCGAGACTCAATGTCCTCGGAGCGTGGTCTATGGCCGCCGATCACCCTGGCCCATGGCGCCACAGCAACGATGCAGACCTCTGCGTCCATGATGCCATCCACTCATTCGAAGAACTTGTCGCCTGGGCGCCGGCGTACAGGCATGGCTGGTATGCCTCGCAAGGCCCAGAGCACACCTCATTTCCAGAAAGTCACCTACGAAGCGACAGCGATGCCATCGGCGCCCCAATCGCCCTCCAAATCGCGGTCCACGCCCAAGACGGTGCGCCGCCTCACGAGCCAGAAGCGCATGTCTGTGCAACCTACAGCCATGGTGCCAGAGCCGAGCAAGATGCAGCCTGGGCGCCTGCGTATGCGCGGTTCGATGGCAGCGCTGCGCGAGGCGAATGCGATGCAGCTTTCGTCCAAGAATGCGTCCGCGGGTCAGCGAAAGCCTATAACGCTGAGCTTTGTCAACTATGGCATTGAAGATGCTGAAGAGCTATGTTCTGCTGTGGCGCCCAGTGGTAGCTACAAAGTACCGCTGCGTGGCTTCAAGGACTCGGATGACGAGGGTGACGCCCAAACAGCGACACCACTTGCCGCGCGACCGCCTACGAGTGCATCTGGTGAGTCGCAAGTATCCTCCAGCGGCTATACGACCCCCCAGCCAGGCACCACGGAGGGGATAGCCACCGCGCAAACGGGGCCTCCCAACGAGCCCAAGTTGCGCCGTGCCACAACCAATCTCGGCGACTTTTGTCGCTCATAGCACACATACGATGACATGACTGTAGATGCTCCTCATGTTGCAACATAGACTTACAGGTGCGCCTGAGGCACGTCGAGACCCACCGTGCGTGCCGTCGCACGAATGCGCTCCTGCTCAGACATACCGTACAGCGGATTGTACATTTCCATGAGCGATGTGTGTATGCGCTTGCTTCGCAAGAGAAGTTCCATATCTGCTAGTATGGTCGAGCTCTTGGGCATATTCTGTACATAGAGGTCCATTATGTCGACCAGCGAGCCGGATAGGGTCTCCTTGTGATTGCGCTGCGCGTCAATACGCACAACAGATGTACTTACCGTGTACCGGAGCTCATGAAGCACTTTGTCGGCGACCTGTCGCGCAGGCAGACGTGTGGCAGCAGCCTCCAGGGACGCGAGGCTGAACAGGGCCGACGCCGATGCTTTTTGAGCCACTGTCGACATAAGGGAGAGGAGACGAGAATTCGCCGGATTTCACAGTGTGGAGGCACACACAGGTCGAGGCCCGACGTGGCGCAGGAGCGGGCCAGGCAGGGGCCGCGCCCCAAGGTCATGGACGAGGCGTCAAAGTATGTCACTATGAGATCACACGAAGTTAGGCGTCGAGGCTGAATGGTGAGCAGGCTGCTAATACATACTCGCTGATGCATTCCCATGCACCCTTCAGGTTTTCCTTCCAAAGCGACACTTTCCCATCGCCGCAGCTGACGGCCAGTACATTACCACTGAGACTCCAGCTAACGCGCCACACAGTGTCTGGGAACTTGGCGCGGTCCTCGGGCTTCTGAACCGGGAGAAGCGGCGTGCACTTCCATGGCTCGTGCACACCACTCTGTGTCCACACCAGCACGGTGCGGTCCTGCGACGCGGTCGCCAGGTAGGTACGCGCGAGACCCACGCTGGGCGCGAAGGCGACATCCCGGACCCAGTCCTTGTGCTCCCTCAGCTGGTCCACTTCCACATATCGGTTGAGCTCGTCGCTGAATTCCCAAATCTTGACAACCGTGTCGCATCCTGCCGTGGCGAAGCGGCGGGTCACAGGCGCATCCGGCGCATCTGACGCGGGCACCGGCATCCAAGACACGGCGTTGCAGCCACCGGGGTGGGCCGTCACCAGGTCCACCGACCAAGAGCCATCCTCGTTGAAGGTCAGGACTGACACACGGCCATCCGACGAGGCACAGGCTAGTGTCGCACCCAACTCATGCGGCGCCCATGCAATGGCATTGACGGAGGCCGAGTGCAGGGCATGGTCCTTGATACGTGTCCACCCCGACGTCGCACCATACGCGCCGTTGCTTGCCTCGTTCTTCCAGATAAAGACCTTGCCGTCGTACGAGGCACTGGCCAGGATGGTGCCGAACGACGGGTGCGCCCAGGCCACTTGCCAAACAGGACCCTCATGACCCACAAGAGTTTCGCCTGCGCCAACAGCCTCGCCATTCTGCACATCGAACACCTTGACGGTGCGATCCGATGAGCATGTGGCTAGCTTGCTGCCATAGAAGTCCAGCTGTGCGTCGTGCTGCCAAGTCAGTCTTCTGGCACGTACCACAGCGTCCTCGTGAAACGTTTCCACTGTCTTTGTATCGGCACTCACACCAGCCATATTCTCCATGGGCTTCTGTGGGTCAGACACGCTAAGACGCACCCGAAGGCGGCTGGGACCGCCACGACACGTCGCGACCGTCCCCCGCCGCATCACGTGACCCAATGCACGACGTCTGCAGGCGCCGCCTCTTTTCGGTTCACCACCATGTCGGTGCCAGGACCCTCCGCTTCTGCCGAGGAGAATCCGTATCTGGCTCACCGGAAAGAGAAACGTTCCCAAGGAAATGTGTTGGAGGGACTGAAGCGCCGCCAGGTATCGGGTGCTGAAGCTCGACGAGTGCTCGACGGCGACTTGAATCCGTTCGCCGCAGGCGGTCCTCGTCCTTTCTCCCAGGCCTACAAGCAAATTTTGGAGAAGCGCAAGGAGCTGCCCGTGTTTGCACAGATGGACGAGTTCTATGAGAAATTTAACAAGAGCCAAATTATGGTCATGATCGGTGAGACGGGCAGTGGCAAGACGACACAAATTCCTCAGTATGTGGCGCTCTCTGATCTGCCCCAGCTGCACAAGGTGCGCGGGTCGGACGGCGTAGAGGCACCGCGCATGATTGCCTGCACACAGCCCAGGCGTGTGGCCGCTATGAGTGTGGCCAAACGTGTAGCGGAGGAAATGGACCTCACACTGGGGAAAGAAGTCGGTTACACCATCCGTTTCGAAGATATGACGGAGCGCGGCACCACGCTGGTCAAGTACATGACCGATGGTATGCTGTTACGTGAAGCGATGAACGACCCGAATTTGGAGCGGTACAGCACGGTGATCCTCGACGAGGCCCACGAACGCACACTGGCTACGGACATCTTGATGGGTTTGCTGAAAGACGTGGCGAAGCGCCGTCCTGACCTCAAGATCATTGTCATGAGTGCGACGCTGGATGCTCTCAAGTTCCAGAAGTACTTCAACAATGCCCCGCTGCTCAAGGTGCCGGGTCGTACCTTCCCTGTGGAGACGTTTTACACCCAGGAGCCTGAGAAGGATTACGTCGAGGCAGCGATCCGTACCGTGCTAATGATCCACCAGGCTGAAGAGCCCGGTGATGTGTTGGTCTTCCTTACGGGTGAAGATGAAATCGAGGATGCATCCCGGAAGATCCGTGCCGAGGGTGAGAAGTTGCTGGCCGAGGAGCCGGACTTGTGCGGCCCCTTGAAGGTGGTGCCTCTCTACTCCTCTCTTCCCCCCGCCCAGCAGCAACGCATTTTCGACCCCGCGCCTGAGGCTGTCCGGCCGGGTGGACCTCCCGGCCGCAAAGTGGTTGTGAGCACCAACATCGCCGAGACCTCGCTGACGATCGATGGTATTGTGTACGTGGTCGACCCTGGCTTTAGCAAGCAGAAGGTGTACAATCCCCGTATCCGTGTCGAGTCGCTGCTTGTGAGCCCTATTTCCAAGGCATCAGCGCAGCAGCGCGCGGGTCGTGCCGGCCGTACACGACCGGGCAAGTGCTTCCGTTTGTACACGGAACGTGACTGGGCGAGTGAGCTGATTGAGCAGACATACCCTGAGATCTTGCGCTCCAACCTTGCCAACACGGTGCTGGAGCTGAAGAAGCTGGGCATTGACAACCTCGTGACTTTTGACTACATGGATCCACCCGCCCCTGAGACGGTGATGCGGGCGCTCGAGCTGCTCAACTACCTCGGTGCCTTTGACGACCAAGGTCACTTGACGCCGCTGGGTGAAATCATGGCCGAATTCCCGCTCGACCCCCAGCTTGCCAAGATGCTCATCGTGTCGCCTGAGTTCAAGTGCTCGAATGAAATTCTAAGCATTGCCGCCATGCTCTCTGTGCCTAATGTGTTTGTGCGTCCGAGCCAGGCATCACAACGCCAAGCCGCAGATGCTGCGCGTGCCGAGTTTGCGCATCCTGACGGTGACCATCTGACGCTTTTGAATGTATACCACGCGTACAAGACGAACTGCCCCGACATGAAGACGGGCAGCGACTGGTGCTGGCAGAACTATTTGTCGCATCGCGCTCTGATCCAGGCCGACAATGTTCGTCAGCAACTGCAGCGCACCATGGAGCGCTTTGATTTGGATCTGGTGTCTCTGCCGTTCGAGGACAAGCGCTACTACACGAACATCCGGCAGGCCGTTGCGTGCGGCTTTTTCATGCAAGTGGCCCACAAGTCAGCCGGTGGCGGAAGCCGCGGCGCCTATACGACTGTGAAAGACAACCAAGTTGTTTCGCCGCATCCATCCACGACGCTGGACCACATGCCGGAGTTTGTCGTGTACCACGAATTTGTTCTGACGTCCCGCAACTTTATCCGTACTGTGACCGAGGTCAAACCTGAGTGGCTCTTGGACTTTGCTCCTTCGTACTTTGACCCACTAACGCTCGATGGCGAGCTCAAGCGTGTCTTTGCGGCACTGATCAAGCGCCGAAGCGAGGGTCGCCAGAGCAAGAAGGCCCGTAGGTAGGTAGAACCCTAGGCGGAACATAATTTCATACATGCCCCACTTGTGGGCAATGCATCTGCCGCGTCGATCGTGGCTCGCGCGTGGCCACAATGGCATCGAACGGCGATGCGCATGCATCTGCACGCATCAGCGTACGTACCTATTCCTCACATGAAAGTTCTATACCCAGTCTTTCACGATCTTTTCGTCGCTACAAAGCATAGCTGTGGCTCAGGCAAGCCAGTCCAAGCCAGGTGATGCTGCGTGGTTGGCAGCGGGTCCCTCGGTGCAGACCATGCAATACTACCACCGCATTGGCACCCTATACTGCGAGGCGATACAGTCGTACATGCGTGCCCTTGAATCGCCCCAGTCTGATGAGACAGACTATGAGCGCCATGTCCAGGAGCTGCACATGGTGTTTCATCTCGCGCAGGTGCTCTACTTCCCCGAGGATGGAAGCGGTATGGGTGTTGTTGGCGAAGAGCTGCTGCACTGGCTTAACGCGCATGATGTGGCTCCTACCACAGAGCAGGGCCAGGCCATTGCTCAGACGCTCCCACCTCATGATCACCCTGACTACTGGGACTATGTATTCCGCTGTGTTCTGCGCGGCTTTTATGGGACGGCAGCCACCGTGTTACAATCGTATATCGACAGTGCTTCGTCTCCCACCTTGCAGAGCGTTGCGCGCGAAGTCGCCCAAATGCTCAAGAGTCTGCCGCGCTCGACCGCCCATGCCACGGAGCAGCCCTTCTTCTCGTCGCACCGTCACTGGCTCACATCTGTGCGCGTGTTTCTCAGCGGCTTTCAGCGCCTGATGGACCAGGTCGAGAGCGAATTGAAGGATCAAGTTTCGTCGCCTGCTGATGTGCGCCTGGAGCTGGAGGCGCAGTTCCGCTGCCTTCTTGAATTGCTCTGCGGGGTGAAAGAGCGCGTGCTTGAATTCGCCGAGGACTGGAAAGAGGCTCTTTGTGCGTGGGGCACACTTGTGCAGCCGGCCATGCGGCGCGATGACCTTCCCGAGGTTTTACAGATGATCACGGATGCGCTGCCCGTGGACGGCACATTGCCTCATGAAAGCATTTTGTCGACCTTGCTACGTGGCGATCTGGTCCAGTGCCTAAAGTTGTGCCAATCGTTCGACGAGTGGCTCGCCACACATCTCGGCGACTATTGCGACAAGGCCCAATTGCTGGAGGGGGCAGAGGTCGGTACGGACGAGGTCCCATCGCTGATGGACCAGATCCTACGCACATGGGCGAACACGCTACTGAAGGAAGAGCGTCTGTGGCGCATGGCTCTGTCGTACCTGAATGTGATTGACTCGCCATCCGCTCGCTCACAGATGCGTACGATCCTCTTCGATGTGCCTTTGCTGGATGCTCCCTCCACGGGGGAGACGTCGGAGGCAGATGCACAGTTCAAAAAGGTGGAAGAGGTCTTGAATGCCTGTATCGAATATGGCATGGACGACGAAGTCCGCCTTATTTGCCGGCGACTCGGCCATGATCTCATGGAGCGCCAGAAGTATGGCCTTGCCATCGCTTACAGTGTGCGTGCACGCGATGCGCGGCAGGTCCGCGTCATTGCTGATCGCATGCTGCATGACTATATTGTCATGGGACCGGAGCATTTTGTCGCCAGTGTAAACACGGTGCCTCGCGTTCTGATCGAAGATGCTGCTGCCTTGTCCTCCGCGCAGAATGAGGCGCTGGCATCCTCGGCCTTGGATGCCACCCCCAGCATCTTTTCTCAGCAGACATTCGCTCCGCTGGTATTCCACTTCAAATATCGTGACTTTCATGAAGCTTTCCGTCAGCCCGACACGTGGCGTGAAGCAGCTCAGATTCTTGTTGAGCTGCTCACCAGTGATGTCACTCCCGAGTCATTCCTGAGTGTATTGCTCGTGGATGCTTTGCCATTGCTACAGTCATCTACGCTCTATTTTTCCGTCAACGAAACATACGAGCTGCTGCGGATCACAGAGAAGGTGGCGTCGGTGGCGGAAACCAACGAAAGCACGGAAGCCGGTGATTTCTACTTCCACTGGCTCGAGCAGTTGCTCTCGCACAAAGAAGGCAAGGATGGCACTAGCCACTCTAGCCAGCGCAAATTGGCACAGGAACGCATGTTGGTGGTGCGCCTGGCCCTATCGCAATACCTCTCACGTATCTTGGTCGAGCACCAAATTCCCTAGCAAATCGTAGAATGGGCATTTGCATGGTATGAGCACAAGTTTCTAGATACCGGCCAGCGAACTAGGGGCAGCAGGCCCTATATAGTACTCCTGTGCGAGCGCAGCAAAGAAACGCATTTTTGAAGGAGGTCATACTTAGACCACGGTACCGGCGTTCGACGCGATACGGGGCCACAGGTCGGCGCACTCCTTCGCGACGGGACCAGTAATAGCACTGCCCTTCATCTCACCCTTGGGGTTGACAATCACACCCGCGTTGTCCTCGAAGTAAAGGAAGACACCGTCACCACGGCGCCACGGCTTGCGCTGGCGGACAACCACAGCAGGCATAACTGCAATGTTAGATATGTGACGTCAGTCAATACGTACCCTTCTTACGGAGCTCGGGCTTACCCTTCTTCACCGAGGCGACGAACATGTCACCCGCCGAAGCCGCGGGCAGACGGTTGAGCGACGCACCAGCACCGTTGACGGCAATGACGTACAGGTTCTTAGCACCCGAGTTGTCAGCGCAGTTCATGACAGCGCCGACGGGGAGACCGAGTGTCATGCGGTACTTGTTACCAACGGAAATCTTGCTCATGGTGCTTGCGAACGATGGTAAGGGACCAACGAGCCGACTTCGTTCTTGGACCCCACGGCGGCTCACCATGCCTTAGAACTATATAACACGTGACTACCAACTCTTAGTCAGAATATGGAGGTGTGTCGCAGGTCGGTCTCCGCATCCACGCGACGGGCGACGGGGGCCGCTGTGTTGCTCGCAGCCGAGCTGCGCACGATGCATGGCAGTTGATGCCTCGATGATTCGTCATTTCATGAGGATGATATGCATTGTCATAGGATATAGAAGGTATCATCTGCGAATTAGACTTAGGAATTCTTCCCGGGTTTTAGCACGGTCGCGGAAGACGCCGAGCATGCAGCTCGTGACGGTCACAGCGCCCGGCTTTTGGACGCCGCGCATGGCCATGCACATGTGCTCGCACTCCATAACAACAGCCACTCCGCGAGGGTTTAAGGCTTCATTCAGCGCCAGTGCCACTTGACGTGTCAGACGCTCTTGCACGGAAAGGCGTCGTGCAAAGGTCTCGGCAATGCGAGCGAGTTTGGAAAGGCCAATCACCATGCGGTTAGGAATATAGCCGATGTGGATCTTGCCCTTGAATGGCACGAGGTGGTGCTCGCAGAGACTGAACACCTCGATATCGCGGACGATCACCATTTCATCATGGTTCTCGTCAAAAATCGCGTGATTGATCACATCGCAAAGGCGCTCTTCGTATCCTTTGGTCATCCACAGGAGAGCGCGTGCATAACGCTGTGGGGTATCTTTCAATCCTGCTCGGTCGGGATCTTCGCCCAAGCATTCGAGGATCGTGCGTACAGCCCCCGCCAACCGCTGTTCGTTGGCGGCAGACTCCTCTGCTGTATAATTCAAACGGTCAAGTGTGGATTTTGCTGGCCAACCGAGACCATGCTTGTTAAGAACAGCAGCGATGGGATCGCTCTCATCAGAGAAACCACTGATCACTGTCATGGCACCCGTGGGCGTGCCGAGCCCACCCCCTTTCTGATTGGCGCATACGGACGAGGACATGACAGGGCTGGGTAGCGTCGAGTAATGATCTTCATAATCATCATCACAATTCCCCTGGTTCTGTTATGTATCTTCTGTACATACCTCCAGCGGACGCTTTGTCCCTCGCTCCGCTGCCATCTTCGCGACGTCGTCGATACCAAGCCGTACGGGGGTCTTCCAGCGCGCAGGTCCCCTACCATGATTAGTCATATTTCGCCATGCCTCGATGCGAAATCCGTTTGATCTCATTGGTGCTGACACAACCACCGGCTAGGTTGGCCGGCCAAGCTGTGTCCCCACACTACCATCACCATGTCGAAGACGTTTACTATGGAAGAGGTGAAGCAGCACACTACCCGTACGTATTTTAGGCGTTTAAATTTGTTCTAACTCCCTCAAAGAGGACTCTGCCTGGGTTGTTATCAAGGGTGACGTCTACGATGTCACTGAGTGGCTCAACGAGCACCCGGGTGGCAGCAAGATCCTGCTGAAGAACTCGGGTAAGGATGCCACCGACAAGTTTGAGAACTACCACCCCGAGAATGTGCTGAAGGACATTGGTTCGAAGTACAAGATCGGTACTCTGGCGGACAGCTCCAAGCTCTAAATTCCATGCCATTCGGGACACCATAGCAGGTTGGGCTCTACTTTGATATAGAAACTATCATATTGGATGCCCCATCGTGTTGAGCTACATCGAGCGCGCCAGCATGTGTCTCTTGCAGCTTTAAAAACGATACATCGCGTTTGGAGCCATCTGGTCCATGCGCACTGTAAACTTTGTTCGGCTGACTGTCGGGAAAGCCAGGCCGAGTCCCTCTGCATGCCACGTGCGCACGGGTTGCATGACCAATTCTGACTAACGGTCGGCCCCGACGTGGGTGGGTGGAGCCATTCTTGTGGGCGACAAAATCGCTGATTCAATCGCGCAGCTCCTAAACTTGTGGACGTCACAGAACTTGCTTGCGATTGAAGCGTGCGCGCGGAGACATTGCTGGCTACATTGCTACTTGACATCGTGGTGGGATACCCTCGCTACTCCTAATCTGTGTCTCCTGCGCCAGTCTGCTTGTTTTCCTTTCCTACTTCGTGAGTGCAATCTATGGCACACCACCCGTTGCCGGGACAGGGTGACAACTACTTGAGCGATTCTCTCGTCGTTGATGGTGGGTATGGCTATGTACCACCACCCCCTCTCACCATCCCCTCTAACTCTACCCACAATACGGCTGCAGGTAAAGTAGACCTGGGCTATTTAGCGTCGACGGGCCCATCTACCACATCGACCCGTCGTCCCAGTTCCCCTTTGCGCCCTGTCCAGCCCGTCCAAACTGCGCCTTCTGATTTGAGCAACACGGGCTTAGTGGATCCCGAGGCCTTGGGCGCCCTCTCACCCATGCAACCAACGTCAGCTCCCTCTCCGCCAGTACTGGCGGCACCTGTTGCGCATACGAACGTCTCGCGCTCGAACACCCACCCTCGTCAGCGGTTCCCAAATCCTACTCCCTCTGCAGCACTAGAGGAGCCTGGTTTGGCCCCTGCCCCCAAGCCCGTGGCGACAGAGACTGCTTCAAGTTCTTTGCACGAGGAACAATTACGCTGGACTTTGGGCGACTATATGGTGGGCCGCACGATTGGTGCGGGTAGCATGGGCAAGGTCAAATATGGCGTATGCAAATCGGATAAACGCAAAGTTGCTGTGAAGATTATTCCCCGTCATACAAGCGTGACCAGCGTCTTACAACATGGTCGAGGCAAGCCCAAACATCCCAATCATGCCGCTACAGATGCTGAAATGAATGCTGCTCTATCACGTGCGGCCTCCAAAGATGCTTCCAAGGAGATACGCATTGTGCGAGAGGGTAGTCTTCAGATGTTACTGGTTCACCCTTACATTTGTCGCATGCGCGAGATGATTGTGCACACCAACCACTATTATATGATATTTGAACATATCAATGGCGGGCAGATGCTTGACTATATTATTTCTCACGGTCGCTTGCGTGAGAGATCTGCTCGGAGCTTTGCACGTCAGATCGGCAGTGCCCTACAATATTGTCATGCCAACAATATTGTTCATCGCGATTTGAAGATTGAAAATATCCTCATTTCCAAGTCAGGGAACATCAAGCTTATTGACTTTGGACTTTCCAACCTATTCTCTCCTCAGGGTCATTTGAATACGTTTTGTGGTTCGCTTTACTTTGCTGCGCCTGAGCTGTTAAATGCTCGGGTTTACACAGGGCCCGAGGTGGACGTATGGAGTTTTGGTGTGGTGCTATTCGTCCTTGTGTGTGGAAAAGTACCATTTGACGATCCATCGATGCCTGTGCTGCACCAGCGCATCAAGAGTGGCATCGTCGAATACCCTGCCTGGCTGAGTCCTGAGTGCAAACATTTACTCTCCACGATGCTAGTCACGAATCCTCATCAACGCGCCACGATGCAGGAAGTCATGTCACACCCTTGGATGATGAAAGGCTATGACCGACCTGAGCCAACGTATCTTCCCGAGCGTGTACCGCTTCGTGCCGGTCAACTTGACACAAATGTCATTGAACGAATGACCGGCTTTGAATTTGGACCTCCTGACCACATTCAACAACAACTTGAAGAGATCTTGAGCAGTGAGGCCTACCTGAATGCCCTGGCTCACTATGAACACCTGGGCGATCCGGCAATAGAAGGGGCTACGTCGCCTACCACATCACGGAATCGCATGTCGCTTCAACTCGGTTTGCCATTTTATCGACGCAAAAAGGAGTCAGAAGAGCCATCCGGTGGTGATGGCCCACCTGGCGTCAAAGGGCCTTTGCATCCGACATATGGATTCCATCCGCTGATATCCGTTTATTTCCTTGTTCGTGAGAAGATGGAGCGTGAAGCTATCGGAATGGAGAATCTACACTCCTCTGACCTATTAGAGCGACCGAGCTCTGCTCCATCTTCTCAATTGCTGTCCAAACCCATAAGCGACATCATATTACCACCAGAGGATGCTGCTATTGCTGCCACGGAGGGTGAGTGTGCACACTCAGAGTCTCTTCCTACGCCTCCGGCGCCTCTGGATATACCCAACCCTGCGCTGCGTTTACCAGAAAAATCTCTATTGTCACCTCGAGCCTTGGATATGAGCGTTCCACCAGGATTGCAATCACCTGCACCTATACAGTCGTTTGCACCACCGGAGCCCAGCTCTCTCCCGACCCCTGTGTTTGAGTCGCGTCAAAAGTCGCAGCCACATGGACTCATGAAAGGTCCACCTCGACCTCGCGCCAAAGCGGACGAGCTGGAAAGCAAACTTCTAACCAGTGCCATTCCAGAAGGGAAGCTGCAGCGAAGTTCCACGCTGTTACGGCCCAATACGCTTCAGCGCAGTGTTAGCATGCACCACACTCAGCAAAATGATCTGCAGTCGCGGACCTTCTCATCGGGCGCGGCCAGGCATTTGCCATCGCTTGGTGCGATTCAATCTGAATGCACTGCGTCAAACAAGTCTTCGCAGTCCGTTTCGCAAGACACGACCACGTCGATTGTGGCACCTGCTTCGCCTGAGGTGGGGCTGTCGCGACGATTTGGCTCTCTCTCTGTCAATACGCCCGGCCGTTCTGCATTGCCCGGAGGGGAGCTCGGTTGCGAAATGCCTACGTCCATGGCTTCTCTTCCCTCTACAGGGACAGAGGCACCTGTATCTCCGCCCATGGGAGATGAAGCGACATCCAAGCCCGTGTTTCTCAAAGGCCTCTTTAGCGTACAGACCACCAGTCGCCGCCCCAGAGTCGTTATTCGCCGCGATTTGGTGCGAATTTTGGATATGTATGGGATCCATCATACGGAGATTCATGGCGGCTTTGAGTGTGTCTTCCATGGTCAACTGTTCGACACTGAGCTTCCGAATTCCTCTTCCTCTCAAACAGCTCAAGCTTTGCACGAGACAACGCTGGCATCTCATACACCTCAGGGTGACAAGGACGTTTCATCATTAATTCGTCAAGATGTGAATGAGTTGGTCGCTACTGGCGTGGGAGATATTGATATTTTCCGTTCGCCTGGCCCCACAGATTCTTCTGTCTCACCACCCGCCAGCGCCACTCCGCCCGGCGAGAAGGAGATGGCCACGTCTTCCACCGACGTGGAGGTATGCTTTGAGGTATTTGTGGTGAAAGTGCCCCTGCTTTTGGGTATCAATGGTCTCCAATTCCGCCGTGTATCTGGCAACCCATGGCAATATCAAACCCTGGCAAAGCGCATTCTCAACGAATTGCATCTGTAGTGGCGGAGGCGATGCGGCACCCTCCACGCCTGTATGTATAGGAAATATGCACAAAGGAAATATGTCTACGCCCCCGTCGCGTCGCCAGCGCCGCGGTCTCGTTGCTTTTGTCGTCCTCCAGACATGTCTGCGATTGAGCTCATTAATCCCCGAGCGGAGTCAGTGCGGCGACTTCAAGCTTTGCAGGTCAACATAGCAGGTGCCATTGGCCTGGCTCAGGTGGTGCGCTCCAATCTGGGTCCGCGTGGCACGCTCAAGATGCTAGTGGATGGCTCTGGCAACCTGAAAATGACCAAGGACGGCAAAGTTTTGCTCACGGAGATGCAGATCCAGAACCCTACTGCGGCCATGATTGCACGTACTGCCGTTGCTCAAGATGAACAGTGCGGTGATGGTACCACGAGTGTAGTGCTTCTGGTGGGCGAGCTTCTGAAACAAGCCGAGCGCTACATTCAGGAAGGTGTGCATTCGCGCGTCGTGTCGGATGGTTTTGATGTGGCCAAGGCAGGAGCCCTCCAATTTCTTGAGGAATTCAAGCACAAGATGAACCCTGACCGTGCTACGCTTGTGGCGGTGGCCAACACGGCCCTGGCTACGAAGCTTGCACCTAAGTTGGCCAAACAGCTGGCGGACAGCGTCGTTGATGCGGTCCTTGCTATCAAGCCTCGTGCCCCTCCCTCCTCTGAAGTACCCGCTCCCAAAGAGGATGGCAGCTCGGAACGTGTGGATGAGTGGGTTACTCGCAACCCTATTGATTTGCACATGGTTGAAATTATGAAGATGCAGCACAAGAGCGCCACTGATACGCAGTTAGTGCGTGGATTGGTCATGGACCACGGTGCACGACACCCAGACATGCCGAAGCGTGTGCGGAATGCATATGTGCTGACACTCAATGTCAGCCTGGAATATGAGAAGACGTACGTATCTTCACTCTAACCAGCAGGGAAATCAACTCGGGCTTCTTCTACTCTTCGGCTGAGCAGCGTGAGAAGCTGGTCGAGTCGGAGCGACGCTTTGTGGATGCGAAGCTCAAGAAGATCGTTGAACTGAAGAATGAAGTTTGTGACGCCGATGCCAACACCCCCGAGTCAGAGCGCAAGTCATTCGTCATTTTCAACCAAAAGGGTATCGACCCAATGTCGCTGGATGTGCTTGCCAAGAATGGCATCTTGGCTCTTCGTCGAGCGAAGCGGCGCAATATGGAGCGTCTCCAGTTGTGCTGTGGAGGCGTGGCGCAAAATAGCGTCGACGATCTTTCGCCGGAGGTACTGGGTTGGGCTGGTCTTGTTTATGAGCAGACATTGGGCGAGGAGAAGTTCACCTTTGTTGAAGATACGAAGGATCCGAAGAGTGTTACGCTTCTGATCAAGGGTCCCAACACGCACACTCTCAATCAAATCCAGGATGCATTGCGCGACGGCTTGCGGAGCGTGAAGAATTCCATCGAAGACGGCGCGCTAGTTCCTGGCGCTGGCGCATTCGAAGTGGCCGCCGCCGCACATCTTCTGGACAATGTTCGCCGCACGGCCAAGGGTCGCGCAAAGCTTGGCGTTGAAGCATTTGCACATGCTCTTATGGTCATTCCAAAGACATTAGCAAGCAATGCTGGCCTTGATATTCAGGATGCCATTGTAAACCTGCAAGATGAATGCGCTGAAGGTCATGTTGTGGGCCTGGATACCCAAACTGGCGAGTGTATGGACCCCGTGAGCAGCGGCGTTTGGGACAACTATCGTGTGAAACGCCACATGATTCACAGCAGTGCTGTCATTGCTTCGAACTTGCTCTCTGTCGACGAAATTTTGCGTGCGGGACGCAGCTCGCTTAAAAATGATGCGTCAGGTCCGTAGAGTAGAACCAAAATTGCCTGGGCTATCGTGGACAGCGCTCCCCTAAATACAGGGACCTCCACCCGGTGCTGGCCCGAACAGGCGACCTGCATACGTTTGCCAACCGCTATGACCAGCCGATTCGGTCTTGGACGGGAGGGTATGGGACCGTCTCTGCAGGTCTCCTATACCCTTCCTCCTCTTATATCTCTCAAAAATGATCCTTCTCGCAGGTATCTTCGAGGCGAAAACCCTTCGGTGATGCGATCATTACCCATCCTCGAACTGCCTCCCCCGAAACCAACGCACTCTTCCTACGTATCAAAAGGTTTGTCTACGCCTCGTGTGAGGCGCTCTCAGAAACCTATCGTCGAAGCCAACGGCACTGCGTTGAGTAATGTTCAAGAGCAGCACATGCGTCCTGTCAGTGCCATGAAAATGTCTTCAGAGGACCAATCTACCTTCCTTTACAGCGCGGGCATGGACGGCCTTGTTTGCCAATGGGATATTGGTTCTTTAGATCGCAATTCAACTCCGCGGCTAGTGCAAAGCGCTCGTCCGCACCGAAATTGGATTTGGGATATGGCCCTCTGCCGCGGACAGGAAACTGTGGTCACCTGCTCGTCCGATTGCACCGTAAAGGCTTGGAACGCAGGTATAGATGGCTCGTCGTACGAGCTAGGAGCTCACGGAGACTTTGTCAAGGCACTCGCTTCTGCGTCTGCTGCAGAATGGGTGGCAAGTGGGTCCCTCGACCGCACCATCTGCCTCTGGGATCTCAAGGAAGGTCGCCAAGAGCCCATGTGGCGAGCGAAAGCTCCGGCCAGTATTTATTCTACGGCCTGCAATTATACGGGAAGTGTCACAGCTACCGGTGGTGTCGACCGCACCATTCATGGGTGGGATCCTCGCATGCGAGACTCTACCTTCCAGTTGTTTGGGCATGATGACAATGTTCGCACAATGTGCATGAGCCCAGACGGTCGTTACCTATTGTCAGGCTCCTCCGATACAACGGTGCGCCTATGGTCTGTCGGTGAACAGCGTTGCCTTCACACGTTCATGTACCACAATAGCAGTGTGTGGAGTGTGCACTCCAACGACTCGCAATTGACCACGTTTTATTCCGGTGACCGGGATGGCTTTTTATGCAAAGTGGACTGGAATCACAGCAAAGATCTGTCCGAGGGCCAGTGTGTGCTTGTTGCTCAAGAGTCCAGCAGCGAAACCGGCAGCATGCCTAGTATTCTCAGCATTGCAGTGGATGACTCACACCAGACTATTTGGACATCCACCATTGCGTCATCGGCATTCCGTTGCTGGAAAGATGTACCTCTCAAGTCCGATCGCCCACTTTCGAGCGATGGCGGCCCATCCAATGAGCCTGACATTGCACTGCAAAGTCAAGTGAATCTAAAACCTATGCGCAATGGTGAGATGCTCTCCAGCCCTATAACCTCGTCCAACCATCCTCTGGCATCCCCGGCATATATCCAAAAGGAGGACGACACTGCATTGCAACCGCACGATTCTGCTGATGAGGCCACACCTGTGTCCTCGTCTCCACTTGTTGAAGTGCCTGGGTCGCACGGCATCATTCGGGCATGCATGTTGAATGACCGCATGCACGCTTTGACGATCGACTCCGGCGGCATTGTGGCTCTATGGCATATTCCCAAGGCGAAGTGTTTAGGCACCTTTGACAGCGATGCATTGCAGGCAGTGGCGCGAGCCCAGCAGCGCGGTGAAGACTGGCTCCCTCAAGATAAGCCCAGTGACACGCTTGAAATGATCCAAGGAATCATCGAAGGGGATGGCGTCACTCAATCTTGGTGCTCGTTGGATACATCCACCGGCTTGTTGACTGTCTACATCGACGAAAGCCGTGCTTGGACGGCGGAAGTGTATGCCGATGAGTTTAATATGGATGTGGTCTCTGGAGAGGAGCAACCTTGGACGGAAGATCGTGTGGTTTTGGGTGTGTGTGTGCTGCGCAACTTGTTCCGTGGTCTCCTGATTGCAGAGGCAACGTTGCATCCCCCAGACAACAACGACGGTGTTCCGCAACTGGCAAGGTGGCTAACCATGCTGCAAGTAACCCCTGAAACGCTTTTGCACATGCCGCTTTCACAACTTCCCAATGCCCCACAAAGTGACAATATGGAACAATCTATGCACTCTATCATGGCCCATATGACAGGCACCTCCAAATCTCAAGCTATGGCCACTGTCCCTTCGCCATCGCATGTCACAGACTCACCTCTTGAGACGGCTTTGCTGCAAATGCTCGACAAGGTATTAGCCCACTTTTCCCCGGGATCTGCTGGAACTAGTCCCACTTCATTGGATTCCAACGGCTCTTTGCTGAACGGACTGCGTCGTGCGAATCAAAAGCAACAACCACGCCTAGATTTGACAGCCAAATCTGGTTTTATGAACTTTGAGCAGGAAATGAATATACTTCAAGCTATTCTTCAAGGACCACGTCGTTCTGTACCTCCTTCACCAGGCACGCCGGGCATTTTCTTCGCGGATGGAATGCCTGTGGAGCTACTTCAAGATATCAGCCAGAGCGGCGAGTTGAAGGTAGCATACCGAGGCTCCGTGGAGTCTATTGGTCGCGACACACCCCTCTTGGAGCTCTTGGCCCCTATGTGGCTCCTTCAAATCCTATTTGTGCGACAAAATCCAAACAAGGAACTTCCGCGGATCAAGGTATATTTGGAGAAGTGGGCTCCTGCTCAGGTGAGTGGCATGGAATCCATGACACATGCGCTGGAAGTACCTCAACTGTCTACGAAGTACTCCAGCGTAACAACACCTCGTTTGCTGCGTGTCGGTCGGATTGCTGAATATGTGTACCAGTCTCTGATGGCATCGGGTGTACAGGCACCCTACGCCTACCAGAGCACATCTTCGATGGATGTGCCCATTGATATCATGTGCCGAAACATGGTTCTTCCAAATCGATACACATTGCTGCAATGCCTGCGTCATTGCACGAGAAGTGGGGGAGATACCATTCACCTGGAGTATAGGTGGAAGGCACCTGCTTTGTAGCGTGTTCTAAAGAGCAAAATGAAACGGTGCACTACGATCTAATCGGGCACATAGCGGAGTGGTTTACCGCATCGGTTTTCGGTTTCGACTGATTCCCGAAGGTCATGGGTTCGATCCCCATTGTGCTCTCTTTTTGTACCTGGCTAGTTTTGGGCAGAGCATGGGATTCTAAGGAACTACGCCACGGCTACATAATTCGCGGGCACCAAAAGGCACTTGTCTTTCCGCATGATCAACCACCAGTTCTCGTCGCTCTGGTCCACCACTTGTAGCACTTCTCCCTCTTGAAGAGAAGCCTCTTCTGGTGAAGAGGCTTCGTAGTCGTACAGCGCTTCCGCTGCCACAACGGATTCCACGAGCACGACGTAGGCGGTAGGAATCAGTCCTTTTACGTCTGGTGTGGATACCAATGAGCCATATGTCCAATCACCTTCCATAGACGCGCCATCGAGCTTGGGGTGAATCAGCAGGATGGAGTTCTCATCAAACGAAAGCGTGCCTTCTTCGCCGGTGAAAGCATATAGCGCGCGGCCATGAAGAGTTCGGCTTGTATCGAAGCCCATGAGCACATCGTCCTTCATCTCTGCACTAGGTTCTGGAGCAGACATGTCTTGCAAAGACAAAGCATTCATGGTTGGTTCTGCTTCCTCGTTAGGTTCAGCAAATCCACCTGGCACTGCCATGGGTTCAACACTCTCAGGCTCGTCATCGCTACTGTCCATCACTGGTACAGAGGCCGTGGATAAACCTGGGGGCGGCGATGATGAACCCAACACTGATCCAGCTGTCAAAGCACCCGACCTATCCCTCGTCGTCGTCTTCTTCAACGTTGCACCTCCCCGGATCTGCGACAAAAGCGCATTACGATCACCCCCGCTTCCGCCTAAAGATAATGATGGCCCTGTAGTGGATTGCGTCACTGCATCAGCAGACGCCGGGGCATCACCCTTCAAGTCAGAGTTAGCTGGGGCAGCAGGTGGTGCAGGAGCCACCGGTGGGGGCGGAGGCGCCGAGGGAGTCGAAGGTGTCGTCGGCACAACGCCACTGAAAAGCTGCTGTGCTAGATGCTGGCGAGTAGTTCGAGAGCTTAAGGGATTCTCTTCTTCATCTTCGTCTTCTTCGTCATCCCAATCTTCGTCATGAGATGGCGGCAAGTGAACGGTACGGGTGGATGAGGACACGGGTGGCATAGACCTCTGGGGTTGAGGCGGGGCGAGCGGCTGTACAGGAGCTTGACGGAAGCTCGTCTCTTCCTTCACTTCGGGTTCTGCTTCTGGTTCCTGAGGTGGGTCGAAAGCGGCAGTAAATGATGATGGACCTGTTTCGAGCTTCGACGAGCGTGTTTCAGACGCTTGCCGGAAGAATGGGTTGGTGGAAGGCATTGACTGAGACATGGACGGGGCTTCGGGCATCGACGTGGGCGCAGGTGAGGGGACGGATGCAGGAGCGGGTGGATCTTGCGGCACTGGGTCAGACGCCGCCTCACGCTCTGGCACCTGATTGGACTCAAGGGGGTGGTTCTCCTTTGGCAGCCATGGCTGTTGCGTATTTTCTGGCGGGACTGACACGGGCTCAGCCACGGAAGGAGGCTCTTCCTTTTGAACCTCCTTCGCGGGCTCAGACATCCTGGTTCGAGCAGGGGGGGGTGGCGGCTGCTTGTGCTCCCGGAGACGCGCCTTGCGTGCCTCCTCACGAGCCTTGGCCTCCTGCTCTGCTTGCAGCGTCCTGGCTTCTGCCTCACTTTTTTCAGTGGCAAGTCGTTGCTCCACAGAAGCATCCACAGAGGGCGTCTTATCCACGGCGCCAGCCACGCCTAGCATGCGCATACGCTCTTGAACACGACGCTGAGCTTCTGAGCGAATCCATGCCTCGCGTTCAGCGCCCGTGAGTTTTGGCGCAGAGGGTGCAGATATCGAAGGTGTCGACGGCACGGATGATACTGGCGTTGGGGGCTCGGATGGCTCAGCTTTCGGTGGGTCATAAGATGAAGTACGAGGCGTGGATGGTGACGGTGCACGAAGATGCGAATACTTGTCATTGTTTCGAGCATCACGTTGGCGACTTGCTTCAAGCTCTTTCTTGGTGTCATGCGCGTGACGCTTGTCCAGACGTTGCTCCAGTTGTGGCAGACGCTCATGAAGAAGTTGCATAAGCGTGCGTTCCGCCTTTCGCCGTTGCTCTCCCGCATGGGGTCCTTCACGACGATTGTAGTACTCGATATCATCTTGGAGGCGGCGAATGGCATAACGAACATCTTCCATCTCATTTTGCAGATCATGATCTTCTTCTTCATTCAAATCTGTACGCTCCAACATACGCTGGGTCTTCTCCAACTGCCTCTTCATCTCGCCAAGATCTTCAGCGGCACTCTGACCATCGAAGCGGACATCCCTGCGGTCCAGGTAGCGACTTCGGCTTCTGTAACCAGCAGAATCAGACTCTCGGTGTTTGTAGGCAACAGCATCGCTAGGTCGACTCGCATCTCGTTCCACGGGATTTTTGTAAAACGAGCGGGTTTCCGAATATTTAGCATCCTTGTTAGAACCCGGCTCTGCCAAGTTGAGCGCTGTGGCATTGCGAACAGTCGTATCTTGTTTGAGTAGATCCTTCAAGAAATCAACACTTTCACTCAAGTCACGCGAAGAAGAAGGAATAAGCTCTGCTGGAAGCTCTTGGGGGATTTCGTTGCCATTCAGCGCACGATAAATCAAAGCCATGGCAATATGGAACTCGGCGATATTCAATTTGCCACGATTTTCAGCATCCGCGAGATGCCACACCTGAAGCAACTGCTCACGAGAAAGTCCACTCTGTCCGAATAGCTCACGAGCAACGTCTCCGCTAATCCAGCCTGTCTTCTTTGCGTCCCACGCGCGAAATATATTGTCATAGCTCTTTCGCTCTTCCTTGCTCATCGTCCAAGGAATCGCAGCCTTCGCTTTGTTAGGCTGTTGCGTAGAGATATTTTGGAGCTTGTTTTGGAACTGATCCGGCTGCAAGCTAGCTTGATGGAAGTTCATATTCGAGGGGACTGGTACGCCAGAGTACGGTTGCGCAGCAGGCAAGAATTGCGTATACATCAAACGCATGCGTGGATCCGAGAAAGCACCTGTCATCTGTGCAGCCATAGGCATGCCAGTGGACTGGCCCACCATGGGGGACATTCCTGTGGGTTGGCCCATCATAGGGGTCATACCTGTTGGCTGGCCCATCATCGGAGGCATACCGGTGGGCTGACCCATCATGGGTGGCATTCCCGTAGGGCGCTGCTGCATCATAGGTGACATTCCCGTGGACTGTGGCATCATGGGTGACATCCCTGTAGCTTGTTGTTGCATCATGGATGGGGCGCCCATCGCTTGTCCCATCATGGACCCAGTCATTTGAGACATCATGTTAGGCGGCGGCGGCGGCGGTGCTGATGGACGTGCGATAAACGATGCGCCAGGCATTCCTGTACTTTGCATGTTCATGGGCATTTGTCCAGTCATTTGAGGCTGCTGGTAAGCACCATAGCCTGGTGCCCCTGCATTGCCCCATTGATTCATAGGGTACATGGTACCACAACGAGGCGATGCACAAGCTCTCAAGCCGTGCGCCAGAGGTGCCCACCGGTAAATCACGTGCACCCATAGTCGCAACGACATCCATGCACGGGCCTGGCCGTGTGCTCGACGACCACATGGTGAAATACTTGATCGGCCGGTATGTTGCTATTCACTCATTATAGCATTGCCGACCCCATTTTTGGTGCGGTGACAGGCATCGCAGCCTACATCATTTGGGAAAATGATCCGCGGAACGCACATGACCATGGAGAAGGAAACTCATTGCTGGACCTAATCAGCCGTCGTCTACACATCGAAAACCCGCTCCGAAAGGTGACAAGTTCGCTGGAACCACAGCAGCCATCCCGTTCGGCTGAATCGGAAAAGAAATTGATTTAAGCTTTATCTACCTGGTAAAGCCTTACCCAAACTGCAGTAAGCATGGTGCGGCGATGCCATACGTACAGGTAAAAGATGGTGCCAAGGAAGCGGAAAAAGGCAAGACCTGCCACAGCGTAAAACAGGATAGCCATGTATATGTTATGTACCTCGCGAGGTAAATTCATAATAGCCACAGACAGTGCGGCATTGGTCAAGGTCCACGCCAGTAGTACATTTGTGCGCACAGCCGCATAGTAATCCTTTTGTTCTAGGTCCAGGTCACGAACCGCTGGCGTAGCCTCTGGCTTGGATGCAAGCACATGACATGCATCTTCATAAGCTGCATCGATGTCCTGGGCCTCGGTCGGTAGCGTCACATTGACAGCGTCGCCAGATGCATCCACAGCTTTTCCCAGGTCTGACTTGGTGCTTGTCGAGCCTTTCGTGCCCCATGACACATCATGTATGTTGGAAAAGGCATCTGTGATGTCAGGGAAAATGACGTACATATATTAATCACATTAATAAAGCTTCCTGTCAGTAGTCGGCGTGCGTACCTGGGCGACACAAGCAGGAATTGGAGCAAGCTTGTGAGCAAATGCCATGGGTCAAGCTAATGGTCAATGGATGTCCACGTACGAAAAGGATCGAAGAGATGAGCCAGATCCCAAATGTGCTCAACAAAGATACAACAATCCGGATAAACAATCCATCAGCAATAATTTGAATCCCGTTGTTCGTGTTCACTTCCCTTTTGACGCTGACGTAGGCAAGATAGACAACAATCACCATCATATACATCATAAGCAACGCAAATACAATCATAGCAAGTAGATATCCATTTCTGTTTCCTTGAGGTCGATTGCCCATTGATAGCAAAAAGCAATAGATCAAGAAGGCGAGATACACGTACTCACATATCACAGAGGGTATATGCAACCAGTGCACAACATCTGTCATAGATTCGGCCAAGATGTTAAATGTGAGATAGTAGTTTGCCAGTGAAAACCAGGAAAATAGTAGTTGTATAACCTGATAGATCATTTCAACGTGAAGAACCGTTTTTCGAATGAAAGAATGGTTGGAGCGGTAAATGTTGTTGAACTTGATAATAGAGTGGATAGCAGCAAAGAAGGATCCGTTCAGCCAGCGCCTGCGCTGGGATATGAGCTCGGGAATTTGTGTGGGAACATCGGTTTCTCCTTGGGCTCGTTTCACAAATCGCAGCAACCAGGATGAATTGCGCTTCGTGACGAGTTCCCAGCACAAAACACGATCTTCTGCCAGATACATATTTTTGGTGAAAATATCCGCATCCGAATGACCACCATACAATTTTTCCCCTTTGAAGTAGGTAGAAAGTGGGCCGTGACCCATGGGATCATTTTGTAATGCCTCGTATCGATACGCGCTAAAGGCGCCAGGCAGTACACTAATGTACCCAAACGCACTTTCCATAGGCTTATCCAATACGTTGCTCAGTTTGTACTCGAAATTTTGAGCAGCCACGAGAGGGTTGGAGAGTGCATGACCCATCTTGCCTTTCAAAGCCACAATCTCCCCACATGCGCCGCCCACATTCTCATCGCGATCAAAAGCCTCCCATAGCCGGTAAATACTGCGCGCCTTTGGCATGGTTCCCACATCAATCAAAACGCACACTCGGGGCTGCAACAGCGCACTAAAAGCGTTGAAGGCCCAACGGTGGGAATTGATTTTTTTCTGATTGTGCTCTTTGATGCACAAAAGAACCTGTACCGGTACGATTCCACGCTCAGCGCTGCGGAATTTCAGGGAAGGATCAATAGAGATTTGTGTGGTGTATTCATACATGTGCGCCACAACGGGTACATCCTGTACCGTGTTTTTCCCTACACCTTCCTGGTAAATGCCCATGGCTGCCAGAACACTCAGAACACGGCTGTGGATCTTCATGCGGCCATCGGCTATAATCACAACGGATACCTTCTTCCAGCTGTCCGGGCCCCATGTAGCGTGCTTTTTCAGCGAGCACAGGTAGGCAATGTTTGTCATGACACCATGCATAGTACGCGTAAAGAGCCGATCGTCCTCGTTGTAAAGCGTGAGTATAATACATAGCTCAGTGGACCTGGGAGGATCATATAAGACTTGCCGCAGAGAGTACTTGTCTGGTACAAAACGATCGGGATCACAGGTAAGCGCAGTATATCGCATGTGTGAAAATTCACGCCCTTCCGACATGGGAAGAATACTTTGCAATTTAGGAGGGATCGGACAATCTAGTACCAAATGACCACGGTCAAGAGGCACTCGCTTGATGGTATTGTAGCGACGGGGTTGACGTTGAGGAATATGACCGTAGTAGGCTATTTCGCCGGGACCATGGTACATGGAAGAGTTCGGGTATGATGAAGTGGTAGAGTTTGGACCATACGCGGATTTGAGGAGTCCGAGCACTGTTTGGTTTGCCTCATCGTCGGAATGTGCGGAACTGATGGCTTCCTTGGATAGAGCGTCCGTAGGCTCGAGATATGGCATTTCGCTCTCAGACCACCCGAGATTCGAATGCTGCATATCTGAAGTATGTGCACCGGGCTTCCACGACTGCATTGTGTACGTGTCACTCGTGGATGGCACATTGTTCAAACCACTGGAATAATCTTCCATGGCAAACGCGTTGTCGTAGTATGTACCGGTTGGGTACTGATAACCATCACCAGGATGGTTTCCCATAGGGTATGTGAGCTGCTGATTGTATTCGCCAACCCCCTCTGTGTCATAGGGAGGCTTGTACGTGTCCTCTGTCGAGTATTCATAGTCTTCAACAATATTCTCTGTCTCGTCGTAAGCCGCAGTCTGATTGTCATATGGATTTATGAGCTGCTCTTGCTCTAGCTCAGAATCATTGTATAGAGGCCTCGTTGATGCAGCCGGCGTCGTGACAACGCGACGCGGGCCAAAGAGCGGCCGCGCCGGCATACCGCAAGGTGCTCTGGGTGTTTGGTCAACAACCAGTGTTAAATCGGAGTCTGATCGGGGTCGCCCACGTAAGATGCGTCAGCGCGCAGGGGCCTCCATCTAACGTGTCCCGTCGCCATGACGGATCTTCCGCGTGCGCACATTCTGATGTCGCAATGGGAGCTTCATGAGCGAAGGATCGTTCGTGAACGATACGGGAGTGTCCTGTCGCGCGGTTTGATTTTGAAGCGTGACCATAGTGTTGCCCGTGCGGAGATGACCAAACACCATGCGATTGCTCTTGAAGGTGCCCCCCTGTTTCGAGAAGCAGACATGGATCTGGGCGTCTTTGGTGTTTGTCAGCCAACTATTCTTGGACTCAAGACGGTTCTTTCTGCTCTAAACTGCCATCCCACCGAAGACAAAAATGACCCGCGTTATTGTGCATGGGTTTGCACGCGCGAAGAGCCTGTGGTCTATGTGGGAGACCGTCCTTTTGTTCTACGAGATGCACTAAATCCAAGGCAAACAATGAGCATGAGTAGCCGTGCTGAGAATCTAGAAGCAATCGAGAAACGACTTAAACAAGACATTCTGGCGGAGGCAGTGAAAAACAATGGATTGCTTCTTGTACATGAGGAGCAAGAAAACTCTCAGGAACTCAAGTCGATGTGGGTAGCTGTGGAGAAAGGAGAAGTGCGAACTGTACGGGATGTCTTTGTGTGGGTGCGGTCTCAAGGCTGGCGCGTTTCATACCATCGGTTACCAGTGGCTCCAGATCAACCTCTGGAACATAATTATCTGGATGCATATACTCAAGTGATCAAGGATATTGATCCGCTAAAGACTTGCTTTGTGGCCAACTGTGGTGCGGGCGTATTTCGAACAACCTTTGCCATGATCGCCGCTGTGCTGGTACGCCGGCGTCAAATGGTGCTTCTCACCAACACCGATCCAATGAAGGAAAAGAATGAGCGACAGCTAGACACGGATAAAGTGCCAACCCCACTTGGACATACGTTACGCCGAGTCAAAGATAACATGGCACAAAATCACAACTTGCTGCGTCTTGTCTACGTGCTAAGTCACAGTTTGACCACCAAAGATACAAGCGGTATGATTGAGCAGTTGCTCATGCAACCGGTTCTCCTCAAATCTCTCCAGGAGGCTAATCTGGGTGACTATGGCATCATTCGCCAGCTTTGTGGTTTGTTAGACGGTGGCCTAGAGTGTAAAGCCGTCGTCGATGAGGCTATTGATGCATGTGCCCACGTTGTCAACTTGCGTGAATCGATCTTATCAAGACGTTTGCACTATTCTACAGCTGCTGCTATTGATGAATCACAGGCCAATATGTTTTTGCGGCGTGCAGCGAAGGCCCTGGAAGTGTACTACTTTTTAATTGCCTTTGCTAGTTATGTCGAGGAAAGCCGAACTGCTTTATTTCGATCCCGCTTTGCCGAGTGGCTGAAACAGCGAGCTGAGATCTGGCGCGGCATTGTCCGAATCCGTTCGCTACATCATCATCTTACCTTGTTTGAACCTGTGGCAGATTTGTCGATGATCAGCCGCGGTGATGCCAGTGCTCTAGCTGCTCCGAATGATTCAGTGCGTCGTCGCTTCGGCGAAGTGATGGCACAGGGTGCCATGGTAACTGGCGACGAGTTTGCTGAATTCGTTGTGCATAACAGGACGGGAACAGTTCTTCGTTCTGGACTTCTATTGAAGCGAGATGTCTGGCGTGAGTTTTCTGTTGATAAAGACAATCATTTGCGTGGGGTTGTCAACTTCCGTCGTGTACAGAATACCAATATCTTTGGTACAGGCCAGCCCTCCGTGGAAGGAGTCAAGAATCTTTTGAATTATGTGCTAGAGGAGCTCGCCCAGGACGGAGGAGCTGAACGCACAGTGTTATGGATTAATTTGCGGGAGGAGCCCCTAGTCTATGTCAGTGGACACCCCTATTGTCTGCGCCAGCGCGAGCTTTCGCTGCGCAACATCACAGACTACAGCGGGATTACGCCCGCAAGACTTGCTCAATTAGAGGATCGACTTCGGCAAGATGTGGCACACGAATTAGAAGGCAGTGATGGCAAGCTACTGCTCCATACGGAGACTGAGGATGGCACGGTCGTCCCATTGTGGGAAGACGCCAAACCGGACGACATAACCACGGTGCAAGGCATCATGGATAAAGTGGCTGCCTCCCTACCCCCCGACATCCATTTGCAATTCCGCCGCGTTCCCATCACGGCGGAGAAGAGCGTGGAGTTTTCAGACGTTACATATCTTCTGCATGCAGTGCTGGACAGCTACAGCGTCAACACACCTATCGTTGTGAACTGCCAGTTGGGTCGTGGTCGCACAACGCTAGTGTCCGTTTTAATCTTGCTAATGGAACGTTGGATCCAGCGTACCGAGCTGCCGCAGCCTCCCGAAGAGCCGGCGCCATCCTACCATGTTGTGAACAGTCTATTGCGCGTGATACCCCATGGTCAAGAAATTAAGCGCATGGTGGATGATGCGGTGGATGTTTGTGGCACTGTGGTCAATATTCGGGATGCCATTGAGCATGCATTTGTGGCAGCGAGTGAAGCTCCTGACGCAGAGAAGCACCAGTACATTGTTCAAGGTGTGCAGAATTTGCGCCGCTATTTCCACATGATGCTCTTCCAAGCCTACTTGAACAGCGTCCATCCAGGTACTATATTCCGGCATACATATGAGCAGTTTGTCAAGAAGCAGCCTGTCATTGCGACGATTGCCCGGGACCTGGACAAGCTTGAGTTGGCAACCATCAAGCCACTTCGTAAAATCGATATTGGTGATGGGATGGCTCTCAGTGATGAAGTGGATGAAGTCGTTCGCAACCGTTCTGGTACGATCCTCAGCGCATCCACCATCCTCAAATCTGACTTCTTTAGTGGTATCCTCAAGGCTGGTCTGCCATTACGCATTGAAGGTATGCCAAATCTGCGCGGTGTGAATCCGTTGGTGAGTTTGTCTTTGTCCGAAAATATGCTTCACAGCTCGTTCCCCACGGCACAAGAGGTATGGGGTTGTGGTATGCCAACGATTGATGGGTTGCGTATGGGCCTTAAGCGCATGGGCGCTGATGCACATGCACAAAGACGCGTCGTGTGGACCAATTTGCGTGAAGAACCTGTGCTGTATGTGAATGGACGCCCTCATGTGTTGCGGCTTGCTGAACAGCCGTTGACGAACATGGAGGCCACTGGCGTTACCACAGACGTCGTGGAGCGCATTGAACGTGCACTTCAGCGGGATCTTTGTCAAGAGGCACAACAGCGGGAGGGTCGTGTATTACTACATGACGAAGTACCCAACGAAGATGGCGACTATACAATTGTGCCTGTTTGGGAAACTGTCCAAGACACTGATATTTTAACACCTCGTGAAGTATATGAGTGCATGCGTCAAGAGAGTTATCGCGTGGACTATGCACGGGTAGCCATCACCGACGAACAGGCTCCTGTGCCGGATGTCTTTGCTGAGCTTGAGGAACGCGTGGAGCACGCTATTGATACACAATCGATTTGCGTATTTAATTGCCAAATGGGTCGTGGGCGCACAACGAGTGGCATGATCATTGCTTCATTGATCTTGACTGTACGTGAATTTGGTCAAAGCTGGTTGGAACGCGGTGAATGGCCCACCGCAGATACTATGCGGCCGGCGAACGACGCAAGGGAGCTACTCGAGGATGAGTTGCGAGTGGATGGTGAATATCGTTGTATCTTACAGCTTGTTGGCGTTCTGAATCATGGTCGCTTGGCCAAAACATTGCTGGACCGGGCCATTGACCGCATGGAAACCATCCAAAATTTGCGCAAAGCTATTAGCATGATGAAGCTTCGTGCGGACAATGCAGAGCCTGGGTCAAAGCGTCATACCCAACTTCGCACAGTGTTCAACAATTACCTCGCAAGATATGGTTACTTGATCGCTTTCACGAGTTACTTGCTGGACAAGATGCAATGGGATGAGGACCAGCGAGATGAAGAAGACCTGTCTGTCAGTTCGAATTCGCCTCGTCGCATTAGATCAAAGTCCATGGATGAATCGCTAGTAATGAGTTCGTCCACGTCGGAGTTTTCGCCCAGTTTTCCTACGTGGCTGAAGAAGCGGCGCGAAATCACTGGGATCCTTGAGAAGGACCACCTCGAGTAGATTTTTTCATTTTCAGTGACCATAACTTCATAGACTTTTGAAATCTCTCGCGATGTGAAAGAGTTGGCTCTTCTTTCTCCAAATGTGCTAATTGCTCCCGGATGAAACGCTGGTACAAGCTAGTGCGAGGCGGCTTCTTTCCCTTGCGAGCCATACTGTGTGGAGGGGGACGATGCGGAGCGATATGCGACCTCACGTGGTTGCATGATTTCGCCAAAGTTTGTCTCGCACGGTGCAGTCTCCGTGACGTATGGCGGATAAGCCCGGCATAGAGATACCCAGGCGTGCCCCCCCTAAAGATCCGCCAAGTTTCGAAACACTCGACTCTGCCAGGTCTTGGCAATGGGAGAGGCTCGCAGCATCAAGTTGCAGTTCGAATAAATCGCTGTCGTTGTCGCAACAAGAGACGCTGCCTGTCCAAATACCCAGACTTGGTGAGAGCCATCCCGGCGACGACAACACGCTTTCGAAACCGAAAGCTTTCTCTATGCCACTAGATCAGATTCCCAAAAGAAATGTATCTGCCCCTGTGGGCTCTGACAACGGAAATAATAACCTTTTAAGTCATTTGCGACATTCATCGTCACAACGCGCATCTAGGCGTCCAAGCCGAAGTACGTCGAAAGCAGCAACGATCTTGAATGAACTCCCCACTATTTCAAAGTCGTTTGAGAGAGAATTAGGCGAAGGATTCGAATTCGGGCCATCAGGATCCACGTTCCGCTTGGGGCGCACAATTGGAGCAGGTGGTAGCTCCGTCGTATATGAGGGATATGTCGTTAATGAAGGAAATAAACAGGTGGCTGTAAAGGTCATGCTTCCAAAACCAACGTCAGGAAATGAGCTCAGAAACGAAGTGGATATATGGAAACAATTGCCTCAACACCCTCATCTTCTGGCTCTGTTGTATCATGAAAAACATACAAACCCTGTGTCTACTCATAACGAAGAAAAAGGGCATGAATATCTTGTGATGGAATACAGCCAGTACGGTAATCTCTATCAACTCATACGGAATGAAGCCATCCCAGATGTCGCATCACCTCTAGAAGAACAGAGCCGTGACACTGTAGTATCACCTCTGACTTCGTCACGACATTCATCACTGAGCAATCCCAGATCTCGAGGCATTCCTCTTCATCACTCGCGAAGTATTCTGCGGCAACTAGCCTCTGCTATGCGTTGCTTGCATACAGTGGCCCATGTTGTCCACAATGATTTAAAACTCGAAAACATTCTTGGTTTCCCGTCGGATGACGACCAAAACAACATTATATGGAAGATAGCGGACTTTGGTCTCGCAGAGCGTGTGATTTCAGACGAAGCTACATCAAACACGCCCCCTACGCCCTGTGGTACTATGGAATACATTGCGCCTGAAATGGTGAGGTACCTGGATACGGACATGGAAATCTTCGATAAGGTTCCATCTCACGCTAAGCCATTGCCACCGCCAGATCAATCCCCATATGCTAGAGATATGTGGGCATTAGGATGTATTTTTTATGTTTTATGCACAGGGTTCTTGCCTTTCACAGATGGGGTCCAGTCGCGCCTTTTGCAACGCATTAGCGACGGTGAATATGAAATCCCTTATCGCCTTCTTACAGAAAAAGAACGTGCACAACTACCTGCAGAAAGCCTGAATGAAGATCCTGAGGATACAGATGAATGTCGTGATCAGGCCCGTGAAGTATTGGAGCATTTACTGGACGTGGATCCTTATACTCGATGGGATATCGAAGATCTCTGTCAATCGCGTTGGTTGGCTTGGTAAATATATGCTTATAGGAGTGTTTGAATAAATTTCAGCACAGCTTGGCAAGCTTGATGTTGGGCCTTTGTATCGTCCACTTTGTGATTGGCACCAAGAATGTATTCGGTGTAGAAACGTTGCCCTGAAAGCGCATCCGACCAACGTTTCAGCAGCTGCAATTTATTGATCGTTGCAGGCATATACTCGCTTAGGTGTTAGTCCGGATTAAACGTACTCTTGTTCGCCCATGAGAAACATGAGCGGAGCGCGAGATAATGCTGGCATTATAGCCTCGCGGATTTGGTCGTCACTGAAATCGCTGCTGAAAAAGTCATCATCACCGTTTCTGTCATTCAAGCTGGCAAAACGGTAAGCCGTAAAGGCAGGGTTGAGAACAGCCTCAGAGTTGCCTTTGCCGCGACCATGAACAGATTCAGGCTTGTACTTGGCTTGAGAGCGATCGAGTAGCGCTGATGGCATGTTATTAGAAAGCTTCTCTCGGCATTCTTGGAGCTGTTGGGTGTTCTGGGAGGTTGCGTATGCTTCGAAATAATCGCGGTCGGAGACAGGGGCTTGACAGATGCCGCCGTCCACATGGATGCATGCATCGCCTGTTTGTTCAGATAACATGCGATCTTGAGAAAGGAAGGTGATAACGTCCTGGCATCCCGTTGAATGACCCATGATAATGAGCTTGCCTGTGCAAGGATTCTTCGTACGTGTCTTCAGATGCTCAATGAGTTGGGCAATCTCCTGGGCATCTCCCTCAAGTGACGACGTTCCAAAACCCCCCAGATCCGAAGATTTGACCAGTTGAACGAGCGAATAGGAAACATTGTCAAGAACAGTGGCAAGCTGTGGTAGATACGGTACGACACCCAGTGTATCCGTCAAACCTGGCACAAACACTAGCTTATTGGGGTGGTGCGGATTGGTCTCGAAGTAAGGTAAAGAGATAGGAGAGGTTTGGTACAGTCCCAACGTGCCAGTGAGCAACAGTGGGGCGTCCTTGCACTCGCTCATAGTGGTCGTTGGTATTCACCCGTCGATCCCCTATCTGAGACTGTGGAGGTAGACCGGCCTTTAGATACTGCGTCGGAGGCTGAGAGCAGCGGTAGTAGTAGAATATGGGGAGAAAGTTTCATTTTTGGCGAAGGGCAAGCGTGAGTCCCACCGCTCAGAGCGCTACTGTACTACGGTATCAACCGAGACCAGATCGAGATCAGAAAAGTGACTGGTCCTATCAAGCTTGAGAAGCTGATAGTCCCGGAAAGTATACGAACTCAAGTGAGAGGTCAACACACTTAAGCAGACTGCGCAGGAGCAATGGCACGAGCAGCAGCCACACGCTTCTTGGCAAGCTGGCGCTTGTTGAGACGCTGGGGCACAGCAGTCACGGCCTTGGGCACCTGCTCGAGGGGCTCCGAAAGGTGGATCTCAATGTGGCAAGGCGAGCTGCGGTAAGGGTTAATACGACCGTGCGCCCGGTAGGTGCGGCGGTAGGTCGTAGGAGCCTGCTGAACAACAATGTTGCGGATAACAAGGGCCTCAACATCCAGACCGCTGGCCTCGGCGTTCTTGAGAAGGCCAAGCAGGAACTTGACCGACTTGACGGGCCAGCGACCCTGGGTGGTCTTGAAGTCGTTCACCTGAGGGGTGCGGCCGACACCACCGTTGAAGCGGCGGAAGGGGATGGCCTGCTTGTGCTCGACCACATTGTCCAGGTAAGCGTAAGCCTTCTGGAGCTTCATGCCGCTGACGGCAGCAGCGGTCTCGCGCGTGTTCTTGAAGTGAACACGAAGGTAGGCGCCACGCGACTTGGCAGTCTTCTCCGGCAACTTGGTATCGTCAAACGCGTAGCGAGCCTGTCTCGCGTTAGTCCTGTTCTACCGCAAAATCTCCAGTGTGCGCAGTTAACTTCGAGTTGTATGAAACAACTCAGTAGCTCTACAATGTAGAGAGCATGCGCACACTGTCGCCGTACATACCATGTTGAACCTGACTTGAAGTCGTCAAACGGTGAAACCTGGAGCGAGTGCACGTCTAGCCCTCCGAAGATGCTGCAAAGGGACTGAGAAACCATCACGTGCATCTTGTAGTTTCATTGCCATGTGAGGCCACGTGGCATATACTAGGCCCGTGCTATGACGATGACAAAACCTGGTCGGAAACGCGCCACCCGCACGTTCCACCTCTCTCCACCCAATATGTCAAGCAGCAACACTTACGACCCTTACATTCCTGCAGAGAATGGAGCCAAGGCAGCCACCAGTCAAGGGAATTCTCGCACAGCTCAGATCCAAGCACAAATTGATGAGACTGTTGGTGTAATGCGTGAGAACATCAACAAGGTGAACGAGCGTGGAGAAAACCTGGATAGCCTTCAAAACAAGACGGACAACCTTGCTGTGTCCGCTCAAGGTTTCCGACGTGGTGCTAACCAGGTCCGGAAACGTATGTGGTGGAAGGATGTGAAGATGCGTGTCGTCATTGTCCTCGCCATCGTTGCTCTACTTTGTGTGATTATTATTCCTGCGGCTGTTACGACTTCAGATGACAACAAGGACAAGAACAGCTCAGGTTCGTCGCCTTCGCCCTCTGCTACATGATATCCCCAAGACTATAAGGAAAGTATGATGCCTCCGCATTTGACGCACGATGTTTGTAAAATCAATAGATATTCTTCTAAAGAAGCACTACGAAGTACGCAACTTGTTCGCATGACTGCATAGAAGACACGAATAACTATGGCAAACATTATACTTCGTCATGAACGCTGCGGTTCATGTCAAAGGCGCCGTGGACATAGGCACGAAGCTCAGCGATGTGAGCCGCCTTGTGACCCGTAGCAACCGAGCTGGAAGGAGGGCGAGCAGAGACCATAAATTCACGACCCTTGTGGTGCTCCGTCTTCTGGCACAAGGTACGCAGACGAGGCTCAAGATACAGCCAAGCACCATTGTTCACGGGCTCTTCCTGAGCAAACATCAAGTCGGAGTTAGGGTACTTGTTGAGAGTCGCGACGATCGTCTCGTAATCAAGAGGAGCAATCTGCTCAATACGAGTAATGGCCACGTCCTTGATCTCGTTCTCACGACGGTAGTTCAGCAACGCATAGTACGACTGGCCCACAGTGAGAATGTGGCGCTTGATCTCCTCCGGAGGGACAAGCGCGTCCTTGCCTTCGGTCTCATGAGGCTCAGGGATCACACGCTGGAACGAAGTACCCGGGGCCATGTCTTCAAGCTTCGAGCGAGCTTCAGGGTGACGCAAGAGCGACTTGCTGAAAAGGTTGATCAGCGGCTTACGGAAGTCACGGTGGACTTGGCGACGCAGAACATGGAAAAGGTTGGCCGGGGTGGTGCAGTAAACAACAGCCATGTTAGCATCTTGGTGCTGACGAGCCAACTGCTCGCTGTTGGGGAAGCGGTAAGGATGGTCATCCATCAAGAGAAGGAAACGCTCAGGGCGAGCACTCGAGTGCTCAGGACCCTGACCATCGTAACCATGCGGCAGGTTCACGACCAGACCCGTGCGCTGCAGCCACTTGTGCTCACCCGAGGCAATGAACTGATCGATAATGCACTGGGCGTTGTTGGCAAAGTCACCAAACTGAGCTTCCCAGATGGTAAGGTTCTTGGGATCCACCAGAGAGAAGCCCAGCTCGAAGCCCAGTGCACCAAACTCCGAGAGTGAGCTGTTGCAAATGGTGAACGGTGCCTGGTCATCGGAGAGGTGCTGAAGAGGAGTGAAGGTACCCTCACTGTTCTGGTCATGCAAAATGGCATGACGCTGTGAGAAGGTACCTCGCTCAACATCCTGACCGGAGACACGCACCATGTTGTTTTCCATGACAAGCGAACCGAAGGCCAAAGCTTCCGCGGTAGACATATCAATGCCCTCGCCAGCCTCCAGAGTCTTCTCGCGGTTCTTGAGGATACGAGCCAAGTTGCGGTGAACAGTGAAGTCCTCCGGGAACGATGCGGACTTCTGGCCGATGTACTTCAAGCGCTCAACGTCAACACCCGTGTCACGCTGCTCAAGAATGTGTTCCTTGAGTTCCCGAGGCGAGGGGAAGCCCTCCCACGCACTAGAAAGCCACTGACGTTCTTCAGGCTCATACGTCTTACTCTTCTCGAAAGCCTCTTGAAGCATACCCCAAACCCAATCGCAATGGTCGTTGAGCTGCTTCTCCGAGAATGTACCTTCTTCAGAGAGACGGTTGATGTACTGCTTCAGCGTGGGAAGTTGGTTGCCAATAGCCT
Organism: Malassezia equina; assembly: GCA_029542865.1. NCBI lineage: Eukaryota > Fungi > Basidiomycota > Malasseziomycetes > Malasseziales > Malasseziaceae > Malassezia > Malassezia equina. Next base: position 226,721 of record CP119900.1, read on the forward strand.
CGTACATACGAGGCTGAGTGAACGAGGGCTGATCAATCTCGTTGTGGCCATGGCGACGGTAGCAGACAAGATCGATCACAACATCCTTCTTGAACTTAGCGCGCCAGTCAACAGCAAGTTGACAGACAAAGTTGACAGCCTCGACGTCATCACCGTTAACATGGAAGATAGGAGCATCAATGCCCTTGGCAATGTCCGAAGGGTAGGGCGTCGAGCGCGAGAAACGGGGGTCAGTGGTGAAACCAATCTGGTTGTTGACGATGATGTGAATAGTACCGCCAGTAGCGAACTTGGGCAGGTTGTACATACCCATGGTCTCATAAACAACACCCTGACCAGCAAAGGCAGCATCACCGTGCATCAGCAAAGCCATAGACTTGTTGTGCTCCTTGTCGCCTTCGAAGTCCTGCAACGCGCGAGTCTTACCGAGCACAACAGGGTCCTCAGCTTCAAGATGAGACGGGTTGGCCACAAGGGACAAAGCCACCTTTTCTCCGGAAGGAGTCGGGCGAATATAGTTGGCACCCAGGTGGTATTTGACGTCACCGCCACCCTCTTCATTTGTCTTGTCCGCGAATTGATGCAGAATACTCTCAAGAGGACGGCGAATAACATTGCCAAGCACGTTGAGACGACCACGGTGGGGCATACCCATGGTGATGTTGTGAACACCATACTCCACAGCACGGTCAATGATGGTCTTCACACCAGGAATCATGGATTCACCACCCTCGAGACCGAAACGCTTCTCGTTCGGATATTTGGACGCAATGAAGCGCTCAAAAGAGTCCGACCAAACAAGACGGTCAAAGATGCGCCATTTCTCGTCCTTCGAGTACTCGAACGGCTTGGGAACTTCGAGGCGCTCACGGAGCCAGTCACACTGGTTACGGTCAGGTACATGAACATATTGGTAACCAATGGAGCCACAGTAAATGCGGCGGCAGGCCTCAATGACCTCACGGATGGTCAACTTTGTGGTGCCGGCAGAAGCAAAGTTCGGGAGCAAACCAGTGCCCAGCTGCATCTCCTTGTCGAGATCAGCCTCAGACCATCCATAATAAGCGGGATCAAGCTCCTTGGGCATCTTGTTTGCACGCTCACTGTCAAGAATCCTCAGAGGGTCAATCTTGGCAATGGTGTGGCCTTGTACTTGGAAGGCACGCACGAGAAGTTGCAGCTTCAAATAGTCATTAGCCGGGTGAGTTCCCGGTTCGGTGACAGTTCCGGTACCAGGCATGCTAAGCTGGCTTGGAGCAGGGGTGAACGCCTGCTGACTAGGAATACCAGCGTCCATACCAGAGAAGTATACATCCCAGCTGCTGTGAACAGACGTGCGGTCCTCCTTCCAGCGACGGTACATCTCCTCAGCATAATACGAGTTGTTCGTCGTAGCAAAAGAATCGTTAGGGGAAGGAGTAGATGGCTTAGGGGTAGGGCCAGCCATCACGCGAACCGTGCTCGTCATCATGCGGCAGCCAGCAGACCTAGCAAACACCGTGGACACGCGTGACATAGATACAGCGCGCATCGGCGCCTTGTGAAATTGACGCAGCATTGTTAACAGTGGGGGGAATGCACAACTTTTCCGAAACGGACAAAGAAGGCAACAAGTTTTGCTACTATCACAATCGTAGCTCAGGAAGCGCTTGAGGTCTGCTTTCTGTGGCGAAAATGCTGGCCTATGTGGAGTCGAGGAAGTAAGCACTCGGGCGGATTTATAACAGACACCTGCATGCACCCAATCAAACACGAGTAGCGCGCGGACCATCCATTCCAAAGGCCGATCCACAGTTAGTACGACGCAGGAGTGGAGTATCTGTCTACGACTGCTCTAACATAGATGAAATGTGATTGTAAAAGTCGACGTGGCTTGCACGAGGACCTTTCGCATACACAAAGCTGGCTGCCACTTGGGCGGCAAAAGCACTCTTGAGATAGCTTGCAGGTACACGCTGAATTAATTCATTTATGCCAACCTGTTGGACCAGTGTAGCAGGGAAGACGTGGCTTAAAACGGTCTTCCGCAAACACTCTTGATCGTACAGATTCGTATTCTCAATGTCTTGGGAAATGGAGTTGAGTGTAGTTGAAAGTTCAGTAGAAATCATTGAACGTGGCTTGGAGGTTTCCTCGTGCTCCCTCCATATCGCCTCAAATTCGCCCTCTGCATTGCGTCCGATGATATCTTGTATGTCATGGACGTAGTTCATATAGAATGAGGTAGGCTCATTATTCACGAATAGCATGTTGGATATGTATTCTTCATCCGTGAGACCGAGACCCACAAGAACCTCCAAACTGCTAGACGTTACACCACCCTTATTCGCACTAGCATCTGGATATAGAATAACTCCATGCCCTTCAAGTGCCAACCGGGCCTGACGTGTGATAAATAGGTTTGCACCCTCAACAATATATTTGTAGTGGCACTTATTTTCCCCAGTAATCATTCTGGAAACATTTGATATGTTGATAGAATCAGGGCGTCCACCACAAGGGACAAATAGATCAGCTTTATACAACAGATGGGCTTGATTACGGAAGTTGACGCCATCGGAAATGATTTCACCGGATGGTAACTTGACATTACGATCTTCAACCAAAACACGATAACCTTGACGAGACAACTTCGATACATCGAAATTTGAAATCATCTTTCGAAGTTTGGCAAGACGAACGAGCTCTTCACGATCCAAACCATTTGGGTCATGAATTACGCCAGAGCCATCAATAATAGTGATTGTTTTGTCTTTGGAAAGTAGGATTTCATTAGAGCCAAGATCTCCATCTGGTCCACCTGTTTGTACTTTCGTAATGTCCTCTTCCCTGAGATTATTCTTGCGCAAAATACCAAAGATGTATTGGCGCACCGACAAAGATGTCATTCCAAAGACGTCGTGAGGAACACCGCCCAATGTAGCCGCCGTTTTTCCAGTGGTGAATGATTTCCACCATGGAGCGCCGCGTTCACGGGCATGCTCGGCCCCCCAGTCCATGAAATCGGCTGTGCCCTCATCAGGACCCAGGAATAGAATCTCTTCATTTCCAACCAGGTCTACAATGGGCTCTTTCACACCTGGTGTTGTACCCTTGATCAGCAAATCAATGATAGAATCGACATATTTCTCAAAGCACTTTCGTGGATCAGCATCCATATTAGGTAGAATAGTGCCCTTGGCACCACCTTCAGGAATGTCCTTGTTTTTCAGATGCTGAGTTCTGGCAAGGCCATAGTTTTCGTCGAAAAGGGTACGCTGGTTGATGGAGTAATTTTCGCGGTTGCGACTTCGAATGATACGAATACCACCACGAGCCACATCGCGGAACCGGACATGGAATCCGCGGAATTCTGCCCCCACAATAAAGAAGATCCCGAAAGGTTTGTGAGGGTATTCACTTGTCGGTAGGAAGGAAGGATCCAAACGGAAGCTCAATGCAACTTTTGTGGGTGTGTAAAAGTTGGTTTTGAGCACAGCTTTATTGAAAGTAAGAAGTGCCAAAAGCACCTGGCGTTCGTGCGAGTTGTTGGCACTTTGTATAATAAAGTCATGCATCTGCTCATCAGAAAGCAACGTTTCACGCGTGAGGCGTTGGTGACTTAAAGTAGGGTTGATTTCACGAGATCCTTTAAGGTGGGGATAGTGAATATGAGCAAAGTGCACATAAAGTAGACGAACAATGTGAGGGAAACTTTTAATCACTTCGTAGATAGATTGACGGGTAAATGTTTCTTCTCTCAAACGCAGTTTGATGTCATTGAGCACAGCAGCTTGATGAGAATTTTCTTCGTCAATAATTTGTCGCAAAGCCTCGTAAGTAGACCCTAAACGATTACAAAAATGTTGAGCAAAAAGCCAACCGACGTATGCATATGTTGCTTCTTGTACAGCATGTTGGTGCTCAGTTTCTTCTCCGGAGAAGAAAGGGTTGTCTGGTAATACGAAAATAAGCGATATTTCCTTTAGAATTTGGTGAATACTCAATTCAATCGAAGGTGCTTTGGACTCACGTAGGGGGTTTAAGTAAATGGAAACAATGGTGATCCCATTGCTAAAGTGTTCGACGTATTTCCGCGACGAATAGAGGTCATAATAATGATAAAGGTCTGAAATAGCACTAAAAAAGTTGGATGTAGACCCCATGCGGTAACCGATGACAACTCGACGTTCTTCAACTCCTTCCACTTCGAATAAATCGATCACTGGCCCATCACGCCGAAGAGCTTCTTCCATGATACGCTGATAAACACTCAGTGTATGAGAGCTTGCTTTTGACAGAAAATCGAGATCAGAAACGGCTCGAATATCATGGGCTTTCGTCGAAGATGGTTCCGGGATGGGTTGAACAAATTCACATTTTTGCAAGAAATAGCAACGAAGATGCTCTGGTACATTTCCCGAGGCTGATCTGGTAGATCGATATGTCTCTAAGCGGAATGCACAACTCGTGTTGGATTTGTTGAGATAGTTTTCATCCATAATTTGTTCCCATTGCGGGCCATCGAGACGTCTGACTCCAGGCGGGCTCGAATGGATAAAAACAGCTGAAGTATCGGATTTTTTCTGCAGGTCAATGTTGAGATGACCTGTATTGTTTGTGTATTCAGAAATCTTAGCTCCGTATAACGATAAGATATGGCTAGCAACGGTCTCTGCCGACTCACGCTTGAAGTAAATATCATCAATGCCTAGGTGTTCGTAAAACCAAGCCACTTCAGAAGCAATTAGCTCCTGTGGGATGAATCCATTTTCTTCTAATATTTCTTGGACTTTTTCTGCTTGTACTTTCTTCTCTTCAAAGACTGTGGCCTGGTAACCACTGCTGTGTTAGTGAACCTTACATACATAGTGTTTTTGAGAACGTGATCTCGGTCAGGAGTAGTAGTATCAGCGGTAGTTTGCTCTAAGAAAGCATGGCGCTTCTTTCCCATCTGGGATAACAACGCAGAGAAATTTTCAGGATCGTTCTTGTCCAAAGACATGGCGGCAGAGTAAGTGTGGCAAACACTTCAAGAACCCCAGATTATTACTTGACACACGGGCCATCTGACACAACTTAAATGTACCCACCTGCCCTTGTGCTTATGTAAGCTCTCTACGGTATTTTGCACGGATTGGTTGTCGGTGCGTGAGCGCTTAACTTGCATGTTTGCGCTTACGGAGAGCGCGTTTCTTCCCAATCAAAGGACCCATAGAGGATTTGGGCTTAGCCATGGCATCATTCTTGATGGCTTGAGCCCGTAAAGCTCGCCGCTTCTTTTCCGCTAATTCAGTAGAAGCAGTTTCGTCACGGCTTTGATCGGAGATCTAAGGTGAGTCGTCAGAATACGGACCTTTCGGTGTTTAGTTGCCTTTTCACGAGCTTGCTCTAAACGAAGAACTCGCTTGCGCACGGTAGTGATGTTTTCAATGGAGAATTCAATCCGCAAGACACCTCGAGCCTCGGACTTGGATCCAGCCTCGAGATTGTCCAGTGCCGTCGAAATTCGTTTGGACCGAAGTTCTGCTTCGTCTGCTCCCTTAGCATCTAGTTTCTTTTTTTCGGACCTAAGTTCCTCACGCCACCATTGAACAAGCAGCTCAGAGACTTCTTTGTTCCCATTGGCCCATCGCAATACCTTGAGCGCATGCTGGAAAGAGCGCATCTCCAAGAAGCCGTATCCTCGCGAGCGGCCTCGTCCGGTGAGTGGATCAATCCGTTCATTATGGCGAACCACTTTAGACTGTATCACAATTGAAGGTGGGGGACGCTTTTTTCCATCTGTATTTTTCTTGGCATTTGAACTTAATGTCGTATCCTCTTTCTCGTCCGTGCTAAGGTCACGTCGATGACCACTTTTGACTTCTTCGTGAAAACTTCGAACAGCAAATAGTGCAAGACGCTTGAGGATCTTGTCTGACACAAACAAAGGAAGTTGATGTACGGCAAGACGCGTCTTCGATACATGTAGCGATGGATTGGCGCTCAGATGAGCACGACGAATCGAAAATGACTTCATCCGTCTCTCAATTTCGGGCTCAGATAAATGATGAGCCAGAGGTGATGTTGGAAACGGTACACCCTCGCGCAAAAGCCAGGTATTACGTTTATCACCCTTCTCTCTGGCCCGCCGAGCGGAATCCTCGAGGTGAGTGGCAGTCTCACGAGTGACTGCTCGGACAACATTCAAAACACGGCCATGAAGAGAAAATTTGGATACGAGAGGAGCAGAGGGATCGGCCGTGATAACAGATGGCACAGCGAAAGGGTTCGACTTCGGTAAGCTGGATTCTAGCCCTGTTGCTGTGGTTTCACTCTCAACAATAGCTGCTTCGCGTAGAACTGCGTCTGCCGATTCGCGGTTCCAAAAGCAGACAAAGCCAGTGCCTCGGCTCCGGTTGGTGGACGTGTCCATGGTGATACGAGCATAGCGTAAGGGTCCAAATGAGCGGAAAAGTTCTTTCAGTTCAGCCTCTGTCGCTTGGTAGGGTAAATTTCGAATGAAAAGAGTGGTACCAGCTTCAGGAGCAGCCAATTTGGGTGGTTCCGATGGGGTCTCTGCATCATCATCATCAAGAGCTTCTTCATTCGAAGCATCACCTTCGTTGTCCTCTTCGGCAGTGCTGGTGTTATTTTCTTCTGGTTGCTCGGCATCTTGCTCGGTTGTCTCTTCTTCATTATCAGATGGCGCATCTTGCTCTTGTGCCAGCCATTCTTTCTGGGAAACAGACCAATCAACGGCCACAGGACGAGCTGGTTGGGCATTTTCTTGTACCTTTTCCAATGCCTCCTTGGCGGCTTCCCTTCCTTTCTTACCTTTAGCTCTCTTCAAAGTGCTCTGCTCTGCGGCACCATGACGCAGAGGTACGCCGTTAATAGCTTCCATAGCCTTAGCGGCATCCGTTTTGGAAACAAACCAAACAAATGCAAATCCACGGCCCTTCGGAGACTCGGTCTCCTTTTTGGATTCTTGTAGCGGAATCGAGACATCATAGAGTGCACCATAGGGTAAGAAGACGGCTCGAAGATCATCCACAGTCATATCAAATGGCAAATTGCGGACGATCAGCCTGCTTTCACGACTCAAAGTGCCTCCTTTAGAAGGCCACGCATTTCCCGAGAATTTCTCAATTTGCTCTTGCACAATTTTTTGTCTCTTACGAGTGTCCTCTCTCATGTGTAGATCACGGCGCAGGGCTCCGTCCACTTTTTTTTTGAGCTCTACGCTAAGTTGAGCACCTTTAAATTGATGGGCATGCAGTTTAGGAACAGCCAGCATCGCATGATTTGGTGTACGGAAACGAACATAAGCCACATCTCCCGGCGGATCATGGCTGTCAGCGAAAAGTACCTGTTCAACATCGCCCAGCTTGCGCACGCGCTTGTACAGGGTTTTTTCGTCCGCCTTTGGTGAGCATCTTCCTAGTCCAGAAATGACAATGGTTCGCACAGCGTCTGGGTCACGGTCAGGAAGTGTGAAAGAGTGCGAGCGTTTGCGGGACGAACTATCCTGGCTTGGGGCGACATTGCCGGCTTTTAAAGTAGTATTCTTTCGATCAGCCCATTGAAGTTGGATCTTTCTGTGACTTCCGTCAATAGTTGCACCTTGTAATTTTTCTAATGCTTTTTGGGCATCATTTGAATCTGTAAAGGTCACATAACCTACACCTTTGGATGTATGGGTTTCTTTGTCGGTAACAACAAATGCACGGCGAAGGGGACCAATATCACTGAAAAAAGTTTCCAAATCAGTGTTTGTGACACTGAAAGGGATCCTTGTTACAAACAGAGTATTACCATGCTTTACTGACCCTGTGCTGGGCATGGAGCCAACACCTTCAACCATGTCCATGCGATCACAGCCTGCAGCTAATGGAGTTGGCGCTGAACCAAAAAAAAAAATCGCGTTGACATTATGTCATGCTTATTTTTTGAGGAAAATAGGTCGGATCTCTGTATGATTAGCTAATTTGGATGCGAGCTTCCAATAAGATCTTGGCTCGAGCGTCGCGTTGAGCGGAGGAACAGCCACACACGGCGAGGCAGTGTCAAAGCGCTCGGGCCTAGGACAAAGCCATGTTTGGATTCCACCACCTCTCGTCCACCATGTTTGGCTTGCGGACCGTGACATTGGTCTCAGCATTCTTGCTGGCTTTGCCGTTGGTGGCCGTGGCGGCTCCATTTGAACCAAATGTGCTCACTCTAGAGCGTCGAGTTAATGCTAATTCCAATACATCTAACCAGCCCAATGATCCCGGTGTGTTCCCGGGCGGAAAAGAGTCATTCAAGAAGCAAGGTTGGAACGTATTGACTCCGATGCCAGGTGCTAAGATTGACAACGAGACTTTCACTGTTGACGACCAAGGCTCGGCTATCACGACCTATATTGATGAAAATTACGACCCTGCAAAGATTAAGCGTGTGATTATTCAAATCCACGGACAATACCGTGATGCCTGGAACCAATGGATGTACCTCAACCTTTCTAGGAATTATGCTGCCAAGCAAGGTGGTTTCTCTCCGGATGAGGTTCTCGCAGTGGCCCCGATGTTCTTCGCCCTGGTCGATGTCGGTGCTTACCCTGTTGATTCCAACAATGTCAGCAATACAAAGGCCTTGATCTGGGATAACAATGGATGGGGTAACGTTCAGGATGCCATTTATCCTGTGTATAACAAGCGGGGGCAGCTGGCGAACCCCGCCTATCAAGAGGTGAACAAGAAGTCTAGCTCGAAGAGTAGCTCGAGTTCGAAGAGCAGCTCAAGCTCGAAGAGCAGCTCGGGCTCGAAGAGCAAATCTAAGCGCAATATTCAGGGTGTGAGCTCCCAAAACGCTCAAGACGCTGGTCCCAAAGTGGCTTCGCTTGACATTTTGGATACGTATGTCAACTACTTTAGCAACACGAAGCGCTTCCCCAACGTGAACAAGATTGTTATTTCTGGTTTCAGTATGGGTGCGCAGGCTGTTAACCGCTATGTGGCCTTGCGTACCGATACTTCGTTGGACAAGAAGTTGTACTACGTCATGTCCGCACCGGCGTCGTTCATGTATGTTACCGAGGACCGCCCAGAGAATATCCCACCGGACTGTACAGACTACAACGAATACAAGTATGGCCTGAACGGAACGATGCCTGCGTACTTCCATCGCCATTCTCATCACAACGATGTGAACTCGATTCGGGGTCGTTACTTGCGGCGTGCTCAGTTCTACATGGTTGGTTCAGATGACGATGCTATTACGGACCAATCTTGTGAGGGTATGACCCAGGGTGGTGGTCACTTGGACCGCATGGACAACTGGGTCAACAAGGCTTTGCCTGGGATACCAGGCAACCCGACGCCAGGAAAGCTCCCTGATACGGTGTTCTTTGGTCGTCTCAAGTATATCTCGCACGATGCTCACGGTATTATTACTTCGCCTCTGGGTCAGCAGTTCCTGTTCTTGCAAGAATTCAATGGTCAGGGTCAGAATGCCAAGGGCCACCTCCCCATGGCTCACGCTGGCGACGGTGGTACTTTCCTTCCGTACAAGGGCTCGGACAAGGCATCCTCCAGTTCGAGCAACAAGGCCGCTGGCGACAAGCCTCCGAACAACGCTGCGGCAGTGAGCATCCCTCGTCCCACTCTAATTATGCTTGCATTGACTGGTGTCATGGTCTACATCGCACAGCATGGTTTGTGAAATGGATGGCCTGTACATATTCGCAGAATAGACCGATTTCAAAGACGTTTTGAAGGTTCATCATTTTTGCGCTTAAGTTTATAACCTGATGACTGGGATAGGGTGTCGCTAGGTTTGGAACTTGCCTCTTCTGCTTTCACCGTGTCATTAGCAGGCTCATTTGTCTTGAGGACAAGGCTTCTCTGATAGGTAGCGCTACTAGCGCTGAACATTCGATCGTCACTTGTAGGATTTTGGTGACTTGGGGCACGGTTCCCCGGTGTTGTGCCCACATTGGCTTTAAGATATGTGTCAAAGCCTCGAATAACATTGCCGCCGCTAAGCGCAGTGCTGTTCAGGTAAGACCCCTCATAGAGATATATCTGGGATTCCAAGTCTGTTAGTTCATGGTCCAGTTGCCTTTTCTTCCCCAAGCCTTCCTTGAGCTCTTTTTTTAGCTCTTCGTATCGTTGATTCGCCTCCTCCAAAGATTGAGGCTGCGACGATGACATGGTGAGGGGCGTGTAGGGGAGACCTCCATTGAACGCGACCCACTCATAAATCCCACACACATGGAAGTGCCTCCATTCTGCCACATCCTATGCTATCATGGACCCCTTTCAGGTCCGCATGGAATTCTTGGACCTATTAAAACGTTTGAATGCCAGTCAACAATCTATACGAAAGGTGGTGGGGTTCGCATTACGCTATGCATCAAAATGCCCTGATGATATTTGGGACTGTGTTATGACGGAATGTGCGAAAGTGCGTTGCTGCGACTTACAGTAAGGAAGCTCCAAGCGCTCGAATCAACATGTTATTTATGTTGGATGCATTCTTGGCAGATGACTTTCAAAACAATGCAGATGTAGCAATATATCGTGCATTGGCTGTGAGGGACCTGGAGGCATTGGTGAATATGGTCGTGCCGGCAGACAGCTGGGATGCCGTGATCAATGTTGGAAGTACTCGGCAGGTGCGCGTCCCACAAAGCTCTGACACAAGATATTGATGTCGTGGAAAAGCAAGCACATTTTTGACACAGAGCTATTGTCACAAATGATCACCATGATCGATGATCGAGTCCAATCGTACGTACGACGTGGCTCACAGGCCAGCATTCGCGATCGCTCAACTGATCATACTATGCCAAATCTACCCCGTGTATCCCGTACAGATATCCTACGGCGTATTGAAGAGGATCGAGAGCGTGTACGTTTGCTCTACTAAGACCAGCATAAGCGGATACGCGAAAACAGTTGGAAGCTGCCCCCCATGTCCTACCTTCACTCATGTAATGCGGCATGGGATCAGACAAATGCTATATCCTTGGAGTTCGAGCAGCAATGGGAATGTGTAAGCAATATAAATGAGGATGATTTGAACGGCATCAAGGAAGACATGACAAGCTGGTGGGGGAATAAGGAGCCAGACACTCTCCATAGTGGACCTGGACCGTACTCATAGCGCTGCCACGCATGTGTGGAGGGATTCCATCTCCTCATGACGAGTCCACCGGAGCTTCGGCGGTTGGCTACGCTGCCGGGACATGCAGAGGCAGCGTGGCACGTCGCATGGAACCCTAAGCAGCAGCTTCTAGCTTCGTGTTCCACTGATCGTGATGTGCGACTATTCTCCTATGCTAGCCTGCCATCGGGTGTAACTGGTGACGTGGAAACAGTTTTCAATTTGCGTGAGGTCATCCCTACCGGGCACAAGCGTACAGTTCGCTATGTTTCCTGGTCACCATCCGGTGATATTTTAGCTACAGCCTCATTTGACAGTACTGTCGGGATATGGGAACGAATTCCCGAAGGTATGAGAGGAGGCAACGGGGACCCTGAATGGGACTGCTCTGGAACGCTAGAAGGTCACGATAGCGAATGCAAATGCATTGAATTCAGCTACAACGGAAACCTTTTGGCCAGTTGCAGTCGTGACAAGAGTGTGTGGGTTTGGGAGGTCCAGCCAGATTCAGACTTTGAGTGTCTGGGCGTGCTCATGGAACACACACAGGATGTCAAGACACTTGCGTGGCACCCCAAAGAAGAGGTAAGCTTGTTTTTCTATTGACACTAGCTTCTTGCCTCTGCATCCTACGATGATACCATCAAGCTGTATTTGGATGATCCCGCAGAGGACTGGTTCTGCTACGCCACCCTGAAGGGACATACTTCCACCGTCTGGTCTCTGAGCTTCTCGCCTTGTGGAAAATACCTGGCTTCTGCGTCCGACGATAAAACGATCCGAATTTGGAGAAGGTACTCAGCGATGGAGTGTGAGGAAAGAGGCATTCGACCCGATGGCAAAATTCCTGGACGAGCCGGTGACAAGTGGCTAGAGGTATGCAAATTGGAGGGCCACTTTACGCGTGCCATCTACACTTTGAGCTGGGCGTTAGGTGATGCATCTGACCCAAGTCAGTCTCTTGGAAAGCTAGCAAGTGCTGGGGCTGACGGGAGCATTGTCGTATTCCATCTGGTGCGTACTTGGAATTCTAACGTCCGTCGCAGAAGCAGGATCCGTCGTCAGATGCGCCACTGATCGAAGTGGCGGCACAGGTTGAGAATGCACACGGTTTATGTGAAATCAACTGCGTATCGTGGGAACCTAGTAGGAAAGAGGGAGAGTCCCCTCGTTTGCTCGCTAGCGCGGGAGACGACGGTGACGTGCATATTTGGGTAGAGCCGACCCCCCTGTGATATAGATCTCCACATTGACCATCCTCGCTGTCGATCGAGCACAATGATGGCAGGACGCCCAGCTGTTGAGGGGTTGTTGCGAGCAGCTCTTGCACATGTGCCTTCAAAGGGCTTTACACTACAATCTATCGAGGCTGCTATTCCTGCTACAGCGGAATGGAAGTCTTCCAATGTGGACCGCGCTTTATCGGTCATGTTTCCGGGCCCTGATGGCGCATCCACCTCGGCGCCCCGTCGGCTTTTCCAGACTTGGGATCATCAGGTCACGGAAGAGCTCAACGAAAAGTACTCTGGTAACACCGAGATTACGAGCGATGATCGTGCTGTACAGTGGTTGTGCGACCGGTTAATGAAAAGTGAGGCAGTGAAACCTCACCTACTTCTTGTAAGTAATCATGCTATTAATCTATCAGCCCTTGACCCTTCTTGCCAAAGACCCGCATTCGAGCATATTCACGTTCCGCAACATGCTACCATGGTCCATGGCTGTACCAAATTTCGGTCCATTAATGATGCGTGCCGTGCACATTGCCGAAGAAGCATGTTTTGCGACTGATACGGTCACAGATAAAGGCGTATGTATATTCGTCTCACACTTAGCCACTATGGTATGCCACGCGACTGCGCCTAGCATTTGCATATGGAGCAGCAGGTACGCTGGGCCACTTACAACAGAAATGGTATGGGCTACGCAACCCTCTATGACCGCGCAAGAAGCGACGGGATTGTTGCAGCGCATAGCTCAGACGCCTGGAGTGTATGACATCTCGCAAAAAACACTTAACAGTCTAAAGCAATGGGCAACGTGGGGGGGTCGTGGATGGCTCGGTGTGTATATATAACTTACCCCAGGTATATTACGCAGCTTTGGTCTCTAAGCGTTGAACAGCTACTCGCGAATCTGAACAACCACCTTTCCCTTGGCCCGTCCACTTTCCACATAGTCGAGAGCTTTTTGCGCCTCAGATAAAGGGAAAATCTGATCAATTACAGGTCGAATTACACCTTGGTCAATCAAGTCGGTGATGTGCTTAAGTTGTTGCCCATTAGCGAGCATGAACAAAAATTCATAGTCAACGCCATAATAGTAGGAAGTGGCAGTGATGGGAGAGGAAGCCAGAGTTAACAGAACGTGGGGCAGAAGACCCAATCCAAACTGTGATGCGATCCGGCGGTCTGGGATACCAGATACACTCAGCACTTTACCTCCCTTCTTGACGACCTTGAAAGATTTGGTCAGACTGCTGCCACCGAGTGTATCCAACACGGCATCAAAGTCATGAAGTCTCTCTTCAAACGCCTCCGTCTTATAGTTGATAATTTCGTCAGCACCCATGGACTTGACGAGCTCATAGCCTTTGTCACTAGCTGTTGTGGCAACATAAAGACCCATGCTCTTGGCGAGTTGGATGGCAAAGGTGCCTAGACCACCAGAACCTGCGTGGATCAGTACCTTTTGTCCTTTGGTCAACTTCAAGGAGTCATGAAGAGCTTGATAAGCAGTCAATCCAACTAGGGTGATGCTGGCTGCCTCGACAAAGTTCAGACCCTGAGGCATTCTCGCGACATAGCTCTGGTCAATGGCAATGTATTCTGCAAAAGTACCCGAACGACCCTTTGGAGGTCGAGAGTACACCCGGTCACCAATCTTGAATTTGGTCACCTTGGATCCAACCTTTGTAACGATACCAGCACAGTCATTGCCCAAAATAAACGGCATAGGACAAGTGTATAGTATCTTCACCATACCGTTGCGATTTTTGAAGTCAATCGGATTCACACTAGCCGCATGAATTTCAATGAGGAGATCTTCATCGCGCAATGTTGGGATAGGAAACTCCATCTCCTCAAGCGGAGATGTTTTGCCATATTTCTTGATGGCCATGCCTTTCATTGATTCAGACATTTTTGACAATGTGCGTTGGCCAACAACGGTAGCCTCAGTATAAATTGACTTTCCGGGGTTGTGAAAGTCTTATATTAGCGGAGGGACTGACTGACGGACAACCAATGAGGAGTGAATGTATGTAAAATCTCCACATATCGGAGAAATCGCATGCGACTTGCGCGCACTGGCCGGAACGAGTCACGTGCATGATGTGACAAGGCCCGCCAACAAGTGCCAGGCATTCAGCGCGCCGTTGGCCTCCTATCACACCGCCAAGACTGCGTGGCAATCGCCTCGGAGAGCTAGACGGGGCTGATGACCACTCCAGTTCATTCTGTGTCAGGAAATGACAGAGATGGTTCACTTAACGGGGTATATTTGCCTCCGCCTGTGTTTGCCATGAGTTTGGAGACGGACATGCACGAAGCCGTGGATACAACATCATCGTTGCCATCAGATCGCCTGGCAAACAACACACTTGAAACTGACATTCACAGATCCGCTCAACAAGAAGTAAATGCTGGAGGAATCGCGTCTGAAGAGAAGAGTCCAGAGCTTCAATCAAATGTCGACAAAGGGCGCCATGGTGCTACGACGGAGGTCCATGAAAAGACGAGCCCCACCTCAGTTGTAAATCTCCTTGAAGAAAAAGACGAAAAGTCTAAACCATCGATGGGATTTTTCCAGCGCATTTGGTCGATGGTGGGTGGTGACAATAGTGAAAGTCGTCAACTGGAGGTCATGAAGCAGGAACTAAAGGAGCGGATGTGGCGCGATCCTGCACCGTTTCAATGGAAGGCTGGAGACCTCTGTTCTCTCATTGACCCACAAGATTTCGAGAAACTTCAACAGTTGGGTGGCATTGACGGTTTGATGGCTGGACTTGGTACAAGCGCTGACAAGGGTATATCAGCTATTCCAGACCAGGCCAGCCCTTCGACGCAATATACTGGATCCATGGAAGACAGGGTTCGAGTATATGGTGCCAATTCTCTACCACCACGGAAGTCGAAAAGCCTGCTTATGCTGATGTGGCTGGCATTGCAAGATAAGATCCTGGTGTTGCTTATAATTGCTGCTATTGTTTCACTCGCATTGGGCTTGTACACTGACTTTTCGCCACCACCAGAGTATACACCTTGTTTGAATCCGCCACCGGGTATGGACGAATGCCCTGCCCCCGCTGTGGACTGGGTGGAGGGTGTGGCAGTTTTGGTGGCTGTGATCATTGTGGATTTGGTGGGTTCCCTCAATGATTGGCAAAAAGAACGTCAATTCCGAACTTTGGATGCCAAAAAGGAAGCCCGTAACGTCACAGTGCTGCGTGATGGAAAGCAATGTTCAGTGGATGTTCATGATGTTGTTGTGGGTGATGTTGTCACTGTGGAACCTGGTGAAGTCATCCCCTTCGATGGTGTTATGGTGCGGTCACACAATGTCAAATGCGATGAGTCTAGTGCTACAGGTGAATCGGACATGATTCAGAAAGTGACGTATGATGAATACGTGCATGAGATGAAGAACGGTTCCATCAAGCATAAAAGCGTGTTTGTCCTCTCGGGTTCGAAAGTCCTCGAAGGTGTTGGCGAGTTTGTTGTTACTGCCGTGGGTCCGTTAAGTATGAACGGCAAACTTATGCTCTCTCTTCGTGAAGAGCCGGCAAACACCCCACTTCAAGAGAAGCTCAACAAACTTGCTGAACTTATCGCCAAATTGGGAACAGCAGCTGGCCTTCTGATGTTTATCGCGTTAATGATCCGGTTCTTTGTTAGGTACGGCCAAGACCCGCACCCGGATGGTAAAAAGTATGGTGAATCTTTCATCAATATCCTAATCATATCTGTCATCGTTATTGTTGTGGCCGTTCCCGAGGGGTTGCCGCTTGCTGTTACCCTAGCACTTGCCTTTGCCACTCGCCGAATGTCGAATCAGAACTTGTTGGTGCGAATCTTGGGTTCCTGTGAAACCATGGCCAACGCCACCTGTGTGTGCACAGATAAGACGGGCACATTGACTCAGAACAAAATGAACGTGGTGGCCGGTTGTATTGGTTCCGATCTACTGTATCTCGATGCCATTAAGCATGAAATTGAGAACACAAAATCGAGTGAAAATACGGTAGATATGGGGGCCCTTACTGAGCACCTCTCACCCAGCATTCGTGATGCTCTCACAAAACTCATCTGTATCAATTCCACTGCTTTCATTCCAAGTGAAACGGGCAAGGAGGATCATATTGTTTCCACGACCATGAAGCGTCATTGGTGGGCACGGTTGATTTCACGGCCCAACAAGTCATCGGCGTTGTTAAATGCATCAAAAGGTGAATCGGGCTTCATTGGATCCAAAACCGAAACAGCACTCCTTAATATGGTCCACCGCCTTGGATGGGGAGAGTATGATCTGGTCCGCAATTCTGCCGAAGTCGTTCAGGTGTTGCCATTTAGCTCCAAGCGAAAGGCGATGGGAGTGGTGGTGAAAGTGAATGACGGCTACAGGTTCTATATAAAGGGTGCGAGTGAGATGCTTTTAAGCAAATCAACCTCGGTGGTTCTCAATGAACAAAGTAAAGGCTCTGATGGAATTCAGAGCAAGGAACTGGACGATGCTACCCGTGGTGAACTGGAACAGATTATTACCAACTATGCGTCACAGTCTCTTCGAACCATTGGACTCTGTTATAGAGACTTCCCTTCCTGGCCTCCTCAGGGCGTTACATTGCAAGACTCCGGTGAAGTTGCCTTCGAAGACCTTGACTCCGACCTCACGCTGCTGGGTATTGCAGCTATCGAAGATCCCCTCCGTTATGGTGTCACTGAAGCCGTGCGTAACTGTGGTCGTGCGGGTGTCAATGTAAAAATGTGCACAGGTGATAACATCCTGACAGCAAGCTCCATTGGCAAACAATGTGGTATATATTCCGCTGGTGGTGTTGCTATTGAAGGACCCTATTTTCGGCAGTTGTCGGAGGCAGACTTGGCGGAACTAGCGCCCCATCTGCATATTCTTGCTCGGTCAAGCCCAGAAGATAAGAAGACCCTGACGGATATGTTAAAGAGTATGGGAGAAACAGTGGCTGTCACAGGAGATGGTACAAATGATGGACCTGCTCTCAAGTCCGCCAATGTTGGCTTTTCGATGGGTATTGCAGGTTCCGAAGTGGCAAAAGAGGCTAGCGATATCATTTTGCTGGATGACAATTTCTCCAGTATTGTGGATGCCATTATGTGGGGACGATGTGTGAACGATGCGGTGCGCAAATTTTTGCAGTTCCAGATCACTGTCAACATTGTCGCAGTGGTGGTCACGTTTGTCACATCCATCTCGAATAACGGCGAAGCTTCAGTTTTGACCCCTGTGCAGTTACTTTGGCTTAACCTAATCATGGATACGTTGGCTGCTTTGGCCTTGGCCACAGACCCTGCAGACCCGAAGTCTCTGGAGCGTAAACCTGATCGTGCTTCGATGCCTCTGATCACAACCGAGATGTGGAAACAGATTTTCACCCAATCTGTGTATCAAATTATCTTGATCTTTGTGTTGTACTATCGAGGTAAAAGTATCCTCAACATGAACGACGAAGTTCGTGCGATTGCCCTTGTGGACAGCCTGGACTTGGATACGCTTATTTTCAATGTATTCGTGTGGTGCCAATTGTTCAACCAAGTCAGCGCACGTCGTTTGGATCGCAAACTGAATATATTCCACAATATTCACAAGAACATTTGGTTCATCCTTATTCTTCTTATCGAAATTGGGTGTCAAGTGTTGATTATTTATGTCGGTGGCGCAGCCTTCAGTGTAAAGCGCATTGGCGGTCGTGATTGGGGTATTTCCATTGTCTGCGGATTGATCACATGGCCTCTGGGTGCAGTCACTCGGTTGTTCCCCACGGAACCTGTCGAAAAGTTGCTCATCAAGCTGAAACTCGCACCTGACCCCAATGCTTTGCCGTTATTCTCCCCGAGTCGGGAGGGTACTAGTGATTCATTGTCGAATTGGAATGAACCTGCCATTGGTCAGATTGCTAAGCAAATCGGCGCCTTCTCACGTATTCGCGGAGGTCGCTTGCGTGCCAGCAATCTCGTTCTCAAGAGCAATGCCAAGCTTATGAGAGAAAATGACATCCACCCTCGTGAAATTATGGCCATGGTGCCCGCTTTCATCGGTACGAGTGTTGGTGGAATGTGGAAAATGGCCACCGGAGAAAGATCGGAACAGCAGCAACAGCAACAAATTAAACGACCTGCCTCCGTTCTTTACAAAGAGGGTAAGATCCACTTTCATCCAGACACCCCAGCCGATCATCCTTACTTGTTGTCATTGCAGCAAAAGTAAGATCCTTCAATTGCATTCCACATATCTGTAAATAGTTTTTTGTGTTGAAATCATTCCGCCTCATAGAATTGAATGTTTGTGTAGGCAATCACCCAAAAGAAAGTGGACCTTACAAAGGGTATGGCGTTCACCAGCGCATGAGGATGCTATCGGAGAGCAAAAAGTGTAGTCCAACCCGGAATCGAACCGGGATCTTATCCGAGCGGTAACCGTTGTGAAGGATACGTCATAACCATTAAACTATTGGACTGTTGTTTGACACAACTGAAATTTCCCTATATAACTCAAACCTCCATTTTGACTAATATGGAGAGTCAAAGGCAAAAAAAGTAGTCCAACCCGGAATCGAACCGGGATCTTATCCGAGCGGTAACCGTTGTGAAGGATACGTCATAACCATTAAACTATTGGACTCGCTTGTATAGCGACTAAAAGATTGGCCATTAAAATACAATGGCAACTACGCTATGCCCCACATTGTTCTATACGTTGACTGGGACGAAACGATCACGACGGAAGATACCCTGTCCATTTTGGCTCCAAATCCCCAAGAAGTCAAACAAGGACCTAATTTCGATCACTATCAAGCTGAATATGTGCATGATCATGAGCGATTCATACTCAATTTTGGAGATATTAAGACAAAAGAGGATTTATTACGATATGTGAAAGACGTGAAAGTGTCAGAAAGCGAAACGATCTCCAAAGTTGTACAAGGTGGCCTATTTGCCGGTACATATCATAAGCAAAGATTGGAAAGGCTGAATCAGGTAAATTTTCTGCATGGATGGGCAAGAATGGCTGAGTATATTTCTCAAGGGGCACAGTCTGGTGAGCTAGCGTCTTATGTTGTTAGCGTGAACTGGTCCAAGAAGTTTATCGCAGAAGGATTAAGACGAGAGTGTGATACAGTGGAGATACCCGGTCTATATAAACCGGGATTCAGTGATATTTTCGCCAATGAATTGGAGGAGGATGTGGAAACAGGTACCTGCACGGGCCGCATAGTTGGCCCTTACCAGACGGAGCCCCTTCTTACGGGGTATGACAAACTAGCTATCTGCGAAAAAGTGGCTGCGAAGAATCCAGACAGTATTCAAGTTTATGTGGGAGACTCTTTGACGGATTGGCCTTGTCTGTTGTGGGCCGACATAGGTATCTTGATGGGGTCTAATTCAAGTCTGTTGAAGAAATTGCATGCTACGAATTGGCACCAAACCCTGTGCCCTGTCGAACAGTGGCTGACATTGAACAAGGAAGAGAAAAGGTCAACCGTTGTACACGCAAACGACTGGAACGAAATACAAAATCTGCTACACAAACTTCACACTAATAGATGGGAATCATAAGTTCGTCCAGAGATGTGAAGAACTCAGTCAGCGAAGGGTTCGATGCAAAGCCTGGATCCAGCATTTGGGTAGAGAACACAGACGCAGCATCCGCAATAGGATCTGTTGATGTAGTTGTGCTAGAGCCCAGTTGAAACAGATTGCCTGCATTTTCGCTGTCCATGCTAATGGTGGACATGGTCGACGTGGGGTTGGTCACTGACTTGGAGGAGGCACTAGCAGAGTCCCCTTTTTCCTGACGCAAGTTGGCAGCCGTCAGCAGCTGCTCGACCAACTTCGTGGCCACCTTCTGGGATTGAGGGAGTGACTGACGAACTTCAGCAGGTCCGTTCAGGTAGTTCATGATCAGGCCGATATCGTCGCGGAGCTGATGTGCCACCTGAGACGAGCCTTGAGCTGTGTTGACAAGCTCGAGCAAATGAAGCGACAATACGATAGCGGCTTGGAATAGGTGGTGACGGAACGAGGCATGTCGCTGAACAGCGGGATGGACATTGTCAATTTGCTGGCGACAGGAGATCATGGTGCGCGCAGCATCAACAGCCACGCGTGTAGAGTACGCATACTTCTTGTCATGGTGGCCAAGGCACATAAAATTACGGTGCAACATGAGAAGACGGTGGTTGACAGCTTCAAAGACGGTGAGTCGGTGCATGGCAAGGTAAGGACGCTTTGCCTGCTCTTGTCGGACTTCCGGGAGCTGCTCAAGAGTAGGATCGGGTCGTAAGTAGATAGGTAAGGACGACAGTAGGTTGCGGAACTTGGTGTCCAACTCGAGCACAAGTGTGTAGGACAACGAGCCAGATTGGATCATAGTAGACCATTCGCGACCCAAATTCGCGATCTGATACAAGTAGGGTGTCAGGTTGTTAATAGTGGGGCGACCGTCTTCCTTAATAGTAGGAAGAATGTGGGTTTCTCCATCCGGCAAGTCCTCCTCATCGACATTCAAAGGCGCCGATGTGGTGGATCTAGAAGGATCAATCTGAGAAACGCGGCGAACGACGGTTCCTAGCACCATGTCCTTGACCATGATGCGATACCACAGTCGGCGAGCGGCTTCGCGCACCAAATGCGAGCGATCAAGGAGACTGGTAGCTGTCGTCGTCGGGCGAACCCAAGCACCAGAGCGGCTGGTGGCAGTTACGGCTGACACACAAACAAGTTTGCTTTCCGGGGTCTGTCGCCACTGTTGCTCGTCATCCATAGCAGAGCCAAGCTGGTGGTAGCCTTGCTGCTCAGCCAAGCGCACAAGAGTAGCCATGGTCACAAGCGGACCAAGTAGACGTCCTCGAGAAGCATGATAATCCACGCTGAACAATAGCGCGGCGATGTGGTTCCAGTTGGTTTTGTGAACGCAGTCATCGGCTGCAAGGAGTGATTGAGCAGTGTCGACCCATGAATCGACATACGGATCCACTTGGTCAGCACTAGAACAGAAACCCTGTTCCATGAAGAACCGCGAGTCAGTGTACTGCGCTGCCAGACCGAGCAAGACAAGGAGCAAAGCCAAAAAGGATGCATCCAGGTTTTCAGGTACAGGCGAGTGCATACGATTCCAGCTGGCAAGCTGGGCACGCTGTGTTGCTAGTTGTGCCTTGACCAGACGCCAACTAATCCCATACGACACATGCAGGTCGACAGTCTGCAAAATTTTCAAGAGGTAGTCCGACTGTTGGGTATCAGGAAGGATATCCAGAGCCGCGCGAACGCGGACCACCGTATTGTTCATGCCAAAAGCAGCGTTGTCGAGTAGAGCATTGACGATGCTGTGACGTGGCATAGCGTCGGCGCTAGTGCTGACGGCAGCCGACCGACCCAGGGTTTGGTCGCTGCCCGCCAGAGTGTTCTGTTGGCTGTGTCGGGCAAACATGGCAAGCGCGTCTGCGGCAATATTTTGCTCCGCCTGCATCTGCGCCATCTGAGCGTTTTCGTTGGATTGAGCGGGGCGCTGGTGCTGCTCCATCTTGGCGCGCCAGAATGCCAGCTCGGCCGCCACAGCAGCATCCTGTGGAATGTTGGCTGTACTGGGGCGGTCTGCATTCACATCTCCCAGCGAAAGACCAGTACCGGCAAGGAGAATAGGGTCGATTTGAGTCTGACTGGTAGAGGACGACGGCAAGTCATGAGACGACGGCTGAGAGGCACTGCCCGTGGCTAAGCGTTGCTCGAGGTGGCTGATACGTTCAATCACAGCACGTGTATCATTATCCAAGGCAAGTTCGGTGCCCTGCGTACCGGTCCAGTCGCTCGCGCTTAGTCCCATGGACGCATGAGACGCGTCCGGTTTGGAGTACGCCATAGCGGTGGCCGCCGCATTGTGCATATCAGCGGAAAGCGTCATGTCTGAGGACCAGATGCAGCGCTCCGCGGGAATGCGGTGCTTCTGGCACTGACCACAGTAGGGCTGCTGTCGGTCGCATTTCACCTTGCGCTGCTTGCAGGGAAAACACGTGTTGATTTTACGACGCTTGGTCGAGGGCGGCTTGGTCTGTGGCTCCGGAGCCGCCATACGGTCCCGCGCTGTAGGAAGGACATTGGAAGAGAGTGCATCCACGGCATGGTAATGCTGACCAGCGTGTTCGTTCATGCCAAAAGCTTGAGGCGGTGGAACGGGCAGCGTGTGGGAAGGTATGGAGTCGATGGCACTGCGCTCCATCGACAAAGACTCGCACGGAAAAGGGGGGAGAGCCTAACGTAACAAAAAGAGGTCGTCCGATGTGCCACACTAGGACACCTGCAGCGATGGTGTAGAACGCGAGCGCGTCAAGTGGAGGCTAGTCGGCCGATGGTAAACGCGCCTGGGGAGACGCGTCGCGGTGGTGGTAGCAAGAGCGGCCGAGAGCAACGGCCGAGACGGTGTGGCGGCCGAGACTGCCCCACCCCGGGGACCGACGTCCAAGGCACGTGAGTTGGGGAAAGAACGCCAGGGAATAAATGACTACGTAAGCATTCAGCCCTCGACGCGTGCGCGCGCGACGCTCCTGGTGCCACGCATGAACCGTGGAAGCGTCCTTCATGATCATACATTGTCTACACATCCATAACATACTACCTTTTCCATTAGATCCGACCAGGTTCGATCTTCTTGTTATAGACAATACCAGGTGCACCGCGATAGGTAACATCGGAAAGAGGAATGAGGGGCAGAGGATTCATGCCAAAGTCGGACGTGGAGTTACGAACTCCACCAGCGTTGCCGCTCGTGGGCATACCCTTCTTTCGACACTGTTCATAGAGCTCCTTAGGGATGCCCTTCTCCTTTATCGCTTCGAGGTCAGGTTCGGATACGGCGGTGGAATGTCAAACATGGCAGGGTCCGCATTGGCGTGCATGAGCCAATTATGGCTTGTGTCATTGCGCGCGCGGACCAACACAGAATAACGTCGCCCCACATGGAATGGGCATGCGAGCCGTAGGGTTGCGGATATTGTTGGACTCGGTGGTCAGAATTTTCTCAAAGTCCTTGTGGTACCAGTCCGTGATGACCACGGTGTAATCGTCATCGTAGTCATAATGTTTCTTGCCTTGATCGCCCGTTCTGTGAATAGCCATGGGCAGCTTTACACCGTCCACATAATTACCACCGTAATGACTATGAGCCCAGAAGGAACCCCACTGATATCGCTTTCCCTCACTTTGGTGCTGGGAGTTGAGGACTTCATAGTGCATGGTATCGTTGTAAGGAATCGGACACTGTGTCACCATGGATACGCCGTCCCAGTAATTGGTCCCATTCGAGAAGAGGCCGTGAAAATGCAACGAAGCACCTTGTTCAAGCGAGATAGCATTGGTGTAGGCGACTTGGATAAAGTTGTCCGAGTATACATTCTAACAGTTAACCAAGAGCCTACACATATCAGCGCTGGAGGTGGGGACTCGTTGTTGATGGTCAGCAACCGTCGGCTATGTGGGCTGTCAGGGTTCTGGTCCGCCAACCAGCCCTCAGTCTAGTTCACAGGAATCACGCGTGAAGCGCTGCAAAAAGCAAGGGCCCCCAGGAAAGTTGATACCCTGACGAAATACATGAAAGCTATAGAAGTCCATGATGGTGGGACTCCATTTATGCGCAACACCCAAGGAGTTAAGAGATAACGAACATGCTAACTCCGGGATTGAGGTATTTTTGCTAGGGTCTATCGCCGCGTGTCCCTGGCGCTTATCTAGGCAGAACTTTTTGAAAGTCGTTTGTCAGAAAGCATCCAAAGGAAACTGGGAGCAGGAAACGCGTAGTTTATCTTGGACGGGGCGTCGTATCAATGATAAGCTACGCGTCTCAGTGCCATTCCAACGAAAAGGGGGCAGATAAGCCTACGCGCGACGACGGAACCAGCCCGCGAGCCAGCCACGCGAGTGCTGCGCTGCCTCGGCGCGCCGCTCCTCCTCTTCCGCTAGCGCGTTAGCGGGATCGAACGGCCCATCTTCGCTGCTCATCGGTACATCGACAGGTGCGTCGGTTTCAGGCACGGGCTCCACGTCGTCCGTCTCCATACTGACCATAGGCTCCGCTGCGCCACGGGCCACATGCGCTTGCGCCTCCTGCAGGGCATGCTCGACCAATGCCGCATCGAAGGACACGTGGCGCTGAGCATGGAAATACAGCGTTTGACCCGACTTGGATGCACGCATAGAGGGAACGGGGCCCTTCATGCGAGCCACGGCCAAATAGACGTCCGAACGCGCTTGCTGCAGGCCCTGGGCGCGCTGGGCCAAGGCATCGCTGTCGCTCAAGAGCTGCGGAGGGAACGATGCATCCTCATCGTCGGCACCCTCGGCCAGCTCCAGGGACTGCTCCGCTTGCCGAATGTAGAGATCACCACGCTGCAGAAGAACGAGTGCTTCGCCCAGCAGACCATGCTGCACAAACGCTTGGGCCAAATACTGCATAAGAGCAGCGCAGTAGAAAAAGCGCTTGGCTTCCAGCAGATTGGACACATCCGGCTCGCCTTCGATCATCACAAGGCCTCCGATGGCGAGCAGACTGCTGTCAATGCCATCCAAGAGCTTGGCCAACCCAGGCACGAGTCGCAATCGGCGGCGCTCCGCCTGGCCTTCGGCCGCACGCTGCGCACGCTGCATATGCTGAGCACGGCGCGCACGGGCGAGGCGATGTGTGCCACTGCGGCCAGGACGCCGCTGAAAGGCCTTGGGCTCGGCCCGCGCGCGCTTGGCGCGGGAACCTGGCTGAGGCCGCTTTTGGCTCGGCGCCGCGGGGCGACACGGCTGTGTGCGCAAGGAGCGGGCTTGCTGGAGCGATGCCGCACGCCCCTCGCGCTTTTGTGCGCGCAACTGCAGGTCGTGCAGCAGACGCACATGGCGCGCAATGCGGACGGAGAGCAGGCGGTACGTGAGCCACTCATGCGCGCGACGCAAGTGAACACTGCCTTCCTCGTACCGCGTCGAGTGGGTTTTCTCGAGCGCTTGGGCATTTTCGTCCACGAGGGCGCGAGCGGTGGCCTCGGCATCGGTGAGCGCCGACAAGACACGGTCAAACGGATCCCATTCCGCATGGTTGGTGCGCCCGGTCCGCATGCGCTCGGCGCCTCCGCGGCGCTTGGCATTGCGCTCAGCATGGGTGAGGCGTGTACGCTGCGCCTTCGAACGCTTGCTCGGCGCGGAGGACGCCGGGGCTTGTACATAGCGAGCGAGTACGGCCTCTTCCGCCTGTGCACGCGTAACTACGTCGTACAGCTCCACGGAATGCACCGGAATCGTTTGGGAGCGCCAATGCAGCTCGAGCGGCTTGGATGGGGTGGCCTGGTGCGAGCTGCGCAAGTGCTGGGCCGTGTTTGCGAAACCAGGCAGCACCTCTTCACACACGGCCGGCGTGGCTGTGCGGTCAGCGAGTGCATAGGGATCGTCAATCTCATTCAAAGAATAAGCAGCAAAGCGAATTTGCGCGTCCAGCGTGTCGAGGAAGCTACTCGCCAGTGCCTCGTCGCGGCTGGTCGGGCTGCTCTCAGCGATGCACGTCAGCAGTTGGCGCGTCACGGCCGCCACGCGCAACGTCGCCTCCGAGTTCCCCTGGATGAAATGCAGGGCGCCGCGCACGAGACCCAGATAGGCGAGTGTTTGTGCGCGACCAGGCAGCGTCACCGCCGGTAAAGCGTCGACAAGCACACGGAGCTTTTCGGCGTAGTGCACGGCTCGGCGCGCCCGGCTAAGACTGTGGCGGCGGTGCAACGCACGGTTCTCAGCGGTGTGCTGCGACCAGATCTCCTCGGCGGAAGCCCAGCTGTGTTCGGCCTCGAACAGCAAAAGCTCCAGAGGACGCGTATCGTGCACCTGGTCCAGTGCGATCTCACGGCGAACAAACTGGTGGCTGCGACCCTTGTTCGCAGCACTCTGCATCTGAGGTGTTACGTTGGCTCGGCGCTTGGTACGACGAGGGGCCTTGGTGGCCTTGCCTCCTTTGCCTGGGTCGACCGTATGCGTAAGATGCAGCGCCGAACGCACGCGCTTGGTCTTGGTGGAACAGTAACGACGGTAGCGAGCCCAGTCTTGCTGGCGCATACCATGTTCGTTGCGTGCCTCGACGATCAGTTGCAGAAGCGGGAACTCAAGCGCGTCGGTCGCTGGCGACTGGCGCCCCTCTACGGCCACGTCCATGGTCGAAGAAGCACAGGGACGTTCTTCGATTCGGCCGAACCTGAGGATCTGTGCGCCGCCTCCGCCCGCCGGCGCCGAAGACGCGTCGTGGATGGGCTCGTCGATGTCTGCGTCGTCTGCCACGGAGGCGCTGCTGAAACCGACCGATGCAGTATCGTCCGACGCAATCCCATCGCCGGTGTTCATGCGCTTGCGCGGTAAACGGATCATACTGGCCAGTGGCAGTCCCCGGCGGAGAGATCTGCTAGCCCAGATTGGCTTGCACCCGGAGGTGGTGCCCAGCACGTTCCAGGAAGACTTGTCCAAGGACGACTTTGTGGGCGATGCCATCTACGAATACCCGGTGGAGACGGCCACCCACAAGGCCAAGGAGGTGTATGAGCGCCTTGTGCGCACTGAGCCGCACCACCCGCCGGACCTGGTCATCGGGGCTGATACGGTGATTGTGTTTGAGCAGCAGGTGCTGGAGAAGCCGGTGGACAAGATGGACAACCTGCGCATGCTGGCGGATCTGAGTGGTCGCTCGTGCACGGTGATCACGGGTGTGGTGCTGGTGCATCCCATCCTGCAAGCGCCCGGCTATGAGATCCGCACCGTTTGCGAAAAGACCCAGGTGCACTTTGCTGACGTGCCAGCCGACGTGCTGAAAGCCTACGTGGATTGTGGTGAAGGCCTCGACCGCGCCGGTGGCTTTGCGATCCAGGGACGCGGCGCCTTGCTGATCCGTGGCATTGAAGGAGACTTTCACAACGTTGTTGGTTTCCCGTTGTTCAGTGTGTTTGAGCTGCTGCACAAGCTGGTGGACAACGAAGAGTTGGACTTGGAGGGTCTCGGTATGTAGCAAACCGTTTGGGTATGTCGATTCTATCTACGCAACGATGCACCGATGCCCAGGTAGTCGTCCAACGACGAGGCACCCGACGGCGTTTGGGACGCACCAGTGGTGCTGCCATCCAAAGAGCGTATCGCAGCTCCCTGCCCATGGCTCACATTCGAAGCCGAGGCCATGTACGAGTCGCCCCCCGTGAACTCGGTGGGGGCGCGCTTCACGCGCTTGCCCCGTGCAGACGCGCTAGCCGAGGGAGCACTGTCCAAGCCGCTGACACTGGGGGATGTGACGGCCCACTTGTCCAGTTCACGGCCTTCTTTGACGAAGCCACGCTCCGTCTCCGAAAGACCCATATCAGCGCCCAGGCTGCGAGCTTCGAGGTTGGCATAGCGCATACGAAGCTCACGCTCGGCCTGGATGGCATGGTAGGATGCAATCGTACGACGGTATGCATCAGACAGAGACACACCACCGACCTCGCGTGTCTTTTGCGTGCACTGAATCACACTGCGGTTAGCGCAACACACGTACTCTTCCACGCTCGGGTTCATACGGCTCCACATCGACAGCTCCGGCCAAGTGCCCGGGGCGATCTCTGGGCTCGCCACATTCTCCAGCGTGTAGTCCATTTCAGCCAGTGTCTGAGGACGCGTAACTTCCCATGGGTGATCACGGAAAAACTGGCGGCGAATTTTATCGGCTTCGTACACGATGGGCTGCGGGCGCAGCGGTGGCAACTGCGACCGGATTTTCTTGCGTGAGTTCAGATTCGATCGCCCACCGATGGCCGCTGCCCTGTCGTGAGGCTGGCGCAGCGCGTGGCTCTGCTGCGAGCGCGGCAGGTCTTCGTCAGGACGCTGCCGCGTTTGGTGCGGCGGTGGAACCAGCGGAGGATGACGCAGCGTTGCTTCATACCATGCAGGAGGCGCTTTCATGTAGCCGCCCTGCAGCAGGCGGCTCACCGTCTGGGTCACCTGGTTGGGAATCCGGCGCGGCATGCTTTCCCAGAGGGCGTCGCGGACAGAACGAAGAAGGTCGTCCCATGTCCTTACATAATCTACTGGCCACGGCCGAAGCCATTCGTGGGAGAGGGGTCCTACGACAGCAAACGCGTCTGCATACAGTGTTAGTTCCATGCAAGAAGCAGCACGTACCAAGATATTGGCGGGCGTCTTACTCAGAAGTGAGTAAATGTCCTGGACATCAGACTCGGACACATCGCTAATGTCCGCCAAAAGATAGGCAATATCCTTCAGCGAATCGGTGCTCTGCTTGTCGACATTGTGCCGGCCAATAATTTCGTTGACGGCGAGCAGGGCACCAGGTTGGTTCAAATGCACGTAGCAGATACGGATCGAGCGCGTCTCCTGCTCGGTGATGGGTCGAAGGTTGACTTCGGGGAAGTTTACAGCACCCACGCTGCCACCAAAGTTGATGTAGCGGCATAGCGCGTTGCCCACCTCAATACCAATGAGACGCTGCGCTTCCTCTGTACTTCCACCAATGTGGGGGGTCATGATCACATTGCTCTGCTTCTGCAGCTCCGAGGCCCATGCATTCAGATCGTTGTTGAACGTGTTCTCGCCATTCTTCGCAGGCTCCTTCGGGTACACATCAATCGCACAGCCGGCGAGGTGCTTCGACTTGAGCGCCTCTACCAGCGCAGGAATGTCCACGACGGTGCCGCGCGCATTGTTGATCAGGTAGGATCCCTGCTTCATCAGCGCGAGCTCCTTCGCACCAATCATACCGCGCGTCTCAGGCAGCTCAGGCACGTGGATACTCACAAAGTCGGCCACGCTCAGCAGCTCCTCCAGCGACTCGGCCTGGCGCGCACTGCCTAGAGGCATCAGCGGAAGCACATCGTGGTAGATGACGTGCATACCCATGGCCTCCGCGAGCACTGACAGTTGCGAACCGATATGACCGTAGCCAACAATGCCCAGCAGCTTGCCACGCAGCTCGTAGCAGCCCTTGGACACCTTGTTCCATGTTCCGTTGCGCATCTCCATCGAGCGATCAGCGAGCTGGCGGGCCAGACACACGAGCTCACCAATCACAAGCTCAGCCACAGAGCGCGAGTTGGCAAAGGGCGAGTTGAACACAGCAATACCACGCTTGGACGCAGCCTCCAGATCCACCTGGTTCGTGCCGATGCAGAAGCAGCCGACCACGAGAAGTTGCTGCGCTGCATCGAACACGCGCTTGGTCAAGCGAGTCTTGGAACGAATGCCGATCGCATGGTAGTCACCAATTTTGCTCACGAGCTCGTCTTCCGACCAAGCTCCGGTGAAAAAGTCCACCTCAAAGCCCTGCTCACGAAGCATCTTGACAGCACCCTGGCTCACATTCTCCAGCAGCAGAATGCGCACATGGTCCGTGTTGAAAGGCTGCAAAATACGGGGGGCGTTCGAGCTGCCGGGAATCGAAATGGACCTCGTGCGGCCGTGCGCAGCCCGCGGGGGCGACTGTCCATCGAGCATCGGGATTTCCTGCGCAAGAGGCTGTCTAGCCTGTTGCATCGCCAATAGAGAGGCAAATGGAGACTCCCCCTGCATGGAGGGCGACGAGGGCATCGCTCGCGTAAAGGCCTGGTTCGTCATGGCAGATAGCAGCAGCCAAGCCAAGATCTTCCATCGCCTCCATGACTCGGCATGGTCTGTCACGTGATCGGACGCGTGGCACACGTGGGCGGTTCGTTCGGCGCGCGTGCCTCGCTCGCCCCCGCCATCGCCTGTCTGGGTCAACCACCGACAAACCGATCGTGACTGCACCTTTCGACCAGTGATGACTTCTATCGATAGCCGTCGTCGTCCTGCCAAGAAGGGAGTGTCCTTCTGCCTTATGGTTGTTGGCGCAAGTGGCACTGGTATGTACTTATAACCATGTTGACACCCTCAGGTAAGACCACCTTTGTGAACACCCTTTGTGACCAAAATGTCATTGAGCACAAGGACTCGGAGAATCCTTCGACTGCCAATGTAGAGATGGGCCTTCAGATCCAGCCTGTCAACCTCGGTATGTACGCAGCGCCCGTCAACTCTAACCGAGACAGAGGTCGAGGCGGAAGGCATGCGGATTGGCCTCACCATTGTGGACACGCCGGGCTTTGGCGACAGTATCGACAATGAGTACATGTTCAATGAGATCCTGTCGTTCATCGAGCGTCAGTACGACGACATTCTCTCGGAAGAATCGCGTATCCGTCGTAACCCCCGTTTCCGTGACAACCGTGTGCATGCGCTCATCTACTTTATTGCACCGACGGGCCACTCGCTCCGCGAAATGGATATTGAGCTGATGCGGCGCCTGAGTCCGCGTGTGAATGTCATTCCAGTGATTGGCAAGTCAGACTCGCTTTCGCCCTCTGAGTTGCTGGACTTCCGCAAGCGCGTCATGGAGGACATTGAATACTACGGCATTCCCATTTATAACTTCCCTTACGATGAGGATGAGGACCACCCCGACACGATCGCCGAAAACAGTGAGCTGCGCTCCCTCCTGCCGTTTGCCGTGGTGGGTTCGGAGGACCACGTCGTGACGCCCACCGGTGAGATGGTGTTGGGTCGTGCCTACCCATGGGGCACGGTGGAAGTGGACAACCCGGACCACTGCGACTTTTCGCGCCTCCGTGGTGCCATCTTCGGCACCCACTTGAATGACCTCAAGGAGATTACGCATGACTTCCTCTACGAGAACTACCGAACAGAGAAGCTGTCGCGTGGTATGCCCAATGACTACGCTGCCGATGCCTCTCTGCAGAGCGAGGACCTGATGAACCAGAGCGTCCGCTTGAGGGAGGAGCAGCTTCGCCGTGAGGAAGAGAAACTGCGGGAGATTGAGCTGCGTGTCCAGCGCGAGATCCTGGAGAAGCGCCAGGAGCTTCTCGCCAAGGAAGAGAACCTTCGGAATCTCGAGAACCGCATGCACCAGCCCACGGCCTAACCCTCTCTGATTGTCACGCAGCCCCATAGTACCACGGTGTAGCTGGCGTGCCAGGGCGCATCGCTTTCTTGCTGACGTGAGGCTGCAGCTGCACCTTCCCTGCACTGGTATTTGCCCGCGCCCGCGTGTTAGCAAGTGTACCTAGAAGGTACGTGGCGTGTGTCCGATGCAAGTCTGCCTAGGCGGCGCGCCGCCCGTCACTTGCCTTACGAGCACCGCGGCGACGACTCCTGCCGAACATGGTGTTCTCCTTCGGTAATTATGAGGGCGTCTGCCAGGGTGTCGCAATGGTGTCTTGCCCCCTTCTTGGAGGTTTGATGGGTCTCGTACCGGAATGTTATGCGCGCAACATTGACATCAATAATACGATCATATTTCAGCCAGGTTCGTACTTGCCCCTCTGACCCAGCCACCTGTCTGATCCATATGGCAGCCGTCATTATGACAGCCATCATGCTTTGGCATGTGCATTCGAAATATACGGCTGTCGGTACGTGTACTTTTACCTCCCCATCTAACTCACAGGCCGCAAGGAAATCCTCCATTTCTTGTACATGTATGCTGTCTCAGAGTTCATTGTCATGTTCCTGGACTCTGCTGTGATTCCCACGTACACGAATGGCTACCTGGTACGCTAATTTAGGCTGACAACCAGTGGGTGACGGCCATTTACGTGGGTCTCAAGTGCGCCATTTTCTGGTGCCTCATGCTGAATGGCTTGGTCGGATTCCAGATTGCCGAAGATGGATCTGCGCTGTCTCTGTGGACGATGCGTATCAGCTCGTTTGTTATATTTATCATTTCATTGATTGTGGCGGGTGAAACCTATAAGAAAAAGATGGGTGAAGGAGGTCTCTGGTTCTTTGAATTTGCCTTCCCCATTATCATGGTGATTATCTATGTTGTATCGCAAGTCATTCTTGTCGTCCGTACTCTTGATGAGCTTTGGCCGATCAACGACATCGTCATGGGATGTCTGGCCTTTGTGGCCGGTTTGATTCTCATGTACGGCTTTAACAACCCTATCTGCGAGAACGTCAAGCACTACATTGATGGCACATTCTTCGGGACCTTGTGCTCGCTGTTCTCAGTCATGATGGTGTACAAATACTGGGACTCGATTACAAAGGAGGACCTGGAGTTCAGTGTGGGCGCTCGCCACACCAACTGGGGTGCCAAAGAGACTGTGATTTCTTCTGATTTCGATGGCTCTGTGCAGAGCCACGATATGATTCCCCGTACCATGTCGAGGACATTTGAGCCCTCGCGCACGCCATCGCCGCCAGACCACAAAGACACGGCCCTGCCGGGGTTTCCCTTTGGCCGGGGGATGACACGTAATTCGTCGGGCGGAAGCTCTTTCTTTGTTACCGACTAGAGCGATCGCCCATGTTTTGTTCCATCGATCTTTGCTTGCGCAAGGGCTCCTGCCTTGTGCACAGGTAGCATACTGTACTTTTTCTTGCCTGCATACCAATGTTGCACGTGGTGGATTTTTCTCTCCGGCCCCCATGTCCGATTCATTGCAGGTGGCGAGACCACGTAGTCAGGACGGTGTTAATCAACACGGCCTGGCTATGCCTCAGCAAGACCTGCCGAGTCAGCAGTCTATACTGCGAGATGGGCCCGTCCCTATGAGTATGCCAGCGATATTGCGCAACCCGCGATCATCCCAGGCAGCCCCTGTGGCTCGCCAAACAAGGGATGGATATGCTCGGGGTAGCACAGATATGGCTCGCCATGTTGGAAAGCGCCGTGCCCGGCGCAATGAGAATGGGAAATTTGCATCAAATCCGCACGCCGTACGACCTGGTCCAGCAGACTACTTGATCCCTACAAATCAGGTACGGTCAACCTTTACCGAGCATACGGCTGTGGTGCTGAGTGATTTGTACCTGAATAGGGCCCCAGCGATGGATGCGTGTACACCCGTGTATGATTCACCGGCGTTTGACATCGACTCTGCTATGAAGGGTCAGTTCACCATGAGCCTACGCGATGCGCATGGGTTCTTGCGAGCGCGCCTGGGTCATGCGGAGCTGATGCAAGCCTATACGAATGCGGTAAAGACGATGACCTTCCCTGCTATTCCAGCAGCAAGGCCATCTCTCTTTTTGGAGCGCCTTATATTCACGGCTCAGCATGAGATGGGGCTCTGGTTGCATCGAACGGAATATGTGCATGTGGATGACGAGATGTGTGGGAACCGTGTCATGTTGGCTCACCCCAATGGTCGTGAAGAGAGCGCCTTGGTTGAGTTGCGGCAGACGCCTACGCTGTTGATTTGGCGTGTGGATGATGCTAGTGCTCGTTTGGCGATTCACTGCGTGGCGCGGACGTTGAACTGCCCCAGTTTCTCGCGAACAACGCCTGTGTCAGGTGGTCTCGCCGATGCGACGGAGAGGACGACTTGGATTCTTCATCCGAATCCCTTGTTGCGAGCGCGTACTACGCAGTGTGCTGCAGTGCGTCGCAACAGGCACCGGCGCAACAGCTCTGCTAGTACGGCTAGCAGTGTCTCGACGTCTGCTGTCATGGTACGATCCACCATGCCGCTGGCTATGGGGCTTTTGCAGCACGGGTCTGTTGGTATTGAGACGCCACCCAGCACGGACTATGAGTTGACGGATTCGACGGATGAGTTTGTAGATAGTGATTTGGCCGGATCTGCGTCCGAGCTGGACATGTAGGTTAGTATACCCAGCCATTTTTGGCGTCATGCCATAACGCACGTGAGTGCCACTTCTGGCGCAAATGGGCCATTTTGCCGGCTCGCCACCGTAGGCAAGCGCGACCCGCGACCCGCGACCCGCGACTACCTGTGATACGAGCCATAGCACGTAGAAATGTAGAAAGAGTCGAATTGAAATCTCACAACCATTGCACTACACATGCACGACGGAGCTCGCTGTACTGAAAAGGTATAGCGTATCCATGTAGTAGCCGACAACTTTCTGTAGTGCGATGCCTTGGTGCGGCTATCCGACTGTACAACGCACACAAGCCGGCACCGGAGAGGCTCACTGAGCCATTCTCTAGCGATCCAGTGAAAAATGTACTAAGTGATGGCGTAGCGAAGATTACAGGTCTATTCCAGTCAAGGGGCGTATCGAGCGTGAAAACGACCTCGCCAACGCCCCCTCACGAATCACAGAGGAGGAAGCATTTACTGCTTCTTGCCCTACAGAGCGTTAGCACTCGACTCGCCAAAGCCTGAACATACCATAATCATGTTGTAGGTGCCAGCCGAGATACCGGCAATACCAGTCCAGAAAATGACCTGGAAAACACCAAAGTACAGGCCCGAGCGAGGCAGACGCTGGTACACAGGGCGAGGGTCAGCCTGGTAGATGCGCTGGCGCTGAGGGATAGTGTTGCTACATGTGTGTTAGTATCGCGTCTAGAGAGTCTGACCACCTTGGTTGCACCGCCTGCATACATGCCAACTCTCTAGCAATATACAAGCGAGAACCAATCTGTCCAGAGAATATACGTACTGCTTGTACACGAGAGGGTCCATGTCTAGAGTTGTAAAGGAAGGGGTGGATTCTGCTCCCAAGTCACGGCCAAAGTCGGGAAGCCGACCACGTGGCTTTAGCGTCTATATAGGCCAGGCTCCCCCACCCCACAGCGGATCTATTTAGTCCAGGCGAGGGAACGTGTACGAGTATTGCAAAGCACCTGCCGCATGTTTGCCAAGTAGAGCACGCGCAGCATCTTCCACCCACGTAGGCTGGCGCAAGAAAATACGACCCAGGGCAATCAAATCGGCGCTACCCTCCTGAAGCACCTTCTCCGCGAACAGGCCAGGCACATGGGGGTGCTCTTCGGTGCCACCTTGAAGGCAGCCCACGGAGCTAACTTTCATGCGCTTAAGTCCAGCTGCTTTGGCAGCCTCAGCACCGGGCACCTGGTAGCCAGGAGTGCTTGAAAAGCTGAGCTTGCCCACGGTGCCGCCACTGCTAATATCCAGCACGTCTACGCCAGCGTCGTCGAGCATGGAGGCCAAAGCTGTTGTTGACTCGTAGTTCCAGCTTTCCCTCTCGTCGTCCTCTGGCAAACCGTCTGTACCGTTGAGGCGCACCCACAGACCCTTCTCAGGGAACTGATCGCGGATGCGACGCACAATATTCAGCAACAGGCGCGTACGATTTTCCAAGGAGCCACCGTACATGTCCTTTCGCTGGTTCGCCAAAGGCGAGCAGAAAGAAGAGAGCAAGTAGCCGTGAGCAGAGTGGATCTGGACAAAGTCGTAGCCGGCACGGAACGCACGATCGGCGGCTCGCACAAAGTCATCCTCAATATCACGAATCTCGCTGAGCGAGAGCTCATGAGGAACCAGGTGACCTTCTCCATAAGGAATAGACGACGCATTCACCACAGTCTTGTCCCAACCGCCCTCGCTCACAGGCACATAGGGAGTCTCGTGCGGCGTGCGGTCGTAAGGAGGCCAGGTCGAAGCCTTTCGGCCTGCGTGCGCAAGCTGGATACCCATGTACAATTCCGACGACACATCCTTGGCAGTTTGAACGAGTGATGCATGGGCAGCGACGTGCTCCTCCTTGTACAAGCCCAAGTCGCGGGGAGAAATCCGGCCGCTGGGCGTAATACCCGACGCTTCCACAATAATCGTCCCAGCACCGTGCAATGCGAATTGTCCATGGTGAACAAGGTGGAACGGGGTAGGGAATCCGTCCACACTCGAATACATGCACATGGGCGCCACAATGACACGGTTCTTGAGAGTGACGGTGGTAGTACCGCTAGGAATCTCGGTGCGCTGCAGGAGAAGTGGGCATTCTACACCTTCAGGCAAAGAGCTCAGATCCACAGCACCGACAGGCAACCTCTCCTGCGAAGATAGCGCATAGGAGGACGAAGAAACAGCTAGCATGTTTCACACGAAGTCAGAAGCACGGCGGCGAGGCTTATGTGACTGAAAGGCGTGCGGGTCCTTTAGTCATACGGATGTTCTATCATGCTCATCACGCCACTGCTACGACTGCGTGTGGGAGTACCTTCGCAGCATGGTGGACATATCTCTATGTTGGTCAGGCTTGCTGGATGTATGACCATCATGAATATATGGCACGATGTAGAAAGCACCATGGCGATGTAGGGGTGAAAACTATGTTCCATTTTTGCCATCCTTCTTATGATCGTGACGATGCATCGTCTCTCCTCGGGCGTGTTCAGCCAGGTAGACCTAGGTCCCATGCCCTTTCTTCCCTAGCACTCACTGGGACCTTGGCCACCCTGTACGTGGTTCCCATCACAGGACGTGGGAGTGGAGGCCTTGGCATGTGGGGTGGCCCATTGTGTCTCACGTGCCTCAGAGAGCCAACCAACACGCGGCCAAGGTCAACAAAAGTGTAGGGGCTCGTCGCCGCCAGCGTCGTTCGATATCACGAGTGCGCACGAGAGCTGCGTTGGGTTGGAGTCAAGTCTCAAGTCGACGCGTGGAGAATGGCAGGGGAACAGCACTGGCATGCTCATCCACAAGCCATGGACGGTCCCTCGCTGCCCTCCCGTTCTCTACCTCATCATCGGCCTTCTCGGAACGTGAAGGCACGACGGCGAACATCTGGATTGGGGTACATTCGAGATGAAAACGGCTGTCATGCAGAGACGGGGCGTCGGAGCGTTTCTCATACTGGCTGCATACCCACCGTCGTGATCAAAGAAAGTCCAGTTTGGGTGTCTCCTGACTTGTTGGGTCCGTCGCTGGAGCTCCCGCGTGGCTGGCGAGTGCCTGGACCATCCGGCACTTTTGCCGATGCCAGCCCACGTACACTACAGCCATGGCGTTATGTGAATAAGATCAACTCTAACAAAGACAAGACCATGCCCCTGTCACGACTCGACAAGTTCGAATTTCACGCACCCAGCTCTATCAACACTAGCGTGAGCTCACCGCCATCGAGTAGCTCTCCTATGTTTTCTGAGCCCACGACATTCACAACATATTCTCACGAGTCTCCACAAAGAGCTTACCGAACAACCTCTGATGGTCTCACGTCGCAGCCTCTAAACACCCCGTATGTACATTCCCCGCACACGGCCACGTCGACCCTTTCTCCGCCGGCGTACGGCTTAGGGGTGTCCTTGTTGCCAGATGAAGGCAGCTCATCTCATCGGCGCATGTCTATGGACTCTACAAGCTCACAACCGCGAAGAGTCCAACGTCTCATGTCTATGCCCGCGGCGATGCCTTCATCTTCTTTACGGTCGCCTGACCATTCTGATGCCCGCTCAAGTCCATCTCACAGTGGTCTTGATCGCTGGTTTCCCGGACTCATGTACGCTTTCGAACCACCGCACGGTTCCCAACATACCCCTGTTCCAGAGATCGACAACGACTCGATCGGCTTGGATGAAGAGTCCTACGTCCATGATGACGTTGCTAGTCCAGGGGAGTTGACATCACCACCGCTGCGTTCACTGCAACTAGTATCAAAATATTTTGGTGACGAGCCTGACATATCCGCTCTGGAGGACCACATGCCGGACACGCCCCTACTCACACGACCACGACGGCTTTCTGCGGGAGAGCTGCATGGGTTGCACATGGTTCTATCCAGCGATGCTGAGCAAGTGGCGAACGAGCCAGAAACATCCCAGGTGTCAGGCCTGCGACCTTTGCACCTGGCCGAAATGCACCGTTATGATGTCCATGTGGCGTCGCGACATACGCAAGCGACCCACATGGTACATACCTCGGTCTTGCCTCCGGACGAAGAGGGACACGGCGGTGATGAATCGGGTGTGTCCAGCTTGCACCGATCTTTGACCACGCGGAGCCGCATTCCCTTTGCCGCTTTGCACCCACCCCAAGAAAAGCCCAAAGCTGACCCAGATGCGTTGCAGCTATTCTGGTTCGGCTTCATTGGCATGCCGTGGCTCTGGCTCTTAGGTGGATGGTGTCTCAATGACCACAGTGCGTTGCTGTCGCCATGGTCACCACCTTCGTTTGCCTCGTACCGTGCTGGACTACATCCCTATGGTCCACCGTTTGCGCTTTCCCTTCATGCAAAGAACAGGCTTCTGCAACGGATCTCGCCTCACACGATCAGTCCACTCACGAAAGATCCTGTTGTGTTTGGAGATGACCACCGCGGCGTGCAGTTTCTGGCGCAGCATCCTCCCGATACAGTGCGCCTGTCTCAGCTGCAGCAATGGCAACACGTGGAACGTTTTGTTCTGATCAATCGCATTGCCGTGGCCCTCTCCTCTTTCACGTTCTTTGCGTGCTGGACATCAGGTGTGTGGACCATCGTGTCCCATTTTTGATTCGCCTGCGGCTCAACCGAGTCACGCCCTTCTCAGAGCCTGGAACCGCTCTGGTTCTAGATATGCTTCGCATATTTGCTCGGGTTGTGCGTGCACTCGTCGTGAGCGCCGTGGTGCGCCTATCACCTCGCGCTCTGTTGCCAGTCGTGGGCTCTCTCACCCAATAGGCCCAGGTATCCTCCCACATTCTTACATAATCCCATAGTGCCCCCTACCTCCATCGCTACGATGCCCGAGAGCGACGGACCCGCGGACGCGCTGCTGTGTCTTAGGGCGGCTGTATCTGCCGATCCTGAGAACCCCATGGCGCTTGTGAAAATCCAAGACGCCAATGGGAATGATCTGGATGGGATTCAGGGGGCTGTCTCTGTGTCGTTTTTGTCGAAAGACTCACAAGCTCCAGAACACGCGTTTGAGGTACATATCCCCACGCGTATATTGCGCAACCGTGAGCTCTCATCTCGCGAGGGAGGCGCACCTAAAAGGGATGCAGAACCAGAGGCCTTTTTCCCTCTCAGTGCCCTGCTCTTTGCTATCCTGCAACGCAACGAACGTGCCGGTTCGTACCTTCGTAACGCGACCACAGCCCAGATTGTGCCGATATCTGCGCTTGAACGTGGTCCTATTCTGGAATACCTCACAGGAAAACGTGAAAAATGGGACGGTGTCGTACCGCTTGCGGATCTCCCGGCCGGCGAAGCGGCCGTTCCGTCCGATGCTGCCGCTGCCACAGCGCCTGCGAAGGGCGACACTGCTGAACAACCTGCCACAGCTACCTCCAAACGCCCCTTTGTACCTGATTCCGCTGATTTTGAGTTTGTGCGACGCTTGCGCTCTAAGCATGAGCTTGTTCTGCTAAGTCGCGACGATGCTCTTCGAGGTACCATGACAGCTGACCCTGAGGCGAGCACACAGGGAACGCGTGCCAGCCACGATCTACTTGGCCTACGTGCTATGATTGCGCCCCGCATCGAAGCTGCCAAAAAGCGATCGGCGGTGCCTGGCAAGTCGTCCACCTCCTCGCGTTCAGCTCCGTCCGCTGTTAACCCTGCCCGCAAGTCGCGCGCTCAGGATCCTATTATTCTGCTCTCCAATTCACCCACGGCTCTAGTTAACATGTTCAATGTGAAAGCACTGCTGCAGGACGGCGTGTTTATCCCACCAGAAGAAGCTCGTCAGCAGGCCGGTGGCATTCCCGAACTTGTTGTAACCATCCGAGCGCCCTCGTCCGATGACCCTGCATCTGGCCAAGGAAGTGTATCACTATCCCGGAGAATTCTTGTGGTCGACAGTGCAGAGGCTGTGAACCGACTGGGCAGTGGTGCGCCAGGAAGTGACCAGGATCCGTGGACCCGTGTTATTTGTGTCTTTACGACAGGTCAGTCCTGGCAATTCAAGTCGTATCGTTGGTCTGACCCGCGCGATCTTTTCCGAAACGGTTTGTGTTTGACCGGCTGACCATGGCAGCTATGGGCGTGTATGTGCGCTGGACCAACGAAGCACCCAGCGCGCAAGTGAAGAATTGGAACGTGACGCATCTCCAGGTATGTACCCCTCTTTTTTCACTAACTATGGTACAGGTAGACCGCACTAAGCGGCATACCGACAAACAGCTGGTCGCTTTCTTTTGGCGGTCGTTGGACAGCTGGGTACAGCGCAAAAAGCCTCGCTTACAACTGTGATCATTTCAAGTTTGCGTGCTTCAGCCCATGCCGCCCCAGACCCCTCGGATACGTCGAGCCAACTGAATGTCCCTTTGCATAATCGTTACGCGCTTGGCATGAATCGCACACAAATTGGCATCTTCGAACAGATGGACCAAATAGGCCTCTGTAGCTTCTTGTAGAGCTAAAATCGCGGAGCTCTGCCATCGCAATCCCACTGCACTTGCGCTCGAATCATAATTCGCCTCAATGAAATCGTCAGCCACCTCTCGAACAACGCGCGCAAAGGGCAGTTTGGATATCAACAAGTCCGTCGACCGTTGGTATTTGCGGATTTCTCGCAGTGCCACAGTGCCCGGTTTATATCTCCGTTTCTTCTCTTGCGTGGTTACATGCGCTGAGCTGTATTAGAAAAATACATAGAACATACGATAATAGCTAGACGCTCCTGGTACCTGGAACTCCGCTGGAACATAGTCCATGCGTTGGGTCGACATGGACGCGAAGGCGGTGTTGGAGTATTTACGTGGAGGGAC
Source organism: Malassezia equina (assembly GCA_029542865.1). NCBI lineage: Eukaryota > Fungi > Basidiomycota > Malasseziomycetes > Malasseziales > Malasseziaceae > Malassezia > Malassezia equina. The sequence continues at coordinate 267,516 of CP119900.1, forward strand.
CACTTGCTCAGCAGGCCAACAATCTGGGCCGGCCGAGGCTGGCTTACGACAACCCATGTAATTTTTTTTGGGTGACAGCGGATTTAACTACGAACGGCCTTCAAATGAAAAAAGTCTATCAGATCACATAGGTACACTCAATTTTTGCAGGGTATGTCTGTCCGTTGCGGACACGGGTGCAAAGCGAGGTTGTGTCGGTCCCTGAGCAATCATTTTATAGGACATAGCCGCAGGTTGAGGTGGGTATCTCGACACATCAGCACGCAAACTTGCCAGTGCCCCTAGGGTGCCCCTTTCCGCTTCAGAGGCCCGTGGAAATTGAAGAGGCGGGAGCTGAGGCCGCGACTTATTGTATGCATAGGGTGCTGGCTTCGGGTGTGGCTTGTACCCCACAGGAACGGGGCTCGACAAGGGGGGGGGTGTAATGGGCGACATATGGACAGGAGTGTCATAGCGTGATGCCCAGGCGCGCTGTTCAGGGTAATAGGGGTAAGGTGGCGAGTAGCTCCGGTCATAGCGATAACGCTTCATTGCCATGCCCTCATCCCTGACAGCGTGGTTGTTATTGATCGAAGGATATCTTGGATAGGCACGGTCGTACGATGGATAAGCCATAACAGGTCGTGGGACGACATAGGGGCGAGGAACCGGCTCGGTTTCATCAGATATGGTCGGCGATGAAGGACCAGAGCTGTCCTCAGAGAGAGAACGCTTCATTGCTCGTTTTTCGTCCATAGCATAGGGCGCTTGCTTGTTGTCCATCAAGACATGGTGAGGCAAACGCTCGCTTTCCCGAGTCATGAGTTCTCCGAACTCTTCCTCATCCACTTGCACATTCCACGAATCTGGACCCCTTCCAGTGATCCGTGGGTCTTTGCTTACACGCTGCAACAGACCCATCCTCACATCATTCTTTCGGAAGTACGAGATCACATGCAGTTTACGGTTGGAGGCAGTGGTAATGCTGAAGGATTGCTTGATCAAACCGTCCGGCTTGTACAGATTCCCACGAGGCGCTTCTTTCACATTTTCCGTATTTTTCTTACGCATTTCGAGCTCCCGGTAGGTAAGGAAGCAGCCGCTCACACGGCTAGCGCTCCAGCAGTGTCCATCTGTCCATCGGCGCATTCCCGCTTCACGCTCGTCCCAAACAAAAATGGACCCAGAACGAATCAATGCCGCACGCTCATCGTCCAACAGACGTCGGGAAATACGACGAGGAGGCGGCTCCATACGTGGATCTCTGGGAACATCTGGGAGATCACAAGCGGCCAGAAGCAAAATAGCATCGGCAGGCGTTTTGATGTAGCCAAAATAGGTAGGTCGACGTTCACCGATATGAATATCCCGGCCGGTGTTTCGGTACGGCGTTGGTTCCCATGTGATTTGATTTTGAGGCGATGGCACATGCGGTGGCGAAATGGACGATGCCCGCGAACTAGGGGTAGCCCTATCACTTCCGTTCGATAATGCCAGCGGCCGTGCGGGGGGGTCTAAAGTAGCAGACATAGTACAATAATATGGATAAGTTTGAACTCTCCAAGGGATATGGTATCAGGTGAAGGTCTGGTAAGAGAAGGCGAGTTTCGATACAAACTATATCTTTGCTATATTTCTCTATGGGGCTACGTCCCACTGTATTTCAGGCACGGAGTTTCACCCTCCATGTGACTAAGAAATGTGTATCGGGTGAACAGCTCGCTTGGACCTCTGGCGCTGAACAAAGGTTGTGTGGCTTGATTTTCTGTCTCGTTGTACAATCTAGCTAATCATTCAAGACTGAAACTATTGAGGCGAGCTAGTTTACAAATTATACTCATGATTGGGCCAAAGTCTCGTGGGTTCTGCGCCGAGCCTCGCTCGGGAGCAAAAGCCCAAGCATTGCCACATAGTTTTCAATGCATAACTGAGCGTTAATTAGTCATCATAAGGAGCACTGGCTAAACTTTGTGACACACTGAAATTCTATCTAGGTTAGAATATAACTTGCCAAGCCAGGGCAAAATTGCAATTTTTAAGGAGCAAAGTTAATACTAGCAGGGTTCTTTACACTCGATGAAATAATCACGCAGCTGGCCAAATCACCGTCTCGTTTATCTGGTGAGGTTTAACTCGGGGTCGTTTATTATAAACAGACACAAATAACCGTATATGATTGGTCTAGTATCACTTTCCGTGATCGCAGTAACTTGGGATGTCCTACCTCGGGACATTATTACGTCGTGAATTAAAAGCTCCAGCCAACGCTGTCCTTACATCGACCATGCTAGTCAGTGGTGCCTGGTTGAAGGCTTTGATGGCCCTTGGTGCCACCACGAGCATGGCCTTCGCCAGCCCGATGGTAATGGAACTGACTCCCAAGGATGGCTACGAAATCGCTAACCCTATGGGTTTTAAGGGTGGTGAGGTTGTTCCCGACACGGCTCAGTCTGACAAGGGATACTACTACTTCCAAGCTTTCCCTAACAGTCGGGTGCCGACCGCTCCCATCACTTGCATTGCCATCCCGGCTGCTTTCGTTATCATTTTCATGGCCATTGTTCTCTTTATGCGGTCATGGCTTAGCCTCTCGTCTCGCTTCTCTCCCAGCCTGGCGTCGGACCGTGAGAAGGCGTTGGAAAACCTCCGTGTGGTCGGTGTTCGCACAGATTCCACTTCGCCGGCCCAAGCTGCTGATGGCGAGAAGGTCTGGTCTGAGCACTCGGATGAGAAACATTCCGATGGTCCTTCGGATGATGTGGCTGTCACTGAACTGGGTGGTGCTCATGCTAGCAGCAACCCGACCGCTACGCTGGTCTCACCGACCCCCGTTTCTGCGCCACCTGCAGTCCCCATCACAGTGTCTCCCCCCCGTGCTTCGGAGAAGGCCAAGGATGCTAACGAGCTCGCTGGTCCTGTGGTTCCTGTGCTGCGCAGCGATGATCCTAACGCACTGTCTGACAATGATGACGATTCTTACGAGGACTATGACTCAAATTACCCTAGCCGTCGCGTTTCGCTCGTGCCCTCCGAATTCCACCATGCTAGCCAGCGAGCTTCTGTTGTGCCTTCGGAGAACTTTACGCACACGCTGGAGCCTCACACCGAGAACGTATTGGATCTGCCGAAAGAATCCACCGATCTTTATGGGTCGGAACTTCCCCCTCCGATTGAGGGCAGCGCCGCGCTTCCCGCGTTCATCAGCAACGCAACTCTGCAAGGGGCTGAAACGACTGAAAACAGAGATCAGAACTCCCTCTTCCCCTAATGTTGATTCTGACCACCGTTTTTGGTCCTCAGGGATTTACGTTAGATGTATGACATCTTTGCCTTATGAACCATGCGACTATGTAAATGGAATAAAAACTATGTTGTAGGGACGCCGTATTCGATAGGCATGCAGCCAGTTGGGTGTTGTTGTGTGTGGTAGGGCCCGCGCGGGGTCCATACGTTCACGTGACTCTCCTGTCGTCTCGCGAAGCCAGCCGACGGTCTCTCTATCGTGTCCCATGCCTGGCGCCCCTGCCAAATCGCTTGCCGCGCTGCAAGCTCTTCGCTGTCAGGTGTTCGGCACCACATACAACCCTGGGAATGTGAGGAATGGAGCCAAGTACTTGAAAAAGTCACTGGTCGGTGGCGCCATGCTCAAATACTACCCACCTCAGATCAAACTGTCGACGATCCGTGCTGCCGTGCCTGGCATGCCCGAGTTGATGCACTGTGAAGAGGTTCAACGGTTGAAGGATGTGGAACGGAAGCGTATGCTTGGAAAGGGTCCGCCCAAGAAGGGTATGTACATGTATCCGGTCACTAACTCGATGCAGGTGAAGGTCGCCGTGCCACGATGAAGGGCAAGAAGAAGTAGCGCACTATTGCTCATATACCAAACGAACTTCTCGAACCTGAAGCTCTTCCTTTTTATAGTGATGTTGAATGGCAACGCCACTGTCTATTTAGGCAGAAGGGTGATCGTGCTTCTTCATGCTTTTCGGCAAAGCGGCCACCGCGGCCGGACTGATGCCACTGGCTGCCTTGGTACGCGCGCATTGGGCCAGGTACATATCCATGACCACGAAAGCCGCCATGGATTCCACAATGGGTACGGCACGCGGCACAACGCAGGGGTCGTGCCTACCACGGTTTTCCAGCACACCCGGCTCGCCATCGTAGCGAGCCGTCTGCTGCTCTTGCGAGATTGTGGCAGGGGGCTTGAAAGCCACGCTGAGAATCAGTGATCAAGTCTGTACGTACCGGAAGTAAATGTTTTCACCGTTGGAGATACCGCCCTGGATACCGCCACTCCAGTTGGTCGTTGTGCCCAGCGATCCATCCGCCTTTTTCACAAACGGATCGTTGTGCTTGCTGCCCGGCACACACGTTCCACGGAAGCCCGAGCCAATTTCAAAGCCCTTCGTAGCAGGGATGCTCAGCATAGCATGTGCGAGCTTTGCCTCAAATTTATCGAACGAGGGCTCACCCAGTCCCACAGGCACATGGCGGATGACACACGTCACGGTACCCCCAATCGAGTCGCTCTTTTCTTTCGCAGCCATCAGGCGCTCGCGCATTTTTTCGGCCACTGCGGGATCGGGGCATCGGATCGTTTCCTTGTCCACCTGCTCACGCGTCACGGTGTTGAGCAGTTCGAGGTATTCTCGACTCAATGGCTCTTCGTCGTTGTCGGACTGGAAAGCGGGCAGCTGCACCTGGCCCACCGACGAGACAAACGCCACGATTTCAATACCCAGCACATCGCTGAGATACTTTTCAGCAAGAGCACCAGCTGCGACACGTCCAATCGTCTCACGCGCGCTGCTACGACCACCACCACTGCTGGCCTTCACACCATATTTCTGCAAGTAGGTGTAGTCCGCATGACTAGGGCGGGGTATGGCGTCAAGGTTCTCATCCGTGTAGTCATGGGGGCGCTGGTCCTGGTTCCGCACCATCATACCCACAGGTGTGCCCAACGTGACACCGTGCTCTGTGCCGGACAAAATCTCGACTTTGTCCTTCTCATCGCGGGGCGTGGTCAGAGCACTTTGGCCGGGGCGACGACGGGTCAACTGACGCTGGATATCCGTTTCGCTCACAGAAAAACCAGGGGGAACACCATCAACAATACAACCCACAGCTTTACAGTGCGATTCACCAAACGTGGACACACGATAGTACGTGCCAAACGACGACATGGTAGCCAGTCTGTGGGTCCGATCGAATCCCAGTCATTGCTCTCTATGTGGAGGTGTGTAGCCCGCCAGCGCGCGCCTACGAACCGTTGCGGCTGAAATCCTCCAGGTACTGCGAGAGCTTGAGCGCCCCGGCACGGATCGTTTCGATACCTTGCTGTACATCTGGGTTCGACATGAACTTGCGGTAGTAGGCACGTGCTGAGGCCTCCAGCTCGGCAAAGTCATCGCGTTCCGCGGACACGTCACCCTCGTCCTCTTCCTCACGGCCGCTGCGGTCAGTCGAGGTCACGTACAAGTACTGGTTGGACGAGATCGAGGTTTTGCCCTGGAAATTGGCCAAGTGTGCTTGGGCTTCCGCGGAAAGGTTTGGGTCATAACCACCGCGCTGGAAGTACTGGTCGCTGGAGATCGCTGCTGTAAGCCGTTGGATACATACACTTCTGCGACGCAAAGTTTTGGCGCGCGTAGCTCGACTCTTCCGTATCACTGGTAGTCTTGACGCTCTTTGTCTGCAATGCCGCATTGGTGCGCGCTTGCGCTAGGCCGAGACGCGAGAAGCCCATACCTAGGCGGTCTACACCCGTGTTGCTCTTCATCGTCGGCTTGGCTGGCACTTTGGCTGGCTCCGCCACTTTGGCATCCGCTGTGGTCGCACGCTGCTTCTGCGCCTGAGCCAGCTGCTCTTGCATCCGCGCATGCTCCCGCTCCTCTTTCGCCGCCTTCTCCTGCGCCTCCTTCGCCGCCTGTATAGCCTGCTCTTGCTCCAGCTTCACACGGCGTTCCGCCTCATCAAAGTCCACAGGCGCACCTGTCTTGCGCACACCGAGCCCCAGCTTCGCGGGTCGCGCGCCCAGCGAGGCACCGGCCCCTGTACGAACCGCTCCCAAAGAACCAGCGCCCCGCGCAGCGCCAGGACGCTGGCCTGGGCGAATAGACGATGTCTTTGCAGGGCGGGGAGGTCCGGTCGGAGGCGCCGCCGCTGGTGTGGCCCTTGTGGCCCTTGGCGCGGCGGCGGGCTCAGCAGCCGGCGCCGACGCCTGCACAGCCTCTGCGAGAGAAGTCTCAGCGATCGGCGGAGCGGGCTCGGCCGCTGGTACATCAGTAACAGGGGCGACCGAATCCCATTCATCGAAAAAGTCCATGTCCGAGGGCTTCTTGGCTGCAGCAACGGGCTCCGTCGCACCGGGGATGGCGAAGGGAGCCATGAGCGTGAGTCCTGCTGCATCCTGAACGGCGCGACGGTGCAATTCCTCCTTGTAGCGCTGCGCCACTTGAGACGTGTATTTGACCTTGCCCTCTGTCGATGGAGCCAGCAAGGCACTGCCTCCATGCGCCGCGAAGAAGTCACTGGCAGCACCGTTACCGCCGACCTTCATCAAGCGAAGCTGCTGCCACGTCCATGAGTCTAGGTTCGTAGACCGCACGAACGTAATATGCACGCCCATGTTCCGATGCACTGACGAGCAGTCCAAGCAGATGTAGACGGCGAACGTAGCGCTAGCCCATGTCGGGTTCTTCGCGCCACAGTCAAAACACACACGGTTTAGTTTGTGTGAATTTTTAAAGCTCTTAAAGATCTCGGCAATCTGCTCCTTCGGCGGCCCAGATGCCATTTCGCACGCGATGCGCAACAACAAAGCGCGAGGGAGCAGCGGGGGACAGGGTGGGCCACGCGCGAGTTAAAGGGCACCTACTAGGACACGGAGTGGAGCCAGCGGCCGGGGGCATTTTCGCGGCGGCTCGTAGCGCTGCGCTTCGTGTTCGATGGCCTTGCGTGGATCCACGCCGAACGCAGCGAGCAGTGTATCTTCCATGAGCTCTGGGTACGTGCTTTTTCTTTGACACTCTTAGTCTACCTACTTCCAGCAATCCTGGCCAATCTATGGGCTTTGGCTCAGGGAGTGGCCTATCTACGGCCCACCCTGGCTATGCCGCAGCGGCGCATGCCGGTGCCTCCCATCTGGACCTGGCCGATTTCCCTGCGCTTGGCTCTCAGGTATCTTCACATTCGAGCAACGGTGCCTCCTCAGCGGGTGGCCTGTTTTCGTCGTATGCGAGTCATGTGGGAGCCGGCGGTGCCAACTCGGGCATGATGATGTCGCGGAACGGTGCCCCGTTTGCCCAGGAGGAATTCCCGGCGTTAAACCGCTCTCATGTCACAGACAACCGCGGAGCGCACCCCAATGCGGTACATGCATATGGCGCCGAGCACACGGCAGCGTGGCAACAAGAACAACAACGGCAAACGATGGTGCGTCACGAGTACTGACTGTAGGCACAGGAACTTGCGCGAAAGCAAGGTATGAATGCGCCGCAATCTCCAAGTACGACACCCGGCTCTGCTGGTTGGATGCAGTCGCAGTCGTTTGGCACACAGCATCACAACGTCCTTCACCGGATAGGGCTGGCAGCGCGCAGCGCGCTTGAGTCGGCGCCTCTGCGCTCCGACACGGGCTCCGAGCTACCTGCCGCCACCACCGAGGTCCGCGATGGCTCGGCGCGTGCGGCGTATGCGGCCGCCAGTGGCGATGAGCCCGCCTTGCCCATCCACCAGGTGCTGGTGTCGCCTGTGGACCGGTTCGGGCTGATTGGGCTGGTGAGCCTCCTCAAGACGCAGGACCCTGATGTGGCGATGCTGACGCTGGGCTACAACCTGCAGAGCCTTGGGATGAATTTGGAGGCGGCCGAAAGTTTGCACCCCTCGTTCGTCACGCCGTGGTCGCAGGACCCCGCGCTGGCGTCCATGCAGATTGAGCCTGCCTACCAGCTGCCTAGCTGCTACAATGTGCAGCCGCCCCCCCTGCCCAGACCAAGATGGCGAGCTTTAGCGACGAAACGCTCTTTTTCATATTCTACTCGACACCGCGTGACATGCTGCAAGAAGTCGCAGCGCAAGAGCTCTACGCGCGGAACTGGCGATACCACAAAGGACTGCACCTGTGGCTGACGAAAGAGCCAAATATGGAGCCATTGCAAAAGACGCCCACGTACGAGCGTGGTACCTATGTGTTCTTCGACCCTGCGTCGTGGGACAAGGTGTCGAAAAACTTTGTGCTCATGTACGAGATGCTCGAAGAAAAGCCCTCGTCGCAGAGCCTCCTCGCTGCCACCTCTGTGCACCAGGGAACACCGACGCTGCCTGCGCAGGTGGCAGGGAAGGGCTTGCCGTCGCAACCCATGACTGCCGTTGCTGTGGCCGCTGCGGCTGCGACAGCGCGCGGCACGGCCCAGCCATCGCCGAGTCAAAGTTCACCACAGACCTTTTCGTAGGTGTATGTGACAAAAGAACATGGAAGGATGCTAGGGAATAGATACATCATCCGAGGACCCACACAGCGGCCAGGAGCCAAGAGGCCAGGCTGACTGTAGGCCCCATGGGCATTGCACCATTTCCGACACCCGGTGCGGTCTCATGTAAGGTTTCCGTTCACGTACCTGCAGCGCGCCCGGCGCCGGCTGCAAATTGCTCGCACCAGGCGTGTGACCTTGCGCGGCCATCACACTCGACAACGTCTGATTCGCGGGGCCTCGTACCGTGGAGTCGGGCACCGTGTACACCCATGTATAGCTGCTAGGCATAAGACTGGGCCCTACACCCACGATGGTCGTAGGATGGCCTTGTTGGGCCGATTCAAACGTCGTAGCTGGGGTAAACGTTTTTTTGGGCGTGTAGTAATCGTTGGACACGCTTTGCGCCAGAGACGCTTGTGATGGGGCAGGACTCGGCGCTTGGGAGCTGCTGCTGCTGCTCTGCGCGAGCACAGGCACGACGAAGCACAGAGCGGCAGCCACACGCATGAAGGGCAGAGCGGCTGCGAGGCGAGCTAGTTGTGGGGGGCGCCCCAACAGAAGGGGCATACTTCCTCTACAGTGAACTAAAATACAAATGGGCCAACGCGACGCGTGCGCTATGACCAGAGACTCTCGCCGCTAGCACCTTCCGGGCCGGCCGTGTAGCTAAAGCCAGCGAATTGCTCTTGCACCGCCGCACTGATCATGTGGCTATCATCCACAACACTGTCCATCGCCGGCTCATTGGTAAATTCGGGGTCAAAGTTGGATGTGTCGAACGCGGAGGCCACGCCCGGCTTGTACGGTGGCTGCACTTTCTTGGCGAGCAGCAAGTTCCAGTCAATGTGCTTGGTAAAGAAAGGGTGATTCTTGATATCAGAGGCGCCGCCCGGCGGCGAGCCTAAACGCTGAGCAGGGTCCCGCTGCAGGAGCCGGGTGAGCAAATCGCGCGCGTCGGGGCGCACGCTGGGGGGGAACGTGAGCGGCTCCTGCAAAATCTTGCGGTACATTTCGTTGACTTCTTCCGAGAAGAAGGGCGGTAGACCCGTGAGCATCTCGTAGAGGAGCACGCCCAGCGTCCACCAGTCCACAGCTTTGGTGTAGCCACGGCCGAGCAGCAGCTCAGGCGCAAGGTATTCAGGCGTCCCGCAAAACGTGTGCGTGGTTTCTTTGTCGCCCATATTCAATTTACAAAGGCCAAAGTCACACAGGGCAATGTGACCGGTAAAGTCCAGCAGGATATTTTCAGGTTTCAAGTCGCGGTAAATCACATGGAAGCTGTGCAAATGCTCCAAGGCACAGAAGAGCTCGGCCGCATAAAAGCGTGAGCGCTCTTCACTGAAGCGACCCTCGCGCTGCAGGTGATGGAAAAGCTCGCCACCATTCACAAACGCCAAACCGAGGTACAGCTTGTCAGGGCTTTGGAAGGAGAACTTGAGCGGCACGATAAAGGGACAGTTCACCTGAGCCAGGACAGTGCGCTCCGCCAGGGTATGTGTGACCTCGGAGCGAGAGATGATGTGCGCCTTACGAATGATCTTTAGCGCGTAGATCCGCGACGTGTCCTTCTTGCGCACTTGCATCACTTTGCCGAAACTGCCTTTGCCAATCACTTTGAGCAGCTCAAACGACTCCATGTTCAACGACTTGCCCGCTTGAGACTTGAACGCCATCTGTACACGGATCTCTCCGGTACCCCCGCTCAGGGGCAGCCAAGTGTCGATGATGCGGGATGTGTCGAACAATGGCACCAACTTGGCCATGCCCATGTACACGTCGTTGCCCCCCATCATCTCCATCTCCGTCTTTTGCCGTAGCCCTGGCGAAGGTAGACTGTTTGACAGAGCAGGCGCAGCGCTAGCGACGGCGGGGCCAGGTGCTACCATTTCGGCTCGAAGATATACATGCAGCGTTACTTCCGCCCGCCGCGACACGTCAAAGTTCGCCGTGAACTGCCACTGTGGTGAAGAGACATCGCCACCCAAAGCAAGGATCAATACCTCGTTCTTGTCGAACTCCAACACCACATACGGCAGGCTGATTTGTCGCTGCCGCAACCCCGATTTGGCGGGGGAGTGTGGGGTAGGCAGCACGGGTGCCGACTGCAGCGACTTTCCAGGTGGCAAAGAAAGTCCTCGCGCATTCACAACACTCACCGTCAGCAGATCAGCATGCGACGTATTCACCGGCCCCTTGACGCCGCCGCTGGGGACGGACAGAGAGGCTTCGCTCTCGGCTGGGCGCGGCTGGGATGGCGACGAGGTCGCTGACGACGACGCAACCGACGATAGCCCGAACGGAAAGGCGGCGCTCTCCTTCAGTTCTGGGTCAGTCTTTCGCACGTACTCTTGCCAAGCTTCCACGACATGGTGGGGCAACCGGCACTGGTGCTGAGGGTGCCTACAGGCCGGTCGGCCCTGTGCATGGCTTAGTCAGCCATGGACAAGGGCGGGGGCGACGCGAAAAAGTCTTTTGCTGCCGCCATGGAGGAGTTGGATGCCAGCGCGGTGCGCGGCAAGATCACGGTGGTGCGTGCTTTCTCACTGACTTTTCAGTTGCCGGGCAGTGATGGAGAGCTTACCTCCGTGACGTTCTGCATTATGGATGAAGACCATACCATGGGCAATGCCTTGCGGTACATGCTAATGAAAGAGTACGTACGAGAGAGGGTCCCGATGATTCTACTCTTTTGATCCCGAGACACCTCGTTGTCATGGGGGCATCAATAATGGAATTCTTCGTTTATGAGGGACCCTGTTAATATGAGCACTACTAACATGCCAGCCCCCGCGTCGAGTTTTGCGGGTACACGTACGTGCTTCCTCACTGACGCCAGGCTCCCCCATCCGTCTGAGAACAAGATTCACCTCCGTGTGCAAATGCAGGGTACGTGTCGTCGACCAGTTCCAGAAGGGATGACGCTATATCCACCTGAGCCCTGCGCTGAGGGCGGACTATATACGCATTTCCAATTGTTCCTCCTGATCGACTGTTGGCGTACGAACAGGCTTACATCAGAACGAACCGTGTCGGCGGTGGATGCACTGCGCGACGCTCTCGGGCAGCTCGACACTGTCTTCTCCACCATCGAGGAGCGGTACCGCGAGAGCCAAGCGGCTGGCCATGTGAGCAAAGAGCCTGCGCCGCAACCCTCCGTGTCACTGCGTACGCAGTTCTCTGCCTAGTGTACTTTACAGATACCATTCTACACCACCGTAGCTACTATCTTTCCGATATTTTTGTTCGCAGCCATCTCGTCGTGCGCCGCCTTAATATCGTGCCAGTCGTACACGCGATGCAGCACCGTCTGCAAACGATCCGGCCCTGACGATCCGTCGGCGCCGCGTGCGAGTGCGTGTAGCGCGCCACACTGCACGAATTGCTGGACAAGATTTGCTTGGTACTCCAACGAACGGCTGCGCAATGTGCTGCCAGTGACACGGAGGCGGTGCGTCAGCAGACGCCCCAGCTTGATGCCCTCGGGCAACGCAGCACCGCCCATCAGCGCCTGCATCGACAGGCGCCCGTCGCGGCGCAACGCCTGCAAGTTCTTCTCGAAATAGGGCGCACCAACAAAGTCGAGAATCACATCCACACCGCGCTGCTCCGTCGCTTGCATCAGGGCTTCGTACCAGTCTCCCTGTTTGTAGTTGAAGCCGTCTGTGGCACCGAGCGACTTGCAGAACTCAATCTTCTCTGCTGTGCCTGCTGTCACATAGACCTTCTCCGCGCCGAGAAAGCGCGCCAGCTGGATCGCAGCCAGTCCCACACCACTCGCGCCCGCATGCACCAACACGTGCTCCCCGCGCTCCAGCTCGTTGAGCGCTTTCAACGCTTGCAAGGCCGTCAAGTAGGCCTCGGGAATCGACGCCGCCTGCTCCCAACTGAGCTCTTGCACCTTGGCTAGCGTGAGGCTCGCTGGCACGCGCACGTACTCGGCGTACGTGCCACCCCCACAAAGACCCATCACGGGATCGCCGACGCGATGGCCGTGCACGTTGGCGCCTGTGTCTACCACCTCTCCGGAGAACTCCACGCCAAGGATGTTACTGGCACCGGGAGGCACTGGGTACTTTCCCTCGCGCTGCATGAGGTCCATGCGGTTGAGCGCAAATGCCTTGACCTTGACCAGGAGGGCGTTGTCGTGCGCGGGGCCTTCCAAGGCCGGTACTGGCACTTGACGAATGCGCAAAGCGCTCGAAGGACCCACACCCTGGTCAATCGTCACTGCACGCATCATTGATGGAATGGCTTGACTTGCTACGCGGCGTGTCACCGACACCATCGTTGCCACAGGGGAGGGGGGCTGCGGTGGCGACCGTGCACGTTGTGGGAGAACTATGACTAAATGCTTAAGTGATGACCGTAGGCGCGGCGCGGCCCGTGTGGTGCTGCAGCGCGCTGAGCTCCAGCGCGACATCAATGATCGGCTTCAGCGCCTGCTGCACGTCCGCCGCGTACTCACTAGGATCCGACGAGTACTTCTCGACGTATAAACGGATCGTCGCGCCGGCACTGCCAGTTCCACTGAGGCGGAATACAAGGCGCGAGCCATCCTCCATCTTGACGTAGAGACCCTGGTTCTTGCTCACGCTGCCGTCAATCGGGTCCGTGTAGGAAAAGTCGCCCGACTCAGCCACGGTGAACGGTCCGAGCTTGGTGCCCTTGAACGACGCGTCACCCAACTTGGCGCGCAGCTGGTCCATCATAGCCTTGGCACCGGCACTGTCCACCTCTTCGTAGTCGTAACGACTGAAGAAGTTGCGGCCGTACTTCTGGTAGTGCGCCTGCAGCACGTCGGCCACCGACGTGCCGGGCTTGCTCTTATGGGCACTGGCCAGAATGCTCAGCCACGCGACCACCGCCCACAAACCGTCCTTCTCACGGATGTGGTCCGAGCCCGTGCCAAAGCTCTCCTCACCACAGATCGACAGGCGACCGGCATCCATAAGGTTACCGAAGAACTTCCAGCCCGTCGGCACCTCAAACACCTCGTAACCCCGCGCCTTGGCCACACGGTCGATGGCACCACTGGTGGGCATGCTGCGGGCCAGGCCGTGGATGCCGCCATGGAAGTAGGGAATGGCCGTCTGCGCCCAGTCGGCGATGATCGCCACGCTGTCACTAGGGTTCACAAAGGCGCCCTTGCCCAAAATCATGTTGCGGTCACCATCGCCGTCACTGGCCGCACCAAAGTCGAGACCCTCCGACTCCACGGCGTCGACCAGCGACTTGGCGTACGTCAAGTTCGGGTCGGGGTGGCCGCCGCCAAAGTCAGGCGAGGGCACACAGTTCTGCACAGACGAAACAGGCAGGCCAAAGCAGTCCACAAAGAGCGCACGCGCATATGGGCCGGTCACACCATGCAGCGCGTCGAAGCGCACCTTGAAGGCCGACGAGGCAAGGAACTCCTTGATCATGCCAAAGTCAAAGATTTTGCCAAGATACGCCACGTAGTCCTTCACCGAGTCGATCACTTCCACCTGCATAGTACCGAACTGCGTCGTGCCCTGACGGCTCAGGTCCACGTCCTCGCCCTGCTGCACCAGGTAGTGGTCAATCTGCGACGAGAGCTCATAGATCTTGTTCGTCACACTCTCCGGAGCGGGACCACCATTTTCCATGTTGTACTTGATACCAAAGTCCGCGTTCGGGCCACCGGGGTTGTGGCTCGCGGTCAGCAGAATACCACCGGTCGCTTTGTTCAGGCGGATGACGTGCGAGGCGGCCGGCGTCGACAGAATGCCCTGCTGACCAATGATCAGCTTGGACACACCATTGCCAGCAGCCAAACGGATGATCTTCTGCACGGCTGGCTGCGAGAAGTAGCGGCCGTCACCGCCTACCACCAGCGTCGCACCCTTGGCACCACCAGGGATTGCCGACAAGATGCACTGCACAAAGTTCTCCGTGTAGTGCTCCTGCTCGAACACCTTCACACGCTTGCGCAGTCCCGAAGTGCCGGGCTTTTGACCTTCAAAAGGCTTCGTCGAAATCGTCTCGACGGACATGGTAGAACAAAGGTCGCCCGAGGGCACCGGCGGGCCTCGCCCAGGCCACCCAGCACGGGCGTCCACGTGGATGCATCTACTGGCCCCTCGATCTATGGCCACATGATCTGTGGAGGGCATGCGGACGCCTCGGCCCTCTTACGTACCAAAGCCGGCCCAAGCCAAGCTCCAGTAGACCACCTGGCCCCACGGCGTATTGGCATCGTCATCAGCGCCTTGCTTTCGTCTCACAAGCGCCTCAGCATCGTCAATGACGCTGGTGTTTGCCTGACACAGCAAATGCGACTTTTTCACGGCTGTGCCCAAACGTCCGGCAGCGACAATGTGGTACGCTGGCATAGGGGTCTGCGGCGTTTCCAGCACAGCCGCTGTGTAGTGTGAATGATAGCGCAAAGGATCACCTGGGTATACGACAAAGTCGCCGCCAAAGCGCAAACCTGTGCTAAGGAAGTAGCCTTTGCTGTGCAGGTCTTCAAACACGGCGCAACGTGCGCGCTCCGTCAAGGTGCGCGGGTATGTCCAGACACCCGCGGCATACGCATCTTGCAGGCTCGTGTATGTATTCACACGTGCTCCCGGCCTACTCGCTTGCATCGCCGCGGTACAGGGCCGGTATCCCGGGAGGGGGGCCGACGAGCCAGGGGTATCGTGCACGTATGCCATGCGCTCCCAGCTTTCCTCCTGGGAGGCACACGTCGATTCGCCAAGTTCGTTGCCCGCCTCGGCGCTCGTGCTAGGAGCGACATTGTTGGCTTTGGCAGCTTGACGTGCTGCGCGACGCTTGAGGGCCTCGTCACCTTCGCGTGCGTGTAGTTGAGCCTCAATCTTTCCACGCTGCTCTTTCTGCTGCGCCAACGTTCGCATTTTTTGCTGCCGAATTTTCTCTTCTTCGCGCTCCCAGAATTGGGTGCGCTCTTCCTCGGTAGGCGAATCATACGCTTGTGCCTCATCGATCAGCAGCGCGGCGCCTGAGTGTGAACTAGGTATACGTACCATGGCGCAGCAAGTATACAACCTCTTCAGGGAGGAGCCGAAGGGGAAGACCTAGGAAGACATTCTGCTGCGGAATCAGCGGTAGTGTGCCGCTTAGCAGACCACACAAATTGTGCTTTGTTCGCGCCTGTTGAAGATCTTTCTTAGCAAGAGAGGAACGTACCTTCAGGCTCCCATACATAGGCGACGCCATTGGATAGGTGCAGGGGGATCCGCCCTGGGTACGCCGCTCGTAAGGCGTCCATCGCAACGGGCTCCGTCAAACACGACCGTGTGGAGGAAGAGGGGGGGTCACGCTATGGACGAAAGTACTGCGCCACCGTGTGCAGGCGGTCGAACATGGTCGATATATAGGACGTTTCACTAAGCAAGGCCTCGAACTGCTGCACAGCACGTTCCTCGCTTACAGTGAGCATAAACTTGTCCTGAATCTTCAGCACAGCCTTATCTGGCTCCGCACGTATATCCGGGATATCTGCCTCGACCATCAAAGCGACCAGGTTGAGGATTAAATTGGCATTCTTGCGCAAACAGACAAACGCTGTATGACATAACTTCTTGAAACGCATGTAGTACACAGACGATGTACCTCCCATGGCATCGACCATCTCCTTGCAGACCTTGACAGGTGGCGGGAACGGCTTCGGGTCCCGTCCGAGAATGTAGCCAAAGTCCACATGGAAAAAGTGGCCATCGGCGGCAATCAGAAGGTTGTCTAGATGCCTGTCACCCACACCCAAGAGGTACGTAATGACACAGTAGCCAGCACAGCTGCGCACGAAGGTATCGAGAACGCCAGCCTGAACATGGAACGTAGCGGCACTTTCGGCATCGGGATATTGGCTCCGCATGTAGCCCAGTAGATCCCCATACTCGGCCACAGCGGCAGACACGCTCATGCTTGGAATGTATTGAACAAGACCATCGACGGGGCTTGTGGCCAGCACATGGTAGGGCGTGATCTTCAGGTTTAAGTTCTCATCACGTAGCAGTCGGTCCATGAGGGCAAACAATTGCAGGACCAACTGATCCTGGCGCAAATCATCCCCATTTTTGACAATCACTGTGTAGGCATCTTGGTCGCCACGGCATTCAATGCGCAAGGGGAACAGGTTGCTTTTAAATACCGTGCTGTTTTCGGCCACGACACCCACCACATGCACATCCGGGTCGAGTGGCAGCGAGAGGGGCGTCGAAAAGCTGCGCAGGCCTGTCTTGCGGTCAGCCAGCCATGCTCGTAGTTTATCGATTTTCGCAGGCCGTGCGTCGCGCGATCCACGCAAGTCAGCCGCTTTGTGGGTGAGCTTATCGATAAAGCGTCGCTGCCGCTCCAGCATGTCAACGAGAGGCGCATTCTCCCGGGCAAGTTGCGTGAAAAGCTGCTCATGTACACGTTCAAACAGTTCACCATATCGGGCATCGTTGCGCTCTACCGTCACATACCAGAAGAACATGGTCCCCAGTACGGCGTTGTGCGCGCTGCGTGCACACAAAAGATCGACCAGGCGCGGCGTGTCATGGTGCTTCTTCGAACTGTACAGCGCACGCTGATCTTCATCCGCAGCCTTAAAAGCCTCCTCGTCAAACTTGAGGGCCTGCACAAGCTGGAGCAAGTACAGCTGCAGCTGCTCATCGCTGGCTTGGCGCAGCTGCTTCACCGCATAGGCCCGCACCTTGAGGTGCTGGAATGTCGGTCCCAGCAACTCGAGTGCATCGGCCAATTGCGGCTCGGCCCACATGGGCAGCAGCACATCCGTGGCTTGCCTGGCCTCTTGCGCATCGGACCACACAACCGACTTGACAAACTTGGTCAAGGCCGATGAATGGCGGGTTAGATAGAAGCGGAATGACCAAATTAAATCCATCTCCGCCGAGGTTAACACGCGCGTAGGTGGATACAACAATAGGCTCTGCGAGGTGAGAAGGGCGGACATACATGAAGCTCATCGCGTACGGCGGCCGTAGGTTTCCGCTCGCGGTCCAGTGCGTCTAAGCGCTGGCTACGCACAAGTCGGCGGTGCTTGGCTTCCACCACATTCTCCGAACAGTCATCCAGATCGTTGATGGTGAAGAGCGAGGGGTGAATCCATGGCCGCTGGACGTGCGCGTCAGAGGCTGGATGTGTTGCATTGACGGACAGCGACGCTGTCACAGGCTCCGGCTCACCAAACACCAGAGGCACGTCCCAGGAGGGCATATCGATCGTCAGCACAAGGTCTTTGCCATGCTGCATCTGCGCCGTGTACAGACGGTCCATCGTGCGGTGCGTCAGAGTATCGAGCCAGTCATTGGTGGGGAGCAACCCACGCTGTTGACGCTTGTACAACGTCTCGAGACGAGCCACCTCCGACGTCTCATCTGGCATGTTGGGTGTCATGGATGGCCTGTGGGGATCGGCCTGCTTGCCTCGCCAGAGTCGCAGGCGCTGTCGACCGCGATGCAACTCGCTGCCTGTGAGAAGGGCGCGTAGTACCTACCCGCAACGATTGAATAGCGGAAAAGTCGTGCCTCCGATAGGGGCCTCCGATGCAGGGCCTGCGACATCGAGCACCGTGAGTGCCAGCTGGGTATGAAGTGGCAGTTCCGCCAGTTGGCACGGCAGTGTCACCCACTCGTCCCATCTGTGCACGGTCAGCGTCGATCAAAGACGACATACTCATGCGCATCACTTTGTGACGTAAAATGCGTGTGAACAGGAAGCGAGAGGGGCCGATTGTCTGCGTAAAGCTCGCAACGCACGCACAACGGCGGAAAAGGCCTGGGGTCAGTGTCTCCTACGCACGCCTGGTGAATGCCCCGGAACGTGTGCAGAGGTTGTGCAACGAGCTGCGCAGGCGTACTACGCTCCATTATGCCTTCTAGCGAGACGCTGATGTTAGCCAAATCACGTACATGCGCACGCTGACATGACGCGACACGTCACACGTCGCGACAAACGAGTAGACATCCCCATTCATCGTGGCCGTGGCAGGGAACCTCCACATGCGCACGTTCGCTGTACGAGGGCGACGAGCGGCTGCGTTCCTTGTTTCCGGCGCCCACGATGAACGACTTTAGCCAGCCATCTTTTTGGCTGCGCATGTTTGGCTACTTTGTACTGACCATGCTCGGTATAAATTGGCTGTCTCATGTGGCATGGCGCCAGGCCTTGCGGGACACGAATCCCTACAAGCGCCGGCGAATTCTTGAGAAGCTGGGTCGAGCCCACGACTTGAAGCGGTACCTGTTTGTGGGTTTTTTCCACCCCTTCTGCAATGCGGGAGGGGGTGGTGAGCGTGTCCTTTATGAAGCGATCCGCCACCACCAACGTCAAGACGAGAATGTGATCTGTGCTGTGTACACGGGCGATATTGTTCCTGGCCAGGGCAGTGCTACCAAAGAGGACATTCTGAGCCGGGTGCAGGAACGTTTCAACATTTCGTTGGATCACAGTCGTATTGCGTTCCTGCCCTTGTTCCAGCGCAAGCTGGTCGGTCATCGGTTCTGGCGCCTGTGTACGCTCGCCGGTCAGGCGTACGGGGCGAACCGTTTGGGGTACGAGGCGCTGAGCCAGCTGGTCCCAGACGTGTTCATTGACACGATGGGCTACGCTTTTGCACTGTACCCTGTGAAGAACTTTTCTCGTTTGGTGCGCGTGGGCGCGTATGTGCATTATCCCACGATCAGCACGGACATGCTGCAGCGTGTGCGGCGCCGTGAGGCAGGACATACGAATGCGTCGTGGATTGCTACCAGCTGGCCCGTGTCCTTCTTCAAGTATGTCTACTACCAAATTTTCGCTGCTTGCTATGGTGCTGCGCTACGCTCTGCGGACGTGATTGTGTGCAATGGCAGTTGGACCAAGGCACACATTGATCAGCTGCTGCCCCGCCGCGTGGGTCGTCCGTGGGCGCAGCCTCTGCCGCCGGTGCATGTGGTGTATCCTCCGTGCGACACGACCGCGTTCGCCGAGCTGCCCCTGGACCATCGTCAGAGCCGCTGCATGGTGAGTGTAGCGCAGTTCCGCCCTGAAAAAGAGCATGAGATGCAGCTGCGCATCGTGCGTGGTCTTTTGGACAAGTACCCTGAGCTCAAGTCGTCGCGCGGCTCTGATCGCCCGCTCCGCCTGATTTTGATCGGCAGCTGCCGCGACGACAGCGATCGCGCGCGTCTATCGCAGCTGCGCTCTCTGGCGAAGGAGCTGATGATTGAGAAGCATGTGGAATGGCACGTCGACGCACCGTTCTCCACGGTGGTGCAACAGATGCGGCATGCCAGCATTGGACTGAGCACCATGGTCGATGAGCACTTTGGTATTGCGGTGGTCGAGTACATGGCCGCGGGTCTGCTCACGCTGTCGCATGCCTCGGCAGGTCCACTGCAAGACATTGCTGTGCCCGTCGATGGCGCCGCGTCGGGCTTCCATGCCAGCTCGCTGGACCAATACGTGGACACAGCGTACCGGCTCATGGTTCTACCGCATGACGCCTCGCTGCGCATTCGCCAGCTTGCCCGCACCCGCGCCACGACCACGTTTAGTGCGGCGGAGTTCGAGGCGCACTGGCGTGCGCGCATGTGGGACGAGCTGGTTCCTGCATCGCTCCTGGCGAAGAACGAGCAAGCACTGGCCGAGCAGGCGGCGGCACACCGCCGTGTGCAGCAGCGCCTCGCTCCTCCCAAGACGTCCGACACTACAAAGGCGGCATCGACGATTGACGCCGTGCAACCAACCGAGGGCACGGTCAATGCCGACGGCGGTATCTCTTCCGCGGTCCACACGTCACAAAGCGCCGTGCCTCGTCGTGCAACTAGCTCTTAGTGAATTTCAATGGATGCGGGTGCGCCAAAGGCTGCTTTGGTTTGTTCATAAATGAGGAACTGGCCGCTTACCAGGATGGCCGTCATGAGAATCCTCGTGGGCAAGCCGACCCAGAGGCCGAACGGTCCGGCTTCTTGGGCGAGTACCATTAGCTTTTTGAGCGCTGAACCGCGCCCACCGCCGCCCTCGTTGATCTTGGACAGGAGCGTGTCAGCCGGGTGAGAAAGCACCGCGGCCGCCACACCGGCGGTCAGACCACAGCCGAGCTGCACGCCGATCTCGCCGGCCTTGCCCGCTTTTTGCAGGGTGTCAGACGATATCGTCGTAGTCACAAGGTTGTGCATCATCTCATTCGTGTAAAACTGGCCCACGGCATACGGCACTTGCTTGAACAAAATGAGTATGTACCCCGCGTACAAGCCATGCAGTCCGCCCTCGGTCCACAACCGCGACAGGGCCCCCACAAGGCCGCGGGCGTAGTGGCGCTCTGACACCAAACGGATGCGCGCGGCCTCGAGTGGCGTCAGCAACGTTGTGGCGACCACCTCGGCCGCACTCGCTGCACCGAGGTAGATGAGCTGGCGGGACGCACGGACCTGCGTCTCGTTTCCTACCCAGTCGATCGCCTGCTTCTTGAAAACTCGTAGCCACAGAACTTGGCGCCTCCTTGGATGAGGTAGCCCACGGCCGTGGGACCAAAGCCGGCAAGCAGGCCGCTCAATCCGTCGCTCTTCATAATACTGCGCGCCATGCTCACCATCGTCTCTTGCTGCCGGCAGGCTCGAGCTGCAGCCGCGTCTTGACCACATCAATGGGCGTCAAGCCACCATGCGTCAGCGTTGCACACAGGCCACCGGCAGCAAAGAACTGCACATAGTTTTGCAGCGAAAAGTGGGGTGGAAGGGACGGGGCGTCAGGCATCGTGCAAGCGTCCACGACACGATCGCCGGGCCGTGCCCCGTGCGGGGCGGCATGTTGGTGGGCCTAGTAGGTGGCGGATAGGGCGCCCGTCGGGGATCTATGACTTAAATACGGCCGGCCTCCTTGAGCTTGGCGATGAGCTCGTCCACGTTCTCGACCTTGGCGCCGCCCTCGCGCTTGGGCGGCTCAGCGACCTTCAAAGTCTCGAGCCGGGGCTCAATGTCCTTCTCGAGGCCAAGGTCCGCGACCGTGTACTTGGTCATCTTCTTCTTCTTGGCCTTCATGATGTTAGGCAGCGAGGCGTAGCGCGGCTCGTTCAGACGCAAATCCGTCGTGAGCACGAGCGGGACCGAGGTCTCGACAATGGCGAGACCACCGTCCACCTCGCGGGTGACGCGGACCTTGTCGCCCTTGTCGCCCTTGCCCTCAAGCTCAAGCTTCGAGGCGAAGGTGGCCTGGGGCCACTTGAGCAGACCGGCGAGCATCTGACCCGTCTGGCTCGCATCGTCGTCGATCGCCTGCTTACCGAGAAGGACCATACCGATCTCGTCCTCACCCGCCTCCTTGTCGACGATCGCACGCAGAATCTTGCTCACCGCGAGCGGCTCCAGGGGGCCGGGCGCATCCACGTGGATGGCGTCGTCGGCACCCATGGCCAGCGCGGTACGAAGCACATCCTGCGACTTGGCCGGGCCCGCCGACACGACGGTGATGCGCTTCACCGCCTCCTTGTTGCGCTCACGCAGGCGGACGGCCTCCTCCACGGCAATCTCGTCGAAGGGGTTCATCGAGTGCTGCACGTTCGTGTCCACACCCTTGCCATCCGAGGCCACACGGATCTTGACGGCTTGATGTCAGTATGTATATACCCACCATAGTCAATCGTGCGCTTCACAGGCACTAGCACACGCAGCTGGTTCACAAGAGAAGCACGCATCGTTGTAGTACCGGGGAACGCTGAAACGGGGGAAGACGGGCCTCCGGTTCCATGTACCACGTGGCAAATGCAGCGCCGTCGCACGCGCGGCGCACCGAGGGCCTCGTATGTCTGTGCGCACGCCGACGCCCCCCTCTGCCGCGCAGGTGCAAGCGTGGCTGGCCCGGCAGCATGGCTTGCTAGCCTCAGAGCGAGAGGAAGAGCGTATACAAAATACCCTCCTGCTCTCGCAGTGCGCACCGCGCGTCCTTGCGCGCCACGGTCTCGCACTGCTGGGCCTGGGCGTGTCGAATGTGCGTATCGGCGCTGGCGCCCAAACGTACGTGCCAACGACTCACCCAGATTGATGGATTTGGAGAATGCTACAGCGTTGCACACTAGCTCCCTGCTGCCGACACACACGTTCAGGCCAGGCGATCTATGCCAGGTGGAAGACCATCATGCGCCGCCCGCCCCGTCGGGCATGCGTGGTGTTGTGTACCGCGTGCAAGAGTCGCGCATCACGCTCGCCCT
Source organism: Malassezia equina (assembly GCA_029542865.1). Classification (NCBI taxonomy): domain Eukaryota; kingdom Fungi; phylum Basidiomycota; class Malasseziomycetes; order Malasseziales; family Malasseziaceae; genus Malassezia; species Malassezia equina. The sequence continues at coordinate 290,151 of CP119900.1, forward strand.
AGATACGTCGCAAAACGACGAAACAAATTTTCCGGCGCTCGTGCGGCTGGTCAAGCTGGCCAACGAGGCCACATACGCCCGCCTCGATCACACCTTGTCGCAGCTCGCCACGTCCTTGGGCGTGCCGCCACCTCCTGCGGCCGAGCCAGCGACGGCGTTGGCAGAGGCACCTGCGTTGATACGCGTGTTGTTTGGCCTGGAGCCGCCCACCTGGGCATCGACCGCGCCGGCCTGGACCCCGTTGCACCCGCATTTGAATGCGTCCCAAAAAGAGGCCTTGTCTCTAGCGTTGCGTGCCCACCACTTTACACTACTTCATGGGCCACCAGGCACAGGGAAGACCACGGCGATGGCCGAGTTAATCGTTCAACTGGCCTGCTTGTACCCAGAGGCGCGCATTCTCGTTTGTGGCGCCAGCAATCTCGCCGTGGACAACTTGCTGGAGCGTGTGGTGAGCACTTTGGAGTATCGCGAGGCGCTGCAGCAGGTACGCGCCTCAGTGACACGAATTGGGCACCCAGCTCGTGTGCTCCCTGCGTTGACGGGCGCCACGTTGGACGTGCAAAGCAGCGAGTCGTCGGAAGGACAACTTGTGCGCGATGTGGCCAAGGAAATCAATGCTTTGATGTCCACGCTGGTGCCCCCCACCACAGCGCGAGCAGGCAACAAAAGTGCGCGCAAGGCACCCCGTCCGCGAGGAGCCGAGCGCCGCCAGCTCTGGGAGCAGGTGCGGGCCCTGCGCAAAGAGTACCGGCAACGCGATCAAAAGGTGGCAACGACTGTACTGCAACGCGCCCGCATTGTTATGGCGACATGCCATGGCACAGGATCGCGGACGTTGGATTCGCATGCGTTTGACTTTGTGATCATTGACGAGGCATGCCAGGCCTTGGAGCTCTCGTGCTGGACGCCGATTCTGCGCTTGTCACCGCACGGACGTCTGTTTCTCAGTGGCGACCCCCAGCAGCTGCCGCCCACGGTCCACGGTAGTGCCAAGGCTGGACCGCCGGGTCGCGGCACCTTACCGCTGCCTGCGACGCTGGAAACGACCTTGTTTGACCGGATGTTAGCTCTCTACGGCGATGGATGCAAGGCGCTGCTGTCGGTGCAGTATAGGATGAACGCGGAGATTATGGCATTCTCCAATGCACACGTATACCAAGGGCAGCTCCAAGCGCACGAGAGCTGTGCAGCCATCCGGCTGCGCGACTTGGGCGTGGATGGCGAGGACGACGACGCATACGGTGCCCCTCTCGTCTTTTACGACACCACCGGCACTGGCATGTATGAGCGCACAGATACAGCGCTACTGCAGCGTCACTCGCGACTGAACGAGAACGAGGCCGAGCTTGTGGCACAACACATCGCCCAGCTCGTGGAGCATGGTGTGTCGCCCTCGTCGATCGCTGTGCTTTCGCCGTACGCAGCGCAAGTGGATCTGATCGACACACAACTGCGCATGGCCTATGGTGGCCAAGTCGAAGTGGGTACGGTCGATGGTATGCAGGGGCGTGAGAAGGATGTGGTGGTGCTCAGCCTTGTGCGCAGCAACGATGCGCACGATGTGGGATTCCTTCAAGATTACCGACGTCTCAATGTGGCCATGACGCGCGCCAAGCGGCAGCTCGTGATCATCGGGGACGCCGACACGATCGGCGAGATCCCGGCGGGGGCCGCGAGCCCCGCTCGTGCCTTTCTGCGGGCGTGGATGGAGCATTTGCACATGCACGCCTTGGTCGAGATGGTGCCTATGTAGCTTTATGATACAGAAGAATGACCGAAAGAGACTAAACGAGTCCGTCGTAAAGAGAAAGTGCCTGTACAATGGAGGGGTCCTGCTTCGAGCCCTCCTTAAACTCCTCAAACGACAACTCCGCGTTCTTATCGCGATCCATGAGCTTGAAGATCTTATCGACGCGCTTCTCCGGCGTGTCCTCATCTTCAGGGAGCTTGACCATCTGGCCAGTCATTTTGTAAATGGCCTGTACAATTGTGAGCATTTCATTGTAGGTGATGGTGCCATCGCCGTTAATGTCGTACAGCTGGAAGGCCCAGCGCAGCTTCTCGTCCAGTCGGCCACGACTGGTGACGCTAAGCGCGCAGATAAACTCTTTAAAGTCGATAGAGCCATTCTTGTTCTCGTCGAACACATTGAACACGTATTCGGCCAAGGGGGCAGGGTCGCCGAAGGGGAAGAACTGCTTGTAGATCCGCGAGAACTCGGACTTGTCCAGCACGCCCGAGGGGCAGTCGTTCATGAATCCCTTGTACCACTGCTGCAGCTCCTTGCGGTCAACTGCATCAGTCAGTTATGCTCTACGCACAGTAGGTGTTCTTTTGCAGGTCAGAGAGCTGCTCGGGCGTGAGCTTCGATTGAGCCTTTCCCATGGTGGGCCGACGGAAGCGTGTGGCGCTGCACCGCGCCGCGCCCTTGGCTCGAGCCCTCTCGGCCGGGGCTGACCTGCTCCACAGCGCCGCGCTCCGACACGCGGCTTTCCATGCCGCATTCGCTCGCCACGTTCAAGCCTTTGGTGAGCCAGCTCGTACAGAGCTTGGCGGTACCGCCGCCGCCGAGCGGCAAAATGCGCTCACCGGCTGCACTGCTCACGCAGGACCAGCTGGAGGCCCTGCTGCTGCACCTCACCGATGTCGATTTTACGTCGAACCCGGCGCACTTTGCGCAGATCGGAGCGGCCCTCACGGCGCTGCGCATGAGCGGCCTGGACCGCGAGCCAAGCACCCTGGTGTTCATGCGCCATTCCTTTCTGGAGCAGGTGGCTCCGATCGCCCTCCCCGAATTGCCCGCTTCGCCTCATACCGACTACCGCGGCTGGGTGGACATTGTCGGCACGGGCGGGGATGGCCAGGACACGTTCAACGTCTCGACCACAGCATCGTTCGTGGCAGCCGGTGTGGAAGGCATGCATGTGTGCAAGCATGGAGGCAAGGCATCCTCCTCCTCCTCCGGCTCAGCGGAGCTGCTCTTCTCGCTGGGACTGCCGCTCCTCGACGTGCCAGCCACGCAAGCAGCGACGCTTCTCGGCCAGAGTGCCTGCACATTCTTCCTGGCCCCTCTGTTCCACCGCGCGATGATGCCGCTGGCCCCCATCCGCTCGGCCCTGGGATTCCCAACGTTGTTTAATATTCTGGGTCCTCTCATGAACCCTGCGCGCCCGCAGCGCGGCGTGTACGGTGTACATAGCTCCGGCCTGGGTCCCGTGTACGCGGAGACGCTGCAGCGGGCTGGTATGGAGCACTTTTGGGTGGTGTGTGGCCAGGAAGGCCTTGACGAAATTAGTCCTGCAGGTCCCACGGACGTGTGGGAGCTGCGCAACGGCGTGATCGAGCACCGTATCGTAACGCCGGAAGACTTTGGACTGCCATTGCACCCACTGGAAGAAGTGCGCTCCGGTACGGCTGCGCAGAACGCGGCTGTGGTCCTGGAACTGTTTACGCTCGGAAAGGAGCCGGCGCCAGGTCCGCTCACCGAGGCGCGTACAGTCTCTGCGGCTGTGCCCGGCACCCATGTGGCCGAGATTCCCGCAGGCACTTATTTGCGCGCTTTGTGGGACTACACACTGCTGCAGGCAGCCGCCCTGTTGTATGTGGCGGGCCACGGCGGCGGCGATCCTTGTCGGTGCACGGCGCTGGCGCGCGAGTCGCTGATCGGAGGCGGTGCGATGCGCGCCTTGACGCATTTGCGCACGCTCATGCATCAACTATCTTCGTTTCAGCCTTGTCCCTAGTTCCACTACAGGTCGCGCAAAAATCCATTCTTTTTCACGCGGTACTTATACGGCATGCCCGCCTTGAAGCGGTCCACCTCATCGCGGGGTTGGCCCATACCACTAGCGCCTTGGCCATAGCGGGGGCGGCCGCTTGCTTCGCGCCGCGCCTGGTCGAGGCGGATCTTGCGCCCATGCTCTGTCTCGCCATTAATGTGGTCCATAGGTGCGCGCGCTGCGCTGTCACCGGCGGCGAACACGGGCGGCTCATTCGCGTCGCCAAAGTTGCCCTGGGCAAGCACCACATTGTCTTCGGTCGCTGCCACCTGGCGAGGGCCGTTGGGCGTCTTGAACGTGTGCTGCGCTGAGAGCAAGTCACGGCCAGCCGCGCCCAGCTTGCTCATGCGGTCGTATTCCTGCGCTGACTCCACGTTTTCGGGCGTGTACTGCCGTTCGTAGGCGCTTTCGTAGGTGCGGCTCTGGCGCTGCGCCTCCGCCCGGAGGCGAGTTTCCTCGTCGATCGAGGGCAAGCCTTCGGCGAAACGCTCGCGCTCCTCCTCCTCACGCTCAATACGCTCGTGCTGGCGGAAGTGTGCGGTGTCCTCCGGATGCGAGTATGCCTCGTCCGTTTGGTCTTCCGGCCGGTTGTGGTATAGACTCTCGTGGTGTACGTAGTACTCCGACTCCTCGTCATAGTGGTGGCCGAGCGCATTCTTGCCAAACTCGGGGAACTGCGGCAGGCCCTTCTTGCCGCCATGCAGGAATTCAGCGCGCGAGACCATGCCGTCATGGTTGTAGTCCAGGCGTCGGAGGACCTCGCGCACAATCTTGTCAGCCTTCTCATCGTGCACCTCGGCATTGGGCGAGTGCTTCCGCGAGAGAGAATGATGCACACCATAAATAGCTTCAATTTCAGCGCGCTCAAGCAAACCGTTGCGGTCCAAGTCGTGCAGGGCAAAGAAGCTCGCGAGGTCAAAAGCTCCAATGTGGTGCTCCGCGGCCATATGCTCCTGCATGTAGTTGTCTGGGTCCTTGTCCGCAAATACTGGGCCCTTTGGCGCCTTGCGCGCGAGCACCAGGCTCGCGAGCGCGAGCGCGACGAACCATGCCCCCACGGCACGCATGTCGAGTCGATCGGAGAGTGGCAAGGTCGAGGCGGTCTCCACGCGTGTCGTGTCGAACTGTCTCCACCAATCAGCAATGAGTGTAGAATCTCCTTGCAGGGCTCTATGAACAGCTCGGCTACCCCTGCTTCTCCAGCGCTTGGAGCGCCACGAGGTTCGCATAGATGCCTTGGCGTTGTAGGAGCGTTGCATGGTCGCCTGCCTCACTCACGACGCCATTTTCAAATGCGTAGATACAGTCTGCCTGCGCAATCGTTGCGAGGCGATGAGCAATAGAAATCGTAGTGCGCCCAGACGCAGCACGGTCGAGCGCTTGCTGCACCATCTTTTCCGAGTCGGAATCGAGCGCACTTGTGGCCTCGTCCAGCAGCAATATCTTGGGGTTGCGGATCAGTGCGCGCGCAATCGCAATGCGCTGCTTTTGTCCGCCACTGAGCTGCGCACCTTTCCCGCCGACCTCCGTTTGGAAACCGTTCGGCAAGCCATCAATGAACTCGAGAATGTTCGCGGCGCGCGCCACGTCACGAAGCTGCGCTTCTGTCACGGCAGCAGGATCGTCCAGTGCACCAAGCCGCAAATTGAATTCAATTGTGCCATCGTACAGCGTCGGCTCCTGCGATACAAGGGCGATGTGCTTGCGCAGCGAGCGCAGATTCAACGAGCGGATATCGTGGCCATCGATCAAAATACGCCCACCTGTGACATCGTAGAATCGCTCGATTAATTGGATCGTCGTCGACTTGCCGCACCCACTCGCACCTACCAGCGCGCTGTGGGTCCCAGGCGGCATAGTCAGGTTCACACCCCGCAGCACAGGAATGCCGGGGCGCGATGGGTACTCGAAGTGCACGTCCTCAAACTGTATATGGCCATGGCACACGGGCAAGTCAATGCCCTCACTCGATTCGGCGTCCATCGTGGGTCGGCTGTCAAGCAGGCGGAACAGATTTGTGCCTGCACCCGCCGCGTTCGACACATCCGGCACAAAGTTGAACACGCTGCCCGCTTGGACACTGCCGAACACCACGGCGGTAAAGATGGTGAAGAATTGCGAAGAAGTGTACTCTTGCCGCATAAGAAGCTGGTAGCCATACCAGAAGGCGAGCGAAATCACAAAGTACGACGTCGACTGCGAAAACGCATAGAGTATATTGCCAAAGAGGGCCGCTTTCTTCGCCACCATCGATGCACGCTCCAAGGCTGTTTCATAGCGCGCAAGACAATCGTCTTCCCGTGTCAAGGCCGCCACGGTGCGGATCGCTGCCGCCGATTCACATGCCATTTGCGAGGTGGCCAAGTGTACCTGGCGTACCTTGACGTCTTTTTTGACCACAAGCATCAGACGCACAAAGCCAGCGCACAGCGTAAAGGGTATGCAAGCAATGACGACCAGCGCCAGCTTCCAGCCGTAAGAAAGGGCGATGATGGATCCCATAATCAGCGTTGAGATAGACTGCATAATGGAGCCCATCGATACGCCGACAAAGCTGTTGATCTTCAGCGTGTTCTCCGCGAGCGACGACGTGAGAGTACCGCTACTGTGCCCGTCCTCGTCAAAGTAGGACACGTCAGCGCGCATGTAGGCACGAAACATCATGCTGCGCAAACGCTGCATGAGAATAGCCGAGCCTTGTTGGACGAGAGAGATTTGTAGCATCGTTGCGATGGTAGAAAGAATGGCAATCAAGAAAAAGTACAAAGCATGATGGTTGGCCGTGTGCCGCATCTGATCGCGTATGGGCTCTGGGCATGGCGTGCCAGCCTCGCCCGACGGGCACCGACTGTAATTGTCCAGCGCGAGACCGAACAAAATCGAAAAACAGGGGTACGCAGCACCTGTGGCCACCGCACAAAGCATGCCGGGCAAAAAGTACGGGGGAATCAGGTCACGTCCCACACGCGCGAGGCGCTGGAGCAGCCACAAAACACTGCGTGGCTTGTCTTTGGTGGGTGCATCCATAAGGCCCGTTTTTACACCTTGCATCTTCATGACTTGGGTGAGGGTACTGTCCATAGACACGGCACTCGCCCGCGAGTGCAGAGGCTGCAGCGGCACAGGCGCCATCGCTGAGGGCATATTGGGTTGGGTCGTCGTGATCAAATTCTGCGTTTCATTCGTTTGGATGCGTTGCGTGGCCACAAGCCCTGCGTACAGGCCATGGGGGATATCCAGCAGGTCGTTGTGTCGACCCTGCTCGACAATCAGTCCACGCTGGAGCACGACAATGTGGTCGGCATTCTTGATCGTACTGAGCCGGTGCGCCACGGTAATGGTCGTGCGGCCGCGCGCGGCGCGATCGAGCGCCTCTTGCACAATGCCTTCACTTTGCGTGTCCAGCGCACTGGTTGCCTCATCGAGGAGTAAAATGCGGGGGTTCTTCACGATGGCACGCGCGATAGAAATCCGCTGTTTCTGTCCGCCACTCAGCAGCGCGGCCCGCTCGCCCACCTGTGTGTGGTAGCCTTCAGGCAGGCGCAGAATGAACTGGTGCGCGTTCGCAAGCCGCGCCGCTTCCTGAATAAGCGCGTCTTTTTTCTCGTCCGACCAGTGCTCGTAGGGCGTGTGCAGCAGGCCAAACGCAATGTTTTCCCACACGGTTGTGTTGAAAAGCGTGGGTTCCTGTGCCACCAGCCCAATTTGCGTGCGAAGCCACTGGATGTTGAGATCACGCAGCTTCACGCCATCGAGATAGAGGTCGCCTTCCGTAGGGTCGTAAAAGCGCTCCACCAGCGACACAATCGTGCTCTTGCCGGAGCCGGACGGCCCCACCAGCGCCGTTGTTTCGCCCGGACGCATCTCGAGGTTCATGTGGGACAGGATCGGAATATCCGGTCGCGACGGGTAGGTAAAAGACACGTCGCGCACCGTCAAATGCCCGCAGCACACGGACGGACGAAGACCTTCGGCACTCGCCGAGTCAATCATTGGCTCGCGGTCAATCGCTTCGAACACTTTGCCGCCTGCTGCTTGTGCAAAGCTGAGCGTTTGCAGGTTCGGTGCAAGCATCGCCATACTAAACGCTCCAATAAGCACACTGAAGATGACATTCATCACGACACCACTCTGTACTTCGCCATCAGCAACGAGCTTCGAGCCAAAGTAGAAGGCCAGTGCATACGCGCAGTAGATGCAGAAGAAAAAGGCACCGATTCCGATGCCTGCCGCGACGGAGCGGCGGCGACTGGCGCCAAGCGCGAGCAGGTTCTGCGACTCGTATAAGCGCCGAAGCTGTGCGCCCATATCGAACGCTTTGACGGTGCGAACGGTGGAGAGCGACTCCTCGGCGATCGACGCGGCTTTGGCCACTTGGGCCAGCTCGATTTGCTGGTACTTGGACACGAACTTGTTCATCACAATCGCTGCTCCCACGATGCACGGCAGAATGGACGTCATGACCAGAGCCAGCTTCCAGCTGCGCACGTACGCCACGACAAAGCCTGCGATGAACGTGGAAATGAACGCCATCATCAGGGGCAGCTTATCACTAATTCCATCTTGGATCAGCTGAATATCACTTTGGATACGCGTCGTGATTTCACCCGGCCCCAGCTTGTCAAAGTAGGCAATGTCTTGCCGCAGAATCGCACGCAAATAGGCTATGCGGATACGCTGGGTAATGACCTCACCCGTGTAGACAAAAATGGCCATGTACAAATAAATCACCACAAAGGACACGAGCCCAATCACCACAAGGTACACGGCATCCATATTGACGGCATGATTCGCCGCCAGCGCTCGCTGAATGACTTGCGATGTCGAGAGGCCGGGCTCATTGAGCGACAAAAACTTGGTCGTCAAGTTTCCGAACAAGATGGTCATCGCGGGCTGCGCTACCCCTGAGATCACACCGCACAAGAGACCCAGCCAGTTGAGCATGCGCTCCCAAGGTGTGGCGTAGCGGAACAGCTCCCCCAACTTGACGGGCTTGGGACCGGGTGGTAATTTCTTGGCCGGAGGCACTGACACCGTGGCAGAGGCAGTGCCGTCGCCCTTTTTCTCGCTGTGCACGTCCCACCCGTCCGAGGGGCCCCGTAGATGCCGCACAAACACATGTCCATCGTCGTCGTACGCATCCATCTTCCGCGAAGGCCTGTATGGCGACGCATTCCACAACGTAGTCTGGCTACTCGGCGTGAAGGGCGTGCCTCGCTGCTTGGCCTCGGACCGCGGCGTCGTCATATGGTCATCCTCGTTCCAAGTCGAGGCAAACACGGGCCCAGGCGACCACATGGGCGAGTGCGTATAGTCCGGTAGACTGGGCGAGACAGCATCGGCGACGTGTGACTCCATCACTGGCGAGAGCAAGTGCTGCGTCGACGCCTGCGATGGTCCCGTCGAAGGTGTGTAAGGCCACAACTCCGTCGACGCAATGTTGGCATGGCCCTCCGGCGGCACCTTGAGCGATTTCGGCATTTCTCTGGGTAAAAAAGGTATCGGCTCAGGTGCATCCCCGCCCGGCTGAAAGTACGGGCTGTCGTTCATCTCGTACCAGTGGGGCTTCACCCCCAAGGGATCCGGCGATACCGTGCCCTGGGCCACCGAGTGATCCGCGGCATCTTCCCACTGCGTATCCATCGTGGACCGCTCATCTCCCGGCCCTTCAGCGAGATGGTATGCTGAAAAGCCCATATTGTTCGCCATGCGCCACAGGGTCCGTGCAGCAGGCTCCTGGTGGCGGGCTACAGCGTTAGAAATCTACGGAACTTGGACTCGGGTGAACCTCCACCGATAACAGCGCCGGAGCCTGTCCCTTAGGCCAACGCTGCACGCGCCTCGGCCAAGGAACGCACGTTGAACAGGACGAGCGAGTTGGGTACCACGCCATGTACGCTAAGACGTTCGTTCCAATAATCGCGCGCAAGCACACGAAGGTCGAGCGGCACCAGCGTCGGCGCCTCCAGCACATGAACCGGCGCCCGCATCGGCCCACGCACGTGAGCGGCCAGCGTCTCCGCCCGGTCCAGCGCCTGCGCTAGGGCCTGGCGGTCCGCACGGGCCCCTGCCCCTACCAGCACATAGATCTCGAGGCGCGCATCAATGATCGACACGTGCCCAGACGGTACGCGGGCCCAGGCAAAGGGGACTGGTGTCGTTGCACTAGCCGGTGCATACAGCTGCACAGACCGAGTCTCAGGGGCGAGCGCCGCGCGGTGACGGTGGTGCCAGCCATCCGCCATCTCGTGGCCGTCCACGAGCGCGAGGAGGGCAGGCGTGTCGACATCACGATGCGACGATGCGAGCCCACGCGCCCACTCGACGGCGCACTGCTTCTGCATCGCATCGCTGCCGATGCCGTGCCACACATGCACACCCTGGGGCGTTTGCAGGACGGCGCTGAACGCCGAGCACAGCGAGGCAGCGCTCACCGGCACTTCATCCACCCACGTTCCGTCCACGTCGCTGCGCACCACAAACAGGCGCTGAGCGGCGGGCGCTGCATCGCGTGCACCCAGCAGGGTGGTTAGACGTCCGCCCACGGCTCGCAGAAAGGCGGGCGACTCCAATCCCTGGTGCTCAGTGGCTTCGCGCTGTGCATCGTCTGGGACAGCGCGCGTGGCGTAGCGGCCTCGCCACACGAACGATGGCGTGCCTTGTACCCACACCATGTCGTCCTCGTACACGACCAGCGGCTGTGCAAGCGGCGTCCACTGCCCTTGGGCATCGAGCCTGAGAACTGTGGTGACACCGTTCGAAGGAACAGCCTCGGACACAGGCACCACAGAGGTGGTCAGCGAGCGCTTACCAGAGAGGACGTCGGCTACGGCCTCGACGAGAATGTCGTGCTCTACAGCATGCATGCGCGTCTCGAGGTCGTCCAGTGGCTCCCCTTTCCTAATCGGCACAGGGCGCACGAGGATGGGCGCGCCACGGTCGACCTCCGCGACGACCTCATGTACCATCACACCTGTGTGCTCGATCTCGCCGACCTGGAACGCCTCGTACGCGCGTTCGATCGCATGCGCGCCATCAAACGCACCGGGCAGCGCCGGGTGCAAATTGATGATGGGAACGGGGTGGTCCGGCCGCTTGGCCATGGCCGGCGGCTCGGCCAGGGACGTGGTATGGCCCATAGCACTGAGGAAAGTCTCCGATACGATGTGCATGAAGCCTGCCAGTACGACCAGGTCTGGCACACGCCCCTCGCCCAGTACTTTTTCTGCGAGCACCAGGTCGTAGTCGTCGCGCGTCTTGCCTGGGTGGCGGTTTTGGTACGTTTTTAAACTGTGCACCAGCGTGGGAATCGGTGGCTCCACGTTCTTGGCCCGCTCCAACCCGTACGCGTTCTTGCGGTTAGAGAGTACGCGTGCAATATGAGCCCCCTGGATGCGCGGCGTCTCGCCACATGTCGCATCAATGAGCGCTTGCAGATTGCTGCCGGATCCCGAGATGAGCACCACGATTTCCTTGCCTGTAGTGCTGCGCTGAGGACGAGGCGCCACGCTCTTTTCCTCATCGGTGGACAATGTGGGCTGCGCTGGCGCAGGCTGTTCCGCTGCCTCCGCTGGTGCGTCGGCAGGCTTGGCTGCCTCGGACGTCGTCGCGCGGCAAAGCTCGGGGTGCAACTCCTGCTCTCGCTTCGCAAGAAAAGAGGCAAGAGAATGCTCGTTGGCCAAACCAGGTAGCTTCTGAAAGTCTTCAGGCGTGCTATCGCCCGTGTAGGTGCGACCATTTCCCTCCAGCTTGCCCAGGGGGGCGGCCTTGGCTTGACCGCCAATAAAGGTGCTTAGCGACACGGGCTCGCCCGAGTCACCCACAGAGGCATGGCCTGTGGGACCATTCTTGCCGCCATAGCGTGCCAACAGTGCATCGCCCCGTGAGCGAGGAGCATCTGTGGAAGAATTCGGCTCCGAGGCACCCATACTGGAACCAGGGGGCCTTGGCGCCATCGCCGTCGCTGGCCGCCGTTGTCTTGTCACGTGGAGAGGGGATGGGGAACTAAACACATCACTACACTACGCCGCCGTACCTTCCAAGGTCGACGGGATCTCTGCTTGCACCGACGAGCATCGCGACGCCGTCTGCATGAGCCATTCGAGCGCCGTTTCAGCCAGCTTCTCTTGCACCTCAGCTTTCTGTACATCGGCGCGATGCTGCGTGATAACAATGCGGAACTTCTCCTGGATGTCCCAGCTGGCCAAGCGCAGCACCTTGCGCACCTCGCGGTTGACGCGCATGCCGTGCAACGTAGCAAACACATTCTTTGACTGACGCTGCAGCAAGCCATTCTGACCAGGCAGGGATACAACGCTGGAGCCGTTCACAAGCTCCTTCCGCAGGTTACGGCCCACGTTGCGGGGCACAGCCTGCGGCATGTCCGACACGACCCAGGCCACGGCACCCACACTGAGCACAAGCAGAGCAGGGCCAGCCCACCGGCGCACGACACAGCTGCCCAGAATATCCGTAAGACGCACAAACGCCTCGGTAATGGACCGAATGCTGAGCGCATGGCTGCCCACCAGGCTAAGAGCACCCAGGCCCAGCGTGAAGCTCGGCGACGCAAGCGCACGTTCTTTCTCCGCCGCCTTACTGCGGCGCTCCGTGGCACCAATCACAAGGTCCACGTGGTGCTGGAGATCAAACAGGTCCGATACGCGGACTTGCACCACGTCCACATTGACACCCAGACCGGCCAACGCAGTCGTGCCAGGCTTCTTCGAGAACATGGCCTCGGGCATAAACACGCGCTTCGGCAGATCTGTGCCGGCCGGCAAGAATGCCTCACCGGCCTTGGTGATGTGGGCCACAGCATCCGTCGTCGCACCACGAGCTTGACCCTCGCACTGCGTCACAGCCGCCTGCAGACTGGCCAGGAGAGCACTGCGCACATCCTGGGCGTACTGCCAGAGGCTGAACAGACCGGGGTACGATGGCAGCGACACCGACGCATGCGCCGATTCACCGCGACCAATCGTGTCAAGCGCGTTCATGAGCGTCTCCTCCGTGCTTTGCGTGATCGAGGAAACCAACTTGTCTTCCTCGCCTTCCACCAAGCGCTGGGCCTTGATCGAGTTCGACTCGCACGACGCCAGGGCCGGGCGGCTCTTGCTCAATTCACGGCGAGCTGCTGCGAGCTCCTCTTGCGCAGCCTGCTCGTTGAGTTGTACAAGGAACAAAATATCACCCAGCAGGCGCTCCATATAGGTCTTGGCCGGCAGCAGCTTCGACTTGGCCCGGCGGCGCAGCACAAAGTCGTGCAGGTTCGTCTCCAGAGAGGCAAAGCGCTCCGCCTGGTCGCCCTCCGCTGACTCACACATCGAACGAGCATCGACAAAGTGGACGAGCTCATCGGCCTCTTCGTAGGTGCGGGGACTCAGCTCGCGAATCTGTTCCAAGACACGGCGACGGCACTTGTCCTTGTTGACAATCTGGTCGTACTTGTTCACCACAACAAACACATAGGCCTTCTCGTTGCTGGCGTTTTGCAGGAACTCACACGCACTCAGCGTAAAGTGGTTCTCTGCACTCACAACAAACACCACCACATCAATCTCTTCTTCCCGGGCAAACAAAGCCGTGGTCTTGACGCTGTCCTGGTTCAGGCCAGGCGCATCAATCAGCGCAATATCCACCGCACCATTGTGCAACAGACTCTCCTCCGTCTTGTGCGCATCCGAGCAGAAGCACTTGAGCACAGGAAGTTCGTCCTCTGCGTCCTCCTCCTCGCTGAAAATCTGTTCCAGCTCGTGCAGAGTACGACGTTCGAACGTCGACTCGTCATTCACATCGTACTTGTTCATATCACGAATAACATGCACCTCTTCCACACCCTTGTTCTCGCGAGCAGCATCGTGAATCTCACAGAACACCGTGGTGCAAGGCTGCTGGTCAGTGGGGACAAGCTCGCGGCGCATCAACGCGTTTACAAACGTGGACTTGCCCGAGTTCAGGTCACCCGTGACCAAGACCTTCGACTGCGTGTCACTAATGCGCACACGAAGGCTCTTCAGGTGCTGCAGAGAGCGGCTCATACGCTCGTCGAGCAGCTGGCCCACGGAGGACTTCTCCAGCGAGTCCACCAGTGTGTTGGCCTTGGGCGCAGCGCCCAACTTGATGTCGAGACGCAGCACCGAGAGTGGTGACGTCGATTCATTATTCTCCGAAGTGGATGGGTAGCACAAGATCCACTGGTCCTTGTTAAAGTGGCGGAGACCATGAAGAATGTCGTTGGTGGCGTCGATGGAGGAAACAAGGCGTTCCCTGCCCTCGACAAACAATTCCTGGTTCATGTCAGCAGTCACAGCGGGAGCAGCCTTCGAGTCATCATTCGAGTCCTCAGGCTTCTCAGCCGACGGCACATGGGCCGGCTTGACGTCCATGAGTGAAGTCATGACAGCAAGACTCCGTGGGGATCGGTAGATGGGACGCCCTCTCGCGGTGGGTGGCGTGAAAATTTTATTTGCAAAAACACCACCGGGATGGAGGGTCTGTCAACAGGTGGAGGGAGTCTCGTGACGGCGCATTCCCTTTGCGGTGCACGGTGCAAGAAAATGCTGAGCAAGATCCATCGCTCTGCAGCACCATGCTGGGCTTGATGGGAGCGATCCGGAATGCGCTTCTTCCGCGCAAGTTCCGCTTCATCCTTGAGTATGCGGAAATGGAACCAAACCCGCTCGTGGATATGATTAGTCGATCCTGCCCCAGTCTGTGTGGGTTACAGGCTGCCACTGCGACACGATGGCTTCCGTCTGGTCATGCGCAAACCATATGGTCCAGCATGGCGGACTTTTCTGGTGTGGACCAGGTGGAATATAAGCGCAAATTGATTATGGTGCCAGATGGTGGTATTCTCTCTATCGATACAGCGCCTGTATCCTTGGCGGATCCGGATTCTGACGACACACGCCCCACCGTGGTGATTTTGCACGGTCTCACCGGAGGATCTTACGAGAGCTATGTGCGCAACTGTGTTTCGAAGCTCTCTAAACCCAAAGAAGAGGGTGGACATGGTATGCGTTGCGTGGTTGTGAATTTCCGGGGCTGTGCGAACACGCCCTTGACCTCGGCGCAACTGTATTCGGCCTGCAAAACCACAGACTTTTCGTCTGCTTTGCTTTTATTGACGCGCATGTTCCCTCAGTCACCCATGATTGGTATGGGCTTTTCCCTGGGTGGCGCCATTCTGGCCAAGTACATGGGAGAGGCTGGATCTCATACGCCCCTCATTGGCGCTGTCACAGTGGGTGCACCTTTCGAACTGGATTCCACAGCAAATGCTCTTGAATCCACGTACATTTCTATGGCCTATGCCTACGCTCTAGGCTCCAACCTAGAGGCTTTAGGGCGAAAACACATGGATACATTGGCCTTGTCGCCGGACCTTTGGGATGCACTCGAAATGGCCTTCCGTATCAAAATTCATCCGGACAAGCATCGGCCGATCAGCAAGTACCAAGCACGCGACCCCAAACCAGGAACGCTGCGCTTTATTGATCATGTCATCACATGCCGAGCGGGAGGTCTGCCTACGCCCTATGGCGACTTTCCTTTTCCCTCCGCGAAAGCGTACTATTCGCACAGCAGCGCCCTGCACCTGTTGCACAAGGTCGCCAGACCCATGCTTGCTCTGAATGCGGACGACGATCCGGTGGTGCCATTATCGACACTTCAGCATATGATCCAGAACTTGCAGAGCTGTCCGAATATCGTGCTGGCTCACAGTCGCTGCGGTGGACATCTTGGTTGGTTTGCCGGACATGCAGGCGAGCGTTGGATCCACCAGCCGATTGGCGAGTTTGTGGATGCCCTCTCCGATGCGTTTACACAGTTTGCAGACAAGGTCAGTCACGGCTTAGGGTCGGGAGGGCCACGCGCGAGTCCGTGGAAGACAGGTACCGTGGACAAGCGCACAGTCCAGGTGGAACTGCTACAGGCATCCGCTCTTCCTTCGATCCTCGGTCAGGATACCACACAAGGTGCATCCTCGGACGAAGAGGCTATGATGCCATGGCTTAAGACCCATGTGCTTACGCATGTGCCTCTGGTTCATCCGAACGACTCGCCAAAAGCGACAGAACAGGTACCAGAGGGAGTGATTCTCTCGCTAACTTTGGTATGTCTTACCGCACTTACATCTCTAGTACAGCGAGCCGCTGCATCCTGAAGTGGGCTTTATCGAGCTGCCAGAGAGCATCACTACAGGTACGCCAAACTAGGTCTAACGCAGGTGGTAACGGGTCGGTGATCTCGGCCCACACCTATGCAGCATCATCGACAGTCAAGCAGCTAGCTGGACTGTAAAAGTAGGCCCTGTACTAGTAGACCTACATTCGTGGTCCTCTATGGGGACGTGAATGGCCCAACCCAAGCAGCGGACACGAAACGGACCCAGAGAACAGGTTTATCCATGGTTGTATCACCTACGTACATCACGAACAGAGGCGTATACTGTACAGTGACGTCTTTTGGATTGCACATCGTATGATGCGGCTTAAATGAAACCAATGCGGTTGGACACGTCAAGGGCGTCCTCGTCCGCAGTCAGGCGGATGAACGCCTTCTTCTTGCCGTCGGGGCGGATGAGAGTGTTCACCTTGGCAGCGTCCACATCGTAGACCTTCTTCAGCGCCTGCTTGATCTGGCGCTTGTTAGCCTTGCGGTCAACAATGAAGACCAGAGTGTTCACCTCCTCGATCTTCTTCATGGCGCTCTCCGTGTTCAGAGGGAACAGCAGGATCTTGTGAGCGTCAGTGCGCGGCGCATGGGGAGCGCTCTTGCGAGGGTATTTCGGGTTGCGCGCAAGACGGAGAGTCTTGGGGCGGTGGAAAGTGGGCGAGGTGTACACCTTGCGCACGCGCTGCTGACCCGAGCTACCCTTCTGCACGACCTTCTTGGCCACGTTCGCCTTCCGCGTGGGCAGATTCTTCTTCTCTGCGTCAGTGTTAGCATCGATGATCGCAAATGAGAAAGGGGACCAGTGCACATCCATATTCTCGTGATGTAATGACACGGACGTCGCTGGTCCTCCTGCAACACGTACCAGTAGCCGACGACATGATGGATGACAGCGGTTGTGTAGGATCAAACGGCGGCCTTAGGACAGGAGGTGCACCACAACTGGAAATATCACGTGTCTGTGTGGGATCATGTGATATGTTATAGTTCTTTGAATGGGTCCGTGCGAGACAGGCCTCGTGGAGGCAGCAGGAGGGGTGGAGTAACAGGAATCATATGCAGGCACGTCAATAGACCACTTTTAACCGTGAAAGGCAAGAGATCTTGTTCATGGGGAAGCTGCATTCGAAGATGCAGAGGTGCAGACAGAGATTTTTAACATTCAATTTGGTAGGCGATACGATAACAATGACGATTACCACCCAGATTATGACTGACAATGGGAAGAAGACAGGATGGGACACCGTTTCTAGGACAGGAAACTACTACGGGCGTGGATAGTGCGACAGACGAACAAAAGCATATACAGTTACATACATATGGCATCAGCTTAGTTGATAGTATATGCCCAGCGAACATGGCAAATGGCTTTCACAGCCTAGAGCCAGACAGAGCTCCGACGAAGAACCACTGAGCGACGTAGTATCCGCAGCAGGTACACACCATTGTAGTGCTGTAATAAGAGAGGGAAATTCATGGGATTTGGGTTCTGATGGTGATAGCAGGCAAGCCAATGGCTCAGACTCGTCTAGCGACCATATCCGCACGCGGTAATCGTCTCCTGCACAAGCTAGTAGCCGTCTCGAAGGATCCACACTGAATCCCTGCGTAAGTTCGTCAATACGTACAAGACCTTGTCGATAATGGTTGCAATGCCCCCGAAATATTCGCGTAGGCTTACAATGCATGCGTGATGTATCACCGAGAATAAGGTCACCATTTGAATATGCGCAGACAAATTCGGGGCCTTGTACAAACGAGAGATGGCACACAGATCCATGAGACTTGAATGCATATTGTTGTACTTGAGAATCCACTCGTAGAAGACCGTCCGTGCTTATTGTATTGGAATGAATGACCCCCGCACGCGTACCCACCAAAAGCGTCGCGTCCCGGTGCGTCTGGACACCGATGGACACATTCATCACATCGCTTTTCATGAAAATGGCATGCTGTTGCCAATGAGCCCTTGTGCTACCAAGACAACTCCCCAAGACAAGAAAGACAGTGCGACCGACACCCATGGCCACTAGCAAAGCATCGCCATCCGTGCCCATATCACACGCATCCATACATCGTAGATCCAATGGAGGCTTTCTAGAAGTGTCATAAAAACTCTGTCGCACAGGGAAAGGGCTAGCAGACGTAGATGTAATCGTTAGACTCCATCGATTTTGCATCGATACATTAAGCAGGAATTGCGATCGGCTTGTCATATGGTATAGGTCGCTCTGCGCTTGAGATACGATGAAAAGAACTTGACGGCCGTTGTCCCAAAAATCATACACAGAATGTAAATCTTCCTCTTCCTGTAAACGTGAAGGGCCATTGTGCAATTGGTGCCCTGCCATGCTGGGTATCAGGTAGCTGTGCACGTACATAAAATACTTTCCATCCCCCGCAACAATGGCCAGGTTGTATGGCGTAAGGGGCAGATTACAGGGCAGATGGTTGGTAGAATGTACGTACAATGAAATCCGTTATCACAGGATTGTCTGGCAGAGTAAGCTCGAGACTGTAAGGCTCCGACGGGGTAAGCTTTTGGACCATGGCCTTGGTGAGAAAGCTGAAAAATGAGAATGGTGCACGTACCGCCGGTAAGCAGAATTGGATGAGAAATTAACGTGCCCATTGGCCATTCCGGGGAGTATGTGCTCTTTCTGTCGATGAAAAGAAGACACAGAGAGTGTCTGTTGAATCAGAGAGTCTTTTGCCGGAGACTGTGTCGCAGCCGAAGGTTCCCCGTTGCCATGAGTAGACCGAAAAAACCGTTTGCGCCTGGGCTCGTAAGAATATAGAACATACACAGGGTCCCATTCAAATCCAGGAACAGTGAAAGGTGGTGCATCAGACATGGACGTCCACAGCGTCGGTGCACGCACAACGCACGGTCCTCCAGGGTCAAAAACCGGACAGTTTCTCCACTTGGCACCTACCCCTGAGGCAATATCGCTGGTGACCCATGTTCTACCTGTTTGAAACTATAGACGAATGCACTTAAAGTTACTATGATAAACTACAGACCCTTTTCCGAAACACAATAATATCGTTGAATGGAGTTGGTTTAGAATGTGAAACACATCAATTGAAATGTTGGTTCTGTTCTTGTCAACGATCATATTCACCCGGACTGGTTAGTAGCCGTGGTCGACCGTTGTTGCTGTGGTGCCAATATACGCCGTCTTGCATTGACGAACCAATTGGATATTTGGCAAATATCGAGACCCGTACAGTCACAAAATGCAAGCTTCTCATCTTCTGTGGGGTATGGGTGGTCGGCATGTTCTAGCAACCACGTCTTCAACATATCTGTGATATGTTTTGGTAGTTTGCCACCTCGCTTCGTTGTGGGCGCTGACTCTGCAGGCGCCGACTTAGATACAGAGGTCTTCCCATTTGTGTCTTTTGCCTGCTCTTTGGTTTGTCCAGACAAGTATAAGGAACCTGGCTCGGCTCTTGGTTCTTCTTGCTCGCTCTTTAGTCTTTTAGATCCTTCATCATAAGACAAACACCTTCGCCAATAAGGATCCGAAACAGTACCTTGCCCGTGATCGGACGAGTTTGAGCCACGGCATGTCACCACGCCGCTGTAGTTCGAGCGATAAGAAAAACTCGGAGCTTGGCTAGAGCTGCTCATACCTGATCGGTAATAATCTTGGATGTCTTCATGCGGCACAGACCATCGATAATGATAAGGTCGTGAATGAGCGTATCGCGATGATTGCAGTTCGTGATCGTAACTTGGTAATTGCACTTCCTGTCTTTCTCCTAATTGTCGCCTTTTCAATCCCGTCCTTGGCCAACTTGGCTCCGATTCCCAACTCGATCGTCGAGAATACCAATGCTTATCGTGGTCGTCCGAACGAGAGTGTCCAGTTTCCGGGTGCGTTAGCAAAGTGGCGGGAATCTTAGAACGTTGCTCCAACGTCGCATAACTCGCACGGGCGTATGGATGGACACGGCTCGAGGACGATTCCTTGAAACTCATACGTTGGTGATCCGGTCCAAATCGTGTCCCATGTTCACGGCCAAACGTGCTGGGGCTATCCAACAAGCTGCGCCGATGAGACCGACCCGAACATGCACTTGGCGGAGTACTGTAAGCTGCTTCGCGCTCACTTTCTGTCCTTGGTTTGAGTAAGGAATCCGGCGGCGAAAAGCGTGGAAGCGAATGTGACTTCATGAAAGGGTTGCGATTGAGGGGCATAGAAGAGGGCCTTCGAAGCCTTGACATACTGGCATCGATCGGAGGAAGTCGATAGGCCGTCGGAGAAAGCGGAAAGATGCTAGCCTCTCTTTCATTGTGAAGCATAGCGAGCTCGTAGCTTTCTTTCAAATGTCCCCGCTGTGTCGGGGGGGACAGAAACGCTTTAAGTTCCTGTTTGTATATATCACTGGGCTCTCTCCCCAATTGCACCATGCTAATGGGCAATCGTCAATGTCTTGGTACGATTAGGGGAAAAGACCTTGGATGGAGTCACCTTGATGGGCAAGTCGAGCTAGTTTGAACGGTGCGACTGTCTGCAGCTACCGGAGATTTGCAGTTACGTACGACGACACATTTCATTAGACCGATTTGCATGCGTCAATCAAAAGCTGTCCAAATGACGAGCTGAGTACATGAATCAATCTGCTGTCAGGCTTATTCCTGCCATATCACAGCCAATCAGCTTTACGAATAAGCATCCGTCTTTGGGCCAGCCAACAATCTATTTGTTTACCGTGAGACCTCTCCAGACCCGACGATGCTGAGACACAAATAGTCCAATCGTGTACCCTAGAAATAGAGTTACTGGCCAGAGATCCAATCTTATTTGACTTAGAGGAACAAATACAGACTTGCATGAAACGTACGCCTGTATCAGCGGCCCATGTGCTCAAAGATTCCAACATCCACGTGGCATATGCATATGACCAATCACATCAAAGGGCTACCTGTACGAATACGACCGTCTCGCTTTATTGCAACGAGCGAACTGGATGGTGTGCGAGACCTTTTCCGATAACTCCAACACATCTCAACTAGCTCGCTTGTCGAGAGAACGGAGGTTTGTGCGTGAGTCCATCGCACGTGTACGTTTTTTGTATTGGTGAGGTACGGTAGTGGCCGAACTCTTGATCCCTGCAGGTCGAGCCACAGGGATCGAGGTTGTCGTACGTCCGGGGCGAGCAGGTGCTCCGGCCGATGCTTCAGCATCCCCTTTCCGTACATTTTCTTTAGAAGGCCCTCCTGCCGCTGCACTGATGCGCGTCGCTGTTGTCGATAGTGATCCAATGCGAGAGGTTTTCACAGCATTCCGTGGAGGAAGCTGTCGGCGCACGGGTACATAAGGCTCTTTCCTTGACACTGACCTCACTGGTCGTTCGCTTATGGCGCCAACATCTGTACCCACGTGCTGCGTCGCATCTTTCTGAACCCTTTGCTGGATACCCGGGCGATTTGTAGACATAGGCATGTAAGGACTGGGCTTTTTCACCCCTGTCAGCCTCTGTTTGTTTTGCACAGGGCTCATATCTGTGACGGGCTGAGTTGTCTTTCTGCTGTCTTCTCGCGCCTCCTTCTCAAGGGCCGCCCATGGGCTGCGCAGGCTTATATCAGATGTCCTCTCTGCGTTGCGTTCATTCTTGTACACCAGGTGCCGGAAATCTGCCATGGCCGACTCAGTCGACATGGCAGGTTTCGGTTCAGCAAACAAATGTTTCAGCATGTGCATATCCGGTGTCGGAGAGACATCTGTGTCCCAACAGTTTGATGGTGTTTGCGGCCCATGGGAAGAGCTCAGCGCCGGTGGATGGACGAACGGCGAAGCCATGGCTGGAATGCTGCTTTCCCGCATAGTAATCACATCCGTCTCTTCTTCGTTCCTTCCCGCCATCTCATCATCCGTATCGTAAAACTCGTCGTTGTCACTTTCGTCCGTCACCTGTGCATGCTTGGTATCCTGATCGTTATGGCTAGTAACGCCTTCCATGGATGTGGCTTCGTCCAGCTTGGTATCAGACTCCTTGCTTGTATTGGCCGCGGGAGCTTGGACAGTGTCTCGCTTTCCCGGTGACAGCATGCCTTTGAGCCACTGCCAAGAACTTTTGTGTTTCAAGCCTGGCGTGGCTACCTTTGCCGAAGGTCGCGTATTCTCGAGTGAGAGTCGTCGATGCGCTGGGTTGTGCGCCTTTTCCAACTGCGGCGTGAAAAACGTTCGTGGCACGGCTTTGGGCGCAGGCGGCATATCACGAGGCGTGCTGACAGCATCGGGAGACATCACTTGTGCTTCTTCAGAGAGCTTATCCGTTTGCACTTGCAATTCGTAACTCTGTTCCACCTCTGACTCTTCATCGTTGGACGAGGTATCGGCGTCCTGCGCAAGTACTGTCGAGCTAATATCCATATCTTGTGAACCCGACGAGTAGGGTGCTGGCTCAGCCTCCTTCTCCGCCAGTAGAGATAGGGTCGGGGCTCGGCGAGTCGTTTCTGGGATCGGAAGTATAGGCAACTGCGCACTGCGCTTTAGCAGCGTCGCCGTGCGAAGGCTGACCTTACGAGACTTGGATGGCGACCACACAAGTGGTGAAGCGCCACCACTTTTGCGCAGTTTCGCCATGGGATATCTTGGCCACGAAGAGGACGGTGTCGATGCGCTGGGGGGTTCGCTGATAAGCTCCGACTCCCATAGCACAGTTTCCATCCTTTTCAGCCCCACAGATTCCATTGATGCAGGCTCATCGTTTTCGTCCACATCGTCCCATGCATCGTCTTGCGGAGCTTCCTTGCTGGCGGCGGCCACATTGGACATATCCATGTCTTGTGACATGTCGTCCTGCTTTGTAGGCGATGGTGACACTGTACATGCATCCGTCTCTTGCGCTTCCATGCTGCATGCTGTGTCTTGCAACGCGCTGTAACCCTCTTTTGAGGGTGTCGGTGAGCGATTCTTAGACAAGTCCACCACAGATACCGTTTCTTGCGGACGACGGGCTACGCATGGTGATGCGAGGTCCAGACGGTGCTGTACCGACGTCGTTGTTTGCTGCGTAAGAGGCACAGGCCGCAAATTCTTCTCTGGGGTCCTACCATGCCGCAGGGAAGGCATACTGGCGCGGGCTTGAATCCGGGCGCTCCTGCGCGTAGGCGTCCCAGTTTCTTTTTGCTTCGCTGCTTTGTGGTTGGCGGTGCTAGGGGACATCGTCGTGGGCGGGCTACTCGAGCTTAGCTCGGTCCGTTCCTCGGGCGCCACACATAAAGACGCCTGTGTGCTGGTATCCAAGGGTGCACAAGAACTCTGTTGCTTGGGTTTAGGCGCATACGAGAAGCTGAACGTATGCTGGGAGATACGAAGCACATCGCCTTCGCTCAGCGGCCAAGGCGTAGGAGGCGAGTCAGGCAGAATGAGCTTGTCGTTGTGCCAGAGACCATTGACTCCAAGAACTTCCATGAAGGCGTATCCTTGATCATCAATACGGAGCCTGGCATGCTCCCGGCTCACGTCTCCCAGAAGCAAGCGAACATCATTGGACATGGCGCTGTCATCAGCATGCACCTAATACGTACCGACCCAACGACGTGCTCTTTTTGTAAATCCAAAACTTACAATCCTTATCTCCCAACAGGCTCAAAGAGCCGAACCGGTCGCCTGAGCCATCCGGTGCAGGCTCCTGCGCCGCGTGAGACACCATGGTGGGGAACGAGGCCTGTGTTGGTGCCACCAGCCTCCACGCGTGTTGGGACGCGCAAGATCATCACGTGATAAAATTCTCGCTGCGATGGCGTCCCACGACGACCATGGCTCCGGTAGCGCTCTCGCGGGCGGAGCGGAGCTACGTGCTGGACGGTCTATGTGCGTCTCCAGCACTGCGTTCCGATGGAAGAGGACTTAGGGATGTGCGTCCCATTCAGCTAGAGTCGTCGACGTCTCAACAGGCGGATGGGTCAGCGCGCGTGGTGCTTGGCAGCACGGAGGTGCTGTGTGGCATCAAGGCCGAGGTGGAATCGTACATGTCCCCCCATGTGGGACTGGAGCAAGAAGGGGCATCTTCACAGCAGCGTTTTGCCCCGTGGCTGCCTCCGAGCCCGCGCATCGAAGTGCTTGTCGAGTATTCACCCGCTCTTTTGCACGAGCACAATGCGACAGAGCTTGCCATGATCACAGGTACCGTGCAGGATATGGTGCAAGCATGCTTTACCCCATATGGCGATAAAATTGGTCCTTTTGATGCGCGGCAGTTTGTGGTGGTGCCGTACGCCAAATTTTGGCGTCTGTATTTGGATGTGTATGTGCTGTCTTGGAGCGGTGGCAATGTGCTGGACGCTGTCTTCGCTGCCGTGTTCTCCGCCCTGTGGGACGTGCGCATCCCCGAGACCCAAGCGTTGTCTGTGGATCGGGCCTCGCAGGGCGCTCCCGCCGATGCGACCGACCCGGCTGGGATGAAGTTCCTTACGCGTGGGCGACAAGCTACGGGCAGCGGCGCAGCGGGCCCTACCTCTGGCGAGGCTGCAACACAGGCCGTGGACTTTGCCCTAACGAGTGAATGGGACGATGGTCATACACTGTATGGGCGCGAAGACGTGCCTGTTTGTATTTCTGTGTACCCTGTGCAAGGCACCTTTCTATTGGACCCCACCTTGGAGGAAGAAAGCGCTTTATCGTCCAGTGTGGTTGTTCTCGCATCCCAGAGCGGGCGCGTGTATGGTGTGCGACAGCGTGGCGACGCGTCGCTCAGCCTGTCTGCCATCCATGAGGCCACAGAGATAGGCGTGTACTACGCGCGACAACTCGCACAAACTCTACAAGGCTTTTTGCCATAGTGGCACGAATGCATCACCAGTCTATGGTCGGCTTGGCCTGGCGCGCTTCGGCTGCCGAGATGCCTTTGCCGCACACCACGCCGTTGAGCCACGGTGTGTTTGTGCGGCTCTCTTCAAACGCACGGATCTCCTTGTCCTTTTGCAGCGTGAGCGCAATGTCATCGAGGCCATGCAGCAGGCAGTGGCGGGTGAAAGGCGCCACCTCAAACGCAAAGGCCGTGCCGTCGGCACTCACGACCTTTTGCTGCTCGAGGTCCACGGTGACCTCCTTGCCGGCCTGGGCGTCGCGGAGGACATGCTGGATCTCCTCGGGCTTCAGAACCACAGGCAGCTGGCCGTTTTTGGTCATGTTGTTCCGGAAAATGTCCGCAAAGCTCTCGGCAATCACAGCACGAATGCCAAAGTCCAGCAGCGACCACGGCGCATGCTCACGCGACGAGCCACACCCAAAGTTGCTGCCGGCCACCACAAGAATCTGCGCGTGGTCATAAGGCGATTGGTTCAGCACAAAGTCCTTCAGCGGCTCGCCCGTCTGCACATCGTAGCGCAAGGGCCAGAACAGCGCCGATCCAAGGCCTGTACGCTTGATCGTTTTGAGGAACTGCTTCGGAATAATCACATCCGTGTTCACGTTGGAGCGCTCCATCGGCGCAGCAATGCCTTTGAGCACGCGGAACGGCTCCATGCCCTGCGGCGCGGCGTTGTTGGACGAGGCCGATGGGGCGCTCGCCCGAGGCGCCGCCTGCGCGGGTGGCGCCGACACAGCGGGCGCATGCAGCGCGCCATCGCTCACAAACTGGCGCGGGTCCTGGGGGTGGATCTCGCACCCCGCCGACGCAGCCGCAAAGCCAGGCAGCTCACCGGCGGTCAGCTTGCGCACATCCGTCAAATAGCCAGTGACGGCCGCGGCCGCGGCCATGGCCGGGCTCATCAAGTGCGTGCGACCGCCGGCGCCCTGACGACCCTCAAAGTTTCGGTTCGATGTCGAGGCGCAACGCTCCCCGGGCGACAGCTGGTCGGGGTTCATGCCCAGGCACATGGAGCAGCCCGCTTCGCGCCAATCAAAGCCAGCCGCCTTGAACACGGTGTCAAGGCCCTCGGCCTCGGCCTGCTTCTTCACCAGACCCGAGCCGGGCACCAGCATGGCTTGCACATGCGGCGCGACTTGGCGGCCATACAGCACACGGGCCGCCGCACGCAAGTCCTCAATGCGCGAGTTGGTGCACGAACCAATGAATACCTTGTCGATCTTGATCTGTTCCACGGGCGTGTTGGGCTCGAGGCCCATGTACTTCAGCGAGTGTGTCCACTCGTTGGCCAGGTCCGGCGACGGCGCGTTCGTAGGGTCGGGCACGGTGCCTGTGATCGGCACTGTGTCCTGGGGACTGGTACCCCACGTCACCGTAGGCGGAATGTCCTTCGCGTCAATGCGCACGACCTTGTCGTACTGAGCGCCCTCGTCACTAGCGAGCGAAAGCCAGTGCTGCGCGGCGCGGTCCCACTCTTCACCCTGAGGTACCAGAGGGCGGCCCTTGAGGTACTCGAGGGTCTTTTCATCAGGAGCGACCAGGCCGGCACGCGCTCCTGCCTCGATACTCATGTTGCACATGCTCATACGCGCCTCCATCGAAAGGCTGCGAATCGTGGAGCCGGCAAACTCCAGGACACCGCCGGTGCCGCCAGCCGTGCCGATCAGACCAATGACATGGAGCATGATATCTTTGCTGGTAACACCCTCGGGCACATCACCGTTGATCTCGATGAGAATGTTCTTCATGCGCTTCTGCAGCAGGGTCTGCGTGGCGAGCACATGCTCGACTTCCGAGGTGCCGATACCAAAGGCAAGCACACCAAAGGCGCCATGAGTCGACGTGTGCGAGTCACCGCACACAAGCGTGGCGCCAGGCACGGTAAAGCCCTGCTCGGGGCCGATCACATGCACGATACCTTGGCGGCTGTCCGTCAGGCCAAAGAACGTGAGACCAAACTCCTTCACGTTCTGCTCGAGCGTCACGCACTGCAGGCGCGAATCCGCCTCCTGAACGAACGTCTCTGTATTTTGATAGTCTTGGCGGCTGATCGTCGGGATGTTGTGGTCCACCGTCGCCAGCGTGCAGTCGGTGCGGCGCACAGGGCGCCCGGCCATGCGCAGGCCCTCAAAGGCTTGGGGTGACGTCACCTCGTGCACGAGGTGGCGGTCAATGTAGATCAGGCATGTGCCATCCTCCTCTTCCGAGATCAGATGAGCATCAAAGATCTTTTGGTAGATCGTCCGTGGCTTGTCGATCGTCGTCATGCGGAGCGTGCCCCACAGCCCCGCTTCGAGGCGTATGTGACTCGGCATTTCTAATCTGGTGCACGTGACGTCAGCGGCCGAGACGGCCCGTGGCAATGGGCGGCCGCGACAGCGAGCGGGCTCTGTGAGCGGTGCGCCTTCCCAGTGCTTTCCCCACTGACGTACACGATGAGTGAGAACATCAACCTGGATCTCTGCCCGGTGTATGCGCCGTTTTTCGGTGCTATGGTAGGTGGATTACGCTTTCTGACCACTAGGGTGTGACGGCCGCCATTGTCTTCACCTGTCTGGGTGCCAGTTACGGTACCGCCAAGTCGGGTGTCGGTATCTCGGCGATGGGTGTGCTGCGCCCTGATCTGCTGATCAAGTGTATCATTCCCGTGGTTATGGCTGGTATTATTGCTGTACGTGTGAAGGCTGGTGCCTGCTGACGCCGCAGATTTACGGTCTCGTTGTTAGTGTGCTCATTTCGGGTGACAGTACGTACGCCACCCTGTTGCTGACCGCCAGTCAAGTCGCCCATGACTTTGTACGCCGGCTTCATCCAACTGGGTGCTGGTCTGTCGGTCGGTCTCGCCGGTCTCGCTGCCGGCTTTGCCATTGGTATTGTCGGTGATGCGGGTGTACGAGGCACGGCACAGCAGCCTCGTCTATACATCGGTATGATCCTGATCCTCATTTTCGCCGAGGTGTTGGGTCTGTACGGTCTGATTGTGGCCCTGATTCTCAACACCAGGAGCCAAGAGGCTGGCAGCGTACGTATGATGCGTTTGACACCAGTGCACGCTGTAAGCGCGCCCTCTTCCTCTGTAGCATGGTTCCACTTTCTAGATGGCACAAAGCTTGTCCCCCATCTGCACTATGATGCTATAGGCGGCGGGCGTTCAGTACAGGAGCGTCGACATGTCCGCGCGGATACGGTTGTAGTCGAGGAGACCCTCAACACGACCCGTGGCGGCCAGGGCAATGTCCTTGTCCCAGAGGTACTTCTGCGCCACGCGCTGGATCTCGCCGGGCGTCACACGGTCAATGGCCGCCTCAATCTCGTGAGGCGTGAAGCGCTTGCCGGTGGTGACCAGCTGACGACCAATGTCCTCAGCAATGGCCGTGGTGCCGTCGAGGCCGAGCAGCAGCGAGGCCTTCAGCTGCGACTTGGCACGCTCCACTTCCGCAGGCGCAGGGCCGGTCGAGGCACGCTGCCACTCCTTCAGCGTAAAGTGCACCAGGTCGTCCAGGTTCATGTGGTTCTCGCTGACGAGGTACACACCCCACAGACCCGTGTCCGAGTACGAGGTGCTAAAGTGCATGAACGAGTTCGCCAGGTTGTTCGACGAGATAATGTGCGACAGGCGGCTCGAAAGCAGCGGCGACGAACCCAGCGAGCGGTCCCAGTTGCCGAAGATCGACTGCAGCACCAGCATGGGGAAGTAGTCGGGCGACTTCCAGCTCGCACCCTCCACAGCAATGGCCACGTTCACCGTCGACGAGGTGTCGTCACGGATACGCACCTCCGAGCCAATGAAGCGGCTGGGCTCGTACTGGTTCTCGCCCAGCTTGATCGGGTTCTGCGACACGGGCAGACCACTAAAGTGCTTCTCAGCGAGCTTCACCAGCGCATCGTGCTCCACACCGCCGGCACCGACCAGCACCATGCGGTCCGCCGTGTACTTCGACTGGATGTAGTTCGACAGATCGTCGCGGTTGATCGAAAGGATGTTCTCCTTGGGGCCAAGGATCGTGCGGCCCAGAGCCTGACTCTGGAAGGCCACAGCGTGCAGGTGGTCGAACACGACCTCCTCAACCTGCTTGTCGACCTCCTCCTGCTCGCGCAGGATCACATCGCGCTCACGCTCAATAGCTGTGGCGTCCAGCTTCGAGTTCTGCAGAATGTCCGAGATAATGTCCACAGCCTTGTCCACATCCTGGCGGAACGACTTGGCGTAGAACACCGTCTGCTCACGGGAAGTGTACGCGTTCAGGTGCGCACCGAGGTTCTCCACCTCGAGCTCGAGACCGTGCTGCGAGCGGTTGTGGGTGCCTAAGGTCAGTGGTGATGTACGCACCCTTGAAGGCCATGTGCTCCAGGAAGTGGGCCGTGCCGTTGGTGCGCGCGCACTCCGAGCGCGAGCCAGCATCAATCCAAGCACCCACCGTTGCCGTCTGGGCGCTAGGGTTCGACTCCGTGGCGACGGTAAGACCATTAGGCAGCATCGTCACCTGCGTCAGAGGCTGCACGTTAGCGCCGGGTCTTTTCCTTGGACCTACCTGGAGAGTGGCAGCCGTGGCCAGCGAGCGCGAAGCAAGCGGCACACGGAGGTTGCCCTTGATAGAGTTTGCCAGGAACAGACGGGCCGACATCACGACTATGTGGGGGCGACCACGAAAAAAATGTTTCAGAGGGTAAAGGAGAAGAACGAGGCCTGGGCCGCGGAGCCCGGCCCCGCTGGGCGGGCGGCGGCTCGTCGAATGGTCATAATTCCATTTCTGCCCCGGACACGGCCCCCGGTTTCGACCGAGACACCACACGCCGAGGCCCTGCCGTTTGCATGTGGAGGTGCCTCCACCTTCGTTGGCCGCCGCGAAGCACGTCGACGGTGGCGCATGTCCAACGAGGCCCGGCGGGACGACAGGGCGTCGCCCGATGTGTGGGAGGTCCACGAAAGCCCACCCAGAGCTCGCTCCTCCAGTCCTATCTTTGAATCGATGCGGTCGTTTGTGGCGCTTAGCGATGGCGAAGATGACTTGCAGGTTGAATGCATCCGCAAACTGTCGGCGTCGCAGCTGCGACGCCAAAAAATTGAAGCGGCGAGAGCTGCTATGCGGCGCGCTGCCGAGCGCAAGGTGCGACCTATGCCGGATCGTTTGGCGCTCTTCTCGACCTATCGCTGCCCCATCTGTTTGTGCCCGCCCACGAATATCAGCGTGACGCCGTGCGGCCATGTCTTTTGTGGATCGTGCCTTTTTGATTCGCTGTCGCTCCACGGCAGGCAAGACAGAAACTATGATGAGCTTCGTGCTGGTGGCTACGGTGGCAGCCCATTCACACCCTCTGGCAGCTCCGGCGCGCTGGCTCTGGCCAATGCAGCGGGCGCAGATGTGCGGGGAACGCGCGCCTTGTTGAATGAGCTGGTGCAGCAGCGCCAATCCAGCGACGCTACCAACGCATCTCCTACAGCTACATCGACCCAGGTATCTGCCAGTCGCTTGCGGGCGACCAACGGCACGGAGCGAATCAAGGGTCTGTGCCCCGTATGCCGCAGCCCTATTAAGGGCGGTTTCACAGGCATGAGCCGTCGGGGCATTCTGGGGCTCGAAATCATGCTCGGAACGCCCGAGCCGGGGCCCGCAGAGGAAGCCCCATCCTCTCCATCCACCCCGTCGAAAAAGCGGGCCCGTGTAACATAGCATGCATACTCGTAATGACCTTCATGACTCTGCGCTTGAGGGCGGCGCGTCGTTGGGCGTATCGCTGGTCAGGAATCGCCCATAGTGTCCTCGACGAGGGCTAAATGTCGCACGATGATCCCGCTGCTGG
Source organism: Malassezia equina (assembly GCA_029542865.1). Classification (NCBI taxonomy): domain Eukaryota; kingdom Fungi; phylum Basidiomycota; class Malasseziomycetes; order Malasseziales; family Malasseziaceae; genus Malassezia; species Malassezia equina. The sequence continues at coordinate 320,747 of CP119900.1, forward strand.
CACAGCGTGGACGTGAGGCCCAGTACTGCGGATTGCTGTGTAAGTGCCGTGGCGTACCAAGCGCGTAGAGAGAATGGTATACAGATCCGGTGCTTGGTACACGCAGTCGTTCATAATGTAGAACGCTGCCAGGGGAGCATCCACTGACTTTAGTGCGACAGGCCACGTACCTTGATCGGGCGAGCTGCGCCAGCGCTTATGGATCACAAAACAAGCGGGCGGCCGGGCATGTACCAATGCATATTCCAGCCCGGTAAAGCGCCTGTCATCAGAGGCATCCACGTACCTGAGCTCCTCTTCCTGCTTTTTCGCGATGGTATGCATCAGATCGTCGCCAGACAGTGTAGTAGTCGCCATGATTTGCGCCACGAGAGCCGCACTTTGCATGCGCACATGCTCATTGTTGCTGCGACGGTCATAAAATGGCGACGTGCTAAAGTATTCCATCACGTTATTTGCATCCAGTATGGGCTGCCCAGCACCGACGATCCCTTTTTGTGCACCTAGGAAGGCGAGCAGCTCGGGATTCTTCCACTGCAGCTGTAGCGGATGCACGCTCCCTTCCTCCGAGGGGGCCACCATGCTGGGACGAGTGGAGGTGTCGTGGCACGTGGAAGGGCCTAGTCCTCTACTGAGTGACGCGTCGGTTCCCAGGCTCACCATGTCGCAGCGCAAGGGTCCGACGGCGAACGAGGAACTTTTGTCTCAGTATGATGACATGTCAAATGTGATGGATGATACTGGTACGTACAACTAGGTAATACAGCAGAGCAAGAGCAAGTCATTCAGAAAATTCGTGCGGACAATGACAAGGCCAACTACGTCTACCGAGCGGCGTTGCTGCTGGTGTATGCGCTGGTGGGCCTTTTGTACTTGACGCCGATCCCTACATACCTGATGGGAAGCCACCCGAAGAGCCATATCACCCTCTTCCTTCATCATCACACGGTGATTGGCACCGAGGACGACTTGACGTACTTGCCAGCCTTTCCCATCTACCTATCTGTTCTGCTCTACTTGGGCTACATTATGTACTTGGCTGCCTACGAACTCGCTACGCGCGCCGGCATGCTTCACCCCAAAAGCGTGGCGTACCCCTCGCAGCCTCATCCCTTCGGCACCGCGCCCGGATGGATCGTGCCCGTGCTGCGTGACATTCGCCTGCAGCCCAGCGGCTCGGCCCGTGCCGACCCCAACAAGCAGGACACGAAAACGGAGATCACCAAGGCTCTGCCGCCTCACATTGTGTACCTGGGCTTTTTGTGGGTATGCACGTGGCCTGTGCCGCTGGTCACGTTCGGCGCCGGCGCTTTTGACGACGCAGCGTGGTGGACCTTCCCGTTCGGTGTGCTGTCGCTGCACATGATTGTCGAATGGTGGATGTACAAGGCCGAGCGGGATATGCTTGGACTGTCTGGTCTCAAGTACAACTACAAGGGCGCGTAAGGCTACCACATCACATCTAGCATATCTCCCTCCTCGAGATCCAGCTCTTGCACTTGGCTGGTCGGCGCCAGGCGCTCGCCTTCGAAGCTCACGTACGCATGACTCTTTTCCTCAGGCGAAAGGGCTTGTGCATGCTTGGATAGAAAGTGCTCCAGTAGCGTAGCCATTTGGGTCGTAGGTCGCACCCGAACATCTGCCTCCAACTGTCGCGCGCCCCGCATCGTGAGCAACAATGTGTCGGATACCTGCGATGGGGTATCATCTGGGTGCACCTCCTCGTGCAGAGGCGCCGTTCGGTCGAAGGTAGGCTCGGCCACGGGCGCCTCCGGCTCCGAGGAGTCGTCCACTTCGTACACGGGGACGGGCTGCGCCTCCTCCTCGTCTTCGAGCAGCGTAATCACATGCGCCTGCTCCTGACGATCTAGTTCTCGGGCAAGCGCACGCTCACGCAGCTGCTTCGCATCGCGGCCTTTGTAGTACTGCGCCAAGTCCGCATTCAGCTCGAGCGAGGTATCGGGGTCTGCTTCCTCGCCTTCGAATACCACATCCAGCGCCGCCATGCGGCTTGTATGCTGCTGTTTTACCTGTTCAATCGCACGGAGAGCATACGTACGCGCCTCTTCCTCCAGTTCGGGTGGGGGCGGCGATACACTGGGACTGCGTTCACGCTCCATGGTCTTCGGCAACGACGGCTTTAAGTCCGGCGACGCAGTGCCATCCACCGTGCTGGATGAGCAGATCGACTCGGTTTGCGAGACCCAGTCAAAGGAAAGCGCCTTGCGCCGCTTGCGCCCACGTCCACAGTCGTCTTCATCGTGCAAGCCCGCGGTCGTAGGAGTTTCCTGTGCCTCAGGTTGCATCAGCATCTCGATCTTCCCAGCGCGTGGGCGCGATGCAATAAAGAACTCATCGTCTGCATTATCTTTCCACGTTCTAGCATCCAAAGAAGTCTGTTTCTTGCGTACTCGAGGGCGCGGGCGCCCCGCCATCGTAGACTTCGCGCTATGCCAGGGCAACAACCTCCACGTGGCGTGCGACGTGCCGCTTGTGGGGTTCCTACCATGTTCGCATCCCAGGCGCAGGCACTCAAGCCGCACATGTGGCGCCGCCAAATGGCGCAGTTCGTCCAGGTGCTGCATGTGATAGCTATGGCACTGGCCGTGTGGAAGGGACTGAGTCTTGTGACCAACACCGAGTCGCCCGTTGTCGTCGTGCTCAGTGGCAGTATGGAGCCTGCCTTCCACCGTGGAGACCTGCTGTTCCTCACCATGACGAGCAAGCCCATCGAGCCAGGTGAAATCACAGTGTACCGTGTGCCTGACACGGAAATCCCTATTGTGCACCGCGTGATTGAAGCACGCGACAAGTACGTGCTTACAGCTGACCACAGTGGACGCCGGGGGCAACTTCTTTTGACCAAGGGTGACAACAACCAGGACGATGATATTATGCTATACCGAGGCCCTCGCTGGATTAGCAGCGAACAGATTGTCGGGCGCGTGCAAGGGTTCGTACCGCTTTCTCACACAGCTTTCTACCGTACGCCGGTTACATTACCATCCTTCTAAACGACTACCCGGCACTCAAGTACGTCGTTCTTTCTTTGCTGGGTCTCTCCTTGTTCTTCGAGCGCGAATGATTGCCCATCCCACGGCATGGGATCGTGTCTATCCATGTAGTCCGCGTAGGGCATCAACTGATCATCACTGTCCGCCGCTTCATGCCTGGGCTCGCTCCTGCAGGAGTAGGGTGACGGATCGTGGTGGAAGGAGCTGGGCGCGCGTGAAGGCCTCATCACAGGTACAGGCGACCATGCAGGCAGAGGGTGGCGCATACCAATTGTGCCCGTCACACCGCAGGGAGACTCAAAGGCTGATACACTGGGCGTACCTTCATGGTCCCCGGCAAAATAGCTGTGCGATAAATGGGCTGCTTGCACCTGTAAGTCTTTCTTCGGCGCCGAACAGTCGACAAAGGACTGAATCGTATTGCGCTTCGATGCCGCTTCGGCCACCGCTCGCACGGTGCGCCGCCGGCGCAGCCACCAGGCCAGCACACCCAACAGCACGGCGCCAGCGGCGCCACTAAAGCTGCCAACCAGCACATTCCGTGTCTGCGGCGCAACCATACCATGCTGTGTACCTGGGCTTTGAGCGTAGGTCAGTGGATTAAACGTGGAGTCCACCAGGCTCACCAATTCTTGCTCAATGCTGCTTCCATTGGTTTGGTAGAAGGAAGAGGTGGGATCTTGAAGTAGCTGCTTTAGCGTCGCCGCATAGACACTGGGCACATAGGCCAAGTACAGCGTCTTTGTTACACGATGGTCCGACGGCGGCTCATACATCATCAGCTTGGACGTGTATACTTGGCTCTCGTTGCATCCTAGCGCCCCACTTAAGATTCTGGGCATGTAGGTAAAGATTTGCGCCGTGGTCGCACGCTGTGTCACAATCCAGTACCAGGATAAGCTGCTGTCAAACAAGATGGCAATCAATGTGGTATTGACAGGGTGCGTTTGTTTCCCATCACTCGGTACCACAATTTCGGGCCACTTGGGCGACAGGTGCGTGCTGCTGGCCGTCGCAGACGACGTTGCGCTGCTGGCAACGTCGTACGTCGACGTGGATGTATCCGATTCCGTGGGAAGAATGACAGATTGCGTGTTCAAAAATGCATACCCTGTGGTAGGTGTCACTGTGGGACCTCTTTGGACCGGCTCTGTGCGCGTGAACACAGATGCCGAATAGATCATGGTCGGACGAGGTTCCTTCATCGTTACAGTAATCACCACCTGGGTCGTCAGAACGGACGAAGGTAGTACCACACTGTCCTGCGGCTCAGACAAACTTAGGTTAGGAGGCAAGGTTGTCCAAGTGGGTGCCTCGTCGTCCCACGATGAGAAGCGTGGTCGCGTCGATGAAGCACGACTTGCATAGGTAGACAGAGGCGAGTGGAAGGTCAGCACCCACGATGGAGTGTGTGCCGTGCTTGTAGACCATGAATGTGAAACACTTTTCGAGGGCGTCACACGTGTGGAAGAAGACAAAAACGAGCTTGTTGTCTGACTGCGCGTCGTTGTGCTTCGTGAGGATGGACGTGAATGACTACTCGTACGCCCGGTAGAGTGGGTCGGACGCGAAGACGTAGACTTTTCTGTCGTAGAAAACCGTGAGGAAGAAAGGATGGAGGATTGATCCGACGTGCGATGAGACGACGACGAGGTTCTTGTTACGCTGTGGGATGTGGCGCTGGATGAAGGTTGCTGCGCTCGAGACGATACGGACGACGTCGCTCGAGTGGGCGACGTAGTCGACGCGGTGGTGACTGATGCAGACGACCTTGTCTTTGAGCTGGTGAGCGAAGAGGTTCTTTGGGCCTCCTTGGGAGACCTAGACGTGGTTGCCATGGAAGTATCGGTGGCCTTTGGCATGGCCCGATTCTCCGACACTGTGTGGTGCGAACTGTGAGCAGAGGGGCTCGTAGCATGAGAGGACAGAGAAGCTCGGATGTTTGTAGAACTGGTGGACCGAGACAGCGTAGATCGATTCGTTGTCGTGCTCGGGGTCGTGTCTTGACCCCAGCTCTGTAGTAGGTGGCTGGCCGCCCATACCACCAAAAAGATCCACAGGGGCAAGCGAGGCATGGAATATAGGGAGAGTTGTTTTTCATCCTCCTACACGCGCTTCTTTAAGTAGCTGTTTGTTCTCAATGTGTGTTTCATCCTACGTTGGCCCAAGCGGGCTTGGCCGGCGGTCCGAGCGTGCAGCATGTGGAGGTGATACGAGCGTGACGCGACGCTCTGGCCGACGGGGCCTCGGACCCCTGTGGCTCGGTCGGCCGATGGTGGGATTGGTACCATGGGAACTATGCATACATGAAAGCTACATCGCAGGGGCTGTCGCTGACGTCGGTTCTGACGGGGCGGCAGCCATAGGCTCCGCTGCTTTGGATTTTTTCGCTGACGCTGTCGTGTCCTCGTGAGAGCCTGCATGCTTCTGTCAGCTCTCTTTGTACGTACCTTGTTCTTTGTTTGCTTACTTGGAAGCTTACGTGGACGCGTGTCGCCTTCAAACACATACTCAGGAAGGTGGGAACTGACGTAAGTATTTGGCGAACAAACCCTTTAATGTGGCGCACCATGATGCCCATGGCTGCCTCATCGAACTGGTCCCATTGCTTGACCTTTTGGGTAAAGTCCATCGTAGGGTATGAGATATCGAGACGGCGCGTAGGCGCATCATGCGCCTGTCGCGGCTCGATCTTAAGGCCGATATAGAAGGTCGTCGTGTAGACCGTGCGTCGTCCGCTTTCTGCGTCGGACTTTTGCACAGCCTCGTCCTTCTCTTTGGCTGCATCACCTGTCTCTGGCAACTTTTGCAGCTTGCTACGTGCCGCCACTTCAGGCGGCACATCGCCTGTGGCCACACGGCGCACCTCTTCGTCAGAGAGGCAGATATTCTCGTGCTCAAAGCTCTTCACAAAGGGATGCGCACACAGCACTGTCGGCACAAGCTCCAACTTCATGACCAGCTGACGAAGACGCGATTCGACCGTGCCCTCCCACTTCAGCTGTAGGTCCGCGGATCCCGAGGAGGCAATCACCTGGAGATAGTATTTGTACTTGTGGAAAAAGTCGTGCATCTCGAACAGGTCGCTCCATTGCGCCTTGCCCAGAAAAATCCGGTCCACAATCTCCGCACCGCGTTGGAATTCTTGTGTCATGATCATCTGCGTCGACTGATTCACATTGTGCGTAGCGCACATAGACGGATATGCTGGCGTGATGATGGGCATACGGTGTAAACGGTCCGTGGGGTACAAGCGGGGATTCCACACGCGAATGAGCAAGGGTCCATCCTCGATGTTCTTCAGCAGCACAGGCTGCGGCCACTTCCACTGCAACAAAATAATAAAGAAGCGACTCACAATGGCGCCCGCCACTTCATTCGGATACAGCTGACATATACGCGCAACGAGCATGGCCCATGCAACACCACCAAGGAATCCCATCACGTTGGAATAGATCGCTCGGCGACCTGCCCACAGCTTGATGCACCGAAGCGCGAGACGGAACACCTTGACATTGGGCACGAGGCTCAAAATTTCGTCTGTCACGCGCGAACCACCGAGACTGCGGACCTCACGCTCATCCAAATTCTTCAGCAGGTTGTCGTCACGTAGATCCAGCGAATCATCAATCCGGGGCAAAGCAATCCGCGCAAACAAAAAATCAATCGGGATACCCATAAACTTGGACGTGATCAGCGGCACAAACGCCTCAGGCACGGCAGCCACCTCCGTCACATCATCGCGCTCCTTGAGCAGACGTTCAAAGATGCGGAAAAAATCTTCGCGCTGCACATGTTTCGGTGCGACGCACAATGTATCAATATCGGAGCCAGGACCGTGCACACCGAGGCGGTATGAACCGAACGTAAAAATCTTTCCACCCGCAGCACGCGCCGCACTCTCAGGCAGTCCATGCTCAATAGAGGCCTGGTATACAAATTCCTTCACAAGCGCATCCACATGGCCCAGCACAACCTCTCTGTGGTGTGAGTACGCTATACGTACCGCAACTTGGCCTCTTCGGTCGATTCAAAGACATTGTGCGCCCTGAGCTCTTCCTCTAGTGACTTGGTCATCTCTATGTCCTTCTCTGTAGGACCATTGAGCGAAATAGGCGGCGTCACGCCCAAGTATGTGCTCATGTCGCGTCTCGTTGACCCGCTCGATGCTCGTGCGTGTCGGGGGCAACCCAGCTTCTTCGGCCGAACTCCTTGGCCCAGCACGTCCGTGCTCATGTGGTCGGCGCTCCTGGTGGGCGTGGTCATCTGGGCCCTGCTGTATCAAGCCGTGGCTCGGTACAGGATAGGATCACCAAGTCTCAGACTTCTCTCCGTGCCTGTATCGGCGGGTGGCTTTCGCGCTCGTATACCGCTGGGTGCATTGCGCTATGAAACCTCCCACGTGCCGGCAGGGATCGCGGCGTCCCTGCATGCCTATGCCGGCTCTCTGCTTGGACGCCTGTGGTATGATCTTGGCATTGTTTTAGCGAGTGTGTCTATGGTCGCTGCCCTCGTCATCCTTTGTGTCACATGTCTGCAGGTCGTATCGCGGCTCTGGATCGCGCATGGGCCTACCGCTCATCTCAGCAAACGTGCGCTCGAGGAGCCTGCGTCGCCCTTGTGGGTGACCCCCTTGCTGTGGAATGTCAATTTGACGTCGTCCGAGCTCGTGCCGCTCCTTGGCACGATGGCTGTGTCGCAACTGGTGCATGAATGGGGCCACGTGCTGGCAGCATCCTTGCACAAGGTGCGTCCGCTGCGCTGGGGCCTCACGTTGGTGTTTCCATGTGTGGTGATGGCCCATGTTACGTTCCCGGATCTGTCGCACTTATCAGCACGGAAGCAGCTGCGTATCGTAGCCGCGGGCGTGTGGCACAATGCGTTATTGCTCGTGGCCTGGGCGATCGTAGCGACCTTGGCCTCGGGGCTTTGGGTCGATGCCGGCGGCTGGCGCGTCACCTCCTGTTCTGACTCCTCTCTCGCTGCGTACATGCGTCATGGTACTATGGTACTTGCTGTCAATGACCTTTCCCTGGCGGCCATGTCGCCGCATGAACGCACAGTGTGGTGGCATCGTATGCTCGACGATGCGCTCCCTCGTGAGCCGGGGTGGTGTATCCCTGCCTCCGACTGGTCGCAAGCGAATGCCACCTGCTGTGCAGCTTCGGCAGCTTCACGTGGTTGCTTTGTGGACGAGTCTCGCACATGGAAGTGCTTCGATGTGCTCTCTGTGTTTGAGCAGACGGATACCCGCTGCGACGAGTCTTGCGATGGTGTATGTGCTCGTATCGAGCCTTCTCATCCCCTCGTTCGACTGCAGTTGCGGCAGCCCAATGGGTCGGCGGATCATGTGGTGGTGCAAGGCACGGCATCGGGCCTAGGCACGCGCGTCAGCGTCTCATCCTACCAACTGGTCGCGCCACTGCGTTTGCTGCTAGGGCACAACACGGCCGATCTTTTGGCTGACGTACTTCGTGTCGTGTCACGCTACATGTACATGCACCAAGTGTCCATGGTCCTGTTTAACATGCTGCCCATCCACGGACTGGATGGCGGTCACATGGCAGAGTTAGGGCTTCATCTCCTTTGGCCTACAGATGCTGCCATGCCGCTGTATACCCCAAGCACCTCTGCTCCTTATACCCCGCGGCGGCCTCTATCACCAGCGATCATCCATACCCTGCTGGACCGATTCACCAAAGGACTCGCTGTCGTTGCTTTGCTTGGCAGCACCTGGCTGACCCTTGCCTATGGTCGTACTGTGTAGCTACAACAGATCAAACAGGTCGTTCGACCCACCTGTCTTGGGCTTCGGCGCAGAAGAGGCCCAAACACGACTGCTGGTCTGGTCCTGCGCCAGCTGTGCCATGGTCTTCTTACCGCTGCCCTCCGCATGACTCGACTTGCCACGCGACTCGGCCCACAAATCGTCAAAGAGCGACGCCGATGACTTGGGCGGGGCCGCTACAGGCGGCGCGGCAGCAGACGTCATGGGCTTGGAAGCAGCAGCCATAGGCGTCGAAGCAGGAACTCGTACGCTCGGCGCACTTGGCTTGTCCAAAAAGGCAAACATGTCGTTCGTGGATGCAGACGCTGGCTGACTCGCTGCAGAGGCAGGCGCCGGTGCCGGTGCCGGGGCAGGCGCAGAGGCAGGCGGCGCTGCCTGAAAGTCATCAAAGTCATCCAACGGGGCTGCCGCGGCAGGTGCCGGGGCAGCGACAGCGGGGGCCTGTGGCGCTTTGGGCGGCGCCGTCGACGCCACCGGCTCATCGTCAAAGGAGAACAAGTCAGCCACAGGCGGTCCCGCCGCTTTCGACGAGCTCGTATTCGTGCTGTGAGAGGGCCCCTGGGTGTCCTCATCGTCACCTGCATCGTACTCGTCGTACGCAGCCTGATCGTGGCTGCTGGCTCCCGATGCACCGTAGGCACCAGAGGCACCGCCACTGGCGTAATAAGCATCACTGCTAAAGCCGCCGTACCGACCGCTGCCGCTGCCTGGCACAAAGTCCGCGTTGCCAGCGCCTTGGTACTTGGCACGGTTCGCACGGGCCTTGCGGCGCTCGGCACGGATCATATCGACATCCGAGAGCAGCGTAGCAAGCTCCTTGGCGCGGTTGCGAACTGGATTAGATATTCAGACGTACTGTTGATACCCTGGTCCTTGCCCTGGTCGTCAATGTAGTGGAAGTTGCGCAGAATCTTGATCGTGGCGAGGTGTGCGCGCGCCTCATCGACCACCTTTTCGGCACCGTTCTTCACGAGGTATTCGAGCAGCTGGAGTGCCTTGTAAATCTGGCGCCAGTCTCTCGCTTCCTTCTCCACGAAACGGCGGAAGATGGTGGGCATAATCTCGTGAAAGTCATGACTGCGGTAAGTCATCGCTACACACTAGTTGTGGGTGCTGCGGTGAGTGTGCGTCAACGTACGCCTGTGCAATTTCCTGCATGAGCGTCGAGCTTGCGCCCCAAGGGTCGTCGTTGGTAGCCTCGCGCACCTTGGCTTCGATCTCGCTAATGTTCAGCGCATAGTTTTTCGCCTGCGTGTAAAACTGCTTGAGATCGTAAAACGTCAAGTTCGAGATCTTGTGGCCGCTGCATGTAAGAATCATAGCACCTACATTTCCTCGAGGTCCTGGGCATGAGCGCAAACATACGTACCATATTCGCGAGGTCGCTCAAAGAACCCATGGCGAACGAGGGTCGGGGTGTGGGAGCGTGCTGGGCGGCGCGCGCCCGGCCCTAGCGCCGTGCTGACTCAGCCGGTGATCGAGACCGTGACGACCGCGTCGCCCCTTCGCTGACGCCGATGTTTCTTACGCGGTCTGAGTACGGTACGTAGTACTTACTTACGCAGACCGCGGCGTGAATACCTTCTCGCCTGAGGGGCGTCTGTTCCAGGTCGAGTATGCTCTTGAGGCGATCAAGCTCGGCTCCGCGACCGTGGGCATTGTGACGCCCGAGGGCGTGGTACTGGGCGTGGAGAAGCGCGTGCAGTCGTCCCTGCTCGAGGCAAGCTCCGTCGAGAAGATTATGGAGATTGATTCACATCTTGGCGCAGCGATGTGTGGTCTCACAGCGGACGCGCGCACGATGATCGACCATGCACGTGTGACTAGCCAGAACCACCGTTTTGTCTATGACGAGGCTATCAAGGTCGAGAGCATTGCCAATGCCGTTTGCGACCTGGCACTGCGCTTTGGTGAGAATACCGAGGATGACGAGGCGCTCATGAGTCGGCCCTTTGGTGTGGCGCTCTTGATCGTCGGCATCGACGAAAAGGGACCGCAGCTGTACCACGCCGACCCAAGCGGCACGTTTGTGCGGTACGAGGCCAAGGCCATCGGCAGTGGCTCCGAAGGCGCGCAGGGCGAGCTGCAGGAGAAGTACCGCCCTGACCTGTCGCTGCGCGACGCGTCGCTCCTTGCTTTGCGCATCTTGAAGCAGGTGATGGAGGAGAAACTCGATGCCCACAACGTCCAGCTTGCGCAGGTCACGCCCACGAAGGCCAAAGATGGCCGCCTGACTGGCCAGTTCGAGATCCTTAACGAGGCCGCGCTCCAAGCGCTCGTTGAGGCCATGTAGCTTGGCATAGCATTATCACGTGCAGAATCGGCCCCGGCGGCGGGCGGCGTAGCCCCACGTTGTGCGCGTCGATCGTGGTGGTGGCACATACGATGGCGTCGCCGGCGAGTGGCTCTGAGCCCGTCGTGCTCATCACGTACGCGACGCACTCGGCACCCTCGGCGGCCACGCAGACAGCGCATGTCGTCTCGCTCCTGCGTGCGCATTTGCCTTTGCGCAACTTGCTCTGGCGGCCGTCCGCCGCGGTGCAGTGTTTGCGACCGGAGGCACGCACGGATGGCACCGCTTCTGCCCCGGCGATCCGGACACTGCGTGAAATGCCTGTGCATCTTGTGCCCCTGACCGCGCACGATGCGTCAGACCGGCGCATCCCCGTACTGTACCGCTTACCGCCCGTGCACCTATTCTTTGTGTCGTGTGATGACAGCGACGTATACCGCGCGCAAGTGCGCAATGAGATTCGACAATGGATGGCCACGCTTCCGCACCATATGCCGCCCGACTATGACGGGCTGCGTACGACGGTGGATGGCGGGCGCGATGTACCTGCGCACCTTGCGCCTGAGTATCTGATTGTGTTGCTGCCCTGCCCTGCCACGCAGGCCAGCGGCACCCCTACCACGGCCACCGGCAAGATGGGCCGCTTCTATGCGATGAACAAGGGCACCGTGCTCGAAAAGCTGCGCGCGGATTTCAACACGAGCACTACGGAGCATGTCCTGGCACTGAGCCGTGTGCCTACGAGTGCCGACGACAACGATCCGGCTGTATGGATCGAACTGCTAGCACACATGAAAGAAGCTACGTTGAACTCGATTGGCCGTCTCGTGGAGCTGCAGGACCGTCTCTCTGTTACGTACGATGCCACAAGCACCGCGCCGACTTGGTCGCTGTGTACATCGATGCTGCGCAAGGAGCATTTGGTGCAAACGCTGGAAGGCCTAGGCCTCGTGCGCGAGGCGCTCGCGCTGTACCGCCAGATCAGCGATCAGCTCCCCCCCGGTGCGTCGTTCCCCCCTGGTGGCACCGATCAGGGCGACGATAGTCTCCTGTTGCTCGGCCCGCTGCGCAAACCCTACTTGGCGCAGCTCGAGCAGGGCACCGTTACCCTGTTTGACTGGCATAGCTACCTGTATGCGCGTACGTCCATGCTTCTTGGCACACTCGGGCAGGTCGTGGAAGTGATGGAACAGACACCGGCGTTTATTGATCTCGTCACGCATACGCTGCGGCCACACACACACACACTGCCGCTCGGTTTCCTGGAGACATGGTCGTTTTCCATTGCGCTGGATGCGGTGGAGCAGTGCCAGGCCTGGCTCGTGGAAGCGCAAGGTGAGCGTGAGGACGCATCGATGATGAAAGCGTTCCATGGAGCCAAAGCCGCTCTCCTGGAGTTGGCCGTGCGGCAAATGGTGCGTATGGGTGTGCGTACAGCGCATTTGCCTGCTCAAGCGCCCTTTTCGTTCTTGGCACCTGTCTCCCACACTTACGCTAAAAGCGCGTCTCTCTCCCGCAAAGAGATGGTCGAGGCCATATCCAGTCGTGACGTGTTTGACTCGCAATGCCGTACGATATTACAGCGCACCATGGCTGCAGCCACACTCGGTGGGCAAACGCACCGTGTTTTGCGCTCCAAGTTTCTCCTCGCGAGCTTGGAGAGTGTGCGACATGCGCATGCATCGGCCTTGCCCCTCTGGACAGAGCTGGCGCAGCATCCTGACCTGCCTCACACGCTGGCTCTGTATGCGCCTGTACATACCCAGCGTTTGGCATGCTTGCAAGCGCTCTCACCCCACACCCCAGCGTGGAAAGACGCGGTGATCGACGCGTTGCACTGCGTATGTGTGTTGCGGTGCCAAGCGCCGCACAGTGCGACCGGCTTGGACGAAATGGCACTGCTCCGCGCCTTGACCGAAACAGGACATGCCTCGGCGCCCACCACGCTGCTTGGCTACAACGGATGCGAGTTTCGAATTGCTCACACGCGCGCGACTCGCCACGGCGATGCGGTGACAATCATGATACCGATCGTATCGCATCTCCCTGCGGCGCTCCACGTCGAGGCTGTGCATGTGTGGGTACGCAACTACCGCCAGGACCAGCTGCAGTGCACCCGTGCTGCTGTCACTTTGCACCCCGGCACGAATGACGTCGAGCTGACATGCGCTACGCCACTACACGGCTACTTCCATGTCCAAGCCACGCAAGTTGAGCTGCCTCATGCGCGCCTCGAAAGTGTGATACAGGGCGTCACATCCTCCTCCAGCTTGGCCGATGCGCAGCAACTGGAGTCCATGCGTCCACGCGTGTGCCTCCCCGCCGATGGTACATCGGCGCGCGCACGCCTCACGACGCCGCGGCATGTGCGTCTCGATAAGCGGCGTAATGTGCGTTTGCATATCGACAGTGGCGCCCAAGCACTGAAGGACGTACGTGTGACGCTTGCCTCCCAAGGCGATACGCGCTTCGTGCCCGCCACGGAGTGGACGTGGGTCACGCCGTCTGAGGCTTGTGCCTCGGAGGAGCCATCGTGGACAGCACCGGCCGTGGATCTGCTGCATATGTCGCATGTGCCACCTCATACGTCGTGGGCCTGGGACGTGCCACTGTGGCCGGTCGCACGCCATGCGCAGCTCGTTGCGCACGTAACGCTGCGCTATTATGGCAGTCATGACGAGCAGGAGCGTGTATGGCATCGCACGCTGCACACGCCACTCGCGCTGCCCTTCCACATCCACATCCAGGACTTTTTCCGTTTGGATACACTGTTGTCCAAGCTGTCCTTCGAGGCGCTCTCTGACGCACCGATGCGCCTATGCCCACCCACTGTGCATGCAGCCGCAGCGTCCCCGATTGACGCGTCTGTACCAGCGTGTGGACCGCCACTTTGGCTTGCTCCCAAAGAAACCAGCACCTTTTTGGTGCAGTTCACGCGGCGTGCGGGCGAGGCTCGTCACGCGAATCCTCCGTTTGAGCTATCGGTCGCGTACCGCACTGCGCATGACGAACAGTGTGCCCTTGCGCTGGCATCGCTGGCGCATGTACTAGCCACCAGCGAGGAGCTTGCGTGGGACGAGGGCGATGCCACCCTGCTTCAAGAGGCATTGTGCGAGACGTGTACGTACGACGAGGCTGCATGGCGCCGCCTCTTCCAGCGCTGGTGCTGGGATCCCACGAGTGCTCGCGCACGGACCGTGCTGGATGTTGTACGTCGTGTGGCCGCACTGCACCCGACCTTGTCCTTGACGGACAACGAGCCTTTGCCTGCGATCCCGCCTGCCGCGCAAGCGGCGCGGGAGGCGAGTCGCGCCTTTGCCTCCTGGCGCACACTCACATTGCCGGTGGATGTGCCTGTGGTCGATGTGGTCAACGCCGTGACATGGGACGCGCCGTCGATGAAGCATATCGCCCTGGGCGAGTCGATCACCGTCTCGATCCACGTTACCATGTCGTTTGGCTGGGCCCTAGCCTCGCAGGACGGCGAGGCAAGCCATATCTACTTGCAGTACAATGTCTTGGCCGACCACGACGCATGGGTCGTTTGGGGTCCCAAAAAGGGCACCTGGGCCCTCGATACCACACAAGGCCCGTGCGAGCGCACCATCCAAGCGACGCTGCTCCCGGTGCGCGCAGGGTTTTTGCCGTTCCCACGCGTTCGTATGGCCCCCGTGGCGCCTACGACACGCCCTATCCGCTGCGAGACGTACGTGACCCACGCCTCCCCTGGCCTCCATGTCGTGCCGCCTCCTGGCCCCGATACCTACTGGGTCGATTTGCGGGCCGTCGACCCAGCGCTCGAGGCACCGACCGCCGCCGGCGCTCCATAGACCTCCACCTATTGCGTCGTCGCTTCGTGGCGCTCTCTCGCCGTGCCGTGCCCATGGAGCGCATTCGCCCGCGCGCGGCTGAGCTGAACGATGTGTCCGACGAAACACTGATGGACTGGCCGCCTGCTGCGACCGTTGTGCGTGGCAAGGCGCCGTCCATTCGCACGAGCAAGGCGCGTGATGATCCAGCGAGTGAGGATGCAGCGACTGCCGCGCCGCCTGCTTATCGTCCCCTGCTGGGCGGGATTTGCGAGCGTGTGCCTGATGACATGACTGCGTCGGATACGCCGCGGCCTACTACGTCGAAACCCATGTCAGCCTTTCGTCGTGCGCGTCTCCAACGCACAGGTGCGGCGGCCGATGCACCGCGTGCTGGACCCAGCGTGCCTGTGGATGGCCCACCCCCGCTGGACCCTACTCGCGATCCAGGTGGGGGTGCGGCACCTGAAACCATGTCGTCGCTCCTTGCAGATATTGCTCAGGAAAACGAGCGCAAGATTGCGCACATGAGCTATGAACACGTCGAAGAAGAATTGCGGGATGCCAAGGCGTTCTTCGGCAAAGACCTCTTAGCAAAGCTTTCGCAGCGTCGAGCGACATCCGCGTCTGGATGGCCTGCGATGGAACGCCTTTGTCTCGCCGACGAAGCGTCTGCACCGCGTGCGCCCCCGGCCCAAGCACCTACACCAGGCACCAACGACACGCGCGCCCATCTCGAGGCTTTACGCCGAACGTATTTTCCCGAGGAGCCCGACACAGTACCTCCCTCTTTGGCGTGGACCGTGGATGCGCCGCCTGCGGATCACGACCAGGTTCGCTTCGACTTTCACGGGCGGGTGGTGCATCGACCGACAGAACGGTGGGCCGAGGCGCCGGACGCCACCTACCTCGCTGGACTGCACCATCATGGCCGCGATCCTACCGCGCCTGGGTACACGCTGGATGAGATTTTGCACTGGACTCGCAGCCATGTGGCCTCGCAGCGATGCATGGCGCTCCAAGTTTTGCAGCGCATTGCCACGGCGCATCCTCTGTCCTTGTCGACAACCTCAGATGCCTACCGCGTGCTTGATGTAAATCACAGCGCAATGCGTGCCCGTTTCCTCTTTACGGCACGCTACCTCCTGGATGATCGGCATCGCAGCGTGAGCCGCGCAGCGGCCGAGTGTCTCGCAGCCACCGTGCAGTCCGTGCGCACAGTGTGCACCGACGTGCTGCGCCTCGCCGAGTCGCCGATCGCCGCGGATCCTGACTTGGACTGGACATGCGATCGATCCATAATGGATACGGCGGATCTGTATGTGCGCCCTCCGCCTTTTCATGCGCCAGACGCCTCGCACCTGGAGCTTTTGCAGCACAATTGGGTGGATGGTTTGTTGGCCTCACGCGTGCTGGAGGCCCTGGAGACACATTTGTTGGACACCGAGGCACCGAGTATGCCGGTGTGTGAGATCCTTTGTGGCATGGCCCTGCACCGCAGCAAAGCAGCCAAAGAGATAACCACGCGCCCGCGCCTCGTTCACGTCCTCGTTGCACACGCTGCGACGCACTCTTCTTGGCCGCTGACCACGTTGCCATGGCCCCATGTGGAAGCATTGCTGGCTTTGCTGCGCCTCGTCCAAGTGTCGAGCACTTGCGCGTCTACGCTCGTAGCGCAAGGTGCGCTGGATCCCGTCTTGCGGTACATTGTATTGCCGCCCCAAGACTTGCACACTCGCGTCCCCGAGGCGGAGGCGTGGCATGAGCACGCTTTGGCATCCACCGCTCTGCGCCTCTTTGCAGCGCTTGGCCGCTACGGTGTGAAAAGCGCGAGTGTGCGGGAAGTGCATGCGGCCCTACCGACGTGGGCAGCGTGGGCGATACGTGTGTGGCCTCAGCTGGACGCCCACGACGTGCGTCTCTCCTCCTTGCATGCCCTCTTTGACCTGCTCACCGTATGGACACGCGCAGCGATCGACGGGCCCAAACGGGGCGATCTCGGTGTGAATGCACCGGCCGTGCAAGATTGGGCCGCCTACTCGATCGCTTTGCTCTCGCAGCGTGGTCCTACATCGAGCGAAGTATTGGCTGTTCACGGCCGCGCTGCGGCGCATCTCGCTACGTGGTGCGAGATGGTGCGAGGCCTTCCTACCGATATCCAAGTATCGCCCGCGGCCGCTGCCGCCGAGGCCGTCCAAGCACAGTGGGCCGATGCACCTGAGCCGATACACGTCCAAGCCTCCGACCTGGCTGCGCAGGCCGACGCTGCTACGGCTCACCAGGCAGTGGTCACAGTGGCGCGCCATGCGAGTGCATGGCACGACTTTTTGGCGCTGGCTCACGCTACGTCCAAGTCTCAACTCGCAGCGCAGGCGCAGCAGCAGCTACGTGCGATCCTTCGCCTCCCTTTGCGGGAGCTGTGCAGCCGTGTGCGGGCCGTAGATCCCCTAATTACGGCGCACCGCACATGGATCATGGCATCGTGTGTACCTGCGGAGGGCACGGAAGCGTCGTTGCGCTTCCTACAAGCGCTGGGTCCTGAGGAAGGCGCCCTGGTCGCGCGACGCTTGCCACGTATCGTGGCCCAGGTCGACGCACGTGTATGGGACATTCTATCGCCGTTCCTTTTGGACAATGTACGCGCTCCTTCCTCTGGCTCGTCACTAATCACTGCGCTCCATGGGGAGGAGCCTGTGACGAGTTTGCAGGTGCCCCATGCTATGTACCCAGCCACCGACACCGATCCACGCACCGGGGCGGAACTGTGGCAAAGTCGCGCGGCCGGTTTGCCGTTGCGGTGCGATTGGCCCCTGCTGGCCCTGGACGACTTGCTGCACAGCGGCGACGCACACGTCTTGAATGCGCGCGATGTGCTACCGGCCGCCTGGGACTTTAGCGAGGCGGACATTGTGCAGGCATCGCTGGACCTGGCTTTGTATGTGGCAGAGCAGCGCGTGATTCCCAGTGCCTACATATGGTTTGGCATGATGAAAGTGTTTCTGCTCGAGCTGGCACCGCCCGCGCATCCTGCGGCTACAGGGGCCGTGACAGGCCGCGATTTATACGCGTCGCCCCCCGTGGCTGCGCGTTTAGAGCGTTTGATGGCGCTAGTGGATGCGCCCGACCAGGACCATTCGCTCCTGCTCCGTGAGGCGGCTGCCCACCTTTTGCCGCCCAGCATGCCCCTGTACCAAATGTACACGGATCTGCTTGGGCTTTACGAGTCAATTTCCATGAACAACTCGCTGTTTGCTCGGGCATGGCTGCCGCTTTTGGCGATGGTGTACGAGGCGGACTACCGCCGCTTGCTTTGGCGCGAGTATGCCGCGATGCTGCCAGGGATCCAAGTGTCGTTAAACGACGTGCCTCGCGTACAGGGCCAGCGTGTAAACGCGTACTTGTGGCCCTGCGAGACGGACAAGGATGTGCTGCTGGCCTATGCGCATGCCCTGGCGCAGGGCCGCGTGACCGTGGCGCAGCCGTTCCTGTATGCCGTGGCTGTGCACCACGTCAGTGCAGCTCTTTGGCACGAAGAAGGTGGCTGGGGCGACATGAGTGTGCTGCCAGCCGTCCAAGCGATGCTGGCACGCACGGTGCTGTCATCCTCCTGCAGCGATGCCGTTCTAGCGTATGCCCCTCGTCAAGCGGCTGATACAGCGTATCGACAACGTCGACAGACTGAATGGCTCGCCTAAGACGGCCGCGTTTCTTGCATCAGTGCACCGGCACTGGCTGCCACATCTTCCACGCCGCCAATCCGACGCGCCTCTTGCACCATTTTGTCCGCGTACAGCAGCTGCTCTAAACGGCCCAGCTTTTTGCGGTCGTGACGCAGCGCATGCTTAAAGTCGTCCAACTTGGCACGCTGTCGGTACGTCTGCATCGCTGAGGCTTGGCCACACAGCGTGGCACTCGACACGGGCTCGCCTTGCGCCTCGCTGGCGCTTTGCGCTAGCTGCGACGAGGTAAGCCCTAGGGCATACACCGACGGCTCCGCACGCAAGCACAGATCCGTGAGAAAGTCCACCGTCATCTCTTCGAGCACAGCTATACTCTCCGGCAACGGATTCGGCACGTCTCCGTAGGCATACATGAGCACACGCAAATCTTTGTGGAACAAGCCAGGCTGCTGGAACGGCCGGCGTCCCCGGGTGGCCAAGTCGTTACGGGCGTGCGACGAATCGGCCGTCTGTTCGTAGGCAGAGCGACCACGCTCATTGTCCAAATCATACGGCATGGTACGATAGCCTCCGTACGAGGTCAGAGGTGTGGAAGGTGCCATCGCGCCCACCTAGTCGTGTCGTCGACCGCGGCGCTGCGGGCACCGCTCCCATGGGTGCACCACGTGATCACAGCCCGTTCCCCTCCCCCGCCACCCATGTCGGCGCACAGGACCCGTCCTATCGCCGCGATCTGCCGTGTTGGTAGGTTCGTGCACAAGATTTCTGGGCCTGTACCTCGTCTTCAACAGGTATCATCCCACTTTCCAGCGCCTCTCCATACTAGTGCTGTGATTGCTATGCCCCCCGTCCGTGCGCCCGATTCTCACTACGATGTCCTCGTCATCGGCGGTGGCTCCGGTGGTATGGGAGCCAGTCGTCGTGCCGCCTCGTACGGTAAAAAAGTGGCAGTTATTGAGGAGTCAGGTCGCCTTGGTGGCACCTGTGTGAATGTCGGCTGTGTCCCAAAGAAGCTCATGTGGCACGCAGCCGACCTGCAGGAGAAGCTGAAGGAGGCGCATGAATACGGCTTCACTGACGCTGGCGCCTCCTTCAAGGTGCCTACAATCGACTGGCACTACTTGGCCGAGAAGCGTGATGCCTACGTTCGCCGCCTGAATGGCATTTACGACAACAACCTGAACAAGGACAATGTGGCCTACATTTCTGGCCACGCCAAGCTTCTGGGCAACGGCCAAGTGCAAATCTCGCCGGGCGTCGACGGCGCGCTCGACAAGGAGATCACGCTCACGGCCGACCACATTGTGATTGCCACGGGTGGCCGCCCCTCGGTGCCGAGCGATGACCAGATTCCTGGCGCCTCGCTGGGTATTGACTCGGACGGCTTTTTCGCGCTGCGCGAGCAGCCGAAGCGCGTGGCCGTGGTGGGTGCCGGCTACATTGCTGTCGAATTGGCCGGTGTGCTGTCGACCCTTGGCTCCGAGACGCACCTCATTATCCGCAAGGACAAGTTTTTGCGAAACTTTGACCCGATCATATCTGACACGCTGATGGACTACATGGGTCAAACAGGTCTCAAGGTGCACACGCACTCGAATGTCAAGAAGGTCGAGGGGGAGCGCGGTGGTCCCCTGCAGGTGCAGCTCGACTCCGGCTCTTCCCTGGAGGTCGACTGCCTGCTGTGGGCCATTGGCCGCCACCCCAACACGGAGAACCTGGGCCTGAAGGAGGCGGGTATCGAGACGGACAATAAGGGCCAAATTGTGGTGGACAAGTACCAGAACACCAACGTTAGGGGCGTCTATGCCGTGGGTGATATCCAGGGCAAGGCTCTACTCACGCCCGTTGCCATCGCCGCTGGTCGTCGTTTGTCGAACCGCCTGTTTGGCGGTCCCAAGTTCGCGGATGACCACCTCGACTACAGCAACATTCCCACGGCCATCTTCAGCCATCCCGCTGTGGGCACAGTGGGTCTCAGTGAGCAGGAGGCCCGCGACACCTACGGTGACAAGAAGATCACCATCTACCGCACTCGCTTCACGCCCATGTACTACGGTCTGCTGACTCACAAGGCACCCACGGCGTACAAGATTGTGTGTGTTGGCGAGGAGGAGAAGGTGGTGGGTGTTCACATGGTCGGTATGGGCTCGGACGAGTCCATCCAGACGGTGGGCATCGCTGTCAAGATGGGCGCTACGAAGAAGGACTTTGACAACACGGTGGCCGTGCACCCTACGAGCGCTGAAGAGCTGGTGACGACGTACAAGCCCGTGCAGGACTAAAGCTTGCTCGTACGGCCAGGCATTTGTGTCATAGACTCTTCTAGGAACTGCTTCACGGTCGACCAGTACAGATCGGGGGACTGGCGAGCCATTTGGCAATGTGTTGGCGTGTCCCATACCAGTTGTCGCGTTCGCACATCACACAGCGGTGGCCACGCGGGCGGCGATGTGAGTTTCTCCGCCTCCAACAACATCGGACGGGGTTCGTGATTTACGCGCTGAGCTTCCGCTGCATGCGCAGTAACAGAAATGGGTGAAATGTAGGCGTCCGCGCGCGTATGCATGTACAGTCTTGGCGGCAACGTGTGCGGTGCGGGACGCTGCGTCGCCCAATGCCAAGTGCTAGGGGTATTCTGGTACTTCTTCGCTGACTCGAGATTGTCCATGGGATGGTACATATACCCGAACAAGGCGGTGCGCCAGAAATACAGTCGTACGAGGGCCGATGTTGACAAGTAGTTCCATGATCCAAACTTGTATGTCATGGTAGATGCATCGCGCAGGATGGGCTCGGTTAGTATGCCGGGCACGCAATCAAAAATGGTGGCCATGGGCGTAGGCATATGGGGGCTGGCATCATGCAAATGCTCCATCATCGTGCTCAGCGTAATCATACCACCATTGGAAAAGTAGTGCACGGCCATGCGGGGCGGCTCTTCATCGCCTTGCTCCATGGCGTCGCGTCCCACGCGCAACAGCTCCTCCTTAATAAGTTGGGCCGTGGCGAGTGACGCGGCAGGCGTATTAAAGAATGTGGTCTTGAACGTGGATAGGAGGATCAGAATGGTCGCATGAGGGAACATGCGCTTGTAGGGAGCCACGTATTTGTGCAAGTATTTGAGCTCGCCATTCATCCACCCGCACAACAGCACGGCGCAGGGCGCACGAGCCACTCGTGGTGCCGTTGATACATGCGGACGGTCTACGTACAGAATGTTAGAAATTTGTTGTATCGTTCCCGATTTGAGACGAACAGTCTTCATCTTCTCCCACACGTTTGGCAAAACGAGCCCCGCTCCGTGCGAGCCTCGCGGAGCCCACCGAGGCGGGAGGATGCACGTGATTGTGGCCTATGCGTACGGCGAATACCTGCGCTTGCTCGCGTCGATGCCAGTGAGGCGGGGTCGTCCTCCCTGCGGTGTGCCAGGCTCTGCAGGCGGAGGCACAGCGGCTTCTGGCGGCTCTGACTGTTGCATGGACCAGGCCAATATGCGCCCATCTTCACCGCCCGTATAAAGCAGCTGATTCGAATCATCCCATTGCACACACCGCACAATGTCACAGTGGGCCAGCCTGTCGGTAGTGGCACTAGGCAAGCGGGCATGCAGCGTCCAGTCGACCTGTGAGCTTTCAATGTGGGCCTCAGCACTAGCCCAAGCCAAACCACCGCTGAACGTCAGTATCCTTGTCGCACGTACTCTTGATCGCCCACGTAGAGACCCACCGAAGCATGATTCCCTTGCGTTTGGAAGGGGACCGTGACGGAGGTATCGATGACATAGTCGGTCACCCATGGTGGCCGGAAACTGGTAGGTTTTCGCACCTCGATCTCCTCGTGAAGGCAGTCAAACTTGTATATTAGTATCACGGACCACATACCTTATCAGCATCCCATAGGCTCATCGTTTGCATATGGCTGATGGCATAGACAGGTCCCAAACCTGTCCTGCGTGGCGCATTGGACAAGTCCAATTCATCCGCATCCATGCCCACATCGGCCAGGTTGTTTTGTGCCTGGAACTGGTACATGGGAGAGTGGCAGGCCCAACCCACACGGGCCAAGCTGGCATTGGTATTTCCCACAGAGATTACCGCATCCTCTTCCTTGTCCATGTGGGTATCAATAGCACAAACAAGCCCGTCCATACCGCCACTCAGCAGGATGCCTGAGTGTCTCGCTGTGTCTTTGTGAAAGAGTAACGATGTGATATCGTCCGAATGTGCTTCACCGTAGGTCCGGATGGGACATGCCGTATTCCGAGCATCCCAGACATCAATCCATGCATCTGTGCCTTGAAGTTCTGTACCTGCTGCCATGTACATGCCGGACGTCGCAAGTGACAAGTAGGCAGCGCCACTCGGCCCTACCAGTTTGGAGGCGGGCGCATGACTAGCTGCGCGTGCGTCCCACAACGCGAGATAGCCTCCTTTCGAGGCACCTGCCCATGCCGTATTCACGTCTTCCAAATTTGCCACGGTAGTGATGGCCTCCGACTCCGTGGAGCGGATGGTTCGTACGGGCGCACGCCACTGCGTCTTGTCAAACATATGCAGCGTTCCGTCATCACACAAGGCCATCAAATGCGCGGGAGAGGCCAAAGGGCTGAGAAGCTGTATTATATAGGGTACGTGATCACCGGGGCTCAGATACCCGTCGACCGCTTTCGGTGGACATGCCACCTGCGGCGACACACGCAGCGCCATCGTCGCAGGGAGAACGGGCAGCGAGAAATTTCACGTTGTGGAGGTCATTCGCCCTTGTCGCTTACCCTGGCAGCATGATCAGTGCGTATCGCGTGCTTACCCCAGTCGTGGGACTCTCAGGCGGAATTGCCTCCGGAAAATCTACAGTCTCTAGGATTTTGCAAGAGAACCAGATCCCACTCATTGACTTGGATGTACTAGCTCGTGTGGTTGTTCAGAAAGGGTCCCGCACGTTGCAAAAGCTCGTCAAGGAGTTCGGACCCAGCATTTTGAATCCAGACCAAACCTTGAATCGCAGTGAATTAGGTCGTCTAGCCTTCGCTAACAAAGAGCGCACACGCGCTTTGAATAAAATCACCCACAGTGCTATTCGACGTGCGATGCTATGGCGTCTTCTTCGACTATGGCTGACCGGTGCCCAACGTGTGGTGGTGGATACACCACTTTTGATCGAAGCCGGTTTGTACAGGTGGTGTGCTGAAGTGGTCATTGTTCGATGGTATGTACCTTTTTCTAATCAAAGTGACGAGTCCCAGCAGCTCAAGCGTATGCTCCAACGTGACGAGGCAAAAGGACTCACTGAGGACGATGCGAAAAGCCGTCTTGCCGCACAAATGCCCCTTTCGCAGAAGGTATCCTACGCTGATGTGGTCATTGATAATTGTATTGAGGCCAAGGAATCGTCGCCGCCTCGTCTGCGCGCCGAGGTCGGCAAACTTGTGGCTCGCTGGCGCCACGAATCACGCCGTTTATCGTTCACTATTCTTTGGCTTCTAAGCTGGCTTGTGCCACCATTTGGTCTGCTATATGGGCTGGTTGTTACATATATTCGCGCACAACGTCAGAAACGACGTCTCAACGACAAACAGACTTGAACGATTAGGACCCCATGTTTTGACCACCTTTGGGTGCACTGGGCGCTTTGGCACGCGTGGGAGGAATGGGCAAGGAGCCAGGGAACGGTACGCGCAAATTCCAGTTGCGCTCTAGATGGAGTTGGATATCTTTGACTTCGAGGCGATCGCCCTTGCGATGCTTCGCCAAACGACAGCCAAACGACGTGACACTTTCGATAAATTCGTCGGCAATTTCCAACAGAAGGTCTTCCACATCCCCCTCCAGCTGTTCGCTCGGATCAATTTCGCTCACAAGCTCCTGCACTTTCCGCTTAGTTAAAAGGCGGTTGCTTCCCGCCGCTGCACCGGTGAGGCCCAATGTAGCCGAAGACGACCCCAGTAGCTCTGCCAACTGGGATGATACAGTATCACTGTCTAGGCTTGAATGAAGCCCCGTGTCGCCAGCCGCAGACCCATCGCCAACGGACAGGAGCTCGTCCCAGCTTTGGCCGGAACGGGGCGTGGAAAAGCCCTTGTTCAGGTTGCCACCTCGACCTATCGGGTTCGGTCGGACCAGCACCGGTGGCGTGTTGGTCACAGGCGACATACCCAAACCCTGGGTAAGCGTGGGACGAGGGCCAGACGCGTTCGGGAACGCCTGCGGTGTGGACGTCTGCTGAGCTAGCATAGTGGCCAACGAGCTGTTGCTTGCCACATTGCTCTGACCATTGCTTTGCAGCAGGTTGGAGGTAGGCGTGATCGAAGCAATTGGGGTGCCCGTAGCCCAACCATTCTGGGAGGCACTGGGGCGCATAGCCGCCGCAGCCTGTGCTTGAGCAGCAGAGTTGGGTGTGTCTGCTGCCTCTTTACGCAGGTTCGCATCCGACACTTTGCTTCCAGATTGAGGAGTCGACGGGACCATAGGGTGCGCCTCCTGCGTCTTGGGCGTAGACTGAACAGGACTACCGGCCGCTTGCTTTTGGCCGCCAGAGCTATTCGTGGCATCCTTCGAGCTGGAGTCAGCCTGGCCCTGTCCAGGCATCGCGGCCCCAGCCTGAGCCTGCGCCGGCAGTGGCTGCGTCTGTGTCTGAGACATGGGCTGTTGCGCCGGCACCATGGGCGATCCCTGCTGAGCGGCCATGTGAGCAGGCATTTGCGCCTGCTGAGCTTGGGGCTGTGCCTGGGTCTTCTGCTGCTGCGCTTGTTGCTGCGACTGCTGCTGCTGGAGGATCAGCTGGAATTGCTGCTGGTCCTTCGCCCGAGCCTGCTCCCGCGCCACCGCCACTTGACGTGCCAGACTCAACTGCTTGCTTTTAAGTTCGTTGTACAAGTTTTGCTGCTGCTGCTTTTCCTGTGCAGAAAGGGAAGGATTCCGTAGGGAAGCTTCGAGTTGAGAAATATTCATCATAAGGGGCGACATGACTCGATTAAAGTTCTCCATGAGTGTCGCTTCATGACGAGGTAACTGAGTTTGACCAACAATGCCTTGCATGGACGCTGCTTTGGACTGATTCTGTTGTGCAGCGGCTTGCTGAGCCTGCATCTGAGCCTGTTGCTGCATCAAATTGGCGGACGCTTGACTCATGCCGCCAGCATCGTTCCCGTAGATAGTCTGCACGGGCCGAGCGACATTGACCTGCTGCTACTTGTCAATGATCGAAATACAAACCTGTACTGCATTCTGCCTCT
Source organism: Malassezia equina (assembly GCA_029542865.1). Lineage (NCBI taxonomy): Eukaryota > Fungi > Basidiomycota > Malasseziomycetes > Malasseziales > Malasseziaceae > Malassezia > Malassezia equina. The sequence continues at coordinate 346,562 of CP119900.1, forward strand.
GTTGCTGTGCGAGCATGGTGCGAATCTCGATGGGTCAGGGCAATGATACATACCTGCTGCAGCTGCTCCTCGCTTACCCGGCCTTGCCGCGCCGCATTGACAATAGCCATGAATTCAGGATTGTTAGCCAGAGCTGGCTGGAGCCCCTGGAGAGAGTTCATCTGCACGCCAGGGTTTCCCTGATGTGGACGACCCTGGAGGTTTACATGGGGCGCGTTCGGCGTCATCCCGCCGTTGCCTCCCGGGGCGTTCGACCCCATGGTGGTGAAACGGTGCAGCGCGGCGATGCGACGGTCTGCCTCCTGTCTCACGTGATTGTCGTGCGTCGTGTGGAGAAGCACACTAGGACGCGGACGTCGCCGTAGCTGCCGCACTGGTCAGGGCGCGCATGATACCAACGCCAGATACATCGCATTTGCGCAAACCAGAGTATCAAGATAGCGTGTATGATCCTGCAGAGGATACTTTTGCGCTGATTGATGCGCTTGAAGAAGATATACATGAGCTGCAAACATCACCACCACGACTGTGTGTGGAAATAGGGTAGGTGCTTAGAACTGACGCAGATCGGGCAGCGGATGCGTTTCCGCCTTTGCAGGCAAACTTCTTCACAGTCATACCAGTATGTATCTTGGAGATGCTCACATGCACAGCCTATCTGTGTACAGATATCAATATGGCGGCGGCACGTTGCACGCGAGAAACGGGTGAACGGAATCAGGTACGGCATTTACGCATGCTTACTCTTTTGACATGTCTTGAATCTGTGTTGACATCTAAGTTGGATGCTATGATGCCCCGTATAGAAGGCATTGTAGATTTACTTCTGTTCAACCCGCCCTATGTCGTCACACCCGACGAAGAAGAGCGTCTCGAGCAGAGCAAAGCAGGCCTTGGTGGTGCCTTGGCCGGCGGTATACATGGTACACAACTTATCGACAATATGATACGCCATGGCATCATTGAGCGTGTCCTCTCTCCCGGCGGCCGCTTTTATTTGGTGGCAATCCGTGCCAACGATCCACCTGCCTTGGTAGCCGCCTTGCAAGCGCGAGGACTGCAAGTGGAAGTATGTGTACCGCACTCACGCTCAGATCGTTCTACAGCGCCGGGCTCATCGCGAACATTTATTCATTCTAAGAGCAATTCGACCTAATCTACAAGTCCCATAGTTTCGCACAGTCATCCACGGGCATAGCACGACGGCTTTCTTCCAGAGGCGTGTCACCCGAAGGCACTGCCTCACAAGGGAAGGCATACAAGCGCAAGCGCTTTCGTGTCTCGTGCCGAATGGCTGTCTCCATGTTGCCGGACTTGTCTGCGAGTAAGGCAGGCACAGACAGTGTGATATCCAGAGGAGCAACAGGGGGTGGCGCGACTGGCTTCTTGGCACGCTGGCGGCGCTGCAGCGTCTTTTTCGTTTCGGTCTCAAACATAGTCGAGTATGTCGAGTCGAGAAAGTCTTCCAGCAGATACTGCTGCTGAGTGAACGGCTCAGCGAGGATAGAGGCAAACGTTGACACAGATCCCAAGTAATGCGTGTCACCGCCGCTGGCCACCGAAGCACCCTGCTGGCTTGACTGGCTCAATCGATACGCGCCAAAGGAAGCAAGTTCCCACAAAGAACTTTCCAGGGCACCCGTTTGTAGCGGGTTGGGCTCCGTAGGATTGAAGCCATCCTGTACACCACTAGGACCCAATGCTAAGTGGTCGCCGTGCCACTCACGGTGGATCATTTGCATACATCCAGGATGACGCTTGAGCAAGTTCCATACGAAGGGCACAATCTCCACAATGGCCGCCGGCGTAGCCCGAAGAGACAAACGGCTCATGCGCTTGATGAACGAGGCCACAATCGCCACAGGCAGCAGCGTGGAGCCAAGGAACGTGTCGAGCATGCGCATAAAGCGACTGCGGTAGCGCGTGTGCATCACCGAGGCATCCAACAGTGCATACAGACGAGTGTAGAAGGCGGGGTAGTCCAGATTGTGGTGCACAATCAAGGTGAACAGACCATTGAGCGCAAGCAACGCAGTGGTGCCTTTGGAATCCAAGCAATCGACCAAAAAGTCATGGAGCATGGTGGGCTTGGTGAGATGAGGAAGGATCTGGGAGTGCAGCCTGACAAGGATATCGTGCGTTTCTGCCAAACTCAAGACACCACCCAGGGTGCCTGTGTCCCCCTGCTTATTGGTCTGGTATGCTGGTAGGAGGAGGCTGAGCCAGGCAGCTGAGAAGGCTTGCTGTTGTGTTCCGAGAGAGTGAAGTGCGTTGAGATGACCCCCATGGCGAGATCGCGTGCGGCTTCGCTTGCGCGAATCCGTATGCACATCTTCTTCAGGCTCGTCTTCGTCCGAATCCCAAAGGGCTGCGGGGATCTCGCCATCGTCGCTATCGCCATCCTCCATGAGAATAGGCTTGCTCTGGCCCTTTTGTTTCTTCTTTTTCTTGGAAGGTCCCTTGGAGAGATGGGGGACCAGGAAATTGTTCAGGTGTGAAGGCTCCGTAGGAATCGCTGTGATACGGCACAGCCACGCGCGCGTATGTGAGCGAACATGAGCATGCCTGGTGGACAAGTCTGTAATACCACGGAGACTTCGGTTTACCTCTCTGCAGAAGAAATAGCGCACATCATCGTAAGTTTCCAGGTACCCTTCGGCAAAAGACTCCATGACGTCTTCATGCACTTCACGCCAGAGCAGACTGTGCACGAGAGTACGAAACGGCGTCGGAGACCAGCGACCGGTGGGCGCATCAGCACATCGGTGCTGAGACTCGGATGCCGCCACCTGCAGGGACATGCTCACTTCCAAGGCCACCATACGCACAGCCGACGCATCAGAGAATAGAAGCTCTTCAGTAAGAAGCGCGACAAATGCGTTCCATTGCTGCTTGAGCCAACGCGCCACCTGAGCAGCAGCGTCAGAGGCTTCATTCACAAGAACATAACCACGCTCATCCACATGGTCGAGTTGCACGGCGTCCTTTTCACAAAGAGCCACAAAGCTTTGACTGACTACTCGCAGTGCGAGAGTCACAGCTTTGATGAGAGCACGCTCGTCTTCGGCACCGGGCAGCTGTGCATGCAGGGCCCGAGCGTCCGCGAGTAGCTCAGCCATGGGATTGAGGTCGGTCGACGATGCAAGCCGTGCCTGCTTCTCCTTGACGCTCTCCAGCGCAGACTTGCTACTCCGCTTCGCGGAGGAAGCCGGGTGCGTGGCCACAGCGGGCCGGCTCTGTGAGCTGCGAGCCATACTGCGTGTGATGGAAGGCTGGAAAAAAATGTACCACGTGGTAGGCTCAGGATCTGTGCGCATCCCCATGCACTTCGGGTCGGCATGGATCGCCGCTGTGGTGATCCTGAGCCTGTGTCCCGCCATACTTTGTGCGCAATTGTCGCATGAAGGCATCTATGTAAACTTACCGCATCGTACTTCATTGCTGGTGTACGTCGATCGTGCGCTAGAGGCCGTGGATGAGGCTAGTGTCACTGTCACATCCCCCCAGCTTCGTACCCTCGCTGAGGTACAAGCCTTTCGATGGCGCAATTACAGCGGCTTGGAAGCCTGTGAGCAGCTGGATCTGCATCATACATGGGCCAATACATCGTATCCTGTGTCTCACAAAGATGTACATCCCGATGGCGGTATTGTGGTGCCTGGCGACCCGCTGGAGGCCCTACGAAACGCGAGTGCGACGCCTATCTTGCGCTCGATGCTTGTCGAATGGCGCGCAAGGCATGGATCAGGTAGGCCCTACCATAAGCGCTGGTGGGTCGGGCATGTGTCGCTACCGGACAAGGAGCGAGCCAAGTGGCCTATTGGCCCTGGCGAGTACGTATCGCGCGGAGGTGTGCCGAACAAAGCACCCGTGACGCCATGGGACGGTGAAGACATGCCGCGAATCAGTGGTGGTACGTATATGCAACTAAGACGCAGTCATGTCAGATCCATTCATGACTAGCATAACCACGGTGGAACAACCCCACAATGCGACATGGTACGTCAACGCGACACTGATGCAGGTCACGAGGCATGTCGATCCGTTTGCGGACCAACGGAGAGCCCGTGCCCATTCGAGCGCCTGTTCATGGGACCATTGTTTGGAGCGACGTGTTTCGCCGCGCTATGCCTCCTTTTGAGGGCCCTGAAGCGGGTGTCAATGATGAATTCGTGTATGCAATCCAACTGCAAGACGCTTGGGGGTTTGTTCACCAGCTGCTCGGCTTCGATGAGCAGGCTATTAGGGTCAATGTTGGCAGGACGGTACAGCCAGGAGATATTCTTGGCTACGCACCCGTGGATCCTGTGAATGCTATACCACCGAGCAGGCAGCCGCCCTTCGACCCTCCGAAGCGATACAAGGAGGAAGGCTTTGAGCCGTTTCCTTTTCGTTTTCGCAAGCTCGAGATCCGTGTGGCTTTGCCGCCGGCCACCTGGCGAGGTGCCATATACGACCCCAATGCGGAGGGATGGACGTATATACATCCTCAGCTCGTATACCATCCAGGTCGGCATCGCCCTTCGCACATGGCCCCCTTGTACGATCCGTATCCTACGAAGTATGCAAACGGGAACAAGAACAAACCAACGTCGCTTGTTATGTACCCAATGAATCTGGCCCCGCCGCTGCCAGAGCTCGTCGAACTATTCGTTAGTTTCCCTACGTTTATGGAATCCCCGGGGGATGTGGACGATGCTATGGACCCCCTTACACTGTATGCGCTCGAATGGGCGGTGGTCCGAGATGACGATACCATTCAGTCTCTTTGTACGAACGCGAGCGTATACTGGCGGCGTTCCTTTGAGCACAGCAAGTTGGAGCGCCGCATGGGCCGACTGGACGACCCTGACTTTTTGTTTGCGCACTATGTGCCCCACGTTCGCTTGGGCGGTCTGATGGGCCACAGTTTTCCAGTGGAGCGACACTCTCAGTTTGACGAAAAGGCGCGTCAAATCGTGTACGCTGTGACACGGACGCGATTCGGTGTGCCAACGATGCAGGGCTTGTGGAACACAACGCAAGAAGGCCATTCGGGCCTCTTTCGCCTAGCTGTGCGTGCTCGCGGTATCACTGGCGATGCGACGTGCATAGAAGATGTGGTTCACCTGGAGAATGTCTCGACATGGCGGGGCGCCTTGGTGCAAAGCACGGTGCGTTTCCTTTTGCATCCGCCTATGTTAATACCACTGCCTTTTTCTCTGATGCCCATCATTGACCACCTGGTGCGGTGGATTGGCATTTTGCTGGATCAACTTCAGCATCTCTGATACCCCACATTCTAGTCCAACTCTACAAATAGGAGCGCATGGAGTATAGCAGCACACGGCCGCGGGTATTGCCAATTGCGAGGTACTCGCTGTGGGCCGAGAAGCCCAGGGAAGATACGTGGCCCAAGGGCGTCCCTGCAGTGGGCCAGTTGGCGAAGGTTTGCAGCGAAGCTGAATGGACGATACGCAGCGCATCCTTCTTGTGCCGGCTCGCCATGGCCAGAAGCTGCGCATCGTGGCTAAAGTGAAGCGATGTAATGGCAGTGGTTAGATTGCCAAGCGAGTTGCGCGCTTTCAGGCTGACATCGTCCGTGACAGCTGCTGTCGCTGGCGTGGCCAGCAGATCTTCCAGCAAGCTACTGGAGGTAGCCGAGTCGCCCTCGCCACCATACACGTTGAGGAGACCGCTGTTGGAACCGATGGCCCACATCGAAGGCACAGCACTGAGATGCGGCGTCACCTCCAGTCCTTTCGCACCAAAGAGACCTGTATCGTAGGCCGTCACAGGGCAAGAACGACTCCGCATGTCCCAGATATGCACACGGCCTTCTGTCGACAGCGTCAGCAGCCGGTGCTCGCTATCCTCGCCGGGGACTTGAGCCCAGGCCATGCCTGCCAGCGGCGCATTCATGCGCAACTCGCCGATACGTTGTCCACCTGTCTGACCAGCAGCGCCTGCGCCCCAGTCGAGCAGATGGACCTGGCCGCGCCTACCTCCCACGGCGACGAGGCGCGAGGCACTGCCGGGTTGGAAGCGGATAAAGCTCAGATCACGTTCCGCGCCAGCGTCAGCTTCGGTACCTGCTGCACTGGATACAATACGACCTGCACCACGCCAAGGGCTCGAGCACAATGTCTTGCCGGATCGAATATCGTAGGCATACAAGTACGGCCGAGGGCCCGCAATGAGCACCGACGAGCCGGACGGATGGAATTGGGCCGTCTTGATCGGCAGGTCAGGCACATGCAGTGTCTCCAGCAACGGATTGTTCGTGCCATTGATCTGGAAAAGGCGCACTCGGCGGTCGCGCGAGGCGGTGAGCAGAACATGAGCACGACCGCTGGGATGGAACTGCAGCTGCTCGATGGCCGCTGGGTCCGCTACACGGCCCTGCGCTTCGTTGGCATCGCGCAGACGCTCCACCTCTAGCTTGGTGGGCGACAGCAGGGACGAGCGCTGCTGCTGGCTCAAGAGGCCTGCATCGCTGCTCAGCAAATTTTGCAGGAGAGGGGCACTCCAAGCAGAGTCGCTGCTTCGCTGGCCCACAGAGGCCCACGCGGGGCGCGGATGCATACGTTCAAATCTGGCGTAAGCACCCTATACATACTGTCGTCGCAAGCGCCGCTGGTACTCGACACCCGTCACGGTCGTCTCGTTGGGATCGGTGCGGAGCTTGCGCAACCGCTTCGTGCCTCGCATGGAGCCATCGGCAGCGCGGGCGCTCGCCCCAGCAAGAGCCACTGTAATCCGCTCATCATCTTCGTCGTGCCACAGAGCCGGTCGCTCCGACGGTGCCGACGGCGCACGCTCATCTGGCGCAACGTGTGTGTCCAGCGCGAACAGCTTTTGCGTTAGCGGGGTGGACGTACCATGTTATCGTCCAGGCCTTGGAGATTTGTATCAGGTGTTTCCGCTTCATAGGCTTCCTTTGTGCCAAAAAGGCGGCTAGTGAGCTCATGCTCGCGCGCAGCTGCACGCTCGCGTTGGATCGACATGCCAAGGAGCCCAGGAGGTCGAGCGGCGCCGCGGCGCGAAAAAAAGGCCACCGCCATCACGTGATACAGCTCGACACGGAGCTTCTTGACCCTAGCCACCATGGCGTCGTCGGCAGAGGAGGTCGCTGCAGACGAGGCACAGTGCCCTGTCCCACATGCTAAGAACACGCCTTTGCCTCCCGGGCACCCGAAGGTGCAGTCGGTACCTACCTCCAAGCTTCGTCCTCCGGAGGGCGAGCACTGCATTTTCTTTCGCACGCGCGAAGATACGCCTTCTTCGATGCCCGAGCCTACATCGACGATCGGCTCCACGGCTCTTACACCGCCCTTGTCCCCCTCCGAGCTGGAGCACTCCCTCGTCATTTCTTCGCGGAAAAGCGCATTGGCTGTGTGCCAGGCTAAGCAGGTGCAGCTCATGCTTGAAGTACGGTACGGTGCCTCCTCGCCGGCCTTGGCGCCGGATGCCGATCCTGACCGTGACTCCGATGTGGCCCAGATTCGCGCACTGCTTCGAAAGCACCAGCCTGGCCCAGAGCCACTCCGCCCCATCGAGTTCCCTGCGCGGACCATGTCGACACAAGGTGACAACAACCTGCGGGCACCGTTGTACGTGATTGGTGGTGAGGGTCGCGCGATTTGGACCAAGGAGCTGGAGGTAGCGCTTGTGGCCGGCTCGGTGGATGCCATCGTACACAGCTTGAAGGATGTGCCGACGACCTTGCCAGAGGGCCTGGAATTGGCAGCCATTTTGGAGCGCGAGGATCCGCGCGATGCGCTGGTTGTCAAAGCGGATCTTCCGTACAAGTCTTTGAAGGACATGCCGCGCGGCTCTGTGATTGGCACCTCGTCCGTGCGCCGTGTCGCGCTGCTTCGCCGGGCATTCCCCCACCTTATGTTTAGCGATGTGCGAGGCAACATCCAAACGCGTTTGGCCAAGCTCGATGCCGAGGACGGCCCGTATACAGCGCTCGTACTCGCAGCTGCCGGCCTCAAGCGTATGAACTTGGAAGAGCGTATCACCGCCTATGTCGCGGGGCCGGTGATGCTTCATGCGGTGGGCCAGGGCTCTTTGGGCATTGAGGTGCGCACACCACGGGGCCCCATGTCCAAGCGCGATGAGCGTGTACGTGAGCTGATTCAGAGCATTTCGTGCTGGCGTGCTACATGGCGGTGTGCGGCTGAGCGTGCGTTGATGCACCGCATGGAGGGCGGCTGCTCCATTCCCCTTGGTGTAGCGACGGAGTTTGAGGACCATAATGATGTCGAGGGCCAGTGCAACGAGCGCCTGGAAACCCCGTCGGAGTTGGCGTCGTGTGGGGTGGCGAAGCCGCCGATGGCGTCGCATGCGCCGAAGCAGCCGCCAGCCGAGGGCCTATACCTGACGATGAGTGCCATCATCGTCTCGCTCGATGGCTTGCAGTCTTGTGAGCACACAGAAAAGCGGCTTTGCCGTACTGTCAAGGATGCCGAACAGCTTGGCATCGATGTGGCCGACCACCTGGAGCACCACCAAAATGCGCGCGCGATCCTCGAAGAGGTCGAGCATCACCGGCGCCTGGCCGAGGCCGCGGACCAGAAACGCCGGGAGGGCCAGCTTCCGACAGCCACCGAGGTCGACCGCCGCTTCCTTCCTCGCGACGACGGGCAGCCCAAGGTGTGGGAGGTATAGACAGGAAAAGGCTACAAGTAGGGTGCCCACCCTACATACATTTGTGAGAGATTGTGCGAGCTCATAGCGTCGCAGATCAGCATGTGCACCAGGTTTTTGGTCGTGTGCCGCTCGCTGTCGGAAAGACCAGGACGTCGCAAGCGTCCGTCCAGCTTGTCAGACACACCTTGCAGAGCCTTGCGTGCACCGGCGCCACCCCCTGTGCTAGCACCCTTGTCACCACCATGGCGCTGGCGCGCTCGACGCTCGGTGGCCACCCACTCGCCGAGTGGATCGTGCACCATGGCCTGCAACACACTCATGAGGGACTCTTTGTTATCGCGCAAGATGCCCATGGCAATCTCCGCCGTACGACGGAACGCGCCTTCGACGCCCGCCACGCCCAGTGCATCGACCATGTTGTGCGTTAGGCGGAAGGGGACACGCTCCGGGATCTCAAAGGTGGTGCCCTTCTCAAACAAACAATTCAAGTCGACGTGCACCGTATCGCCCGACCCGGCATCGAATAGAATGTTGTCACCATGCCGGTCACCCAGACCTAGGACGAAGCCTACCATGGACATCACAGCAGCCGTACGTGCATAGGCGGAGCGCGCCTTGAACCAGGCGCTTGGCTCCGGAAACGTTTCCAGGAACCACGCATGAAAGACGGGGGGGTACCGCGGCAGAATCTTGCTGTCGAAGAGCGCTGCTGCATGCTTCGGTGCGGCTCGCGCTTCGTCCAACAAGGTTCGCAAATCCTGCGTGTACAGCGGCTTATCGAGCGCCGCATAGTGCTTGGCGAGAATTTGTCGGTAGGCCACCGTGTTGGGGACCCATTCAATCAAACCGCACTCCTCGTTCAGAATGATCACGGCATAGGTGCGGATATACAAGCGGCGACGACGCGACTCGGAACTGCTCTGCAGCAGCTTGTTGATCATAGCATCAAACTCCATCAGCCGTGCATCCTTGCGCAAATCGTCGCGCGGCTTGCAAAGGAACGGGTAACGAGCGCCGTCCGAGGCATGTACAACAATTTTGCGCGGCTTTTGGAGCGAGTGCATAATCTCAATGGTATCGTCAAAACCTTGGATGGTGGGAAGGTTCGGCAGAAACGGTCGGTGTGTCTGATGTGCCTGTCCGTTGGGCGGCAGAAGCACCGTCATGGATGACTGCAGCGGTAAAATCAGCGGCGTCGTTTGAACAGCGGCCAGCAGTGCAGGAAAGTGCTTGTGCATGCTGAGGGTCGTTTCTTTGTGCACATGGTAGTCACAAAGATGCAGCAGTTCCGTAGAGACACGCTCCGCCGCTTCAATAATCGGCACCACATCCCGCATCGCACGCTCGGGCGACGAGGCAATCCGCTCCACGATGCACTCGTACCGCTGCTTGCGCCGTTTGTCTTTGGAGTGCGAGCCAGCAATCAGCGCCCACACGCCCTGCTGTGGGTACGCCGCCACCACAGCCACAATGATTTCTAGCAGTACATGCCACACCGCCTCGTTCTTGTGCACAATTCGTGCCACAAGCTGTGGCATCACGGCAAACCATTGGTACCGTGCGAGGTGCCGTACGGATTTGAGCATCATTTCGTTGATCTTGTCAAATTGCTGCGACGCTTGGCGTGCTTCCTCCTCCGTCTGAGCTTCAGACTCGGCCAGCTCATTGCCGGCATCGAGCCAAATCGTGAGCATCCGCGGCAGGGTTCGGTACAAAAATTTGGTGCCGTGCTGAGCACTCTTCATATAGAAGCGACACACGCTCAGCTGAAGCAGCATTTGATTGCCCACAGGGCCGCCACTAGGCGTATCGTAAAAGTGCCCGAGATAGTACCAAATCTTTTCCGAAAGAGGGTCCAAACTGGTGCACGTTTTGTAGTGCTGCACAATGTCGTTTTGCTGGAATCGCGCCGTATCTTCGACCAGGCGCGCTCGCAGCAGATGGGCATGCGCCAGTGCATGGTTGTCGCTGGCCGCAGGTGGGTCGTGCCGCAGGGCATGATTCAGCGTTTGTAGTGCACTTTGCACTTGATCCGTGTGAGCAAGGAGTTTGGCCTTTTGCACAAATGCATACGGTGCACCACACTGCATCGCTTGCAAAATGGCAGTGTAGGCCGTCTGTGTGTGCGACGCCTTGCGCGCCGTTTTCGCACTAAGAATCCAACACGCCCCTAGGGCCGTCGCAGGCGCACGACAGGCCTGCAGGGCCGAGCGGCGCAAACTCAGCACCGGCTCGCGCGTACGGAACGAGGGCAACGTGGCATTGAAACGCGAGGCCAGGTTCTCTGCCAGCGCCGCTTCGTTGCCACGCGCTTGGAAAATCAGCTCCAATTCACACAGCATATGCAATTGAGTGACTGTATCGTACGCTTGCACGTACGACGTGCGTGCCGGGCCCGTGAGGCGTCGGCCTAGCTGCTGACGAGCGTCATGGATGGCCAACATGAACGCCTGCTCGTCCGCTTCGCGAATGGCCAGCAAGGCACGGGCAATGCCTAACTCGGGCACTGCGTGCGCTTGCTGTACGAGGCCTCGCACGGCATCCCAATCAGCCAGAATACATGCGCCTTCAATTTGGAAGGGCGCCAGCTGTGGCTGCCACGCCTCGTGCGTGGCCAGCACGCCACGAATATGCGTGCGCATTGTATCGTAGTGGCCCAAATTGCGCAAGCAGCGCAAAAGGCCGACATGCAAACGAACATCGTCAGGGTGGCGCTGCAGTTCCACTTCCCAGCAGCTCTGTGCATCCGTCCAACGTCCTGTGCTCTCATGCTCGCGGATCTGGTGCTCCAGCGATGGTTCGAGCACACGTGTCGAGATACCCTCCATGCCATCAGGGTCGTCCAACGACGCATAAATTTCATGCATCGTTTCGTAGTACGGCTGCAACTCTTCTGGTCGTTGTGTACGCGCTGCAGCGCGAATGCGATACTCAAAGTGCAGCAGAGCACGCGCATACGCATCACACTGGAGCGACGCCTGGGCGAGTAAGTCCGGCGATAGCTCGTCCATGAGCGCTTGCACGTCAGCCAGTGCATCTCGAAGGCGACTGCGCTTGGCCGCTCGTAGCGGTACAAGACGCATACGTCGCATCCAATGCCCCACATGGTCAAGCACGAGAAAGAGTGTTTGTGCGGTCATGCGGCGGCGTTCTGGCTCATACCCCAGCGCAGGCTGAGCCTGGTCGGCCAACACAGCACGGAGCTCTTCCAGAATGGTACGCCGCTGCTCTGCAGAACCGTTGATAAGCACATGGAGAACCAGGTGGGGTAGCAGCGCCTGCGCGATACCGACATCATAGTCCCGCACCACGGACTCAAACAGACCAAAGAGCGTCGCAGCATCACCAGGCCGCGCAGCGCGTATCAGCATGAGAGCCCATGCTTGAATCCAGTCGCGGTACGATGTAGAGTGTACATACAGAGGCATCTGCCGTGCACGCGGCGAAGGACTCTGTACCACATACCGCGAATTGAGAAGCGGGAGAAGAGTGGGTAATATGCCTTCAGGCAAGGCGGCCCAGCGCCGGCGCAGCTTGTCGGGCACAATGTGAGGCGCCGATGCATCCAGAAGCGCCGGCGTGAATTGACAAAATTTGAGCAGCTCTTGGATCGCGTATGCCAGGCCTGCCTGGTGCTTGGTATCGTGCGTAGCGCGAAACGCAGGTACGACGAGGTCCACAAGCAAGCGCTGTGCCAGTGACATGCTCTCGTCACTCTGCTCGAAATCGTGCAGCAACACAAAGATGGGCTCGTCCGGCGGCATGTCCAATCGATCCGGGTCCACCGCACCGAGGGCGCCCAGACATTCCAGGCACAGCGCCGCCACATCGGCGCTCAGCTCCATACGTGTGGCGACGGCCATGAGCACCCGCACACAGCGTCCGATCAGCGTGTGGAATACATTGCCGGTCGTCCAGTGGCTGATGCACGTACGTCGCTCGTGCAGGAAAGCGCGAAGCTCGTGCAACGACTGCACGCAAATGGCTGCGCGATCGTTGGACACGCGCTCCAAAATGTGCTGGAAACACGCTTCGTCGTCCCACACGCGGCGCGTAGCGCGAATTCGCTGAGCCACATCTGGCACTTCGTCGGCAATGGTATCGAGACTGGGTACATCATCCAGGAAACTCAGGTCTGTGGTCCGCTCCATCACGGAAGATCGCAGCACACGCGCAGCGACTTGGCGCTCGGCATGGTCGAGGCGTGGCCAAGCGTCTAAAAGGGCTGCCGCGGTAGGACCAATGATAGCCCCTAAATCGGCACCGCGCAGCTCCTGCACCACACAGAGCCAGCTTTCGAGCGTCGGTAGCACGAGGTCAGATTGTTGCAGCGTGCTCGTCAGACTGGCAAGCACCTGCGGTGCCACTCGCGCCGCCACCGCGCCAATCTGCTGGACCAGTGCGCCTATGCTGCGTACGGACATGGCACGACGGCTCGGCCGTAGCTTGCCGTGCACGCCACTGAGATCGTCATTCACCCACGTGAGAATGGCAAGCACCTCTTCTTGCAAAAAGGCGGTCAGGTCCATGCCACGCCATTTGCCACTCGTGGCAACGGTGGCACGCACAAACTCAAGCCCCTCTACTGCCTGAGAGTAGCTGGCATCTGCGCCAAGATGAACCACCAGCCATCCAAGCACATCGTGCAAACGACTGCGCAGCAGACTCGCCACAGTGACACTGCGTGTACCGAGCAGACTTAGCAAGCTTTGCAAGCTGGCGTCGCGCACAGAGGCCGGCTGCAAAAAGATGTGGTGAAATAGGTCAGATACATGCGAAAGGCACATGGTCGGTACAGACTGGTTCGTCGCATGTGCAATTGCCTCCAGGGCCGTGCGTGCTTCGGAGCTTTGTTGAGCATAGTGCACCACGAGCAAGGGAAGCGTGGAACCCAGCGTGGTTTGCAAGAACGTCGTGGCATGCATACCCACGAGGCGAGCGAGCTCGCCCAGTGCTGGCACAGGGGAACAAGGAGCATCCAAGGCAGCTGCACATACCACGTCCAGGTGCTGCGAAAGTAGCTGAAAGGCCGTGCACCGGCGGTGCGCAGCCAGCTGGACAAACTCGGTGGTAACCAGCGCACGAACAAAGAGGTGAGGCGTGTACAAGGCACGAACAAGCGCTTCCATCACGGGAACAAAGCACAGGTCGTCATGGATGCGTCCTAAACGCGCCACACTCAGTATGGCCGTCTCTTGAATCTTGTGGTCGGTGTGTAGCGCTGATTTGGTGACCAAGTGCACGAGCCGTTCCACGGTCGGCGCCCACGCTGCAGGTCGTTGATCGCGGGGCGAAGCCATGAGGCGTGCCACGACCGTCGGTAGGACACGACCGGCCAAAACACGCACACCTCGACCAATATGCGTGAGTGCCTGTGATAGAAGCGCATGCACGCCATCCCAGTCCCATTGTGCCAGATCAGCGTCGGAGAGCTGCGCGACCCATTCCTGCAGGGTACGTAGCGTTGCGCGTGCACGAACAGGATCAGAGAGGGAGGCACGCTGCACAAACGTGTGCATGTCCGACATGGAGGGTACAAGTGCTGGCGAGGCAGAGGGGCTGTCTGCCTCGCTGCCCTCCCAAGCAAGGGAGGCACGAAGCCGTTTCGTGGGAGGTCCGTCACCGACGCGTAACGATGGACTGGCGCTGCGACTCGAAGAAATATCCTTAGCCCAGCGAGCAAACTCGGCATCAAGCCTGGGATCGTCAAGCTCTTGAAGTACGTTCCATTGCTGCGCCGTAAGACCATTGTGCTCCAGCAACGTGAGTGCAATACATAGTTGCGCCACGTGAATCTGCCGCTCTACACCCGCAGCATGTAGGGCATGTTGCATCCAGGTATCAATCACCGCGCGAGGGTCGTCCAAAAGGCCATGGGCTTCGGGAGGCAGTGTGGGTGTGCGACGTGCGGCCAGCGCATCGTAGAGGTGGTCCAGCACCGTTTTCAGGGCTTGCATCGCCGTTTCGTCCGCCTCGGGCCACAACTCCCATGCCAGGGCCATACGGGCCATATGAAAAAGCGTAGGGGATCGACGGACGATCGGGACAGCAGCCACAACGGCTTCCAGCAGGAGCCGGGAAGGTGCGATGGCTGGGTCATCGAGGACGAGGAGCACACGCACAGCCTGCTCGACCATATCCTGTAGAGCCAAAGGAAAGACCCAAGCAAGCTCCGATGCGATGCGTGTGCATAGACACAGGAGACACCGTGCTGCCGAGGCACTCTGGGGAAGTGGCAGAGAGAGCCTCAGCGTCGCAGTATCGTTCGACGTCCAAGCGTACGACGGCGTGTTAGGAGCACGTGTAGGCAGAGGAGCGTCAGTACAAGGGGCTAGGGCAAAAGGCGGCGGCACAGCGTCCGCGCTGCATAAAACCCACGCATCCTCCGGGGCTTGGTCCTTAAGAGCTGGTGGGATGGCCAGGGAGCGCTCATGGTCACGAGGCCACTCATCGACGCTCACCAGCGTACGAACGCCTGAGCGAAGGGTATCATACAAGAGAAATCGCACATGGGAAGTTTGCCGTGTGGCCGATAAACCTAGGTGCAGCACTGTACCGACCAGACGCATAGTGGCGGCCATGGTATCCTGTGCGCACTCGAGTAGGTATGCGGAGGGACGAGGAGCTGTGGCATTGATCCATGGCATATGTGCTTGCATCACAGCAAGTGCGGCGACGAGACGAGGGATCATATACATGTCCAACGTCGTATAATCCATGGGATAGGCCCCAGGTGGTACAGGTACCAGCATGCATTCCAGAGCGCGAGGCGTCGCTGTAATCCACTCACAAAGCGCATCTACAACGTCCGCAGGGCTTGGACGAGCGCGCAGCGCTTCTTCTAAAGTATCCCACGACGTCGCACGGGCAATGGGCTCCATGTAGCCACGCACAAGCTGCCGTGCGACACTGTGCAAGGCATACTCGCGCTCGTCTGCAGAGAGATCGCCGAAGAGCTGCTGTAAATATACTCGTACATACTCCTGATTCTGTGACCCAGGATGGCCATGCTCGGGCATCCGCAGCAGGCATCCGCCGTAGGCACTGGCTGGGCCGTGATGCGAGCGCCGGCCGTGGGTGGAGGTCGGAACGAGGCGCGTTGCAAACGACGGACGGCCGCGTCGGCGTAGGAAGTTTGTTATGCCTAGGTAGGAAACGTCTATGGGGTTGCACGGAACTTGTAGCCTTCCTGCGTCGGAGGCTGGTGCTTGCAAGGCTCAGACAGCGCGGCATAGTCAGGATCGCTTTCGATCAGCTCAAAGTGCTTGAGTTGGTGCTGAGTGCCATCCGCCTCGCGCTGCTTGCGGAGCGCACGCTGCTCATGCTCGATGCGCGACTTGTCTTTGGACGCCACATCGTAGTTGCCGGAGCGGATACCATTGGCGACCGTCTTCCACAAACGGCGGCTCTCGTATTCGCCCATCTCCTCGAGCGGCTTCACAGTGACTTCCTGACGGGGCTGGGCGTCCGCATTCCAGAACACGGTGCCTGCAGCATGAAGGGGGCTCTTGGTGATGGTGCTCTCACCCGCCCACACACCGGAGGCCTCAAAGAAGGACTGCGTGGGAGCCGACGTCTTGGACATCGAAACATGGAAGGAATGCGCCTTTCCGGAGAAGTAGCCGCGGCCACTGTAGTGGATCTTGGCCAGCATGCCTGTGGTCGAGTGGATGTACGAGTCGCCCGTCAGCTCAATGTACGGCGAACCGTACCAGAGACCATCGATGGAGAGCGTGGGCAGCGTGATCAGGTACGTCTCCACGCTACCGTCAGGGCGCTTGGCACGCAGAATAGCATGGCCCACCTGCACAACGGAAATCGCGTGACCATTGAACGACGTCTTTTGACCGCTGTGGCCCTCGACCGAGACGCTCAGCTTCTCGTTCTCGAGGAAGTACGCCGTGACAGGGGGATGGTGCGACACCTGCTCCGACGTGAGACGCAGCTCACCATCGCCCGTCGTATCAGGCCAGCTGCCGTAGAACACCTCACCCAGCACGGGATTGAGAGGCTTCTTCTCGGAACCCATCGACGTGTTACGAGCCGTGTACTGGCCCTTGAGCGTAGCAATGAACCAGCGCACCACGGCAATCATGCGCTCCTCAGGTGACTGACCCGTCTGAATGGGCTTGAGCGTCTCAGGGTGCTCGCCCCAGCTGCGGTAAGCATACGCAGCACGTACTACGAGGGGTACTCCGTCAGGGACACGGGGGACAGAATGAACGAGGGGGCAGTCATCTTGCTCAGGTCGCCCGAGAAGCTCGCGATCGACTTGATAAACTATTGTTACTTATTCAAAACGTACGCTTAGCCAGCCATGGCGTTGCTCTTGCGGCAGCGCTTCACCGTTCTCCTTGCCACTCATCACTAACGAAACCGGGGTGGTGTGCGTGGCCAGCGCCGTGGGGCAGCGGGACACCACCCTGTGTTAGTCAGGCTGAGTAACGGACGTTTTTTTCTCCCACGGACGCCGCAGGGCCACCTCAGCAGCGCCATGGTGCGGTCGTATGAGCGCCATGAGCCTACGGCGGCGTACGCGCTCGTATGCTCGAATGCAGCCAATGCTCTTCTGGATGAAGATGGCAAGACAGCCTTTCTCCCAGCGTTGGAGGATGTGCTCGTGTGGGACATGAAGCGCGGCGAACAGGTACGTAGCCGCCCAACTGACGTCAGTGCGGCATGTGGCATCAGATCGGCTACCGCGAGGGCGTCACGGCTATCGCTCGAACGCCTTCGCGAGATGCAGCTCGTTTTGCGGTGGGATACGCAGATGGCTCCATCCGCTTGTGGGATACCGCCACAAGCTCTGTGCTACTCACCTTCCATGGGCATCAGCGTGCCATCACGCAGTTGGCGTTTGATGCTCAAGGCATGCTCCTTGTCAGTGGCAGCCAAGACAACTGCATTATTGTGTGGGACACCGTGGCCGAGTCGGGTCTGTTCAAGCTCAAAGGCCACAATGATATGATCACAGGTCTAGCCTTCATCGCTTACGCCGACGAACACGCTCACTACCTGGCGTCTACCGCGAAAGACGGCCTTCTGAAGCTGTGGGACTTGAAGCTGCAGCATTGCGTAGAGACGGCCGTGTCCGGTGATGATCAGCTATGGAGTTTGGCTGTTCGCCACGATACCAACGATGACCCCCTGGTGGTGACGGGTGGGTCGCAGGGCCATGTGCGCCTGTGGACCGCTGTTACGGAGGTATTGCGAGGTGGGCTTCAAAACAAGGCATCCTCCGCGCCGTTCCTGGTATCGCAGGGTATGGTGGAGCTGCCATCGAGTCATCGTGTGGCCCAAGTAGCCTGGTACGGCTCGTTCATGGCAGCTGCAGCCGGTGATCGTGCCGTGCATGTCTACCGCCTTCGTACAGCCGAGGAAGCTCACAAGAAGCAGCAGCGCCGTCTGAAGCGTGCGCGTGAAAAGGGGGCGGAGACGACCTCGGAAGCGGAGCCCGTGACGTGGCTCACACGCATGGAGTCGTATGTGGTCGTGCGGCCTTCCATTGGACGTTTGCGCAGCTTTGCCTTCCCGCTGGGCGAAGCCACTCGTGCCGATGCACCCGTGCCGATGCTGTGTGCTCTGACGACCAATTCGGCAGAGATTCACACCATTCCCCCGCCGCCGCGCAGCAAGTCAGAAAAGCAAGGCGCCCTGGAGGCGCAGGTGAGTCATGTGTTGGAGCTGCCAGGCCATCGCAGCGATGTGCGAGCCGTGGCCCTGTCGGGCGATGACGCGCTGCTGGCCTCCGTATGTGGCAGTGGACAGCTGAAGATCTGGAATGCCCGCACGGGTCGATGTGTGCGCACACTGCCTGTGTCTGCGTTTGCTTTGTGTGTGACATGGCTACCGGGCGACCGTTATGTGCTGGTGGGTTGCAAGGACGGCACGCTGCACAGCTTTGACATTCCTGCAGGCCTTGCGCTGGAAACGCTCGAAGCGCATGCGGGTCCCATTTGGAGCGTGGATGTGCACCCGAGTGGACTGAGTGCTGTGACAGGCAGCGCGGACAAGGAAGTCAAGTTCTGGGACTTTGAGATGGTGCAGGGCGAGCAAGAGTCGCAGCTATCGCTGGTGCATGTGCGCACGCTGAAACTCACGGACGATGTTCTTTGCACGCGTTTCTCACCGGATGGCCGCCTCCTCGCCGTATCGCTGTTGGACAACACGGTGAAGATCTTTTACACGGACTCGCTCAAGTTTTTCCTTAGCCTCTATGGGCACAAGCTGCCGGTCTTGTCGCTCGATATTTCCGGCGACTCGAAGCTGTGCGTCACATGCAGTGCCGACAAAAACGTGAAGATTTGGGGCTTGGACTTTGGTGACTGCCACCGAAGTCTCTTTGCCCACGACGATTCGGTTATGCAAGTGGCGTTTGAGCATGGGCAGCAAGGAGGTGGATTGATGGGAGGTAAAGAGGGTGCTTCTCACAGGTTCTGGACCGTGGGCAAGGATGCCAAGGTCAAGTACTGGGATGGCGACCGCTTTGTGCACGTCCAAACGATGGAAGGACATCATGGTGAAGTGTGGGCGCTGGCCACTGGGCACCACGGTCGCTTGGTCGTTACAGCTGGTTCAGATCGGAGCATCCGTGTTTGGGAGAAAATGGATGAGCCGCTCTTCCTGGAAGAAGAGCGCGAAAAGGAGCTTGAAAAGATGTACGAAGGTGCGGCGCCCGAACAGGCTGAGGCGCATGATACCCAGGCAGAGGCGGAGGCTGTGTCCAAGCCCACCACAGAGTCGCTCATGGCAGGTGAGCGGGTGATGGAAGCACTCGACACCGCAGATGCAGACTTGGAGCAGCGCGCACAAGCGCAGCGCACTGGCCAGGATCCTACCAGCATACCCATACACCCACTAATCCAGGCGGCCTTTGGTGAGATGGATGAGCCCGATACGCACAAGTACGTGCTGCGTGTCTTGGAGAAGATCCCACCCACCCACCTGGAAGACGCTTTGCTTGTGCTGCCGTTTGACCGCGTGGTGAGCCTATTCCGCTTTATCGATGTGTGGGTGACCAAAGAGTGGAATGTGTCTCTGGCCTCGCGCATCCTGTTTTTCCTCATGCGCACGCACCACACGCAAATTGTGGCCAACCGTGTGATGCGGACCACCTTGGTGCGCTTGCGTTCGCATGTCAAAGACGTACTGGCCAAGCAGAAAACTTTAATCGGCTTCAACCTGGCCGCGTTGCGGTACTTGCAGCAGCAGCACATTGCGCGTCGCACCACCGAGCTGTTCGACAAGCCCGAGGTGAGTCTCGATGAACTCGATGAAGCCTCAGTGCGCCAGCGCATTGAGGAACAGGCCAAGCGTAAACGCAAGTTGGTAGTGCGGTAACTAGATACATGATGGAACTGGGCGTGTGCCAGCATCCACCTCTGCAAAGGATGCCATGAGACGCGACACGGAAATGTGACCACGATGGATGGCCCACACGTCCGTGCCGGGCTTGGGATCAGCCGGGCACATCGCCCGCGCAAGATTGGGACGGAAGGCTAGGTAGGGCCCGCATGGATCCTCATCCTCGTTCTCTTTCGGATGCACACCCAGCGGTTCCACGCGAGTGGGCACATCAGGCATGGACGGGAGGGGGTATAGTTGCACATGCTGGCTCTGCCAAACCTTGGTCCAGTGCACCTCTGGGCGCTGCAGCGACTCACAAATGGGCACATTGATAGAGTAGGCCTGTACCTCGGCATCTTGATCCCATGCTTGCCAGAGTTGAGCGCAGATATGGGTGCTCTGACGAGAAGCTATGCTGGCAAAGTGAGCAAACTCTTCCTTCGTCAGGGGTGGCGCCTCGCGTTGGTCCAGCGTGGGTGGCGCCGTTTTAAAGTGGCAGAAACTAATAGCAATCGACCGAATACCACTCAAGGAGCCAGCCAGTGCGCCTCCAAGCGTACCCGAGGAGACAGAGAACGCGGTGCCTGTGTTGCGCCCAAAGTTCGGGCCAGAGAGAACAAGATCAATGGGTTGATCACTTTGGAACAGTTCGTTGCCCGTAAAAAGACCCACGTTTGTGCATGTCGACGGTGTGCCATCAACCAATACCCACTCCCCCATTTCGCCGCACTCGGTGCGTACCGGACGCCTCTCATGACTCCAGCACTGTTGGGTGTCTGGATGCGAGCCCTGGAAGTTATCGCGAAGGGGATAATAGCTGCGTCAAATCATAGATACATACTACCAGTAGCGCACATGAGCTTGGGATACACTGTAATTGGTGCCACTCCATGATTTCTCTGTCGGTGAGAGTAGCAGTACATACGGGAACTGGGAAGAACAACGCGCACCTGCCACCCCATCTCTACGAGATGCTGGTAGAGCTCCAGAACATAGGGAGATGACTAGTGTTAGAGACGTATACAAACCTTAGAAGGAGGGCCGTCATCGTTCACTAGCAACACATGCGGTGCACGCATAACCATGGTGGGGAGGAACCGATCAGCCACGGGGCTCGCACGAGCCTCACACCGCGATCCCCGCGCGCGCCACGCAGCCTATCCTTGGCCCCCCAACCTGGCTCGCCCTACAGTCTCCCGGCCGAATAGGGCAAACCCTGCCCTGGCTTTCAAAAAAAGCACAGCAGGCCCACCAAAGCTATTGATTGCAATCAAGAGACGAGTCGCATTTTTAGTACGGATGGATAGCTAGACCAAAAGAGGAGTACATAAAAGGACCCAGCGGGATCCCCGGCCCAGGTGCACGAGACAGGCGAGGCCTCGCGCTGCATCCACCAGTTTCATGGACCACATTTTGGATATCCCAAGCCTACGGCAACGCTTAGGCGTGCTTCGACTTGGCCGAGCGGAGACGACGAATGTAGAACTCGAGCTCCTGGCCCTCAAGGATGTAGCCATCAGCGCGACCGGACTGACCAGGACGGCTCGAGATAACGGCGTAAAGGCGACCAGCGGCGAACTGCTGCTCGACGAGAGGGTCCAGCTTAGCATCCTTGCGACGCTCAGCCAGCTTGCGCTCGACGTGGTTGCTCTTCTTCACCTCCTCAGTGGGCTGAGCACCACCAGCACGGCGCTTGGTCACGGGCTGGCCGTAGTGCTTCTCGTAGGCCATACGGAAAGGAGTAGCATCAATCTGGATAACGGCACCCTTCACGAGCGTGTTGGTACGGACAAGCTCGTTGTTCGAGGCGTTGTAAACGACACCCAGGATACGAGTCTTGGCAGTGATGTGCTCCGAGCCCCAGGCGTAGTTGCCGCTGTCGAGACGGAGGGCACGCGACTTGATGTTGCCGCCGCGAACACGCACATCGTGAATGCGCTTAGGGCCAAGACGGGTGTTGGCAGCCTGACGACCGAGCTCAAACTGACGCTTCTTGCGGTAGTAGTTAGGGCGAGCACCGGTGGCCGACCGCTTGTGACGCGAGTCCCGAGTAATACCCATATTGAGTCTGTGCTATGTTAGTATTCCATTCGTGATGCCCATCGGCTTTACTGTCACTCGAAACGTGCTAGATGCGCACAACAAGGCAGCAAAGCCATCACCATTACTCACCTTGACGACGAGTGTTCGAGGGTAGGGCTTGACCCGCAGCGGAAGACAGTTCCTTCCATAGCCACCGATGAGGACACGTGATATACTGTAGTGGGGTCACGTGGAACATGGGAGTGGAGGGTTCAGCATGGGCCAGGCCGCCGCCCGGCAGGCCCGATCTCGCGCCATCCCCACAGATGCAGCATATACAGCATTCATGACAAGCTACCTACAGGCAAGGAAGTGGGTACGACGTGTTGCCCACGGGCATAAACAGATAATCAGTTTTATCCGTGGGCAAGGGTACATCCACATCAACGTAGTTATACATAGGGAACAAAGGAGCATTCAACTCCGGCGTCGAAAGGGTTGCCATTGTTGGAACAACAGGCGCATCCCATTCACCCTCGGAGTGCGAATGAGAGTTGGTATCAGTTGATTCACCTTCCCAGTCCTGCAATGGTGGCGAAAAGGTAGACACCAGGAGGCTCAGGTCGGGTGCTGACGTCTGATTCATCAGGCCATGGGCCGAATCGGGGAATATTTCTTCAGCACTAGGGCCAACCGGTCCTGTGGGATCTTGAACCGAAGTCGTAGCATCGGTGTGGACTCCTTCCCAGTGGCTAGGCAAGTCTTGGGCATGGTCCGCAGGCTCGAATACACTTGTGGATGAGAACAGGGCATTGGATGAATCTGTGTGGATGGACGAGGAGTCTTGTTCAAGAATGTCTTCAAAGGCAATGCTGCTGCCGTTGGACGCTCCAAACGTCGACACAGCCGGTGAACTGCGCTCATCGGCGGATTCACTCCCTTCCCTGTAGGATGCACCCGCTGCTGGGCTAGCTCAATGTCCACAGACATAGGATTGAGAGCCATTGAGCTAGTCGCCTTCACTGCAGGAAGGCGAGTGCAAAGGTCAGAGTGATTTTCCGTCGATTGCGCATTCGCCACCAGGGTCGACGCAGCGGCCGGCGCTGCACTTGCTTGCGCAAAATTGAGCAAAGACCCATACGCTCCATCCACAGCCAATTCATCTTTCTGCTGCTGCAATCCAGCCACAGATGCATTCGTGCTCTGTGGGTTCAAGCCAAGAGCTTCCCCTTTCACTTTCAAGAGCATCGATACGACAGACTCGAGCTGAAGTACTTTTGTATTCAAGTCGCTGATCTTCCCTTCCAACTCCATGCGCTTAGCCGTGGCTATTTGCTCACGTTGTTCACTAGCTTGCTTCTCGGCCCGTAATACAGTCACATCATGCTCGAGTTGGTCGACATAGGCTTTCTTCTTTTCACGCGACACTTGAGCTGATTTACGATTCCTCTGCTGTCGAGCCAGTCTACGCGCCAGCTTCTCTTCCTCAGTTGACCTAGAGCTCTTGTGGGGGTGCATCGAAAGTATGTCATCCTCCGCTGAACGTTTCAAGACCGGTGGCGGTGAGGGTGATGAGGACATCACGCTAGAGCTCGGTGATCCGTGCCTGCCGGACTCGGCACGCACAAGTAACATTGGATCAATAGCTGGAGCACTTGCAACCGACATAGCCAAGGCCTGTTATCACAGCTAGCGTCCTCAGCCACTTGCGCTTACGCCGAGCCGAGCCTGGTTATATAGGCGGGGCGTAACTCGGGTTGGGTGGCGGAGCTGACGTGGAAGCCCCTCGGATAGCACGTGGCTCCACGTGCTCAACACCCCACAAAAGAATGCACGGTTCGACAATGTGCATCAGCAGATTCTCAAAGCCGAGCGCCCAAATCGCGGCATGTTCCGTAGGATGGGGAATAAGCGCAAACAGACCGGCTCCAAGCTTGTCGTAACTGAGGAAGATGATACTTCAAGTGTGGCAACTGCAGAAATCGATGAATATACGGATGTTAGCACCAACCGATCGGAAAGTGAAGTACCCTCATCTGAGGAACCAGACGAAGATGATGATGACGAAGACGATGACGACGACGAAGAAGAAGAAGAAGAAGAAGAAGAAGAAGACGAGGACGAGGACGAAGAAGAGGACGAAGAAGAAGATGAAGAAGAAGACGAAGAAGAAGACGAAGAAGAGGACGAAGAAGAGGATGAGGATGAGGATGAGGACGAGGATGAGGATGATGACAAGGATGAAGTTAGCAAAGATGGCGGCTTGGAAGATGATGAAGATTCTTCCAGTACAAATACGACCATGTACAAACGAGCCACTGTCACCTCGGAACTATCATCTGCCTCCATACGAGAGTCGCGTTTAGAGTCAACAGAGCTGGACAATGCACCTTTGGATCTAGACACAGCGAAGGCCATATTGTCCAATGCGCCGCGTCCTGATCCAATGTCACCATCAGTGGGTGCTGCTTCCATGATTGAACCTGAGCAAATTATTGAAAATCCCTTCTCAGAGCAAGCAAAACTTGGTAAATCCGACTTCCAAAAGGCTAAAAGAGCTCCTACCCTGGTCGCATATACAGAGAAGCATAAGCTCGCTTCTGAAAAAGCGGAACGTATCAATGACACTGAATACGACCTCATTCTAGCGCGTATGGTTGCGCAAAATCGCAAATTGAATCATGATCCGAAAGCGATGCGTCGCTCCGCCTTGGGTATTGGTCAGTTGCGCAAGAGCTTTGAGCGCCTGCAGATGCGCAATCAACCCAAGAGTGAGGCTGAGGCTAATGGTATGGGCTCGGGAAGCAGGGAATTCGGATTGAAATTGGATGACAAGCATGATAGTCAATCCTTGTCCATGGAGGAAGAAGAGGCGAAACACGTTGACTGGGAATTTTGGGGCAGTCTGATCAAAGGTTTGTTGAGGGGTGCTCACAGCAGATTATTCCAATATCCTTGCTACAAGCCCGATAGAGCTTAGCAAAGCCATTTACATGGGCATTCCAGCAGTACTTCGAGGGATGATGTGGCAACTTCTGAGCAGCAGCAAAGATGAAGAGCTCGAAACGCAGTATGCAAAGTATTTGTCGCTTTCATGCCCCCATGAGTCATTGATTCGACGTGATTTAAGTCGTACTTTCCCTGCCCAAGACTATTTCAAGGATGCTAAGGGAGTGGGACAGGAGAGTCTCTACAATGTGGTAAAGGCCTACTCCCTCTTTGATCCAGAGTGTGGCTACTGTCAAGGCATGCAGTTTGTGGTGGGGCCACTGCTGCTCAATATGCCAGATGAGGAAGCATTCAGTACATTCGTGCGGCTCATGCAGAATTACGACTTGCGTGGGCATTTTATCCCAAATATGCCAGCCCTACAGCTGCGACTGTATCAATTTGACAGGCTCCTTGAGGACATGCTCCCAGTCCTTCATAATCATTTTCTGCGCCGGGGAATCCGGAGCAGCATGTATGCCAGCCAATGGTTCATGACATTATTTTCTTACCGTTTCCCTTTGGAAATTGTATATCGTATTCTGGACTCCATCTTTGCAGAAGGTATTGACGCCATGTTCAGGTTTGCTATCGCCTTTTTGGAGAAGAATGAGGAAAATCTGCTTTCTCTCGACTTTGAGAATTGCCTCAACTTCCTCAAGATCAATTTGATTGACGTTTACCGCACTGAAAGCGAAACGGAGCCCATGCTCCGCACCGGAGAGCTGGTTCGAGATGCGTTCCGTGTAAAAATCCCTCAATATATGCTCGAATCATATGCCAATGATTTTTATGAACAGGCTAAAGCAGTCAATGACCGCCAGATTGAAATGGATGCATTGCGCACCGTGAACCGTAACTTACGCTTGAAAGTGCAGGCACTAGAAGATCAACTCAACCAGCTCAACGCAGAGCATGTGAATCTTATTAAGCGCGTTGTTATGGAGAAACTATCACAAGAAGAGATGGCGGAGGAACTCGTGCGCTACAAGGTCATGTATGCCGAAGCGGTCCTCCAAAATGAAAAGCCCTCGTGAAAGCGGAGGCACTGACGTACATAGACCTGTGCCCGACCGAGCCTTGCATAGCAATCCCGAATTTAGTCAGCAACCCTACCCCAGAATGTGGCCGGCTGCGATACACAAAAGACGCGCCTCGGCCCTACACATACAGACCTCTTGTTACGTCATGGACGCCAGCAATGCCAGGGTATTGCACTCAGGCTGGGTTCTGAAGAAGAAGAAGAAGAGAATGCAAGGTACGACTTGACTTGAAAATCTCACAATCTAGGCTACGCCAAGCGCTGGCTCATCATCTTCGAGGATGGCGTGTTGTCCTACTCCATGGACCCCGAGAGCAAATCTCGTGGTGCCATTGATGTGCCGCACGCCAGTGTCAGCTCAGATATTCGTCATGGTATGATACATTCTTGACAATGGACTAACGCCCAGGTACTATTCATGTGGACAGTGGTGCCAGTGTATTCCGTATGTATTTTCACAAGAGCGTCTCTAACCTGGCTAGATTTGAGAATGCTTAAGAACAATGACTTTATGGTATGGAGGAATGAACTCCGTAAGTTCCTGCATCAATGGGTGGGTGAAGGCACTGCGCCTGCCAATATGATGAATGCTACGGTAGCATCCCCAGCGAGTGGAATGTCTCTTGCCAACATGGATCAAGCAGATGACCTGTTGAATTCATCCATTCAATCTCTTTCTACGCTCAATGCATCAAAAAACTCGCTAGATATCAAGAATGTCATTGTTGCTCTCAAACAGCTCCAGGAGCAACACGCTCATATCCGTCAGCAACTCTCCCGTCGACCTCGTGAGGGTATATCGCGAAGTGGAACGCCCGCCCATGCCGGATTCCTCTCGCCGCCCTCACCTGGTCGTGATCATTTGATGGCAACGGGCATGGCGCTCCGGGGTGTGACTGGATCAGCATCCCCCTCGTTCATGAATGACGATGGCGACTATGACTTTTACGACGCCGAAGATATGATGGACGGAGTCGAATACGAGATGCGTGGAGACGACGAAGAGCAAGTGGATATTGTGTACGATGACGATGACGATGACGATGATGAAAGGGCTGTGGAAGCTACAGCCGACGTCGCTCAAAGCACGAACGATGCCCCCGTGCCGTCCCGGCGTGCCGTTGTGTATCGAACAGAGCTTCCCGCCCCCGTCACAGGTGAAGAACTGTCACTCTTTTCGATATTGAAGAAAAATGTGGGCAAAGACTTGTCCACCATCTCATTTCCTGTGACATTCAACTGTCCTCTTTCTTTGTTGCAAGCGGTGGCCGAGGAATACGAGTATGCACCCAGCCTGCTGGAACGTGCAGCGAAATCTTCGGACAGCGTAGAGCGTATGCAGTTGGTGGGTGCTTTTGCCATCAGCAGTTATGCTTCCACGTCTCAGCGCACAACTCGCAAACCTTTCAATCCTCTTCTCGGTGAAACATTTGAATGTGTGCGAGCGGATCGAGATATGCACTTTATTGCTGAGAAGGTGGTACACCGCCCACCTGTGGTGGCTTCCTACTGTTTCGGTAAAGGCTGGAAGGTGTCTGCAGCCACCTCTGTGAAGAATAAGTTCTGGGGCAAATCGCTAGAGCTCATTGCGGAAGGCGCTCAAGTTGTGGAACTCGATTCGGGCGACCAATACAGCATTACCAAGCCCAGTTCGTTCATAAGGAACCTGCTCGCTGGAAACAAGTATCTTGAACACGTTGGTGAGATGGTGATCACCAATGTACGCACCAATGAGCGTCTTGTCATTCATTTCAAAGAGGGCACCATGTTTGGTGGCCCTGCGAACCGCAACCACATCGAGGGTACCATGTATGACCCCAACAACAGTCCTATGGGTACCATTAAGGGCAAATGGGATGAGCAAGTGGCCCGTGTCATGGGAAAAGACCACTTGCAGGTGCTATGGGAGGTAGAGCCTTTGCCCGCGAACCCGACCCGGTACTATGGTTTCACCCGATTCGCCATCTCGCTCAATGAGATTACCGATGATATTAAAGAAATCATTCCGCCCACTGACACTCGTTTGCGCCCTGACCAACGGGCACTCGAAAAAGGAGATGCCGATGAAGCTGAAGAGCTGAAACTGAAACTGGAGAACGAGCAACGTGAGCGCCGCAAACAGCTGGAAGAGTCAGGGCAAACCTATCAGCCGCAATGGTTCCGACCTGGTTCTGGTACTCTCGAGTGGGTATATGGTGCCCCCGATGGGAAAGAGTACTTCCAAGAGCGCAAGAACGTGGAGCAAGGACAGTCGACGTGGAACGTGCCAAACGCACACATCTTCGGGTCTTGAAGCCGTAGAGTTTCCCATTTTACGGATATACCGACTAAGCTCTACAACAACGGGCCGGTTAGCACAATTGGTAGTGTGTCTGACTACGATGGGATCTTCCCAGTTATCAGGAGGTTGCGGGTTCGAGCCCCGTGCTGGTCACTCTTTTTCCTGGGTGGAACAGGGTCTTTTTTTTCCCACCCAACCAGTCTCCACCTCGTAAATGGAATAGGCCCATTTTTGCCAAACATTCAGCGAGTGTACTTTACCCGTAGCGCTCTATGTACGTCCCATCAGCGAGACCGCAGGGGCTCAAACAAGTCGTGTAGCAGACAATCGTTAATGTTGTCCCAATCCAGTTCGTGAGGCGACTCATTCTCATAGAAGGCTCGCGATGCATGCAGGAAAAATGGCACTAGTGCCGACAACGATCGCGCCCGCGACATTTGAAGCATGGGCCGACGCTGCTGTGCCATGGTCAGCACGCCGTGCCCCTCGGTGTCGAAATCGGGGTGGTCCTGCGTGATGAGCTCTCCAAGGGAGTCCAGCAGGGATTCAGGGGCCCAACTTGCCGAGGTCCGAAGGGCATCTGGCGTATCTGTGATGAGAAGCCACTGGTGAATTTGAAAGTCCACCGTCTGCAACGTGATGAGAAAGTCTGCGAGTTTGGCCACACTGAACAAAAGGTGCAGCTTGTCTGAGTTCTCCCTCGGCAGTTGCGCCTTGGCATCGACCAAGATGCGCAAGACTTCTGTGAGGATAATCGGCCAGAACCCTGTTAGGTGCTGCGAGTCAAACCGGCACAATAGCACGCGCATGAACAGATACAGTTCAGCGTGCACGAGATCCGCTGGACTCGAGCGAAGAATTTCCACCACTTTTTCTTGCATCTGGGGCAATTGTGCCAAGAACGCATGGCGCTTCTCAGCATAAACGACGTACGAGAGTCGCCGGATCGCATATACGCGGGCCTGGAGATCCGACTCTCGGCTCGTAAAGAGATTCGCGGAAGGTGCAGGAACGATACGTCCCAGAATATCACTTAGGCGCTCGCGCTCGGCCTCCAGTAGCGCCACCACCATGGGTGCCCACTGACGACCCATCTGGGGCGACTGAGCAAAGAATTTGGGATCCATGAACGTGTCCAGCACCGGTGCACGCCACGTCTTACTCGAGTGCGGAACCCGACTCACATGGGCCAGCGTATCGAGTACGAGCGGCTCCAACTCTCCGCCACGCGAACGTGCCTTGAAGCCAGGGGCAATGACATAGTATACCAAACTCGTGCACAGCGCTGTGCTCTTGTCGTTATCGATCATCAGTGGTCCCAGCGCCAGCACGACCTGCGCACCCAAATACTGCACAACCGCGGCTGGTGCTGGGGCACCTGGCCCCTCCAAGCTGCCCTCCTCTCGCTCACTGAGCGCTGACATGGAGTCACTGTCTTTGTTGGTGGAGGACACATCCAATGCGCGGGCGTACAACGTGATGACCAGTTCATAGAGCCGCGCGAACGCGTCTTGAATGTCTCGTCGCATCCTGGCATCCTCAAAAGCGCGAGTCTGTGCCAACTTGGTGCCGGTCACCGTGATGAGGCGCAATGCATCAAACGCAAACGCCTTGTGCCCCGACGTACTGACACTCTTAACCAGCATGGCCAGGACCGGCCACACATGAGCCAGCGATTCGGCATCGAGTTGGGTCGCATACATCTCCAAAAAGCGGAACAAGATCGATTCACTCACCAGCCCTTGCCGCGGTGTGCGCTTGCCCCGGTCTGCCATTGGCATACGCGCGGCAATAGAGTTGCAAAGCGAAGTAAAGATAATTTGGGCGCTGCCAGCCAGGGCCTCCAGCAGTTGAATGGTGTCTCGGTGAACGCGCTCGACGGTCAAATACGACGCGCGCATACTGCTGCCCCACCAATGCTCCACGAGCGCGTCCAGTGTGGCTTCGGTCTGCAGACCGTAGAAGCGCCCCAGTGCTGCAAAACTGCGGGCCAGCACCGAGTCCAAGTGTGCATCGGCACGCGCAGCCACCCAGACATACATCAATCTCTGCACCACCTCGGCTGCTGGGCGCAGCATGGGCGATGACATGTGCTGCGAGGCAGGCACAGCGCCGCTGTCACTGAGGAACACACTGGATATGTTGCCCAAAAAGCTCCCTGTCGACTCCCCGGGGCGTGTGCCGCGCTCCGACTCAATGAGGTGCCGAGAAGAGAGTGCTTGAACGAGCGTATGTTCTAAAAGGGAGATCATTTGGTTGATCTCCAGTGCTGTGCCTGGTACCCGCTTGATATCCATGTGGGTGGCCGGCCGCATAGCGACTAGATGCGCGGCCTCGCTCTGGGGTGTGGCTTCCATCAACATGCTCTGCACACACGCACAAAGGGGCAACATGAATTCATCGACGGCATGGCGCGCAAGCGGCAGGAGAGTGTGGGCCAAGTCGGTCCACGCAAAGAACAATGTGTCCGACGAGGTCGACGTCAGACCCCGGCGAATCAGGTCCAGGAACTGGGCACTGGCCTCCTCACTGAGGGGCACTTCACTGTGCTGCACGAACAACACCTCCCGCAACGTTCGCAGCACCATGATCTGCGCATCCGAATCGGCACGGTGCATCGCTAGCAACAATACCTCGATGAGGGCATTTTCCACATCCACGCACCAGGCCGTCGAGGGCTCCATAGCCAACATGAGACGAAGGATTTCGAGGCACAGCGACGTAGTGGTCGACGTGAAATGCTCTGCGTCCCTGGGCAGCGAGCGCAAAAGCACGAGCAAATAGTTTTTTAGCCCATCCGCCAGCGGCAGCGTTGGGTCCATACCGTAGCGTTCCACCTCGGTGTCCCACGTGTAGGTGGCCTCCTGTGCAGCGCGCAGAACCCGTGTGCCTGCCACAGAGATGAGCGACGCCAATGTAGCTAGGTAGTAATCCGTGTACGCTTGATCAAAGGGCGCTGTGTATACATACGCGGGAATCGCTCGGCCCGCTACTGTCACGGGCTGCCACTGGCGCTCGGCCTCCACACGGACCAGGTGGTCCATCAGCATAATCAGCAACGCATTGTACCTTGACACATAAGCACAGAGCCACAACTCGCTCTCATGCTTTTCCGTCGTGTCATGCGAGCGAAGACGGTCGAGAATGAGAAACAGGCATGCCTCCATCTGCGAGCAAGCACGCTCGTGCAAGCGCCAGACTGTACCTAGCGCACTCATAACGCGCTGGCGCACTGGACCCGACTGCGCCAGGTGCGTGCATAGCAGCGTCGTGGCATAATCGTCTGCTGCCCATGGGCACACGTCGACAAACAAAGCCACAGCGTCCTCGTGGTGCCGGAAAGCGTCTGGCTGCAGGTAGGTCAGCAGCTGGCTCATCACCACGTCCAAATGCTCGTGCCTCGAAACGTCGATGACAAAGTCCAGCGACGGAGATGCGCTCAATTGAAGGGCCATGCGCAGAATGTCATGCACTTCCTCGAACGTCGTCGCCTCAGCCATCGCGTGAAACAGCGGCGCATTCCAGGACGCTAGCGATAGCACTTTGCGTGTCTCCGAGTCCGCTTGTGCCGCGTCCAGGAGAGCCACGAGGTGGTTCACGACCGCACACGCGGTGCGAACAAAGCGCTGCCGATGTGCCGCGTCCCAAGATACATTTGAGGCCAGCTGCAGTGCCACACGAAGAAGCGTATCAAGCAGTCCTGTCAAGCTCGCGGGGTCCTGCAAGGTTCGCGGATGCTCAGGGGGCGTCTCCCCGAACCACTGGCGCGCCGGTTCATGCAGCGATATGATAAGATCAGAGGTAGCATGGGGCCGGAGCGATCTCTCATCCAGGCGCTGCACCATGTCTTGCATAAGTTCGAGAACGGCAACGGCAAGAGCGCCCGGCACCTTGTCTGTGGTCATTTCGTCCTGGAGCTGCGCCGCAAAGGCCATACAAAGGATGGGTAGGTATACCGTCTTCGCATCTTCGTCATGCGGCTCAAACGACGACAGAATGTGCCGGAAAAGCCCCACACGATCGAGGTCGATACGGCCTTGCACCTGGTCGATCACCGCTTGATATAGCTGTTGGTAGAGCACATGCGCATCCAGCGCTTCAAAGAGGGTCTGAGCCGTAGGGTATACGTCGTCCTTCGCCGCTACGTCACGCTGCTGCAGCGCGGCAAACACGTCGAGGACCATGGCACTCAGCAGCGGTTGCGCAATGGAGCGCTTGTCCATGAGCGACACGAGCACCTTCCATGGGCGCTGCACTTCTGTGTCACACTTCATAGCATCCTTCAGCGCTTGCTTGACACTCTCCAGCGCATGCTCGCAAAAGTAGGCCTGCTGCGCCTCGTCCGTATCAGAGGAGCTTAAAAGCCACGCATACAAGCGGCGATTCAAGCTAATGTCTCGGCGTAACACCGTTCCCAAAGCAGCATCCACGAGCGAAGTGCGCTGCGACGGCGTAAGAGCCGCGTACATAGGCGAGGTCAGGGACATGTGCTGGACCAAAAAGTCGAAGGCTTGGCGCCGTACCAGCAGAGTTTGATCCCGCAACGTTCGGGCGATGGCACCGCTGAGCAGCGACACATGCAGATGTTCCAGAGGCGGCGATGAAGGCTCACCCATGCGGGGCATACGGCGCGCCAGGTAATGAAACGCGCAAAGTCGCACACTGGGCGTCATCATCATGACATGCCACATGGTCTGCAAGAAAAAGGGAAGCTGCACACTGTGCGACAACTGGTCCAGAAGCGATACCACACGGTCAAAAAACTCACTGGACTCCTCCTCCAGGCCAGGAAGCAGCGACAGAAGCATGGCGCGCGTCACTGGACGCAAATCAACACTCAGAGGCAAGTAGTACGTTTCATACAGGCCCAACACCACCGGCTTGATGGAGGTCGCAGCATGGGGAAAGAAGGGCAGCAAGCCGGGCGACCATACAGGCAGGTCGCGCCGAAGCCCGTCGACACCCAGGACCGAAAAAATATGCGTATACACTTCGAGAGCGCGTGCATGCACGCCTGAAGGAAGCGCTGGATTGAGGCACTGAGACAAGCGCTTGGCCACAATCAGCTTGTGGGGAATCACATTGTACTTGGGGGCGGCCTGCAGCGTCTTGAGCAGGCGCCCGAGGAACGAGATAAAGTCTGCCCACTCGGCTACACTGTCAAACTTGGCCAAAGCCTTTTCCACGTTGCTTTGGTGCCGCTTAAAGGCACTGTCTTGGTACAAGGCTGTGTGTAAACCTCGACTCGCACGTACCTTTTTCGCTCTGCTCGGCCCATCTCTTTTGCTCCTTCCTAGCGGCCGAGCTCCGCCATATATCACTGGAATCTGTATCCTCCGCACTGGACGTGGCATGCGTAGCGACTTGGCGCGTCACAAGCGTATCCGGGCGAAACGCCATCGCGTCAGTGCGCTGCTCCAAGTGCGTGGCGCAACGACAGGCACGGCCGGCCCAGGTGGAGATCGCTTATATAAGATGCATGAGCGCCACGGCCACCCGCGTCACCGATCCCCACGCCGCACGGTCGTGGCTGTCATGTCACGCTCGCAGCGTTCGCGCCCAGCGACGCTCTATGGGAAGAGTGGCATAGATGTACAAGAACCTCTGCCAAGACCATCGAGAAAGCCGGTGCCGAGCGACTCGAATGGCGAGGACAAAGTGCGCAACCGCTTGTCGATGCGGTACGCGTCGTCGTCGATCATGCCCGCGGTTTCCTTCATGAGCGGGTTGGATCATCTTGCGCCGGTCGCTGGAGGCGCTAGTAGGTCACCTTTGCCGCCTATGTCAGAGGAGGCGCCGCCCGTGCCGCCTGTGCCCGCGATGGTATCGGCGCCTCATGGCCTGTCGCCTGTAGCGACGAGGTTGCCTGTCCCAACATTGCATCCGAGCCAGGCGGTAGAGTCATGGGAAGCGCATGATGTGCCAGGTGTGAGCTCTGACACTTTCGCAGCCGAAAACTTTGATCCCAGTTTGTTTGTGTCGCAACAGGTACAGCAGCAAAGCGAGACCGGACTGCAAAATTTGCGCGCTACCCTGGGAAAAATTCAGACGACGACCCAACAGCAACTCAAAGAGCAGGTCTTCAAGAACTACTCAGAGTTCATCATTATTAGTCGAGAAATTGCAACGTTTGAGAACGACATGCTCGAGTTTAAGGAGCTTCTGAGCGAGTGGAAGGCCCTGCCGCACCAACTGCAGATCGAGGACCCGCTAGGCGAGGGGATGTGGGACAATGAGTCGTCCCTGCGCGCCATGCGTAAGGGCCAGCGGAATAGCACTGTGGATTTGGAACAAATCTACAAGGCCCAACTGACGTCGTTGTGGGAGAATATTGAGGGCTCTCAAAAATTCGTGCCGATCGTTCCAGGTCGTCATTTGATCGCCGAGACTAGCCAGTTTGTCGAGGTGAATGCGGCTACGTACAAGCCCAAGCAGGCTGTCGCACTGTTTCTTCTAGATGACCTGCTGCTCATCGCCGTGCAGCGAAAGCGGCCGTACGGAAGCCGTGTGCACCTCGTGGCCGAGCGCTGCTTCAACTTGTCCGAAATTGTTGTGGTCGATCTGAAAGATACCAAAGATGTGCGTCATGCTCTCAAGATCAAGCACGGCAAAGAGTCGTTTGTCTACCGCACGGAGCGCTCGCAAGACAAGCGCGCTTTATTGCGCGCTTTTCGTGGTGTGGGCGAAGCGCTGGCCGCTCGGCTGAAGAAAGAGCGTAAGCAGCGCGCCATGGTCAAGCGCACAGAGGAGGGCATGCTTGGCGACGCGATGGACCCCACGAGCCAGGACTTGGGCCTGGCAGAAAAGGCCGCGTCGCCTGCCCCGTCCCAGGACGACCTTGCGACACTGGGCCCATGGCTCAACGGCGTCATTGATGCCCTAGCCGTGCATATTGCGCTGCGCGAGTGGGAAGAGGCTGTGGCGCTGGTAGAAGAGGGCAAGCAGCGCCTGACCTCGCGGCCTGTGTCGGAGGGATCGCTGTACTTGCTCGTGGAGAAATTCAATGGGTGCGCTTCGGACCTGGTCAGTGCGATCAGCGCAGAGCTCGTGTCCCCGTACCAGCGCAAGAGCATGGTCGTACGCAATGCTGGTCTGCTTGTGCGCCTTGATAAGGGACGTGAAGCTCGTGACCTGCTGTTGGAGGCCCGCTCAGCGCTGCTGCAGCGGCGGATGCGACAAATCAAGTACGAAGGCGATGTGAGCTTGTACATTTCGGAACTGGCCATGCTCTACTTTACTCTGATCAAAAATACAGGCGATTGGTACATGGCCGCATTTAAAGATTACAAAATGGCTTCAGGTATGTATTCTAGGCTCACATCAGGCTTTGTACAGTGGGCCTCTGACCAGGTGTGCGCCTATGCCGACACGTTCCGGCGCCAAGTCTTTGGCGTGGACCAGGACCCTCGCGTTGTACAAGAGGCCATCGATATTACACGCAGCTGTGCACAGATCCTTAACGATGTGGGTTTGGGCCTTGGCTTCATGTTGGAGTACGTGCTTGACACTTACGCAGCGACTTGCTCAAGCCGGGCGATGCAGCCACAGCGCCGCCTCCTGCGGTGATGGTTACACAGACCGAAGCTTTGCTGGCCCACCGAGAGCGGCGGCCGTACGAGTGGCATAGTGAGCCGCCTGAGTAGATAGGATCTTATACCGCAGTTTCGAGGCGTTGTCGTCGACGAGCGTCCTCGAGGTTCATCTTTGCATTCTCCAGCGTATCGATCGTGTGCTGCATACGCATCTGCTTCTTGTCCGATAGACTCGAGATCGATCCGAGAATGAACGATTTGCCGTCGTCATCATCGTCGCCATCATCGTCATCAGGCGCCGGCTTGCGCCTCACGGGGTACGGCAGTGGCAAGTCACGAATGATCTTGAATGAATCAGCATTGCCCAAGTGCTCGTTCTCCAAACGGATAAAGTTCCATTGCCAGCGACGGAGCATTTCCAGCAACGCTGCTAGGAACGACCGCAGCGCCAAGCTTCCAGGCCCGCCAAACAAGTAAATGATCCATATAAAGCGAATAAACACATTGGTCACCATCGCCACGTAGTACATGGGCCAAATATCGTCAAAGGCCAGATGCGAACGAAGCAGCGGGTAATGTGCATTCGATCGAAGCAGGTTCCAGTCCATGATCAGGTCCCAGCTGCTAGTGAACACAGAGTTAATCGTGGCGAACAAGATCCATAGCGCAAACGCTGCCGTTCCCTGCGAGCCGTTGTGCCGATAATGGAAGTAGAAGAAAATGTTCAGGATCGACGACGCATACTTGGCCGCATTTACCAGGTGGATACGCACCATACGGTGACTGTCCACGTAACGGCGGAAGCACTGCGTGAAACGCAAAAAGGCAGGGATCGCACCAAGCACGGGCACCCACCAGCTGGCAGAGGTGCTGCACTGCGACGGCACGGTCCAGTCGTTTTGATACTCACAGCCAAGCAGCCACAAATTCATCATCGTGTAGCTCAAGCTGTTCAGCTCATCGCCAAGGAAAAAGTCGCGGAACTCGACGCTGGTCAGCACACCCCCATTGCCCACGCGCGCCAGTGAGCGGAGGAACCACATGCGCGACGACTTGTGCAGAATGGGCAGCGGATTGGCCACCAGAATGACCACCACCACGATCCATACGAGCGGCCAGGCCAACGGAGAAATCAAAGGGTTGGTAGGGGCCGTCGAGAAGGTGATGTAGAAACAAATCGAAAGAAGCATGAGCAGCAAGGCGGGCAGCTCAAAGTATTGCCACGGTTCCAGCGCATTGCCCGCATCGAGCTCAAAGATGAAAACCGAGTTGATCCTCACACGCTGCCACGCAATCAGGTTCAGACCAAACATGAGCGCAAACAGCGTCGGCAGGAACTCCATGCCATAAACAATGAGCAGTTGCGACCACTGCGGCAACACATGTTGTACACGGTCCTGCATGGCGTAGCGCAAGCCGTCAACCGTGAGACACAGGGCAATGCCCATGAATACACCCGTGCGATAAGCGCTGGTGTAGTGGGACGTCACATGGGTCATCAATGTCTGTGGTACACCCTCGCGAAGGACATTGCGCGCACGTTTCTTGTCGCCATGCTCAAAGTAGCCCGCAAAGATCTCCTCCAACGCCTCTAGCATCTTGGGCACGGCTTGCGACTGCACGAGTGGTGTGTGCGCCACGCGCTCATCGTAATACTTGTGCATCATTTGAGATTGCATCGTCTTATCGAACTTTTTCAAGATCTTGATGAAGCCGTTGCGATTGAGGATGCGGTAGTTGTTCAGAATCTCCAGTGCACGGAAGTTTTCCATGACGGCTTTGCGGAGCTTCTTGTGCGCTGCTTTGTATTCCACAGGGTCGTGCACATGCGTCGAAGGCGCAGGCGATGAAGCCCGCAGCTCGTTGATGTGCAGGTTTTGGACATGTTCCATAACCTCAGCGCGGCGCTTATCACCAGCATCGTCATCGCTGGATGACACCTCGTTGGGATGTTGCGGCTGCCGGTTCTGTGTGCTGAGTTTCAGCCGGTTTATCTCGTCACTATCCAAGCCACGCGGCACCTTGGACAAAAGGCGCTGCAGGCCCAGCTGCCCGCTGGGGATCTTCTTGGTCTTGGCCTTAAACTCGCGCCGATGCTCCGCAAGCTCTAGAAGCTGTTCGAAAAGCGTCGACAAACGCTCGGTGGCTTCGTGCTCACGTTCCAAGTAAAATTGAATGATGCGTTCCACCTCATTGTCCAGAGCCAGGAAGAACTTTTGCTCCTCCTCATCAAACAGCTGCGCAATCATATCCGTGGCGGACATGTTGGGGAACCCTGCATATGAGAACAAAGATACGTACGGTCCGCCTGGGGGACCACCCAGGTCGACGAATGGCGTCTCAGTGGGCCGCCTTCGCCAGTGGATACGCCACTGACATTTTCGCCGCCCATTTCTTCGTCGTCGTCCATGCGCTCCGGCTCGTTGGTTGGCTTCCCAAAAAAGAGATGATACGGCGGCTCAGCCTCAGTGTCCCTGCTCTCGTCCAAGAGACCCAGGCCAGTTCCCTTCAGTGTCACATGGGGCACCGTCAACGGGTCGCCTTGATTTCGTGTAGTAGCGCCGTAGCCACCATCCTGACGAGATCCCCGCAAGAAAAAGCGCGTTTTGCTTCGCTCTAGAAGCCGAGTAGCAGAGTTTTGGACAGAGTGGGCGCCACTAGATTGGGCTTCGCTCTGTTCGAGGGCCTCGCGCACGGCGCGGTGCTCGGCCACGCGTTTGATGAGCTTTTTCAAGCCGCGGTAGTTGATATAAGCTCGTCTCCATTCATCCACCGCATTCTCTTCGAGATAGCGCGCACTAGGCGTGGTAAGCCAAAGCTCATACGTACAATTTCATGGCGAGGGGCACGAGCGACGGCCATCGCCGCTAGTGCACGTGCCACGTGCTCATGCTACCGAGATCCAGGGTCGATCCGCAGAGGAGGAAGGCAGCTAGGTGGGCACGCCCGACGTTTCGTTTATGCGTGAACAGTGGCCCCTATGGGATATGTAACAATCACTTAGTACTATAGCCGTCCAAGAATGTATCACAATGTTTTGGCTCTAAACCGTCATCGCCGAAGCGTACAGCCTAGATTCCTATATTGCGAGGTTGCTCTCGTCCCCGACGAGGACCATAGGCCCTCTTGGCACCCATGCCGCTGTGAAAAATCGGTTGGGTGTGGCTCAGGGCTATGTGTCAGTAGACCCCCCCACGTACACTTGCGTTTTTGATCAAGAGGCGAAGAAGGGCCGTGGCCGCGGTTGGCATCATAGTCACGTGGTTTTTGACCGCCGCGTGCTGGCGCTCGTCCGCTCTTCGCACGTTGCAGCATGTGGCCGGAGAGGTTCATGGGGCCGGCGCGCACACTTCTGCGTGTGCCAGCCGCTCTCTCGCTCCCTGCGTGTGCATCATTGCACACTAGTGCACCCTTATGCGAGAGTAAGCGCAAGCGCGCCTCGCGTCTGCGCCGCCAGCAGAATCTGGCGCAGCGCGACATTAAGCAGCGCCTCTTCGACATGTCGAAGCCGGATCCTGTATTGGCCCACCAACTGAATGAGGAGGGTGAGCAATACTGGAAGCATTCTGAGCTCTCTAAGCTGATTCTCTCTAAAGAGGAAGTGTGGGGCTTCCAGGAAGACCGCCGTGGCCAACTGCAAGCTGTGGAGCCTGTGGCGCGCCCGGAGGACAAAGACATGGATGCGACTGTGGCGCAGTATGGCGGACCGCGTCGTCTGAATTTCGGTCTCAATGTGAACGACCGTCGTACCCTCTTCCAGTCTTT
Organism: Malassezia equina; assembly: GCA_029542865.1. Taxonomy (NCBI): domain Eukaryota; kingdom Fungi; phylum Basidiomycota; class Malasseziomycetes; order Malasseziales; family Malasseziaceae; genus Malassezia; species Malassezia equina. Next base: position 386,175 of record CP119900.1, read on the forward strand.
GCCGCGCGTCATGGCCACCGATCGCGCGATGGACCTGGCCGATACGTCGCTGAGTCAGGAGGGCCCTGACGCTCTGGCCAAGGATCTCGAGGAGCTGGAGGCGGAGCAGGCGCAGAGTGCCGAGACACTCTCGCGCATCCTGGATCTGCGCAATGCCAGCGGCAAGGGCATTCAGGTGGAAAACACGCGGCGCATCATTGCGCACTTTGGCCGCCCAACAGAGAGTGGTGGCCTCGATACCGGCTCGCCTGAGGTGCAGGCCGCCCTGCTGACGTACCGCATTCGAAACCTGGCTGAGCACCTGCTAAGTGCACGCCACGACAACAGCAACCGCCGCTCGATGCGGCGGCTCGTTCATCTGCGCGCCAAGGTGCTGCGCTACCTGAAATCGCGCGACCCCATTCGCTACCAGAGCTTCCTACCGCGCATTGGCGTCGAAGCGCGGGCGGTTGAGGGCGAAGTGGTCGTGCCCGGCAAGCCGAAAATCAAGCGCATGTAGTCTTAGTCGATGCTACGGGGCAGCCATCCGACATGCCACTCCCCCAGGGCGCGGCGGCTGTGTGGATAGATCTGTGAACTGGCGTGCAGTATCTCCGCCACCTCATTACAGGCATCGTGCGGGAAGAGCAACGTGCTGTGCGGGACGAGGGGTGCCGCTGGTGCCATGCGGAACAAAACTTTGCATGCATGGTACAGAGGCTGCCCGGGTATCTGAAGATCGAGCAGCGGCTGGAATAGCCACAACAGCAGGCGAGGACGCACATCATCGCCATCAGCCTCGCTGAGGAGGAAATGGTGCACGGCCTGGCGCTCCGTTTGCTCCAGCATGTACTGACTCAATACCTGGCCTAGCAAGCCAGAAGGCCGCTCACAGCCGCCCGGTACGACGCGGAACGGAAACCACTGCAGTACCACAGGCGCTGGCCCCAGTGGATCGAGAGCGGCGCCCAACGTTGTACCGCAAGTGCAGCATGCAAAGGGAAAAGAGGGATGCTGTGGGTTAGTGTTCCGCTCCGCGTGACTAGCGAACCCATAGCTGGTGGCCGCAGCGTATAGGGGCGAATAGATCTAGGACTCGTAGTATCAGCCAAAGTGCCGGGCACTGCATGCGCCGTCCTGAGGCCAGCGCATGCCACGGTGGGTATCGCGTGATGGCTTTCTGCTAGCCCGTCTGACGTGCCACGTTGAACGTACCTCCCAACAAGTGCTTTGTTTCGCCGGCGAAACATGCACAACGCCCGGCTCCAAGTGCGCACTGGACGTCTTCACCAGGAAGCTGCCGACCCATACCTCGTTGGCGGCAGGTAGACGCGCAGTGCCTACGCTTTCGCGCCCGCGTGTCACGCTTATATTCAGTCGCTGGTCACCATGGCACATCCACGCATCCACCAGTTCTTCCCAACTGGCCGAAGGAAGCGCGCGAACGTCCGCGCGCGTAGGAAAGCGAACGAGCGAAGCCAAGCAGTGCGCGCATTGCAGGGTATCGAGTGTGCGCCACTGCTGCAGCCAGGACGCACTAAACACGGCGCGCGGCGACTGTGGCTCCACAGGAATCGTCACCTCAAACCCGTCCTGGAACGGCGCGGTGTACACGCCGGGAACCAGCGGCCATGGGACATGTACCTGGAACTGTGCTAGCTGAGGATGCTCCATAGCCACACACCGCACGCCGTCGTCCGCAGAGGTAACGCGACACACAAGGTCAGCGTTTAATGACTGCGCAGGGTCCGTCAGCACAAACACAGACACGCGGTGGATGTGACGTTGGTACTCGAGCGCCACACTCGCCTCCATGGTATCCGCGCGCGTGCGCGGAACAAAGGCGCTATCGGGCGCTTCAGGTGACCGCGCGCGTTTTTGAGCCACCGGCGCCTGCATGGTGGGCCATGCAGCGATCCTACACGAAACTACCGGCGCCCTCCGCGATCGACTCACGTGCCAACATGTCTAGGACCTCGAGGTCCCAGCCGCTTGGCTCCCCGACGGCCTCCTTGGTAGGCGGCGTTAAAGCGCGTGCCAAGGCAAACCATTCGTCCGCGGGTGCCTGTGATACATAGGCCTGCAAAGGTGCGAGCCAGGTATCCCACACGAGACGTAGCACTGTCTCAACAGGCTCAGCGAGGCCCGTGCCCGTAGGAGCCAGCGCAAAAATAGCATCCATATCTTGCAGCGCGGTACACAGGCGCGCCTGCACATCACTGGTCTGAAGAAGCTGGATCATATCGTTACGCACACGCTCACAAAGAGCCCATGAGCGGTAAAGGGGGTATGTGAGGGCGCGACGATAGCTGGCGCGCAGCACCGCATCTATCGGCGCAGAGGGATCGACGAAGCATGCGATGGAGCGGCACAACTTGCAAAGTGTCCAAGCCGACTCGGGCGACGCATCGTTGTACGATACATGCAGCTCATACACGTAGGCGAACAAGAGCTGCACGAGGAATGCGTGCGCCGCTGCCTGCGGAGGCACCGAACGTTGGGCAGGCACCGACGACGACGGCGCACAGGCATCGGTGAGAATGCGGGGCGTGACTTGTATCACACCGGCCACATCACCGTCTAGATCAACGACATTGTCCAGGTAAATGCCCTCGTCGAACTTGTCCGTCTCCAAGGCCTCTGCACGCGCCTCACGCTCGTTCGCTGGCATGTGGGTGGGATCTTCCACGTCAAGAAAAGGCACTTGGCCCCCACGCGTGAGCGCCACATAGTCGTCCGGCAAGGGATCTGTTTGACCAAATCCGTACGCATGCGCTGCGGGCGCGCGCGCAGCATCGCGCTCCATTTGTGCTTGCTCTTCGTCGGAAAAAAGCTGAGGCCGCAAGCGATCCAGATCCGGAAAGACTTGGCCATATTCGCTCTTGGTCAATCGCACATGTAGGACATGTGCATGGGTATCATAGGTGCATGCAGACGTAGTACTGCCGTCGGACAGCGCAATGCAGTCGTGCAGTGTAACGACCGGGTAAGGAAGACGGAGACTGCGGTGAGAACGAGCTACGCACGGAAGGTACAGAGGCTCGATAAAGCAGCCAAATGTGGTGCCCTCGGCGGCTACACGAGCTGCGTTGGCCGTGGCCTGGTCTGTATGTACATGCACCGTGACGCACGCCTCGTTTTGCGTCACTTCAAAGGCCGGCGTAGGCAGCTGCATCGAGGGTCGCCACCAAGACGTGGAGGTCGAGTCTTGCCACCATGGACGAAGCCGCGCTCCGTGCGATGCTGCCGCAAGGCTTTGGGCAGTTGGGCGGCCATCCTACCACGTATGCAGTGGATTGTGAGCGCGCAGATGATGAGGGAGAGTTTGCGGACGACGACGAGTTCGAGGATGACGATGAGGAGCCAGAAGGTACGCCCCAGCAGGCGCAGCCCAGCGAAGCGGCGGCCAAGGAGGAAGTGCCCGAATGGCCGCGTGAGCCTGTACCTGCCGAGTGTAGCAAGGCAGACTCGGCGGAAGTGGTGGAAGACGCGCCGCGCCAGGACGCGTGGCCGCACCTGGCCGACTATGCGCAAGTGCCGCTGACGGAGAGCATCGTGCTCAAGGACCATACCAAAACAGTGAGTGCTCTAGGCATCGATCCGTCCGGTGCACGTCTTGCTACCGGCTCGCATGATTATCTCGTGAAACTGTGGGACTTTGGCGGTATGACGACGAGTCTTCGAACCTTCAAGTCGTTTGAGCCGGCGGAGAACTACCCCGTGGTGCAGCTGGCCTTTTCGCCCTACAGCAAGAACCTTTTGTGTCTTTGCGCTTCTACGCAGGCGCGTGTGTATGATTATGATGGTCATGAGATTGCGGTGTACAAGAAAGGCGATATCTTTATGCGTGATATGCGCCATACCACGGGGCACATTAGTGATATAACGTGTGGTGGATGGCACCCGCTCGACGACCAAGTGTTCTACACCGCTGGTTCCGACAGCACGGTGCGTCTATGGGATATGCATCACAAGACAAGTCAAACGTCCGTGATTGTGGTACGCTCCAAAGAGCGCGGTACCAAGACCAAGGTAACGGCCGCGACCTTTGCGCCCGACGCGCAGTCGATTTTGGCGAGTGGGCAGGACGGTTGTTTGTACGTGTGGTCGACTACAGGTAACCTTGCCCGACCGTCGCTCACCGTACAGCAGGCGCATGTGCCAGGGTGCGGCGCCACATCGCTCACGATCAGTGCCTGTGGAACCAAACTCGCGTCGCGTGGCGCCGACGATACGCTCAAGTTGTGGGATCTGCGGCAGCTGCGCACGCCGCTGCATGTGCGCGATGACTTGCCCAATGGAAGCGATCACATGGATGTGCTGTTCAGCCCCAATGATGACCAACTGCTGACAGGCACAGCGTCGGTGGCGCAAGGCTCTACCACCCCCACGGACCTGCATGGCCAGTGGGGCCAAATCGTGGCGCTGTCCGCCCACGATCTGCACACTGAGCTCGTGCACCCTGTGGAGTGCGCCAGTGTACACCGTTTGGCCTGGCATTCCCGACTCAACCAGGTCTTTGCCACGACACGCAGTGGCAACGTGCATATCTATTACGACCATCAAACCTCCCAGCTGGGCGCGAAGCTTGCGCTGCGCAAGCGCGCGCGCGACCGGACCAACCACTATGCCGCCGACCCATCAACGACCGATCCGTACGCGGATGTGCCGATCATGGTGCCCGAGGAGGAGGAAGACGATTACTTCGACCCTGTCTACAAGAAGCAGCAGTTCCCCCGCGACCCGCGCAACTCGCGTGTGCCCGAGCGACCACTCGAAGGTCGCGGCAAGAATGGCCGGATTGGCCGCTCGGCGCTGCAGCCGCTCGTGGCCGAGCTGTGGGAGGGCGATCTCCGCTCCGAGGACCCGCGCGAGTACGTATGCTGGCACGTCACACTAACCACAGGGCCCTACTCAAGTATGCAGACAAAGCGAAAAAGGATCCACGCTTCACCTCGGTGTATGCCAAGACGCAGCCCAAGACGATCTTCCGACAGGACGACACAGAGAGCCACGATGCTCAGTGACGCACATTCTCAAACACACTCTCGGGGTACTCGATGTGGTTCTCCGAGGTGTCGAGCTGGCCAAGCTGGTGTCAGTGGAAGGAATACGTACCGTGTCTGCCATGCAGCGCACAAGCGAGCGTTCGTGCTCCGCAGGCTGATCGCCACTAAGCTCCCAGAACATGGCACCCCGCAGGCCCTGCTTTTTGATAAACTCGGCCTTGGCGCGCACAGCCTGGCGCGAGTCGTAGGAAATCCACTGGCGTCCATCGTGCGACCAGGAGGCTCCGTCGCGTTCGCTAAAGTGCTCCTGTGCGCCAGGCAGCGGTAGCTCTTTGTACATGTATATGCCACCCTCTGCCGAGCCTGGGCTCACACTCTCGTACGGCTGACCAGCGCCGGATGTACCGTCAAAGCCGCGGCCATACAAAGGCACACCGACGACTAGCTTGTGGGCCGGTGCACCCGCCCGCCTGTAGTCTTGGACGGCTTGACACACGGAAATGGCACCATTAAACAGGTTGGCCTGATGGTTGGCGGTAGCGTCCCAGCTACCGCTAAAGTCGTACGCCATCAGGTTCCAAAAGTCCAAGTACGGGTCCATGGCGCGGATGTCCAGCAGCTTGTACTGCGCCGGTGAGCAGGGCGCAGCTACGGTCAGCAAGTATGGGGCCTGACCGGGTGTTGTACGTTGGCCATACGCGTCCAGCGCTTGGCGCAGACCCGCAAGGAGCGCCACATAGGCCTGGGCCTCGTCGCGTGATTGGGGGTACTCCCAGTCGACTGGGGTTAGCAGGTAGACGTACCATCCAGGCCATCCAGGCCATGATCAGCGAGAAGGCGCACCGCCGACTCAATAAAGCGTGCGCGCTGCGCAGGATCGATCATCCCCCGGAAGTTGCTTGAGTACGACCAGCCACCGATCGAAAGCAGCAGCTTGAGATGGCGGTGCGTCTTCTTGTACTGAAGGAACTGGTGCAAGTTGCCACACAGGTTGGACGCACTCGCTTCGCCATCGCCCTCGTACTTGACCTGCGCATCCGCCCACGTATCGGAGAGCTGCACCGTGCCGGTAGCCGGGTCTATGTTGGCAAACGCATACAGGATGTGCGTGAGGTGCGCAAACGGCACATGCTGGGGCTTGTAGCCTTTCTGGTAGATAGACCAGTTGGGAAAGTAGCCTACGTTCACGTAGCCTGACGCCTTCGAAGACGACGCCGGCTTTTTGAAGCGCCAAGGGAGATGGAAGGGCATGAGGAAGCACGTGGTCCTAGCGCAGCGTGGGTCTCTTACGTACGCGTATCTACCAAGGATTGTCCGCCGCCCAGGCCGGCAAGTCCGTGGCCCTGCTTTCGAGGGCCGTCTCGTCCGGCTGATTGGCAGGAGGCGATGGCGCTAAGGAGACATGCTGGAACTCTTGCGCGAGCCGCGCTGCCTCGTCGGAGGAGAGCCCATACTGGGCATAGGATGGTTCAGGCGAGGCAGGCGCGTCGCGAGGGGGTATAGGATCCGAGGTGCCATTGGCCAGCTCGCTCGTGGTTTCGAGAGTCGAGGTAGAAGAAGCACTGGGTACGAATGCTGGTGCCTCGTCGGGCGTGACGGGCATAATGACCTCTGGAGCGCCAAGTGCCGGGGCTGCCACCTCTGGGGCACTAGGCTCCGCGGCTGCCACCTCAACGGGTGCACTAGGGGCCGGGGCGGCAGCACCGCTGTCAGGCTGCGCTTCGTCGTCCGTCTTGGCTCGCACCTCGGATGGCGATGCGTCAGTGGATGGAGTGTCAGCGTCGCTCGGTGGCGGCACAGCCGTACTAGTCTGGGCCGGCAGGCGCTCCGGCTGATCATCAATGGGCCTCGTCTCCTGCTCAGGCAGGCGCTCCGGCTGATCATCGTCCTTGACGGATGGTGCTGGCGAGCGAGTTTTGCGTTGGAACAGGTGGCGGAAGGGAAGCACGCTCGACTTGGGCGGCGGGGGCGGTGCTTCGACAGGCACGATATGTTCGCGCTCCGGCACATTCGCCAACGATTCAGGCTCGTCAAAGTAGTCGGCCGTGGTTTTAAAGCCGAGCTCGCCCAGCACGAGCGGTGTCAAGGCACGGTACGCGAGGTGGCCCGGCACGAGATGCGTCACATCCACGTTTTCGATGCGGCAGTCGTAGGTGACAGGGTGCAAGCCAGCAATGCTGCGCACACCGCCAGCTGTAGCGCGATGCAGGTACGCAAGAAGCCAGTCGGACCGGGAGTAGGCTGAATCAGTGCTGGTCACGTACCATTTACAAAGCGGCCCGACACCGTGCTGCGCACGAGGCCCCACTCTTGCTCGCGGGCCGTGATAGGCGCACCCATCAAGTAGACGTTCTGCACGATACCGTAGGCCTTACGGCGGGCCAGTTCAAGAAGCGCATAAAATATCATGCGAGCGCCGAGACTGTATCCAACCAGCGTGATGGGGCGCACGCCCAGTTGGCGGTGAATGAGTGTGTCAGCGAGAATGAGGCCCGCGGTACGTGCGCGCTCCGTTGCGTTGGACCACGGGTTGTCAATGAGGTAATTGAGCTTGGTCAGCCAAAGCGGCCACGCGAGCGCTGCGTCAGTCGTTGTCACGTACCACTAAACATCGCGCCGGCCACGGTGGCAGCAAGCACTTGCTGCACACCCTGGACAAGTGTTTCGTTCCAGAGAATGGACATGGCGTTGCCCATATCGCGCATCATATCAGGTTCCCACATGATACTAAAGGCGTCGCCCATCACAGGGTCAATCACACTGTAGGGCAGCGTCGGATCGTCGTCGGGTCCTTTCAAGAAGCCAGGCACGGTGATAATGCAGTTGACACGCTTGTGGTAGTGCAAAGGGCGGAACTCAAAAGTACGGACGCTCTTGATACGCCGGCTCATACCGCGCCCACCCATCGTGGCACCACTCAGTGTGCCTGTTGTGGTGATGATCGTAGCTCCACCCACACCGCCAAGAAAAGCCGACGTACCACTGATGCCCACAGCGCCGAGGGCCGCCCCAATACCTGCCCCAATGACAGGGGCCAATAGGCCAGCCGACAAGCCAATGACGAGACCCCCACCCAGCGTCGCAAGACCCATCATGACCATGCGCCGATGCCGCGATAGGCGCTCGCGCTGCTTGGTAATGGCGGGATCGTCCAGCTTGGAAACGTCCTCTTCAATCGCCAACGAATCTGTGATGCGCTTCTCAAACTTGGTCACATCCATCCATGTGAGGCCCAGGCACTCGGCCAGGCGCTCCAGCAGCACGCGCGAACGCGCATCATACACACTGTCCGCTGTGAGCACAAGGAACAAGTCACACAGCACAGTCCAGCGAATGTCCAGTGTGATGGTCTTGAGAGTATCGCTAATCTCCGTCGTGACGCCCTCCAACGTGGGCGTCGGGCCTGGGACATGAGGATGGTGCGCACCTTGCGGCACAGCTTCCAGCGAGGCTTGGGGAACCGATGGCAGCGTGCCTGTCGAAGGATCCGCAGGAATTTCGATCTGTGCGGCGGAATTGGGGTCGGTAAGCACCGGCTTTTTCGAGTCAGGGGCCGCTGGTGCATCACACGGTGGTGCAGGCGCTGAGGGAGGGGGAGGTGGGTGGGGTGGCTCAGCGGCGGATTCCTTGGCCAAGGCCTTGGCCCGCCGCGGGTTGTACGAGGGGTTGGGGATGGTATGTGTGGTAACGAGGCTCGGTGCCAAGTCCGTCGGTCGGATCCCGTGCTGCGACAAGGACTCGATCATCGCTTGTTCTGGCGTCAGCGTAGCGTCGACGTACCGGTCGGCTCAATGTCCAGGTGCTGGTACAAACGGATCATAACTCGAAGCACCCACTCTTTGCCGCTCTGTACCGCAGCCTGTCGGTCCTTCATGGGAAGGCGCTCTGTCTCTGACAGCATGTGGTGCGAGAGTGTGCTGCATAAGCCCACATAGGCGATTTTCTGAGACTCGGACAGAAGCCGTTTGGTCAGGGCCAGCTGCGAGATCGGCGCTGCAGCAGGATCGTCCTCGTGCTCGTCGATGCGGCTGAGGTCTTCCTGGAAGAGGTAATCTGTGGCCATTAGTAGCTCATACTCGTCCTCATCCTCGTCCAGACGCAGCTGCGTATAGCCTTCCGCGTCGAGACGCTGGCCAGGGCCTGCCTCCTCAGGGCGCGTGCGCCAGTCGTAGCCACGCACATCTTGCACATCAAGATGCTCGCCAGCGACATTGGACGTTCCACCCTGCGCTGCTGTTCCCCGTCCACGCAGGTGCTCACGCCGGCGCCGCATAGCCTGCGCCTCACGTATCGCGCGCTGCGTCCGAGGCGAGGTCGCCGCATGCACTTCATCGTCGTCGCTATCGTCCAGCAATGACGTAGATCCCAGAGACATATTGTCACTTAGGAGCGTGCCACCCCCACTGACATGCTCGATAGGCATGTCCTGCCACTCATCCTCCGAGTCATCGAGCATGCCGAGCGCAGCGGGGCTGGACCACGACACGTCGGGGTCGTGGAGTTCGGTATCACGTGATTCTCTGGCAGCGAAGCGCTGGTCTCGTCGTGGCTTCGCTTTGCGGCCCTATGCGTGTCGATGCGGACGAGGTACGTTGCAAAACTAATAGTAGTTCCTGTCGCGGCTCGAGAAGCTGTTCACCCACTCGAAAGACAAGCACTCGGTGTTTGTCACGGTGAAGCGGTGCGTGCGCGCAGGCATAGATGGCGCACAGTCCTCGCCAGCCCCGCTGCCCCAGGGCGACCAGGGCGCCACGCCCGCCAGCGTCCTTTTCCGCGCGACCGATGGAAAGAGTGCGGGGCGGACAAAGTTTAGCACATTGGTACGTTATGCCCCCGCACTCACGCGCAGGTGGCACCCGATCATATGTTGGCCTTTCGCGATGCCTACGGCGCGCTAGTGCGTGCGCAGCTCGCAGAGATGCTGAAAAAGCGCGACAAGGCCAAAGAGCGGCGCGTGGATAAGCTGCTCCTGGCCTCGCGCAAGAAGTTGGAAGAAAATGGAGGTCGCGTCCTCATTCGTGGCGCAAGTGCGTATCGACCTACTCACAGCAGAGCGCGGTGCAGGTCGCCGGCAGCGCATGCGCGCGCGTGAGCGCGCGAAAAAGTTGCGCGTTCAGCGCTTTGCCCAAGCGGCCCCGTAGCGCGGCGCGCCAAGCGTCGTCCGTAGCGGTGCGATGACATAAGCGAGATGGGGCACGGTCGCCGTGCACGAGGGTTGGCTCCCCGCGATCATGCCACGGAGTGCCAGCTTATCAGCCTCGGCGCTACAAGCCGTCGTGACGGCTGCGCCGACATGGGCACCTGTGCTTGGTCTCATTTTTGTTACCTTTTCGTCCATCTTCCAGCTGATTCTCGTGTGCAGCATCGGGTATCTGATGGCGCATATCGGTGTGCTGGACAAGCGCATGCAGGGCAAGATGAACAAGCTGAATGTGTCGGTGTTTACGCCTGCACTGCTGTTTTCCAAGGTGGCCTTTTACCTGTCGCCAGAGCGTCTGATTGAGCTGGCCATCGTGCCGATCGGCTTCTGTGTGGTGACGTTCGTATCTGCGGTGGCCGCAGCACTGGCCAACCGACTGCTCCGCATTCCGCATGGCCAGCGCCCCTTTGTCATGGCCGTATCGATGACGCCCAACTCGAACACGCTCCCTGTGGCGCTCATGTCGTCGCTCGTGGAAAGTGTCCCGCAGCTGCACTGGATCCGCAACGGCCGCGACGACGACACACCAAACGACATGATGGGTCGTGCGCTGACCTACCTCGTGATGTACTCCACGCTCGGGACGGTGCAGCGCTGGAGTGTTGGCGCCAAGCTCCTGTCGCATGTGCGCACCGATATGCCGTTGATTCCCACGTCGGAGGACGAGGGCAACGCGTCTGGCTTCCGCGACGATGTGACAGACACCCTGATTGACCAGCGCCATCGCTCGCTGCTAGCAGACCGCGGCTCGATTCTCTCGCGTACGCCTGCGGAGAGCTCGCCGCTGCGCAACGAGGTGTTCACCGACGAGCCGGAAGAGATAACCGCCACGCCCACCGAGCACACTACCGCCTTTCACCGCTTTGTTGTGCAGCCATGGCGCGCGTTTGCGGCCTTTATGACGGTGCCGCTGTGGACGGCGTTGGCCAGTTTCTTGATTGCGATGACCCCGCCGGTGCAGCGTGTGCTGCTCCGTCTCACGCCGCTGGTCGGAGCGATCGAGCAGATGGGCCAGTGCAGTATTCCCTTGTCGATTCTCGTGCTGGGCGCCTACTTTGCTGGCGACGATGCGCCCAGCACCACCTTGATCCATCGCTACTCGACCATGGAAGAGGATGCGGACGACCGTGAGCATCAGGAAGCGGTAGAGCGCGCTCAAAAGAAGACGATCTGGCGCACCATCGTGGCTGCGTCGTGCAGTCGTATGATCTTGACGCCGCTCCTTATGCTGCCCCTCTTCACGTACGTGTGTTTGAAGGGCCGCGCCAGCGTGTACGTATATGTGACTGACGCAGCATCGACGATCCCGTGTTTATGACCTGTGCCTGCCTGCTGATCGGCTCGCCGCCTGCGCTGACGTTGGCTCAGATCACCCGGCAGCGCGCCGCGCCCAACAGCCATGTGGAAATGCTGATTAGCGGCACGATTTTTGTGTCGTACATTGTGCTGACGGCCCCTATTACCATTCTCCTCGTATTTATGGCGCTGTACCTCGACGAGCTACAAGCTCGGACCATCTTGGCCACGATCATGCCTGAGAATGTATCGCGCCTATGGACATAGTTTTATCGTACCTGCGACTGCCACTTTTGAATAAGGCCACTCACGCCTTCCGACGGCGCCGACGCCTCGTCCGGACGCTGACCGGCCGATGAGAAAGGCACAGGCGCTGCACGCACCTCGTCACTATGCCCTTGCGTCTCGCGCTTGGTCAGGCGCACACCGCGAGCGTGCACATGAGCGGCAGACTGGGCAGACGTAGAGCGCGATAAAGGCACAGCATGCCGTGGCGTGGGTGCCACGGTGGTGGTAGCCGAGTCAATCCCATGCGTGGGCGCCGCCTGCTCCGTGGACGAGGGCCGACGGGGCGATGTGCTGGCATCCACATACGTCTTACCCGGCGGCGGCGACGGCTCGTCCCAGGCAGGCGCACGCCGCGCCGCGGGTAGCTCGTCCATCGCAAGCAGATCACCGGTGGGCACCTCGGACACTGAGGAGGCATCCGGTGGCGTCGCCGATGAGCGATGCGCAGGAAGCTCGCTCTGTGCGCCGAGCGGCACGGGAATCGCGGGCATACGCACGGAAGAGCGTGACACATTCGGCGCTAGGGCCAGCGCTGCCGGCTTGGGACGTACAGTTGGCTTCCGCCCCTTGGGCACAGCTTTTTGCGTCGGAGGCGCAGTAGGCACACTGCTGGAGCATGGCGCCCTGTTTCGCTCAGAGTCCGCGGCCAGTCGCCGGGACGAGGGGCTCGTAGGCGGCGCACCGCTCAGCAACCCTTGCAACGCCCGCTCATGCTCGGCGAGCGAGTCCAGCTCCTCCGCCTTGGGTGCGTGCACCGGCTCATTCATGGTATCTGCCTCGGCCTCGGCGTGCACAAGCAGTTCATGCAAGGCATCAGCCGGGGGAGGTACCTGCGAAGACGTGGCCTCAACAGGGTGGTGCAGAATCGATGGACGCACACGCACACGGAACGTAGCGCCAGCGTCCTCCGGCTCGTCGTCGGAGCTCGAGCTGACATCCACATCCACGAGCGTATGCGCTGGTACGCCAGGGCTCGATAAATTGGGCTCCATGGCAATCGACACGGACAAGGGACGCTCACGCCTCGGTGACTGGGCGCTGCTGGCCGCGTTCATCGCTGCGACCATAGCCCGCACGGAGCGCGTGGCAGACGGCATGGGTGCCGTAGGCGGCGTGGGCGGCGGCGTCGGCTCCGCCTTCGCATGCGCCGGCGGCGGATCGATGTGCGCTGCCAGCTCGCCCACGGAAGGGAAGCGCATCGCTGCCTCGTCCACCTCCAAAATCAGCGAGTCTGGCCGTGCTGGTCGTCGGCACGTATTTTCCACGGGATGGGACGACGTGAGAGCGTTCCACATTCGACGCACATCGCGAAGCAGCGTATCAATCGTGGGGCGGTCGTCGGGCCGCACCTGGAGGAGGGAGCGGATGAGCGCTTGCATATCGCACGAGTACACAGGCGTGGTAGGCACGTCGTAGCGTGCCATCATGATAGCAGGGGCGCCGGCGCCCGGCGCTTCGAACGGCGTCGTGTAGTAGCACAGCTTGTACAGCAGCACACCCAGTGCCCACAGATCCGCCTTCTCCGTGATCGGCACATGCCGGCTTAGATCGATCATTTCTGGCGCACGGTACTGCATCGTGGTGTGTTGCTGCAAGTCGAGCTCGAGGCGCCGCATCGCCTCAGCGCTGCGCGCTGGCTGGGTCGAGAGGATGGGCATGCAGGACCCAAAGTCACACAGCTTGAATCGCAGCGGTTCCCTCGTTGCCAGCAACACATTTTCAATCTTCAGGTCGCGGTGCACCAGCACGGGATCGTGGTGGTGCATGACCTGAACGCCTTCACACACGTCACGAAAGATGCGCAGCACCTCGATTTCAGAGAGACGGTGCTGCAAGCGGCTGTTCAAAAAGTCAATCAGACCGCCACCACAACAGTACTCCATCAAGATGAAAATTTCCCAGCCGCCACCAGCGAGTGTAGCGGCGGACGCCTCGACAAAGTGCACGATGGCTTCGTGGCCCTGGAGAGCGCGCTGTGTGAGTAGATAACACGTACGTGGTGATCGACTTCGGCGCGGACCGTCGAAAGCGCTTCCTTGTCCCACACGCACATGTGCTTGAGCACCAGCTGCGTCTCGCCCGGTCCGGGGCGTCCAGGCAGGCGCACGGGCGTCTCCGTCTGCACCAGGTACACGCACGCAAACCCACCCTGGCTCAAAAATCGCTGGACCGTGGCGAGGTACGCACCGATGCGCACGCGCATGCCCGGCTGCAATGGGCGCTGGCCCTGGAAAGGCCGCAGTGCGTCGGGCACGCCCTGGGCCCTCGGAGCGGCCATGAAGCAAGGTCGGCGCCGCCAGGCGTGCACGAGTCTGGATGCTGAGTCAGCCTGCAAAAGAGGTCGCCACGCGCCTGGCCTCCCCAGCGCATGCCGAAAGTGCGCCCGGTCGTGGGGCGCCGCGCGCAGCGCGCGCAGCGCCACAACCCGCTGCATCGGCCCCAGATCGAGGTACAAACCGCGTCTGTGGAGCAGGTCGTCCCTGCGCTGGCGAAGCTGGGCACGGGCCCCGATGCGCCCGCTGTTGACACGGGCGACAAGGTGTGGGCTCTGGCGTCCGTATCGACGCTGTTGGCGGAGGACCACGAGCCGCATCGGCGCTTACTGCTCTCTCACCAGGTCGTAGGACGTGTGCTGTATGCGCTCGAGTCCGATACAAATTTGGAGGTGCGTCGCGAGGCGAGTGGCGCACTGCGCAACCTGTGCCTGAGCAGCCGCTCGACCGATACCATGGGCGAGCTCGCCAACAAACGCGCAGTGGAAATTGTGCTCCAAGTGCTGCGCTGGGCTGCATTGGGCCTGCAAAGCCACGAGCGCCGCCTGGAACGAACGCGTGCACCGCTCCTGGCCGAGCGCGAACGCTTGCTCACCAAGCCTGTTGAGCAGATGAACCGCAAGGAGCGCCGCCTAGCGGCCAAGCTGGCACAGGGCCGCGTGCCTGAGGCGGCCGCCGATGCCATGGCCGAGTTTGATGGCGATGATGCGCAAGGCACGCTGGATGTCCATGGCTGGGGCGCCGATGCCGATGCCTCGCTCGCTGGTATGGGCTCCGCCGCCGCACAGTGCCTCGTAGAAATGTGCGAGAGTCTGGTGACGGTGCTCATGTGCTTTTGCGAGGCCAGCGACAAGCTCCTCGCACGTGTGCTGCAGTGGGACTGGCACGAGCCGCGTGGCACAGCGCTCGTGGGGGAGGCGTTGTGTGCCTGGCTGTGCCAGGCCGTGCATCTCGGTGTGCAGGCGGCCAGCGGTGCGCCACAGAAGGCGGATTCGGCGTGTGTGGTGCCGCAAGTGGCGCTGGGGATCGCTGCGGCCCACGCCCTCAGTGCGATCACCGATGAGGAGGGTATGGTGCAAGCCCTTGTGGGCCTGGGGCCCGGCCCCGGACGTGCGCCTTTGCCCACCCCGGCGCAGCTGCGCGATGCGCGGCACCGCGGCGCAGCACGTCTTGCCATCCTCGCGGAGGCAGCGGCCCTCTTGCAGCGCGACTCGGCGCCGCGGCCGGCGATGCTGGGTGTGGCGGCCAGCAGCGTCCTGGTCAATGTGCTGCGTCACTCGAGCAACGACGAGGATACGCTCATCGTGCAATCCGAGCCGCTGAGCACGTTTGTGCACGAGACACTGCTGCACCAGCTCATTACGCTCCTGGCGCCCGTGTCGGTGGATACGGTGAAAGACGACTCGGTGACGCTGCTGGAGATGTGCTTAGAGCTGGTGGCGGACCTGGCCAGTTTGCTGGGTGCGCCGCTGGATACAGTGGAAAGCGGCACGGCGTTGGCCAGTGTGCCGGCATCCCTTCACGACTGGATCGTGGCGCAGTGTATGCGCTCGCCCCTCCTGGAAACGCTGCTGCGCCTCGCCACGCCGCATCCCAGCTCCGCTTCAGACTCGGAAGGGGCACTGCGCCGAGCCATCGAGGCACGGGCTTTGGCCGCGCTGCAGAATGTGCTGATGCGCCTATCGCACTTTGCGCCGCCACCACCATCGCAATGGCCCGAAGACGACGAGGAGATGCTACAGCGCATTGCACTTTGGCGCGCTTGGGTCGGTACATCGTTCCTCGACGGTGAGCATGCGGCGCAGCAGGCGTCCGATATGAGCACCCTGCTGCGCACCCTCTGGGACCAGGTGTTTGCCATTGCGGCGCACTGGGCGAGCGTGGATAGTGTGGCCAATGCGGCGCCTGGGGCTGCCCACACGGACCTATCCGTCGCCCAAGACGGCCTGGCCATGGTCGACGCCTGCCTCGGAGCGCTATGGGGCTTGGCGCGCGTGCTCGAAGGTCAGCTACCGCTTACGCAGGACGACGAACCTGCTTCGTACGTCTCGGCCCTCGCCGCCGCCTACGAGTCAGCACAGGATGCATCGGTGCGCGTCAAGAGCATCGGCACATTGGCCTGCCTGGCGCGCTCGCAGTACTACCGCGTCCAGCACGCCGCTGCTGTACCGCCGCCGGCGTACGAGCGAGTATATGCGGAGCTCGCGTCGTTTTGGCTCCAAGTGGCAGCGCATGTGCCGGACGCCGATACACTCACGGCCGTGCTGAATGCGATGGTGGATACGTATGCGAATGAAAATGCGCCGTGGGACCATGTCTATACACAGGTCCAGATGCAGACCAAGCTCAAAGCGCTGGTGCCGAGTTTGTCGGCGATCGCCAAGCGTGTGGATCGTTCAACGGATGCGCCGCTGTATGCGGCCGCGATGGAAAGCGTGCAGAACCTACGGGCCTTTTTGGACTACCGCGCAAGCTTACGCTGAAGCTCCGCGCGGCGATAGACGCGGCGGACCAGGTCCGCCCACGCCACAGGCGCCGCATCCGGGCACGCAGGGCACGAGGCTGTGGTCGGCAGGCAAAAGTGGCGGGCCGTACGCGGCTCTTGCTTCAATGCATAGGAGGCCAGACAGGTAAGATGGAACGCATGCGCACGGCAGGCCGACGAGGGCGAGGCAGGGCAGTAGGTATAGGAGAGAGGCTCTGCCACATGGATCGCGCCCTGGCACAAGGCACAAGTGGGAGGCGCATGAGCGGTAACGCTCTGCACCGCCTCTGACTCCCTAGCAGCCTCGGCCTGCGACGCGTGGTGCAGCGCGAGCCAGGGCTGTGCCTCGTGCGGTGCGCGCTCCAACGCGTCCCATGTGAGGCCGAGCGTCTTGGCATCACGAGCGCGCGGCGAGCATTCGTCCCATGCTGTGTCGCTATCACGCTGGCCCTTGCGCTGCTGTGCCGAGGCAGTACAGGCCTCGGGAAGCGGCGGCTCCGCATCGGACGTGGCCGTGCGCTGCAGCGGGGTATGGGTGTGTAGCACCCCACGAAAGTCGCACGATACGACCGGGTACCCGGGCGCAAGCACTCGGCGCGTTACCCTCGAGGTGCGCCATTTGGGGCTAGGCGACGTACGCTCCAGAAAGCGCCAGACGCCGTAGGCATACTCGGTAAAAAACGCCACGCGCAGGCCCCAATAACAAAAGGGCTCGGTGGATAGCAACGCACGGAGCACGAGGAACTTGTGTTCGGGTACGCTCGTAGAGCGCAGCTTGACGCGCCGCTTGCCTTTCCGTGATGAGTGGTAGGTTTTGCGCCCGGCTGGGAAGAGCGGCTCGGCGCTACGACCCGCATACACGGCGCGCTGCTGGCCATGCACCACGCGCAAGTGGCGCGATAAGTGGGGCGTCTGCCAGGACCACTCAAACTAAACGTTAGAGGCATCAACGTACCTGCAACGCGGCCAACTTGGACGGAAAGCCGTACACGATCATGTCCATTACCCAGGGTCGTGCGAAACGCGTGTAAAACGCGCCATTCTTCACCAACCCATTGTGCTGGCGCAGACGCCGCACAGGATCCGGCGTGGACCCCACGTAGGTTTGATTCGGTTTCGATACGGAGCGCAAGCAATAGCATGCGTACACGGGCGGGATCGCATGCTGCGCCACACTCGAAGTGCGCATCGACCTTCGAGCGTCGGCGGTGGAAGGACGCGTCGGCCGCGCGTGCCACACCGGCCATGTGGGGACTTGGACACGGCCCGCCTGCCCCTACTTGAACATAGGAGAAGCCCCGGAACCATGGCATGCCGGTATGCCAGCTCGGTAGACGCACAGGCTAGGTAGCATAGAGAGGCACTCGTACCATGGCCCACGATGAGGAGAGACACCGCGTCGGCCCCCCTAGCTGCCAAGCCGACTAGCGACATCTATGTAGGAACGCAAGGCCGTTCGCTAGCCGCTCATGCGAATAGAAGCAGGCCTCCGTGGCCCGCCTTTGTAAGGCGGAGACGGAGCATTGCGTCTGTAAAAAGGAGGGAAATCGCTTGCATGGTGACTACATAGTCACATTACTCAGGCTTGACCTGCAGCTCGCCCTCGCGGAACTGGCGCGCCCACTGCGGTTAGTGCATCGAACATGAGTCACACACCATCTGCGAAGGGATAGGGTGGATCGGAGCCTGGTGGCGCCACTGCTGGTTAGAACCACACTCACGTACCTCGCGATCAGCGCTCAGCTGCCACAAGCCATAGCAAATCACGCCAACACCGCTAGCAATGACAAACGTGTTGCTCGCCCAGTTCTTGGGACTGTATGTCAGCCGTTGCCGATAAGGCACCTACCGAGTCCACCAGCCACCTGGCATGTGTCAGCTAGCCTTTTACCTACCAGTCGGTGTCCAGACCTCCTTCGGGTACGGGTAACGAGGACCTGCGCCCTGTCGTTAGCACATGCGTTCACGCACCATGATGAGTATGCGTCCTCGGGTGTAACGACGGTTTCGCTCGTCACGAGCAGCGGGTTCGCCTAGAGGCACTCGGCCGAAATGGCCCCGCCGCGTTGCACGCCCCGCGCACCGTCCATTCGAGCGACCGGTGCCATGTCGGAAGAGGCGCCTATCACGCTAGACGAGGCCCTTCGGTGGCTTGAGCAACAGCGAAAGTACGTCATAAAATCTAACCATCAGCACGCTGGCCCGTGAGCCGTTTCTTGTGGTTCGCTACGGCGAGTGGCTTCTCGAGCACCAGCAGCTGGGCGCGCTCGGTCAAGATGTGTGGGCGTTCCTCGAGCAGCTAGGACTCGCCGCCGCTGAGCTCGGTAAGATTGATCTCGCAGAGCTGTGTCTTTCACGCCTAGTCACACGTTTCAACGATTCGGCGCGTGTTCTGGTGCTGAAAGGCATCATCCTAGAGGCAGAGGGTCGCTTTGACGAGGCCAAGCGCATCTATGAGCTGCTTTTGCGCAAAGAGTCGTCGAATATGGTACGTATGTGTGCCTAACTCGTCAGCTAGTCAACAAGCGCCGACTTGCCTGTATCAAGGCATCCCCGAATGGCATCCCCCTGGCGACCGAGGGCTTGGCGGAGCTCGTGGACATCTTCCCTACGGATCAAGAGTCGTGGCTGGAACTCGCGTCTTTGTACCTGCAGCAGAACAAATACGCGCAGGCTGTGTTCGCGCTAGAGGAGCTGGTCTTGCTGGCGCCACAGAACAGCTTCTACTTGCTCAAGTATGCGGAAACGCTGTACACAGCCGGTGACATGGTCCACGCCTACAAGATCTACCTCCGTATCCTCGAGCTGGGGGAGGGAAACCTGGACCCATGCACCGGGCACAAGATGGATTCTGTGAAAGGACCGTGGGTCCGAACACTCTGGGGTCTCAAAATGGTACGTATAATCTCGCTAACCCAAGTGCACATCCCAGCTCATAAGCACCCCCCCGCCCAAGGACTCGGGCGTGACCAGCGTGGAACGTGTCGACGCATTGGTGACAAAGCTGCTTCTCGAGTCGGTGTACGCACCGAACGCAACCCCCTCGACTCCTTCCAGCTGCCGCGCCGCTGTGCGTGCTGTCCTGACGCCCTCCTCCCCTGCATAGCATACCCACTAGCTCGCCATAGCATGCGTCTGGCCCCACGCGCCTGCCCTGCAGCTCTGCGCAATCGCCCAGCCTGACCCACCCTGTTTTGTCAGAAAATAATTCGAAAACCCCTCTCGGCCGTGCCAGCCAAACACCCGGGATGGCAAAACTGACCCGTGGCCACGATATCAGCCGCTCACTTCGCACAGGCTTGTCCGTCCCACAGGCTTGCTTGACAACGGTATCCACGGTCTGAGAAAAAGGGTGTCTGTACCATTGTACTTGAGTGTCTGGAAACACTCTAGTTCGAGCACCTACCTTTCTTCGCGGAGTCAATCAGGGATTGAGAAGCTTGTGACTTGGCTTTTTATGTACGTACATGCATGAACGGCTATGGACTTGAACGTCCATAAGCAGGGTTCAGCGTATCTGGACAAAACTGACACATGACAGATACGATGGCGGACAACCAAACTGCTGAGGTCGATATAGACAATATTATCGACCGACTGCTTGAAGGTATGTTGCCTACCTGCTGACCATAAGTGCGTGGTTCACGTCCTGGCAAGCATGTCAACCTGGAAGAATATGAGATCAAGTATCTGTGTTTGACAGCCCGTGATATCTTTATCAACCAGCCCATTTTGCTAGAGTTGGAAGCGCCGATCAAAATTTGCGGTATGTATCCCATCATGCTAACGCCACAGGTGATATTCACGGCCAGTACTATGACCTGCTGCGTCTATTTGAATACGGAGGTTTCCCCCCGGAAGCCAACTACCTGTTCCTCGGTGATTACGTGGACCGAGGCAAGCAGAGTCTCGAGACGATCTGCTTGTTGCTTGCCTATAAGATCAAGTACCCGGAGAACTTCTTTATTCTCCGTGGCAACCACGAATGTGCAAGTATTAATCGCATTTACGGATTTTACGACGAATGCAAGCGTCGTTTTAATATCAAGCTGTGGAAGACATTCACTGACTGCTTTAACTGTCTGCCTATCGCAGCGATTATTGACGAAAAGATTTTCACGATGCATGGCGGTTTGTCGCCGGATCTGCAGAGCATGGAGCAGATCCGTCGCGTCATGAGGCCCACGGATGTGCCGGACACTGGTCTCCTCTGCGATCTGCTATGGTCAGACCCTGACAAAGACATCTCAGGTTGGTCCGAGAATGACCGTGGTGTGTCATTCACATTTGGACCCGATGTGGTCTCACGCTTTTTGGCCAAGCATGATATGGATCTCATTTGCCGCGCCCATCAAGTGGTGGAGGATGGCTACGAGTTTTTTGCCAAGCGGCAATTGGTGACGCTCTTCTCCGCCCCCAACTACTGTGGTGAATTTGATAATGCCGGTGCTATGATGAGCGTGGATGAAACATTGTTGTGCTCATTCCAAATCCTGAAGCCGGCAGAGAAGAAGCAAAAATATGCGTACGGTGGTATCAACATGGGCCGGCCAGTCACACCCCCTCGCAAGCAGAAGAAGAAGGGTGGTGCCTAATGTCCGACAGGATATGTATATACCGACTCAGACCTTGAGCATGCGATGTGCAGGGCCATTGAGACACACATGTACCTTAGGCATCCTTGGGAATCACCTACTTGGCTCAATAGAGTTGGATGGGGATCTAGTTTTTTCGTAGGGACCTCGCCCGTCCCTAGACATGGTGCGCATGCGCGTCGGATGCGCCGAGCGGCAGGACAGTCCCGGCCCGATGCGCACGTGATTGGCCGCCTATCCGCACAGGTGCATATCGGCCATGCCATGCCGAGACTCAGATCCGTTCCTCCATGAGTGGCAAGAGCGACAACCCGCCTGCGTATTCAGCCAGCGAACCCAAAAGCACGCAGAGTGGTGACACGCGCCCTCTTCCCGATGGTTGGGTGAAGCAGTGGGACAACAAGTACGTATTTCGCCCTCACATCGCAGCTACAATCGCCACTTTTACGTGGACACACGCGCGAACCCCCCTCGCTCTACGTGGATTCACCCCGCGGATGAGCAGAACCAAAAGTATCAGCCCCCCGTTGGGCCTCCGCCTGGCTCTGCTACGCAAAGCTCGTATCCACAGCAGCAGATGCCTCCGCCACAGCCACACGTGTACCAGCAGCCCGTGTACCAGCCGCCACCCATGATGGGAGGTGGCGGCTTAGGTGGTGGCGGCTTAGGTGGCCTTGGCGGCTTAGGTGGCCTTGGCGGTGGTTTCGGCCGCATGGGCGGTGGTTTCGGCCGCATGGGCGGTGGTGGCATTGGCCCGTTGGGCTCCGGCCTCATGGGCGGTGGTCTTGGTCTGCTTGGTGGTATGGCCATTGCCGATGGCATAGGTATGTTCCCAATCGCGGGCGTAGCAGCTTACACGCACAGACGATATGCAGGATCACGCCTATATGGAAGGCATGCACGACGGCCAGATGAACGACATGGGCGGCGGCATGGATATGGGTGGGGACATGGGCGGTGACATGGGCGGCTTCTAATGTGGTTGCATTCACCCAATGGTCGTTACCGCCACGCTACGTGTCTTGCCAATGTAGATTCTGATTTGTTAGCGCAATAGACGTACTCCGATCAGCGCCGTGATGCTTGGCAGCTTGCCCGGATGAGGCGACAAGACGGTCAATTTTTTGCGGTTGGTATCCACATCGGAACTGCCCAGTTAGCATACATGCATCCACGTACACATGCACGAATCCAAGAAGACTCGCTCCCAACAGCTCATCATCGGTGTATTCTCTGCCCTCTTCGCCGTCTGCACCCTCCTTCGGAGGCGGCGTTTCCACCAAAGCAAGGACAGATTGTAGCAACAGAGACAGGTCACTCGATGAGTTCACCGGGTCGAGCTTTACCACTTGCATCTCAGACAGAGCACGTTCTGCTCCAATGGGCAAGGCTGAAGAGGGAGCCACGCGGTCTTGACCCACGCGATAAATTTGAAGCAAATCAAAGGGAATCGTGGAAGAGTAGGGGTTCAACGAAGGCACACCGCCCAGAGGCTCATCGAGACCCAAGGCATGGCCCATACCACTCTCCTCCGAGGCACCAAGTTCACGCGGTCGGATCAAGGGCATGCCATAAAAGTAGGAACGAATTTGGAGGTCATGCAGTTTCTGTTGATACACTTCGTCAACTTCCACCGCGCCACCGGAGCGGGGAATCTTGACAATGTGTGGGGCGCTGCCGGTCGGATTGTTGGCATAGATACGGGTCAGTTCCAAATTCAGCTTGTCGTGCCCAACGACAATCACCGTGTCCACCTTCAGCGCGCGTACACAATACTGGATGAATGCATAGCGAGTGCGAGCATCTGCCGTGATCACACCGGGTGTATCGATGAGAAGACCAGACATGCGTGAGCGCAGATCCTTCGCCATGCGCTTCTCAATGTGGAAGGCCAACCAATCCACGATGCGTCGCGAGTGTCGCTCATTCTCGCGGACATTTTGTTTTCCCATCCACAGCGACAGTGGCATCACACTGTGCGCCGTTGACACACCGGGGGGCAACGCGCCGGTGGTTTGGGGCGTTACGCCATAAGGCAGTGCAGGCGAAGGAGATGGCAAGCAGTTGGACGGCGTGGGACTCAAGGGAATCGCACTAACACATCCAGGCATAGGCATAGTGCCTTCAGCAGGGTCGAGTGACACGATCATGGGCCACCATCCAGTGATTTCACTCAAAGGCTTGTCGGCAGACGCCTCGTCTTTTGCCTCTTCGTCAGAGTCATCCTGCTGTTGTTCCTGCTCTTTTGCGCGCCGCTTGGCTTCTTCGCCCTCTCTCACGCTCGCCAGGGCAGGGGAGCGAAGGGCGTAGTTGGCCAAGAATTTAATCAGGGTCGACTTGCCGGCGCTCGCAGGACCGACTACCATGACACGGGGTCCCTGGCCAGCGGCACGATACGGGTCGCTAGAATCGGGAGGGCCATCACTTTCATAGGATGGCGGAATCTTGTATGCATGAATGTCCAGTTGGTCGAGCTGCTGTAAGAGCGCGTTGTCGGTACGCAGCTGCTCTCGGGCACGTAGCCGAGCCCGTTCCAAATAAAGGTGCAGGTTGGCACCGTAGGTATAGAAAGGCGACGGCTCATCGGCCATGTACTCCGTAGATGCTTGACCGATAATTTCGATCTCAGCACCGCCCCATGAAGAAATGGCAAACTTGGCTTCGTTGCCAAAGGTGTACCAGCGCTCTTGGGTGCCCGCTACCAGCGGCGCACCAAACACCTCTGCGTCCCCGTAATGGCCAGTGAGTGCATTCGAAAAAAATCGAATAGCCACAGATTCATTGGCATCCAGTTCGATGCGGTATTCGGAGCGTGGCGGAAGTGGCACACGCCGCGAAGCCACACTTGTCATGGAGGCTGGCCAGGGTCGGCGACGCAAAAGTGGAGGTGTACGTCGCCGGGGCCGCGCCTTCCCCCGGCGACTAATGAAGCGCAAGGGAGAATGGCCGGGCACAGAAGCGACCGGGAAACGCACCCATTTGGATTCCTACGTGGATGGAGATCTTGATATGGATGCGCAGGATGAACGGCAGGGCAAGACTCGTCGTGGGCGCGTCATGACAGAAGGATATGATTCAGACGACTCCGATGAGGGCCCTAGCAAGTCGCACCGGCGTGGATGGAAAGACAAGAACGATGGGGCTACTGATGAGGAGGAAGATGATATGTTTGCCGAGAAAAAAGAGACGGAGGGTGAAGAGCAAGATGATGTCAAGAAGGAGCCCAGGTTCCTTAAGCTTTCCGAGATTGATGGCCAAGAGTTTGGTGCACGCACTCGCATGGGAGACGACGATGACAATGATGAGCTGGATCACGAGGAAGATCCAGAATACGAGTTGGAACAGGCCCTGAAGAGCCAGCAGCACGAAGATGCCAATGCTGATGCCGAACGCACGCCCCCTGGCTCGCCAAGGTACGATGGTGTGGCCGGCGTCAAGAAACAGGGCATGGGTTTCCGTATTGAGAAGTTCAATATGAAAGCAGAGATGGCAAGTGGTCAGTTTGATGAAGACGGAAACTATATTCGGAACAAGCGGGATCAGTTTTCGCAGAATGACCGCTGGCTCGAGGGCAACTACACCAAAAAGTCGATCAAAGCTGCGAGTGATGCGCAGAAGAAGCGCCAAGAAGTAGAAAAAGAGCGCATGGACAAGGAAATGTCCGAGTTTCCGACTATGGAGCGTGCTATGAAAGAGTTGGCGGAGCATATGCAGCCCGGTGAAACGGTGTTGGATGCACTGCACCGGCTGGGCTCGGAAGCAAAACGCTGCAAGAAAGACCAGGAACGAGCGGCGCCTAGCAAGGCGGTGTTCGAACGATTTACCGACGTGACAAGCGTCCTGATGAATACCTTTGGTCAAATGAATGTCTATGATGACGTATACGAGGGCCTTGTTCGCATGGTGCGCCGCGCAGGACTTGTGGCCGAGGATTGGGACCCTTCGCGCAAGGTGAAGGAGGTGCCTCACGGCGATGAGGCGATATGGGAGTACAAGTGGACCCCTGCGTACTTGGCGCATGTGGCCAAAGCCCAGGGCACGAATGTGGACCCAGAGACAAAAGTGTTCGGTCCCTTCCGTGCCTCTGAATTACGCGCATGGGCTGATCAGGGATTCTTCGGCCCCTCCAAAGAGAATATCCTCGTGCGCCGATCCCACGCCACCGACGGCCTGACCTGGGCCTCGTGGACCGACGCCGAGTTGTAGTTGTAGATACACACCTCCACCTTCAGAATGCCTGTGCTCGGCGAGGCTGCGAACCACCGCGTGAGACGCTGGTCACCATGGTCTGGCGTGCCTTGTCCCGTTTTTTCCGCATGGGAAATGCCCGGTACATTGTAGGCCGGGATTTGGAGAACAATACGTATTATGAGCTCCCGTCTCTTCATCCCACCGATCCGCGACGGACGCGTCGGTACGTATGATGGAATAACACCAGTATGGTAAAATGGAAGTCTGCTTCGTATCCGAGTGACCTGAACCCGAAAGAAATGCCGATTCAGTGGGATGCTTGGATGCGTCATACTCGTAAGCAGCCCCCTACGATCCAAGTATGTACTTGCGTAAAGCTCATGTCCAGGAACTCCTAGAAGACCGTGAGCGGATACGGAGGGTGCAGCATAATGCTATGGTGCTTCAGATGCGAGAAGAGGCACAGAAAGCCGAATTGGAAGCTAGACGAGCTCGTGAGCATGAGTTTGCTCTAGAGGAGCAGGCGCAATCCAAGCAGCCGTTCGCGCCCTCTGCCGACAACGCAGAGCAGGTGGCCGACGAGGCTGTCCAATCTGCTACGATTCAGCCAGCTCGACGAAGAGGGCCATAGGTACACGGGCGCGTGCTACGGCCCGTCGAACAAATCTTTGAATTGGACCTATTTCGGAATTAGGGGTTGAAGTGGGCTTCCACCTCCACCGGGGAGTACAGCTTCTGGTCCATCGACTTGTAGTACTCGACGACCTTCGCAGCCTTCTCCGCCACATCCTTGTCCGTCATGTGGAAGTGCTCGTAAGCCTGCTGGTAGGGCGCCGAGACACCGAAGGCGTTGATACCGTGGTGGACGTGCGCGTACTTGCCCCAGCCGAGGGTGCTATAAGCCTCCACCGACAAGATCGGGTGACCCGAGGGCAGCACCGACAGGCGGTAGTCCAACGGCTGCTTATCGAAGACACTGAAGCAGGGCAGCGACACGAGACGGGCTTTGATTCCCTGCTCGTTCAGCTTCACAGCGGCGTCACGGCAAATCGACACCTCCGAACCGGTCGACACCAGGGTGATAGCCGCATCGGGGACCTCCATCACGACGTATCCACCCTGGGAGGCCTTCTCGATCGACGAGCCGTCCAGGTGGGGCAGGTTCTGACGGGTGAGCGACAGCACCGAGGGCGTTGTGGGGCTTTCCAGAGCCACCTTGTAGGCCGCCGACACCTCGTTGCCATCCGCGGGACGCCAGTAGTCCATGTTGGGCAGCGCACGCAGCGCGGCAGCCACCTCGATGGGCTGGTGCGTAGGGCCATCCTCACCAAGACCAATCGAGTCGTGGGTGGCCACCCAGATCACCTGGAAGTGGGACAACGACGAGAGACGGACAGCACCCCAAGCGTATGTCACAAAGTTCAAAAAGGTACCGGCGGTAGGAATGTGCAGGCCGTAGGCGTGCAGACCGTTCATGATGGCACCCATGGCGTGCTCACGCACACCGTAACGGAGGTAGCGACCAGCGTAGTTGCCAATCTCCAGCTTGGGGTTCTGGAAGTCCGTGGCCTCCGCCCAGCGCGTCAGGTTCGAGCCCGTCAGGTCGGCTGAGCCACCGAGGATCTCGGGCACCTGCGAGCTGATCTCCTGCAGAACCATCTCGGACAGCTTGCGGGTAGCCACCGGCTTGTCGCTAGGCTGGTAGCGGGGCAAGCACTTCTCCCAGCCATCAGGGAGCTTGTGCGCAGCACGGCGGAGGATCTCGCTGTGCTCCTTTTCGTACTTCTTACCGTATTCCTCGAACATCTTTGTCCACTCGGCATGCTTCTCAGCACCACGCTGCGCGTACGAAGCGTAGGCCTTGGCCACCTCATCGGGCACCACGAAGGTCTCCTTCGGGTCGAAGCCGAACTTCTCCTTCAGCTGCTCAATGTCATCCGCCTTCAGGGGTGCACCGTGCGTGCTGGCAGTGCCCTGGTTCTTCGAGCCAAAGCCAATCGTCGTCTTGATGCTGATCAGCGTAGGCTTGATCTTCTCAGAGTGAGCCTTCTCGATGGCCTCGAAGACGCTCTTGATGTCGTTGTCACCATCTTCAATGGGAATCACGTTCCAGCCGTACGACTCAAAGCGCTTCGTCACATCCTCCGTGAAGGAAACGTTGGTGTCACCATCAATGGTAACGCTGTTGTCGTCGTAAAAGGCAATCAGGTTGTAGAGACCCAGGTGGCCAGCCAGCGAGGCAGCCTCCGAGGCGACACCCTCTTGCATACAGCCGTCACCAAGGATCGTGTACGTGTAGTTGTTGAAGAGCTCAAAGCCCTCCTTGTTGAAGGCAGCCGCGGCGTTGCGCTCGGCGATCGCCAGACCGACAGCCGTCGCAAAGCCCTGACCCAAAGGACCCGTCGTCACTTCGACGCCGTCCGTGTGGTTGGCCTCAGGGTGACCCGGCGTCTTGGAGTTGAGCTGGCGGAAAGCCTTGAGGTCGTCCATAGTCACCTGGTAGCCCATCAGGTGCAGCATGATGTACTGCAGCGCACAGGCGTGGCCGTTCGACAGGACGAAGCGGTCACGGTTGAGCCACTTTGAGTCCTTAGGGTCGCAAGTGATCACACGGCTCCAAAGCAGGTGAGCCAGCGGGGCCAGACCCATCGGGGCACCGGGGTGGCCGGACTTGGACTACATCGGTTAGAAAGAGGGACATACCTTGGCGACAATATCAGCCGCGAGCGTGCCTGTTCATGTTAGTTATCCACTACCATGGTAATTTGAACGTACGGATCGTGTTGATCGCTTTCAGGTCAACGTCAGTGGGGGTGAAGACCATAGTGGGGGAAGGAAGGGAAATGCCGCCGGATGGTGCCCCGCTTTGCCGCGGCGGACGGTCCAACTCACGTGGTTCACGTGATGGCTTGGCGGCGCCGGTGAGTCAGATGCATCGAAACGCCACGAAGCTTAGCTCATGATGAATCCCGTTGGCAAGTACAAGGGCTATACGCCTGTCCATCTGCCTGACCGGCAATGGCCTAACAAAGTTCAGCGCCACTCACCCATCTGGCTGTCTACTGACCTGCGTGATGGCAACCAGGCGCTTGCGAATCCCATGACCGAGGAACAAAAGGTGCTCTTTTTCAAAAAGCTCGTGTCCATCGGCATCAAGGAGATCGAGGTGGCGTTCCCCTCAGCGAGTGACACCGATTTCGGATTCGTTCGTCGCATCATCGAGGAGGGCTACATCCCCGATGATGTCTGGATCCAAGTCTTGACGCCGGCGCGTGAGGAGCTGATTCGCCGCACGTTCGAGTCGGTGAAGGGCGCGAAGAATGTGATCATCCATATGTACAACGCCACGTCGCCACTGTTCCGCGAGGTCGTGTTCGGCAACGACCAGGCCCGGACGGTAGAGCTGGCGGTCAAGCACACCAAGTTGGTGCGTGAGCTTATGGACCACTACAGCAAGCCCGAGAACGGTGGCACCACCTTCCGTTACGAATACTCACCCGAGACTTTTACCCAAACGGAGCCGGACTTTGCGATTGAGATCTGCGAGGCTGTGCGGGAGGCATGGGGTCTGGCGTCGTCGGACAACCGCCTCATTTTCAACCTGCCCGCCACCGTCGAGATCGGCCCGCCCAACCACTACGCCGACATGATCGAGTACTTCTGCCGCAATATCAAGGACCGTGATACCATCTATGTGTCTCTGCACCCCCACAATGACCGTGGTTGTGGTATCGCCGCAGCGGAAATGGGCATTCTGGCTGGTGGTGACCGTATTGAGGGCTGCATCTTCGGGAACGGCGAGCGTACCGGCAACGTCGACCTGGTCACCCTCGCGCTCAACCTGTATTCGCAGGGTGTCGTTCCTGGTCCGCTGGATCTGTCCGATTTGCCGTCGCTCATTGAGGTGGTGACGAGCTGCAACGATCTTCCGGTGCACCCTCGCCACCCCTACGCGGGCGAGCTGGTGATGACTGCGTTTAGTGGTTCGCACCAGGATGCGATCAAGAAGGGCTTCCTGGCACAGGAAAAGCGCCGGGAGGCTGGCGACACTTTTTGGAACATGCCATACCTGCCTGTCGACCCCGCGGACCTGGGTCTGACGTACGAGGCGGTGATTCGGGTGAACAGCCAGAGCGGCAAGGGCGGTATTGCTTACCTGCTCTCGCAGTCGCTCGGTGTGGACCTGCCCCGGCGCATGCAGGTCTCCTTTTACCAGGTGGTCCAGGCCATGGCCGAGCAGACCAGCAAGGAGATTTCCACGGACGACATTACCGCCGCGTTCCTGCGCACGTACCATGTGCCTGTGGCCAACCAGGACAAGAACGAGGGCAAGTTTAGCCTTCGCAGTTTCCGCCTGAGCGAGGCCGGTGCGCAAATCTCGTCGGAGGGCGAGAGCACACCGCACCAGCGTGTGTTTGAGGGTGTCATTGCACGGGAAGGCCAGGCCATCAAAGTTCAAGGCACGGGCAATGGTCCTCTGTCCGCCCTCTTGGACGCGGTCGAAAAGCACTTGGGCGTGAGTGTGAATGTGCGCGAATACAGTGAGCATGCTCTTACGCGCACGAGCACCCTTACCCTGGGCTCTGAGTCAAATGCCCGTGGCCAGACGCGCTCGAAGGCTGCGTCCTATGTCGAGCTTGTCCGACAGGACGAGAGCGACAAGGTGGGTGCCAGCAAGGCCCCAGGCTACTGGGGTGTGGGTGTCGATGTTGACATTACCTCGGCCGGTCTCAAGGCTGTGCTCAGTGCCCTGTCCAACGTGCCCTAATCCAGTGCACCGATCTCTTTTCGTAGTTGTGTTTTAAATTGCGTCGTTTTTCCACCACTGGGATCGGGCCCGATTTGTGGCCATCGTTGTCCGAGCGGGTCACGGCCCTCCACCGCTGGCTCTGCCCTGGCCATGGACAAGCCGACGCTCGTGGAGTGGGTGCGCCCGTACGCGCAGGCCTGGGGCCTTCCCTACTTGTCTGTGCACTTGCCTTCCATTTTGCGCTCTCTCTTGCTGTGGTATGCGGTCCAGCTGCTCTCGCACTTGGTTTCGCCGAAGCTCTTCCCCAAGTCGTTTGCGACCATGTCGTCTCGGACTCGCACGTCGTGGGATCTGCACATGGTATCGTTTATCCACTCTGTCATCGTTGCTCCTATTGCCCTGTACTTTTGGCTCCAGATTGACGAGTCAACGGACCGGCTGTGGGGCTATGACTACACGCTCGCGCAGGTCTATGCTCTCTCCCTTGGCTACTTTGCCTGGGACGTGATCATGTCGCTTCGGTACGAGGGCTTTGCCTTTGTACTTCATGGCCTTCTTGGATTTGCAGCGTCTATGCTCGTTTACAAGCCTCTGCTCATGTTTGACGGGCTGAGCATTCTCATTTGGGAGCTGAGCACGCCTTTCCTGAACATCCATTGGGCGCTTGACAAGCTGGGACGGACGGGCTCTCGTCTCCAGCTGATCAATGCCTTGTTCCTGGTGCTTACGTACGTCTGCGTTCGCTTGCTTCTGGGTGTCTACGCATCGTACCGCCTCATCGAGCTCCTATGGGCCTCAACGTCGACGGCACGACCGGTATCCGTGCCCTTGCGGATACTCTACACTCTCGGGCTTCCTGCCCTCAACTTTTTGAACTACATGTGGTTCTTCAAAATGCTGCGAGCGATCCGCAAGCGCTTCCCTACCGAGAGCCATAAGCGAAAGGCTTCGTAAGGCAATTACCAGGCCTCGCCGCGCTCTGCACTCGCCCGGACTCTGTAGGCAATCTCGCGCTCTTCTTCAAGCAGCAAACGAAGTAGGCCAGCAGGCTCATCGTGGCGATTCTGCAGGCGACCCTCCAACGCACTGCGTTGCTCCACCATCTCGGTACAAAGGCGGCCCAAGGCGTCTTGCATCGGCCGTTCGTGCCGGCTGTCCGGCATGCCATAGGTGACTTGCTTCCATTGGCGCGCTGCTTCTTTCGGGGTATACACGCAGCGCAGACCCTGCTTCGCCTTCAACGCAGCTCGTGCTCTGAGAGACAGCTTCGAGGTAGCCTGCTTGTCTTCGAGGGCCACGGACAAGAGCCAAAGCGCCATGAGAAGACGGTGCGATACATGCGCTGGCTCTGGCGCGGGATGCATCGAATAGTCACTGGATCAGTCGGCGCACAACGTACCCTGAGTACCCCTCTTCCTCGAGTCGCTGCACCTTCCAAGCCCCTTCCTCGCCCTCGGCCTGGAAGCGCGCAGCAATCGCATCGTCGACCATGAGCTCCGCGTGAGGGTTGCCATCCCACGAAGAAGCATTGTTCCAGGTCGTCTTGGGCGCTAGCAAAAAGCCGTACTCGACGAGCAGTGTGGCATTGGCGTGTGGGCCATAGGTAATGCACACTTCGTCCCCAGCCCGCAGCGCGCGGTGCGCCGGTGCACAGAGCTCCATACCTTCGGGCGAAAGGCGCACTTTGCACTCTTCGCCTTGCACGAACGTATGGTTGGCCATATCCAGCAGCGGCGCCAACGTAAAATTGTCTTCGTGACGGACATAGCGTAGGTCCATGTACACACAGCGCGAATTGACGCACAACCAGCCCCACAGTACGTCTGCTTTTGTTGGACGCACAGCCTTTCTACCTGGGCGACTGATAGAGGCCCATATAGACGCGCGCGTACCTTCCTCCAACGCATCGATACGCTGCCAGTCCGCTTCGAATCGCGATTGGACCTTGTGATGTAGCTTCGCAGCATGCGGAGGCAGCGCAGAGAGAAGCTGTGTATCGCCATCTAGTGTCCAAGTCAATGGCACGGTCGGAAAGGCGGAGGGCATCGAAGCGAAAAACGCATCGCGATCGCTCAGCTCCGCGTCTGGCTCCGTGGTGCGCGTGGCGCGCCACTGGGCAAGCACACACGCAAGTAGCTGGTGCGTTGAAAGAGGTCGTGCATTTGACGTTGGGACGTCTCCTTGCCGCAAAGGTGCCCATGGCATCGTGCGTCCACGCGTCATTTGGCTCGGGTTCAGCAGCACGGACTGCGGCAACTTCAACAGAACCTCGCCTGCCTGGATGTCCTCTGTGGTAACAAGGCCGCGCCCCGCTTTCATCTTAGTGATCTATTCGTACCTGGCACTTGGTCTGACACCACCACGCAGAGGGTCGATGAGGCGGACGCGCGCGCTACATACGCTTGGAGCGCCTGCGCCATCGCACTCGAGGCGTTGGCGTGTGGAGGCTGCGTGACCGGCGTGGGGTGCGTACGACCGACCCCCGCGCTGACTCAGCGGGTGGCTGGCCCTGCTGGCTCTCTCCACGATGGCCGCTCCCCCGCCTGTGGTCGATGACTTGGACGATCTAGATGGTGCGTTTGCGTCTATCTCACCCTAGATGTCTTAGATGACTTTGAGCAGCCGTTCGCACCATGTGCACAACCCGAGGCGCCTGCCACGCGCGGCGCAGCGCCCAGCGATAAGGCGGCCGAGGCGTCTCCCGCGGCGGAGGACCCTTTGTCGGATGAATTTGTTGAGGAGCTGACCAAAAATATGGAGTCGTTCATGGCGCAGCTTGGGAAGCGCATGTCGGAGGCGCAGGACGTGCCACCCCCGCCCGCGGACCACCAGGCCGGCGGTGCGAGCGATGCCGAGAGCGGCGCCGCGGGCGGTGTGCCGCCTGCTGAGGACGAGCTGATGAAGCAATTTGAAAAAATGCTCTCGGGCAACCTATCGCAGTGGGAGTCAGATGCGCCATCCGGCGCTTCAACCGCACCGGCCCCTGCGGATGCACAGGGCGAGAAAAGTTTCCAGGAGGCGGTGCAAGCTACCATGGCCAAGTTGAAGCAATCGAACGCCCATGCGAGCCACAAAAGCACCAGCGATGCATCGAACCCGCTCAACTCGCTCGGTCTGGGTGCCGATTCCGATCTTACACAGATTCTCGAGGCCCTGTCCAAGGCGGGCGCCGAGGGTGGCGAGATGCCGGATCTCAGTCAAATGCTCACCCAAATGATGGAGGATCTTATGAACAAGGAAATTTTGTACGAGCCGCTGAAGGATCTTCACCAACGCGTACGTAACAAGCACTCACACCAGTTCCCCAGCTACCTGTCGTCGCCGGCGGCGAAAGCACTCGAGGACGCCCAGCGTCAGCGGTATGTGGAACAGGAAGGCATCATGGGCGAGATTATCGCGGTGTTCGAGGCGCCGGGGTACAGCGATAGCGATACGGCTTCGCGCAAGCGCATTTCGGACCTCGTTGCGAAGCTGCAAGAGACCGGCTCGCCGCCACAGGAGCTCATGGGCGATATGCCGCCTGAACTCGCGGGTCTGAATGGCCTCTTGGGCGATCAGGGTGACGATCAATGTACTGTGATGTAGAAAAGGAGGCCCTTACCCGTACTCTGCGAATGTGCCATGCGGATACGCATGCCCAGGCACATACTCGTGGTTCGGATCGCGCTCCTCGGGCGGCGGCTCCGTGCCAGGAGGAAAGGCCTCGGCGCCCGCTTCCTCCCACAGCACGCGACTGTACTGTGGCGGGCGCACTTCCAAACCCTCGCTGCCGCGGCGCACACGCACTTGGCCCGATCCCACATCGTCGTCTGTGTCCTCGCCGCTCCCACTCGAGTACGAGTCGTACATGGCCTCGTCGCGTGGAACATCGTGAGGCGCAGACGCGTGCCAAGCTGCTCTTGTCTGGAACTGCGGCGACTTGGCGTGCGAGGCGCGCAACTGGGGATTCAGCTGCTCGTGGCCATAGGTGAATGCAGAGCCGGTCAGCCGCGGCGCTCGACGGCGCACGCGCGGGTCTTTGGGGGGCCACAGGTACTGCGCGTCCGGCTCAGCGCTGGCCACAGGAAAGGAGGTGCCGCTGGCCGCGGGTGCATGGCATGGCCAGAGCCAAATGAGTGGGGAGGCACCGAGCACCTGCGTCACGTTGGCCCAGCAGCCCAGGTCAAACGGGAACGCAATAAAAGGGATCTGGCCTCGCCGGATCTGGCGGCTTACCCGGTCCTTCTCCCATGTTTCGATGGATGTGGTATTGGAACACAACAGCGCATAGTGGTACAAAGTGAGGAACGTCACAAGCAGCGCCGGTGGCAGGCACAGGATTATGTTCAGCACGATCATCACCGCTTCCGTGGTAGAGGGGCGTGGCTATGTGAGTGACAGGACGTACCATCAAGTCGTATACACTCCAAAAATCGACGACCCGCAAGGCAATCATCAGCAGGTGATTCCAAGTGGCCAGGGTAACAGCTGTCGTGTACCGCAAAAAGTGAGCATAGGTGCCGTGGCCCACACAGTTGCCGATCCACGGGCAATGATGGTCCATTCGCAGGACGCATCGTCGACAGACACGACAGTGATGCGCGCGTGGCGGCTTGAATGCGCGGCAATGGTAGCAGTACCGCTTGTGGCTGCCATGAGAGGGCGGCGTCCAGCCCATGGGCACACCACTAGCGTCGGTAGTGAGGCAGTAATAGTACGCCACATACATGTAGACGACCAAGAGGTTGTGCACAGCGAGCACACAGATCAGCTGGCGGGCCGTGAACGAGGGCGTCTTACGGAAGTACGGCCACATGATAAAGATCTGCGGCGTGATGTGCAGGAATACCATGAGCACTATCACCGCAATGACCCTGCCTGTGAGTCCATGCTACGCACCAGTACACTTCCGACGGACGGGGCGGCGCGCGCGGACGAACGGGCGGCACAGGCCCGGGGTACGCATCGACGACATGCGCCTCTGTCGTCGGTCCATATTTGTCGGAGGGTGCCTCCGAAGAATGCGGGGATAGCTCCCATGCCTCGTCCTCCTCCGGCGCGGCTGGCGCGGCCATCGTCGTGCGCCAACCGCGCCCAGCGCCGACAGCGCCCCAGGCGTGTGCCTCCACATGCATCCACTCTCCTACCTACGGGGGGGCTTGGCCGGCCGCCTCGGCTCGCTTGCGCGCGAGCACAGCAGCAAAGCCGCCGGGGTCGCCCATACCCGGCATGACCGCTACAGGGGCTGCCGTCGCATCAGGGGGCGTCCATGAGGGCGTCTCGGCTGGTCGCGTCGTAGGCTTCGTACCCACGGGCGGCTTCACGCTCGCTGGCTTGGCCGGCGGCGGCGGGCGCGGTTTGGGAGCGTCCGGCACCAGCTCCAAGTAGTCTGCCGGTGCCCAGCCCTCCATATTATTCTTCTTGACGAGCCACCATCCATTGCCTTCTTTGTCTTCCAGCTCAACGACGTCGCCTTTAGTCAGCGGTAGCTCGCCTGGCTCCTCTGTGGCAAAATCGTACAGTGCGCGGTAGCGCGGTAGACGGGATGGCGGAGGTGCAGCGGTTCGAGAGGGCGCTGGAGGGGGTACAGGGGCAGGTGCGGGGGTAGGAGCAGGAGCAGGAGCGGGCGCCGCTGATCCTAGCTGCGTCACAGGTGGCGCCAACGAAGTACTGCCTAGGTAGGCAGGGAGCGCAGGCGCCGCGCCTGTACGACCTGGTAGAGCAGGCATGGCACTCTGCGTACCTGCGACGGGCGCCAGTGGCGACGCTGGCACACTTCGAGCAGCAGGCACCGGGGGCTGCGGCCGTGTGCGAGGCATCGGCGTTGGACGCGCACGCCCTGCAGGCTTCCCACGCGCCGTTTTTGGCAATACTCGGGCAGGCGGTCGCGACAGGCTGTTCGGCGGCTCGCCCGACGGTACCGACACAACGCCACTCTTGTACACATCACCCAGAGGAATGGATTCGTCTTTGCGGAAAGCAATCGTGGCCTTCTTGCGGCCTTTACGCACATACTCGAGCTGCGGTGCAATCGTTACGTGGATGCGCCCGCCCGACTGCTGAAGCAGGTGACTCACCAACTCGGTCTTAAAGTCGCAGTGAAGCAGCGGATCGCCCTCCTCCAGGCCTGTTTGCAGAACGACCCAGTCATCACGCAAATTCGACAGGCCCACACCACGAATGTTGGCTAGCGGTACAACCCGCTCGCATGTCGTTTGAGGCCGCTTATTGACAAGATGCGTCACCAGGATGTGCACGGCGCGTGCTGTAACCACAAGGAAGCGGGGGCTGCGCAACGAGGAGCGGCCAAGTCGCGAGACAAGGAGTTGCGCACGCGCGCTAAACACCGCCGGCTCGGAGCCGAGGTTCGCGCTTGTGCGCAGCAAGCGACCTTCGGCAGACGAGCCATTCACATCGAGATAGTCACCGAGGAAGCGGCGCATACTCACTAGACTGAAGCGGCGGCGCTCCTTGCGACCGGCGAGGACTTGGTGGCCATAGTCGCGCAGCTCGAGGAACTCGTGACCCTCGCGACTGCGGCGCCACGCTCGCTGGATGCGTCGGGCACTTTCCTCACGGCGGCGCAGGTAGGCGCGCCACGCACGCTGAATGCGCATGGCCATATTGTGCCAGAAGCGGTCACGCATCGTCTCCAGGGCGAACAGCGTTTCTGGATTCTTGATAAAGCCTTTTGTGACACCCAGCTGCCATTCGTCCCGCGCAATACCGGTATCCATAAAGATGCGCTCACAGCCGCTGCGAGCATCGCCCTGCCAGATGTAGTCGCCCGCGTACGAGGTATGAGGCGACAACAAATAGAAACGCTGCACAATCTTTTCGAATGTGTTGCGGTACGCAAAGCCAGCACGACGCACGCGGATGTTCTCGCGCAGACCGAGGTACTGGATTTGGTGCAAGATGGCTGCCGCATCGAACTCGGTGGGGCTCTTGTTCTGGTTCGGCTTGATGGTGCGAATGTACGATGGCTGAGCCCGCATCAATGTGTCCACAAGCAGGTTTGCACTCGCCTTGATACGGTCGCCGGCGCTAGGCGGGCGCTTCTTGCTCGTAGGGTCGGGGCGTTCCGGAAAGAGCGACTGGAGAAATGCGTTGGAGGAACTGTCAACGAGGTTCAAAATATCCTTCTGCAACGCATCCTTGTTCTTCTCGGTCATGCCGTTGACATTGTACATCACGTCACCGGCGTAGTGGCGCACGAGGAACTTGGAGCCCCGCGCCTCAAAGTGGGGGTTGGAGGCAAGCATCGATGTGCGCTGCACGAACGAATTGTCCGCGGCTGACGAGTCCGCATGGGCCGTAGCAACGGCATCGTTGAGCGCCGCAAAGATACCAGGGGGGCGCTTCTCCTCGATCAGGTCACACACGATTTTGTTGTTAAAGTATTGGATCGGCGTCCACTGGATCTGTTCCTGCGCATACTCCTCCTGCTCTTTCTTGAGCGTGAGCTCAATAAAGATTTGTTGCAGCTTTTCGTTCACATAGTTGATGCACAACTGCTCAAACGAGTTGTTCTCAAAAATTTCAAAGCCGTAAATGTCCAGCACACCAATCACCGTATCGGCGGTGCCATGCACGCTCAGCGACTGGTTTACACGCGCGACAATCCAGTCGAACAAATTGTTGTACAAAGCCTTGCTGAGGGCATCGCGCACAGCGGCCGCCTGTGTCGGGTTCAGCGGTACTTCGTACACCGAACCGCGGCGCCCACCGCGCTGCGTCTCCATGATACGCTGTGTGAGCGCGCGCTGCACAGCGGTGGCGTCCACCTCGAGCAAGTACGCACAAAACTGCATCACATCAGGGTTGGCAATCTCCGCATCGCCCTGCGCATTCTCCACAAAGCACACGTTACCGAGCCACAAAATGGTGGCTAAAACACGGAACATACTTGTTTGCTCGTCCTCTGACAGCCCAATCGTGCGCATGGCTTCAACGGCGGCAGCAAAGTCCGCGCGGTCGTCGATACCAGGCACATCCAGGCACTGGCTGTTCGCCGTATAGGCGTAGGCCTCCGGGCCTTGCAATCCAAACATCTCACGCTGCTGGGGCGAGGCTGCCTTGGTCAGCTGGTAAAAGATGTGGAAGTTGCGCTCGTTGCGAATCTGGCCGACGACGCGTGCCTTCTCGAGCAGGTAGTTGGTGATGGTCGCACCCACCGGCGCACCTTGGGCGTCAAACATGATTTCCAGGTACTTGCCATGACGCGAGCTGTTGTTGTTTCGCAACGTTTTGGCGCATCCAAAGCTCTCTAGAAGGGGGTTCGTCGCCAGCACCATGTCCTTGATGTTGTGGATGCCCGACGCGTGGTCGTCGCTACTCACCGCCGCGATGTACTGCATAATGCGCTTGGCCGCCTCGGTCTTACCGGCACCTGACTCACCCGAGATGATCACACATTGGTTCTCTTTGTACGCACACATGTTGTAGTACGCGCCTTCGGCGATCGCATACACATGGGGCGGCATCTCGAGACGGTTCTTTCCACGATACGAGCGCAGAACCTCATCAGTGTAGATACCCAGATCGCGGAAAGGATTTACAGAGATGAGTACATTGCCAATGTACGTGTAGATTTCCGCATTGGCGAAACGTTTCTGCAGGTTCTCATTGATGGCCTCATTGGTGATTTGCGTAAGGAGCGTCATGTCCGATACACCAGCTTGCGGCTTCTTAAAACCTTCGCGCCAGTCTGCCTTGGCGATACCTCGCTGCACAGCCGGTGGCGGCGCCGAGCCACCGGCTTTACGCGCACCTGCGCGCTTGGATATCACCATGGTGGGTGGAGACGCCGCCCGAGCGCGCGCTCGGGCGGGGATAGCACACGTGATCGATCCCTCCTTCCCCCGGCCTGTCGAAGGCGCATCGTGGTACGACATATCATGGCTGCCATCCAGGCACTCAGGACTCTTGTGGTGCCGCCGGCGGCCGGCGGTATGCCATCGGCGACTGTGTTCTTGCTGCATGGTCTCGGCGACTCGGCGCACGGCTGGGTTGATGTGGCCCGCATGCTGGGGCGGCAGCAAGCCTTGCAGCATATCCGCTTTGTGCTGCCGACAGCGCCCGTGCAGCCTGTGACGGTGAATATGGGAATGAACATGACATCCTGGTTCGACTTGTACTCGCTCACGAGCCTGGAAGATGGCGAGGACGAAACTGGCATGCTTCGTAGCGTCGAGGCCGTGCGCGCCCTCGTGCAGCAGGAGGTCGATGGTAGTGCACCCGGCCTCAACGGGCACAAGGTACCGATGAACCGCATCGTTCTTGCAGGATTCAGTCAAGGTGGTGCCATCTCTCTCCTGCTGAGCCTGACGCAGCCCGAGCGGCTAGCGGGAGTGGCGGCGCTCTCGACGTGGCTGCCGCTGCATGCCAAGATCCAATCGATGCGCCCGCCGACGCCGCCGACCTTCCCCCTGTTCCAGGCGCACGGCACCATGGACCAAATGGTCGAGTACCCGTTCGGCAAGCGCACGTTTTCTTTCTTGCAGAACGAGCTGGGCTTTCACTCGCTGGCCGAGTGGCACGAGTATCCGATGCCACACTCGGCGTGCCCCGCCGAGATCCGCGATCTGAGCGTGTGGCTCGAGCGCGTTGTGCCTGTCTAAATGGAACGGGTATGATAGCTACAATACGTAGTTGGCATGCATGAGCGTAGGAGACGAAGCGCGTGTGGCCCCTGGTGTCACCGACGAACGGGGCCCATGACTGTGCAATTTGAACAAGTCCGAGTCGCGGCTCAGCTCAAACGTCGTAGCATGACTGACACCGCCACTTCCGTAGCCTGGCGGCAAAAGCGATGTCCAGAAACTGTTATCAAGCACCCGGTTCACTTCCACACCCTGCGCTTTGGCATACTGCATGGCATCCCAGCCGTGCAGGCTCGAAAAGTGGTCGTGCGCTGCCGCCGTACTCGACGGCAGATCGTGCATCTGTGCATGCGCTGCATCGAGTGGCATGGTGAGCGACGGCGCCGGCCCATGGTCCAGCTCGAGTCCCCCCGCTGGCAGGCTGCCCTTGGCGCGCATTCCTTCGTTGGCAGCCAACTCGGCTGCCACAGGGTTTACCTGCAACGGGTTCACCGTCATGGCCGGCGACCGCGGTGGTAAGAGCGAGGGGTCTGTCGGCGCTGCCGAGACATGCTCCATCATAGGCTTCATGTACTTGGGGTCGTGATGCACTCCAGAAGCGTCGGTCGGCAGCGGCACAGCAACGGTCGCAGGGTCCGACGGTGTACTTACGGAAGCGTCTCCTTCCGACTGCGAGCAGTTGGATTCTTGCGCTTTTTGTTCGTGCCGTGATTGCACGAGCATGCGCAAGAAGGAGGCGTAGAGGGCAGGCGTATGCGATGTATCGACCGCAGCCTCTTCTAGCACCTCGATGGTATAGTTGACCAGCGCAATCACTTCGTCCTCGTTGATGTACTTGGCAAATGTGGGCCGGATCAGCTTGAGAAGGAATACACAAGCATAGGCAACCGCCACAAAGGTGGGGTCAGGCGCATATCGCAGAATCTCGCGCATACCATATTTGACCGTCGCAATAATCTCCTTGGCAGCATGCACACAGCGCACGAGGTACTGCGGCTTGTCCGCAGATGCGCCATCGGACGGGCGCTCTAGTGCGTACTGCAATCCAAACGAGTTGAGCACGAGCACGGCATAGTTGTAACGCAGCGGTGCCTGTCGCGTGATATAATACATCGACCGTGTGCTCAGATCCGCATCCTCGCTGGGGGGACCCGCCTCGTGCAATGCGAGTAGCGTCGAGACTCGCTGTGTATCGGCCGCCGAGTTCGCTGGGTCCATGAGCAGGCCGTGCAGGGCAGGCTTGAAGGCTTTGGCTCGGTCCCTGTCCGCCGTCTGCTGCTGCTGCTGCTGCTGCTGAGGAACATGCTTGTCCGGCTCGTTGGACGGCGCCACACTGTCTGCTTGAGGGGGCTGCGCCATCTTCGATGGGAACGTGCGATCCAACGCCAGGGGCGGCCACGACCGAGTCATGGTGTCCAGGCCGAGTCGGTACCAAAATTGCATCGTCTCGTTAAGCTGCTCATTGAACGAGGGCAAGATGGCCGGGTAATCCAGGTCCACATTCAGCCCGCTTGGCGTGACTGTGGACGAGTAAAGGAAGTCGAGCTGACGCGTTTGTACACGCAGCAAATCGACGAGTGCACAGATACCGAGATCCCAAGGTCGGCTAAACGGCTGGGTACACCATTCTGATGCATGTCGGATCAAAAAGTCTTCTCGAATGCTGTAGGGCTTGCCCATCTGCGCACTCAGTGTTCTGTCCACACAGAAGCAAATGTACCAGGTTCTCTCCCGATTCAGTACATCTCTCATCTTGGTCTCGTCGGCTTTGGCCTCTGCCGACATGACGTTCTTGCGATGCAGATTAAGGTCCTGCGCCATGCGGATCGCTACACCAGCAAAGAGCCACGTCCGGTCCTCTTCGTACCGTTCCACGGGCTGGTTGTACAGAGTCAGAAGCAAAAATCCCTGCACAATCTCGGGCGACTTGAAACCGCGGCTCATGACCTCAAATGCACTTTTGACGGCACGCCGTTGGCACTGCGAGTACAGCTCGGGTCGTCGCGTATAAAACTTGGAGGCCACCGCACACACACAGGTAAACAGAAACGACGAACGTTGGCATACCAAAGTCGGCGTGTGCCACTCGGGGTCGAGCAAAAACATATGCAAAGAACAGTGATGGAAAAAGATGCGGAAGAGCTCAAGTGCCTCCTCGGACGACACAATATTCTCCGTCAGCAGGTCTGGCGGCGAATCGGTTCCGTTCTCCACGGCACGAGACGCCGACGCAGAGCTAGGGTGAAAATAGGTCTCATTGGCCACACCATATTGCGGCCGCGGTTCGTCGCCTGACACCGCGTCCGTGTCACCCGGACTCACTGAACTGGTACTGCCATCGGGGCCCATCGACTCGGTCGTAGAAGAGCGACCGCGCTGCGAAAAGCTGTTGCGGGCGTTCTCGGACTGACTGCGCTGCAGATTTTGCAGACTCGCCTCGGCGAACAGGCCCAGTGGGTTCAATGTATTGTCCGGAAGGAGTGGCATATGCATCGCACCCATCTCTGTCCCCGACGCGCCTGGCGCTGGTGCCTGAGATGTCTTTAGACGATGCAGGGCCTTCTCGAACACATTCTTCAAAAAGTCCTCATTGCCGGGTTCCATAAGGCGCGAGCACACAGACTCGTCAAGTATGCCCATTTGCTGCATGAACTTGACTGCCTGATCCGCAATGCTGCGCGCGGATTGGGGCTTGTTGGTGTTCATGCCTTCTGCGGCAATGAGTTGTCGCACACGTGCAGCGAACATATCCATCGCGGCCGGCGACATACCCAAATCATTGCCTGACTTAGGCAACGATGGCGTGGAAAACTGCGTCGGGCTCGTATGAATGTCGTTGGAAAATCCCAGTGTGGGCGCAGACGTGGCGCTGGGACTGGAAGCAGGCCCTCCTTGTAAATTTTGAATGAGCGGCACGAGTAGCTGCTCAACCTTTTTCAAACCTTGCTGCACGGCAGCTGTCTTGCGGCGCTTGTCCGACTTACGCCCACGGTTGCTCTCAAGGAAAATACACTCATGTCCGCTGCGTGCGCACCGCGAGCAAGGGCCGCCGTTTTCCGCGCCCTCACACTTCATCTTAAGACGATGGCAATTTGTACACGCTCGTGCGCCTCGCGTGGACTTTTGCTTGACAGTTACATTATCCTTTTCTGGCAACTGTGACAGGCGACTGTTTCCTCCCATCGAATCGGCAGACCGCTTGAGACCAGACGCGCTCATATCACTCTCGTGCATCGAGTTATCCTGGTGTGTGGATCGACCCGTGCTCGAAAAGTCTGCACTAGCTTCGAGGTCGGACCCTTCGAGGTCGGTCATACTGGTGCTCATACCATTTGGTGCACCCTGGACGTCAAAGATCATATCAATGAGGCGCCAGTTGATTGTTGGAGCGGTGTATCAAAATGTTGTTCGATGCGTGCTTGACAAGCCAATGTCCTTCTAGGTGCAACGTCAAACACGAATACACAGGTGGATCTCAGTCACGATTTCCCAATGACAGTCCTTCTTCTACGAGAAAGATCAACGAAAGAACTGATGGTCGCGTACGAGCACCTGGCAGGGGGGCTTCTCGTACTGATTAGACGTGCGGGGACGAATTATAGTGAGCAGCTCTTAGAAGGCTAGGCCTGGCCAGTTATATGCAAGTAAAAACGTTGGACCCAATCGCTGCGTAGCATTGGCCCAGCCTCGATCCAAACTGTACCACTGGCTTCACCTTGCGGGGAATGAATTCTGGTCTGGGAATTATTTTCGCTAGCCCCTTGGCAGAACCTTGGCCGCTACGGTGGCATCGTCGTGAGACACCGCGGTGCCTCCCGCTACAACGCTATTCAGGCGCTTGTACCAGATTGGGTTTCACGCTATAGAGCACACGTCCCTACACAGTCCCACGCCATACATGGGCGCAATACCGCCATAGTCACATGGGAGAGCGATCATCAGGGC
Source organism: Malassezia equina (assembly GCA_029542865.1). NCBI lineage: Eukaryota > Fungi > Basidiomycota > Malasseziomycetes > Malasseziales > Malasseziaceae > Malassezia > Malassezia equina. The sequence goes on from CP119900.1 coordinate 429,770, forward strand.
CTTTTTGTGGAATCAAACACAACAGAAAGAGCAAGCAACCATTTACTGCTGCTTGGCCTGCTGAGCCTTGATCACGTTCTTCACAATCTTCGACTCTTCCACCAGGAAAGCACGCACAACACTATCATGTTAGCCTTGTCTCTAGTACATACCGAGTGCGGACGCAGGCAGCGCAGCGGCTACCACCGTAGGCACGCTGGACTGTCTTCTCGCGCTTCGACACGGTGGCGTAGGCACGAGGGCGGAGAGCCTTGACACCCTGCAGGGCAGCGTGGCAGTCGCCGCACTTGGGGGCGGTGGGCAGCTTCTTCAGGTGCAGGTAGCGCAGCTGGCCGCTGGGGGTCTTGATGACACGCCGGCGGTTCGACCGGGTGTTGTAGGGGTTGCGCTTACGCAGAGTGAGCCGCTGAGCCATCTGTGCGTGTTAGCATTCACGCATCCACAACGACGAGACGCTGTTTCAAGACCTAGTATGGGTCGCAAACTCAGCGACAGACGAGCGCACCGTCTCATCCTACTTCGCTGAATGCAATCACCATAAAGCTCACACCTCGAGCGCCTCGTCGACTGTCGTACACACCTTTGGTATACAGCAACAATTGGAAGCTAGGGAGGGGCGTAAGAGCGCTGCCCTGCGCAACAAGCTTCCACATCACGTGATGGGTATAGTTCTGCCTCATCCCATTAGTCAGCATGTGGTGGCATGCTCCAGGTCGTGCCGCCAGCGGTCGCGGTCGGACTGCCGGGCTGCTGCTGCGTCACGGAATGAGTCTTGTGAGCTGGGGCCTCCGTGTGTGTCGCTGCGCGACGACAAAAAGAATTGCGCTCGCTTCGGCATCTAATTTGCGCTCTATACATACTCGCCGGGAGCCTGTCTCTATGCATGACAGCACCGAAGTCACTGTACTAGACTTTCCCCCTCAGCCTCGCCCCACACGCCCTCTATCGGCCCTGATGCGCAAGGCCAAGACGTTAGTATTTAATGGACCCAAGGGAGAGATTGTTGTACCTCTTCATCACTTTGTGAATATGGCATGGGGAGAGGACGCACAGTCCAAGCAGCGCACGCTCACCTTCTCGATTGAGGATGAGAACGTGAAAGTCCAGCGTGGTGTCTGGGGTCTCACCCGCGCGCTGTGCGCAAACGCTATTAAAGGCGTTCAGGAGGGACATGAAGTTTCGCTTCGTCTTGTTGGTGTCGGTTTCCGCGCCAGCGTCGAGGCGGACCCGCTACCTCGAAAGCATCCGCTTGAGATCGAGTTGGAGCGTGGTCGCGGACATTGGTATGCTCGTGACCAGAAGCAGACGGAAATTGATCGCGCGAAGCGTCTCGTTGAATCTTCGGGTCCGAACCAGCGGCTCAACCTGCGACTCGGATACTCTCATCCCGTGCTACTCCCTATTCCCTACGGTGTCAAGGCTGAAACGCCTTCTCCGACCATCATCAAACTTACTGGTGCCAACAAGGAATTGCTCGGGCAATTTGCACAGACCATTCGTCAGTACCGTAAGCCCGAGCCGTACAAGGGTAAGGGTATTTTTATTGGCGACGAGCAGATCAAGCTCAAGACGCCAAAGAAAAAGTAAGCTCATAGGACGAGCGCTCCATACCAGCACCAAGCGCTCATTTTCTGTACTGAGAAAACTAATGTCATGTCTATATGTCGCGCTGCGTCTATGGCGAGTCGTGCTCTCGTGCCTTGCCTTTCGAGGGCGCAGGCGAAGGGTTCATTATCGTGGTTAATTCCGTCTTGGCACGCGCAATGAGAGCTTCCGCCTCTTGCAATGCCGCCAGCTTCTCTTTCACCAAAGAGTCCAGATCATTGTTTTTCGGCGACGTCATAGAGGCAGTACCACTAGCAATGTCAGCCATGGGCTTTGTCGAAACCCAGTCCACCAAAGGGTATGGCAATTGAGGCTGGTGCTTGGATGTAAAATTGGGTATCTTGGCAGGGTCAAACAAAGGAATCAATACAGGTGAAGCAGAATTTTGTACAGGTTCTTGTGCTTGATGGAACCGCTGAAGCGTGGCACGGCGTACTGCCTCCCGTACGCTTTCACTGGAGGCATTAGGCTCCGGAGATGATGTTCTGTCCACCAATTCATCCGCTAGCTCTGGTCGCACCTCTTGGAGGAAGTTATAGGCTGATTCAGCTGCTGATGTCGCCTCTTTGGCGGTGTCTGGGCCCTGGAATCGACGAAGTAAATCATGCAAAGTCGCCTGCGGAGCACGTTGGTTGTCATTGGGCGCAAGTTGCTGCTGTTGTGCTTGCTCTCGTGCACCGCCGGGTAGCTCTTCGGGGTTTTGTGCCTGCGCTGCCACATTTGGACTGGTAGCGTCCTCTTTCTTAAGCACATCCATACGACATGTCGGGCATGACTGCTGGCGTTCCAGCCAGGAATGCAGACAGCGATGATGGAACACATGACCACAGGGCAGCTTCCGAGGAACATCCATAGCTGATTCTGTGCCCATTTGGAACTCTTCCCGACAAATGATGCAGGTACGATCGCGCATCTCAGAGACTTGGTCGTCAGACACTCTTGGATACTTGTTCTCCATATCTCGAGTGGCTGCTCGGAAACGGATCAACTTCAAGGTTTTCGTGTACAACGAGTGTCCCAAACTGAACATGATACGGAAACCGTGATAAGGGAGTTTGATATCACCGCGGACGGGCGCCAAATACAGCGAACCTGCAATACAGGCCGGGAAAGCGACAAACATCGCCATATCGCGAATGAATCCCACATAGAACAAAACACGACTTTTCGCTTCCCATGGATCATCCAAATTTGCGTCGTAAACATTGCAGAGATAGGTAACAAGCTGCGCCGACAGATCCAGCTGATTCAACACAACGTCGGCCAGAAAACAGATCAAAATACCTTTTGGCCCAACATCTTGCAGCATGAGCAGAAAAGTTACGGGCACAAAAAATGTGTAAAAGCATTGGAGCATAAGAAACAGGGATGCCATTCTCACATGGAACAGCTTTGGAATACTAGGTAATTGTCCCATCTGCTGTTAGCCGTCCTATACATACCGTGTCAATCCTGGCCGTAAGGAACTTTTGGAAAATCTCCATGTAAAAGATGAGAGCACTTATCACGAAGTATCTTACATCGAAAGCAGGAAGGAACTGGAAGAAATTGAAGAACCATTCGAACAACACGAACAAGAAGGAGTCCATCACAGCCTTATGTTAGTTCGTGCAGGTTACTCACATCCACCTCCGTCTGACGAAGCGTGCCTAGAACAATACATTGAAAAATTCTTCCAGAGATAATAAGGCTGGCAATAATAAAGTTCACCACGATCTGGGTCAGCGCCCATGCGACGTACTGCTAGACAACCATTGTTGTTATTGATCCAAGAGCTAGCGATCAGCGCATTCTCCTGCTCATAGAGCGCTTTGTAGATCACGCATCCCATAGTAATGAAAGAAAAAAGCCCATATATGGTAAGGGAGCTAGCGCTCAAGAGAGGCGCCACCTCAATCCTACGTGGCATGGTCAAGTGCGGAGCACGCGTCCATGCACTAGCCTGATATTTAATTTAATTTCAAATTCCCCTCGTGCCAAGGTCTGCAGCTAGCCACTTGTGCACGGTGACGGTGTGAATCGCGGCAGAACACTCTTTTCATGGATTCCGCAGGCGAAGCCGAATACAATGCAGAAAATCCGCCTTCTATGAAGGGAGTCCTTCTTGAAACTAACAAGGATTTGTGCAAAAGTTTTCCAGATGCCTGCGGTGAATACACCGGAGATGGTTACAGTTCATCGTCTCCGATCGAGGATGATGATCGAATGCACACATTGTCTCAACAGCTTGCAAAGACGGCAGTAAGTGTCCGACATATGTACAAGCAGCTGAGTAAGTACACCTGTCTGACTAGTAGACCGTGCTCGTGTGCATTCTAGTGCTGAGAGTGTGTTAATCATAACGAAGGCAAGAGACAACAACCTTGTCCATCTCACGCGCGAGCTCACTATCTGGCTCATGACACACCGACGTGAGGGTCACAATCGTGGTTTGATTGTTTATGTGGACGAGCAGTTGCGCCATTCCAAGCGGTTTGATGCAGCCGGTATTCAGGAAAAACACCCGAACTTGTTCGAACCTGTGCGACCCAAGGAGTCTCAAAATAAGACGCACAAGTGTTTGAATAGCAACGAAGGCCAATTGCGCTATTGGGACAGCGAAATGTGCACTATGCATCCTTATTTATTCGATTTCGTCATAACCTTGGGTGGTGATGGCACGGTCTTGTTCAGCTCGTGGCTTTTCCAATCCAACGTGCCACCTGTGATCCCGTTTTCTTTGGGATCTCTTGGTTTCCTCACTCCTTTTTCTTTCGAGAACTACAAACCCACATTGGAGCATATCCTCAGCAAAGGCACGCGACTTCATATGCGCATGCGTTTTCGGGCCACTGTATATCGTGCCATGGATAATATTGACCCTGCCACCGCGAGAGAAAGGCGTAAAGCTCTACAGAAAGGTGACTCGGACTATATGATTCGCAATATCTCGAAGAGGGGTTGGTGTGCGGTCGAGATGCATCCAGGTGCCGATGGCTTAGAAACCCCTGACTTGCCAGTGCAAGATGTCCATTGTTTCAAAACGGCGCCCGTTGAATCATTCGAATTCCTCAATGATTTAGTTGTGGATCGTGGTCCGAGTCCCTATGTGACTATGCTGGAAGTCTTTTCTGACGATTCTCATTTGACGACAGCCCAAGCGGATGGACTTTGTATCGCCACCCCTACCGGCTCCACAGCTTACTCTCTCTCTGCGGGCGGATCTCTGGTTCATCCCAGTATTCCTGCTATGTTAATTACCCCCATCTGCGCACATACACTATCGTTTCGCCCTATGCTTGTACCAGATACCATGGAGTTGCGTATCGCGGTGCCTTTCAATTCCAGGAGTAATGCATGGGCAAGTTTTGATGGGCGAGGCCGCATTGAAATCCGGAGAGGAGACCATATCAAGGTAACAGCCTCACCTTATCCTTTCCCCACGGTGGTCCCGGAGGATCACCCGAACCCTTGGTTTGACTCTGTCTCGCGAACTCTGAATTGGAATCAGCGGAAGCACCAGATGGGTTTTGTGACGCTAAACACCGACTCGTCAAAGAAGGACCAAGATCCCCAGGATCTAGACATTGATGATGTCGATTCCGGAAATGAAAGCGATATTGAAACTGACCCTTGCCCGTTAGAAGACAAGGACGGGCAAGGGAATGAGGAATTTGATATCGACGAACATACCCCTTCCATGGGTACCCAGTCCGTTTCTGGTTGCAGTTATATTGGTTCTGGACAGCCCGACTCTCGAAGTGATTCGTCCACGTCTGCTGTACCCATACATCGGAATGCTGCGCACCGGTTCTTAAGAAGCCAGGATTTTAGCAATAGCCGAAGTCCTGATCGCTACGGCCCCTCAGGTCCTCCCCCCGCCCCTGGGCCTCTCTCTGAACGCCATATGGCAACGGTGGACTTTCGACTGCATGACAGTTTACACAAGGATCATGCAAGGTCTTTCGGTGTGAATGATATTCCATCCAATCCATAGTCTAAATCAAATGATCGCCGAAATTATTTCGGCCACAAGTCATGTCATTGTTGGCCTTTGTTGCATAGTTGGCCAACCAGGAGTAAAACGAGCCAATACAATTTTAGGGTGACTCAAGGCATTGGGCTGCCCTAAGCGCACAGACCATGCGACGCCACAGCCACTGGAAGCCCTAGGACTTTTGTGACCCGGACTTACCACCACATTTCTTTCGACCTACGAGGGCCTCTATTACCATCCGTTATGTTCCAGATTGATTTTGTATTCTAAGGACTTCAAAGATGCAACAAAAAGTATCTCCTTATATGCAATCATCTGCCCCAAATATCTCAAGCCGTCGGCGATCGACGGAGCTTCCTGGCATCCGGGATGTATTAGGACACGAACTTTGCTCAGGTGGACCACGGAGACGATCCTCCTCTAGAGAATTACTTCTTGGATCGCACCCGAGAGTTTTGTCTATTTCATCCTCTCCAGGAAAATCACACGGATACTCAAACTCCGCACATGCACTCAACCCTCGCAATATACAATTCTCCTCCGCTGAGCAACCTGTGACACGGAGAAGAGGCTCGAGGCATTCTTATTCCTTATCTGGCACATCGCTTCCCGCCATTCTTCAAAGGCTGCACATGGAAGATGATGTGCCATGGGAGAAAAGCCAAGCTATGTCTTCTAGCTTTGACCGAGGTACCGACTTCAGGCGGCATTCTTGGAATCATCAAGCCGACCCTTCAAAAGTATCGCTGAACGCATACAACTACTGCATTTCATCTGATGCAAATCGACAATCTTCACCCGCCAAGCTCTCTCGCCCAAGGCGTAGAGACCAACGGCTTGGAGACCCCACACGACTCGAGCCTTATGGAGAACACGAACCTTCAGTGCCCATCAATATCCCTGAAAATGTTCGGTCAAGATCCAGTGACGACTTATCCTCCCACGCTTTGAGTCGCAGCTATTCCTCCTACTCTGCCAGTTACAACAGCGAAAACTTCCCTCATACACCTCGGCAGGAAGCAATCGAACCACTAGCACCGGATTTCCGTATGACTTGGTCTGACGCTGGTTTCAATCGTTCACCTGTACAAAATCCCAAGTCCATTCTCATGGGGCCAATGCCTACCAACGTAGCAGAAACTCCTCGTGCAAAAACGCCGGAAGCCAGAAGTCAGGATGACAAGGATATTAGCCCAGCAAAAACAGACACTAATGTGAAGCCACGCGGCAAGGGCTCAGGAACGAATGGAAAATTTGAGTGCAGCTATTGTAACAAAAGATTTACCCGTCCTTCCAGCTTGCGCACTCATATCCATTCACATACTGGGGAGAAACCTTTCCGTTGTGATGCTCCTGGATGTGGCCGTTGTTTTAGTGTCCATTCAAACTTGCGCCGGCACCAAAGAAGCCACAACATGTATTCAATTTCACCTATCAAACCCAAGTCTACCTAGGAACGCTTGTGGATATAGAAAGTAGATAGTTCCACCCAATGTCGGTATGAAGCGTGCTGGAAGCTCATTTCCGCATCACATGGAATGTGGAGGGTCATGTGCGGAGACAGAAACGGCTCAGCCACATCGTCGCAGACCACACGCTTCGGACGGTCGTTGCTCAACCCTCAATTGAGGTGACACGGGTGCCTTGTCTCCGTTTATCAAATCGATGTTTCCCAGTATGAATGCTGCACCAACAAATGCGATGAAGCATTCACGACGTCAAGTCGTGCAAACTATTACTCAAACCAAGTCGCATCAAGCGGACCCCTCGACTGTGGTGGAAAACCAAACACTCACATCTTTTCTGCCTCCTCCGCCCCCGAGACCAGTTCCCAATCCTCAATCCAACCAGAAGCATACTGATGTTGGTGCTGTTGCTGGTGGTGTTGTTGGTGGTGTTGTAGGTTTGGCCTTGATTATTGCTGCGGCTTGCTTTTTGCTGTATCGATGGCGAAGGAACCGCAACAAGCGTGCCCTCGATGACATTTATGCTGAGACAGGCGTGGGAGGAGGAGGTGTTGATCGTCATGCACGGATGCGCGGGACGCAGCCTGTCATGAACGAGCACCCCACGACATGGAGCTCGAACGGCTCCATTCCTGTCGAACCGGAGGCATATCCGCAATCGATGGAACCTCGAGCGGATGAAGAACCTGTGACATATGTGGCACCTATTCATGCGTATCGTAATCAAGCGGACAATGGTGTGGAGAATGCAACTCTCGCTAACCTCCCCACGTATGTCCATCAAGCTGAACATGATGCTAATCAAGATTCCCACATTCAAGGGATCACGTCGGTCCCACCGAAACCTGTCGATGCTGAAGGATCTAATGTGAGGGGAAATGGGGGTCTTGGTGAACCACTCTTGATCAAGACAGCATCTTTAAACAGGAATGCCAGCCAAGACCTTGAGAAGTCACCATCGTCTGCTTTCATGTGGCTGCCTCGTCACAAAATCTATGGAGGCGCATCGCCGGCAGGCTATGCCCCCAGCGATACAAGTCCATATCCATCTCATTAGGACCTTTTGTATTGTATAGTTGGTCATAACTTGTACGCTACAGTCGTCCCGACACACGTGCAAGGCTGTCTCCTTCCACCAAAATGCAAGGACCTGAATAAATGATTTTTTCTTGTAGGTCGACTGACTGTTCAGAGATCCATTGAACTGATGGTGAGCCCCTTTCCTAAAACATACCCACGGGCGCATCTGCGGCACCAGGCTGCAGCCAGAATCCAGAAATACGGACGTCAGAGATAGACTCTTGTAGCACCTTTAAGGATATAGAGGGAGGAGTCACAATGGAAACACTTGTCAGGGCCTCGAATGGATTCGGCGCTTGATCCATAACGTCGTTCAATGTCTTGCAGGCCATATAGCCCTCCATACTGGCCTGGGTAGGATGAACCGGGGTTACATTCAGGTGCCGATCGATATACCAGCGAAGAACCTTGTTTCCAAATTTACTCCGATCAGCGCTAGCTCCTACAACAGCAAATTGCCTAGCACGAAAAAATTGGCGCATAGCACTCAGCTCTGCTGGTGACACCATCGTATCGAGAGCCACGTGATGTGGAGTCGTCCGATGGGCGTGTCACTTTCCAGCGTTCCCCATCGGCGCCGTCGGATATGAGCCTGAAGGACAAGGTTGCTGCAATAGCACACAGCTGCGGTGCGAGCACCCCAGATCATGGTGATTTGTCTAAGCTACTACGCTCTTTTGGAGACGAGCTGCGTAGTGGCCGTCTTCGTCATGAACTTGGCCAGTCAGATCTGCCAGTCCTATGCGTGCATGCTTTAAATGAAACAGACACGGAGGTCCATATTGAGGCGATTCGTGTCATTGCGAATTTATGTATTGATCACAGTGCGTTTCTTCCACTAATATAGCAGATGAAAACCGGCTCACAGTGATACAAACTGGGTTGTTGCCGAGCATCCTCCGCATTCTATCGCAGCTTCATTCGAGCATGAGCAGAAATACACCTAGAACGGCTATACGACTAGGTCTTATGTCTATGGGCGCACTTTTAAATTTACAGATGGATACGGACATTGTCAAACAGAAAATGAGGGCGTCGGACGTGGTCAACATCGTTGTGGCGGTCCTTGGCTCTAGCCCGTTTGTGGAGAGTGCGGAGTGGGGCATGGAGTGCCATATTATGGCATGGCAAACAGCGGAATGGGCTTTTAGGCTCATTGAAGATCTATTGAGTGATACTGAAGCGATCCATTGGACTCCCGAGAGTGCCTCTGGCCTCTTCCAGCCCATCTTGCATCTTCAGCAAGCTGTTGACACAAACATCAATGACGATATCGTCGAATATCAGATTTCCATGACGGATAGCATCGCTTCTATTCTGGATCATGAGTCTAGAAATCCGTCCTTTTGCTTGGTACTTTTGCCCGAGTCCGGCTCGGCACCGTTCCACACACTCTTAACTCTGAACCAAGAACTATTCATGCCATCCATCTGGCATTCTATTTCAGATGATCAGACCTCTTCTCTTGCTACAGAGGCTCAGGAAGCACTAGGCCATCTCAAAAAGGCAATGACACATGCTATCATCGCTACTGCCAGTGAAGATGCGAACGTAAATAAAATTTGCCCTCTGGATGGCAACAAGCTTATCGAACCCCACCCTTACCTCAATATCTTACGAAGATGGCTCAGTGATGAAAATGAAGATACAATGAGATCCGTATGCACGATTTTGACCATTGGAAATCTTGCGCGGGATCATGTGAGAAGTCTAGCCCTTGTTGATGATTTTCGGATTCATGATCTGATTGTGAACAAAGTTCGAAATCATCCGGATGATGTACACATTATCCACGCAGCCATAAGTGCGTTATCCAATATGGCAATTCCGGATAAAAACAAATACTTGGTGGCATCCTCAGGCATAATATCCTTGGTCCTCGCCTACCTTGATCCCCCATGTGACCTTCAGAAGCAGATCCAACTTGGATTGACCAACTTGTTGAAAAATATTGCTTCCTCTGTGCAATATCCAGATATAACTTTGTCATTGCTTGGTATACTTCCGTCTTCGTCTACATACGCCACACAAAAGTTGCAAGATCTGTGGGAAAGAACTGACGATCAAACGCTCCGAATGCGCATTGCTCGCGTATTGATTATGCTTATACGCTCCATGTATTCTTCTTCAACGCGGAATGCTGGTACTGAAAGAATCGTATCACTGTACTCCTTGCTTCCAGATCAGGTCGACAACATGTATACCACGGCTCGCGCGAAGCTTGCTCATCCAACCGTGATCAGTGCTCTTTGTCATTTGGCATGCTGTTCTCGTGAACAACCTGTATTGATGAGTGAAGCACTTTTGGGACTAGCCTTACTTGGGCAATCATCCAGTAAGTAAGCATGGTTAACACCTAGACAAACTGGTTGCTCGACATTTAACCAAAACTTGGTTGGGCCCTGACGGATCCCCTTCAACGCCTTTCTCGGCGATGGCATACGTCATGGACAAAATGGCTACCCAAATTGGAACGAATGCTTATACGCTGTGGACGATCGTGGAACCATGCATGGAATCCATCGAGGACTGGGACCGTGCGGCGATCGAGCCATCCGTGGCACGTTTTGGTCAACGCACACTACCTCCACAGTTACAACCGTGATAAGCCAGGAACGTGCGCACGTGCCCCCCTTACTCCGAGAGAGGCAGTCGGGGCGGCTGCACTGCTTCAATCAAAATAGCTTTATAAACCTCTCAATCCTTATCTAGCTATTGAAACATAGTAACCCCTTTCTCCAAAGATTGTTGTGATCTAGCTTACTGCTTGTTCACAGAGCCAGCAAGCGAGCCAGGGAGCATCGCGGCGGCACTAGGGCGCTTGGAGAAGGTCTCGAGGAACTTGGTCAGGTGAGGCAGGCGCTCGTTGTTACCGCCGTGGAGAACACCAGGCTGGGTAGCAGCAAAGTCACGAAGAATAGGGAAGAGAAGGATCGACACCCAGGTCATCTTGCTGCCAAGCAGAAAGTCAGAGTCAGCGGGGAGACGAAGACGGTTCTGGGTCTTCTGAAGCAGACGCTCAAAGTACATGAGCGCCTCAATAGCAATAGACAGGCTCTCGGAGAGAGCCGTGTCGATGTCCTCACGCGAGGCGCCGTTGTTGCGAAGCGCAAAGAACTGCTTCACATAGCGGTCCTCAACCACGGGCTGCAAGTAGATCTTGATAACCGAAGTTAGCTGGACGATCTCAGTACGAAGCAAAGCACTGTCAGCATAAGCGCGGCTATCCGATCCCTTCAGCTTGGGGAAGAGGCACACATCGGAGGCAGACTGAGTACCGTGTTCGTTGAGGATTTCGTCAATGTAGTGGCAAATAGCACCGATCTCAAAGAGGACAACCTTGTCCTCAACAGAGTAGAACGAGTTGGGACGGTGCACCAAGACAGGGATGGAGCCGAAAGGAGAGAGGTCGCTAATCTCAGGCGAGTTGGGCAGAGTGTGGTGGTGAATGTACTTGATGCCCAGCTCGTTCAAGGCAATCAACACCGACTGGGTCTGAGTCGAGAAGGAAGTGCCGAACACTTCAACGGAACCAATGTTCTGGGGGGTGGTGACCGATTGAGGGACGTAAATAGACATGATTGAAATTCGAAAGGGTACAAAAGTAGGGGGAATTTTCCGATCAATTATGGCGCTATTTAAGCTTCTCTGGGGATTGCGCAAGTAGGTCCGCCACCGCCAAGCATTTCTTTTTAATTGCAATTTTATCAAAATCCCATTGTGGCACGTGCGACAGCCCTCCCGATCGATTTGACCGACGTTTCGCCGCACGTTTGGTCGATAACCACCTATTGGATCGTTTGATTGCCAAGAGCCTGTTACTGGAACATGGCTCAAGTTTCGGTCGATCCTCGCCAAGACACTGAATTGTAAGTCCGTCAAGAACATGAATAGACTAACTTTTGAAGTCATGATGCCCTTCGTGCACATGGTATAATCCCTCCCAAAGAACCCTCTCGGTCTCCTTCGCCAGAGCCATTGGGAGAAGATGAAATACAGGCACAAAGAAGGATGAAGGCCACAGTTAGGGACATTGAGGAGGAGCTGGAGACTGCTGATGATGATGAAGAGCGAATTTTACAAAATTTGCGCCAGCAGCGCCTTCGGGAGCTTGCGGCTGCTAGCTCGAAAGCTCGTTTTGGCCGAGTATACCCTATTGCCCGTCCAGATTACACTCGAGAAGTGACCGAAGCGAGTAAAGAGGGGTCAACCGGTGCCGAAACCGACGAGTCTCGTCAGGGGACAGGCGTCGTATGCTACTTGTACAACCCTACCATGGATACATGCAAACTGTTGTCGAAGTACTTGGACACATTGGCCGAACGCCATCCAGCGACAAAATTTGTCAGTATTGTTGGAAGCCAATGTATCCCGAATTATCCTGACCACAATCTGCCGACCCTCCTAATTTATCGAAACGGAGAGTTGCGCCGGCAGATTATTGGATTGCGGAGGGAAATTGGTCTTGACGGCATGAATACGAAACTTGAAGGTTTGTCTATCTACATTTCTGACCATACAGACATTGAATTGCTCCTTATAGCTGTGGGCGCTATTGATCCCATCAAACCTGGCCTACAAACACAATCAAAAGAAAACCACAACCAGGAGGCTAGTGATGATGAAGAAACTAGAGGCATTCGTGGTAAGGTCGAGGACTCAGATGATGACCTTGACTGGGATTGACCATGCTTTCGGGGCTGAACGCTCTTTTTCAACCCAAGTTCTTCAACTTCCAAGGGTACGAAATATCGTATATGGTACCTATCCTCAGTCGAGTCACACTTAGTTACAATTCGTATAGAACAAGTGCAACCAAATCAGATCAAATGGTCATCCCTATCAAAAGCTGATTGACACTCGCACGGATCCCCTTGCATTAGTCAGAACGATTGAAGTGTGATTCCCCACAACAAACGCATGGCTTCGCTCCACGATGGACGCCGTTCAAAGCTGTATCAAGTCGCTCAGACAGGATATAGCACCAAGCCCTGATGAAAAAGCATTCTCTTCAAGTGTGGATGTGATTGACGATTTAATCGGGACATGCTTATCACTGCTCAACGCTCCATTAAACCATGACCATATTGCATTTCTGGAACATGAAATACACCAGGCACAGAAAAGAGTGGATGAGGGCAACCGAAGGCGGTATACATACTTGAACAAGCTTTCCCGAGCGATTGAGCAGACATTTCCCGACAAAATTGACGACTTCATTAGCCCAGATTTGTTTCGCGACGCTGCCTGTGAACAGGCTTTACATCAGGCTGTATTTGATTATCTCACGCGCTCAGGCGATGGTGATATAGCAAAGAAATTTTCAGAGGTATGTCTGCATGATTTTTGACACAAGCATATCGGCTTTTCACTTCAACAGACTGACAAGGTCGATTACCAAACCTTTCAAGACTTGAATGATGACTTGAAAGTGGGACAACTGGATCGGATCCGACAATGGGTCCTATCACACCAAGACGAACTCAAGTTTCGGAAGAGTCCGCTTGAATACATGCTACATCGCTATGAATTTTTGCGGCTGGCTTTAGGGCGTACCTTTTGTGGTGAAACGTCTCAACGTCAGCCTTGCGATGTTTCCTCGACCAATGTTTCCATGGCTTTCAACTTCGGACGACACTATTTGACCCCTTTCCTCGGTGAGCATTTGGCCGAGATCCAGCAACTATTTTCCCTTCTACTATTTCTACCCCACATTCCTGTGGATAATGAGGAAGCGCGAGGCGACGAGCGCCCCCTTGAACAAGCTATTATGGCTCAAATCCCACATCGATATCGCGACTTGATAGCTGCATGTGACAATGAGCATTCTAGCATACTAACGCTATTTCGTCAAGACTACTGTGCCATTGCAAAAATACCCTCTCTCGATCCCCTTGAGATCAGCGTCAACGTGGGTCTGGATATGGCGCTATCTCGCCTTATCAAAGTCCGTAAGATGATGCAGCAGCATGGTCATGAATGGAGTCAAGCCGATGAGCTTCCCATTGAAATCCCTATTCCCTCCGCCTTGAAGAGTCACAGCACGCTCATATGTCCTGTGAGTAAGGAGGTTGCCACCGAGGAAAATCCACCCATGCGACAACCCTGCGGACACGTTTTATGTCTGGAGTCGCTGCAGAAAATGGATCAAGCTCAAAAACGAATCAAGTGCCCCTATTGCCCAGCTGAATCCAAACTTTCAGACGCTTGTCGCCTGTACTTATAGCTTCATGAGAAATTCAGTTTCTGCTGTTAATGACAAATAGACATACAATAAGGAAAAAGAGCATGTTCATCAGGACATGAAGGCTCGTCCATACCAATGTAGGCACAAGTTCGGGATACAAGCGCATTTCTGCCAAGCCAAGATGTGCCGCATGAACGCCATAGAAAAAGTGGCAGAGCAGAGATCAGCGTAAGTATACGTACTGAGGCGGTGAGAAAGTTGGAGAATATTTCTGAGGCCCATATAGCGAGAGAACCCATCATCGTGAGTCGGTAATTGTAAGGGTCATTGTCATCGAACGCAAAGAATGGGTATAGAGGTTGGTTAATACCAAAATGCAGGAGAGAAAGCCAGCCAAGAAAGGCCAGCATGGTGGTATGTTGAGCGATATTTCTCAGATAAAAGTATAAGCTGATTTTTTCAACGTGCTTCTCATGCGACAAGGGTCGTGAATTGAAAACATTGAGAATCTTGAGCCAGTGTTTCGACATCGACAAAGGGTACCAAATACAGACCCATGTTGAGCTGAGAAGCTGGATCAGGGCAAATTGGTCAAAGCTCCTGAGCCTAGCAAAAAGGTTCCGATAAAAGATAAAGTAAATCATGAAGTAGAAATACTTGAAGGCGAAAAGCAGAGGCCGACTCCGTACTTTCTCCGACATGATCCACTGCACGATCGCACTGAACAAGTGTACAGTAAGCATCCAAAATGCGACATAGAGTGTACCATCGATGCCGGTATGAGGAAGGGTCTTCATGTATACAATGGCGTAACTCTGGCCGGCCAATAAAGACACCAGCGAAAGACCTAGCGAGCCCATAAACCACAAAAACCGACGATAGGACGAGGGAATGAGCCTTGTATGCTCTTGTGGCGCGAGTGATTGTTGCACATTCGTCCCTATCGGTCGATAACGCTGTCGGCCACTTCGACGCAACCCAATAAAACAGGCAAAGGCGGGCATTGACATTGTTCCGAAGGTAAGTAAGACCCATTCTGTTTTGAGCTGCCATTCACGCTCGCCGTCGTTGCCTAGAAGATATTTTTGGTGTCGAATTGGCATGTATTTGTGTACGAGGTACCCAGCGCATAAGCTCATGGACCAGAAGAAAAGGTACGAGCACTTGGCCCCCAGTTTCTTGGGCCACCAGTTCAGTCGATACAACGTAAACAGCTGAGTGACAAAGATGAGTGCAACGGCCACATAGCACCCAAAGTACCAAAACAGAAAGAAGAAGAAACTGGTGTCATGCACGCCACCGTCTTGATCAATATCCGTGGGGAAAGGAACACCACACCACACGAGAACCAACATGACAGGAATCCATATGAGTACCAGGGTACGCCGAGAACAGCTGCTAAGTAGTTCATCAATAGCCACACTGGTTGGACGAAATGCATGCTCCAATCGAAACTCCTGGGCGCCCATCGCGGGCCTTGGCGCCAAGTAAGGTGATTCAAAGCTGTCGGAGATGCGCCTCTGACCCCGGGATCGATAGCCCACTGGATGCAGCGCGCGCGAATGAGATTTTCGTCCAGACACAATGCCACGTATTCTTGAAGATGGTGACGAGCCCACGGTTCCGTAGCCTATAGGCTGGGGAGATCGATGTCGCTGGTTACGTCGGAAGCCCCAGAAGACATTCCCTTCTTCTTGAAATTCCAAATAGGGATCTTGACCCCACTGCATGCCATATGATTGTGCATTGTCAGCTTCTTGACTCCAAAACGCATCTTGCGTACGAGTTGTGAGCCGGGGAGAGGGAGGTATGACTTGGGACGCTAGCGAGTCCTGCCACGAGAAAGGCGCGTCCTCGTCACCCGCCTCCGATTGCGATCCACTGCTCTCACCACTATCCTCACTCCAGAGCACTTCCGTTTCTGTTTGTGCCAAGAGCGCCGTGTGGCTGGTCGATGCAGCCTCGGCCATGGTGCTTGTGGGTTTGGCGCAGCCTCCAGCGTTGGTCAGTCGTGTGGAGGATCTGAGCAGCCCAGGATCGGACTGGGGCCCCTGGGGCGACCTGTGCGTAGATCCGGTCCCTGGGTCTTGCAAGCTATTCACGAACTATGTGTCTCGAGTGCATGTAGTGAATCGGCAAGTGCAGCCTCGGTCTTGGTATCAGATTAAAGAAGCTGAGTTGTGCTTCTCGTTGCATGGTCGCGTTTCCACAAGGCGGGAGATTCTGTGGCATGGCCCTCGAAAGGTTGCGGTGGTAGCTCGTTGCTGGGTTGTGGGACCATCTCTACTGTTTCGTGTAGCGGAAGTACGCTGGCCGTGCCCCTGATGTTTAGGTATAGGGAGTTGTGGGTCAAATTCCGAATGGGACGGAGCGATCGAGAAGTGTGCGCCATGTTGACAGCCTCAACAGCACGTACGTCCTCAATCGTAGGCAGATCCACGAGTGGCTGGGGTGCTGGCATCGGATTCCGCCGAACTGTGGGGCTTGCTTCATGACGCGGTCCCTTTTCCTTCTTTGACCGGCGGTATGATGCCTGGGTGGGTGGTATCGAGTTGCGGAAAGAAGATGAGCTTTTGTGAGGCGTCTTGGTTCGTAGGTTTGTATGCAGTGGATCCATGGGATCGTGCGTTGAAGATGTCTTGGAAATATCGTCCAAGTCATCTTGCAGGAGCGAGTCGGAGGTGAAGGGGCTGTCTCGATGGTCCTCCGCAAGCCCCACCATTTTCCATGCGCGGAACGAGCGCTCAGCCCAGCATTCGAGTATAGGCCATCGTGCATATTCACCCACGAGCTGGAATTCTACACCCGCCTCGCCGCCACGTTCACCCGCACCTGCAAAGTAAGACTTGTAGCCGATCTGATCTTCGGATGTATTGGAGTCGACTTCATCAGCGCCGTGCATCACATACGTAGTGCCGGCCTCTAGCTCCTCTGCAAACGATTGAAGGAACTTAGCCCACCCATCAGGACCATCGCACCCGTACACAACAACCTTGGTATCAAAATCACGACCAAACACAATGACCTGCCCTGCCTTGCCCGCCCCCGCAGGATCTGGGCTCAAATCCACGCCAATATAGTTGCCGTTACCATCTGCAATGAGCGGGATCCAGCCAGGACATGAGTACTCGCAGCGCACCCATTGCACAGGGCAGCTGCGCATGCGCGACTTCAGCTCCGGATTCAACCCTGTTTCGGCATGTCTGTCCACATGACGCCAAAACTGCCACTCGCGGAGGATAACATCGGTTCCCAGGAAGGGTAAGCCAAAGAATAAGCCGTCTTTACATGACGCATACGATTCCACTTCTTGGCCGTCGCAGCAAAGCAGCCACTCGCAGACAGCCGGTGGCAAGGCCTGTCCTAAGCCGTGCTGTAGTGCATTGATCTGCTCTATCGTGGCTGGCCAGTTTAGCGCATCCCGCAGCTCTTCATAGTTTTCATCGCAAAAACGGGTGATGGTGCGCCAGGCACGCACAACAGGGCTGCCTTGGCGCACATCCGATGACGTATACAGAGGGAGAGGAGGGCCTGGCGTAGCCGAGTCGGGAATCGCTGTAAGTGCCGTGGTAGACTGCATACCCTGACTCGCTCTGTTGAGAAAGGAAGCAGATCTACTATGACGACGGCCCTGCGACAAGTGGGTAGCGCCACTACCACCGAACAGCCCTCCTGGCAGTCCCTCGGGGGTAAAAAAATCTTGCAGCGTCGCCAGAAATTGGCGCGCCATTTTTTGATCGGCTCGCACTCTCGGTCTTCGCAGAAAGTATGTTCTGGCAACGGAGAGTACCACGCAGGAGCGCCAGCCGTGACGCGGTCGTCGGACAACAGTGACAGCGGCGCGTCGGCTTCTGGCATGTACTTGGGAAATATGCATAAACACGTGCCCGGCGGTGCAACGGGGCCTACGCTTGGCGCGTGCGTCCGACGATGACGCTGGGCTGGTCGGTGTGGCTGCTGGCCCTCTGCACCGTGGCTAGTGCCGCGGTGGCCATTGACAGCAATACATCGACAGTATGGGGAACATACCGTCCACAGCTTTTCTTCGGCCTTCGCCCGCAGGTGCCTCGCTCGCTGGTGACGGGCTTGGCGTGGTTCTCCACCGCCGACTATGAACACGCGTCTGTGTTGCGTCACAGTGCCTCCGACAACGAAGGCATCGAAACGTTCAAGTGGATATACCATGATGGTCGCAACTTTGGCGTCCAGGAAATTGTGGATCGCAAGTACAACTACCGGCTTGAGACCAGCTTCGTCAAGGCTGCGCATGAGCACGGACAGCCGGGCCACTGGGCTGTGCGTGTTCGCGGTACCGTACTCGATGAGAGTTTTCCAGCAGCTCTTTCCACTTTTTTCTATGTGGGCAGTGAGGACAGTGAGTCCTCCTTTACCCTGCTGGATGGACAGCTGCATGGAAGCGACCTTGGCGGGTTTTTCGTACGCACGCACGATCTCCAAGGACAGCCGGCTGAGGCTGCGCCGACACACGCATTCACCGCCAAGCGTGTGCCCAGTCAGGATGTGTGGCGCGGCAAAGACCATATTCTTTCTGACATGCGTCCGCATTTGCAGGCCTTGGCGCGCTCCCAGGAGGCGTGGCCGCCTGCCGCCGAAGCGATGCAGCTCTCCAACAGCAGTGAACCACAAGCGAACTGGTATGCATTACAGCGGACGTATCGCGGCAACTTTACATACGACATTATGCTCGACAGTGCCCTCTCAGAGGACAAGCGCTGGACGTCCGAGCATGTGACAGCGGCACTGGCGCAGCACAAGCGCTCGTATGATGCCAAGTTTGACAAGACTTTTTCCCTGCACCAGACGTTCCCTCCCCAACAAGTGACGTACGCGCGCGAGATTTTGGCGCAGCTGTTGGGGGGCATCGGCTACTACCATGGCACGTGCCTGGTGGATCGTCGGCCCTCGGACGACAATGGTCTGGTGCTGCACAACATGGAAGATGCACAACCGGAGGTCGAGGGGCCGTACGAGCTGCTCACGGCGACGCCCAGCCGTACTTTTTTCCCGCGTGGCTTTTACTGGGACGAAGGCTTCCACCTGCTGCAGATCGGCGCTTGGGATGCCGATCTTTCGATGGACTTACTCGAGTCGTGGACGCGTTTGATGGACGGCGACGGCTGGATCGCTCGCGAGCAGATTCTCGGTGAGGAGGCACGAAGCCAAGTGCCGGGCCCCTTCCAGACACAGTATCCGCTGTATGCGAACCCTCCTACGTTGGTGTGGGGACTCCAAGCATATGTGCGTGCGATTGAGGCGCACTTGGCCGCCACGCAAGAGGCCGTGGAAGGCACAGATACCTTTTCTGCTGAGACCAGTGATGCTAGTTCGTTGGCCTCTATGTATGCGCGTCTGCAATCGCTGTATGAGCCGTGGCAGCGGCACTATGAGTGGTTCCGTCGTACACAACGTGGCCAAATTCGGCAATGGGACCGTCAAGCGACGGCGCGCCGCGAAGGCTACCGTTGGCGCGGGCGCTCCTACACACACGTACTGACAAGCGGCTTGGACGACTATCCTCGAGCGGCTAAGCCGCACGTCGGTGAGTTGCACCTGGATCTCCACGCATGGATGGGCTCGTTTGCGCGGTCCATGCAACAGCTTGCCAACGTTTTAGGCCAGGCGGACGATGCGTTGGAGTATGGCGAACACTTTAACGACATTGCTGCCAATGCTGTGGATCTGCATTGGAACGAACAAGAGCAGCTCTTCTGCGACTTGTCCGTGGACAGTGACGACACGTCCTACTTTGAGTGCCATGCAGGCTACGTGAGTCTGTTCCCCCTGATGCTGCGTCTTCTGCCGGCCGATTCGGCGCAGCTCGGTGCATCTATTCGTTTGCTGCGCGATGAGACGCAGCTCTGGTCGCCGCACGGGATCCGCAGTCTGAGCCAGCGTCATTCCTTGTTTGGTATGGACGAAGACTACTGGCGCGGTGCCATTTGGCTCCCGATCAACTACCTCCTGCTAGGCGCGCTGCGCCACTATGCCCAGGAGCCGGGCCTTTATGCGGTGGAGGCTCAGATGGCCTATACGGAGCTACGCAAAAATGTCATCCACACGGTGCTCGAGGTATGTGCTTCACACTCACAGTAGGAATATGAGCGAACGGGGTATACATGGGAGCAGTTCGATCAGGCCACCGGTCGCGGCCGACGCAACTATCCCTTCACAGGTTGGACCTCGCTCGTGGTCCTTATCATGGCGGAGATGTACTAGGCTTGATAGCATCCAAGCGCGCTTGCAGCTGTGCCAAGTTCTGCTGCGTAATACGGGCATTGTCCTGCAAACTCGTGCCGACGCGTTCCAGCACCGAATGCAACTCGGCCTGCTTGGCTTGCAATTGGCGCTGCTCGTGCGTCAATTGCTCGAGTCGACTGGCAAACGTAGCAGCCGCTGCGTGCACGGGCGCTAGCGACTGCAGCCTAGCGAGCAGCGCGGGGGCGAGCGGCATGAGCGGCGCCAACTTTTCGTGCATGGCATACAGCGACTCGATTTGGTGGAGCGTCGTTTCGTCGGTGCGTGTCGCCAGCGACTGACGGCGCTCATCCACCTGCTGCAGCTCGGAAGCGAGTAGCTTGGCACGCGCAAGGATCGCATCCAGGTGCGACGGGTGCGCCAGCAAGGCCAGCTGCGCTTCCAGCTGACGCACCGTGGCTAGCAATGGGACGTGCGTGTCTGTGACATCGGTGCCGATTCGTCGCTCCAGAGCAGCTACACGCGACTCCCACGGCGCGAATGTGTGGGCATGGCGGGTGGGCGGCGCCTGCGCTGTAGGCTCAATCGTTTCAGCACGGACGCTCGTCCCTAGCGCATCGATCATGGTATGGGATACGTGCCAAGGATGGGTCTCCTGCGCTGCCTGGTCCATGTGCGCAAGATTGTGCTGCAGCGCGTGAATCTGCGCCAGCATGGACGTAGCCGATCGTGGCTTTGTCTGCGCAGCTTCAGCGAGCTGTGCCTCCAATTCGCGCGCCTCGTACTGCAGGCGCCAGAGGCGGGCGAGAGGCGCCTCCATCTCAGCCGCCGTGCCACGCAGCTCGTACGTGTCATACTCAAACGAGCTGGGACGCGCTTCTACCGGCAACGTAGCGCGAAAATGCGCTTGTGCCTGTGCCGCATTCACGCTCGTGCGGTCGATCGCTGTGTCGGCCGGCTCGGCGTCTGAGTCGGCAGGGGATGCGGGCCTGTGGATCGACAACCCTTCACGCCGCTCCGGCGGGTGTGTCTCGTATACATCGGGCGCTGTGTCCTACAATCAGCGGTGCACACATACAATATCAGGCAGCCCACGGTACTTGGACATGGCGGATCGCCGCTCGCTGCGTCGTGGCACGTTGCCAAGTCACGCGCCACAATTGGGGAAATACACGCGGAGCGCGTCTACGACAACTACAAGGGGAGGCGCACAGTGCGCAACAAGAGCTAGTCGCTTCAGGAGCTGTACAAAGGAGGCATCACAGGCGGGGTCAGACGCGAGGCATGGCATTTTCGATTGAGCTGCCCATGCGACGCAGAGCTGTGCGGGGGGTGGGAGGTGCGGTAGGCTGCATCGAGGCTGAATTCCTGCCGTAGGCAGCGTAGTGCACAGACAACTTGTTCATAGAGGCAGCACGAGACAAGGTGTGCATCGTTGGCGGGTGTGCGTTTTCTTTTGCGGGCGCAGGTGTTGCATTCGCAAACACGCGCGCTGCGCCGATGCGGCACGTCATTTCGTCGTTGAGATAGCGTTGGTGTTGCGCGTCTTCCGCCACATGGCGCGTGAGCCTTTCCACCGACGGAAAGGCGCTGTGGCACAGCAAACATGTGCGACGCTGCACGTCGGCAAAGTTCAGTAAACGGAGCACCGAGTGGGGAGGCATGGGCATCGACGAAGCGGGCGCCGGTGGAATGGATACAGTAATTTCGCGTGTCATGGGGATCGATTGCATGGGCTGGCTGCTGCGGCGCACAAAGTAGGTGGTGCCGTGGGACATCACAGGTGCCACACTCGCAGCAGGCAGGTTAAGCGGCGCAGGCACAGGCGTGGCCACAGGCTCTGGCGCATCCACGCTGATAGACGAGCGAGGCGAGGTGGTGGCGCTGCTGCTGGGCGAGAGGGCGGGCGTGTACGTGCTGGCATCCCACACATCGAGGCCCAGCGACTCGTCCTCGTAGCGCCAAAGCTGGCCAGAACGGTCGGTAAAGACCCACGCACTGCATGTAGGATCGTACGGGTCGGCCTCTTCCATCACGGCCATATCGCCATACGATGTCTTTACCGGCTCTTGGTCAGGTGCACCCAGAAGGCCATGAGGAAGCATGCTGCGGTTGCGCAAGATCTGCAGCGCTGCCTTGGCCGCATCGGCATTTTTGTACACGACGAAAGCGCGTCCTGTCGACGCGCGAGACGAGCGGTGGCGCAAGAGAAGCACCTGCTCCACGTTTTGTGTCCGGTCGCACAGCGCCGTGCCCAGGCACTCGGCACGCACGTCAGGGCGCAAGTGCGTCAGCAACAGCATATCCGTCATGCTCGCAGCCGCATCGCGCAGCCCAGCATTTTCGTTGGCTGCGTCCACCTGGTCGTTGGTCTCGGTAGCGTCGCCGTTCTTCGCACGGCGCGCGCGCGCACGCTTCAGCTGCTCCTTGCAGTTGGGCGCATTGTGCTGCTCATAGTACGAGATACCGCCCTGAGGACGCTCGCTGTTGCTGAAATCAATTTTAATGCGCTTGCGGCGCACAGAGAGGTTCGTCGAGGGGCCGAGCCACTGCTCCGGGTTGTGGATGAAAGGCGCATGGGTGTAGACAAACAAACGGGCATCGTCGAGCGTGTCAAACTTGACAAATCCGAAACCCTTCGAGGCACCCGTGTTGCGGTCACGAATCACTGTCACGTCCTGCGGCGGCGGCGCCAGGCGCGCCTTGACCATGTCGGCCAGCGCCGTGATCAGCGAGCGCAGCTTGTCGGCGTCGACGTCAGGGTCCAGGCCCAACACAATCACATCGCGCGAAGGCTGCGTTGTGTGCTTGCGCTCACGCTCCGCCCAACGTGCGGCGCGATCCTCGGCATCCGGTCGCATCTCGCGCGCAGGCACCGGCGATGGCGACCTGCAGCGATCGTTGTCGACAGGGGCTGCGTCGCCAGCACAGAATCGAGTCATGCTGTCCATATTACGAAGAAAGGGCGTCAAAAGAAGACGAGTGTAGGGCAGAGAAGGAGCGCCGAGGAGGATACCATGGCGCTGTGTCTTCGTGTCGTCTATAAAGGTCGTGCGCGCCTAGAAGTTCGCTCAACGAGCATCTATGTTCAGGTCCACCGCGCAGCTGGTCCCTGACGCTGACTCAGCCCCGGGGGTGCCACTCCACGCTCGCCAGCCCGACGCCGCACGGGTGTGGCCAACGTGGGCGGCGGCTGTGAGTGTGCGTGTAACAGCGCCAGAGATCATGCCTCCTACAGGTGAAATGGACTCATCTGTACCAATGCCTGTGCCTGCTACGTCTACCTCCCCGGGGGCCGCAGCTCCGTCCGTGCGCCTTCGGTCGTGGGACGCAGCTTCTTTATCGCCCCAAGCCGACCATGCACGTCAGGGACTACGAAAACTCAACCTTCCCACCTTGGGTGCAACGCAAGCGGCGGCGGAGGCGGCCGCTGCAGCAATGGGATCACCATCTTTCTCGCGCATGGACCGCAGCACCTCCCTGGGCGTGTCAGACACCGTGCCCGTGGATGCAGAACGCACTCGATACTTTCGGCGTTTATCAGCCCTTCCTCCTGTGGCACCCCATATGCCCGACATACCCAAGCCCGTGCTCAAGTTTGTGGATGCCACGCGCGGCATCTTGTTCGCCTTATCGCAGATCTACAGTGCGCTTCATCAGCACATGGCCGTCTCCACGGACGAGCGCTTGGTGGCCCACTTTCAGCGAGTATTAAGCATTGCTGCGCGCTCTATGAGCTCGTTGATCGCTGTGCTGGATCGCTGGGATCATTCGTCCCAAGCAGGGATGGCCGAGTCCAGTATTGTCCGCCAAGTGCTGGATGCGTGCAACGAGAGTGTGCGTACCTTCCGTCGCGCTGTCACCATGCTGCATACGCAGCTACCACAGCTTGGGCAAAGTGTGGATGTGCGTTTCACCCGCACGCTCCTCCTCTTGTTGTATGGCAGCATGGCTGAGCTTAAGAATAGCGCCGATATGATGCTGCCCCAGGCCGAGTCTGTGATGCCCTTCCTCAGCACAGACGCTTCGCAGCCCGGCGACAGTGCCACGCTTGCTCGCGATTCTGTGCGCATGCGTGACCCTGGACTTCAGGACGTGTCGATGTCCCAGGACGCGACGGATACAAGCGAGTACGACGTGTCTGTGCCGGCGACGAGCACGCCACTCTCCAAGCGCAGCATGCTCATACGACCCGGTATAACGACGCGCTCCCCACGCGACCCCCGCAAATCGGCCACGTCGCCACGCGCTCTACCAGCGTCACCATCCCATGCCCACGTGCTGCGATCGAAGCCCAGTACAGCCTCCTTGGATGAGCTGGATGATACGCTCACCAGTCTCTTGGTGCAAGTGACGGAGCTTGCCATGACCATTTGGACAGAGCTTGGCGCGTATGTGGATGCGTGCCTCCGGCAGGAGGACGATCACGACGAGAATCGTCTACGGCGCCTACGAGACGTGCAAGAAGCGTGTCAAACTACGTTAGAACACACGCGAAGCTTGCAGGCCACGCACGAACGCTTCAGTGATGACCACGTCCGCACGACAGGCGCCAACGTGCATCAGCTGTGGGAAGAGGCAAATCAATTTGTGCGGGTACGTATACGACCACTAAACCCAGTCCATCGTACATATATCCACGCTCGTACGTGCGGTCTCGGTGAGCCACCCATTCCCGCGCGATCTGATGCGCGGCGTCGGCGACCTGAATCAGGGGTGCGCCGCGCTGGCCCTCCATCTGCACAAGCTCGCCACATAGTAGATCACGTGACGAGGGACCTGGCGTCGCGGTGGTCGCCGCTGCGACGGCCCGCGACTCGACCGCTCGGCATGGACGACGCACGACCGCGTGCCCCGGCGGACGATGCACAGCAGCCTTGGAGTGAGGAGGAAGGCGAAGACCTCATGAAAGATTCTGGTAATATCGTCGGCCTCGATAGTAGTGATGAGGACGACGAAGACGATGAGGACGAAGAGGAGCAGCGTCGTATCGCCGAGGGCTTCATCGACGATAACGATGAAGAGGAAGACAATGAGACGACGCACAAGCGCAAGCGGCGGCATCGTCATCGTGAGATGGACGAGGAGCTCGACGAAGATGATCTCGCGCTGCTTTCCGAAAATACGCGGCCTGCCCAGGCGCCGCACAAGCGTGCTCGGGCGGAAGGGCAGGGCAACGAAGAGCTCGCACATATCTTTGATGACGAAGATGCGACGGGCGGAGCAGCCGATCCATATGATGACGAGCTCGACGACTTTATCGAGGACGATGAGGACGATGCAGAGCTGACAGGCCTCGATGAAGAGCAGCGGGAAGCGCGTCGTCGCGAGCGACGCGAAGAGCGCCGCCAGGCGCGCATGTCAGGCGCGCGTGTGGATCCCCGCAAGGCCGGTGTCGACTTGGAGGCCTGGGATGAAGTGCACGACATCTTTGGCAATGGCGAAGACTATGCGTGGGCGCTCGAGGAGGAGGAAGAGACGCCCGAGGCCGCCTCCAAGGGGCGTATGGAATACAAGGATATTTTCGAGCCTGCGCAAATCCGTGAGCGCATGCTCACCGACGAGGACGACCGCATCAAGCAGGTCGATATGCCGGAGCGGCTGCAGCTCATGATTCCTGGCGAGGAGGGACTCCAGCTGCTCGAGCGCAAGTTGAGTGAGGCCGAGCTGGATGAGGCCGCCCATTGGGCTTCGACGCGCCTCTCGCCGCGGTGCACGGCCGAGTTCCTCGATGATATGGCGCCTCATGCGCGCTTGCGTGGTGAGTGGCATGCGTGTGTGCGGCAGATGCTGAGCTACCTTTTGAATGACCTACTAGAGGTGCCCTTCCTCATGCAGCACCGCTTGGATGAGCTGGAGCATACCCAAGACAAGGTCACCACCACGCTGCTGGTGCGCCAGGAGCTACTGGCGCTCAGTACGCTGGGTATCAAGTACAAGCAGCTGCTGGCCCGCAAGGATGCGCTGCGCAAGACCTTTCATGAGCTGGTCGCCACCTTCGCGGAGCCCACGCCTGAGCTCGAAGAGGCGCGCATGGTGGTCGACGAGCTGGTCGCACAGGCGGCGACACTGGAAGAGGTCACGGACATTGCCGAGTGGCTCGCCGCGCGCTTTGGCGAGCGGTTCCGCGAAGCCACCGCCTTGGCCAGCAGCCACGAGGCACCCATGCTCAAGCGGCCCACGGTGGTGAGCGAGTACGAGCAGCGCAAGCACACGCCGCTCGCGCAGCTGGCCGTCCGCCTAGGCCTTTCGTCGTCGCAGCTGGCGGCCAATGTTTCCGGCGGGATTCGCCAGCATGTGCCGGAGGACGAGGCTGTGCCTCCCCTCGTTGTGGCGGAGGAGTATGTGCGCACTGTGCCAGGCGCCGTTGATGCGTCGGCCACGCTCGCACTCGCTCGCACCCTGCTGGCCCATGAAATCGGCAAGGAGCCGGCGCTTCGCCGCGAAGTGCGTTCTCTCTTCCGCCTCTCTGCGCTGGTGGATGTGGAACCGACGGAGCGCGGCATGACGGCCATTGACGAGGGACACCCGTTCTACCACTTCAAGTTCCTCCGCGCCAAGCCCATCAGTGCCGTGCTACAGAATGCCTCGCAGTTTTTGCAGATGGTGCAAGCCGAGGAGGAGCGTCTTATCACGCTCACGCTGCGTCTGCCGTTTGAGACGGCCACCAAGTTGGAGCACCGTTTGCAAGAGCAATTTGTGAGCGATGGTATGAGCGCTGTCTCGCAAGCGTGGAACGAGCAGCGCCAGGCTGTTGTGGAAGAGGCTTGTGCGGCGTTCCTTCTGCCGCTGGGCCGTATGTGGACGCACGAGTGGCTGGTCGAAGAGTGTCGCGAGGCGTTGTTGCGCTACTGTGAACAACGACTGACGCAGCGCGTCGAAGGCGGTCCGGTACAGTCGGCGGGCATGATCAGTCGTCAGGCCGACCCGTCTCTGGAAGCAGCTTCGCGCGTGCCCCGTGTCTTGGCGCTGTCGCACGGCGATGGCGACCCGCGGCGCAGCGAGATTGTGGCGGTGTTTTTGGACGAGCGCGGTCGCTTGCTGGAGCGAGCCACGTTTGATACGCTGCGTCCGCCACGCGCCACCGACGAAGGGGTCGCACACGACCCGCGCGCCGCGTTTGTGGACTTGCTGCGTCGTCGACGCCCCGACGTAGTGGTGGTGAATGGGTTCAGTCCCCGTACGGCTGAGCTCAAGGAAGAGGTGCACGAGCTGGTGAGTGCTGCGTGGGAGGAGCGTGTGCGTGACGAGGAGCTCGATGGTCTGGCGCGCGAGCAGGTGCGTATGGACGTTGTGAGTGTGTACGACGATGTGGCCCGTCTGTACCAGCACAGTGCGCGCGCCGCGACCGAGTTTCCCGAGCTGCCGGTGCTTGCACGCTACTGTGTGGGTTTGGCGCGCTACGCCCAGTCTCCTGTGAATGAGTTTGCGGCGCTGGGTGCGGATGTCGTCGCTGTACAGTTTGATCCGGCGCAGCGCTTGCTGCCAGGCGACCGGCTGCGCATGCACTTGGAGCGGGCGCTGGTGCTGCTTGTGAACGACATTGGTGTGGACATTCAAGCAGCACTCACCGACACGTATGTTGGCGCCATGCTACCGTTTGTGGCAGGTCTCGGTCCCCGTAAGGCGCATGCGCTTCTGCATGCCATCCGTACGCAATTGGATGGTGTGGTGGTCAATCGCGAGGTGCTGGTGCGTCGCTCCCTTTTGCCCTTCCACGTGTGGAACAATGCAGCGTCGTTTTTGCGGATTGACCAGGAGGCAGCCACGGATGCCCTGGATGAAGAGGCGCAGCCAAATGTGCTGGACTCGACGCGCATCCATCCCGAGGACTACGACTTTCCTCGGCAAATGGCGCGCGATGCGCTCAACAAGCACGAGGAGGACCTCGAAGGGGAGCACCCCAGTGTGGCGTGTGTCGAGATTATGCACGATGCCCACTCCGCCGAGAAGCTGGCCGCGCTGGATCTCGATCAGTATGCGGCGATGCTGTACGAGCGCCGAGGCTTGAAGAAGCGCCTCACGCTCCTGGCCTGCAAGCAGGAGCTCATCCGGCCGTACGACGACTGGCGCCCGGCGCAGACGCTGCCAAACACCGAGGAGCTGTTCACCATGTTCACCGGAGAGACACGGCGCACACTGTCGGAAGGCTACGTGGTGCCGGCGGTGGTGTACCGTGTGGAAGAGGGCCGCGACATGGAAGGCTTTTTGCGCGTGCGTCTCGAGGCCGGTATCGATGGCATCATTGCTGGTCGCGACATTATGCCCGGCTACAATTCGCGCGATGTGCGTCTGCGCCGCCTGTTCCGCGCCGGCCAAACGCTCAATGCCGTCGTGGTGCAGCTCGACTTGCACCGCATGCGGGCCGAGCTCAGTCTGCGGGCCGAGGCGTTTGAGCACGTGAATCCGGCGCAGGGCCGCACCCCGGAGGACCCGATGTACTTTGACCACGAGCGTGCGCATATGGAGAGCGAGGCGGCGGAAGAGCGTGCGCGTCGCCGCCACCAGAACCGCATTGGTCGCCGCGTGATTGACCACCCCCACTTCCACAACTTGAATGCCGCGCAGGCGCAGCACTTCCTCGCCACGCAGCCACGTGGCTCTGTGGTGGTGCGTCCCAGCTCGCGGGGCATGGACCACTTGGCTGTCACGTGGAAGGTGGACGAGGGGGTGTTCCAGCACATTGACGTGCTGGAGCTCGACAAGGACAACGACCATGCGCTCGGACGCATTTTGCGTGTGGCAGACATGGGCTCGTACGCGGACCTCGATGACCTGATTGTGAATCATGTGCGCCCCATGGCCGCGATGGTCGAAATGATGATGAACCACGAAAAGTACAAGGGCGCCGACCCCGCCGCGGTGGAGGCGTATCTGACCAACGCCTCGCTGGCCAATCCCACGCGCTCGGTGTATGCCTTTGGCCTGAACAAGGAGCGCCCCGGCTACTTTGACCTGTCGTTCAAGGCGAACAGCAGTGCGCCCGTGCAAACGTGGCCCGTGAAAGTGCTCCCTGGTGCGTTCAAGCTGGGACAGGCCACGCAGTTGGCCGATGTGGCCGCGCTTACGAACGCGTTCAAAACGCAGTACATGGCGCAGGTCCATGCCGCGCGCGGTGGGCGTACGCCTGGCGTGCATGGCGGTATGACGCCAAGCTACTATGGCGGGCGCACGCCCGGTGCGGCCTACCATGGTGGTATGACGCCACGCACGGCCTATGGTGGGATGGGCAGCATGACGCCTGGCGCGTACGGTGCACCTCCGCCTGGCCCATACGGTGTGCCCCCGGGGCCGCCGCCTGCCATGCCCTCTCGTGGCCCTTGGTAGCTGAAAAGATTCGTAGTATACATCTATGCTCAGTGTGTCGAGTCGGCCGCAGGCGATGGGCGCTCTACAGAGGGCAGCGGTGGCCACGCTGTGCGCATAGGCTGTGCAGGGGTACTCACCGGCCGACTGGCACTTGCTTTTCCATTGCCCCACCGCAAATTGCGGCGCAAGGGCTGCCGAGGTGGGACGCCCGGTGGCAGGGCCGTCGGCAGCGGTAGCACCGGCCGAGGGGGCCTTGGTAATGCCTCTGTGCTCCTAGGCTCGGACGCGCGCGTGTCTGGCGTGAGGGATCGCGTGAATACGGCCTCGCGCTTGATCGTAGGCGAGATAGCGCGTGGCGGCAAGGAGGGGTTCGGAGGCGAAGCATCCCTCGTAGGCAGCACGCCCTCTTTCGAGTCAGGTTCACATGGTGCCTCGGCCTTGAGCGGGGCCTCGGCGTGCATTTGAGGCAATGCACTTGATCGCCTAGAAGCAGGGGCTGCAGGGGACGGCGAACGTGGCAACTTGATGCGAGACGAGGCACGACCGTTCGGCCCATGCCGCACCGAGCGCCGCGCCGCGCTTCGGTGCGCGTTCACAGGGGTGGTCACAGGCGGTGCCACACGGCCCTGGCGAGCTTGCTGTCGTGTGCGCCCTTCAACGCCCCCGGACCAGAAAAGTGCCAGGTTCGATACAGACGTGCGTTCGGGGCCGGTGGTCGCAATCTGGGGAGTAGGTGCACGAGCAGGGAGGATGGAAGCATCGGCATCCTCCTTCGAAGGGGGCGATCGGCGTGGCGTAGGACGCTCACGCGGCGCGTCCTGGCGCGGCGCTGTGCGCTCCGTAGCAGGAGGACGTGCGTGGCGCGTGCGCCGCGCCGAGTCCGTCTCGTCCGGCGGCGACAGAGCGTGCTGGGCCCTCTCGTCTGTCGCTGCTCGTCGGCTCTCGCTGGCCGATGTCTTGTGGCGCCGCGCCACATGATCGCGGCCAGAGGGCGCTGCTCGCTCGCTAAGCACAGTGATGCCATGCGTGGTAGGGCGACGTGTGCGTCGTTCCCCTGCAGGAGCGCCCCAGTACGACGCAAGTACGTCCGTGCTGGCGCCATGCCCCAGAATTTTGGGGCCCAGTGTGGCCTCGTCCCATGCATCGTCACTCTCGTCGCTGTGCACTTCAAAGCGCCGACGCCTCGACGCCGGACGGCCCTGCGAAGAAGACACGGGCGATCCTTCACGCGATGCACTGGGCATTTCGCGTACAGGGCTGAGCTTGACTGGCGACGAGTGGGCGAGCGACTCGGTGTCAGGCAGCTCCGTGGATTTGCGAGGTCGCTTCATCGGCGCCGTGGGCGCAGGCGCACGCCGCTTCAGTGAGCGCACCATCGTCGTATGCTCCGCTGGGTTTTCTTTCGGGCGCCGATCGGGCCAGTCGCATTTGTACAGCTTGTAGTGGCGCTCACAGCGGCCACACTCGTCGGGGACCCACCACTTTTCAGGCGCGCGAAACGGTGCATGGCACGTCAAGCACTCACACTGCGGACCCGTCGCCTCAGGATCTAGTTGGTACGCGATCAAGTCATTCGGAAGGGGTATCGATGTTTGCTCACGTGCTGCATTCGCTGTGTGCGAGCGTAGCGTACGCGACGATTCGTCGCTCGGGAATTCTGGGCCAGCGCTCTCGTCCAGGGCCGGCTCGGCTGCGCAGGTGAAAAAACCGCGTTGGTGTTGCTCGCAGGTGGCACACATGCACTCCTTGTTTCCCCACTCAAAGTAGTTGTCGCCGTAGTACGTGGTGATTTCCTCGTTGCGCTTGATCGGGCGGATGCAACGAATGCTCAGCTGGTGTCCCGATCGTCGAAACTCGGCGTTGGGATGGCAGTCGTGGTTGATAAAGCGCGCGGGCCCAAGCAAAAGCTGGCTGCACTTTCGGCTCGAAGAGCGTATAATCGAAAAGTCTCGCTGCGGCCGCACACGACCATCGCGCACATCCGCCACCCTGGCATTCGCCGCCTCCTCGCGCAAAGCTTCGTCTTCCGCTGCTGAGAGGTCTTTCAAGGTGGCAGTACAGTAGGGAATTGTATCATTCGGCTGAAAATTGCGCAAGGCAAGCACGCATAAATCTGTGCGTCCAGGTGCTAGGTGTGTAGGCAGCTGTGGCGCATCGGAAGCCGAGTGTCGTGTGTGCAAAAAACGGAGACGGGCGGTGCGGTAGCGGTGAGTGACAGCGTACTCAAAGCCAGCATCAGGAAGATAGGCCCGCATGTAGCGCAGTGCATGCGTCTCAAAGACCTGGCGCTGGGCAGGCGATTTCCCAGCCATGTGCTTTTGCACCACAGGGAAGGCACAAAAAGCTGCCCAGGCCTTGGACAAATCACGCTCCCAAATAACATGCTGGCGTATCAGCTGTGCCATGGCTTCACGGTCGAACCGCATAGGTCGGAACGCTGGATTCATCTTGTGTGTCACAATACCCGGATCAAACTCCAGCGAGCTGCATGGTTAGCATAACATAGACGCACTCCAGGAGCATGCACGACAATAGGTCATCGTCGGCGGGTACTTCCTCCATGCTAAATAAAAAAGAGCTTAAAGCAAGCGCACGCGTCTAGGAAGATCGCGCGGCTGCTGCGAGTCGAACGGGGCGTGCACGGTCGTAGTCCAAAGAGTCGTCGTGGGGGCCGCGCGCAGGGGACGAGGGCCCGTTTCGTAAGCATGCATGGCCCAATCAGCCGTGTGTGCACTAGCCAGCTTCTATTGATAAAAGTCCATGCGGGCGTCGTCGCCCTTCTTGGACAGCTGCTTGAAGGCCTCGTCAAAGTCGGCCGGCACCACCACGTAGCGGTTCTTCCTAACAGCCTGCAATCCGGCAGCCTGGCAGATCGAGGCAATCTCGGCACAAGATAGCTTGTCCGGGCGGCTTACATAGTCTTCCAAATCCACATCCGGGCTCAGATTCATGCGGCCACAGATCGTTTGGAAGATGAGACGCTTCTCACGGCGGTTGGGCAAGGGGAACTCGATCTTGCGGTCGAGACGACCAGGACGCAAGAGCGCAGGGTCAAGCGTGTCCGCTCGGTTTGTCGCCATGATCACCTTGACATTGCTGCCCTGGTCGAAACCGTCCATCTGCGTGAGCAGCTCGAGTAGAATACGCTGCACTTCGCGGTCGGCACCCGTTTGTGCATCGAAACGCTTCGTCGCAATGGCATCGATTTCGTCGATGAAGATAATCGAAGGAGCGTTCTCGCGCGCAAGGCGGAACACATCACGCACCATGCGAGGGCCCTCGCCCAGGTATTTTTGTACAAACTCGGAGCCAACCACACGGATGAAGGACGCGGTCGTTGCGTTGGCCACAGCCTTGACCAACATCGTTTTGCCTGTACCGGGAGGCCCGTACAAAAGCACACCTCGCGGCGGGTCAATACCAATTTGACGATAGAGATCAAACTGGACAAGCGGCAGCTCCACGGCCTCTCGAATCTCCTGCTTCTGGACATCCAGACCACCAATATCATTGTAGGTCTCTGTGGGGCGCTCACTCTGGCTCATCATGACAATGCTCGAGTCCGACTCAGGAGGCAGTACCTCAACCAGCGAATTGGAATGCCGGTGCAGTGCCACACTGCTACCCGCCTTCAAGAGTTCGCGGTCAATGGTGGACAGAATGCGCACAACGTAGTTCGAGCCGGTCGTCGAGCCGACAATGCCGGTCATTTGGTCAATAGGCTCCAAGAACTGGCCGATCACGAGAGGAACCGACTGAATGCGCTTCACTTCTTCTTGAGCACGCACAAGTTCACGCTTCAGATTGCGCTGCTCGTCTTTCTACTTGGTCAGCGCGGTTTCTCGGAGTGGTACATACCACATACTCCTCCATCGTGTTCAGAAACTCGAGCTGGTGCTGGAGTTTCTTATAGTAATGGTATACGTCTTCTTTTCCGTGCACGCGGCTGGAACCGCGCGACTGCGACGTCGACGCATATGTATCGGTGGGCACAATACCAATCTCTTCCATTGTGCTGAGGCAAGCGGCGCAGCGATCGGTGGCCGCGTCAACACTGAATGGAGGTGTGTTTTGTAGCGAAGGGCTGCCACATCGGTCGACGTACCGTCTTCCCCACGCGCTGTTTTGCGGCCACGTACGCTCTGTAGTCATAAATGAGCGTGAGGCTAGCATGTGTCGAGTCAGGGAGGAGCTGCACCCATACTTTCCCACTTGCCTGCGGGTGGCGAGCCGGGCTACGGAAAGGTGCTAGAGCGACATTTGTCTGGGACCATGGCACGTCTTCCGGTGGCGTGCCAGCTTGATGGATGTCCATCGAACCTATGTAAGACATACATTCTCGTAGAGTCTGTACAAAGAATTCTTAATGCCTCGCCAGGACAGGGGGTGTAGGGCCCAGGCTGCCATCCCGGCCGAGACTTGGCTCGTGCTTCTCAGCGAACCGTCATGAGCAGCAAGGGAACGTTGGCGGTGCTGGCCTGTGGCACCATGGGCACGGCTATCTTGTCGGGCGTTTTGGACAGCCAGAAGATGATGAAGGAGGGAACAGAGGTGCCCGTGGAAAGTGAGTCTGGGAAGCCTGTGCTGCCGAGTCGGTACATTGTGACCGTGGGACGCCCCACCTCGGCCAAGCGCCTCAAAGAGACGTTCGAGAAGGCAGGTTACGACCATGTGGAAGTGCACACACAGGAGAACGTCGCAGTGGCCCGCGAAGCAGACTGCCTGCTTCTGTGCTGCAAGCCCCAGCGTGTAGGCGAGTTTCTGGGCGAAGAGGGTATGCGCGACGCTCTCAAGAACAAGATCGTCGTCAGCATTGCCGCTGGTGTTACGATCAGCAAGCTGCAGAAGTATTTGGATGCATCGACCAAGGTGGTGCGAGCGATGCCCAACACCCCCAGCAAGATCCGCGAGGGTATGACGGTAATCTCCAATGTCGATTCGCTCTCGCAGGACGAGCGCGATTTGCTTTCGTCCATTTTCTCTGCGGTGGGCCGATGCCACTTTTTGGACGAAAAGTACTTTGATGCGGCGACGGCCCTGGCCGGCTCAGGCCCCGCGTTTGTCACGCTGTTCCTCGAGGCGATGACCGATGGCGGTGTGATGATGGGTTTGCCAAGGCCCGAGGCCCTAGAATTGGCCGCACAGACGATGCAAGGAGCTGCTCGTATGGTACTGCAGTCGGGCACGCACCCTGCTGCCATCAAAGACAGTGTGACGACGCCCGGTGGATGCACCATTGCAGGTCTCTTGCAGATGGAAGACGGCCGTTTGCGCTCCACGGTGGCTCGTTCGATCCAAACGGCTGCGGAGCATGCAGCAGGGTTGGGCAAAGATTAAAAAGGGTATGGACTATGCAAGAGTAGATAGATGGCGTTCGAGCCAGAGCTGCGTAGAGAGTGGCGTGTGCAGGGAATCGTGCAAAAGGTTCAACTCTTTCCATCGCCGGTCAAGGAGCTGTTGATACACATACTGGGGGGATAGCCTCAAAGAAATATGATATAGCCATACGCCGAGCCACATGCCCACCACGACCAGAAGCACATGGAGTAGCAAGACCCAGCCAGCATGCACGGTCGCTGTCGGGGGAGAAGGCGCCTTGGACACCTTCTGCAGGAGTAGGTCCACCACACGTTCGGCCCATCGCTCCGTCTTGGGAAGAGAAGCACGAGGTTGGGACTGTAGCATGTCTGGTACGACATCAGACGTGGATGGCTCCGCTGCGTTCACCTTGGACGAGGGAGGCGCGGGTGCCGTTTCGCTGGCCGGCTCAGGATGGCTCTCTGACGCATCCACCCTGGGGCGAGGGGCCTCGTCAGACACGGCCACGCTCTCATTGTTGAATGGATCCAGGTCTGCAGGAGCTTCTGTCACAGCCCATTCGCCCAGCGGATCGAGGTCTCGAGCCAAGACAGACACCGACTCGCCGGTCTGCTGTCGCAACTCGTGTAATTCCCATTCGAGACGTTCGCGCACTTGCCGTGACGCATCGACTTGGGCTTGAAGCTTCTCTGTATCCATGTGGACTGTCTCCAAGGCACGTACAGTGGCGTCCAGCTGATCCATAGCTTGCCGCTGCGCGTGACAAGTTGCCTGCAACTCTTGGACTTGTAAGAGATGGGCATGACACGATGCATGTGCATTCTCCAGCTCCGCCTCCTGCTGCGCGGCGCTCGCTTCTTGCTCCTTCTGCACGTGCGAAAGGTGACTCACTCGAGCATCCAGGGTCTTGATCGTACGCGCCTGTGTGTTTCGTTCTCGGCGAACGGATGTCAGTGTCTCTTCCAAATGGTGCAACTGGTCTTCGAGATGCCGGGCATGTTCCCGTACCGTATGAAGCTCACGTTGAAGCGCCTTGACTTGGCGCTGCAGTGCTGCGCGTTCCGAATCGCCCTGCTCCTTGTCTGCCGACAGACAGTCGTGTTCATTCTGTAAACGCTCCAGCTGATCGGAGACGCGTGCGAGCTTGCGAATGAGTCTGGAGCGCACAGAAACGCCTTCCATGTCAGAGTCCGATTGCGTGCTGGTCAAACTGCCTTGCGCAGAAGTTCTGTCGAGTTGCGCGCGCGCCTGCGATGCATACGCACTCTTGTGCTTCATCGGACTCTCGGGGCCCATGTCAAGCGTTGTGTCTGGTGAATCCTCGGTCCTGTCGATGAGAGAAGGCACGGATGTGTCAACAGAGCTATCAGCATCCTGCTCCAGCGAGCGCACCATGCCGAGAAACTCGTCGACGCCCACCATGAGAGCCCCATTGTCCGACGCAAAGGCAGACATCTGAAGGGCGATAGGAGCCGCGACGACAGGCGTGCCGCACTTTTGTTCATAGGAATCGATGATCTGTATCAGGTCTTTGGCCTGCAAGGTATCACCTCCATGCTCCGAAAAGAGGGCGCGCACCGCCGCCTCATTGCAGCCCGGCATCCGCGGGCGGGCCGTGAGTGGAGGACGGCAGCGGAGGGCGCGCCGACTGCGTAGACCGCCGTGCTTGGGCGGTGGAGGTTGCTCCGGCGCCGCCTGCTTGCGAGCCATGCCGCAGCGGATCGTGTCCGAATTGCAGGTGCTTGTGGCTGAAACACGCCGCAAGTATCCGGAACTTCGAACGGAAGCTGAAAGGCTACTTCAGCAGCTGCAATCTGACACGGATGGCACGATCGCTGCCCTGCGAGAGAGTCAAGATGTGTCCGACCATCCCCTGGTGCAGCCGATCGTGCAGGCTTGTGAGACACGCTCTCCGAAAGTCATTCAGATTGCACTTTCGCTACTGCATCGAAGCATTATGCTCCGTGCTGTGCCGGAAGCATCGCTTGTGTTGTTTGTGGAAACGCTGCATACGCTGCTCACTGCCCCTGGGCGGGCCGATGTCGACGTGCAGCTGAAGATCCTACAAACCGTCTCGGCCCTGCTGCTGACCTACGAATGTGTGACCTCCAAGCTGCTTTCACGTGCGCTCATGCTCTGTTTCACTTTGTATGAGCATTCGCGGGTGGCTGTGGTGAGTTCCACAGCCGCTGCCACATTGCGCCAAAACATCATGACGGTGTTTGATAAAGTTCACAAAGAGGATCGCATATTTGATGCGATTGAAAGTGAGGATGCCGCAGCGCAGGCGCCTCTGCCTGCTTATACGGCGCAACTCCCTGATGGACCTGTGACGCTATTCCCGTCGTCATCGGACGCCTACCTCCTTTTGAACGACCTGTGTGCGTTGGCTGACGGAGAGTCTCCTTCCTTTTTGCCGCTCACCACACTCTCCAAACCCTTTGTGCTGGAACTTCTCGAGAGTGTGTTGACGAACCATGCGTCGCTCTTTCTCCGAGCTCGGCACCGTGAATTGGTGTATGTGCTTCGCAGTGCCGTGTGTCCTTTGCTGCTCAAAGCACTCACTGAGCCACCGCCTTTCTCTGAGTATGTTCGAGTCATTCGCCTTGTGCGTCTGCTGCTACGAGAGTTTAGCGAAGAGGTGGTATTGGAGATTGAAATGCTTTTGCGAGCCCTTCTGAAGACCATGGATGACAAGCATGTGTACTGGCAACACATTCTCGCATGGGAAACGGTATGGGCTCTTTTCTGTGATATGTCGTTTGTGCAAAGACTGTGGCTTTGGTTTGACGGCCGTCAAGGTGTGGCAGAGCCGCCTCGGGTCTTTGCCAGTCTTTTGTCGTCGCTGTCCGAGGGCACACACAAGGCGAGGCAGACATTGATGGTGGATGCCGCCTTGGCCGCCGCCTTTGAGCAGCGACCCAATGTACCGCGCCCAACTACTCGCAAGACCAGCAGCTCCTTGTACGATGCCGCGGTGGCCGGCGTGCGAAGCGCCGCTGAGGGCCTCTTGAGCCCGCGATTGGAACCCCTGGGCACGGCAAGCACACCCTCGGTCTCTCTTCTGGACCAGTTGGATAAAACAGAGGCCCCTCCCATGGCCAGCTCAGCCATCCCGGCCACGTATATGCCCTGGCTCGTGCTCCAATCGCTCGTGCACTTGGCTCACGGTGTAGCGACACTCACACCCACGCATGTGCCGCTGGTGGGTGCCTGCACACGTACCATCAATGATGGCCTGTCGTTCTTCCTCACTGTGAGCGGAGCCGATAAATACTTTGAACAAGCTCTGCAAGCGCTGACGAATCTGACGCAGGCGGCTGGGTCCGCTTCCTGCACCAAAGAGCGCGATTTGCTGCTCGGGACATTGTGCGATTTAGCGGTGCCGAGCGCTGCGTACAGCGGACAGGCGCTGCGTGCACGAAACCTGGCGGCCCAGGCGGCCCTCGTGCAGCTTTGCGTCGCTTTAGCCGAACGATTAGGCTCTCGGTGGCGCGCTGTCCTGCAGTGCGTGTGTCAAGCCTTGGCTTGTCTCGACCCCGCAGAGACGGCGTTGAATCCCTCGCAGGAGGTGGAAAAGCGTATGTCGCTCCCCACGCCCGATGGCACACTGCACCTCATGTCGCCAGCGGTGCTGGAACGTTTGCCACAGCGGCTGCGGTACGTGGTGGAATATGTGGCCACGATGGACGAAGCCACTCGTACTGACTTTGCGCAAGTATTTGTGCGCTTGCTCAAAGACCGTGTGTATGATGCGCCAGAATCAAGTGCACTGCCCTCCGTGATTCTCGCCCAGTTTGAGCGTTTCATGCGTGCTTGTGCACCAATCGTGGCTGTACGTCTGCCCGAGGGGTTGTGGCCAAGCCTGATGGAGCTGTTGCTCTTCGTGGAAGACGCAGAGTTGGCGGGACCTCGTCGCATTGTGTGTGCACGCGTCCTCAATGAATCGTTGCAGCAGATTCTTCGACACATGGCCCATGACAAAGAGGCTGGCCCTCGGCAACGGCGTGTCCTCGAAGCATTGTCGCGGCAAGGAACGTTACAGCGCCGCGTTCTTCCCACGGACGTGTCGCTTCGGCGTCTAGCGCTAGACACGTTGCAATCCATACTGGAAACGCATGCGCATGCGCTGTCGGATGGTTGGGATACGCTGTTTGCTACGTGTGAAGCTGTTGCGAAAGATGCCACAGCCATTCACGAGGCGGGTACGCCGCCGGTGCCGATCTTGCGCACCGCCTTTGCGTGTGTCCAACTCGTTTGTGGCTCCTATCTGTCATCCCTGAAGGATGACGATATGAAGACGTGCATGGCCACGTTGCCCAGCTTCAGCTTGCAAACGGAAGACGTGGCGATGGCTCTGCGGGCCAATGCTTTGCTTTGGGACTTGACGGAAGACATTGATCGGCGCCAACAGGCACACCAGGCGAATCTGTGGTTAAATCTTCTCCAGCACTGGCGAGATGTGGCCCAAGGACCCCAGCCTGATGTGGCTGCGGGCGCACTAGCCAATTTGTTCCAGGTGTTGGTTCAGTACAGTGCGTCTTTGCAGCGTGGCGACTGGTACAGTGTGCTGGACGAAGTGCTTATGCCTTTAATAGAGGCGGATGCTCCATCTCCGCTCGCCTTTGAAGGCACAGCACGCATTTTGGTGATGGCCAAGGGCCTGCGCGACGAGAAAGTATGGTCTGATATGTGGCTGCGATACCTCCGACGCATTCAGCACGTATTTGCCACAGGATCCGACGGCGTGGCACATGCAGCGATCCAGTCTCTTTGTGACATTCTCGAGGCCCGCGCGGAACCAGCAGCCTTGTGGCGCCCCACTTGGACGTGCATTCATGACTTGAGTGGCCTGCGTGCCAACGCCTCTCTGGCGGACTTAAGTACCATCGTGCAGCTCGTACAGACTTGGCATGTGCAGCGCGATGGATCGTGGCACGCCAATGACAGCCACTTAATGACCAAGGCGTTGGCCAAATGCATGCAGCGGGGTATGGAGAGCGATATTCGATCGTCTTCGACGGAGCTTCGGCGCTTAGCGTCGCTGGTACAGCAATCTATGAAACAGCTCATGGCAGCGGAGCAGGCTCATGAGCTTGTTTTGCAATGTGCCCAGCACTGCTGCTCTTCGGCGCTAAATGCGATGGACAAAGAGCCGCTACCGGTATCGCGGGTGCATACCCTATGCATGGAATTGGCGGATCTATGGCTCCAGCAATGGCGGGCGACGTACGGAGCCGAGCCAGGACATCCTGCCTTGTATCAGTCGGTGGTGCCTGATATGATGCTGCTTTTGCGACGGCCATTGTCGAAATGCCCCGTGGCTCGTATGCCTCATGTGTGGCCGACGGCCATGGGTGTGCTTACCCAGGTCGGCGAGGCGGCTGCAGAAGCAAAGCTCTCCCCCTCCCTCCTGCCCAAGGTGTGGGAGTCCATGGTCACCACTATGGTCACGGCCCTTCAGGCGCCTGCACAGCAGCGTCCTAGCGACGAGGAAGATACGTGTACGTGGCATCTTCTTCAGTCCCTGGAACGGTTTGTAAGCCATGCGGGCTCCCAAGCTGCGTTGCAGCCGCATCTCACCAAATTGGTTCATGAGCTGCTTCCTGTGACCACGCTATATACATCGCGTGGATCGCCTCAGCGGCCCTTGCGTTCCTCGTATCGTGAGAGAACAGCGTACTGGGTATGGGGGTTGCTCTTCCGTCTCTGTTCGAGAGAGGACAACCCTGGGACCCAGGACATGATCCCGGCTTTGTTGTCCCAATGCGAGAACCTGCTGAATGCCTACACGGAGGACCTGCTTATTCGCGGAGCGATACCCATGCCGCGTGTGCGCATTGAAGAAGTCAACTTTGTACTGCAGTCTCTACAAACGCTTCGGCTGCCTGCTCGCAGCAGCGAGGCGGCACGTGTTGGGCCTGATCCCTCGTTGGCGCACCTGTTCCAACTGGGACCTTCGATTGACAACATGGCCACGATACCCTCTAGCACATGCGCATCGCCTCAAAAAGCATGTATCGGATCATCCCTACCGCCCTTGCCTTGCGAAAGTCGTACAAACACAAACGCTTTCATGGCCCCCACCACACCGAAGGCCCTGGCGCGGCAAGCGCTGCAGTTACGCACAGCGTGTATGTCCACGTGATGTGCACGGACCTGCGAAGCTGGTACCTGCAGCTCGGAGAACAAAGAAGTCGAACCATCCGGTCGAACAATGAGTAGATGCATAGAGAAGCGTTTTCGCTTCTTCATTCGGAGACACCTAGTATGTGGCTCAGGCTTTGTGTCTATGCTGCTTCCATGCTTGTGGCCTATGTGGCCTACGTTGTCATTACAACACAGCTTCGGTGGGCCTCGTGGCTTCGTCATGTCCCAGGTCCGCAGCGATCCAGCTGGATGATGGGCAATTTGCCTGCATTTCAGCGGAGACACTTTATTCCAGTGTGTCGCGAGTGGTCTCAGATGTATGGTGGCGCGGTCAGGCACTGGGGCATGTTTGGCGTACGTAGTCGATCACTCACAGCAGGAACCCAGACTGTTGCTGACCGATCCCGTGGGAATTGACTATGTCTTGCGGAAGCGCGTGTATGCTTTTCCCAAGCCTCGTCTCTTGCGGCGCACGATCGGTGGCATCATGGGGGAGGGATTGCTCGTGGCGGAAGGGGAGTCGCACAAGCGCCAAAAGCGTGCCATTCAGCCTGGGTTCAGCATGCGAGCCATCCGACATCTGATGCCCGTATTCCAGCGTCATGCTCGCTTGTTGCATGATCACTACGAATCACTTGTCTCGAAGGAGATCATTATGATGGATGTCTACGCTCTATTTGGTGCAGCGGCCATGGATGTGGTGGGGGAAGGTGCACTGGGTGTGGATCTGGGCATTCTAGCCTCCGTGCGATCCAACCCTAATGGGGATGCCTATGCATCGCATCCATTGACAGCGTCGTTAAACCGGGCTCTGAAAATGGCCTCCAAGCCGAGTCATGCTACCCTGTTGCTGGACATGGCCACGGTCTATTTTCCGATATTGGAATGGATACCATTAGGCATATCTTCTCCTGCATTCCGTAAAGAAGCACGGGTGATTGTGGACGTGGCGAGTGAGATTGTGAAGAATGCCAAAGCGCGTGTTGCGGAAGAAAGCAGTATGAACGAGTGTCCTGATATTTTGGCATCATTGTTGCGCGCAAATGCAAACACCTCGCGCAAAGAAAGTGAGAAATCGTGTTTGCTTGACCGTACGGCTTTAACAGATACCGAGCTCACAGCTCAAGTGTCCACGTTTATATTTGCAGGCCACGAAACGACTGCCACGCAACTCTCATGGCTCTTCCTTCTTTTGGCCCAACATCCTGAGCAGCAATCTGCCTTGCGTGCAGCTATACGTTCCAAACGCATAGAAGTGGGATTGCCGTTGAAGCGGACACGGAACGATGCTGGTAGCGAGGAATTGAGCCAGGATGATTTGGAAGCCATTCCCTACCTTGACTGGTGTATCCGCGAGTCACTCCGGCTGCATACAGCCATTCATTCGACTTCAAGAGTAGCCACAGAGTCTGAATGGATACCGTTATCCACAGGGCGCCACGTACAAGTGCATAAAGGCATGATCATATTAATCCCTCTGACATCCATTTCCACATCCCCTGACCTTTGGGGAGCAGAGCCTGAGTGCTTTCGCCCTGAAAGATGGTCGGAAAGCATGTGTGGTCCAAAAAAGTTTCCTGCCGTTTACAGCTGGTCGTTCTTGATGGGCCCACGCGCCTGTATCGGAAGCGCATTTGGTACGTGGCTATAGCACTCACCATCAGCGATGGCAGAAATGAAGGCATTCACAGCCATGTTAATCAATCATTATGAATTTGAATGGGATGGGCGTCAGATCGTTCCTAAGCCGTGGTTGCTTTCGCGGCCCTACGATGTGGCACGCAAGAAAGATACATGTGTACTGCGCGTGCGCCACGCACCTTAGAAAGTCGGAGTGGAGGTATTACGTAGGAATGCAGTCGCAGGACGAGGCCGCACCTTGTCTCCATCATGTTCGCCTCTGTGGCTTCGCGTGTGACCCGTCGTGCTTTCCATGTGGGACGCGTGCTATCTAAAGAAGCTCAGGCGCGTGCTCCTACTGGCCCCAACCCATTGGACGAGCCCACGCTGGCTCTCGTGAAGCAGCACTGGAAGCAAGCGCGCCTGGCTAAAGACACCGACCGCGCGACGCTTTTGGGCGTATGTATATCTTGCTAACGGAAGGGCATCTTGACAGACTTGCAGTATGCGCAAAAGACAAAGGCTCAGCCAAATCAGAAGCCTCCGTCCATTATCAAGATGCTTCAAAAAGGCATCAAGAAACGCACGGATGCCGCAAAGGTCTTCCGCCATGCCAAGCCTGAGCCGCGCGTGGACCTCGCTGAGAAAGAAGAGCGTGAAATTGCGATTCTGCAGGAGCTTCTGCCTAAGTAGTTTGTCATTCACTATTTGTACACGTCTCGTCCATCCTGGGTGGACAAAAGTTCCATACACGTACATCACCGTCGTCACTGCCACTGATAATCTTGTCATCGCCAAGCGCAACGGATGTGACGGCTCGTCGGTGCCCAACCAGTGTGGTTTGGCATTGCGCTGTATCACGATCCCAGATTTTGACCGTGCGATCATGGCTGGCTGAGACAATACGAAGCGTGTCTGCATCCACAGACCATACGCCCTCGACATGCCCAAACAAGGAGTGGAAACAGCGACCGGTGCGAATATCCCAAAGTTTGAGTGTGTTGTCCAATGAACCTGATACAAGTACAGGCCGCTTCGGTTTGCAACCGGAGGGCATGGATTCTGCATCTTCGGGCTGAGCATCAAAGATATGGTCCTCCAAATCATCCATAGTGGGGTTGGCTGGTAGCGGTGGAACGAGCTGTGCCTCTTGCAACCTCTGCTGCATACGCAAAAGAGGACCGGGAATTCGTCTTGTACCTGAGCTGCTAGGGCGCGTAGCTTTCGAATCGTTCGAATGGAAAAATTGCTCCGGAAGATTGTGCAGGCCGTTAGCATATTGTGTGAAAGACTGGGACAGGG
Source organism: Malassezia equina (assembly GCA_029542865.1). Classification (NCBI taxonomy): domain Eukaryota; kingdom Fungi; phylum Basidiomycota; class Malasseziomycetes; order Malasseziales; family Malasseziaceae; genus Malassezia; species Malassezia equina. The sequence goes on from CP119900.1 coordinate 474,000, forward strand.
GAACAGTATCCTCTCCCTTAGCGGGTGTTTCGTCCCCATCGTCATTGGGATCGTTTTCGCTAGATTCTGGGGCACCGAGAACCTTCATGGATCCCTTGGCGAGCTTTCGTACCGTGCTGGTGTCCATCATGACAATTTTCAGCGACTGCACTTGGCCAACATGGCCTTTGTACATCATAATGCACTCACGGTGCTGCAAGTCCCAAAGCCGAATAGAAAAGTCATCCGAGGCGGAAAATAGGAACATGCCTGGTAAGGCGTTGGCTTTCGACGGGCCAGACCAAAGCTGTAAAGAATTGATCCAATCCCGGTGTCCGTATAATGGGAAGCATTCACCTGTGTGGAAGTTCCAAACACGAATGCTGCTGTCCGCACTCCCACTGACCAGCATGTTGTCGTTGAAACAAAGACTGACAATGCCTTCGGTGTGACCTTCTAACGTCCGCAAAAGCTCACCCGTGCGCCAATTCCAGATTTTGAGAGTGCGATCCATGGACCCGGTGATCAGCTTGCAGTCATCAAACTGCAAACACCGTACACCGCGTGCATGGCCTGTTAAAACACGCAGCGTTTCTCCAGTCGCTAAATTCCATACACGAATCGTGCGGTCATAGCCTCCGGTGATTAGAACGGGGTAGGGCAATTGTGTAACCTTCTCGCGGAACGCCAGACACATGATCGTTTCAGAGTGCCCCCGAAGAACTTGGACGCTATAGCGTCCATAACGCCAGTTACGTTCGATGGCCAATCGTTCACAGTAGACGGCCTTCCAAGGTCGAGTGCCAGAGCAGCTAGGTGGTAGTCGGGCTCGCTTCTTGTCGGGCTCCTCGGCAGAAGAGGCCTCAGATTTGCGCACACGGTCCGTGCCCTTTCGGCGTTCTAGAGCCGCAGCATTCGCCGCAGCAGTGACGCTGCGGCGCAGGCTGCCATCTGATACAGCAGACGCAGCCTCGCGAAGCTCTTGATCACTAGTGGCAACGGATGTGGCTGGGACATGTTCTCGAGCATGTCCACGGCTTTCACGCAAACGAGGAAGACCCCATCCACACTTTTCGCACTTGCGTTCAATGTGTTGCTCACACATGTTTCGCCAAAGAAGGTCATTGTCTGCTAGCGAACGCCAGAGTTTGCTCACCTGCGCAGCCCGTCCCAAACTGATAGCATCCAAATAGCTCAGCACTCGCAGAGAGACTTCACGAGGGAATAAAGTAAAAGGATCAATGCGAATAGCCATCGCGAGTTCTGACGAAAGTAGCGACAGCTGGCTGAAACAGCACATCGTCAAAATACCACGCAAAATAAGCGCACGCCGAGAATGCGGTGAAGAGGAAAACAACGACCAAACGGTATTCACTGCCTCCTTCTCTTCCAACGAAAGACCATCGATGGACTGTAGGTTAGTATGCTCTTTCGCTTTCATGTCCCGACGCCTCTATAGCCGCAGTCCATGGCTATGCAGACTGTAGCTTCAAACTGCGCGAATTTATCTAGCATGTAACATTCCCTCCAAAGGGAGGGCCAGGGAGAGCAAGCCGTGTAGAGTCGAACAGTTGCTTCCTGAGTACATGCGGTAACACGAGCCGAGGCGTCGGAATAAAAACGTACCTTCTGGAGACGCGCATTTGCCCCTTCATCGGCCATACGCTGGTGTCGTACGCACAGGTTTTCTGAGCGTGATAGAAGAGGAAGAGGACCGGTACTGGTATTTTCTGTGCCAGAAGCGGTTGATGAAGAACCCTTGTGTTCAGCTTCGGTGTCATTGTCACGAGAAGAGTATCCATAGAGATAGAGGGGAATACTCGTGGCATCCTTTACACCGTCGTTATCCATGGACATATCATCCGTCTCTGTGGATAGCTCAGTGTCTGGTGGGGCCGGTGCTGAGTCTACACCCTTATCTGAAGGTAGAACCTGTGGGTCCTGTGCTGGGACGGACATACGACAGCCAACAATAGATCTGTGCAAAAAAACTGAGATATTTTATTGTGGCGTAAATGAAACGCGATAAGTGCGGGTGAAAACCCGTTGCCACAGCACGAGTTAATGGCGTCACTGTACAATGAGACACGTTGGCGATTCGGCTGCATCCTATTGCGCAACGGATGACTAATCCGGATCCAAGCCCTACTACACCCAGGACGGATTCTCGTCCTGAAAGAAGCCACTCGGGCGTGAAATACCGTGAAAGCTTGTGAGGCAATCAGGGTGCTTTTTCACAACTACAGCATGTGCTGCCATAGCGTGGCGCCAAGCTGGCCACAAGCCAAGCAGGCAGAAATACTACAGTGTAGGGAATACGCGAAAAAGGAACTTAGGCCTGGACCTCCTCAACGCTCTTGCCCGACTTGCGCGCAATCGTGACCTTGCTGTAATGGCAAATCAAAAAGAATGGTGTCAGTTATCCGTTCTCAAAACAATGTGAAAATACATACCGGTCCTTGTCCATCTTGATCTTGGTAATCACAACGTTCGAGGGGTGAACAGGGATCTGAACAGTGGCACCGTTCGACTTCTCCTTCTGGAGGCGCTCAAGGTGCACGACCCACTTCGAACGGTAAACCTGGACGATACGGCCCTCCGAGCCCTTCGACGAGCCACGCACAACGCGCACCTCATCGTCCTTGCGGATAGGGATAGCGCGGATCTGAAAGTGTTAGTATTGCTCCATTCATTGATGCGTCAAAGGAGGGGAACTCTGCAACGATAGTCCAAAGATGAAACAGGACAAATGTCGAAATGACCGTACGTTTGCAAGCGCCTGGACCTGTACTTTGTAGGTCAGCATGAATATGCCCAGAGCAGTTGCTTGTCAAAGATCATACTCGTGGTTCATCTTAGTGATATATCGTGTGCATTTCATACCTCGCCTAGAGCGGCATCTTCTTCGTGAATACGTACGCCGTGCTCCGTGCGCAGCTCCTTGCTCAAAGGAGCCGACATGATCTTGCGGCGGATGTGGCCGGGGGCATCAAAGTGGGCCTTGCGGTTGACACGACGCGAAGTGCTGACCATGATGCCGATATACCTTGAGACGTAGGTCGTAAAGCACAATCCGAAGACGGACATACACCTGGGGACGCCCCTCTTGTAATTTATCACGTGATATATTCTCGCACAACTATACGCTGCGCCTCGTGCCATGTGGTGTCCAGGTGGATGAGCGGTAGGGGATTACCGATGCTTACTTGATCTACGACTGGGCGCAAGCACACAGCATGGTCAGCCATACTCTGGCCGCGAGAGAAGCACCACGGAGCTACATTTGCTATAACTCGACAGTGCTTAGATCTGAGAGTAAGAAAATGCGAGATTCACGTACATAGTTCGAGAGCCAGCGGAAACCTTCACCGTAGCCCTGACGCATGACCACCGAGCACATGAACAGCTCAATGGGGCGAATGTCCTTCAGAGGAACAGAGCCTTTACCCGTGGTCTGGAAGAGACCCAGGGACTGACGAAGCTCCTCCTCAGACACAGCACCAGGTGCATCAATCTTGTTGCCAAGCACGAGGAAAGGCACCTTGTTCAGCTCCTCAATGGCCAGCAGCGAATCAAGCTCGGCGCGCGCCTCGGGGAAACGCTCCACATCCTGCGAGTCGACAAGGAAGACGATACCGTCGACCTCGGGGAAATAGTCCTTCCAGAGACGGCGAGCTAGAGGTGAATGACGACGACATACCCTGCTGGTGACCACCGAGGTCATAGGTTGTGAACTTAACCAAACCAATAGCAAGCTCCTCGGAGGCTATATGTAAGAATCCCATTCCGCTTCTTTGGATCACATACTAGGGTGGAGCGTAGGCTGGAGCGTGGCAAGACGGTCGTTCTTAAGCATGTGCAGGAGAGTCTGGTGGTGTCAAACAACGGTGAACTTACAGTCTTGCCGGCATTGTCAAGACCAAGGAAGAGAATCTTCGCATTCTTGTGGGTCAGACCTGCATGACCGGCGCAGGAGAGCGCCATGGTGTTAGTATTCATTCAGGGACACGAAGTGTCTCGACATACCCAGCTGCGCAAGAATGTCCTGCTCGAGCGTTAGTCACCATTCAAATACAAATCCCTCGGCTCTATAGGCCTGAGAGCTATCTTCACATACCCAGAACCAGTTGATAATGAACATTGTATAAGGTGCCAACCACCAATGCTCAGATGTGTCGATCAGGTGAATAGGTCCGGGCGACAGGCGTGTCGGACCATCTAGTGCCTCGGCCGAGAAAGAGTGAGGCAAGCGGGCCCCTGCGTCGGACGGAGAAGGGCCAAGGGGGGCTTCGTCAAAGTATGCGTCATGATCGCCATCTATGTAGGATGTCGGTGTCATACTCTTTATCTTTGGGCATGTCAGCGAAGCTAAGAGAAATGAAGAGGTCAAAAGATGTGGCCGAATATACCTATTCCAGGCTCACTCGTAGCTTTTCAGCAGGAATGGGCTCGAAATGGCTCACATCAATGCCTCGCTCGCGCAGTGCTGCTTCGGCGCGTGGGGGAACGAGGTGCTTGATGAGATCAGGCCGAACAGACAACTCCTCGCGGGTGAAGTCAAAGAGATCAGGCATAGGGCGGCCATTCGACAGAATGACATCTTCCTCGCGAAGCTCGTCGAAGAAGGGATGGCAGAGGGCTTCCACCGCCGTTAACCGTGCATGAGGGGTGTATTGCAGTAGGTTTGTAATTAGATCAATCGCATCTGCAGGTGTACGAGGGCGGAAGATCTTGGGGAACGGATGAGGGCGAATCTGGGGGAACTTGTGTTCCATGTAGTTGGGGTTCATGGTCTTGATCTGCTCACGCGACGGGGTACCAAGCACCTTGATAATTTCAACGAGCTGGTCGATGCCGCTCTCTCCGGGGAAAAGCGGCAATCCCTGCATAAGCTCTGCCATGACACAGCCAGTCGACCAGATATCGATGTTGGTGGTGTAATTGGTAGCGCCGAAAATCAGTTCCGGAGCACGGTAGTATCGCGAGCAAATGTAGCTGACGTTGGGCTCACCCGGAACAAGAATCTTAGCCGAGCCAAAGTCACAAAGCTTGAGCACACCTGTGCGGGGATCCAGCAGCAGATTCTGCGGCTTAATATCACGATGGCAAATTCCCAGCGAGTGGATGTACAGCAAGCTGCGAAGGATTTGGTACATGTAGAGTTTCACAAGCAGCATCGGCATTGTTTGCTTCACTTTGGTATAATGACGTGTCGCACGGTAGACAGTCTCAGGGACATAATCGAGAACGAGATTCAAAAACACTTCTTCTTTCTTTTCACCGTTCGTGTAAAAGAAAGCGCGGAGGTTCACGACGTTCGGATGGGTAAGAACGCGCATGATTTGCAGTTCACGGTTCTGCGTAAGACCACCATAGACGTACCTTAAAGCGCTTGTCCTGAAGCACTTTTTTAATCGCGATGCTGTCACTTCCGTCTGTAATGTCCGAGGCGGGCACTTCTTGACCATGGGGGGTGTAGTGAACAAGGCGGGCCTGGAACACGACACCAAAACTACCATTTCCAATCACCCGGCATCCGGTGTATGCAATTTCACGTTGCTCACCCGATTTCCCATCAGAAGCTAAGACTTTGACAACCTTGCTGGGGTCGTCCATTCCTGCTCTGTTAGTATGTGGCAGTGGACTCGGACACAAACCTTGAAGTTTCATCCCGTTCATCGTGAGTAGTATCTACCCTTTAATGAAACGAAGAAAGGGCAGCTGGGTACACACGTGGTGGATCAACGGCTGGCGGTGCAGGCTCTGACCACAATCTAAACGGCAAGAGGTCCCCCAGGCTCATCCCGCGCATGTGCAATGGCGTGGGGCAATTCGGCCGACACCCGGTTAGGTCAGGTGGTGCTCAGCCCAACACGTGGAGAAAGCGAAACGCCGGGGTCACGCGCCCACGCCCAGCGACAGCACGCCTATGCCGCACGGACAGTATGCCGTGGGGCGTGCTGTCCTGCGTCGAGCTGTTCGCGAGGGAGAGATTGGTGCGCCGAGATTCTCGCATTTAGAGGCGTCCTTTCCCCTACGGCTTCTATCACCGACCAACTCGTGTGAGGATGCCACGTTGAATGCGGCTGCCTATGGAACGGCGCCGCTCAAAAGTGTGGGCGTGCTATTCATGGTCAGCTTTGGCGGCGGACTGGTGAGTGGCGACCATATCGATCTGGATGTGGATGTGGGCTCGGGCACACGCCTTCTGATGCTTACGCAGGGCAGTACCAAGGTATACCGTGAGCGCCGAGGCGGAGATCTTCCTGCGCGAGTCGCCCATGCCCCAGGTCCGACCGAGATATCCCAGCAATACATTCGTTTCATCGTGCGCGAAAATGCCACGTTGATTCTTCTTCCTGCCCCTGTTACGTGCTTTGCGCGCTCACGATACGCCCAGACGCAGCGTTTCGATCTGCGAAGCAGCACGACGTCGTCGCTGGTGCTACTCGACTGGTTCACATCGGGTCGACTTGCTGTGGATGGCCCGCGTGATTCCACGGATAGGCAGCGCATTCCAGAGATGTGGCACTTTTACTTATACCACAGCCGCAATGAAGTGCGCATTGAAGGGCAAGTACTGGTCCGCGACAGGCAGCACTTGGCGCAAGAGCTTCCGGAGGTGCTGAAGCGAGACACCAAAACGGATCTAGCGCGCCGGTGTGATCCTTATACGTGCTATGGCTTTTTTGTTTTGTACGGTCCCGAATGCCAAGGGCTGTGCCGTGCGCTGGCTGCAGAATACGACGAGATTCAGCAGCCGCAGCCACTGCTCCGTTCGGGGGGTACGTTGGGCGCCTCCCATATTGCGCCCCCGGATGTACTCTGGAGTTTGAGTCCGCTGTGCTCCGGGGCCCCCGTGCCGGGTAGCGACCGCAAGAGTGCAGGAGGTCCGGAGAGGGGGCTGGTCGTGCGTCTCGCGGGCACGAACACAGAATCGCTGCGTGCGTGGCTGCATGCGCGCTTGCGTCCCATTCAGCACTTGATCGGCAATGACTTGTACCGAGTAGCCTTGGCCTAAAATACAACGACTATGAGTCTTTAGCGCCCTGATCCGGAAGCCGCTCGATGCGGAACTGCCGGCGGGCTATGTACATGAGCGGTATACCAGGCACCTGGCGCACGCGCCGACGAAGCTCGCGATCGCACGTTGCCACAATGTAGCATTTGTGACTTTTGATCCGCTCGATGATGCAGTCGTCTGCATACGTGCCTTTGTGTGTGCATTCCAGGCGCTCAAAGCGAGGATCGCGTGCTACACGCAAAGCGATCCTGTACTTCGGTCCCAGCTTCTCCAACTCAGAAATGACACAGGTGGTAATACAGGGAATGGTCTTGGCATAGAGACAATCCATCATCCCTTGCACAAGCTCAAGCTTGTTTTGCAAGCTAAAGTTAATAAAGTTTGTATCCACCAAAACACGATAGGGAGGTCCCAAGGCAGAGTTGTGCTGGAAGAACATCGACGAGGCAGCCACCTCGATGTGCTTCTTTTTCTCCTCGGCCTTTTTGGCGTCCGCCACGGCCTTGTCTTTCTGGTTTGTTTTCCTGAGTGTGAGTGTGTGGTGATCGTACAGTCGGTTGTCATTCGGGTTCAGGAGGCGCTTCACCTCGCCAAACTTGCGCACTTGCTTCTTCTTGCCCATTGCTCCTCGTCGTATGCGCCTACTGCACGTAGGCGCCCGAGCGGTGGCAAAAAAGTGGGCAGCACGTGACAGGTTGACGCCACGCTAGACCCGCCTAGCGCCTTCGCCAGGGACAGGGAGACCAGCAAGGACGTAGGCCTAACGTAGGCGTGCTGATATCCAGGCGAGACAGTATGGGGGTAGGGGTACAGGATACATAACAAACTAGCTCGGAGATCATATGCAGCATAGCAAGTCGAGAGGTGCGCGCGCATGAAAATGGCCGTATTCATAGACCACACGCCGCCAGGCGGTCAGCGTGTGCTGGGGAGGCCATAGCACACGCACAGTTGGATACGCCTGTGCCACATTTAGAACCCATGCACCTTGACATCCTGCTTGGGGATGCCCTCCTCAATTCTGGGTATTAGTTTCCCGCCGTCATGACACATACAGGAACATGGAGATCTTCTGACGCTGGTCGCCCTGGAGCTGGATCACCTGGCCCAGCTCCTCGTCGTCCACGAGCGTACCGTTGCAAGCGAACTCCTTCTTGAACGCCTTCAGCAACTTTTTGGGGTCATACTCTGCGTGTTAGAAAAAGCACATACCCTTAGGAAGTCCCTGAAGAGTGGTCAGCGTCTTACGACCGTTGCGCTGCTGGATGCGGATGTGCACGTAGTTGTGCACCTGCGACACCTTCTTCTTCTCCTCCGCAATCTCATCCGTAGCAACTTGATCGTCGCCCACGTCGGCAAACGGGTCTATGACGTATAAGCCATGTGCACATGCTAACGTACCATAGCTGGCCAAGTTCTGAATGCTCATACGCTGTCGCACAGGAATGAATAGGCCTTCGAGTCAAAAGTGGTCAAAAAAGGCGGCGCCCGCTCGCCCGCCCTGGGGATGAGGCCACGTGATTGACACACGGAGGGAAAAGGGGTCGGCGGCGACGCTTGGATCAGCGCGGCATGGCGAACCTAGCGAAGCGCAGCGTGGTGAAGCACCGGACGCGCTCCGGCCCCGCATCTCGCCCTAAGAACACGGGTTTCCACGTTGGTGCAACCAATGTGCCCAATGGCGCCTATATTGGTCGCGGTACGCCTACCCTCGACTGACCGACAGCCAAGAAACACAAAGCGGAGCTTATCCACAAAGCCAAGGTGAAGAAGGCCTACTTCCAAATGCTCAAGCATGACCAACCAGAAGAGTCGGGCGCCTGGGCTCCCAAGGAGACACAAGAGCTTGGTCGCTTTGCGTCAGAATCCGCCGACCGTGGCGACGCCACCGACACACCAGGGCCCTCAGCGCGCCGCGAGACTGCCACGGAGAAGCCGAAAGCCAAGAAACTGCCTTACTTTTACCGTGCGCCCAAGACCAAGGCGCCGAAGGAGGAGGCAGCCCCGCCCCGCACACGAGAGCAAGCTCTGGAAGATCGAGCGGCGCGCCAGGCCAAGTGGCACCGCACCAGCCCCAGCCGGCTAGGCCGCCAGCGTGGCCAGCCGGATTTGGGCGCACGTATGGAAGTCATGCTCGAGAAGATCCAGCGGCAGCGCGCGTAACGATACCACTACTGTACATTATATAAGCTACGTAGCCGAGCGACTGTACCGCACGAGATGGGCATGCAGTTCGTTGACCCGCGTTGCTTCCGCCTCAAGCGCATCGATGGACTCGTGCACATGCGTAGCGAGGATACGCCGTTGTGTCTTGTTCATGGTCGGCTCCATGTCCTTGAGCTCGTCTGCCAACTCGCAGTACAGCGTCTTTTGATGAAGAAACTCGGCACGGTGCTGCTCAAACAGGCGCTCGAGCACGCGAATTTCGGTGGCCGTCAGCGATGCCGGGGCAGGTGTGTGGCTCAGACGGCGCAAAAGTGCGTCCCGAGCGGCATCATCTGCCTCGCGCTGGCGCAAGCTCGCGTGGATCTTGGCCTTGCGCGATCCAGGCGCTTTAGGCGCCATGCCTAGGGCATCGGCCACCACGCGACAGATGTGCTCGTATCGATCCTGCGTCGTGGTAGATGTGATGGATTCGTCGGCCGCCCCTTCCTCGCAAGGCCCTACGCTCGCAGCAGCGTGGAGCGACTCGACCGCCTGCGAGAGACGCGCAAGCTCATCGTGCAAGCGACGCAGGTGATCGGCCCAAGGCGTGTCGCTTTGCGGGGCAGAGCGTGTATCGCGCGGTGGACTCGCACGTGCAGAAGGCGTTGGCGCACGCACACGCTCGCTATGCCCATCCATGTCGCGGAGCTGGCGCTGTAAACGCAGAAGCTGCCGGCCGTGGTCGGCCACTTGGCTCTCAAGGGCATCGAGGCGCATTGGCACGTCGTCCATCTGCGCCTTGGGCTGAGACGACAAGCGCATGCGCTCCATGTCTTTCTCCATCGACTGAACACAGGCCGAGAGGGCATGGAGCTGGGTATGGGCCCACTGCAAATGGTCGGGCAGGGTACTCGGCGGCTCCGCGTACGTGGCGCGCGTGCGCGTCGGCTTCAAGAGGGGATCGTTATCGTCACTGTTGACCATGGTCTCGGCACTCGAGTGCCGGCTGCCGAGCGAGGGTGAGCGACGCTGCAGCGGACTCGGTATGCGCGCATACACACCCGGCAGCGATGCACACGGGCTGGCTGGGTGCGCCGTAGTCTCCGCACTCGCATCACCGAGGCCGGCCATGTGCGAGATGTTCAGTCGTGTGTGCAAAGGCTCACGCAGCGTCGGGCGCGCATGCACCTTGGCCAGGCGGGGCGTGCGCCGATTCGGCGTGGCCAGCAAAACGCGGTGGTTGCCAGGCGACCGCATTAAGCCTGCTGCGGTGTCTTCGTCATCGGATCCATCGCTAGACTCGAGGGGCCATACATAATCAGGCCGGCGGCCTGAGGAGCGCAACGTGCTACTCACCGGACGCACACCGCGCGAGGCGTAGGGCGAGAGGAACGACGAGCTCGGAACGCGGCTGGGCGCCTGCAAGTGTCTATCCAGCTCCTTTTCAATTTTTCGCCGCAGAGCCTCCTCCTCAGAGGCCGGGATATCGAGATCATCGCCCAGCGGCATGGTGCGATGCACAACGACAGACGAGGAGGGGTGTGTTGGTGCGCGCCACGCGTACCGACACGTGTCACGTGACCCGAGGGCCCACGGGGCAGGCGCTCGCCCCGGGGGGTGGGTGATGACCAGCGGTCCGCCAAGGCAGGTGGCGTTCGTGCACCCCGACCTGGGTATTGGCGGTGCCGAAAAGTTCGTGGTGGATGCTGCGGAGAACTTGCAGAAGCTGGGGCACAAGGTGCAGCTGATCACGTCGCATTACGACCCGAACCATGCGTTTGAGCCGACGCGCGATGGCACGCTGCGGGTCGTGCACGCGCGCACACGCATTCCGCGTTCGCTAGGCCACCGTCTGCACTTGCCGATGGCGATTTTGCAGCAGCTATCGCTTGTGGCGCAGGTCGCTTTCGCGCAGTATGGCGCATGGATGGCCGGCGCTTGGCCGGCGCTCTATGCCTCGCTCACACACGTCCCTCCCCACACAAGGCCCGACGTGTTCATCGTGGATCAGCTGCCTGTGGCCATTCCACTGCTTCGTATGCTGTGTGGGCGCCGTGTGATCTACTATTGTCACTTTCCCGACACAAAGATTAGTGCCTCGCTCGCCAAGCAGCGCGGCGTGCAGGGACTGCGCGCGTTTGTGCGCCAAATGTACCGCCTACCGCTCGATGTGCTGGAGGAGTGGACGACGCGCTGTGCGGATGCCATCCTCGTCAACTCGCTGTTCACATCGCAGCACTTCCACGACGCTTTCCCCCACATTCAACGATCGCCCACGGTCGTGTACCCCGGCGTGGATGAGCGTGTGTACGACAAGGAGCAGGTCGATGCAGAGCTAGCCGCGTATGAAGCGCAATGCACCACAGCGCCCTCCCTCTCGGTGCTGCATGCGACGCAATCGCTGCTTAGCGCGACGGATAGGCCTCTGTTCATTTCGATCAACCGCTTCGAGGCGAAGAAGAACATTGCTTTGGCGCTCGACACCCTAGCCGGTGTGCGAGCCTTGCGCGGCGAAAAGGTGCGCCTCGTGTGTGCGGGCGGCTACGACCCTCGTGTGCGCGACAATAGGGACACGCTCGAAGCCCTGAAAGCACAGGCGACCGCCCTGCATTTGCGCCATGCCACTGTGTGGGGCCGCATGCCCAAGCACGAGCCGCCGCTGTCGTTCGAGATGGACGATGTGGCGAACACGGACGTGCTCTTTTTCCCATCGTACCCCGGTGCGTTGCTGCATGCGCTGCTGCATGCGCCCAGCGCACGCGCCTTGCTCTACACGCCAACGGACGAGCACTTTGGCATTGTGCCGCTGGAGGCGATGGCTTGTGGCCTGCCTGTCCTGGCCACCAACACGGGCGGCCCGCTCGAGACGGTGGTGGATGCAGCCTTGGATGCGCGTGGCGTCCCGCAAGTGCGTGGGGCCACAGGACTGCTGCGCCCGCCCAACGCCGAGGCGTGGGCCGTGGCCGCCGCTGCGATCCTCTCATGGTCCGCCGACACACGCGCGACCATGGCCGAAGCTGCGCGCATGCGCGTCGCGAGCCGCTTCTCGGTGCGTGCAATGGCCGTGGACCTCGATCGCGATGTGCAAAACCTGTGCAAGGATGCGATGCCGCTAAGGGAGCAACTGCAAGTGCTAGGCGTGCTGGTCATGCTGGGCTGTGGCTACGTCATGCTGGTATGGGTACTGTTGCAGGCGGCTACGTAGTTAAATCTCCGTCCAGCCTGACTGGCCTTGGCGCTCGCCGGTGACGAGCGTCAACACAAACACGAGCAAGTTGGCAAAGAAGCCCATGCCAAAGCCGCGGTACAAGCTGCGCAAGCCGCCAAGGCGACTGTGGCCGCCACGCGCAATGGTGGCTGCCTCGTCCAGGCAATCTTCCGCGTCCTGGTCCTTGCGACGCGGCACCACCGACGTCTCTTCGGACACGATGCGGTACACGGCCTCAGCCACGCCGCTGTACGGCACAGGGCGAGTCTCTACGCACGCACGGAGCCCTCGCCGCGCGGTGTTGGCGTTGGGCACAGACAGCACACCGCCCAAGCGATCCGAGCGCAAAGGCTCATGGTATTGCAGCTGCAAACGCCGGCGCACCGTTTCGATCGGCAGCGTGAGGGTGAGCGACAGCGTGGACAGCATCAGCTCGGCCAGTGCATACGAGATGGGCACGGCACTGGGGTCCAGATGCAGCCAGTTTTCGATCAGCAGCGGCGCGCCCAGCGCACACAGCGGGCGGAACAAATAGTCGAGTAGCGTAGGAATCAGCAGCGCAGGGTGCAAGTACGTCGTGCGCCAACCGCCCTCTTCCCGCCAGATGGTGCGCAGCGCATCAAGGGGGCCGGTATACTTGCGGTGCTGGGGCAGCGTCGACTGCGCGATGAGGCGCGTGCGCACCAGGTCCAATGGCGACACCAGCACGCCCGTAATGAGGTGCGACGTCATCAGCAACGTCAGCGTCGTGATCGGCTGTGGCGAGAACGCAATCGGCATGGGGTTCAGCGCAGTGGGTGCGAAAATCGACAAGAGGCCCGAGATCAGCGGCTGCAGCGTCGAGGTGGCGAGGTCCAGTACAAACGTCGTGAGCGACCCCTTCCATAGGCCGAACCAGCCCTCCTTGCCGCGCCCCACGGCTTTGATCATCTCCCATACACCCCCGTCCACCACAGGCGGCATGACAAACTCGGGGCGCGCCCCTTCGTCGTTCCGGTGACGCGGCACCACATAGCCGCTCGAGTCCACACGGCGCACAGGCTCCTGCGTCATGCCACCGCTCGGCGCATCCGCATCGCGGAAGTACTTGCCCGGCTCCTCGTCGTCGTCCCATGGCGAGCTTAGCTTCTCCATATCCTCGTTCCACAAGTCCTGCTTCTCGGGGGCCGATGAGCTGAACCAACTCGAGCGACGACGCTTTGACGACGGCTCATGCAGCTTCGCCCACACATCCTCGCGTGGCACCCACTGCACCTGCAGCAGCAGCTTGCCGACCTCGAACGGCATCGCCAAACACGTGCTGGTATACTGCAGCGCACCACTCACCAGCATGCCCGTCACCATGGCACCCACCGTCGTACGGTCCGACTTGAGCGCTAGAGCCGCGTCTGCATCCGCCGACAAGTAGCGGTTCGTCGAGCGAGGCAACTCCAACGACGCGGTGCCTTCTACGCCCGGTGCGCTAGCGCCCGCTCGCGATGCATTCAAATTCGGGGATGACATGACAAACTGAAAGTCATCGCGCGGTTTGTGATAAGGCCGAAGCGTGTGCCCACTAGCGTAGTCCATATCGCGCCACCGCCCGCGCACAAGATCACAGCGGGCGGATCGCCACCGCGGCACCGTCCGTGGCGGACCGGCCCATGTGGAGGACCTACTAGGTCAAGGGTATCGGCCTATGGAAACAGAAGCCGACCGCGTTGGACCCACGCGCTAGCGGGGCGATGCCGTGCGCAGGGACGCAGGCGGCGCGTGTGGCACAGCGCACCTATTTGCCATGGCTGTGGCATGCGGTACAAAGCAGTGCGCAGAACGAGGTCGTCCATGTGCCATTACGGCGCTTGGCCACGACGCGGCGCGTTGTCGTTGTCGTCGCGTCGCTCAGGCGCGGGCCCGGCCTCCTTCGGCGGACGTGGCCGCTCCTTGTCGTGCGACCATGTGAGTTGGCGCATCTCGTCTACGTCGTCTTTGGTGATCGACAGAGCGGTGGGCGGGCGACGCAGCATGGCCGTCCACCGTACCACGTCCCTGGCCGCGGCCCTGCCGCGAGGCCACTCGACGTCACGTGGACAAATTTGCGCCGGACAGCCTCACGAGCAGGGCCCTGGGAATGGCCCTCCCTCTCGCCGATCACCATGGGTCGCGGACGCGCTTACAGGCGGGGACATGGACGTGGCAAGGCGCCTGGCCGCTCTAGTGGCGGTGAGCGTCGTGCTGACTACGCAACGTTTGAGCAGACCAGCCCCAAGTTCGAGTCGTACTACCAGGGCCAAGGCATTCTGCCAGCGGACGAATGGGCGCCGTTTTTGGCGGCGATGCGCGCGCCTTTGCCGACGACCTTCCGTATTACGTCGGGCAAGCCCACGGCGCGTCAGCTTCTGGACGCCATGAAGAACATTTACGTGCCCTTCCTCTCGAATGTTGAGTTCGAAGGCGAAAAAGTGACACCCCCTACGCAGCTGCCGTGGTACCCCGAGGGCCTCGGCTGGCACCTCGATGTGCGCAAGAATGTGCTGCGCAAGTCGCCCGAGTTTAAGCGCTTCCAGCAGTTCCTCGTGCACGAGACGGAGGTCGGCTCGATTTCGCGGCAGGAAGCGGTGTCGATGCTGCCGCCGCTCTTCCTCGACGTGCAGCCTGAGCACCTGGTGCTGGACATGTGCGCCGCGCCTGGCTCCAAGACGGCGCAGCTGATTGAGGCGATTCACTCGCCGCTGACGTCGGAGCCGGATGCGTTTGACCCCATGCCCCAGGGCGTGGTCGTGGCGAACGACTCGGACACGAAGCGCGCGCACATGCTCGTGCACCAGGCCCAGCGCCTGCCCTCGCCGAATTTGTGCGTGACCAATGTGGATGCGAGCAACATGGCCAACATCCAAGTGGCTTGGAAGGGCGAGGCGCCCACCGACAAGATCCGCATGCGCGACCTCAAGTACGACCGGATCCTTGCGGATGTGCCGTGCTCTGGTGACGGAACGTTGCGCAAGAACTTGGCGATCTGGAAGGACTGGACGCCGATGAATGGTGTGGGTCTTCATGCGCTGCAGCTGCGTATCCTCATCCGAGGCCTGACGCTGCTGCGCCCCGGCGGTCGTCTCGTGTACTCGACGTGCTCGCTCAACCCCATTGAGAACGAGGCGGTGGTCGCAGCGGCCCTTCGCCACTTCCAGGGTGACGTGGAGATTGTCGACTGTGCCGATATGGTGCCGGCCCTGCAGCGCCGTCCGGGTATGACGCACTGGAAGGTGGTGCCTGGCAAGGGTCAGCACCTCGCTCAGGCTACGAAGACGCCGGAAAGCGAGCAGTCTCACAGCCATGAAACGAAGGCGGAGGGTCAGACGGAGGAAAAGACACTGCCTCCTATGCCCTGGGTCGAGTCGTACGAGGCGCTGCAGTCTGTGGACGCCGACCTGGCCAGCCGTACACCCACGAGCTTGTGGCCGCAGGGCGATGAAGAGGCCTTGCACATGGAGCGCTGCATTCGTGTGTACCCGCACCTGCAGAACACGGGTGGCTTCTTCGTCACCGTACTCACCAAGAAGAGTACGACGCCAGACGAGTCCGTTTCCATGGCACCCGGCATGATCCGCGCTATGGACGCGATGAGTGCGGGTGACATTCCCGTTAGCAAGCGCCCTGCCGATGAGGAGGGCCCGACGGAGGCAAAGCGCGTCAAGTCGGAGGCGAAGGCCGAGGCCGAGCCGGAGGCCGAGCCGGCCAAGGAGGATGCGTTGCCCCCTGTCGATAAGCATCGCGCGGACCGCGAGGCAAAGCGCCGCGGCCAGCCGGAAGGCGTGGCCATCGGAGCGGGTGGTATGCCGTACCGCGAAGATCCGTTTGCCTATGTGGACCCAGCGAACGCCGATGTGCAATCGTGTGTCGAGTGGTTCGGCCTCCACCACTTCCCGACCGCCAACCTGCTGGTGCGCAACCCTGAGCGGGTGCCACTGCGCAGTGTTTACTTGACGTCCAATACAGTCCGTGCGATTGTGTCGGGAGGCGGTCCGGGTATGGGTGTGCACCCGACGATGAACCCACTCAAGGTGCGGTTGCTCAACTGTGGTGTCAAGGTATTTGGTCGGCAAGAGTCTGTCAGCAAAGCCACCCAGGCACCGAACGCGATGGACGTTAGTGGAGACGCAGCTGTGCGTCGTGAAAATGTGTCGGCAGCCTTGGCGTGTCGCTGGCGCGTGGTGAGTGATTCTTTGCATTCGATGCGCCCGTACCTGAGCGAGAAGGTGGTCATCAAAGCCACGCTTGCGGACCTGGCCTTCTTTATTAAGGAGTACTACCCTGTGCTCGACAAGATCCCTGGCGAAGTGGGTGAGCGTATCCGCCAGGCGGACATGGGCAGCTACGTGCTGGATATTGAGCCCAGTGAGCACAATGGCCACCAGCTCACTGTCCGCCTGTGTTACCCCGTGTGGCGCTCTGTCGCTTCGGCCAATCTGATGCTGGACAAGCAGGAGAAGAGTGCGCTCTCGTTCCGTCTCTTTGATACGGACCTGTCGGATCCTGAAGGACAGCGCCAATTTTCTATGCATCCTCAGGCTCGCAAGAAGCAAGCGGAGCTCCAAGCCCAGAAGGCGCAGGAGGAAAGCAACGAGGGGAGATCCGAGGCAACTGCATAGACTACGTAGTTGGTACAAGAAAAGGCACAAAGGCATCAAAAAAAAAAGTACAAAGCACACCACACCTGGGTGGATAAAGAGGGGGCGGACAAAAGGTATGCGCCAAGGGGGAATCGAACCCCCGGCACAGCTAATCATCAAGCGATGGCAAAGCTGTATTTTACCACTAAACCATTGGCGCTCACGGTTGAAGGCTAGTCAGTCTTTAGTCATGTTATGGCTACTACATAGCCAGGGACGGGAGAAAAGAAATGCGCCAAGGGGGAATCGAACCCCCGGCACAGCTAATCATCAAGCGATGGCAAAGCTGTATTTTACCACTAAACCATTGGCGCTGTCGGTTGGACGCCAGTTGGCGGGCATGAGTACTTAGGGTAATCTCTAGAAGGAGATATCCGTCTCATGGGTGTTACCGCCTCGCTTTCCCACGTAGTCTACAAGTTAACGCTGGCCTACGAACCAATCTCGTACATGGCGCAACATGCGAGACACGAATCCTAGATGATATTTGGTTAATGGCTGCCCTGTGCCTAATTAAGGCCGAGGCCTCAATCAGGACTTACCATCGTTCCCCTTCGGTGTCTCCGTGTCTTTGTGGGAGGGCTTGGTATCGCTGGAAGGAGTGCTCTTTTCACTGGGAGGGGAGTTTACCTTTCCCTCATATTCGTCAGCAAATTGCTGGAGCAGCTCCTTTTGCCGCTTGGATAGCGACCTGTTGTTAGGCAATGGCAACATACCTTGGTATCGTAATGTCGAACTGCACCATAAGATCACCATTCATGTCGTAGTTTTTGCGGCTGCCAAGGCGCGGTACACCGCGACCGCGCAGAATCATCTCGTCACCAGCCTGCGTACCAGCGGGCACACGCACGTCGACTTCACCGTCCAAGGTAGGCACACGCACACGACCTCCCAGCACCGCCGTGTAGAAAGGAATAGGTGCAGGGTAGAACAAATTGGTGCCTTGGCGGCGCCAGATCCGACTAGGTGTCACATGAATTCGCACAAAGAGCGAGCCCGCGGGGCCAGATCCCATCAAGGGCACGTCGCCCGCGCCATCTTGGCGGATACGGTATCCGTCATCCACGCCAGCTGGAATGTTCACCGTGATGGTTCGAGTGCTCTTCACGCGACCAGCACCCAAGCAGGATGGGCACTCATCCCCAGGTGCAATCGATGAGCCAGTTCCATTGCAAGCCGGGCAAGTGCTTGCCATCTGGAAGCCGCCCTGGATGACAAAGGTGCGAGTGCCGGTACCCCGACAGACATGGCACGTCGTCCGCTTCGCATTCGCCTTCAAGCCAGAGCCAGAGCAGGTGCCACAGTTCTCAATGGGATGGATCGTGACAGTGCGCGTGGTACCCTTGCATGCCTCTTCGAACGAAATGTGGACGCTAGCATCGATGTCTTCACCGCGCGTCTCAGCCGTGAAGCCAGCGCGTGCGCCACGAGCTCCTCCAAAAGTGCCGCCAAACAGTGACTCGAAAATGCTCTCGGCGCTGCCGGGGTTGAAGCCGCCAAAGGGCGAGGCACCCCCCGCCCCGCCGAAGGGATCAAAGCCACCTGGACCATCAGCCGAGCCAAACTGGTCGTACGAGGCACGCTTCTGTTCATCACTCAAAATGTCGTAGGCGGACTGGATCTCCACGAAACGCTCCTTGGCACCGGGCTCCTTGCTCGTGTCAGGGTGGTACTTTTTGGCAAGCTGGTAGTACGCATTTTTGATGTCCTTGGCCGTGGCATCGCGCTTCACACCCAGAGTCGCATACGGGTCCTTCTGTGCTGCAAGATTGGCAGCACTGGTGTGAAAGCCACGAAGCTTGTTTATGGTGGCAGGGACATCCGAGTTCCAGCTTGTCGGACGACGGCCTCGCGGTGCGTGCGACACCGAGGTGAAGGTCCGTGGAAGCGAGGGAACGGGAAGCGCCACACGGGGTACGGAAGAGCGCATCCATCGCCCCGTCGTGCTAAGGACGCCAACACATCGCTGACCAAACTGTGATCCGGCCATGGTGCACGAAGCCTGGTAGATCGAACCTGGGCTACGAATGGTGGCGATGCAAATATTAGCAGGGGGGCCACCAATGGAAAGTTCTTTCTATGGACGCTCGCTCGCCTCCACGTGGCAGCATCACAGCTGGGCACCCGGGCCCCGCTGGAGCGAGGCAAGGAAGGCCTCGGAGTAGCTGGAGGTAAGAGTCGGCAAGTGGTACACACCGTTCGCACTGCTCGAACACCGTGTGAAACGCCTTGTCGCCAATCTGATGTGAGAAGGCAGATAGGACATACATAGTACGGGTCCATCACAGTGGCACCGTCATCACTGAGTGAGTCACACAAGTACGTACAACGACGAAAACAAATGCACCCTGTACGTTAGTATGTCATACGCACTGGGCCTTGGAACCTTTGGGCTGGATACGCTGGAGGTTCTTCATGTTGTTGGAGCTATCATGTGAGTGATTCAAGGCGGCACGTACTCCATGCCAAAGATGTAGTCGAACTTGTGAAAATCGTCCGGCTGGATGGCGCGAGCCAGGTGTTGAATGGGCACATGGTGCGACTTGCATACACGCACAGTGCTACATGCGGTCAGAACGGGTTCACGTACCGCATGTCGGGCTCCTCGCCCTCATGGTAGTCGGCGGTCCCACAGCTGTCAATCACGCCAAAGCGCTCTTCCAGACCGTGCTCGCGCACTTTGTGAGCAAACACGGCCTCGGCCATGGGACTACGGCAAATGTTGCCTAGGCAGCAAAATAACACGTTGAGGCGCGATGGCTCGCCCATGGTTATGTCACAAGTCACAAGGACGCAGCAGCGAAATTGGGCCGATTTTCCTCGCTCCACACGCGTACTACGGCGCCGATCCCAACTTGGCCAGAGCCTGCAGGAAGCTCGATGGCGTGAGGATCTCTGTGCTACCATACGTGATTTGCTTAGGGGCCGAGGTGCCTGGCGCTATGCCACCGGTCGTCGCCGCGGAGCGAGCCACATACTCTTGCAAGTTGGTGGACTCGACATGGCTGCCTCCACCCACAACAAACACCAGGGCATGCGCGAAGGGCTGACGGGCCTTGGCGCCGCCCGGCGCCATGCCAGCTCCCCGACCGCGCGGCTGCCGGGGGTCAATGTGAAGGTAGTCATCTGTTTCCTGCAAGGCCTGAGCGTTGGCACTGGCAGGATCCATGATCGACGATACCAAGCGCGTAATGGTAAAGTCTTTCTGGATGGGCAAAAAGTTCTTCACGCCGGCCACCAAATTTTCCAGTCGGCTGTCCTTCAATTTGTCCGTGAGCTGAATGTTAGTCATGATCCACGTACACGACTGCTCAATGAGCTAAAGCCTTTCAACAACTCGTTGCCTCCAGGCACTGGCGCGGGTGTCGGCGCGGCCAGCGAGAAGCGCATGATTTCTCGCGCCTTCTTCGCATACTGCAGGGGGGCGAGGTCCGCGCCCTGCTGTTGGAGCAGCGACTCGAACTCCTCCACGTCTTTGCGGCTCAGCGCGCTGTCCGGCGTAGACAAATAATACACGAGGAACAAGCGCATCTTGTCTTCCGGGTTCTGAATCGCGGGGTTCTGCAGAGCTTCCATGATGCTGGCCTTGCTCTGTCGAGTGATCGCTTCTTCGAGCTGGTACAACTCATCAAGTCCACGAGTTTTGATCCCCTGTAGCAGCGCAGTCGCGATATTCATATGCGCATCAATCGTTTGCTTCCGCGCGGTCAGCTTCGGCAAAGCTGTGACCGCAGCTTTGAGATGCGACGCATTCGAGGACGCATCCAGCTGCCCCACCTCGTCCATGCTGCTGATACCTGTAGAGCGCATAATCTCGTTGGCCTCCTGGCGGTACTTGTTCAGCTCATTGTCAATATCCTCTGCGACTTGAGGGAATGGAATCTCTGCATTCTTGGCCCAGAAGTAGTCCTTGGAATCCAGATCATACGAGCGCTTGGACGCTGCGGGCTTCTCAGCATCCTGCACCGTGACTCGATTCAGTTTGGTAGCAAGCACATCATATACAAGCGCCTGATATGTCCACGAGTGTGCAATCATGGGCACCAAGTCAGTGTGCCGGTCCATAATGATCAAGACAGGTCGCTCTTTCGTCCACGCGGTCGATGCCCCACCGCCTGCAAACAGACCCGTGGCAATGCGCGATTGGGACGATTGTTCACGCAGCTTGCTTTCGAGTTTGCGAGCCACCAATTCGGCCGCACTTCCTCGCGGCGCACGAATGATGGGGATGGTGCCGATGGTGGCCAGAACCGAGAGCAGACCCGTGGCGATACGGTCGGTTTCTCTCTCGACCTGCTCCTGATCGCTCTGGGGACTGTGCAGCTGCTCGTATGTCGTTGTTAGCTGTCCATGTACCCCTGCCGCCTTCGGAAGAAGCTGGAAAAGTTTGGGCTGGAGCACAATGTAGTCCAAGAACTGATCGTACACCTGGCGCACCTGTGCGCCGCCTCCCACTTTCGCCACAGCTTGCGCAAACTCTTCCAGCACTGGACGGGGCAAAGCGGAGGTGAAGTTGACGTAGGTAGAATCATACAGACCATTGCCAATATCCTTCGCGATCCGAGCCACATTCGCACTGGTGGGCGAGACAAAATACACCGCTGGCACGTCCGGGAGAGGGGGGCGATCCGTATGAAGTTGCAGGTGCAATGTCACACCGTTTTCACGAAGGTCCTGCACACGCAAACTAGTGGCAAGGATGTCCGTGCTGGTGGGGTCCATAATGAGCACCTTCCAAACAAGAGGCGCGGGCGGCACGCTTTTGTCGCCTTGCTGGCCCGCGGTGCTCGTATGCGAAAAGGCTGGGTTGTTGAAGTTCAACATGGACAGTAGCGAATGCACTTGCGCTGATCTCAAAGAAGTGGCATGACTACTGCTCTGAGCTTGCGCCCCTCCTGGCGCAGCGCCAGGCACAGGCGCGGCCATGGCGTGTGTGTCGCGATGCTGCCACTGGGGTGCTCGACCCCGAAGCATGGCCACGTGTCGTCCACGTGGAGGACCACCGGCTCTGACTCGGCGCGCCAAGGCCGTGCGAGCCGTAGGCAGGCGCGCCCATGTCCACGTTAACACCCCCGCAATGGGATGAGCGCCTGTCGCAGTTTATCGATGTGCGACAAGTCGGGCCCTGTGAATTTCAAAGTGTGTCGGAGGTATGCCGAAAATTTCTCATCCTAGACGCACTGGATCCCCGTATTTGGCCGTTCGGTGTTTGGGGGCACGTTGATCGCGCAGAGTATGGAAGCCGCTTATAAGACGGTCGACGAGGACATGGAGCTACATGTACGTTGCTAATACTCATTCCAGGAATTTCACGTACGTCTGCCCACTTTCACAACAGGGCAAATTTCTTCGTGGGGCGGACGCCCAGCAGTACATTGACTATCACGTCACCAAAGTTCGCGATGGACGCTCGTTTTCGATGCGCCGGGTCGACGCCATGCAAGGTACGACCTTGCTGTTTATGGCTACCCTCTCCTTTCAAGCGCCAGAGTGGGAGCAGCCACAATTTTTCGCGCCCCCTCCTGAGATGTGCCGGGAGGGGAGCTTTGAGCTGATGGAGGACATGCCCAGCGGTCATCAAAATGTACCCTCCAAGGTACTCCTTCCTGATATGAGTCTATCTGGCACCCAGCGTTTCCAATATGCACTTACGCATGCCCCTTGTACCGACCACCACTACGATGCTATGGTGCAGTGGACGTATACACAGGAGCATGTGCTCCCTGTCGAGTTTCGCCCCGCAGTGCCTACGATTTTTGGCAACGATGGGCAAGTCCAATTCGGTTCAAAACTGGCTTACTGGCTCCGTGCTCGAGGCACGAGCCCGGGGCCGGCGAACCGGCAGCGTGCCATCTTGGGCTTTCACATTGATCAATTCATGCTCGGAAGTATCCAAGCAAATGTGAGAGAGAACCCCGTGACGATGATGACAAGCTTGGACCACACTATGTGGTTCTATAACCACTTTTCCATGAGTGAATGGCTACTGATGGTCGTACGTTCAGATAAATAACACCAGGTCGAGAACCAAGCGTTGAGCAAGGGACGAGCACTTGTACTAGCTCGTTTTTATCGCCAGGATGGCGTCCTGGTGGCGATTGCGGTACGTGAGCCTCACTTATGCGGGCAGATGCAAGAGGGTGTTGTGCGCTTCGAGAGGCCGAGCAAATTGTAGGGAGGTGGAGGTGCGCGTGTCTCTTCGGTCCTAGCATGACACGGTCCATTGCCGTGCTCACGCACCTACCTACGTATGAAGAGTTTCATGTATGTATGCTGTAGCCACTCATGTAAGGCGAAATACTTGGTGCCCAACCTACCCGTCGTGCTACCTGCCAGCATGACCGAGTCATGGCCTGCCCGAGAGCGGTACGGGGCAGGCGGTCAGGTCCATTGGGAGGCACTGGGTGAGGACTATGGTGAGCATACGGTGCCTGTTATTGTTGCAGGGGAGGAACGAAAAGAAATGAAACTCAAGGATGCATTATCTCTTATCAAGACGGAGACTCGTCCTGTCTATATCAAGGACTGGCACCTCGTGCGATCGGCTACGAATGCGTCGCAGCCACTGTCACAGCGCTTGCCTTATACCACCCCATACTTGTTTTCTGATGACTGTACGTGACATGTTCTTATGCCAGGGATGAACAATGTGACACCAGCAGGGACAGAAAACTCTGCCTTCTCGTACGGCCCTGATGCTTGGGTCAGCACGGCTTCGAAAGCGCTTGATACCGATGATTTTCGGTTCTGTTACGCGGGAACAACTGGCTCCTCAACTCCGCTTCATCGCGATGGTATGTCGCTCATGCGCTAACTCTACAGTGTGTACGTGGCATAACGCCTGACCTAGATACCTCCTATTCGTGGTCCACAAATATCGCAGGTCGGAAGCGATGGCGCATGATTGCGCCCGAGGATGCTAGTTTACTGCGACGTATGTGCTGCTATTCTGACGACAGAATTTCCCGAACGACGCACGTCCGAGCTGGCATCGACCTTTGACGATATGGAGCAGCTGTATGCACGGGGTGAGCTGGGCCCTTTTCAAGAGGGAAAGCGAGGATGGCCGGGCTGGCAAAGCGTGCGGACGCGGATGTATGTGGTGGAACAAGAGGTGGGTAGCTGTGCTTCTAACGACAGCCTGGACAAACCATCTTTGTTCCGTCGAACTGGTATCATCAAGTGGAAAATCTGACAGACTGTCTCAGTGTACGTGATGCATGGACCTGACGCCTAGTTGAATCACAATTGGTGCAATTCTGTAAATCTGACAAGCATGTACACGTCCATGGAGGAAGAGGTGCGCCTTTGCCAAACTGACAACAGATGGATGATGTGACAAACGCTCTGAGCGATGTTCGCGATATGCTCCAAGGCAAGGATGGATGGGAATCTGAGTTCGCCGCTTTGGTGCAGCACGTGGTGCAACAAGATGCAGGTTGGGCCTGGGAAGGCTTTTGGCGCATGGTCCATCATAACGTGATGCATCCATCGTGTGATGTACGTGGCACCATCACTGTCTAACGACAGGCAAAACTACGCCCAAGCATGCCAGAGGTTCGCGCATGCATACGGCGCTTGTTGCAGCGCTATGGTCAGCGGCCGGAAGTGCTGTGGCTCGCTTCCTCCACGCATACCCTTGTCATGCAAGTGCGCGCATGGACAGATGACTAAGCATTGTTCTTCGTAGAATGTCGACGATCCTAGGCGATCTGGATTTCCCTACCACTCTGACCCAGCCATGTTTCCAGCTTCCGGCCCTTACAACACGATGAATACCCTCAATGCTCCCTACTGGGAAACAATGAGGAGGGATGAACCCTTATCATCCTCCTCTTTTGCCTTTGACTCGTATACCACCGGGTCACCCTCTCTGCGAGATACAACGCAGGATGCCTCGTGGTCCTCTCCTCGCTTCCCCTCGCCTGCGGTGGGCCTCGCAAGTAACTGGTCTCCTCAGACACAGTTCTGGGTCTATTTAGACCCGAATGGTGTTGTACAGGGGCCTTTTCCTGCAACAGCCATGCAGACCTGGTATGAGCAGCAGTATCTCTACTCGGAGCTGCTTCTCAGGCCAGAAGAAGAGACGGGGTTCCGTCCACTGCATGTATACCTCGCTGAGGTGGGAGACGTTGCCAGGCCATTCCTCGTACCCCCTAGGAGGTATGCCAGACAGCGTGCCCCTTTGTCGAAATCCTCGTCGGCCGTGGAATCCCCGCTTGTGTCAGCAAGCAATTCACCTCGACCTGCGGCGGCGGCAGTGCACGCTGAAGCATCTTCGACGTTACCCACCCCGTCCCAACCGGGATCGGCCGCGTCCAATGTCTCTGCCGATGACATCGCCACGACCATGCGTGTCATGACCCAGCTTCAGTCCGCCCTGCGAGTCGCTGCTACGGACGACCAGACGGCCCAGATCATCCAGTCCGTGCTGGCATCCTCCCTCCCTCATGTGAATGCAGCTGGGCTGCAAGCGATCTTGTCGGCGATGCAAGCGCAGGCAGCGGCTGATGCTGCTAGTGCCTCGCAGGCACAAGAGCGTCTTGACACTCATGCGGCCCCATCGACTGTGGCTCCTGATACCCCTACCACGGCCCCCCAAGCATCCTCGCTGTCCTCTTCTGATCCATCGACGTCGTTGTCCATATCGCCTGTGCCATTTGATTCCGTGCCGCCCTCCTCCGATGAGCTGGGCAGTGTCTCGACTTGGGACTCGTCAGAGCCTGCCTTCGAACAGGCACCGGCCGCCAGCAAGAAAAAGATTTCGCGCAAGGACAAGAAAGTCGCTGACAAGGCAGGTAAGAAGGAAGAGGCCCCCATGGTACCCGCCCCCGAGCCGGAGGCTACGTCGCCTGCGTCGGGCGAAGCCGAGACCGAGGCACCCAAGAAGGCCCCCGAGGCAGAAGCTTCGGCGCCTGCCCCTGAAACCAAGACGCCTGCGGCCAAGCCGAAGCCGGCGCCTTGGGCCAATATGCCAGCACAGACCTCTGCCTCTTCGACGCCTAGCCTGCGTGATATTCTAGAGGCCGAGCAGCGCGAGCGTTCTGCACAGGATGTCAAGATCCGTGCGGCAAACTCGGCCGCTCTTGCGAAAGCGATGGCACAGATGCAAGTCTCGTCCACGTCCACTGCTACGGCTAGGCCCGCTGGCGCTGCGTGGAGCTTGCCCAAGGCCACTCCTGCCAAGTCTCTCTCTCAAATCCAGGAGGAGGAGAGTGCTCGTGCGGCGAAGGAAAAAGCCAGCCAAGTGTCGCGCCCCAATGCCTACAGCAACTCTGCGGCTCGGGCCCCAGCGGAGACCGGCTGGGTCAAGGTGGTTTCGCATGGCAAGACTGCAGCTGCGTCGACAAAGAGTGCGCCTGCGGCCAAACCTGCGTCGGCGTCGGTGCCGAGCCGCCCTCCTGCGCTCTCTTCCGTGCCGTTTTCTTCGTATGCACCCCCGCCCGTTCCTGCGCCGGCGCCGGCGCCAGCTGCACAGGACGAGGATGGCTGGGTCACGAAGAAGTCCAAGCACCAAGTGCGCCGTGATGCTTTGTCGCAGATGAACGATGCCATCCCTCGTCCCACTGGCACGGCAGCTGGCATCGCGGCACCGCGACGTGTGTCAGCCCCATCCAACTCGCCGCAGCCGCCCTCGGCAGAGTTCCTTCAATACTGCCGCACGCAGCTCAAGGGCCTTCGTGCGAATGTGGACGACTTTATCGAAATGCTTCTCTCTTTCCCTCTAAATCCCTCGCCGGAGGTGAATGACATTATTGCTGAAGCCGTGTATGCCAACAGCAGCACCCTGAACGGTCGCCAATTCGCGTCCGATTTCGTAACCCGTCGCAAGGCGGATGCGTACCGCGCTGTCACTCTGTAGAACTATGCATACTAAGAAGGAGGTGCAGGGGTATGAGTCGATGCGTTCTGGGCCGGAGCGGCCGTCTCTGTCATCTCCTTGGTCTCAGCGGTGGACAAGGGCACTGCCGTTCCCGCTTGCGTCTCCGCCGGGGCGGCAGGCGCCGGCGCCGGCGCCTGTGCGCTAGGTGCGGGAGGCACATCGGCCATGGGCTTGGGCGGCTCCGGCCCATCCATGTCCATTGCCTCCTCCTTCCACGTGCGCTCGCGGCGATCGCCCTCGCCCTCATCGTCCGAATCGTCAAACTCATCCGTTCGCTGCACCCGCTTGTCCTTGACAGCTTGACTCGCTCGCACATCGGGGTCTTCGTTGTCATCGTCCATGTCATCCAGCGCCATGTCGTGGGCCAGGCGTGGTTCCACGTGTCCTTGCACCGACGGTGCGTGCGCAACGTGACGCAGCTGCTCAAACACTTGTTCTTTGACCTTGTCTAGGTAGGCGCGCGTATTCATATTTTCCATATTGCTAGGAAGTACATCGAGACGATACTCGGGACCAAAGTATTCGTAGTACTCGTTCACAGGGACGATCGGGCTCAGTTCGTGGCCCGATGCGAGACCCGTTTCGTACGCCCACGCACGACTGACATTGCGCATGGTGTAACCGCCGCCACCGAGCAACAGCAAGGGCAGGCCAAAGCTCTTGACAAACTCCACACATGCAGCATGGCCGCGCATGCTCAGATTGAAGCAGCCGAGCTTGTCGCCGGCGAGCGAGTCGGAGCCGCACTGCAGCACCACAGCGGTTGGCTGGTACTGTTCCATAATGCGCTGAATAATGGGCTTGAACACACTGTGGTATGTCTCGTCCGTGATACCGTCGCGCAAAGGCACATTGCATGCATAGTGCTTACCAGCGCCGTAGCCCGTGTCGCGCAGCTCGCCGGTGCCCGGGAAGAATTCACCGTACTTGTGGAAGGAGCACGTCATCACGCGATCGGTGGTGTAGAAGGCTTCTTCGACACCATCACCATGATGCACATCAATATCAATATACAGGACACGAGGGTGGTAGCGCAGCAGTTCCAAAATGCCCAGCACAATGTCGTTGACGTAGCAGAACCCGCTAGCCTCGCCCTTCTTTGCGTGGTGCAAACCCCCTGCCCAATTGATGGCAATATCGCACTTGTCTCTCGAAAGTCGCGCGGCACCCTCTAGCTCATTAGTTGTCTTTGCGTACCCATGGAACCCCCTGCGGAAATGGAGCAGTACTCAAACAAGCCGTCAAAGACAGGGCAATCGTCGCCGACATTATCTGCCGTGAGATCGTTGGCACGTACACCTAGCCTGCTCACGCACATACGCATCCACATTGTCCGGCGTGACGCGGTACAGGAAATCCACATAATCGTCTGTGTGGAACTGCGACATTTCACGCTTGGTCGCGGGTTTCGCACGCTGGCGTTAGTGTCTCACACGTACGAAGATCTCCATCTTTTTGTACAGTCCATAGTTCATAACAAGCGAATGGCACATGCGTACACGCATGGGTTTCATAGGATGGCCTGGTCCATAGTGGAAATTTCCGATATCCGAGTCAAAAAAGTAGCACACACGCGACGGATGCGTCGCGCCTTGGCTCGTCGGCTGCATCAATGGAGTACCGCCCGCCTCATAGGCCACAGTACCGGCGGAACCTCCAGCAGCGTTGGACGGCAGGAATGTGGGATGCATCGCTGTAGACACAAAGTCACCACCCTGCAGCTCGGTGGTCGGTGCCAACCTGCAAGTCGTCCTACCGACCTCTCCGCGCACGCTAACGGACACGTGACTCCACGAGCCCGGGTCGTCCCTTAGCGCCCGCCGCCCGCACGTCCATCACGATGTCGAGCATTCAGCAGGCTGGTGGCCGCTCGCTCATTGCCCTCATCGCGGATGAGGTAGGTATACTGTAGTAACATCCAGGACTCCACCACGGGGTTTATTCTTGCTGGCATTGGCGACGTGAACAAGGAGGGCGACAAGAACTTCTTTGTCGTGGACAATAAGACGGCGACCGGTGATATTGAGGAGGCATTTACCCGCTTCACCAAGGATCGCAGCGACATTGCCATTGTGCTCATCAACCAACATATTGCCGATAAAATTCGACCCCTTGTTGACAAATACAACCAGGCTTTCCCTGCATTGCTAGAGATTCCCAGCAAGGATCACCCCTACGGTACGCACAGCCCGGTCAACTAACATCAGACCCTACCAAGGATGCCGTCTTGAAGCGTGTTCAGAAGGTAAGCTATGCGCCACTCATCCCAGATCTTTGGCGAGTAATAGAACCTATGTTGTCCATACCAATGCTACGAAACTACTTTACTGGCCACCGCGGAGACGCAGCACCAGGTGCAGCGTGCTCTCCTTCTGGATGTTGTAGTCGCTCAGGGTACGACCATCCTCCAGCTGCTTACCAGCAAAGATCAGACGCTGTTGGTCCGGAGGGATACCCTCCTTGTCCTGGATCTTGGCTTTGACGTTGTCAATCGTGTCCGACGATTCCACCTCGAGGGTGATCGTCTTACCAGTGAGGGTCTTGACAAAGATCTGCATACCACCGCGGAGACGCAGCACCAGGTGCAGCGTGCTCTCCTTCTGGATGTTGTAGTCGCTCAGGGTACGACCATCCTCCAGCTGCTTACCAGCAAAGATCAGACGCTGTTGGTCCGGAGGGATACCCTCCTTGTCCTGGATCTTGGCTTTGACGTTGTCAATCGTGTCCGACGATTCCACCTCGAGGGTGATCGTCTTACCAGTGAGGGTCTTAACAAAGATTTGCATTGTGGCGTAAGATAAGATACCCGCGTTGAGCGCGCGCTGTTTATATAAATGAGGGCGGTGGCGCACAGGCCTCCTCGGCCGAGTCATAAACGCCGCCTACGAGGTGCGCTGCGCGCTGAAAAGTGCCAAGATCCACGTAGCTTGGCTTCCAGCGCACGGGCGATGTGGCACCCGTGGACGGATCTTCTTTCGCGTATGATTTCCTCAAAACCACTTTCATACGTGGCCATCCTAACCTTGGGATTCGCCGTGGGTGTCCTTGCGCACACTTGGTGGATTTCCGAGGACGAGGATGTGGATGATTTGAGTGTGATGGACGAGAAGGCCTCGCACGCGGCCCCCGAGGAATGCAAAATGGTACGTCCGACCGACTCGCACTAATCTAGATTTTGGGTGTGCGCATGGACCTGAAAATGGACAAGGGAAAAATCGCCGCCCAGTGCGGGTACGTATCGCATGCTCATATACAGTCATGCTACGTTGGCTGCCTACAAAGCGGCTGTAAAGCAGCGACCGGACTATGTATTGGCATGGCAGCGCCTTGGGTACGCTAGTCGCACTGACGCAGTCAAACCAAGATCGCGATCAAGATTCCAGACGAGGCCCACATGGCTCAGCTGCTGGCCGACGCCAAAAAGGCAGGGATTCCGGCGGAAGTGATTCAGGACGCGTACGTACAAGGCCCTGACTGTAGTGGTCGCACACAGGTGGCACCAGGGAGTCGCACCGTGATTGGTATAGGCCCAGGTACGCACAAAACTGCTGATCGTAGCGCCGATCACGCAGATGGACCAGCTCACGCGCACGTTCAAGCTCCTGTAAGAGGTAGTCGCATCTCTCTTTACTTTCCCTGGCCATGTAGAAGCGCCGCCAGCAAAGCATTGGATGCATCCGGCTTCGAGGTCGGCAATGGCGACTGGGTCGCAGGTCCATTGAGAATGCTCAGCAGGTTTTGGGTCCCGGGATTCGCATGCTGCGGCGCCTGCGCAAACAGCGGGGGCGCAGGTGGGGAGGCCGGCGATGCATGAGCGGGCGGTGTCATCGTGGGCGATGCCACCGGGCATAGAAGCGTTGATAGCAGCGAGGGGGGCGCAGAGGACTTGGGCAATGGCTCAGCCGGCTGCGGCCAAGGAGATGCCGGTTCTGCGGGCGGCCGAGACGGGCCCAACAAGCTCGCCATCAGCTGCGCGCGGTGTGCGTCCAGCACCGGCGGTGCGTGAGGCGGGCCTAAGCCTTTCCCGGCGTGCGGTGGCGGCAGCGAAGGCGTAGGCGCAGCATGGGCACCCATCGTGGACGGGCCCCCAGGGCCTGGAAGAGACAAGGGGGTGGGCGCTGGAGGGGGCGCTTGCGAGGACGCCTGTGGCGCCGACGCATTGAGAATCGACAACAGCGTGTGGCGATTCTGGTCCGGCGCAGGGCCTCGGGGCATGGGCACTGCCTCTGCCGGCTTGAGCGTGGGCTCCTTAAGTCCGAGTAGCGCACGCAGCGCCGCCGTTCCGTCCATACGCGGCTGGGTATCCGAGCTAGACGGCGGTGCTGGCAGGGGCTGCACCGGTGTTGGCGCCGTGTCCTTCGGCTCATGGCGAAGCTCTGGCGTCGAGGCCTTGGCATGCGCGGCCATCTGGCGCAAAGCGGCCGGCGGCAAGCTGATTAAACCGGGCGTCGTGTTCCGCGTGGGCGTCGGCGCCGCTGAAGCAAACAGGTCATCGATCTGAATGCGGTTCTCGTCCTTGGGCGCAGGCGTTACTGGGCGGCGCGGATGTGTGCGCTTGTTCGCTTGGATCCAGCGCCGCAGGCGCATGACGAAAGGCATGACCATGTAAAACTTACCCCCGCGTTCCGGCGATGGCGTCTTTGGCTTTTTCGCTGTTGGCAAGTCGCTGAGCTTGAACCATTCAATGCGCGAGATTTCGTGGCGTGTTTGCGAGACAAACGCTGTGTCGCTGGGCACACCCGGGATCACATACAAACGAATGCGCTGCTCGCGCTGTGTGAGCTCAAAAAAGTCACTGCTGTCCTCACTGAGCCACTGGCTTGCATCAAAGCCCGTCTCTTCGCGCACTTCGCGCACGGCGCAATCACGTTTCGGCTCGTCCTGGTTGATCTTTCCTTTGGGGAAGGTCCATGAGGCGTTCTTGCCCCAGCCCTTGACGAGCAAGCAGCGCGTCCAGTCATCGGACAAAATGATCGCACCGCATACGGGCACTCGCGTCTTGTACTCGATAAACTGGGAGTACGCACGATTCAAGCTTGAGGGGCCGCTGTTCGTGTACAGCTGGATGAGCGGCACAGCGCGTGAAGCGACCTGTAGCAGTTCCTCTGTGAACTTGCGCTGCGCCCGCTGCGGCAGGTTGGGATTCTGCGGGCACAAGTAGTCCAAGTAAAACCAGTGGCTGCGAGTCAGTCACGGTGCGTGGTACGTACGCCAGCTCCACCTGAAAGCCGATGCGCTCGATGGATGTCAGCTCGTTGGCCGGCAAATTCACAATGAAGCGGCACGCGAGGTTCTCTAGTTCTTCCTCCAAGGTGGCATACTGCCCAGTATGGCTCTGGGCTACGGGCGCCTCTGACACTGATACGTCCGCCATTCGCTCAGGGAGAAGGGCGCGTGGCGCGGCGCTCGTGGACGTAGAGGCCACGTGGCGCGGTGCTCGTGACTGTGGAGGACTCGCTGTCTCGACGCCCGGTACGCCGCCGAGGTCTGCAAACCATGACGCTGTGTGCTAGCACAACATTGCGCCTTCGTACAGGCGGCTCCTTGCTCTTGCGCCGGGGAAAGAGTACGGCTGTGCTCGGTGCTCTGCCCTCGTCTGAGCCGGTTGCCTCTTCTCGTGCGCCTGTGCGCCGTGTGTGGGAGCGCAGCGACGTGCAGGCGGTGTTTGATCAGCCATTGCTGGAGCTCGTGTTTCAGGCTGCGAACGTGCACCGCCAGCACCATGACCCGCGTAGAATCCAGCTGTGCACTCTGATGAATATCAAGGAGGGTGGCTGCTCGGAAGACTGCGCGTACTGCTCGCAGAGCAGCCGCTACGAGACGCACTCCAAAGCGTCCAAGCTCGAGGACCTCGATATCGTGCTGGAAGAGGCGCGTCGTGCCAAGGCCAACGGCAGCACGCGTTTCTGTATGGGCGCCGCGTGGCGTGAGGTGGGTGGCCGGAAGCGTGGCTTCACCCGCATCCTGGAGATGGTGCGTGAGATTCGCGGCATGGGCATGGAGGTCTGCACGACGCTCGGCATGCTCACGGCGGAGCAGGCGCAGCAGCTGAAGGAAGCGGGCTTGTCTGCGTACAACCACAACCTCGATACCAGCCGCGAATACTACGGAAAAGTGATCACCTCGCGTACCTACGAGGACCGATTGTCGACGATTGCGCATGTGCGCGATGCAGGTATTGCCGTGTGCTCCGGCGGCATTCTGGGCCTGGGCGAGGACGAGTCGGACCGTGTGGGTTTGATTTGGGAGATGAGCCGCTTGCCTGAGCCGCCGGAGAGCTTCCCTGTGAACGCGTTGGTGGCCATTCCAGGCACGCCCATGGAGGGCCAGGCGCCTGTTACGTTCCAGGAGATGCTGCGCACTGTATCTACGGCACGTATCGTACTTCCTACCTCGATTGTGCGTATCGCCGCCGGTCGCCACCTGTTCTCCGAGTCGGAGCAGGCGATGCTGTTCTTGGCAGGCGCGAACGCGATTTTCACCGGTCACCGCATGCTTACCACGCCAACGTCGTCGTGGGACGAGGACAAGGCTCTGCTTGCCCGCTGGGGCCTCTCCGGCATGAACAGTTTTGAAACACCGCGCATGGCCGCTGAGGAGGCGGCGCGCCCAACCCACGCCCGCGCCGCGGATGCGCCCACGTCGCCGTTTCCGTTTCGAGCGAAGTCGATAGCGCTGTAGCTGGCCACGTGCTCCCTTTTTGCGCCGCGCTGCGTCGCAACGCGGAGCTCCACCTACGATGGGCGCCGTGCTACGGCGACAGCCGCCGAAGGCCATCGCCCAGCTGATTGTGCTTGTGCTGTGGGGCCTCGTGCCTTTTTCATGGCTCTATGTACTCGCTTTTGTGGGGATACGAGCCTACTATGCCCGCAGCATGGTTGAACTGGTCCATTTTCTGTTCATGGCGCGCCTGCCGTCGTCCTGGGGGTTGCGCCCGCGCATTGCGCGCCTCCT
Organism: Malassezia equina; assembly: GCA_029542865.1. NCBI lineage: Eukaryota > Fungi > Basidiomycota > Malasseziomycetes > Malasseziales > Malasseziaceae > Malassezia > Malassezia equina. The sequence goes on from CP119900.1 coordinate 507,842, forward strand.
GGGCCAGCGGCGCCTGTTTGTGTGGGCGCTTCTAGAGACTGTTTTTTCCACCTACTATTGGGTGCTGGTGTGCCGCATCCAGGCCCGGCAGGCGAGTTCGCACGTCACGCGCCAATTGGCCATGCGCGCCATTTCCTCCTCGTTGATGGAGGGGCTCGACGAGCAGGCGCGTGCGCAGATCGTGCACACAAACGAAAAAGAAGAGATGCCATCCATGGCCACGCCTTTGCCGTACAACGATCCGCGCGCTGTGAAGTTCCGCCATGAAATGGCGGGCTGGTTCCTCGGCGTGGCCCCTGAGCAAATCTCGCGTCGCGATGTGCAAGAGTGGCTAGCATGGTCGATTTTTGGACGCGTCTACGCGGAAATGCTTCATGACACATCGGATCAAGACAAGGTGCGCATGGTCGAGCACACGGTTGAACTATTCGCCGCGCGCCGCGGCCTGCCGTTCCCCGAGGAGGTGCAGCTGTCGCCCCTGGAGGCGAAGCGGAAGCGCGTCATGCTGCTCACCCTCGACCCCGTGCATGTGCATACGCGCCCATTGCTGCTGTATGCAGGCACATACCTGCTCAATCGTGCGGCCTTGGGCGTGCTGCACACCCTCGGCTTGCAGCGTCGCTGGATCGGCTCGCTGCCCTACCTTGTGTACATCCCTGACGACTGGACGCCTGAAAAATCCGCTCGTGGGCAAGTGCCGCTGCCTGCTGTGCTCTTGCACGGCCTCGGCTTTGGCGTGATCCAGTATGCCCCGGTGATCTATGGGATGCTGTGCCCCGACGGGCGCCGCGCGTCGCGCCCCCTGCTCGTGCCGTTGCAGCCGTGGATGTCGTACGACTTTTTCTCGCCGCACTTTTTGCGCCCTTGGAAATCGCAGGAGGCGTGCACGGCGTGCATGCAGATGCTCCAGCGCCACGGCTTCGACCAGTGTGGCGTCTCGATCCTCTCCCACAGCATGGGCACCATCCTCCACACCTGGCTGCTCCGTGCGTGGGGCCCGTCGGTGGTGCGCCGCTCGCTGTTTGTGGACCCGGTGTGCTTCCAACTGTGGGCGCCGCACATTTGCTACCGCTTTTTGTACAAGCCCACCGATTCGTTTGTGGAGTATGTGCTGCGCTACTTTGTGGCGCGCGAGCTGGGCACGGCCAACTTGCTCATGCGCCACTTTGACTGGTCGGCCAACGTGCTGCTCGCCGACGAAATGCCACATCGCGAGTACAACCTCTTGCGCATTTATTTGGGTGGCGCCGACACGGTCGTGAAAGCGTCCAGTGTGATTCAGAGCCTATCGAGCGCCGGCCTCGAGGACTTGATTGTGCATCGACCCACGTACCACCATGGCGAGTTCCTTTTGGGCCCTCAGAATATTCTCCCCGACATTGTGCGTACGCTGGATCTTCCTATCAAGTAGTTGACTACCAACAGTATACCAGTGTGCACCGGTTCAGCAGGGCAGGCGACGCCGCCGCGGCCCGCGCCGCCACGTCGCGCCGTGTCGGTGTCATGGTCAGCACCACATGCAGGTGCGACACAATTTGGGCCCGGAAAAAGGCCAACAGTTCATCGTCGGCATTCACCACGAGCCCTTCGCGCTGGGCCGCTTCACGCAAAGACGACAGCAGCGATGCATACTCGTCGCCCTCAAACAGGCCTGCCACCTCGGCATTGGCCAGCAACGTGTTCAGCTTTTCGACGCGCGACGGCGCTGCGACTTGACTCTCGTCTAATGTCCAACACACACGCTCGCCACGCACACCCACCCGTCGTAGCAGCGCGCGCAAATCGTCGTCAAAGCGCGCTTCATCGTACGACTTGGCACTGGGCAAACTGTACAGCGTAAGGCCACGTAGCCACGCACAGAAGCGCGCCACGGTGGTGCGGCCTGAGCCTGCCACACCCACGAGCAAAAGGTGGCCCGCTGGCTGCTGCAGCACGCGATCGCATGCGAGCGCCAGGTCCAGCACCGCATCGTGCAGCACAAGCTCCGTATCCAGTGCCTCGTCGGCAAAGCCACGCAAACGCGCTTGGGCGTACGAGCGCAGTGCCTCGCGGTCCACGCGCTCGTTCGTGCGCGAGAGCCAATCCGAGTACAGCAGCGGGCGCGCAAGCACGCGCGGAACATCCACCCCCGGGAACACGGCCTGCGCCACCTCCTCCAACCTTGTTTCGCTCCATGCACGGTCGTCGGGCGTCACGAGTCGGTCCTGGAACACACGCTGCGCCTCGTGCGCCCAGCGAGCGACGAGCTCCGGCAAACTGAGATCGTCCTGCTCCGGCAGCATACGGTACAGACCGCGTATCCACCGCGTCAGCTCACGCGGCGAGTAGACATAGTGCGCGTGCTGGGCCACAGTAAAGTGCGCTTGCGTTGCCTCGTAGTACTGCACCATACCCCGCGCCAAGGCCTCTGCATACCCACGCAGGGCGGGCGCTGGACGCAAAAGCGCACGCGCCAATGTCGCATAGATTTGCTCCAATGCATGGGCCGACGGGTAGCCCACCAGCACCACCGGCACATGCCGCAAAAGACGCGCCGGCAAGGGCGTACGCCCCGCGTCTGTGGGCGGATTGCACGCGCCGACCCAGTGCACACGTTCCAGCGTGACCCAGGTACGCTGCCGCCAAAAGCCGTGCTGCGTGACGAGCTGGCGAAGCAACGCGAGCACACGCGGCGTGCCGTACGCGTCGGGCGCCGGCAAATTGATTTCGTCGCAAAACAGCACCAGTCGTCGGCCCGGCGCACGCGGCACGAGGCGCAGCCCGCTGGGTGTCGGCTCGTACTGGCAGTGCGCCTCGAGCGTGCGCACCACGGCCTCTGGTGCGGTTTGCGACGACAAATTGAGCGTCACCACATCCACATCGGGCAGGCGCCGCAGTGCTGCTAGGAGCACCATCGTCTTTCCCGAGCCCGGCGGACCACACAGCACCACCGGCCGCGTGTCTCGTAGAAGCGCATGCAGCACACCTTCGTGCCGCACCGTATCGATGGTCGGCACCACCACGTCGCCGGTGGTGAGCGCACGCGCATCCACCTCGATCGGCGTCACACGCGTGGCCCATGTCTGCCAAGGCGCGCCCGGCGCTGCATCCACATCGTAGTGCAGCAGCGACTCGCCGAGCGTACCGGGCAGGTCGCCGGTGTAGTGCATGCGTACCGTATCACTCAGCGCTACGCGCCCTTCCTCCGAGGCGTCGCCAGCGAGGGCCCATACGAGCGATAGGACAAACACGCGTTGGGCATACACATGCACATCGGCGGGCGCCAAGGGAAAGTCGGGGTGGCGCGCCGCATACGCTTGCACTTGCCGTACGGCACTGCGTAGGAGCGCGGTGAGTGTGACAAGGTAGCGCGCCTCGCTGGGTGCCATGATGTGAGCCAAGGTCGCCGCTTGACGCAGCGCCGTGGCCAGCAAACGATCTGCATCGAGAAAGGGCGCGATGGCCTCGGCCACTTGCGCAGGCGCGGCCGTGGCAGCTGCCGCCGCGGTGGTGGTACGAACGTCGTCGTCCACAGGCATGGTTTGCACGGCCTCCAAAACATGCGCCCATGGATGCGCAGCGCGGGCCTCGTTCGCGAACCAGACCATGCCACACCGCGTGATGGTCGCGCGCGTGGCATACGCCACACTGTCGACCTCAAAGAGCAAGCGCACATGCTCCGGCAAAGCCAAACGCTCACCGGTGGGCAGCGTCAGTTGCCGATTGTCGTCCAACACACTGTTCAATGTCTCGACCCACTCGGGGTCCAGGTCGCCATCAAACACGATCCAGTGCCGCTTCGTGCGCTCCCGCGGCTCGAGGGTGCGACGCAGCGTATGCGTAAACAGTCCATCGGTCCACTCGCGCGTGGTTGGATCCAAATGGCCGTACAGGGCGTCTTTCGTGAGCACCTTGGGCTCTATGACGTGCGCCACGCCGGGGCGCTGATCCATGCGCTCGAGTGCCGCCAGCAGCGTGCGCCACGCACTCGTCTTGCCGGTGCCTGCGGCGCCTACGAGCACGACACCATGCGATACTTGCAGCACCTGGTGCAGCTGCTCGATTTTGCCAAGGAAGGCCTCGTTGCCTTCGTCGCGTAGCGCTTCGCGCAGCGCTGCCTCCGGCGCAGGCGCCGCATGCACGCCAGGGAACACATCACGCACCAACTCGCCAAACAAGGGCACATCCTCGCTGACAAGTCGCGGTCCCACCGTGTCCTGCACACTGTGAGCCATCACACTGACATCGTTGAAGTGGCATGCACGGCGCAAGCGGCCGGCGCGCACCAGCACGGCTTTGAGCGCCCGCAAGCCGAAATCATAGTGCGGCGCTGCACTCAGCTGCTCTGCACACAGACGGAAGAGAAGCACCATTTTTTGCGCGAGCACATCCGCCTCGGCAAAGCCATGCACGCGCAACAGCACCTGCACAATCAACGTGGCGTCCGGCTGCGTCATAGCCACGCGGCGGAACAGCTTGACGAGATTGTCGGGCAGGCGCGAGCGTCCCGCATAGGCAGGGTTCATCGTCACGAACAAGCCCGTGGTCGGGCGCACAGGCACGGGCTCATGCCCTTCCACCTCCGTGCCGGTGGCCAAGGCTTGCTGCATCGCCTGCACCTGCTGCGATACACTGGACAGCACATGCTCATCCAGTCGATTAAACTCGTCAAAGCAGCCCCATGCACCCACGCGTCCCAGTCCCACAAGGAGACGGCGCATGGCCCGCAGATCAAATTGGCTGTCACAATTGAACACCAGCACCGGTCGACCGAGCTCGGCACCGAGTGCTTTGACCGTCTCCGTTTTGCCGGTGCCTGCCGGGCCAAAGGGCGCACCACCTCGCCGCGACGTGAGTGCTTGTGTCAATGTGGTATAGGCCGCGGTGGTCAGCGGCGTTTGCACCAGCCGCTCCCGCGCGCCGAGCAGCTCAAAGCCGTACGCCAACGTCGCGTGCGCGATGCGCACCTCCACACGCCCGCCCGCCTGGTAGTGCCGCAACTCGTGGATCCACGCGGCTGTGCCACGCGATGGGAGCGCGGCCACGACGCTGCTTGCATGGGTCAGTAGGCACACAAGCTGCTCCGCACGCGCGCGCACGGCCTCGGTGGCGCATGCCGCGCCCAGCGCCTGGAGCATCTCGTCCAGCCACGTGGCCACCGGCGCCAGCGCCGCGGCAGTCCAAGCGCTGTCCCGCGCGGCTGCCTCCACGCGCCGTACCACCACGATTTGGCAGGCGAGCACGAGCAGCTGCGCCGGTGCGCTGGCTAGCCAAACCTCGATGTGGTCGTGCGTCACACAGCTCGGCAAAGCATCGATCACCACCGGCAAATGGGCCGCGAGTGTGCGCGGCATGGCGGCCTCGAGCGCTTGGAGCCATTCGTGCACCGGGGCCCCGTCGCGCACCTCAATCGGCGTATCGAGATCGATACACTCGTGGGCGGTGGTCTCGATGCGCACGATGCGCCGCCCGTCGAGGTGCACACGGTGAAGACCGGCCCACATTTGCTGGAGGTGGTGGTTCACTTGCGCCACATCGCTGCCCATACCCAGCATTTCGAGCAGGTCGTCGTCGCCCACAAAGTAGAATCGGGGGAAGCGCACCCGCTCCTTCTCCAAGTACTCACCCAACGCTGTTTGCAAGCGATGCAATAGCTCTGCGAGTCGCTCCAGCGTAGGACGCACACCCGCCAGGTTGACCACATCCAGCACGTGGGATGCCTTGGCCGCCTTTTTGAGCAGCGCTAGGAATTCGCTGCTGATGCTCTGGAAGCGCGCACATTCCACGGGCAGTACATGGGCCATGTCTGTGCGTGTGCCAAGCACGCCATGCAAGTACACCCACTGCCGCTGCACGTCCGCCCACAGCTCAAACGTGGTTTGGATGCGCGCCACACGATCTTCCCATAGACGCGCCTCTTCTTCAAACACGCGATAATGTGCACTCGCAGCCATGGCACGCAGCCCACCGGCATGCTCCGAGGCCAGCGCACTGAGGGCATCAAAGCCTTTGAGGAGGAGGCACTCGTGTCGGTAATCGACCCACTCGAGCGCATACACGCTCCACGCCTCGCGCACCTGCTGCAGGTACACGTCCAGCGCGTACTCGCCTTGCGCATCGGCCACGGCCGCGGCAATCACGCCATGATGCGCATGCCAATCGAGCGCCCACACATCGCCCAGCGTGTGCTGACTCGCGACGTACCGCGGCGCATGCAGTTGCGCATGCAACGCACGCCAATGGCGCGTCTGGAACGCGTCCGAGCGAAGGTCGCCAAGCAGGCTGATGTGCTGCAGTAAAAACTGCAACTCGCCGTGCACCGATTCGTACGCTGCATAGGTGCGCATACGGCTGGGCAGCGCGCGGCACTCGCGCACCAATGCCTCGAGACGCTGCCGCACGGCACGCACTTGCACTGCACTCCATGGCGTGGCTTTTAGCTGGTCGACCCCGGCCCAGATCGTGGCTAGGGCGCCCCATACGCCACGCAAACTCGCGAGCTCGTCGGCCATGTGCGGCCATGCATCGGCATACTGGAGGGCATCCAGTCCAAACGCCTCGCGCGCCTCGCTGAGCTGCTGCACATCCACTTGCAGCGCCGCATGCCGCGCCGCATACGCCTCCAAGAGCTGGAGCGCCTCCTCCATGGGCACCGTGCCGGAGACAGGCCGCTCACGCGCCCAGGTAGCGAGCAATTGGTCCATCTTGAGCATCATGGCGTGCGTCTCTGTGGCCATGCGGCGCTGCAAAGCCTCGCGCTGGGCATCCATCGCACTCTGCTTGTGCGCGAGCAGCTCTTGCAAAGCGGACAGCTCCCCTTGCAGCTGCTCAGCATACAGCCAGTCGGCCGGCAAACGCACATGCTGGGCCAGCAGTTGCGCCTGCACCGCCGCCAACGCTTCGACATCCGGCGCCCACGCTCGCACCGCCTGGGTCAGCGAGGAGACACGCGTGACCAGCGCCACGACATGCGCCGTGGACGTATGCACCGCACGCAATGGCTCCAGCTCGGTGCGCCCCGCACGCATCGACGCCGCCTGTGCACGAGCTGCCTCACTGACACGGCGCACACACTGTGCATGCACCGCTGCTTCCCATGCGTCATAACGTGCTAAAAGGCGCGCTTGGGCGGGCGCCGCCTCCATGTGGACCAGACGCAAAGGGCGCCTGGCCGGGCCGTGCAGGAACGCACGCACTGCGCGCAGCTGCGCGAGCCACGGCTGCCATGCGCGTGCATCGTCCACGCCGTCGACCGCCGTGTCCGGCTCTGTATCCCAGAGCACTTGCAGCTCGCGCCACTGCGCGGCATGCGCTCCTGCTTCGCCCATCGCCGCTTGGATCCGGCGGAGCGGCGCTTGGAGCACCGCGGGCGGTACGTGCGCCAGCAAATCCGCATGGGTCGGCACCGCACGCACACGCAAATCCACCGCGCGTGGCGCCACATGCAAGCGCGGCGGGCCGCACACGGTCTCTATGCACGCACCCAGCACATCGAACCAGTGCGCCTGCGCGGCCTCCAGAGGCGGCTCCAAGTGCACCGACTGTGTTCGTAGCACCACATGCACCACAGGCACATCCGCGCTCGGCGCATCCAGCTGCGCGGCCAACGCCCCCAGCGCCTCCTCGAGGCGTTGCAGCAGCACTTGGTCGACACGCGTGCGCAATGTTCGCACCCACAAAGGCGCATTGACAAGGCCTGCGAGGGGCAGCGCATCGATACGCTGCTGCAGCACTTGCAGGGGGGCACGAATGGCCTCGGGCGTGTAGACACACGTACGTAGCGCCTCGCACTGCTGATCGACCTCGCGCTCGAGATCGCGGACGTGCGCGGCCTGCGCAGCGAGCTGCTGCACGGCTCGTACGAGCGCATCCACAGGCGCTGCCTGCGCGCCATCGACAAAGCGCTCCCAGCGGCACGAAGCCACGTGCTGGACACTCGCATGCACCTGCGACAGCGCTCGCGCAAGCAGCGGCGCGGTAAAGGGATGTGCGGCCATATCCGCCCGCACCTTGTCGAACGTGTGCAGTGCGCCATCGAGGGCGAGGGCATAGGGCGCCATGCGCCGCACATCCTGCGCCGTACTGGACAGCGCTTGGGGGATCGGCAGGCCGAGCATGGTCAGCGCATGCGCTTCGTCGGCCAGCGCAAACGCATGTGCCTCAAAGCTCGCACGCAGCTGCGGCGCACCCTCGGGCGTACGTATTATACGCAGCACACCACCTTGGGGAAGCACCGCACGGCGGCCCATCTCCTGGGTCCACGCTTGCACAAGCGGCCGCACGTCCAGCTGCTGCAAAAACGCCTCGCTGTCGGCCCACAGTCGCTGCCCTTCCACATGGTCGACCCACCCTGGGCCCAGCGCGGCTTCGACGCGCTGTCGATACACGCGCAGCTGGCGCTCCATCTCGCCGAGCCACACAACCGCACCGACAATGTCGGGCTGGTGCCGCAGCTGGCCAGCGACGTGCGCGTCCGAATCGCGGTACCCCGCTTGAAAGCGATTTCGAAGCGTGTCGAGGTCCGCGCGCACCGATTGCAGCAGCACGGTTTGGTACTCTTGCACCGCGGCACGGACGCGCGGCCTAACAAAGAGCCGGTTGTACTGCGCAAGGATACGCAGTCGCTCGCGTGCTGTGCGTGCACATTCGAGGCCGTGCTGCAGACGCTCAATGAGTCGGCTCTCGACTTGCGCCACGCGCTCATTGTACTGGGCCTCGGCCGCCCCCAGCGTGGCTTGGCCCTGCTCACTCACATCCAGCACATCCATGCGCTGCAGGCCTTCAAACGCGGCGCGGATCGCATCGGCGGCGTCGGCGGCACCGCCACTGGCTGCCTCGCCCACCTGGGCCATATCCACCAGCTCTTCGTGCGCACGCCGCAGGCGCTGCAAGTACCCAAGACGCGCACGCAGCGCCGTGTACGGTGCGCTGGCCTTGATCGGAATCAGCTTGTCCGCCCGCTTGCGCATCAGGTCGCGCGCCACATACACAAACTCTTTCGTCAGCTCGTCCCACGCGTCCATGAGCTGCTCCGCGGCGGCTGCCTGCGCCGAAAACGCCGCATAATCAAGACGCATCAAGGGTGTGCCACTGAGAAGACGAAGGAGCGACTCGCGCGCATCGCGGCCCACAGCGTCCACAAGGGAGAGGGCACGTCGGACAGGGTATGTGCTAACCCGCAGCTTTTTCGTGAGCAGAAAGAGCACGCCTTCTTGGGCCTCGCGCAGTGCGTCGAGCGACGAGGCGGTAAGCAGTGCGTCCAGCGGCAAATCTTTCAGTAGCACATGGTAGCCGCGCACCTTTTCCAAGCAGTCTTTCAGGCCGGTATCGGCCAGGAAGGACACCGTGGCATGAAAGCGCTTGGCGTGCGTCAGCACATCCAGGGTCAGCGCAATGCTGGGCGCGTGCAATTGGCGCTCCAACGCCTCCAGCGCGCCTTCCAACGCCACCCAGAACCGCAGCTCTTGCAACGCCGTACCTGCGGCCGGATCCCGATCAAGCTTGGTCACGGTTTGCACGGCGCGTACCCAGCCATTCATATCGGCGTGCAGCTGATTGATAAACGCATCCTCTTGTAAGAGCGACGGAGGCTGAATCGCATCCAACGCCGCTGTACCACCAGCCGTGGCCGTTTCGATGGCTGGGTGCACGCGGAGCACGACCTGCGGAATCTCCACGTCTTGTTGGACCTGCCGAAGACTGGCTTCGAGCTCGGCCAGCTTGCGGCGCACCAGCGGGCCGCTTGCCTTGCCATCGTCGTCTCGATCGTCGCAATGGCCTTCTGTATACGCATCGAGCCACGGAGCCATAACACTGTGCACGACCGTTTCAAGCGCTTCGTAGGGTGTCTCGAGCAGCACAGTATCGTCGTCCGTGCTATGCGCGAGATGCGCGCCTTGCAGGGACATGACACGCAGCTGTGCAGGAAGCGGCGCCTGCATATCCAGCACAGCTTGCCGCTTGACGAGCGCGAGCGCCGAGGCACGCGCAGGCGTCCATGTAGGTTGACGCGCGAGTGCGAGCGTGGTCGGCGCCTCCCTCGCGCCGTCTGTGGGCGCCACCTCATCGACAAAGAGGCACGGCACGCCTGCCTCATGGGCCAGTGCGGCCATGGCCTCTTGCGCAGTAGGCGTGTCGAGGCATTCCCGTACAAGATGTTGCGACACGGGCAGGACGACCGGGAGAAGCGCTTCCAGGTACGCGCACAGCGCGCCGGTCCCTGCCTCGGACGCCATGCGTGGCGAAGCGAACCGACGCGCCGCGCGACACTGATTGGGATCACGTGCTAGGAAGAGGCGCCTACGATCGGACTAGCAACTAGCGCAGGCTGTTCTGCAATCGCCGCTTGCGCTCCTCCAGCTCCTGGCGTTGCTGGTCGAGCGCAGCGCGCATTTGGCGGTGGCGCGCGTAGAGCTCTTCTTCGCTCTGCTTGAGCTTGGCCTCTTTCTCCGCGACCTTGCGCTGGAAGACCGCCTTCATATCGCTCTCCATCTTGGCGAGCTTGGCCTCGTGCACGGCCCGCGCCTCGGCCTGCTTCGCCGAGGGGTTCGACTCGCCGAACACCGAGTTGTCCTGGGTCACACCCAGCTCCTGTAGACGGCGCGTGCGGAAGAGCTCGTAGCGCTCCTCGGTCAGCTCGCGCAGGTCTTCCATGTTCGAGCGGATGAGCATCTGACGCAGCTTGACAAAGTCGCAGTGCTCCTCGTTGTCCACCTCGATCGTGCCCCAGGGGTACGCACGACCGCGAACCACGCGCCCATCGGGCGTCTTCACCAAATCGTTGGAGCCGACAATGGCGAACGGCAAACGGCTTTGGATCTCCTGCGACTCGGCCACGGTTTCCTCGTCATCGCCGGGGTGCATAGGCAGGCGCACAATGTCGATGCCATGGAACTCGAGATCGCGCAAAATGCGCTGCTTGAACTGCTGCAAATCACTCTCCGCCACCGTGTCCGACTTGGCAATGATCGGAATCACGCTCACGAGCTTGTGCAGGCGCGACAGGAACTCGAGGTCAATCGGGCGCAGCGCATGGCCGGTCGGCTGGATAAAGTACAGCAGCGCATGCACACGGTTGTCCACAATCTTGGAGCGCGCCATGCGGTTCTCCTGCTCGAGGTACGCCTCGAAACGCGCCTCGATCGTTTGCAAAATGGGGTCCCACGCGTTCTCATTGTTCACAAAGTCACCAAACCCGGGCGTGTCAATGAGGTTCAGGCGCAGGCGCACCTCGTTCTCCTCAATGTCGGCGCTGATGGTCTCGATGCCAACAGTCTGCGCCGAATCACGGCCGAGATCCCGCTCTTCACCGCTGGGCACCAGGTTCGTGTTGAAGAGCGTGTTGATCAGCGTCGACTTGCCCAAGCCCGTCTCACCGACCACCATCGCTGTGAACGTAAAGCCCCGGCGTACCGCGAGACGGTGCACCTGGTTCGGCAGGTTCGCAAACCCGACATAGTTCGTAAGCTTCTTGCGCGGAATCACCGGCGCCGCCGCAGGGGGCACAGTGGATGCCATCGTGGAAGGCAAACGGACCGTCCACGACGCCGGCGCCGCGCCTCGACGCGTTCATCACGTGATCCACACGTGCGAGCGGCGTTCGTCGCGGCGATCGTTGCGTCGCACTCTGCCAGGATGAAGCTCACAGCGGAGCTGCTCGCGCAGTGCGACTCGAGCCTCAATCCGCTCAAGGACCGGGAATTGGATCTACGGGGTCTAAAAATTCCCGAGATTGAGAACCTCGGTGCCTCGCGTGACCAGAATGACTTGATCGATTTGACTGACAACGATGTCCGCTTTCTTGGCAACTTTCCGCGCATGACGCGCTTGACGCACCTCATTGTGTCGAACAATTTGGTGACGCGCATTGAACCGCTTCTTCACAAGCAGCTGCCCTTCCTTGAGACGCTCGTGCTGACCAACAACCAGGTGGCCGACTACCGGCAACTGGTGTCGCTGCGGCGCCTGCGGCGCCTGCGCTACCTGAGCCTCATGGGCAACCCCATTGCGCGCGAGAAGCATTACCGCGCCTTTCTCGTGTGGCGCCTTCCTGCGCTGCGCGTCCTCGACTACCGTCGTATCACGGAGCGCGAACGCGCGGTCGCGAAACAGCTCATGGAATCCCACGACGGCCGGCCGTCCGCGCTGGCCCGCGAGCTGTCGGGCACAGCATCGGGCGCGCGTGCCGTGGCCAGCCAGCCAGAAGAGCGGCCCACTAGCACATCCGGCCGGTGTTTGACACCGCAAGAACGCGCGGCGCTAGCCGAGGCTATCGAAAAGAGCGAAAGTATGGAAGAGATTCGCAAGCTCGAGGAGCAGCTCAAGCTGGGCTACGTGCCCGGTGCGTCGAGCGATTCGTAATACCCTGTAGTTGTACCTCGCACGCCGCCGGCGGGCGACGATCCACGTGACGCCCACTGGTGTCGCGCCGCGCTCCGCGCCTGGACGCTTCGCGGGCAGCATGCGTCACGACGCCGATCCTACCGGCGACTGGAGTGCCGCGGCCTGCCGCACCGTTGCGCAGGAGCTTACGTCGTCGCTAGACCTCGGTGAGCATCGCGAGGCGATCGTCGATACGATCGTCTGGATCCACTTTGGCGCGTCGGACCTCGGCCACCGCGTGCGCGCATGGACAGAGCGTGAGTATCACCCGTCGCCCCAGCACCTTCTGGCCTTGCTCGCATCGTTCCGTGACATTGTGCGTGAACAACGCGAGCAGCTGGAGGACCAGCAGCGCTTCCGACTCGTGGGCTTGGACAAGCTGCACGAGACCGTGGAGCAGGTTGAGAAGCTGCAAGCCTCGCTCTCGACCAAGCAGGAGCGTCTGCACTTGGCCAACGAGGAGGCCAATGACCGGCTCCAGCGCATGGTCGAGCAGCAGCAGGCCGCCGAGCAGAAACGCGAGTCGTTCGTCGCGTTCCAGGCCGAACTCCAGGCACAAGAGGCAGCCGTCGCCCAGCAGCGCGATGCCGTGCTACAGGAGCTCGCCGAGGCAGAGCCTGCGGTGCTGGATGCGCAGGCAGCCGTCAGCAATATCAAAAAGCAGCACCTCAGCGAAGTGCGCTCCATGACGAATCCGCCCGCGCCCGTCAAACTTGCCATGGAGTCAGTGTGCATGCTGCTGGGTCACCATGTCGACGGCTGGAAGAACGTGCAGAGCTTGATCCGCCGTGATGACTTTATTGCGAGTGTTGTGCATCTCGATACAGCCGCGGCTGTGCCGCGTGCGCTACGTGAGCGCCTGCGGCGCGAGTACTTGCAGCGCCCCGAGTACAACTACGAGACCATTCAGCGCGCCAGCACGGCGTGTGGCCCGCTGGCCCGCTGGGTTTTGGCGCAAGTGCACTATGCGGACATCCTTGAGCGTGTGGCGCCGTTGCGTCAGCAGGTCGATTCGTTGGAGGCCCAAGCCGCCACGACCAAAGCCCAAGCCATGGACGCGGAGGCCACACTCGCTGCGCTGGAGGACAGCATCACGTCGTACAAGCGCGAGTATGCATCCTTGATCAGCGAGACGCAATCGCTCACGCACGAGATGGAGCTCGTGCAAGCGCGCGTGGCCCGCAGTGTGCGGCTGTTAGATGGTCTGAGTGCCGAGCGTATGCGCTGGGAGCGTGGCCGCGAAGCGTTTGACGCGCAAGTGCGCACGGTCACAGGTGACGCCCTGCTCTGTGCAGCGATGATAGCCTACGCTGGCTTTTTTGACCAGGCATGCCGCGAAACGTTATGGCGCGCATGGCACGCCCGTCTCGAGGCGTGCAGCGTGCCTGTGCGCACACCGCTCTCTCTGGCCGACTCGCTGGCCACGGCCGACGAGCGCGCGGCATGGCGGGCCATGGGCTTGTCGCCCGACTTGCTGAGCATGGACAATGCGATTATGCTGCAGCGCTGCACGCGTGTGCCGCTCCTCATCGATCCGTCGGGCCGCTCGACTGCGTTTGTACAGGCGCTGTACGCACACGCACAGCCTGCCATCGCCTCGTTCCTGGATGGCAGCTTTTTGCAGCTTTTGGAGCGGGCCCTGCGCTTTGGCACCCCTCTGATTCTCACCGACGCGGAGCATTGGGACCCGGTGATCTTGCCCATTCTGAATGGCGAGCGTCACCGCACGGGCGGCCGTACCCTGGTGCGTGTGGGCACAGTGGATGTGGATTGGGCTCCCAGTTTCCGTCTTGTGCTGACGACGCGGCATGCAGGCCTCGTTCTACCTGCGTCGGTGTTTGCGCGCGTGCAAGTGATCAACTTTACCATGACGCCCAAGAGTTTACAAGCGCACGTCTTAACGCACGTCCTTGAGGCAGAGAGGCCCGATGTGGCGGCACAGCGGCGCGACTTGCAGGCGCTGCAGAGCGAGTACGAGCGGCGTTTATGGCGCCTTGAGCAGGCCTTGCTCACCGCGCTGAACGAGGCCCAAGGCCGGCTGCTGGACGATGAGCGCGTGGTCAGCACCCTGGAGTCGCTCAAAGCCGAGGCGGACGATGTGACGCACAAGATGCGATCCGCCAACGAGCTGATGCAGTCGGTCGAGCAGGGTCTCCAAACCTACGCGCCGCTGGCCGAAGCGTTCAGTGCGTCGTACTTTTTGCTCGAGCGCCTGCGTGAGCTTCATCCGTTCTATGCCTTTCACATGCCCTTCTTCCAGCGCGTTTTACACGATGTGCTAGCGATGCCCCGCCGCGAAGCTTTGCATGACGATGCTCCCGGCATGGCAGCGCGACAAGCAGAGCTCTACCAAACCTTTTTTGGTACCCTGTATGAGCGTGCCGCCTTATCGCTGCTGCATGCGGACCGCCTCGTATGGGCGCTGGCTCTGACGCAAATCTACTGCCACACAGGTCCTCGTGCCGGGGCGCTGGATGGCGCTGATGCAGCGGCGCTGCTGGCCGGCGCCGATACGCCGACGATGGCGCGCCTGGCCCATGCGCGACGCACCGATCCGGCGGCGTGGGACGCGTGGTGCGCGCAGGCCGCGCCCGAGTCTCCTGACGCTGCTTTGCCGCTGCCGCCTCTCGATCATACGATCGACGAGGTGCTTCGCCACGCCTTGGCCGTGCGCGAATGGCGCCCCGATCGTTTGGAATCGGCCCTAGCGCGTGTCGTGCACGCGATTTGGGCGGCGCCCCTGTTGGACCGGCCCCTGTTGGCCTTGCGTGAGATGGCGCGCTTGACACCCAGTGCCACGCCGCTGGCGCTCTGCAGTGTGGCCGGCTACGATGCGTCGACGCGTGCAGAAGCGTGTGCAATTGCGGAAGGTGTTGCGTGTGCCCAAGTGGCGCTGGGTGCCCCCGAGGCGCTCGCCCAAGCAGAGACGGCGTTGGCGTCCGCGGCGCGGTCCGGCACATGGGTCCTTATCAAGAACGGGCATTTGGCCCCCGCCTGGCTCGCGACGCTGCCCACGCGCCTCAGTGCGCTGGCTCCGCACGAGCGGTGCCGCGTATGGATCACGAGTGAGCTCAGTCCCTCGGTGCCGGCAGCGTTCCTACATGCCGCGCACATCGTGATGCATGAGCCGCCGGCTGGTTTCAAGGCGGCCCTTCTGGATGCGCTTGACACGTTACACGCGCGTGAGACGCCCGAGGGTGTGCCGGAGCGGGAACGCTTGTACTTTCTCGTGGCCGTACTTCATGCCATGGTGCTGGAGCGCGTGCGCCACACGCCCCTGGGTTGGTCGCACGCGTACGAGTTTTACGACACGGACTTGAACGCGGCGTACCACCTCGTGGACGTTTGTGTGGCGGACGTGGCACATGCGCGCGCGCATCTGAGCCCGGAGGACGTGCCGTGGGCCTCCCTTCGCATGCTGCTAGCACAGGCCGTGTACGGCGGCAAGATGGACAGTGAGGCGGATCGTACCATGCTAAACGCCTTGCTTGCGCACCTATTTACACCGGCTGCGTTTGAGCCTGCGTTTGTTTTGGCGCCTCATGCCAAACAGCCGTGCGTGGCGCCCGACGGCGTGCACCGCGAGGACCTGGTGGCCTGGGCGCGGCACCTGCCGGAGCCGCAGCCTGTCCACTGGCTCCTTCTTGCGCCGGCCGCGGAGCGTACCACAGCGGCGAACCGCGCTTACACGGTGCTGCGGCGCGTGCTGCAGCTGCAGCAATCGGCCCACCGAGCCGAGGCTTTATCGTTGGAGGCGCTGCACGAGCCTTCCACGTCCGAGCCGGCTGTGCCATTGACTGCGTGGATCGACGAGCTGCTGGCGCTGCTACCCGCCGACCGACCTCTGGACGTGGTACCGCGCGATGCCTCGCCGCTAGACCGATTCTGGGCGCGTGAGCAGCGCATGGCGCACGAGATCCTATCGCGCGTACGCAAGGACCTTACGCACATGGCCGATGTACTCGCGCAACGGACGGCCCGCACGAACGAGCTGGCGGCGCTGCACGATGTGCTGCTGCAGGATCGCGTTCCTGCTGCGTGGCAGCAGTATGCTGTGCCTTGTGGTGCCACATTGCGTGCATGGCTCGTCGACTTGCGCGAACGAGTTGAGCATGCTTGGCACGCCCAGGCGCCGATTGTGCTAGGCCGCTTATGGGCCGCGCCTGCGTTCCTCACCGCGACGCGGCAGTGCGTCGCGCGGCACACCGGTGCGAGTTTGGAGCAGCTGCACTTGCATCTCACGCTGGGCACAGCGCCTGCCTCCTCGCCGCAGGCGTGGCGCCTTGGCCCGCTGTGGCTGGACGGGGCGGCGTTGCAGCCTGGGCTGACGTTGAACGATGGCACTGCCACGTTGGTGCCGGAAAGTGGCTGGACGTGGACGACCGAGCGTCCGGCGGAGGATGCGCAGCACCTGCGCCTCCCCGTGTTTCTTCACGCCGAGCGCCAAACACCTTGGTTGTACGCATCGGTGCCCCTGGCCCCGGGCGAGTCCGCGGCGCTGGCGACATTGCGAGCGGTGGCGATCCGTGTTACGTAGGCGTCTCACAGATACCCTCCCATACCACATGCACCTGGCGCGCCTTCCATACGCGCGTGGCATGGGTACAAGTGATGCGCCAGCTCACATCGTGCTCGCTTTTGGGCACAGCATACCATCGCACGCTCGTGAGCTGGGGCCAAGTGGGCGCACTCGCCACGAGCGGCGCACAGGCCACATGCGAGGTCATGGTGAGCGTGCGCGTATGTTCCCATAAACGAAATTGGAGTAGCGCGGACAGTCGCGACCACGTATGCGGATGGACCTGCCACTGCAAGTACACGGTTTTGGGGCGTGCCGCATGAGCCAAACGGCCGGCCTGGCTCTCGCATAGACGCCATGCGGTGCTCGCATCCAGCGACAAAGTGTCCAGCTGCGGCACCGCAAGAAGCAGCTGCTCCAGCGCGAGCGGACTGGCGGCCCCGCAGGAGGCTAGGTGCAGCGAGCGAATGTACGCGCCCAAGTGCGGTGCCTCCACGGCGAGGGTGCGGCGGAGCCGATGCAGCGCCGCAGCGTTATGAATGTAAAGATCACGGTACGCAGCGGCCTGCAATGTGTGCAAGGTACTCTTGGAGAGGCACAATACGCGCCCCAGGCTATCGTGGGGCGCCACCCGGGTCAGCGAAGGCCGCGCGACATGCAGGAGCACGCGCCACTGAAGCTCGAGAGGGAGGGTATGCAGTGCCTTCGTCCACGAGGGCGCGATCGCAGGCCCAGCATAGCGCGTATGCCACGCATAACGCGCGAGAACACTCAGCAGCACACTCAGCAACGCTGCGCCTACGCACGGCGCGAGCAGCGGCAGGGCCATGCGGTGGGGCGTGGAGGTACCAATTACACGTGCTACAGATACAACCGACCCTGTGGGCCTAGGACGACCCGGCGTCCGCGGCGGGCGGCGCTTCGTGGCTGGACGGCGCCGAACCGCCGGGTGCCGATGCTTCATCCGTGGTGGGCGCCTCGGCGCTCTCACCCTGCGTGTCTGCGCGACTCGCCTCTTCTTTGGCTTTCTGTGCGGCCAATTCTTGATCGCGCTTCTTGATCTCCTCCGTGGTGAGGAAGCGACCACCCGGTCCACGAGGGCGACGCATGGCATGCTTGTGTCGCGACTCGTGAAGGTACGGCTTCTTTGTCTCTTCGTCAAGAGCGAGCAGGCCGGAGAGCCACTCTTCGCTGATGTTGGCAGGGCCGCCCGTCTTCTCTTCCTCGCGCTGCTTGATGGCCATGAGAAACATTTGGCGGCGCTTTTCTTCCATGCGCGCGCGAGCCATACGCCGCTTCAAAATGCGCTGGTACTGCTTGGCATTCACGTACAATGGCTCATCGTCCGAGTTGGGCGCGTGCGAACGCAGGGGCGGCAGGCCTTTCGGCGCCGCATCCATGGAAGCATGCGCTTGGTTGGGTGGCAATCCGGGCATGTCCAGACGCAGTCCAGGGGGGGGCTGTGCCAGGCCTGAGCGGTAGTAGGCCGCTGGGTCTGCCATCGGGAACGAATGAGGTCGCTGCGGTCCTCCATCGGGGCCGAGGAACCACGTCGCCAAATCGCCCGAGGGCGCCCCCGAGTCCGGCGCGTCCGGTATCAGCTCGCCCAAGCCATCCCCATGCGCGCCGCCGTCCATATCGCGGCGGGGGGGCATGCCGCGGGCCAGCATCGGGGCGCGATTGGTGGGACCTGAGGCGCCACGGAAGCGCGACTGCCCATCCACGCCCTCAAACGGCACAGGGCTAGTGCGTCGCCGCTTGGGCAGAGGCCGCGCGCCGCGGGCGCCGTCCTCCATCATCATCGGGCGGCCCGCGGCGTCGGTGGGGCGGTACATGTTCGCCGAAAAGCTGCGGGCACTGCCGGGCATGGGCGGCATACCAGCGCCCAACGACGATGGGTAGCCATTCCCACCTTGCTGCAAGACATCCGCTTCGTCATGCGGATTTGCTTCGTGCGTGCCTGCCGCGGGCGACTGGCGCGACGGTACGCCCCAGCCAGGCATATTGGGCGCGCCCCGCATCGGAAGACCGCCGGAGCCGAGGGGCGCGCCTGCTTGTCCGTACGAGCTGACATCTGGCACATCAAGTGGTACTGTGAATGAGTTGGGTGCTTGTTGAATGTAGAAGGCGTCGAGCGGCGGCGGCGCGGCGGTATTCATGTCACTGCTCTCGTTGCTCACATGTGGCGCAGAATGGTTCAAATACGGTACCAAGTGGCTGTTGGAGTAGTCACTGCCTTGTGTGCGCTGCGAAGGCGAGCCCGAAGGCTGGGTGTGGCCGCTGTAAAAGGCAGCGTGGGGGTTCTGCGTTATTGGTAAACGGGACGTACCTGGGCATAGTACATGGCGTTCGACTCGCCTTGACGACCAAGGCCTGAGCCAAGAATGGGACCCAGCTGGAATCCTGATCCCAAGCTGGCTGTGGAACCGAGCGGAGTGCCGCTAGGCCCTTCGGACATGCTGCCTACCATATGTCAATCTAGGCTAGGACGATTCAACCAAGCAACAACGGCGATGACCTCGGATCGTGGAAACTATCCAATCCGAGGTTCCCGCGCATGCGACAGCGCATCGACCGACCCACGTCCACGACTGCAGCATGCTGACTCATCATGACAAACTATGAATGCGCGGCGTTGTACTTTTGGACGACCCTGGTGTCAAAACGCGTGCGTACGTACCCAGAAATCTGGCGGAAGAGCCACAACCGTGTGCTTTGCTCCGTGATGGTGAGGAAGGGGCCTAGAACACCGCCACGTAGAACGAGGGAGATGCCATCGTTTTCGAGTCTGGAAAATCAGTAATGCATGCCACGTACGAGATCGTGCTCAGGTCCGACCAATGGACCTCCCATAGCACCTTGAGGCGCATCATGCGGATGTAGAGAATTCGTGTCTCGGTGAGCATGATCGAAATATCACCCTGCTGTCCATGCGTGTTCACATGCGCCACATATTCATCGTTGAGTAAACGTCCTTGGTCCACGCTCTGCAGCCACATTTGGCCGAGCGCCTCGCGCTCCGAGTAGGGTCGAATAATGTGATCCGACGCAATGAAACGCGGCAAACGCACACGGTCAATCGGGCTGTGCTCAAAGACGAGCGTGGTATTACGCAGGCCCTCTGTGATGCTGCTGGCCATATCAAAGAACCCAGCCGCCGGCTTGGTCACAGCACCAATGAGACCGCGACCCATGCCCTGCACAAAGCCGGCAGCACCATTCTCTTCGGCACCCTCGAGCGGGCGAAGGGCCAATCCTTCGATACCACTTGCCACACTGGTGAAGAGCGAGTTGGCGCCGACGGTAATGCCGTACAGCGCGTGCTTGGGTTTGTTCCGGAAGTGCGTCATGCGCCAGCGGTTCTGGAACTCGCGGTCCAAGGTCACCGCGGCGAAACCTTTGCTGATCGAGCCTGTGAGCTTGGAGACACTGTCTGTGACACCAAACACTGTCTTCTTCACAAAGTTGCTGGCGCCACGCGCGATGCCAAAGCCCAACTCTCGGTTGCCATGCATAACGAGACCGTAATAGGGCTCATAGAAAATGTCCGCCACACCCGAGCTGACGTTGTTGAACAAACCCACAGGATTTCCCAGAAAGTCTGCCGAACCCAAAATGCGGTGCACCTGGAACAAAAAGTCCTGGCCATAGTGGTAGGCCATGCGGTTGAGCAACACCGTGCTCGACAGACGCACATTCTCGATCACCAGGGCATTCAAACGCACAGGCGCTTCATTCACATTGCCCAACACCATGGTAAGCACTGTGAAGAAGTAGGAGAAAAGGGTGCGCGAGTTGTCTGGGTCATCCAGGTCTTCGTGCGAGGTGGACATGAACGACAGATTGAGCGCCACAGGCTGCAAGTGTAGGATCTCAATGTAGATCTGATCGGAGGCCATGGACTGACCCGGCGGCTCTGGCAGTTCGTGCTCGTGCTCAATGTACATGCTCGATTCGTACTGCTTCTCGGACATGCGACTGCTCGACTTGATAAAGTCGTACACCGCGTACAAAAAGTCTTCATCCAGCTCCGCCGTAAGCTCTTGCAGGAGTACCGATGCATACTTGATATGACGAACACCGTGTGTCTCGTCTTTGCTGCGGATCACGGATGCCTGCAGCGTGGGATGAATATCAAGCTCCTTGCCGTCTTTCGGCACCACCGTGGGGTACAACACAATGGGGAAAATGCTTCCCACCGTCTGGTTATCAATCTGAATCCATTTGCAAATCACATTCAACGCCGTGGTTACTTGCGACTCACTGTAGCTCAGCTCCAAGCCACGGAAGGTCATGTAGGCAATTTCACGAACCCGACTGGAGATGAGCGAAATACCCACCCCAGCCAGCTCGACGCGGAACGAGAATAGGATCGATGTGTCCACATTCACTGCTTCAAAGCCCAGCTCTCGTGTCGAAGACGGTGCGGCATTTTGCGTGGGCTTAAAGTTGCTCTTGGACTCGGAGTAGTCGGAGATGACAATCGTTTGCACATCGTTGTCCGCGCGCACATCGAGCGATACCACACCTGCCGGCGCATCGCCACACGCTGAAAATCGGAAGGGAAGCAGCGAACCAATCTCAAGAATGTTGATGACGTGCTCGCTACCATTGATCTCGAGGCGGATGTACTTGTCTGTATCGGCCGGGTAATCCCACGCGTACTTCATCTTGCTGCGAGGCTGCAGCACATACCGCTTCGCTTCCATGTCGCGCGCGCTGCGCTGCGTTGCACTCAAACTGGACGTCTGCGTGAATGTGACACGCTGCTTGGTTTCATTGCGCAATACAAACGGCCAACGCCCTTCTGCATCGAGAATGCGGATAAAGATCGCCGGACCACTCACCTGCACATCTACCAGGCACAAGCTCTGAGGTCGGTGCTTGTGCTCCACGCGCAAGAACACCATACCAACGTTGACGATGCTGAAGGGTGCCGTCCAGGTCTGGCTATCCTCGCAGGCAAGCACAGCCTTCTTTGCGGAGGCCACATGCAGCCAGAGCAGTGGCTGGCGCTCGCCTGGGCCGATACGGATGGGTTCACCGCCTGAGGCTTCCGCGATTTGAACGCTGACCGGCAACGTGTTGTGGACGAGGTACCGCGGTGTCAGCTTGATGACCTTGCTCAGCTTAAACTTCGCTAAACCGTCCTGCACGTCCAGACCGAGCTGCAGCTCACGGTCACCCTGAACGGAAGGAATGGCCACACCCACTTCAGAGCCAATGACATCGAAGGAGAGCGGCTTGGACCAGCTGGAATCGCCGACACGCAACACGAAGCGGTTGTTGCGTTCGCGCACGCGACTCAGCAAAAACGGCGGGCTACGCTCCGGCGCCTCCACAGACAGTGTATCCGCTTCCTGCCCGGCCACCATCTTGGAATGGCCTGCCCAGGGGCGCGCTTTAATCGTCACCGGCAAATGACTCAAGTTGAGGAAAATGTACGGCGCATAGATTTGGACTTTGAACGCACCACCCGAGTCGGGGTAGGTGTGGTAGTGTAGACGCAACTCCAGCTTCAAATTCGACTTGTCCGCCAGCGGCAGCGTATGCTCCACCTGGAAGTCGTCCGGGTTGTCGGAGGCAATGATGGCAAACTCACTGGGAGAGTAAACCGAGTCTTCCAGCTCAATGCTGAGCAAAAGCAAATGCTGCAATGCCACCACGTGCACAGGCGATACAGCACCTCGGCGAAGGAAGCTGGACCAGTTCAAGTTGAGGTTCTTGTCGAACAGTCGGTAATGCACATCGTAGGGCAGCAAATTCTCAATCTCCACCGGTGCCCGCAGCGCCAGCGTCAAACGGGGGTAGCTGCGGCTTGACGCATGTTGTGTATCGCGGATGGCAAACGCCTGGAACTGGAAGGGCGCCTCGGTCTCGTCATGGGAGCCACAAGTGAACGTGTTGGATGCGTTGGCCATAAGGTCCTGCCATCCCACCGTTTCCTTGGACCATGTATAGCCGAGCCCAGGGTCAGGGCGAACCTTGATGCGCTTGTCATAGGCAGCGCAAATGGGCAGCGCCGAGCACGTCCCGGGCTCAATACGCAACCTTGTCTCTCCCATCTGCCCATCGTTCTCCACGAGGCCTACCTCGAAGGGAATCAGCGCCCGGTTGTCCACTCTGAATGTCGACTGGAACGTGATTTGCTTGACATTGTTCACCAATTTCACTTCACACAGCAGCCGGTGGCTCACCTTGTTGAGCTTCGGACGCAGGGTCATGACATACTCTCCTTCGCGCTCCACGGAAATGTGACGCACGCGGTCCCAAGGCATGTTCTCCAAATGCACCGACAACCGATTGTAGCCCGGCTCTGTCACATTCTCGCGAATCGAGCGCCAATCGCTGAACGACCATGGCATATCGTGGCCATTCTCCAGGGTGTAGGGCGCGTTACGTCCAGCACTCGGTGTCACGGACTCCGACCAGAGGCTGATCGGGTAGCCGGTGCGGTTGCGAATGAGGAAGGGTGCTAAATGCCGGGCATCCTCCCGCAAGTGATTGTCCTCGTCCAGATAAGAAAGCATCGTCGTGGTCGTCTCAAGCATAAGTGCTGCCACATTGACCTCGAGGCAGTGCGGTGACGATACCGTAAAGGTGCTGCTGGGAGGTGTCAAAATACGCTCGTACCGCAAGTTCAGCGTGTACGGCTCAATAAAAGGTTCCCAGTACGAGGTCGAGAGGTTAAAGTTGTTCAGACGAAGCTGCAACTCTGTATGCATACGCATATCCGCCGACCAATCGGTGACTGTCACTTTGAACGGCTCCATGTTGAGATCGAGGAATGGCAGCGTGTGTACCTCGCTGATGAGCATCAGTTGAACACCCTCGCACCGGATCTGCAGCTCTTCACGTGTGAAGAGCACTTGGCCATTGTCTTCGGCAGGTTGTGTGACCTTATTCAGCACTGAAGGGGAAACGAGCGCTTTCTTGTCGGTGGCCTCTTTGGGCGCGGCGGTCTTTTCGCCTGACTCGCTCAGCGCAATCGCGTTCGAAACCACTGTGGTGATCAGCTCAACGTCCGAGCGCATGAGCCGCACAAAGATCCGCTCCACATCCACCTCCATACTGGTGATTTTGCCCGTGGTTGTCATTTTCGAATCCATGGACAAAGACACATCCAGGTTGCTAAGCAAGCGCTGTCGCTCGTTGGGTGCATTCATGCGCCAAACGAAGATACCGAGCTGCGTCATAGTCAGTGCCAGCACAGCCTGCTGCGACAACACCACCTGTCGCATCAGCAGCACAATGGCTTGCGAGTCGGCGCGGTCAGGCGAGGATAAGAGGAGGATTCGTGGCTCGACGATGTTCACGCGGAACGAGAAGCTGGGCTCTGTGGAGATCGAGGTGGTAGGGTCCACGCTGCGCTCCGTGTCGGCTTGCTCTGGCGCAGGTTGGTCGTGAGCCTCGCGGGGCAGACCGGCACCGACAAAGTGAATGAGCGCGAACAATGGGTCCAGCGAAAAGATCAGTTTCGGGCTGTCGACTGTGATCACCATCAAAGCATGACTCTCAGGCTCGGGCGTCCGCGTGTAGTTCAGCATAAACTGACGACCATTGTGCTCGATCTTGGGCACAATATCACGGAAATAGGTCTTGCGAGAGCGGCGTGTATCTGTGACGGAGAACGACTTGATATCCACCTCAACTTCAAGACCAGAGCTCGGGTCCTGGTGGTGTTTTAGCTGGACGTCATCCAACGTGAACTGGAAGAGACTCGCATGTTCCAATGATGCTTTGTTAGAGGCCGAGTCATCATAGAGGTTCAGACTGATTTGCGCCAACACGAACTGTCCTTCCATGTGGTGCGGGGCGGCAGGCAGTGCCTCCTTCTTGGCCAATGCCTCGGGTATTTGCTCAGGCTCCACCTCAGGCGGCGTCGCTTCCGCGGCTGGGAACAAGGAACTAAAGCTGCGAAGGACATGCATCAGCAGAATGTACTGCTGCTGCGTTAATGCCATGTTCACGTTGGACATCGAGGCTGAGAAGCGCGTGTTGCGCCCAGGCGCTTCATCGCCCTTGGCCTCCAGCAGATCGTCCACCATCTGCAACTCAATGTCCACGTTGTCCAGCATGCTCAGCTCATGGAGCTCTCCTTGACTCTCAATGGCCGACTCGAGATGAATCTGACGCAGACCTGCTTGAAGCGTCGATTCGAACTTCTCTGCCTGCTTGGTGAAGTGGTTGTGGGCATACAGTTCACCAAGATGTCCTGTCATACGATCGTGGCTGCCCATATCATGCGGAATAATGACAATGGGACTGCGCACGAGTACATCGTACTTCGTTAGTCCATGAGAAGACTGCAGCTGCGAAGCCTGTGCAGATGCAGCCGTTTTGGCCACGTCGTACACCGCCTTCAGCTTGGCAAGCTTGGCAAAGTATTCGATGATATCCGCGAACGGCTCAGCCGCGTAGATCAACTTGAGTGTGTTGCAACGCAGCCAAATGGATGTGTCGTAGCCGGGGTATTGCTCATCGCGCACATCAAATGTTTCCATGGCAAAGTCGACAAGCTCATCGCCTTCAATCGACAACAGATTCGCCAAGGAGGGATCAGCACGTTGCCGCGGCTTCTCATCTTTCAGCGATAGTGAGCCAATTCGTGCCGCGACACGCATCGAATTCTCACGCAGAAGAAGCGCAACATCCGCCGTCGAAAGCTCTAATGAACTCAGCAGTTCTCCATCATCGTTCAAGCGCAACAAAATGGACGAAAGTTTGAATTTAATGCGCATCTTCGATGCCTTGCTAACAGCATCTTCGTCCACCTTGGTCTTTGTTTTCTCTGGCACTGGCGCAGGCTCTGCACCCGCCGACGTAAACGTCTGCAAGATGTAGTCGTATACAGTCAGTAGGCTCTCCCGCGTAATCATCAGATTGATGGTCGACAGATTGACGAGGATCGAGTCCTGGATACCCTCGTATTTGTCGCGGAGCTCGGGCGAATTGGGCCCCACCATCAGGTACTGCACAAAGACAAGATCCCGAGGCTCATCCTCTTTCTGTTCCTTGGTTTCAAGCGAGCGAGACGTGATCATATGCCGGAACTTGGGGTCTTGCTTGACCATACAATCGACCAGATCCAACGAGCCCAATCGTACATCGACTTGCAGCTTGTGTTTGAATACATAAACGCCGACGCGAAGTTGCTCCCACATACCCTCGGCCAGCAGCTGTTCGCCCTCCGGTTCTGATTTGCTCGCCGTACCTGTGCCTTGCTCCACGAGCAAATCAAACTCAAACACCTTTTGTTGCTCCAACAAGGCGTCTGGCGCTGGGACTTGCGGATCCTCGAACTGCTCTTCTCCATCCTCGCTTTCTGTATCATCCGCCAACAAATCAACCTCCTCATTCTCACTGAGCTCCATGAGACGTGCACGTCGAGCTTGTGCCGATTCCAGCGAAGCTTGAGAATTTTTCGTCGCCGTGTCACCACGGTGGAAGGTGGGAATGGCGTTCAAAATAAGATGCAGAAGCAAGCGATACTTCTTGTCCGAAAAGTGAACATGTAGGCGCGGCAAGGTACCCGTCAGCTTACACTTGGTCAAGTTCGGCGCGCGTGGTAGAATCGACGTGTGAAGCGTGAACGAGAGATTGATCCGTTCTACAAGATGCATGCCCCGTGCCTCAGGCACAGCAATGCTTTCCATACAGGCATCGTATCCATGACCAAGCACCAACTGCACAGCTTCCAACTTGATAAAGTAGCGGTCGTACATCAGCTCCTCCAGCTGATGGTAGTCCTCTTCGGTATACTGACGGAAATGCTTTGCACGGATCACCTCCATGGTCTCTGGCTCTGCTAACAAAGAGCGCACGGCTAAATGACCCGCATCGAGCACCAGCATTGAGCAGTCCCGAGTCTTGAGGTCTTCCGGCAAGATCCAAATGGGCGACTGCACATCGACAGATACGTCAATGGTTTTGTGGTTCTCGAGAGCGTTCTCCAATCCAGCACGAGTTTCGCGCCGAATGCCTTCCAGTGTTGAGCTCGCAACATCCATCAATGCTCCAATCACTTCAAGTTCCGTCTCGGGTGGCTTGAAGAATCGCACGATCGACTCCACGTACGAGGCATGGTACACAATTTCCATGGACCGCATTCGCAGCTGCAGGGCATTGTCTGCACGAGCATCGATCGGGTGATGCTCAAACTGGAAGAAGAAGAGCGGGGCAGGACCCTCCAAGTCATCATGATCCTTTACATGTACAATATCGCGGAACTGTGTTTCGTGAGACAGCTCATCTTCCACATGCATGTCATCCAACGTAACGGACATGTCGAAGTTGTTCGTCCGAGTGTTTAGCTGCCCTTGGAGCCCATCAAAGACAAGAGATACGATGTTCTTACCGGAGTTGTAATCTTGCAGTTGGAAGAACCCTGTCTGGAGTTTTGCTGTGACGTGCATTTTGACAGCATCGGATGGAAGATCGTCCAGGGTCGGCAGGTTCGAGGCACCTGTTTCTTCATCCCACTCGATGGCATCGTACAGCTCTTTCCGCTGCTCTGTATTGAGCGACGTGTCTCCTTTGGAATCATTCGAGTTACCGCTACCCCAGATCCAACCCAGCCATCCGCCACTGGACGAGGCCTGTGTGGCCTGCGGCGCTTGTTCTTGCTCTTCGGCAGCCTTTAGCTTGCTATGACGCAAATCACGTCGCGCCATGGAGCGATAGAATCGAATGTCGCGATATCCCAGCTGACGCTCCAACTCGCGCAGAGCTTCGTCCGTGGACGTGCTACCTGACTCATTGGCAGGCAGCGGTGGCTTCCCGCCATTGGCCTTGAAGAGCTCCATGTACTTGAGCCGCATATCGCGACGTTCCTTCATAAAGTCCCATGTCCATACTCGCTTTCGCTGATGCACCTCATTCAGGATGGCTTGACCGGCAAAGCGCAACAAAGCTCTCGCGCGATTCTCCTCGAGCTGGGCTTCGGTGGGGCGGAAGCGCTGGTATTGAGCCTGACGTCCATAGAAACTGAACAGGTTGGCCATGCTCAGACCATCCCTGTACTGCTGATCATTCAGTGTGAAGCCAATCTGATCGAGCACAAGCTGCGCATCCATTTTTGGCTGCTCCTTGGTGGCGTGATGCCGCATAACGAGCTTGCCTACACCACTCACAGGCTCCATAATGTACTGGTGCGATGGAATCTTGTCTTTCGTAGGAATGAGCTCATTCAGGCGTGATTGGAGCTCTTCCGACGAGGACGACGTTAGGAATTCGCCGTCGGTATTCCAGTAGATCGAGAGAGAGTCCAGGCGTGCAAGTTTGTGAATACCCGACGACGAGTTGTGAACAAAGGTTGGCTCCCAGTCCTCGTTGGTGGACACGGCTGAAAGCTCCGCTAGCGTGATACCCATCGAGAATGGATGCTCGGGGTTGGACAAGCAGTCCTCGTACCGAATATGGATATTGCGCACTGTCACTTGGACGTTGTCCACGATCCGTGTTACCAGTGAGCTGATAAACGATTCTGTCTTCTGAGAGTCTTCTTCCACCCCGGCCATTCCCGCTGTGAGTATCTCTGCTTGCGCAAGCTTTTGCTGCTTGACCGCTTGTGACCGCTCGTCCTCTTCCTCCTCATCGATGGCCACGGAGGCATCTCGTGGCGCCGCGAGAAGGGACACATTTTCTACCAGGACACGCACGGACTTTCCTTTCAGGTTCGACCATGGAATGGACAATGTAAGCTGTCCCAAGTAGCCCTCCTTGACGTCGATGGGTAGACGCAGCTTATCCAGGGCCGAGCGCTTTAGACGCAAGTTTTTGAGTTTCACGTCACCACTCCATATGCCCACATTAAGTTGATTGGTATTGAGACCGTCCACGTACGCCGCTAAAAAGCGGTTGAGTACCGTGGCCAGCACACCCTCCAACATGGTGGGATCAGCCTGGGGATGCGCTAAGTGGCAACAAAGCTTGGCCCCCCCACCCAAGCGCTGACCAACGAGGAGAATTCAGATTTGTGACATAAGCAACACCCTCGATCCGACCACGCTATCGGTGCGGCCCTATAGAGTCTATGACGACGCGGGCGTTTGCTCAAACAAATCACCCTCATCCTCTTCCGTAGGAATACCTACTTCTTCGCGTACGCGATTTTGAGCCTCCATCAGGGCCAGGCGGCGCTCATTCAGCACAAACTTGATACGAGCCATCGACTTGCGGACGCGGTGGTGGCGGTACCGTAGGCTGGAGCCGAGCATTTGCGCCGAACCTTCAGCATTGTGACGCTTAATCTCTTCCCAGCTCGTGGCAAGTCGGTTTCGTTCCATTAACAAGACATACCAAAGAGTGTGAAGATCTGCGCTACTTTTGCGGCGCAGCTCGGGCGCCAGCCACGCACGCGAGGAGTAGTCATGAGAAAGGTCCGCCTCGGACACAGCCTGGGGAACGGGGATAGACTCACGTTCATCAGCGTGGCGACCAGAGGTACCTTCTTTGGCCACTTCGACCGGGACTTGCTGGAAAAATTGCATCAGCGGGTGGTCAGGATACGCCTTCGCAACGTCAAGCGGTGTTTTCGGGGCAAGCGTGCCAGCCAGGACGTGCGCCTTGGGTATCATCCTAAGTGGGCGCGGAGCCTGTGCACATAACGCACTGGTGCTTATGGTGCGCACGCCTGCGCGCCAACTTTTATCGAGTACCGGCCGCAACAGCGTCATAACCAGGAAGACTGTCGATGGGTGTCCCCCGCTGGAAGACAAATCCTGTGCTGACAAATTGTACCCTCTCTCCACAGGCTTGCGGGGCCAGCCGGAATCAAATCTCCCTGTGCCTAACTGATCAAAACCCAACCCTTGATAAAAATTGTGTATGCTAGGTCGAGGAGATTCTTCGTCCAGACATACACAAGGGGAGTCTGAAGTTGTGTCCGAAGTGATGCCACTGCTGGGGGAGAGACCGAAGCCAACCTTTTTCCAAACTATCAATGATACCCTTCTGAGGCACATCCTGTTTCTGGGGCCAGGGCTTATTGCGGCCGTGGCTTACTGTGACCCAGGAAACTGGGCCACAGATATGGAAGCTGGATCACGCTTTGGGTATAAACTTTTGTTCACAGTGCTCCTTTCCGGACTGTTCGCCGTTCTTTTGCAGATCTTGTGTTGCCGCCTGGGCGCCGTGACCCGGCAAGACTTGTCGGTGGCTACGCGCCGACTTGTGCTAGGATTTCGGCATGGGTCCTCTGTGCCAGACTGGAGCTCTAGACGGCTAAGACTCAAGTATTGGTGCCTTCTTATGCCCTTGTATGTGGTCAATGAGATTGCTATTTTGGCCACCGAACTCGCAGAGCTCATCGGTAGCGCCATTGCGCTGAACCTACTCTTCCCCCGTTTACCTTTATGGGGAGGTGTACTTGTAACTACAGCCGATGTATTTTTGGTTCTGTTTATGTACAGGCCCTCCTCGGGTGTACGCCTGTTCGAGATACTGATTGCCGTTCTGGTGATCATTGTCTTGATTTGCTTTTGTGTTTTACTCGAGCGCGTGAATCCCAACTGGGGCCAGGTATTTTATGGATATGTACCTTCGCCTACTGTGGTAAGCTCCGAAGGTCTGTACGTCTCTATCTCCATTCTTGGTGCAACGATCATGCCCCACTCGCTCATTCTCGGGTCTCATTTTGCGACCATTGAACGCCTTGATCAGGATGACACCGATATGAATGACCCTGGAGATACAGAGCCCATATCCACATCCAAACAAAACCTATGGAAACGCCTCATTTTGCCCCACGTCCGTGTGCCAGAAATTGTTCAAACGGACGAGTTGCCCAAACCTGAGCCTATATCATACCGCCACTTGAATCTAGTGCTTCAACATGCATCTTGGGATATTGCTATTTGCTTGGTATTGTTTGCTATCACCATCAACAGTGCTATCCTTGTTGTCGCTTCCGCCGCGTTTTACTATGGCCACAATAGTTCGGGCGACAAGGAAGTGGTGGCAGATCTTTTTGAGGCCTTCCAATTACTCAAGTCAACAACGGGTAAGGCGCCTGCCATTCTTTTCGCTATTGCCCTCTTGGCGGCGGGCCAATCATCCAGTATCACGGTGACGTTGGCTGGCCAAATCATCTCGGAAGGTTTCATTCATTGGCGCCTCACGCCGTTTATGCGTCGTTTGTTAACACGTGCTATGGCTGTCATTCCTGCCATGATTGTGGCCTGTGTGGCGGGACGCACTGGCCTGGATCAGATGCTGGTAGCCTCTCAGGTGGCTCTGTCCATGGCACTGCCGTTTGTCAGTTTCCCGCTCCTGGTCATTACATGCTCTCCAAAATTCATGACACGCGAGCTCACGGATCAGGTTGACGCTGACGCGTGTAGGGCCGACACGGAGCTTGATACCTCCAAGCCTGTCGTGCCGCCCACCCGTTGGACGCGGATCTCAAATCAGATGTCATCTATGGCACGAACGACTCTCTGGCCTAAACGTGATCGCTACGATCCAGACACGGGCAAATATTGCTATACCTTCCACAATGCGGCCCCTGTGGCCCTTCTCTCCTGGGCTGTCTTCCTCATCATTTGTATTGCTGATATCTTTGTGCTTGTGCAGACGCTCAAGGACCCCTCGAATGCATAGTCCACCATGCCATACACGACATTTTTTTTAGTCATGTAATATCTCACGTGCCAGATCTGCCTATTCTGGTACGTAGGCCACATAAGCCGGCAGCATCGTGCATACTGGTACGGCCGTGGGAGCGCGTCAAACCGCTCGCGTCTTGCCATCCACGGTGCTTCGCGATCGTGACTCCGCCAAAGTGTCGATCCCACCAACCGTTCTCGCTTCTTTATCGGACCAGAGTCCTTATGCGGCGGCGAAAAGACACCCGGGAGGGTTCGTCATGTCTGACTATGACGTGTCGGTCCTTCCACTGATTCCGTCGGCGGGAGACATTGGAAATCTTCACGCTTACTTGAACGGACCTTCTGCGTCGCCCACCGCTAGTAAATCCCCTCAGGATGACTCACTTGCTGGTTTGGATAGTAGAATCAGTGGATGTCGCAGTCGAGAGGCATTGTATGCGCTGAGAAACCCGAAGAAGTCGAGAAGCAGGGTCCTGGTCAGCCCATCGATCCAGTCTGCTCCATCAAGCCTGTACCACTTCGGCATGCCGCGAAATTACAGTACGCCGTCTCTTCGTGGTGTAAAGTCGGTGAGCCCTGTTCCTATGAGTGATTCTCGGCCTCGTACAGTCACGCCGAGCCGCATGATGTCGTCTCCCACCCCGGCTCATGACGACTCTCAATCCACACCTACTTTGCTGCCAAGACGGATACAAAAGTCTCGCAGTGCATCACTTTTATCTTTTCGCAAGTCTGGGAGCAGAAAAAATGTCCCTCCTGCTGGGTCTCCTCCCATGCCCGAGGCGGCTCGAATGTCTCCGACGTCCATGCCCGTATCGGCTCTGGGACTGTACCACCGCGGTTCATCGCGGGCAGACAACTCCACAGCGTCGATGGACCTCCAAGATGATGCCGGCAACGATAGCAGCACCATGCTGCCTCTCCAAGAGGAACTTCACAGAGAGGTACCGGACACGCCCAAGTCTATGACTTCGTCACTTCACCCTCCTCTATCCACGACATCTGGTTCATCCAATGAAGTATTTTCCAAGTCGCCCGCCTCTGCGCAGGAGGAGCAGGAATCGCTCAAGATTCTGTCGGATATTGGCCGACCATGGTTCCAGCCACCAGCCCCTCCTTCCCTGCCTACCACTTTGGCGTCTCGCGCAACACCTACGTCAGACTATCCCTCTCAATCGGAGCCGAGCAGTGCGATAGAGGCTCCAGCACTGGAGACTAACCCGTCGAACGAAACAAATGAGTCTCTGTGGCACAGCACATGGGCGACGCCCAGTCGTCCGACCGCGCCTGCAAGTCTTCGTCCGCCGTCCGACATGGCAGAAGATGCGTCAGAACGTTTGCCTGATGCAGATTCTTCTGTTTTGTTACGGCCAGGCATGACATCTATCGAATACAGCCCTGTATCTAGGTACAGCGGCCTCTCACAAATGTCTCCCCAGCATGATGATGTCCCCTCGTTTTCCCCTGCTGCTTCGTTCACGAAATCGCCTTTGCTACCCAGTCACACTTTGTCCAATGAATCGCCTGTGGTATTGCCCCGCAAAGGTTCTCTCAGGGCCGCTGACCTCTCTCTATCGAATGGGTTATCGGACAACAGGTCCTCATCGTCATTGTCTGTATCTCCCCACCCACATGGGTTAGGATTCCAACCGCAGCCGGCTACCCACAGTCACACTCCTTTTTCCACGTCGTCGGGACCCAAATTCACTTACAGCATTGTTAATGGAATCCAACCCAAGTCACAGCAGCGACACACATCGAACAGCTCTTTGCACATACCTGCACACCCCAGCGAGCCATCGCAAAGCTTTGTGAACATACATGAGGGGGGACTGAGATCTACAGAGCCAAGCATTGTATCTACAAATTCGCCTTCTTCGCTCCCTCCTCCTATTTTGCCCGACATACTCTTACCCAAAGTGTTACCGCCGCTGCCACAGCCGGAGACCGAGGAAACGACTTTGGATTCTCGTGAACCACAAACCCTGATGGCCACTAGCTCCTCTCGGGCAGACAATTCTTGGGCCACTTTGGCGCATGACAGGATGGCAGAGCCGCCGACTCTCGCAGACAAATTCGAGAACTGGTCTGGCATGGTGGATTCGTCTGACCGCATGGACAGTGAATGCAATGCATCAATGAGCCCCTTCGTGTCTACCTCTACCGAAGCACACGCACGGGCGAGGATGACTCAGCCTATGAAGAGTAGCGTGGACGAGTCCATTTCTCTCAGGCTCAAAGAATTTCAGTCTCAGCAAGAGACCCTGCGTGGCACCATTGAAACGTCCCGCGCCGAGATTTTGCAGCTTCGTGAGAAGATACGGGCTTTCCGCGCCGAGGTCGACGAAGGTGCAATAACGTATGCTGAACCCGCCCACTCGAACGCGTCCATCTACCCAACTGTCAACCAATCGCCTACACGGAATGACCGCCTAAGGGACAGTCTGGTCTCTATGGATGATCTAGATCGTCGGTTGACTCAAATGCTGGACAGTCACAACGTCGGAAACCCGTAGCTCTCTATGCACAGTCGGCTATAAACCCGACGTTCTCGCGGGCACATTCCTGTGGAGGACCCTAAAGTTGGGCCCCCAACGCACGCCTATGCAGCTTTTAAGTCTTCTCTTTTGTAAGCCGCAAGGAGCACCTAAATTCCAACCAGTGGCCGAACGCGTATTCTTGGCAGAAAGCGAGTATTCCAAATAACACACGCGGGACTAGGACACGGCCCTGTGACATAGCGCCACTGTCACACGCTGGCAGTGCCTGCATTGGATAAACTCGCAGGCCTTGCTGCCAAGAATACGCGTTCGGCCACTGGTTGGAATTTAGGTGCTCCTTGCGGCTTACGAAAGAGAAGACCTAAATGGTCCACACAGCGCATATGTTGCGCAGATAGCTGCGCCCTCGATCAGGCTCCATTCACGCATGTGCCTGCTTACGCGTCTCGTTCCAACACCCAGTGCCTGAGCGCGCTTCCACTCAGGACTACCATCACTGATTGGAATCGGTCTCAGAGCGCCAACTGATTGACCCTGTTCTCTCAACCCTCTAACCCGCTGGTTCGGCTTTATTGCTGGTTCTGATAGCATCTCAAGTGAGCGCCAACATCTTGTGATCTAGCAGCCCTAGCTTTCCTCTATCTTGCAACCCTTGAAACTTTATTTTGACATGTCTAGTGAAACCCCTATTCGTGAAGAAAACGCCCAGAGTCTCTCGGTCGTTGGTATCGGTCTTCGCCTGCCTGGTGCCCGTGACAAGAAGGAATACTTTGAACTCCTGAAAGAAGGTCGATGTGCCATCGGCCGCGTGCCTAGCAACCGCTGGAATGCGGATGCCATGACGCAGCTGGGCGGTGTCCCTGGAAAAATTGTGACTGACCAGGGCGGCTTTGTGGAACCTCACTCGGAGATCGACTCGCTCGAGTTTGGTATCTCGCCCGCGGAGGCCAAGAGCCTGGACCCCCATCAGCTGATGCTGGTGGAGTGTGTGTTCCAGGCGCTGGAAGACTCGGGTGTGCACTATCGTGGCACGAACACTGGTGTCTATGTGACTGGTTCCCCTGATGTGCACAACCTGGGCAACGACATGTGGAACATGGGTCCCTACAGTGCCACGGGTGCCGCGTTCTCGATGCAAGCGAACCGTCTTTCGTACTTGTTCGACTTGCGCGGTCCCTCCGTGTACCTCGACACCGCTTGCTCTTCCAGTATCACTTGTTTGCACCTTGCACGCACGGCCATTTTGCGCGGCGACTGTGATATGGCTGTGGTGGCAGCTGTGAACTTGATCCTTGCGCCGCACGCCTCCCTCTCCTTCTCCACTCTTGGAACACTGTCTCCCTCGGGTCTCTGCCACACGTTCGATGCTTCGGCAGACGGTTACTCGCGTGGTGAAGGTTGCACAGTCATTATTTTGCAACGTACCAAGGATGCCATCCGTGTCGGCAGTCACATCTACTCGGAAATTACTGGCACTGCCATCAACGCCAATGGTAAGGGCAAGTCTATCACGCTGCCCGATGGCCCGCAGCAGAAGGCCGCGACCTACGCTGCGTACAAGGAGGCCAAGCGTGACCCCACCGAGACTGCCTACGTGGAGTGCCACGGTACGGGTACGCCTGTGGGTGACCCTATAGAGGCCAATGCGGTCGGTGAGGTGTTCACGCCCGGTCGTGACAAGAACGACTACCTGCGCATTGGTTCGGCCAAGACCAATGTGGGCCACTTGGAGCCTGCCGCTGGTCTCGTGGGTCTGATCAAGAACTGTTACACGCTCGATATGGGATTGCTGCTGCCTCATCTGCACTTTAACACGCCCAGCCCCAAGATCCGCTGGGATGACTTTTTGATCCAGGTGCAGGCCAAGACCGAGCCGCTGCCACCCCACAAGCTTTCGAAGGACGGCAAGTTTATTGTGTCGCTCTCGTCCTTCGGTTTCGGTGGTGCCAACAGTCACACGGTCATGGAACGTGTGCCGAACAAGAAGGAGGAAGAGGTCACCACTCTTACCGCCAACGACCCTATGCTTGTCGCTGTGGGTGCCTTGTCGAACCGTGCTGTGACCGCTCTCACCACGGCTGTGTCCGAGATGTGGACGCAGACCAGCGACCCGCTTACTGCCTCGCTGCTGGCTCGTACGATGACTGAGCGCGCCCGTGGTCACCCCAATGTGGCCTTTGCTGTTGGCGCCATGAGCGACTCTCTGTCTTTCACGGACACAGTGGTGGCTTCGACGCCGGACCTGAACCCGATCAAGGCCTTTGTCTTCTGTGGCCAGGGTCCCCAGCACGAGGACATGGGTCGCCACCTTTATGTGCGCTTCGGTGCTTTCCGTGATTCGGTGAACAAGAGTTTCGAGATGGTGGCTCGCTTCCACAAGAAGAACTTCCAGGAAGAGTATGGTCTGTTCAACCCCGAGGCGGAGGGTTCGGTGGCCAAGACCGAGTCGGGTAGCTGGACCGTGGAGTGCATTGTGATTGCCATCACCATTTTCCAGATTGCCCTGTTTGACCTGTGGGTGGACCTGGGTGTGAAGCCGGATGTGGTCATGGGTCACTCGGTCGGTGAGATTGCTGCGATGTACGCTTCAGGTGCTCTCTCGCACGAGAAGGCCATCCGCACGGCTATTGCGCGCTCCAACGCACTCACCCTACTTGACACCGTTGACGGTCAGATGGCTGCGCTGGGTATGGGTCGTGAGGAGGCCCAGGAGCTCATCCAGCGCATCATGAAGGAGAACAACACGGACACGGGTCTGTGGGTGTCGGCGTCGAACTCGACGAACGCTGTTTCTGTGTCGGGTAAGACGAGCCTTCTCCAGGAGGTCGTTAAGGACTGTGACGCTCGTGGCATCTTTGCGCGCCATCTCCGTGTGGGTGGTCCCTACCACTCGCCGATGGTGTCGCCTTGTGGTGAGCCCTTCCTTAAGGAGGTGTACCCCATTGTCGATGCCAGTGCCAATGTGCCCACAACGCGCTTCATCTCGACCGTGGATGGTCGCATGCACGATGTGGGTCAGCGCCTGGATGCTGAATACTGCTGGAAGAATGTCTGCCAGCCTGTCCTGTTCCGTGAGTCGATTGAGGCTTTGCACCAGTACCGCAAGGAGCAGGACCGCAGTCTGCTGATCATTGAAATCGCGCCCCACTCGGTGCTGGGCTCGTACATGGAGGAGATTACGCAGAGTGTGGCGGCCGAGCGCACCACGATTGTCTCTTCCGCTCGTCGCCCCAATTTCAAAAAGGGCGAGACGAAGGACACGCCTGGTGAGATTACTCAGTTCCTCACTGCCGTCGGTGGTGCGATTCAGTCGGGTGTGCGTGACCTGGTGCTGTACAAGTTGTACGGCGACAAGTTTGTGGACCGCCCTATGGGTGTCAATGCCACGATCGATGTGCCTGCATATCCGTTCTTGCCGCTGAAGAAGACCTCACACGAGGTTTCCTTCCCTGAACACCTGCGTTGCCGCCCGATCCAGCCCCCCCTGTCGAGCCCTGCGTTCCGTATTAACGCTCAGACCCACTCGTGGACCAAGGGCCACAAGATTCGTGGTACGATTGTGTTCCCCGGTGCTGGTTACGCGGAGGCCGCGCTCGAGGCTGGTGGTCGCACCATTCTGAACATGCAGATCCACCGTGCGTTTGTGCTGGAGGATGAGGGGGCGCCGAAGTACGCCTCGTTCAAGATGACGGGTGTCAACGGTGGCTGGGAGTTCCGCTCGTCGGGTAAGAACTCGGTCAACGACGCTGGTCTAATCTTTGACCAACTGCATGCTAGTGGTCAGATGATGCCAGAGAGCACTCCCATGGGGCCTTCGCACATTGAGGAAGTGTTTGGTCAGAACTGGCTGGAGCACTTTGACATTGTCATGGATGGCGAGACATTCTACCATCGTTTGCGCCCCAACGGTTCGATGCACACGGGCACCTTTGGTATGATCAACGAAGTGCGTGCCTCGACCACGCGCGAGGATGACTACATTGCGCTTGTCAATGTGCTGCCGGACCTGTGGACGCACCGCGAGAGTGAGATGATGATTTTCCACCCCGGTATGCTTGACTCGGCGTTCTTGTGCACTTGGATTCCTGCTCTGCCGTTCGACGGCTCGAAGCTGGGTGTCGATGCGTTCTTGCCCAACCATCTGGAGATGCTCACGGTGCGTGGCACGCCCGAGGAAATCCGTGCTGCCAAGAGGCTCGTTCTGTATGTGCAAACGATCATCAGCAATGATGTGAACATCAAGCACAACATTCTCATGTTCGACCGTGACACGGGTAAGACGCTGGCCTTCCTCAAGGGTCTGGAGTGCACGCGTATCAAGGACACGGCCAAGGAGCGTGAGGGCTTCACCGAAAGCTGGGAGCCGCGTGCGTTTGATGCTCAGGAGACGCCTGCCGACACATTGTCGCTGCAGCCTGAGCTTACCACGAAGTTCTTGGCTGACATGCGCGGCCAGGATGAGACGGGTGTGGCCGAGGCGGCCTTGTCGAAGGGCTTGATCGCTGGTACGCCCTTGCAAGACCAGGTGCTGGATCTGCCCGGTGTAAGCCTGGAGACGTACGAGAGTCTGGCTACCTCTCTGCAGCGCCTGATTGACTCGTCGCGTGCCAAGGTGCCGCGTATTGTGTTCCGTGTGCTTGAGCTGTATCCCCGTCACCGCAAGGCGAACCTGCAGTCGCTCCTTGCTTGGGGTGAGAAGCGGGGTGTGTCGCTGGACCTCGTGCGTCTGAACATTGCCGGCTCGCTGCGTGGCTCGGATGCGTTCGAGACAGGCCCGTACGATGTGGTGCAGGCTATCAAGGACTTTGACCGCACCATCCCTGCCTCGTTCGATCTGATTGTTGCTTGTGATGTGCTCCGTAACGCCGTGGATGCCCAAGCGACTGTCGCGGCGGTGGATGACCTGCTTGTGCCGGGTGGTTACTCGGTGTTTGCGGAAGTGAACGCCTCCTCGCCGCTCCGTTCGATGTTCTACGCCCAGGATGCGCCGTCCATGGAACAGCTGGGTCTGCGTCCGTTTGGCCAAAGCCCCACCTTCTCGCTGGCCTTCCGTCAGCGTGACACGACTGCATGGCCCTGCATCCCCCAGGTGCCTAGCGCCAATGTGGCTTCCACCGGACCTTTCCGTGCTCTGGCGGACGATGAGCTGCTGTACTACCACGAGCTGGGCACGGAGCACCTGCTGCCCAACGCGATGAAGGAGCACTGGAAGTCGACCACGCCTATCGGTAAGATGTGGATCATTACCGACGACACCGTTGATGGTGCCGCTGCTATGGGTCTGGCCGGTACCTTGACCAACGAGTTTATGACGGTCAAGGGTATTTACGTGGCTGTGGACCCGTCCTTGACGCGTGCGCAGCGTGACGGTTTGATCGACATGTTGCGTGAGCGTGAAGAGGAGGGCTCGCTGGAGATGTTTAACGTGATCCGCCACGGTCGTCTCCACGGCCGCCGTCTCGTGAAGCTGCCTTCGCTGCACCCCACCGAGTGTGTGGACCAGGACTGGGTGCTCGAGCTCGTGGAGGGTATGC
Organism: Malassezia equina; assembly: GCA_029542865.1. Taxonomy (NCBI): domain Eukaryota; kingdom Fungi; phylum Basidiomycota; class Malasseziomycetes; order Malasseziales; family Malasseziaceae; genus Malassezia; species Malassezia equina. The sequence goes on from CP119900.1 coordinate 547,365, forward strand.
CTGCCAGTGTGCAGGCTGTGGCGCCTCACACGCACTACACGCCGTACATGGACGAGCACGACGTCAAGGTGCAGACCGACGCAGTGGCGCTCAACTTTAAGAACATTCTCTCGGCCACCGGTCTGCTGCCCGCGACCGACCGTTTGTCGGAGTTTAGCGGCGTGGTCACCGAAGTGGGCCGCGGTGTGACGCGTGTCCGTGTCGGAGACCGCGTGATGGGCACGGCGGGTGACACGCGTGAGGGTAACACGGCGTTTGCGTCGGAGTTTGCGCTGACCAAGGTGCCGGCGAACATGTCGCCCCTGGAGGCGGCTGCCTACCCGATTGCCTACGGAACTGTGTGGCACGGTCTGGTGCAGCTCGCGCAGATCCGCGAGGGTGAGACCATTTTGATCCATGCTGCTGCCGGTGGTGTGGGTCTGTGTGCGATCCAGATTGCCCAGCGCAAGGGTCTCGAGGTGTTCTGTACCGTGTCGTCGCAGGAGAAGCGTGACTATCTGCACAACAACCTCGGTGTTCCGTACGAGAACATGGCCAACTCGCGTTCGATTACCGCCTGGCAGCAGGGTGGTCGTGAATGGCTGGCGAAGCGCGGCAAGACCGGTTTCGACGTGGTGCTAAACTCGCTCCAGGGTGCTGCGCTGCAGGGCAGCTTTGAGGTGCTCGACTACCTCGGCCGCTTTGTGGACATTTCCAAGCGTGACCACCTGGCGGGCAACCCCATGTCGATGGGTGTGTTCTCCAAGGCCATCAACTACATTGCCGTGGAGCTTGGTCTCTTGGGTGTGCATGCGCCCCATCGTATGGCTGCTCTGCTCGACGAGATTGCCGCGGAGCACGCGCGTATGCCGTTCAAGTGCCTGTATGGCCACAGGTTTGAGGGACCCGAGGGCCTGGTGCAGTCGTACCAGCTGATGGAGTCCGGCAAGCACATTGGTAAGATTGTGACGGACTTGAGTGTCTCTTGCCGCCCTGGCCACAAGGAGAAGCTGTGGTGTGGTTACAAGCTGTACGACCCCCGCAAGACGTATGTGCTGGTCGGTGGTTGTGGTGGTCTGGGCCCTCGTCTGGCGCAGTTCCTTATCAACCTGGGTGCGCGCAACATTGTGCTCACCGGTCGACGTGGTCACATCAGCCGCTCGGACCGCCTGGCGCTCGAGCGTTTGGTGCGTGACCCTGCGTTCCCCAACGTCACGATCAAGATTATGGCCGCGGATGCGCTCAAGCCCGAGGCTATGAAGGACGTCTTTGAGACGGCCAAGTCTCTAGGCCCCATTGCTGGTATCTTCCTCATGTCGGTGGTCCTCCGCGACGACCAGTTCATGATGATGGACCAGGAGAAGTTTGACACGGTGATGAACTCGAAGATTGGTGCGCTCAATGTGATTCGTCAAACGCTGAACATTGACGAGATTGACTTTTTGTTCCTGTTCTCGTCCACCGCCGCGCTGTTCTTCAACCCCGGTCAGGCTAACTACAACGCTGCGCAGGCGTACTTCAACCGCTTTGCGCTGGAGCACCGCAATGTCATCTCGTACGCCGTGCCTGCCATTTCGGACATTGGTGTGTACGCACAAATGCGTGCCAAGTACAACAATGCCGCTCTGAAGGTCATGGATGCCCTTGCGTGCACGTCGCGTGAGCTGTGTACAATGATTGCGCAGGCCATCAGTCGTCTCGTGATAGGTGGTACGAACCACAACGGCTACTTTATCCAGCCGATGGACTGGGAGATGATGCACGAGATTTCGCCGGCGAACGCGTGGAGTATCTCGCACTTGGTGGAGCACCACGATGACGCTGAGGACGAGAACGACGGCGACGATGAAAATGCTGACCCTGTGGGTATTCTGCTGGGCAAGCTCCTCAACGTGGACATTACCACGGTGGACGACACCATGTTCCTTTCGACGCTGGGTCTTGACTCGCTGTCGGCCTCGAAGCTTAGTGCCATTCTGTTGGCCGAGTTTGGTTGCACGGTGACGCAGTTGCAGCTGCTCGGCCCTGTCTCTGTGACGGCGCTGCGTGACATTGTGGCTGAGTCGCAGACCAAGGGTGAGAGTGCCGCGGGCAGTGCTGGCTCCAAGAAGGCAGTGGCGCCCAAGACGGAGCAGCCCAAGACGGCGCAGTCGGACGTTGCGCCGACCAAGGTCGACACCAGTGCCCTTAGCACGTTTGACTACGCAGCCGAGCCGGAGAAGCTGGATGACTTGCCCCCGTCGCTGGCAGGTTTGGTGCCCTTCGATGCCACGATCTTGTCCCCTGAGCGTGAGCAGCACATTCTGGTGACGGGTGCGACTGGCTACATGGGTGCCACGGTGCTATCGGCGTTGCTAGAATCGTTCCCCAAGGCGCAGATCACCGCTTTGGTGCGTGGCACCGAGGAGGGCGGTCTCGACCGCATTCGCGAGGTGGCTACTCGGCGCGGCCTGTCGACGGTGCAGCACATGGACCGTGTCAAGGCGGTGGTGGGTGACATGACCCAGCCCAAGCTGGGTCTGAGCATGTCGCAGTGGGCCATGCTGGCTACGGACATGGACCTGCTGGTGCACGCCGGTGGTAAGGCGGACCACCTGATTGGCTACCAGGGCATCTACCAGGACAACACGCTGTCCACCCGTGAGATGCTGCGCCTGGCGTCGGAGCAAAAGGTCAAAGCGGTGCTGAACATTGGCTCCACCAACATGTGGCTGAGCTTTACCGACAAGGACCGCAGTGAAGAGACTGTGCGTGAGGATGTGGACCTGGACCTGTTCCAAACGGGCCTGTTCAACGGCTACTCGCAGTCCAAGTGGGTGGCTGAGAAGCTGTGTCAGCGCGCGCGCGCGCGTGGCCTGCCGGTGATTACGGTGCGCCCTGGTGTACTGGGTGGCAATGCTCGTTCGAAGTATGTGCCCAACGAGGACAGCTTCCTGTGGCGTATGATCAACTCGTGCCAGCAGCTGGGCTATGCGCCCGAGTCGAAATCGTCCGCGTTTACGGAAACGCCTGCGGACTGGTTCGCGGAGATCTTTGGTAAGCTGGTGGCCTCGCCCAAGACGTGGACGTCGGACTATGCCGCCTTCCACATCCGCAACGAGACGCCGCTGCAGGTGGACAGCTTCCCCACGCGGGACGGTGTGGCGCGCCCCAAAACGGTGCCGCACGACGAGTGGGTGGAGATCTTCCAGAAGGAAGCTAGCAAGCCTGACACGACCAACCCGCTGGCGCCCCTTCGTCTGTTTGTGGCCAAGGGTGAGCTGGCGCACCTGCCGCACTTTGATCAGTCGCGCACGCGCGAGATGTTGGGTGCCCGCTGGATCGAGTGCCCCGCCTACCACATCGATCTTTAAAGGACTGGGTTAAAACTCGCCTCCAAGGCAGGTTCGAGCAGGCGAAGTGGCTTGCCAGCATCCCTAGTTGGCGCTATGGGTTTGCTATGCAAGCAAGTTGCATGCCGTGACTCGACCTGCTAACAGGCTAGTAGGGATTTTCTTACATAGTTGGCGCAATCAGAATGTGAACCAAGCGTGCTGCGTGGAGCGTGGCTGGGCGCGCGGGTCACGTGAAGATGTCTTCCCACGGGCCGTCGTCGCGTCAGGGCGCAGCAGGAGCGCTCCTTGACAGCGAGTGGCGAGCGCGAGCGAACGAGCGAGACAGCATGTTCGGTAGTTCGTCGTTCGGCGGCTTTGGCCAGCAAAATCAGCAGGGCGTGAACAATGCGTCCCAGCCGTCAGGCACTGGCATGTTTGGTCAGCCAGCGCCTGGGGCCGCGGGTGCAGGCACCGGTAGCGTGTTTGGTCAGCCAGCCACGACCAACGCCTTTGGTACGCCGGCGTTTGGCCAGCCAGCCACGGGCACAGCTTTTGGTGCATCTCAGACACCAGGATTTGGCGCCAATAACAACATGCAGTCGGCTCCTATGAGCACTCCCTTCTCGTTCAACCAATCGTCCACCAGCTCGTTCGGCGCGCCGAAACCAGCGACAACAGGCTTTGGCGGCTTTGGTTCGTCGACCCCTAGCGTGCCGGCGCAAACTGGCACGTCGTTCGGCTTTGGAGGCACCTCGACGCCCGTGCAGTCGCAACCGGCGGCCGGTACGTTTGGCGCGTCCACAGGCTTTGGGCAGGGCAATTCGTCTTTCTTTGGGCAGCCATCGTCCACGCCAAATACTGCCTTTGGTGGCTTTGGCGGTGGCATGAGCGGTGTGCAGTCAGTCACGCAGGGCTCCGCCACCGTGCCGTATGCGCCGTTCCGTGAGGACATGACGCCGAACGAACCCAAGGCGCATGCCAAGACGTTTGAAGTGCACCAGTCACTCACCTCTATGCCTGCGTACCAGAGCATGAGCTCCGAGGAGCTGCGTCTCATGGACTACCAGCAGGGACGCGGTAAGGGCACGGCCGGCCCCAGCACCTTGGCCCCCGCTGCCGGTAGTGCGCCCAATGCCACGTCCACGTCGTCGTTTGGCTTTGGTGCGCAGCCAAATGCGTTTGGTGCCAATACAAACACGACATCAGGCTTTGGTCAGACTTCGACCAATGCGTTTGGTCAGCCTGCCACGGGCGGCAGCACCGGTCTGTTCGGCCAGTCTGCCACGTCGCAAATGAACACAGGCTCCTCGCTCTTTGGTGCGCAGAACAACACGGCCAATGCAGGCACAGGGGGCCTATTTGGACAGAACAAGCCCAATACGTTTGGTGCGTCGACGACGACGCCCATGTTTGGCACGCAAAACAATGCCGGATCCACGGGCACAGGATCGCTCTTTGGCAGTGGTGCTACGGGAACGCAAGCAACCCCATCGAGTGGCTTTAGTTTTGGTGCAAACAACAATGCCAGCGCGCCGTCGACCGGCTTCAACTTTGGCGCCACGAACAACAATGCGGCGCAGGGCAGCCAAGCCAAGCCGCTCTTTGGCGGTTTTGGCGCATCCACGACGCAGCCTGCGCAGCAGCCTTCGACTGGCTTTAGCTTTGGTGCTTCCACGACGCAGCCGCCTGCCTCGACAGGCTCTACGTTTGGCAGTGGTGGCTCTACCTTCTCGTTTGGCGCGAACAACAACAACAATGCAAGTGCCAAGCCCGGTGGTCTCTTTGGCAACAACAACGCGCAGCCGTCGACGACGCCCTCGTTTGGTGGTTTTGGTGCCACGAGCAACAACAACAACAATGCGGGCGCCAAGCCAGGCTTTTCTTTCGGTGCTAGCAACAGCACAGGCACAGGTACGGGCACGGGCTTTGGCGCGCCTGCCGCTGGTACGACGGGCGGCTTTGGAGCCTCGAACACGGCCAACCAAGCAAGTGGGGGTCTGTTTGGTGCCAAGCCGGCCGGCACCTCTCTCTTTGGGGCCAATACGGGCAACACTGCCACCACAGGTACCAACACCAGTGGCTTTAATGCGTCCAGCACCACCAACCAAGCCAGCGGCGGTCTGTTCGGTGCCAAGCCAGCAGGCACATCGCTGTTTGGCAACAACAATGCGTCGCAGCCGGCCACGGGTGGCTCGTCGCTCTTTGGCAATGCAGGCGCAGCCGGTGGCGCTACCAATGCGCCCGGCACCGGTGGTGGCCTCTTTGGCAGTAGCACCGCGAACAATGCTGCCAAGCCTGCCTTTTCGTTTGGTGCGTCGACGACCGGTGGCACAGGCGCTACGACAGGAGGCCTCTTTGGCCAGAGTCAGCCTGCCGCAGGCACCGGCCCCTCGCTCTTTGGCCAGAGTCAGCCGGCCGGTGGCGCAGGGGCCAGTGGTGGCTTGTTTGGTGCCAAGCCTCTGGGTGCCTCGGCGCCGGCGCCTGGTGCGTCGGTGGCCCCGCCCACGTTGACATCGAACCCCTACGGGACGGACAATCTACTGGGCCAGGTACCTACGACGACGGCGGCCAACCAGTCGCCTTTGCCCTTCAATGTGGCGCCGAAGAACAAGCCACCGCTGGTGCCGCCGTTCCGCGCCAGTCCGCGCAACGCAGTGCGTGTCACGCGTTTGCGTGGCTCGACGCCTGGTCTGGACATGTCGCGCAGTGTCCGAGAAGGCACGCCGGTGGACCGCACGACGCCTGTGCGCGCTGGCAGTGTGGGCCTCTTCCGCAACCCGAGCGATGCGGCGGTGCTGCCCTCGCAAGCCTTTCTTCCACGGTCCACCTCGAAGCGTCTCGTGCTGGATGCGGATACGAGCTTGACCCACTCACCGAGCTTCCGCGCATCGGTCCCGCGTGCCGTGACCCCCCGTGCTCGCTTCTCGCCAGCGGTGGAAAAGGTGGTGGCCAGTGGTCTTGATGGTGACACCTCGTTGGTGGCGCCTGCTCGTGATGCCAGTGTGTTGGCTTCGACGCCTGCGTCCAACCTGAAAGCGTCGGCCACCGAGCTGCGCTCCCCTCGTGTGCGGCAGAAGGGTGACTACTTTACAGAGCCGGCGCTCCCCGTGCTTCGTGCGATGCCGTTCGAGGAACTGGCGCAGGTGAGCAACTTTGTGGTGGGCCGTGTCGGCTTTGGCCAAGTGTCGTTTTTGGAGCCGGTGGACCTGACCAGTGTGCCGGACTTGGGCTTTGTTGCGGGAGGCGTTGTGCAGCTGCGTGCGAAGGAATGCTTTGTGTACCCCCAGGAAGAGGACTTGGAGTCGGATGAGCCATTGGATGGGCTTTTGCCGCACTATGTGCCGGTGCCCAAGGCGCCCCTGGGCACGGGTCTGAATGTGCCCGCGCGTGTGAGCCTCGAAGGCTGCTGGCCTGTGGATCGCGCCACGCGCGAACCGCTGAAAGATGAGCAGCTGCCGCGCGTGAAGCAGCACATCAACAAGCTGCGCAACAAAAAAGACACAGCGTTTGTTTCGTACGAAGCATCTCGTGGTACGTGGACGTTTACTGTGCCGCACTTTTCTCGCTACGGTCTCGACGACTCGGACGAAGAGATGGACGAGGCACCTCCCACGGACCCAGTTTCCACCGAGGACGAGGATGCGCCGCCGCCCATGGCTCTAGGAGAGGACGAGAGCGGCAGCGACGAAAGCGAGATGCGCGAGAGCGAACTGGGCGCGAACCATGGTGACGATATGGATGCCGACCATTGGGAGCCGACCGTGGCGGCAGCGATGCCACTGCGTCGTTCCATGACAGCCGGCGCAGCCATGCGTGCGACGCCCGGTCCCGAGGCCCGGAAAGTGCAGGTGATGCGCGCGAGTTTTTTTGGGCAGGCGCCTCCGACGACAGGACCGGTCGGAGGCGTGAGCCACGGTCCATGGGTGCCGCCGCCGCCGCCGCCGCCGGACCTCCAGCGTAGCGCCGAGAGGGAGGCGGAGAACGAGCTAATGGCCGAGACGGATGTGCTGCCAGAGGCGGACCTGGGTGCGTCGGACCCTGTGCCGCCTGCGCGCCGTCCCGTGCCATTGGTGCGACTGGATGCGCAGCACACGGCGCTGAATACGAGTAGCGCATCGGAGCCAGCCCTGGCCTGGGCGCGGGCGTCTCGAGTGGGTTGGGGCCCGCGCGGCATGCTGGTGCACCAGCCCGCATTGGGACGCGCCACGCCGAGGGACAGCTGGTCGCATATGCACATGACGCCAGTGCCTGTGTACACCGATACAGAGGCGCAAGCCCAGGTGGATGCCATGTCGCGTCTACTGCTGGAGCGTCTGTTGGCGCACACGGAGCGCCAGCCTGGCGAATTGGCACCTAGGGTATCATTTCGTCCAGGCACCACCTGCGCCGACGTGGCACAGCTGTACGCAGTGGACGACAAGCGGTACGCAGCGCAGCTGTGGCACTTGGCCAGTGCGCTGTTTGATCCGCTGGACCTCGCGCTGCCGGACGCCGCCCCCGCGGCGCTGGTGTCGCACGTAAGGCAGCGTCGACGCAAAGCGGCCCTGTCCGCCTGGCTCGAGCGTGCCGTGGCTGCCTCGGTCCAGGCCGAGGTTCGCGCACACACGGCGGCCTCGCGCAGCACCGAGCAGGTGTTTGCCTGGCTGACTGGCCACCAAGTGGAAGAAGCAGCGGAAGCGGCCATGGAGGCCGGTCAGGTGCGTCTGGCCACGCTCGTGGCCCAGGCGGGGGGCTCACTGGAGATGCGGGCGGATCTGCAGGAGCAGCTGGCCGTGTGGCGCTCGGAAGGTGTGGACGCCGAGTTAGACACGTCGGTACGCCGCGTGTATGAGCTGCTGGCGGGCAATGTCACGCATGCCCAGGTCAACGATGCGCGTGGACGACCGAAGCAAACGCTTGCTATGGCCGCGGGCCTCGACTGGCGCCGCGCTCTGGGCCTGCATGTGTGGTATGGGACAGTGTGGGAAGCGCCGCTCTCGGCCAGCATCCGCAGCTACGAAGCGGCGTGGCGTGAGTCGGACAGCACTGCGGCTCCTTTGCCTGTGTACCAAGCGGAGGCGCAGCTGGGCCTGCTGCGCAAGCGTGAGCTGATCCAGCAAGAGGGTGCGCCGCGCGATGCCCTGTTTGAGCTGCTCATGCTGCATGTCGACGCAACCTACCCGCTGGAGCATGCACTGGAACCGCGCCACTTTGGGCGCAGTGCTCTCGACCACACGCTCCCGTGGCACCTGCTCATGTACCTCTCACGCGCTTTGGGCGTGCGCTCGCTAAACGATGCCGTGGTGGGTGAGCGCTTGACCACGGCCTATGCGGCACAGCTCGAGGCAAGTGGGCAGTGGCATTGGGCCGCGTTTGTGCTCTTGCACCTGTCCAACGATGTCGTGCGGCAGCGCGCTGTGCAAGCGCTCCTCACGCGGCATGTGGTCCAGCTGGATGAGCACGCCACGTGGCTGCAAACGGAGCTGTGTGTGCCCGAAGCCTGGTTGTGGGCTGCGCGTGCCACGGCCAGCCATGCGCAGGGCGACTATTACGCCGAGTACCAGCATCGTTTGCGCGCCAACGACTTGTCGGGCGCGCATGCCATCGCCGTGCGATACCTCGCGGCCGAAGCGTTTGTGCAAGGCGACACGCAAGTTTTGGTGGACCTCTTCTCTCCGATGGCCGAGGCTGCGGAGGCGCCCGTGCCTGTGCCCGTGTCGGGCTGGAATGAGGGGGGCCGTGTCTTCCTGGACTATGCCATGCTACCGCAGAAGCTACCCATGCTGCTGGCCCAGGCGCGCACGGGCACAAGTTCGTCCAACGAGCGTCATGCGCTGCAACAGGCCATTCACCGCACGCACGAGCTGCTCGAGCGTGTGCCACGTTTGTACCCCGACACCACGGACCTGATGAGCACCGTGGCGCGGACCGAGATGCTTGCCGTGCTCCACAACCTGGCCCGCTTGCTGGCCAGCGAGGCAGGCGCGGCCGAGCCGACCATGCACTGGACACCTGCGCACCCGCCAGAGGTCGAACAGCTGCAATCAGCCGCTCGGGACTTTGGCGAGGCACTTTTGGCCGGCTTGTAACGGCACCATAGGGAGGTAGCTTCCCATAACTGGATGGACCAAACCTTGGTGCGCCAGCAGTTCGAGCCCCTCGGTGACAGGGCCCAAAGGCACACGCTGAAAACGCGGATCCGCGCGCCGTAAACGCATGCACAAAATGTCTGCGCGCATGGCCGGCTCTTTGGCCACACGCGCCCCTGGCACCTGAGGCCAGAGGTGCAGCATCTTGCCGATGTGCGCGGCTAGAACATAGGCACACACCACATTCACGCCGTCGCGCCAAGCTACGACGCTGCCTTTCTGCGTGAGATAGGTGAGTGTGTGTGTGAGCAGTCGCTTGATGCGATGCTCCATCGCGCTCGAGCCGATGGGCACAGGTTGGCCGGATCGACGTGCCTTGTCAGATATGACAGCCTGTGCCTCGCTCTGAAAACGCAGGGCAAGGTCAGCGGTCGTATACAGAGGGACCGCTTTCATCGTAATACAGGTGGCCGCGGCTGTCTGTGCTAGGGTATCTTGGTGCATGTATCGCCATACACTCCGGGCAAAGTCCCTGGTTGTGAGCTCGGACGAGGGGGGTATAGGCTGCGCACAAGCAGGCACTTGTGCCCGCTGGAACGTGGGCGCAGCAGGCGGACTCGCTGGTGGGGGGCCACGAAGATCGCTAGGGTCAGGCGGACGCTGATCGTCGCACACAACAGGCGCCTTAGGGCCTGGCGCACGAGTACTAGGTACCTGTGTCACTAGTTCATCAGGAAGTGTGTCTGTACACAGAAAGGCCTGGTCAACAGCTCGAAGAATGTGCCGCGGCTCTTCATTCCGGTCATCGACGCGGTCTGCTGTAAGGAGCAAAGCACGTACCGATCGCAACGGCTTGCAACACGCGGCCCCGGAACGAGTGCGTGTGCAAACGTGCCAACGTATCCACAAGATCCCCCACGGAAAAATGAAGCTCAGAGTGATCGAGTTGGTCTGGTTCCTTGTCACGGGCTTGGGCCCCAGGGCGATGCTCGTGCCATGTGGGTAGCGTTTGACGACAGTGAACATCAATGGTGCCCGAGCCATCGTCCAACGTGTACTCGGCATAAAATTCGTTCCGCTGAACACCGACCACCGTGGCGACGACATGCACAAACATACACGGCCACTGCCCTTGCAGGTACACTGTACGAGCTAGCTGCTCCGTCGAGTAGGTCATGGGGCGCAGCGCATGGATATGTCCAATGCAACATGGTAGTGCATGCTCGGGCATCTGGGCCCACTTGTACTGAGCGTAGGCCCAAACCAATTCCGCATCTGCCTTCACCACCGTGCCCATGCGAGACGCCCCGATCCACCACGCATGGGTTGGTGGATGTGGAGCAACCAGCCGCAGCGCCAATCTGCCGATGTGGACATTGGGAGCCCCTGTGCCCACGACGATGACGTTTCTGCGCTGGACACGCGCCCTTGCTTGGACGCAGCAAAAGAAGGGCGTAGGCCACGTCAACATGGTGTCATCTATGGCAAAGAGGGTGGGCTTGGCTGCGCGCGCCTACACCACGCAAAAATCGTGTGCCCAGTGTGGCACGTCGAACCCCACAGCCTCGCTACAAAGCAACAAGTGCCAGACGCTTCAGTCATTACCCTCCTCTGTGGATTACTATGAGGTATTGGGTATTCCATGGGATACGGTGCCGAAGCAAGGATGGCAGTTGGACCTAGGCACCCTCAAGTCCCAGTGGCGGCGAACGATGGCGTTGACCCACCCCGATCGGCTGGTGAACAAACCGGTGAGTGAACAGGAGATGGGTGCGAATCAAAGTACGATCCTCAACAAGGCCTACGAGACGCTGCGGCAGCCGCTATCGCGCGTTCTCTACTTGGTACGTGCTGACAACTTACCCTCAGTTGGAACGACAAGGGATCGACGGCATCCCTGAAGGCACCTCGATGGCCGACCCATCATTGCTGATGGAAGTCATGGAGCTGCAAGAAGCCCTCGCAGAGGCCGAGGATGAGGCCACGGTGCAACAGGTGCAGGAGGCAAACCAGGCGCACATGCAAAATGTGCTCGCGGCGCTCGATCAGGCCTTTACCGACACGCCACTGGATACCCAGCGCGTGCAAGCACTGGCTATGCAGCTGCGGTACTGGACCAATATTGAGAAGGCCATTCGCGAATGGCAACCGGGCCAGCGCCCTGATATGCAACATTAGAAACATAGACTATTACACAGCAGCCGCGCAAATGAGCGCAATATCATCAATTTTGCCACCAGGGTAGTGGATGCCGTGCCGAGCTGCGTCGATTTGGAAGGGACTCACTTTTTCTTCGGTCATCTGGCATAGGCGCGCATATTGCATCAACGTCGACGCCACCACATTGGCAAAGTCCTGCTTTTCATCGGCCGCTGTGGCGCCGGCTTTCTTGGTTTTGGCCCAGTGCTCCCGGTGCTTGTCCTGCAGCATGTCAATCAACTGCAGTAGCTCAGGCCGTTGAGGAGCATCAGGGGTGAGTGACTCTTTGGGCGGAAGCTTGCAATGCACATTGTCCAAGAAGCCATCGGTCATGACGAGCACGAGATCACCACGCTGCAAGTCCACCTCGTGCAGCGACGCATCGCTCGGGTAATTCGTCAATGAGCCAGGCTGGAGCATACTCGTAGGTACCTTGGCCAGCTGATACGGGCAGTTGAATCCATACAGCTGAGGTGCCGAGCTGTTCACCACCTGCATGCGACCTTCCGGACTGGTGGGGTCAGGACGCAAGTGCACAAAGCCCGAGTCACCCACGTTGGCGCACGACATGCAGCCCGTCGATGCGTCCAAACGGAGCAAACAAGCAGTCGAACTGCCTGCCTCAATGTCCGGATTTTGAGCAACTTGGTCAAAGGCATGCTGCAAGATGGCCTGCGGTGTGGGCATGGTCGAATGCCGCTCAGCAAACTGCGCCGCATAGTGCATCAGCGCATTGGAGTACAGCGACGGGTCCACACCCGATTCCATCCAGCCACCAACACCGTCAGCAACGCCCAAGAGGACGGTAGACTGATCCGGTGAATTGGCCACCATGAGCGCATCCTCGCCTGCGTCGCCACCCTTGAGCATTTTCGCGCGCCATAGACCCAGATCACTCATCGGGTCAATCGCACGCGGCGGGACTACAGGACGAGGAGCCTCTGTAGTAGATTTTTCGTCATCGCCAGCCTCTTCTGTCTCACGAGGCTTTGCCGCAAACGCATAGGCGGTGACAATTTTCATTTTTTTGGGGTCCGCCGCCGCTGTGGCGGCGGACGGTGTAGGCGAAGGGGTGGGTGCCGAGTGCAGCGGCCGGACGGGCGCCAGGACACGAGTGATCGGCTTGGGTGCTCGCGCAACGGCGGTGGGTGCCACCATGCGCTTGAGCGTCCCAGCGGTAGCATATCCCGGGCGCCATGACCGGCTACTCGGGATCATGATGAGTGGCAGGATGACTCCGACGACGGATGTGGAGGATTTTTCTAGGCCTTCCAACGTGGCCCGCGGAGATTTTTTTGCGTGCACACGCACGGTGCAGGAATGGGCAAGGCCAAGAGTGCGGGAAAAGCAGCCGCGAAGGCAGCAAAGAAGGCCAAGCAAGAGAAGGTAGGCATATCTATACTCATTCGCTCAGCTGGCTGAACGCCGAGCCTCTAAGCAGAAAAAGAAGGGCGGCAAGAAAGAGGATGTGAACGATATGGACGAAGAAGATCTGGATGCATTGCTCGCTCAGTATCGTGAAGAGTGGGAGCAGCAGCATTCGACCACCGAAGAACAGGTCGTTTCTATTCCGAGCCGTCGAGCCAATGCAACGTACGTTGGCCATAATGTTCTTACGCAGCCTCACGCCATGCCCTTTGGGCAACGATTTGTGGATGTTTGGCGGCGAGTACTTTGACGGAGACAGGTATGTGCCTGACTCGTAACAGCTAGATGCATGTTCTACCAGGATCTTTTCCGCTATATACCGGAGAAAAATGAGTGGCGCTCCTACTCAAGTAAGTGATATGAGCACTCACCGAAGGCAAAATCCAGCCAGGGCCTCGCTCTGCGCATCAAATGGTCGGTTCGCCCACAAGTGGGGGCCAATTATGGTGCTTTGGCGGTGAATTTGCGAGTACGAAGCAGACCAACTTTCATCATTATCGTGACGTGCGTCTACCTACTTTGACATCAGCTCTGGGTCTATTCGATCGCGGAACGAGCATGGGAAAAGGTGGAAACGAAGGTGCGCCCAAGCGCCCGCAGTGGTCATCGAATGGCCATGTGGAAGCATTTTCTCGTTCTCTTTGGTGGTTTCGTCGATACGGGTGTGAGAACCACGTATTTGCAAGACCTTTGGGTGTTTGACACGTTGGAGTACAAGTGGAAGGAGATCAAACAAAATGACTTGCGCCGTCCATCGTAGGTACATGTGCGCTGACCACAGTGCACGCAGTGGGTTCTCTTTCTTGCCTACACCTGAAGGCATCGTGCTCTATGGCGGTTATTGCAAAAAGTATGTCAAAGGACAGCGAGCACAGGGTTTGGCACTCGAAGATGCGTGGATGCTGCATATGAATGAGGACTTGACCAAGATTGAGTGGTCCAAACGCCGCAAAATCGGCTACGCACCCAATCCTCCGCGATCAGGCTGTACCATGGCTCTCTGGGGAAATCGAAGCATGGGTGTCTTATTCGGTGGTGTTACCGATACAGAAGCGGACGAGGAATCCATGGAAAGCATGTTTTGGAATGATCTATATGGGTACCAATTGCCTGGCAATGGGCGCTGGATTAGTTTGAATATGCGCAAGGCAAAAAAGCGCGCGGCCAAGAATGCAGGCGCCGAGGAACATGCCGAAGAGGCCGAGGATGACCCTAACACGGCCCTTCCACTAACCCGATACAACACGATGCTGGCTGTGCAAAGAAATACATTGTTCATGTACGTAAGGAAGAATACTTACAGCAGCTATGGAGGTATCTATGAAAGCGAAGATGTACGTTTCAGCAACCCTTTTGACCCCTTAGCGAGAATACACGCTCGATGACTTTTACACCATTGACCTTTCGAAGATGAACAAAGTGGTGTGCCTGAAGGAATGCCCCATCGACAAAGTATGTTGTTCTTGGTAACATTCAGCTCGAGTGGAATGAGTCGGAGGACGACGAGGATGATGACGATGAAAAGGACGATGACAGTGAGGAGAGTGATGCGGAAGAGCTGGAGCCTGAAGGCGTGGAAGATGTGCCTATGGCGGAAGAGGCTGTGGAAGACGATCTGGCTGGTGTCGCAGATATCCAGATTGGCGAAGAAGATATGCTGTCACCAGAGGAACAGGCTCGTGTGGAACAAATGCTCGCCCTTCGACGGGAAGCCACAACGTTCATGGGCGTTTGCAAAGGCACAAACCGTACGGAGGAGGATATTCTGTCGACACCAGAGCCAGGTGAGGTTTTAAAAACCTTTTATACCCGCACAAAACACTACTGGGCTGCAAAAGCCTATGAAATGGGTCAAGGCGAGTCGCGAGGCAAGCAACTTCGCCGCGACGGATTTGACGTGAGTGACTTGCAGCTGACCTTAGCTCGCTGAGAAGCGGTTCAATGAATACAAACCTATTTTGGAGGAGGTACGTATCATGACTCTCATCTCAGATCGAACGTATCCGGAGCGATGCCGGCTTAGACGACGAAGAAATGTCGAATTCTCCAATGCGCCGGCCTGCAGGCCCTGGCGGCGAGAGTCGTCACCGGCGTTAGTAGTTCTCCACATGTTAGTAGGTACCCACAAGGCTCAGGCCGGGAGTTCCTAGGGCGAGGGATCCACATCGCGGGTTCGATTGACCCTGTGTCCTGTTCCAACAGCATGTCGGACGGCGCGTTGCTTGACACGCTGGACCGCCTGCCTAGGGTATGTATGATTTTGTCAGTGACTGACATCGTAGCTTCGGCAATTTGATGCTTTCCCAAAAGTATGTGCATGCGCACACTGACCGTAAGACACAGCCCATGTATCTGAAAAGGACCTCCCAAGGTGGGCTGATTACGGTGATTTTGGGTCTGGTGATGACTGTCATGGCATTCGTCGAGATCCGATCCTATTTATTCACTAGTCCCGAGTTCACATTCGATGTCGACAACCACATTGGGAATAGGATGCAGCTCAATATCGACATTACGGTTGCGACACCTTGTGACAGTATGTTTCTTCGTTGATTCTCACGATGCAGAACTGGCGATTGATTTGCGTGATGCTTCAGGCGACTATGTCCACTTTGACGACAAGGATCTTGTGAAGGATCCTACGCACTTTGAGTCAGAAAGGAGCCGGGCTGAAAGCAAGGAGCATCATAATCAGTTCTACAAACTAACGCATGCGCAGTACCGCAACCAAAAGAAGATGCCTAGAAAGAACAAAAAGTCTGTGCGTGGTGGCCCACGCCACAAAGATTCGGGTTTTGAAGTCGTCGACAAGTCTTTGGACAGTGATAAAGCCCGGGCGTGTCGTGTGTATGGCAGCATTATGGTCAAGAAAGTCACAGCCAACTTGCACATCAAGGCACTTGTTCCGATGTTCGTGATTGCCAATGCAGGCCTGGACAGGGACATTAACATGTCTCATATTATTCATGAGTTCAGTTTCGGTGACTACTTTCCCGATATCGCTGAGCCCCTGGATCTCAGTATGGAATTGACGAGTGACTGTGCGTAGCCTTGGCATGACTGACATTCAGATGCAGCTGTATACCAGTATTTCCTCTCTGTGGTTCCGACTCAATACATTTCTGGGCGTCGTATTCTAAACACGAACCAATACAGTGTTACGGATTACAAGCGTGATCCCAGGGGACAAGCAGCCTTCCCGGGTTTGTATTTCAAATACGACATTGAACCCATGACTATGACGGTGCGTCAACACTCCAAGTCGCTGGTCTCTTTCCTGGTGCGTATCACCAGTGTGCTGGGCGGCGTGTGGGTTTGCACGAACCTACTTCTTCGCGTGCTGTATCGCCTCAAGGTGCTGTATCGGCGCTATGTGCGGGGCACGTCATTAAACTTGGCCAATGCAACGACACCCAACCCAAGTCAGTACAGCAACCCGTACTTCTCGGGACCTATGGATACATCCAATGCTGGGGGGTATGACTCCTACAGTGCCTCGGCGCCAAATTATGCTGCGCACGCACCGAGTCAGACCAAGTACCGGACCCCCAACTTCTAATTATTCCGCTTGCGCAAAGGGACTGATAGTTAGATTCGATAGAAACGACGTACTTTTCGATCATTTCGAAACCATCCACGGGGCTAATCAAGGTCAGGTTGGTGCCACGCAGTACAGCCAGGCCCAGCGATCGCCGTTGGTCCGTCGTTTCGCCATTCGCAGGATTGTGCAGCAGCTCTTCCACGTCATCCATGACAAGGTTCATCAGCTGATCATAGCCTTTCAGCACACCAATGACTGTCTGTTAGCCAAGAAAAGAATGCCGTACCTTCGCGCCCACCGGAAAATTTAACACGAATCTGCTGGTCGACGTATTTCGCCAGGTTGAGAATAGCTTCTTTCTTGGGCTTTTCTTGGGGCGTTTGACCACCACGCGCGCCTGTGTTACCGCGATTGCCACCACGTCCACCACCACGGCCACCGCGTCCTTGATTCTGCTATGTCAGCGCCAACTCAAACGCACCCGATCCGACATGGTTGACGTCCTTCGTTCGAGCTTGGCCGGCGGGCAAGGAACAGAGGCTGACTAACGACCACGTGTTTGTGCAGAGCGCACGGTGGTACGCCGAGGGAACGGATCCCCCAGCCCTTGCCCCGCTGGACCCACGCCCAGCATGGCGTCTCAAGATGTGGTACAGTTTCTATCATCTCTTGGATCACCACTTGTAGATGGTTCTGATGATGTCGCTCAGAAAAAACTCCCGGCATCTGCAGTTGTGCAGCTGCTAGATGCACAGATTGATACTCTCACAACAAAGACGCAGCCTCCGCCGGCATCGGAGGCTGTGGATAATGCCAACACAGTGGAAGACTTTGTCACAGACGAGCTTCATGAAGCTTTGGAATCCTATTCGAAAGCAACCGCTCGATATACACATACAACGATGGTCGCCTCGGTGGTGTCAGATATGACGCGTGCGCTGCGACACGTCGTAGCCTTGCGGCAGGCCATGGATGGAGATCATATGGAAGAAATCGCTAACACATGCGCTAAGGCAGAAAGCGAGCTAGCAAAGATCGGCATCGAGGCTGACTTTCGTGAAGGTGTGGTCACGTTGGATACAACGGCTCCCTTGGCACCCTATGCTTCTATGGACATGCTCTTGAACCTGTGTAAAAGTTTGGCGAACCAATGTTTGCGTGCAGATGAGACTGAAGAGAGCTCTGATTTGGATATTATTACCACAGATGCCAGTATTTGTTTGATCACCGAGCAGGTCCACCAGCCAGATCGCCCGACACAACTCCGTGGAAGCGAGATGAAGATGGGCCAATTGTCACGAAAACTACTTGACCAAGTAATAGAGCCGATGATGAACTGTGCTCTTCAATGGAAAATCACACGTATGGAGAACGGTGTTCGCCTTGAGAGGACAAACAGTCTAGATTCCTTGAAGAAGGGCGCTTCTATACCCACACTCAAGGCTGTTCTGTCGATCATACAACCCATCATACCCGAAAACCATGAACTGCGTGCATCTCTGTTGCGACATCTTATACCGCCCATGATTGACTTGGTCAAGACCCATTTATTGTCGAGTTTGCCCTCGGTGCACAGCTCGGAGGAGATTCAAGCATACAAGGGACTGCTTGTGGAACGAGCCATGGAGCTCCATCGCCACTTGGTCCAGCTACGCTTCGTAGCAGACTCGGCACTTCCCCGAACCAAGATGCCTATGGGCGCGCCGGAGCCCTTGTCAGATTTGCCCGCTTGGATTAAGACAGTGGATGCTGTCTGCAAACAACATGTGGTGGGTACAGTGCTTGACGGTGTGCGTTCGATTGTCATGGACACAAATGATCAACTCTGGGACCCTGTGTCAAAGCAAGTTCCGACTTCATCCACGTTCCGTGCCCCGCTGCAGCCCACGGTAGACAAACCTGCCACCGTGATTGCCGAGAAACAACCCTCCAGCACCACGACGCCCCAAGAACAGCCTTCGACGCCAAAGACGCCAGTGTCAAAAGGTAAGAAACCTACACTTGGTGTTGTGAAGATCGGAGCCAAATTCCCCGGCACACACCAAAAAACGGAACCTAGTACGGTTCCACCGAAAAAGGAGGAACCTGAAGATGATTGGGGCTGGGGGGATGAAGACGAAACTGAAACGAATCCCCAGGACACCACTGAGAAAGACGACCTGGATGATGATTGGGGATGGGGTGAGGATGATGCAGAAGTGGAACAGATCTTGACTGAGACCCAAGTGCCGTCGTCACATGAACAAGAGGCAGAGCCAGCTTATTTGGAGGACGATTCCATGGATGCCTGGGACTGGGGCGAGGATGACACGGAAGCAGAGCCTGAGCTTGCCCCCCCATCACAAGTTGCAGCGGCTCTGACAGAACCGCCGTCACACCTATGGCAAACGTATTCTGTTTCAAAGCGCATCAACAAAATCCATGAATCGCTTGCGACACAATGGAGTCGCTTGGACGAAGATGTGCCCATGCGTCAGTGGACAGCGCAGGGACTGGTCGAATCTGTACAGCTCTATCGCGGCCTGATGCCCATTGTGCATGGCCAAGTGTTGCAACATGTCCCACTCTTGGGAATACTGTTTGTGAATGATTGTGCTTACACTGCGATCACTCTGCGCGAGTACGCAAAGCAAGCGAATAAATGGGGAGCATTCCGCTTGGCATCGCGACAAACTTTAGAGGCATCACTTCGAGCGGAGGCTGATTTGCTTGATGACATGAGTTCCCAGTGGCGTGCAGCCCTTGTGGCTTTCCAGGCACATTCTCTGCATGAATGCATGGATCAGGCCGATAAGTTCTCACGGACAGATGACAATGCACGATATGAAGCTTGTGAGCGAGCCATCCTTCAAGTCCAGCACCTTTTGTCCCATTTGGTCGCAGTATGGCGGCCGGTCATGCCAATGGATGTTTTGTTGCAGGTCTTGTGCGAGTTGGTGGATGGGCTGTTTTCCCGTGTCATGCAAGAAATCGAGGACTTGCAGGATATTTCAGAGCCGGAGAGCATGCGTTTGGCAAAACTTTGTCATCAGCTGTTGGAAGCTGCCACATCCGTGCTAGAAGGAAGCGAAACGCAAGTGCCAACGTACTTCAAGTTCGCCTATCTCCCCGATATCCTGCAAGGATCCATGGCGGATCTGGAATACTTATTGTTTGGCAACGAAAGTGGCAGTGCTCTAAATGACTACACACGCGAGGAAATGGCGATGATTGTGCGAGCGCTGTTTGCTGATACACCCAACCGGAGACGCCTACTTGACGGCATTCAGAGATGGAACAGTGGGAGCCATGTATAGGTGCAAAACGAGGAATAGCAATTTTCGTAACTAAGGGAGGGGCAACCCTGATAGTTTATACATGGGATGAACAGCTAAGCAGAAGCTGCTGGGTTGTTGGCTGAAAAGATAAACAGATTGTTTGTCGCAGCAATAGCGATGGTGTCCTCCCTAGGATGGTAACTGGCATGCAGAATCTTCTTGTTAAAGTCCACGTTGTTGGCATTGATGCCTCCGGCACCCGCGCTGCGGACGCCAGGCTTGTGAGTAGCTGCAAGCTTCTTAGACTTGAATGCGGATTTGTCTGCCTGTAAAACGATACTGGAGTCGCGTTCCCAGTCAACGAGATGGAAATAGTTGCTGTAACTGCCCGTCAGCGCTGTGGTGCCTGAGGGTCCCCAAATGCCCTCGAACTTATCGAAAATGCAATCATTTTCGTAGAGATCACAGAGCTTGGGCCGCAGGTAATCGTGGATAGGGATGGTGGCCAAGGGGCGCGACTCCATATTGACGTCCCAGACTTTCAATGTGAGGTAGTCGCGCGACAAAATGTGGCGGCCATCGTGGCTAAACCGCACGTCCGAAATGCTGCTAATAATCTCACTGAAGAAAGAGCGAGTGGACTGGTCTTCCTCCTCTTCAAAGAGCTTAGCATGTTGATCACATAAAGCAGATTCACGCATGTCGGCAAGCTTGATTGTCCCTTTCGAGCTCGAATACACCAGCTCATTGCAATGAATAGGATGGAACTGAGCCGCTGTGATAACTTCAGTGAGCTCTTCCATGTTCACAGGTTTGATATCGACAATGTCTAATGTGAGAAAGGTCAAACGTACTGAAGCTCTGGTCACTGATCCCCAAGTTCCAAAGATTGATCCGCAAATCGTCCGCACTAATGTAAGTTTCCCCGTCAGAATTCACGGAAAGGGAGTTAATATGGTAGGCATGCGCATTAGCGTAGATTTTCCGGGGAACAGCTGCAACAATGGTGTCATGGTACACTAGACGAGGCAGTCGCAGCAGGCGTGACTGCGCGGGGGACAACGAGGGGGTAATGAGACCACCATTGGGTGCGCCGAGCTTGAGCAGGCTTGGATGTAGAGTGCCATCCATTTGGGGACTCTCATGCGTCATCCTAGACATCAAGACACTCGCAGGGTCCTCTCCTGTTGCCAGACTGCCCTCGGCAACGGCATTGAGGGGTTTGTCGAAAACCTTCCAAAGTTTGATCGTTTTGTCTGAGGTGAGTCGAGTCACACACATACCATTCGTGCTCAGCAACATATGAGCAGCATTTTGACGCTTGCACCAGCAAATCTGGTTGATCTTTTCCTCAATCTCGAGGGACTTGAGATAATCGAATTCGGGCTCGTGCGACTGAAATTCTGTGTGAAACCGATATTCGCATCCTTGCTTTTGGGAACCCGCACCTGCACCACTGCGTTCGAACATAACAACACGACCACCTTTATCACCAGTGGCCAGGTAATCACCTGTTGGGTCAAATTCAACCGTCGAGATGATATCAGCCTCGGTGATGTCGTCAATGTCACCTTTGTCACCAAAGCATTGGGCAAAGCGCCAGCCACCTTGGGGTGACCCAGACGAATTACCGTCACGATCCATATCCTTCACTCTCACTACCGGTGAGAAGCCCCGAAATTTATCTCTCGACGACCGGAAACAGCCGTCTGGAAAGCTGTAAAGGTTGAGAGCTGTGAAAGGGCCTCAGCGCGGATGTCTGCCCGATCACACCGCTGTATATCACGTGATACGTAACGTGCCGTGTGCATGGACCGCTCCCCGGCACACTCGCCCTGTTAACGCTGTTTGTGCATACAAAAGAGTGTCGTACCTATTTGGTGAGGGTATAGGAGATCTGTCAAAATATGTGGAAGAGTGTGAGCGTCTGGAAGGGGGGTGTACGCGGACGAAATAACGGTCCGGATCTCCCTATGCGCACGGTCCATGAATGATGACAAATCAGCAACATTCAGGGACAGGGCCACAGCTGTACATTTCAGTCACGTAAAGCCGCAGAAAACCATGCAAATTCGGTCTCGAGAGCGGCACGTCGCGTCTCAGCTTGGCGAAATCCGTGCCCCTCTTTTTCATACTCCACGTAGCATACTCGTCCCCCTTGTGCCTTGATAGCATTCGCCATTTGCTGGCTTTGCTGTCTGGGAACCACTTTATCTTGTCCGCCCTGAAGCAAAAGTACCGGGTTCTCGATGTCAGCTGCATGGAATAATGCGCTTCTCGAGTAGTACACATCAGGGATGGCGTCAGGTGTCCCTCCCATCAACGCGGACGTATAGTGTTGCTCAAATTTGTGGGTATGTTCCGCCAACTCTTTCAAATGGCTAATGCCATACCAGCTGGCACCAGCACAAAACACAGAGGGGTAGTGCACAAGGGCACATAGAACCGTCAGTCCACCAGAGGAGCGGCCATGCAGACAAATGTGAGAAGCATCCACACGGGCATGCGACTTGGGAGGCTCGCTGTGAAGAAGCATATTGTGTAAACGTTGATAGACATGGATGTAGATAGAGCGAGAAGGCATCAAATGAGGGAAAAGCACCTTGAGCGAATGGTGTTTTGACTCTGAGGTCGTAGCCAGTACCGCATAGTCCCACACTCGGAAGCTTTGGATGCCCTCCATCATGAAGAAATCTAGGATCGTGTCGCGGGGAATAAATTGGCGCTCGCAAGACACTTCAACGAAAGGACGTGAGCGAGTGCCAGTCCATATACCTCGATGGGTCTCTAGCTGGGCAGCTAGATGAGGCATGACACAAATAGACTCCGCCTGTACTCGCAAAACGAGTCGATGAACGAGAACCCATATCATACCGACAAGCCCTAGACCCCAAGCCCATGACACAGGCGCACTTAGCCAGGAAAAAAGGGTGCGAGCCAGCCAAAATACTCCGCTTCCTACAGCAAACGCCATAAACGTTTCTGTTAGGTAGCATGGAGGCTTTTGACGCGTTAGTGTCATGGTTCGAGAACCATCTTGGCCATTGACTTCCGATATTTTGGATTCGCTAGAAGTTGGCACGGCCCAGGGCGGGTTTGTGCCACTCAGGAAAGCGGCAGCAGCAACACAATCACGCACATCAACATCTCCCCAATGACCTTGTAGGCGGCGCATATAGTCGAGTCCATGGCCGGTGCTTCCGCCAAAGTTGACAGCACACACGGCCCATCCTCGCGTAGTCCAGTATTGAATAGCCAAATCCAACGAGGATGTGGCGCACGCCGTTGGACCCCCATGTACGATCATGCGACAAGGCGGTAGAGAGCCTGCAGGGGCATGAAATCCGGGGTTCTTCGGAGCATAGAAAAGTGCATGAGCGGTAGCGGAGGATCCATCAGGCAATTGGGTGGGAAACTCGATGGGTTCAGGCACACTGATATAGTTTTCAGGGATCGGTACACCTGAGCCAGCACGAAGTACTTGGACATCAAGATCCATAGAGCCAGTAGCCGTAGGTTTCACACTGCATAAAACCAAGGCTGCCGGCGAGGTGGGCGAGCTGGCAATACACACAAATTGGTCTTGAGCAGCAACACGAAGTTGTGAAAATTGTGTGTACGGCGAAGGCAAAGGTATCCGCTTTCGTGCATGCCGATCGATCAGTATGATAGAATCCTGGCCAGACTGAGTTTCGACATACACGCTCCATTGCTGGCTTAATGCCACCACGCTTGAGGCGTTCAAATTCCAAAGAGGTGGTTGGACCTCTACGGCGTCTCTGCGTACCTCCGCCTGGCCGCCGCTGGGTACCGCACGAGAGACATGACATTCGCCGTTTTTCACGCATACATCCACCTCATATATGTCCGAGACTTTGCCGCTGAGCGTGAACAAGAGGGTCGATGAGTCAGGTACCCACACAGGCTGTTGTGCCACTAGATCTTGTCCACCTGCTACACGAACAGGAGTAGAGATAGTGAGCAGATCTTCGTTTTGCACTGCAGCGACCCAGAGCTCAGAGGACCAAAATGGCATACTAGGGTGATCCCAAGTGACCCAAGCGATAAAGCGGCCATTGGGAGAAAAGCGTGGATAGGCATAAAAGTCATGCCCCTCATGTACCTTGTACACGTGCTGATTGTCCAGGCAAACGAGACAGTTGATGATAGCCGCGGATGTATGCTCTTCTTCTACAGCCAAGACCCGACATGGCCGAAGGGGATGCGCCCCAAAGTCAGCATGGCGCTTTTGTGATTGCAGTTCCACTAGTGTCAGAATAGAGTGGGACGTTAGATCCACGACGTTCACACCAAACGTGCGATCTTGTTGATACGCGTAAACGGCGCGTCCGTCAGGGAGTACACTAAAGGCGCCGCCGCCATATTCGTGCACACATGAGCGCACAGATCCTTGGATAGAGTCGTATACAAGTGCTTGTGAAGGTGCATCAAGCTTGCGATATTCAAGCGTTGTCCGCCCTTGGTTATAGGGGTGTGTAATGGTATACACAACCATGTTGGGTTGACATGCTACCTCGTGGATCGCAGCACTACTCCGGGTGAGCATATCGCTCGTGATCGGAGACTTCCATGATCCATAGGGTGCTTTCGTATGTACCCCGCATGCCATATATGGGTGTGATGGGCGCCTGTGCCAAGACACAGCACGAGCCCAACCGGTCCGCATGACGGTAGGCCACGTAGTTGCATACGACAGGGCACAGGCACGTGATACCTGGAGAGAAACTCTCCGGAAATATACCGAGACGTGCTGCTATATATCCGACAGAATCACGCCCTCCCTTGGCTTACGATTTCATCAGGATGAACGTTATACAAGCAAATGTGCCAGAATTGCATGCCAGGCATGATGCTGACATGCATGGAATGGGTGGCATGGACCACATGGGTGGTGGCATGGACCACATGGGTGGTGGCATGGACCACAAGGGCAATTCGACCGGAATGGGTGGCATGGGCCACATGGGTGACATGGGTGGCATGGGTGATCAACCCATGTGCTCGATGAATATGCTTGGAAACTGGAAGACTATCGGAACGTGTTTCCTCACTCGATCATGGATGGTTTCCACGCAAGCTCAGTTCGCTGGTTCCTGCATTGGTGTGGCCTTTTGGGTTATCTTGACAGAGTGTATTCGTCGCTTTGCTCGCGAATACGATCGGCTCATCGTCGCCTATGCCTTGGAGAGCATTACGAAGAGTCAGCAAGATTTCCCTGAAAAATGGATTGAAAACAACTTTCAAAGAAGTCCATCCATGGGCGAAGGCCAAGGTACCAGGTCGCTTCCTACACATGCATGGGGCATGGTATTTGGCCTACCGCCGCGGGCCCTGCGGGCCAATGGCATAAATATTCGCCCTACCTTTGTCCAGCAGTGTATTCGCACTGTGTTGTACGGAATTCAGTTCACGAGTGCCTACTTGATCATGCTGATTGCCATGACGTACAATGGATACATGCTCTTGTCTATCATTCTCGGCGCTATGGTAGGCTACTTTGCGACCACGTGGGATACACTCGGCAATGTACCTGCCTCCTCCCTGACGTGCCATGGTTCTGAGTCGAACACACTAAACCACCGTGCCGCTCCGACGGCCACAGTCGATCTGGCGCCCACCAACGAAAGTGCCATGATGATGGGCGAGCGTGGGTTCTAACTTGTAGGATATTAGTAATAGATCAAGGTGGAGGAGCAAAGAGTAGGTTGCGACGCGTGCCCTGCCGTCACCGGCACGAGAAGGACCGCGTCGCAACGACACGGATGACGTCCTTGGCGGATGTAATAGGCACATTTTCTGTTGCCTCTCCGTCAGAAAGATACCAATTCTTGGAAGCGTTGGTGCGAGAGTGCCATGTTCGCGAACTCTCTGACTTGGAGGCCATGATTGTGCCACGACTCAAAGTGGACTTTCTTCAGCGCTTGCCCTGGGAAGTGGCGTTGCATACCCTGAGCTTTCTTGATGATTGCAGCTCTCTAGTCCGCGCATCTGCTGTTAGCAGAACATGGCATCGACTAGCCACGGATGAATATATTTGGGGCTGGATGTGTGTGCGATATGGATACCATACTCCACAGCGCCTCGACTGGCTTATTGCGAGTCTTGTCCCAGCATCTGCCTCCGAGGTGCAATGGGAAGAAAAAGGTATGGTGCTGGATGGCATGAAAGCCCGGCGGCGGCGGTCATTTTTCGCTGACGTGCTGGATCGTCTTCCGCCACCCGAACAAAGTGGCACAGTGGCGTTCCGAGATTACTTCCGAATGGCCTACTTGACAGCACGGCACTGGCAAAAAGGGGGCCGGATACTCGCCTCCTACGCGACAGAGGAATTGGCCGACACAGATCCTGATCCCAACCGGCGACTAGCCCTCACTTGTTGTGCCATGGATCGGGACTGGATTGTCGTGGGCTTGACGAACAGCATTATTTATGTCTTTTCTACGCGCACAGGCAATCTTGTGAATGTGCTACAAGGGCATGAAAGTGGTGTATGGTGCCTCTTGCTGGCAACAGGCACCCAGGCTGGGACGCCAGCTGTGATGCATTCCGCCCGTGTTGGCTTGCAGCTTGTGCAGTCCGATGATCGGCCCGCTGCTGTTCTCCCGCTGGTCGAGCATGGTGGCCTCTGTGTGCGGGATGCTGCCTATGCGGCACAGCGTTGCAATCCCACGGATATTGCATGCGGTCGCACACGAGGCTGGGGCCGTGCAGAGACGCTCATCGTGAGTGCTGGCTCGGACCGGAGTTTGCGCGTGTGGGACGCGGCGACGGGGCACTGCGTGCAAGTGTTGCGTGGACATACGTCGACGATTCGATGTGCCCAAGGCATCTCTGGGCAGCCCAACGTAATCACTGGTTCTCGTGACGGTACCGTGCGTGTGTGGGATCTGGAGCAGGGCGCAGTGCGGCATGTCTTGGCTGGGCACCAGCACTCGGTGCGGTGTTTGGCTGTGCATGGAAACCTGGTGGCGAGTGGCAGCTACGACTTTACCTGTCGCGTGTGGGATTGGACGCAAGGGCAGTGCCTGCACGTTCTCAAAGGGCACCAGCTGCAAGTGTACGCGGTGGCGCTGGATGGCACGCATGTCATCACCGGTAGTTCGGACTCCACGGTGCGGGTATGGAGTGCGGCCACAGGTGCGATGCTGGCCATGTTTCAAGGGTACACTCATGTGGTCGCGCACTTGCAGCTCTTTGGTGACATGTTGGCGACAGGAAGCAGCGATGGCCGTGTCCTTGTCTACTCGCTGCGGACGATGGAATGCCTGTACCGAATTTGTGCGCATGACAGTGGTGTCACTACGTTGCAGATGAACGACCGGTATATGGTCACCGGTGGCTCCGACGGACTTGTCAAGCTGTGGGATGTGACCACGGGCCGCTTCCTACGATGCCTGTGTGAACCATGTGAGACGGTGTGGTCGGTGCGCTTCGACGAAGACACATGTGTGATCTTGGCCAAGCGACACGGCAAGTGTGTCGTAGAGGTCATGTCATTGCGACCTATGTAGACTAGCCAAAGCGGAAGCTGCTCGCGCCGGGGCCATAGAAATGCGTGCTTGTGCCGCCAGGGCCCATATCAAAGTTGGCAAATTGCGCACCGAACAAGTCGGCCAGGTTGATGCCACCCATACCGCCCATACCACCAAAGCCGCCCATGCCGCTCATGTCCATGCCGTCCATATCGTCGACACCTGAGTCGTAGCGGCGGCGCTTCTGCTCATCGGACAGTACGCTGTACGCCTCATTGCACAGTTTGAATTTTTCTTCATTACCGCCCTTGTCAGGGTGGTGCTTGAGCGATTCGCGGCGGAACGCCTTTTTGATGTCCGACTCGGTAGCCGTCTTGGGCACGCCCAAGATTTTGTAATAGCTGGAATTAGATCAGTAAGTACGTACTCCTGCTTCTTGCTCCGCTTCAAGTCCACCTCGGCACGGCGGCACTCTCGAAGAAGGGCATCATGCTCGGCTGTGCCAGCGCTGGCGTCCACGGCGCGCTTAAAGTCGCGCACCGCTTCTTCGTATTTCTCGCTCGAAAGATAGGCGCGTGCACGCGTCTTGAGTGGCTTGACAAAGCCTGCATCCAGCTGAAGGGCCTGTGTGCAGTCCGCAATCGACTCGTCAAAGCGCGAGAGCTTGCTCAGCAAAATAGCGCGGTTCGAGTGAATGACCGCCTTGAACTTTTTCGCCTCCCCATCGGCGTCGGTATCGGTGCCAGCGACCTGCAAGAGCTCCGCATACTTGGCCAGGGCCTCGTCCGAGCGGTTCGCCTTGAAGGCTGCATTGGCCTCATCCTTAAGCGTGGACAAGGTCTTGCACTTGCGCAAGAACTTTTTGGCGTCTGTGCGATCAGGGTCGGACCGCAACGCGGCTTGGGCTTGTGTGATGGCTTTCGCCACGTCGTTGTTGGCCAGGAATATACGCGCACCCAGCAAAATTGTGTCAGTGTTAGAGGGATCAGAGCGGTACATGTCCATCACCAGCGACTGCGCCTGGCTATATTGACCGCGCTGCAGAAGGATCATGGCGCGCAACTCCTGCCACGCCTTGGGCGACGAGGCGTCGGTGAGCTTCATCACACCCTGTGCCTGGTCCAGCGCAATGCTGGCGAGCAACCAGTTCTTTTCGCGAAGATACGCTTCGAGCGTCACAAGGTGTCGCTCCATCTGCTGCGCCAATAGATCCACCTCTTGTGCCTGTTTCTGTTCCGCCTCTGTGGCAGTCGTGCTGGAACGCAAAGGCTGGAGCGTGGAGGAGCCATCGCGCGGTCGGCCAACACCAACCAGACACTTACTCAGGCGGATGATTGCCTTCGGTGTCGGTGTCTCGCCCTGCAGCTGTACCGCCTGCTCGGCATCGGCCAAGGCGCGCCGATAGTCGCTCAAGGCCATGTACGCTGCGCAGCGGTTCAGCAGCAGTACATCGCTTTGTGGATCGTTCGAGATCGCTTCTGAGTAGGCTTGCACAGCGTCTCGGAACTTGCCGCTTTTGAAGAGGTCGTTGCCCCGCTGCTTGGCCTCTTCCGCCGCTGACATGTCGACCGGCAAGAAGCTCTTCCACGCGCTGCACGTCGCAGTATGTGTCACGTGAAGAAGACACGAGGAGCGGCGCGCCGCTGCGGCCGCCGCGGTGGGAGCACGATGGTAGCAGCCGCCGAGAAGCGTGAGGCTCCGAGCGAGGACGTCGCACGGGATGCCAAGGTGTCACGCACGGAGGAAGGCGAGGGAACTGGGCGCCTGGCTGTATGTATCTACGGCTGACAAGCAGAAACGCAAGGTGGCCATCTTCTTCGGATACTGTGGCTCCGAGTACTCGGGCCTGCAAGTGTAGGTATGCTCGACTGACCTCAGCAACCCGGGTGTAAAGACGATTGAAGGCGATATCTTTGATGCATTCTGCCGTGCAGGTGCGGTATCGAAGGAGAACGCGGTCAATCCCAACAAAGTGCAGCTGCAGCGCGCTGCTCGCACCGACCGTGGTGTGCATGCGGCCGGCAATCTGCTCACGCTCAAGCTGATTCTGGAGCCACCCAATCTGCCCGCGCAGCAGACATTGACAGAGTATGTGAATACGCTTCTGCCGCCTCAAATTCGCATTTGGGGCATGCGGCGCGTGCAAAGTGCCTTTAATGCGCGCACGAGCTGCGACTCGCGTTTGTACGAGTACTTGCTGCCGACGTACGTGTTCATTCCGCCAAAGCCGTTCAGCTCTATGTGGAAGATGCTGCGTAGGTTGAATACGGGCGAAGAAGAGGCGCCGAGCAACGAAGATGGCTCGCATGTAGCGCCTTGGGACGACCCGGCGCTCAAGGACAATGTTATGCTCAATCATCCATTCTGGCGAAGCCACGGTACAGACAGTGAGTTTGCGCAGGACATGCTAGCCAAGCGGCAGTGGCGCATGGACGTGGCGACCCTGGAGCGTGTGCGCCGCGTGTTTGATGAGTATACCGGCTCTCACAACTTCCACAACTATACGGTCGGCAAGGAGTTCCGCGATCGCAGTGCGCACCGTGTGATGAAGAAGCTGACCATCTCGGACCCCCGCATGATCCACGGGACGGAATGGGTCTCGGTCCAGTTCCATGGCCAGTCGTTCATGCTGCATCAGATCCGCAAGATGATCGGTTTGCTGGTACTGATTGGCCGTACCAACGCGCCTGCCTCGCTCATTGCGCAGACGTATGGTCCGGCGCGCATCCATGTGCCCAAGGCGCCGGGCCTGGGCCTGCTCCTTGTGGAGCCGTTCTTTGGCGGGTACAACCAAAAGGTCACGAACAAC
This sequence comes from Malassezia equina, assembly GCA_029542865.1. Taxonomy (NCBI): domain Eukaryota; kingdom Fungi; phylum Basidiomycota; class Malasseziomycetes; order Malasseziales; family Malasseziaceae; genus Malassezia; species Malassezia equina. The sequence goes on from CP119900.1 coordinate 577,453, forward strand.
AACGAGCGTATCGACCGTGTGATTGCGCAACGGCAAGCGTCTTCGAAGCCTATGCCGCCCGACGCAGAGAGTGGACGACGCGAGCATGTGGACTACAAGGCCTTTAAGGACAAGATGGACGCGTTCAAGCAGACGCGTATTTACGACCAGATTTACGAGACAGAGGAGGAGACGGCCGAGTTTGCCAAGTGGCTCAACTACTTGGACGTGTTTGTCGGCCCCGACTTTGAGTTCCTCAATCCCACGGGCACGATTCCCACGTCGGCCATCCTCAAGGTCGGCGAGCAGCGCCGCGCGCCGGGTGGGCAGCCCAAGGTCACAGCAACGACCCCAGGCACACAAGAGGCCGAGGGCGACGCACTGAACAGCGACGAAGAAGGTGAGGCACAGGGTGCCGACGACGATGCGTAATACATAAAGTTCTAAAAGTCGCCCAGGTCTATGTCAATGTTGGGCACCACAGCCGAGCCAGACGGCGCTGCGGCCAGGGCGGCAGAGACGTGGGCAGCCGTGGGCTCGGCCGGCCGAGGAGCCGCCTGCTTGGCGCGCGCTGCCCGGCGCTCGGCCTCGTGAATGCGCTCGCGGTCCTTTTTCCGGTTGCGCTCATTGATCTGCGCCATGGCATGCTCATCAAAGCGGCTGGGACCGGTGGGTTGAGCTGCGGCAATGGCGGCTGCTGTAGAACCCAGGCCTAATGCCTCTGCCGCCGTACGCAGCTCACGCTTCTGCTGGATCATGTTCTTGATATCAGTTTCGGTCAGTGGCGCACTGAGTGCTGCCTCGACCTGCCGCTGCTTGGCTTCAAAGGCATCGGCACTAGGGAACTGGGGATCAGGTCCTGCTGCAGCGATCCAGCGCTGCCGCTCCGAATCGCTGATCTTCTGCGTGCTAATGGGGCGCAGGTCCACACTGTGGTCCTTTCCACCCCAGCGGAACGATAAAAAGCTGTTCATCCAACGTCCCGCCTTGTCTTGGCTCACGTCGTAGTACTTTTCACGCTGCTGTACATCCGTAATCTGGTGCACACGGTACACAGCTTCTTTGCCGCCTTCGCGACGCTCGCGCATGCCCCAGGAACAACGCACAAAGCAGCCACGTACCACATCTTTGCCATTCGGCATAAAGAGCAGCCGTTCCAGCTCGTCGCGGCCCAGGCACACCGCATTCAGCTGCTCCAACGAGGGCGGCTCTCTGCTGCGCGCAACGAGGATGGGCGACTCGCCACGCACGCGACGCGGTGCCAACGATGGCTCATAATCCGACTCACTTTCGTACTCGTCGTCGCTGTCCATGGCACGGCGCCGGCGACGAGGCGGCTCGTCGTCCTCGTCGCGCGGGCGCGCACCACGACTGCGTTCAGCACGGTTGCGGCGCAGCTCCGAGAGCTTAGCAGCCTTGGTCGATGCAGGACGTCGTGGCTCCTCGTCCTCGTCCGACTCGGCAAAGACGTCCTCCTCCGACTCGTCCTCGGCAAAGGGATCGCCAAGGTCTTCCAGTTCGCGGCGCGCATGCTCGCTCCGGCGCTTGGCGCGCTGTACCTTGCTCATCTTGGGCTTACTAGCACGGCGTGTCTTGCCGGCAGCAGCCTGCTGTGAGCGCACCATGGCAGCCAGCTGAGCCTGTTGTTGACGCCGCGAGATCTCGTCACGACGCTGTGACAGTACATCTTCACGCTCCAGTTCATTCAAACTCAGCAGCCTATTGTCAAAAAGGTTATACATGCCATTCACGGTCGTCCTCATCCTTATAGATGCCATCGAGCGGGTACAGCGGGCGAGACGCGTCGTCCTCGTCTTCCTCATCGTCGCTGTCGGATAAGTTCTCCAGCAGAGCAGCGCGCCGATCCTTGCTCTTATCGGGGGAGAGCTGGCGCGGCGGCGGACTCGATTTGTCCTCGCCCACGAGCGCAATAAGCTCGTCGTCCAGCCCGTCTTCCGACATGGCGATCGTCGAGTGGAGCCGCGCGCGACGACCACGAGTGTGCCATGTTATCACGTGGCTCCACGTGCCACTGCGACGCCCGTGCATCGCACACCGGCGGGGCCCACCGCCCCCGCCTCGATCTTGCGTGACTATGGCGGACTCGGTGCCGGTGGTTGTGGACAATGGCACAGGTGTATGTACATGATGCAGAACTTACTCTATCAGTTTGTCAAGGTAGGCTATGCGGGTACGTGAACAGCAGCAACTACTCACGCGCAGGCTCCAATTTCCCGGACCATGTGTTCCCTTCGATTGTCGGTCGCCCGATCTTGCGCGCTGAAGAGCGCGATGCGATCTCTGCATCCGGTGTTCAGATTAAGGACCTGATGGTGGGTGATGAGGCCGAGGCTGTGCGCACCTACCTGCAGGTTTCTCAGCCGATGGAGCACGGTGTGGTCAAGGACTTTGACGATATGCGGCATGGTACGTGGCTCGTACCTGACTTGCAGTGTGGAACTATACCTTTGACGAGAAGCTGCGGATTGATCCTCGCGGTCGTAAGATCCTGTTAACCGAGCCACCCATGAACCCGAAGCGGAATCGCGAAGAAATGTGTCGTATCATGTTCGAGGAGTACGGCTTTGATGGCGTGTATGTGGCCATTCAGGCCGTTTTGACGCTGTACGCCCAGGGTTTGCAAACCGGTGTGGTGGTCGACAGTGGTGATGGTGTCACGCACATTGTGCCTGTGTACGAGGGCTTTGCTATGCCGCACCTCACGCGGCGCCTCGACGTGGCGGGCCGAGACGTGACGCGGCATCTGATCAAGCTTTTGCTCACGCGGGGCTATGCCTTTAACCGTACCGCCGACTTTGAGACGGTGCGTCAGATCAAGGAGAAACTCTGCTACGTGAGCTACGACCTGGGCCTGGATAAGCGCCTGGCCGACGAGACAACGGCGCTCGTCGAGTCGTACACGCTACCTGACGGGCGTGTGATCCGCGTCGGCTCGGAGCGCTTTGAGGCGCCCGAATGCCTGTTCCAGCCGCACTTGATTGGGCTGGAGCAACCGGGTATGGCAGAATTGTTATTCCAGACCATTCAGACCGCTGCTGTGGACGTGCGTCCCGAGCTGTATAAGCACATTGTGCTGAGTGGTGGCAGCAGCATGTACCCTGGCCTGCCCAGCCGATTGGAAAAGGAAATGAAGCAGCTATACCTCGCGCGTGTACTGCAAGGCGATGGCTCGCGCCTGCCGAATTTCAAGCTGCGCATTGAGGACCCACCGCGCCGTAAGCACATGGTGTTCTTGGGTGGTGCCGTTTTGTCGGACATTATGAAGAATCGCGACAGCTTCTGGATCAGCCGTGCGGAGTGGTACGAGCAGGGACCCCGCGCGCTCGATCGGTTGGGTCGTCATGTATAGTGTCTATAGTCTAGCGAAGGCGCTTTGCAATCTCCGAGTGCCAGTCCTTGGCTCGCTCAAAGCCGTTGCGGTGCATCTGGAAGTCTTCGATGGTATCGTAGATCTCCTGCGCGGAGGTCATCACAAAGGGACCGTACTGTACCACCTGGTGTTTCATCGGTTCTCCTGAGATGAGAATGATGCGTGCCGGCTCGTCGCTTGGATTCAAAATCTTCACACCGTCCGTGCCATCCACACGTGCAGGCGTCGTGAGCACAAGCAAGTCGTGGCGATGGTATTCAGCCTCGCCCTCCGACACGCAAATAGTACCATCGAGCATGTAAAGAATCGTGTTCCAGCCCAAGGGCAGCTCCTGGAACAGCCAGCCGTGGGGCTGCAGCTCGATATCCAGGAACCAGCATCCCGCCCCGTTCGGCCACGTCACGGGTGACTCGACGCCATGGCTGCGGCCGGCAATGACCTTGACGCGCCATCCCTCGCCTTCCGTGTCCTTCGGCTCCGACGCACGAGGGCTCTGGTACGGCATTTGATCGGACGCCAGCTCCTGGTACGACGGCTCGATCATTTTCGCCGACTTGGGCAGGTCTAGCCAGAGCTGCATGCCCTCCGGCACAGGCAGTTTGCGGCCCTGTTCATCCTGGTGGATCGGCATTTCTGCATGCACCATACCGCGACCCACGCACATCCACTGAATGTCGCCAGCCCCAATCTGGCCGCGGTGCCCGGCAAAGTCTTCATGCTCCACCTTGCCATGAAGCATGTACGTCACAGTCGTTTGACCGCGGTGAGGGTGGTCTGTAAAGCCAGCGCCCTCGTCAATACGGAAGTGATCCAGCATGAGAAAAGGGGACAGGTTACGAATTTGACGGTTCCCGATAGCGCGGCGCAGACGCACACCGACACCGTCACCCTGCTCCTGAGCAAACACCTTCTGAGCGACTCGACGCGAAATTTGTTGCATAGACATGGGCTTTATAGTAAGAAAATGGGAAAGAACGAGAAGTATAGCACCAAGGAGGACTAAATCTCTCATTTAGGATGATATGGCCAGGTTTTATGGCCCGCTGCGTCGGTCGACGCCACCATCCTGCAGCGTATAAGAGCGAGGGGGCAGAGGGGACGTGGCACAGCACGTGATAAGTACGCCGAGGCTCGGGGCGCCTCCGAAGAAGCGCTCCTAGTCGGTACGCCTGATGAGCCATCGGCCTCCCAGTGGCATCACATGGTCGGACATGGCCAAAGTAGCACAGGCCACTTGGACTTTATCGGAGTCCGTGCTACGTGGGCGTACAGTTGTGGCGCCTCGCCCAATACGACCATGGCCCACCCAAGCGCCGGCGGCGTCCGACGAGGTGGCCTCGGAGGCCCCTGCATGGCCCAGTGCGCCGCCCTCCGTGGAGCCCTTGGCACCTACGGATACGCCCGTGGAGCCGCCCATGCAGGAGACACCGCCAGAGGTCGATCTCCTCGCCCCTACCATGGTGGCGTCGACGGAAGCCACGGCGCCTGCCACGGCGTCCATGGACGAGTATGATGCAGCAAATGAGCGTACGCGCCCTTTGCGTGCGACGCGTGTGCCATCGTCACGCTTAGGACGTCTACTTCACTACGGCAGTCTGGGCGCTGGGTTGGCTTGGGGCTCGGCAGGGGAGTACATGCGGCGCGCCACGTCCGGCGCGCAGGCCGCTGGCTCTCGATCGCCGGCGTTCCTCAGCCCCCGCAACGTGGACCGCCTCGTGGACAAGCTGACAACGATGCGCGGTGCTGCGCTGAAACTGGGCCAGTTCCTTTCGATTCAAGACAGCAATGCACTGCCGCCGCAGGTGGAAGAAGTGCTGCTGCGTGTGCAGGACACGGCGCATTATATGCCGTCGTGGCAGCTGGAGCGTGTCATGCGTGAGGAACTGGGTGAAGAGTGGCGTGCACTCTTTGCGTCGTTTGACGAGCGCCCCCTGGCAGCGGCGTCCATTGGACAGGTACACACCGCGGTGCTGGCGGACCCGTTCCCGTCGCAGCCGCATCTTGCCGGCCAGCGCGTAGCGGTGAAGGTGCAGTTCCCTGGTGTGTCTGAATCGATTGCCAGTGATTTAGCGAACATCAAATGGCTGCTGGCCGCTAGTGCACTTCTGCCCAAAGGTTTGTTCCTCGAAAATTCTGTGCGCGTCTTGCAACAAGAGCTGCAAGAAGAGTGCGATTATGTGCGGGAGGCCGAGATGGGCCGCCGCTTCCGTGCACATGTGCGTGCCATGGCGCCTCCCGACAAGGATGCGTTGACGTTCGAAGTGCCGGAAGTGGTGGATGCGCTGTCCACAAAACGTGTGCTTACGACCGAGTTTATGCGTGGTCGTCCGCTGACGCAGGCATCGAACCAGGGCCAGGCAACGCGCGATGCCATTGCGCATGCAGTGATGGAGCTCAGTTTGCGTGAGCTCTTTGACTGGCATCTCATGCAAACGGACCCGAACTGGACCAACTTTTTGTTCCACGAGGGCCGCCGAGCGATCCAGCTCATCGACTTTGGCGCCACGCGGCCGTACTCGCCCGAGTTCATTGCCATGTGGTTGGGCTTATTGCGCGCGGCCGTGAGTGGCGATCGTGCGCTGTGTGAGCGCTGGAGTATTGACATTGGCTATCTTACCGGCCAAGAGTCCGAGGTGCGTATCCTCTACTAACGCCAGGCCATGCGCTCTGCGCACGTCGATTCCATGATTGCATTGGGTGAGCCATTCCGTGCGGATGCGCCTGTACCGTATCCCTTCGCTCGGCAAACCATTACAGAGCGTGTCAAGGGCCAAATTCCCCTCATGCTGCGGGAGCGTCAGCGGCCGCCGCCGCCCGAGACCTACTCGTTGAACCGCAAGCTGAGTGGGGCCTTTTTGCTGTGCGCACGCCTGCAAGCGCGCGTGAACTGCCGCGACCTGTTTGCGCGCGTTACGCAGCCATACCCCCCTAGTGTGCCAACGGCGCGTTTGCACACGCGAGCGGGGGAGTATCTCGGGGAAGACCTCTCCGAGCGCTGGTCGCATGTCCCAACGGAGCGCAGCGAAGCGCGGCGTGTGCGACACGAGAAGCGCCAACGCTCGCGTACACTCTTTGAGACGCCATCCGCGTCTGATACCCAAGCGGGGCATGTGCGCGTGCGCGACGTGCAAGTGCCAGTGCGTCCGCGCGCGCCGGGCCCGGAAGACTGCTGTATGTCGGGTTGTGTGAACTGCGTACACACCATCTACTTGGATGAGCTCGAGGAGTACAAGAGCACGATGAAAGAGATTCGTCAGCGTCTCTCGCACTATGAGCCGCCCATCGCACCGCACGAGTGGGACTCGAAGCGCTTAGGCCCCATGCCGCACGCGGACGCCGTCGAAACGGAGGCGCACGCGTCCGAGGAGGCCGATACGCCCAAGGTGGACGCGTCCATGTCGGCGTTCCTCGAACTGGAGCGCAAGATCAAGTCCAAGTGAGATAGTCATAGCCCGCCGGCCATGTCCACGTCTACAGTGGTGTGAAAAGTACGGACACATTACGCGTGGTAGAGCTCCTCCTTCAGCGGCACGCCGAGCTCCTCACGCAGAGGTTTGAGCACCTCCAGGTACTGCTTGTACTGCGAGTCGTTCTCGACCTTGTGCTTAATGCCCTCAAAGATGCGCACCGCGAGCGCAAAGTCGTTTACGCGGCGAGCGGCCTTGAGCGCAGCCTCGAGCACCTCGGGCGAGGGCACAAGGTCGTAGGCGAACGCGTTGTTCAGACCACGCTGGGCCTCGAACTGGTCCTGGACACCCTCGAAGAACTTGACGTAGCGCTCGTTGAACTCCTCGAACGTCTCACTGTGGTCCGAGTACTGGCGCACTGTCGGTCAGACATTTCAACGTACCCTGCATAGCAGCAGGCACAGCAGCGCGCGTCATCAGCGCAGCGCGCGCACCCGACGAGGCGGCAGCAACACGAATAGCTCCGGTCAGAAAAGACATGGTAAGGATGGGCGAGAGAGCAAAACGCCGCGCAGCAGCGGCCCGACCTCCGCCGCTCCCGTACATCACGTGATACACGAGCGAGCGCCGCGATCCACGCGCCCCGCCCTCATGCCCAGGACGCCGGCGGGCGTCACGCCGCGCCACGGCGCGGAGCTCGCCACCTATGTCGCGGCCCCGCCCGTAAAGGCACCTAGTACGTATAAGCGGGGCCACGACAGAATGGAGACATTCACCGTCTTCTCTGACACGCTCTATTTTCACGTGAATACCCAAGCGGAGCTGCCGACCGTGCGCTACACGGGCGATGTAGGCGTGCAGATCGTCACGGACCGTGCGTCTCGTATGCAGCCTGGCGTCTTGATGCATCCAGAGCATGCCGCCCTTCTCGATCTGCTAATGCACAACGAGATCTGGATTACAGTGCCCCTGTCGTACGCCACCTCCCAGTGGCTCCAAGCTGCGCTCGCACTGCGCACCTGGCAGGTGCACGCATCCGCAGCCTGGGACGAAGGTGGATCATTGGCACTCACCATGTATGTTCTCGCCACGCCGGCTGCCTTTGCGCCAGCGGCCACCCCCCAGGAGGCCGACCGTGTGGTGACATTGGTGGAGCAGGCGCAGCGCCTCGCAGGGCGCAGGCGCCTGGATCATGCACGGACTACCGACGAGGCAGCTGGCGCAGCCATGGTGTACAAAGCCTTGTGCGAGCGTGAGACGGAGCCTGATACCCAGATGCCCGCGGCCGAGCAGCCTCGCGCCTTGTTGGCACCGATGCTGCCGTTCCAGCGGCGATCGCTCAGCTTTCTCCTAGAGCGCGAGGCACCGCCTACACAGCGCCGCACGCTGCGCACCCAGTGTGGGCCATGGTGGATTCAGATTGGCACGCGCCCTTTGTTTGCGCATGTGCTGACAGGGGCTCTGTGTGACGACCCCTCACGTGTGGCTGCAGACGATGTGCGCGGCGCTATGCTGGCCGAAGAGATGGGACTCGGCAAGACGGTGGAAGTGTTGGCCTTGCTCCTTGAGCACGCAAACCGTGCGCGGCATGAGCAGCCGTCGTACTGGGACGCAGCCAACGAGACGCAGGTCCAGCCGGTGGGTACGACCCTGATTGTTTCGCCGGAAATCTTGCGCCGCCAGTGGCTCGAGGAGATCCAAGTCCATGCGCCTAGCTTGCGCGTGTATTCCTACACGGGTCATCGCGATGCAGCGACGCATCGAGAGCAAGCAGGGCATGCAAGTTGGGGCGCATGGGCGCAGGACATGGATGTCATGGTCGTCTCCTTCGAGACGCTCGCGCGCGACCTGGCTGCATCGCATGCGGCGCCCGTGCGCTCATTGCGCCACCCCAAAAAGTACGAGCGCCCTCGTAGTCCGCTCGTGCAGCTGGACTTTTGGCGCGTCGTCATGGACGAGGTGCAACTTGTGGGGGGCAATGCGGCACGTACCATGGGCATGATCCGCCGGCACATGAGCGTGGCTGTGAGTGGCACGCCTGTACGTCAACTCTCCGACTTGCGCACGTCGCTGTGGTTCCTGGGGCTTGTGCCGGGTAGTACGACGCCAGCTGCTTGGAAACGCATACTGGGCGCGCGCCTCGCCCCGTATGTGTACCAAGTGCTGCGCCAGATCGGCATTCGGCACACCAAGGCGCAGGTGCAGCATGAAATGGTGCTGCCGCCGCAGACGCGGTACCTGGTGCCGGTGGACTTTACGCATGTGGAAACGGCCTTTTACAAGGACGTGTGGCATGCGAGTTTGGCCGCGCTCGACCTCGATGCGGACGGCGCGCCACTGACGGAGACGTGGGAACTGGATACGAGTGCGTTGCGTGCGCAACTGCAGCGCTTGCGACAAGCTTGCACACACCCCCACGTCGCTCTGCGTGGCGGGCATACCCTGGGCACAGGGGATGGGGCCAGTGGCGCCGGAGCCATCAATCTGCGCAGCATGGATCATGTGCTGACACAAATGATTGAGGCAGCGCAGCAGGATTTGTGGACACAGAAACATGCGCTGGTATCGCGTCGCATTTTCCGCGCCTCTGTGCTGCTGTTTGCGCCGCGCGATGAACTCATGACGCAAGTCGCCGACTTGGCCTCCACGTCGTTGGGTGCGGAAGAGCAAGCTGTACTCTCTACCTTAACTACACGACCCTGTCTGGATGTGGCGCGGGATGAGTTAGAGACGCTGCTGCCCGAGGCACTGGCGCATGTCGAGGCACTGCAGCGCGATATCGTCGCAGCACACGAGCGAGGGCCGCTGTACGCCTTCACCGCCGCTGAGCTGGCAGCCGAAGCCGCGTGGGGCAAGGACATGCCGGCGGAAGCGCCCCACGAGAAGCTGCGTCTTCGGCAGCAGCATATAAGTGCTCTCAAGAGTCGGCAGCGCCACTGGCTACAAGTCGTGCACCGAATCCAGCAGTTTTCTGGGCACTGCTATTTCCAACTGGGCGAGGCTGTGCTCGCGCGGCGCGCGGCGGCGCCGCCAGCCGCGCTCAAAGACGAGCCGGAGGGCCCAGACGCACAAGGGTTCATGCCGGCAGGTGTCAAGACGGAGAGTGAATTCACGCCATTGGAGGAGGCCGCCTACCAAGCAGCGGAGGCCACGCGTCAGCGGCTCTTGGCCGATGCACGCGATACGGTCGAGCAGAGCGTGCACAACCTTCGCCAGCATTCGGTGGATACGCGCGAGCTCGCACCCATGGATCCACCGGCAGTGGCCCTTGCAGGTCGCAACGTGCTGGAGCAGGTGAGCGAGCGTTTGGAGCAATTGCGTGCGCATGCCAAGCTCATGCTAGACTGGCGCGCTCAAATTCATGCGCGGCTCACCAAGCCGGTGAACCGCGAGGTCGATAAGGCTCGGGAGAACGACGATATCTATGCAGAGAACCTCGATGCACAGATCGAGGCGGAAACGCTGCTCGAGATGTACCGCCCGTTGCTGGCGCAGCGAGATGAGCTACTTACAGGCCGTATTGCCCTGGGCGCCACGGCCCGGCCGCAGCTGTTTGTCGAGTTGGACCGTGAGCTCCGTGCAGCGCGCGTGCGGCGGTGGACAGGGGAGGCTGACGTTAACGACGATGCCCAAGCCGACGCCGACGAAGAGGATGCGGTGCGCCAGGCAAAGCGTTTGCAGTTAACCCACTTTCGCACGCTGGAGCAGGCGCGACGGAGCGTCATGCTGCCGCCCGAGGAGCCACCGCTGCTAGCCCTGATGAGCGCACTGAAAGAGGCGCGCGATGCGTGCGTGCGTGCGGAAGAGGTTCGGACTTTGTCGGCCGCCTATACCGCGCTGCAAGCCTTGCAGCGGCGGCAAACCGAGCTGCTTGAGGGTCTGCGGCGCGAGCAGATGCAGTGTCAGGCCCTATTCAATGCGCGTGCCCTCTATTTCAAGCAGATGCAGGAGCTGTCTGATCAGGTGCAAGATCCGGACCTGTCGCAAGGCATTGTACCGAGCCTACTACAAGCTGTCGCACAGGAGCGCGCGGCGCGTCAGCGAATCGGTGCGATAGAAGGACGTCTGCGCTATTTACGTCATGTGGAGCAGATGCAAAAAGCGAGTGGTGGCGGCGACGAGGAGCTGCGCCACTGCTTCATCTGCACCAATACCATTGAACGAGGTGTTTTAACGAACGCATGTGGTCACTTGTGCTGTGAGACCTGCTTCCATGCTTGGATGGCGCGTGGCCACCGCACCTGCCCCATGTGCAAGACGCGCATTGCGCCGCGCGACATTCACCGCATCGTGTACCGGGCGCCAGACCTTGCGGCGCCTACGACAACGCCGATGGCGCCGTCGGCCTACCGCGTGCTGCCGAACGAGACGCGGCAGGCACTGGACCGCCTCTCGATCGAGGGTGGGGCCGGCAGCAAGCTCGATGGCCTCATGCGTCACCTGCTGCATCTGCTCCGCACCACAGGCGAAAAAAGCCTTGTATTTTCCTCGTTTGCACGCGGCCTCGACCTAGTCGCTGACAGCCTCGAGCGTCATGGACTCGAGTATGCGCGTCTCGATGGTGCGGGTGGGAAGCGGGCCGGTGCACAAGTGGAAGCTTTCCAGCATGGGCCGACGGTGCGTGTGCTGTTGCTGCACAGTGAAGCACAGTCGGCCGGCCTCAATTTGCTGGCCGCAACGCACCTGTTCTTGCTGGAGCCGCTGTTGAATCATGCGCTCGAGCTGCAGGCGATCGGACGCGTGCACCGTATCGGTCAAATTCGGCCGACCCACGTATATGGCTACATGGTCAACGACACGGTGGAAGAGCGCATGGTGGGTCTAGCAGCGACGCGTGGGCAGTCTCTGTACCTGGACGACGCCGCCGAGCCAGATAGCGCCATGGTACAAGCGGCGCACTTAGCTACGGCCCAGGATATTTCGCGCGAAGCGCGACGTGGCGACTTGGTCGGCACAACGGACGATCTCCTAGCATGTCTATTCTCGCAGCATTTGGGTGCGGCACGGCACGTAGCACCGTAGCAGCATCGAACGATACCCGATCCTTAGGTAGCAAGGCGTATCCATGCCGCGGGTCCCCAACTTTCGAGATTACGTGATAACCCCCCCAAATTCTATTTATCAGACATCCGGCCGCTCGTTCAGAGGATAATGGGGAAGATCAGAGGGCACCAGGCCCCGAACGAGGGTGACTAGCTCCAGCCTGCTCGAGAAAAAAAAAAACACAACGAAATGATAAGGAGAGGCGTACAGACTCTAAACCCAAAAGATCTTTCAGGGGGGGGGGGTCAAAGGAGGGATAATCGCTAATTCGGACAACTATCCGATTTTGCCTTCGTTCCTGCCAGTGGAAAATCCGACCTGCAGTCCTGCTGCAATGACTATAAAACGCGTCCACTCCCAACGAGGCCTTTTCTTTATCTCCTTTTGAATGTTTGGCCACCAAGCATCCGAAGAGGCTCAAGAAGGGCGTGCTACCGAGCGGCTGGGTCGCCGCCATTCACAAGCTCGGTCAGCACGTTCGGGCTCGATAAGTTCGCGCGTCTCGCGCGGAACTACTGGCACGCATCATCACTATCCTCATGTCGACCAGGATGTGGAACCGTTCCATGAAGAGGTGTTTCGCGAGGAGGAGCGTGAGGAAATCGAGAGGGAGATCAGGGAAGGTATGACACCCGCTGGAATCGAGGCGCAAGAAAAGATAGCGGAAGCGGAGGCGGCCATCGACCCCGCCTTCCTTGTCCAGTTCGAGCCAGGGGACCCAGAGAACCCTCGCAACTGGTCGTTCACAAGAAAGTGGTGCTGGACGCTCTTTTTCAGTTTTCTGTGTTTTGTGGTGGCCTTGGGCTCTTCTATGCCCACAGCCGCTTTGATCCAGACGGGCCAACAGCTGCACGTCAGCCAAGAAGCTGTGAACCTGTCTATCACGCTATTTGTGGCCGGTTTCGGCTTTGGACCTGTGTTCTTTGCGCCACTGAGTGAGATGTTTGGTCGGAGACCCGTGTACATCATATCTGGCTTTCTGTTCTTTATTTTCCTCTTGCCATGTGCGAAGGCGCCCAATCTGGCGACCTTGCTGGCGGCGCGTATGATTTCCGGATTGGCAGCCAGTGTGCCGATGACCAACGTGGGCGGCTCGATCAGCGACTTGTGGGTCGTTCAAGAGAAGGGCAACCCTATGACCATCTTTTCGTCGGTCCTTTTCCTAGGTCCTGCCCTGGGACCCCTGGTGGGTGGTGCGATATCCTCGGGTACGAACGATGTCGATGGATGGCGCTACATCTACTGGACACTGTTTGCGTTTGTGGGATTGACGTGGCTGGCGTCGCTGTTTCAGCCAGAGACGCTAGGCTCTGCGATATTGAAGCAGCGTGCACGAAAGCTGCGCAAGGAGACAGGCGACCAGCGCTATTCGACCTTGGCTGAGCATGAAAAAATGAGTCTCAAGGCGATGGTCGTGGTGTTGCTCTTCCGCCCTGTGATTATGCTGTTCGTGGAGCCCATCCTGCTATTTTTCTCCATGTACCTGACACTGGTGTACGTGATGCTATACCTCCTCTTCTTTACGTACCCCATTATCTTCCTGGAAGGCCACGGCATGAATGACCTGCAGACTGGTTTGATGTTCATCCCCATTATGGTGGGTATCCTCATTGCCGTCTTTTTGACCATGTTTGTTTTGGAGCCGCATATGAAAAAGCGCGTTGCCCGCCGGGGAATGCCGCAGACACCCGAAGACCGTCTTTTGATCATGTTTGTGGGATCGACCATGTTCCCCATCTCGCTGTTCACCCTGGCATGGACGTCCATGCCGAGCGTGCATTGGTCGGGTCCTCTGATCACCGGTCTGGGAACGGGTCTGAGCTTTGTGATGATTTACAATTCGGCCAATACCTACCTGGTGGACTGCTACCCGAAGGTGGCCGCGTCGGCGCTAGCGTCCAAGACGCTCATCCGCTCGATGGGCGGTGCTGCGGTGCCGTTGTTCGTGAGCCAAATGTTCCATGCTATGCATAACCAGTGGGCCCTTACGATGCTGGCTCTCTTAGCGACGGTCATGCTACCCATTCCCTTCTTTTTCTATCGGTACGGTCCAAAGTACCGTGCCAAGTCCAAGTATGCGTCGGGCGACCAGGCAGAATGAGCGACGGATTCACACCAAGAAGCTCATTTTTGGACCTAAAAGTCTATAGTAACTCAGTTATGATTCTAAACGAGCCTGCCATTTTCTATGAAGGGTGCATCGACGGTTCGCAGCCTGAGCATTCCAAGAATGCTAGGTAACCGTTGTACAACGCTGGTATATGGGTCGAGAGGCATGGATGGGACCGCCCAAGCCATATCCTGCTTTTGGGGTCCCGCGCATCGCGGGCCGGTAGGCAGCGTACGCTTTTGCTGCGCAACGCCGCATTGTTCGAATCCTCCGCACCGCATGTCACGGACGGAAGGGCCACACAGCCAGTCCCGGCGATATAGGCCAAGCGGGGCGCGAGGGGGTCGCTATCTCTGTCGCAGTCAGCGGGGCCACAGGGAGGTCCAAAGCGGTGGAAGGAATCTCACACACCGAATAGCCTGGCGAGATGGACAGAGGCATACACAGAGGACTAGCACTCGGCGTCGATGGGCCATGATGGACGTGAGTTGATTCGGGTTCCATGGACGAAGGTGAAGTGCTCAAGACTTGAGCAAAGCTCCCGTCGGGGTATAGGAACGAACCCGCCAGCGCCATGTTTGACGGCAGTTCAAGAGGGGTGCGTGGCTCAGAAAAAGGAGCACTAAACGGCACAGACTGAGCGCGAGCTGGGAGAGTGGGTGTCATGGACGTCTCCGGCTGGGCCCATACATACGAGGTTGGGTGCGGGGTCAGGGCACCTTCCCGCCATGCCTCACCGAGGCTGGAAACGGACCATTGCATAGCCGCATGGCTCTTGACCTCCGGAAGCGATAAGGGCGACATGCCCACCGTGGATGAGGATCCTGCCGGCGATGTCGGCGTCATGGACAAGGGCCCCAAATTTTGCGGTACCCACGACACAAGGCCATGGTTCGGCGATGCAGGTGACAAACTGCGCACGCCTTGCAAGCCTGCTGCCCCCGGCGCCGCACTCTCATTGCTTGGCTTTGCAGCATCCGCCGGCAGGGAGCACGACGAGATTTTGGACGTGAGCTCAGCGTCGTCACTGCGGCCCGTGCCATGACACTTCGCAGAGACGGACCCCGAGCGTGTGGTGCGGGTGTGGTGCGTGACAACATTGTCTTTGCTTTTGTTCGAGTCGCGTCTGGTAGTCTTGACGCGCGGCTTGTAGCCTGCACGAATATACTCCTCCGGGAACGCATTGCGGAAGCGATCGCGTATGTCCGTCGAGCTGCGCTGGTTCTGGAACACGGGATCGCGCGCAATCCGGGACCAGTGCGAGCCATGCTTCTCAAAGCCGCGTTTCAGAGCCTCGTCTTCGGTCTCGGTGAAAGGACGGCGCTCGCGTGTTTTGTGGCGCAGAATGGGACAGGACGCAGTCGAAAACACACGGGGTGTCACAGTCCATGTGGGTGTCGCGCGCGGGTTCTGGACGCTGAGCAGGGAAGGCGCGAGCGTGGGCAATGTCGCAGAGGCTGTCGGCGGCGGCGACGCGGCTGCCACACCGGCGTCCAAGTTCGGCGAGCTGACCAGGGGCCATGTGGGCTGTGGCGCAGGTGGACCTGGAGGGGTCGGTGTCGTCAACCAGGCAGGATGGTCAGGAAGCGATGGAACGTCCGAAGCCAGTAGGAGGTCCCACTGCCATGGCTCCAAACAATCGACAGCCCGTGGGGTCACCCCAAAGGTCTCACCCTGCATGGTGCTGGGCTGCCCTGAACGGGGCGACATACAGGTGCGTGGCGTTCGAAAGTGGGTCCACGAAGAGACGAGCCCAGGGCAAAGGACTCAGCAAAGCTTAATGATGGGCACCCCCAGGAAGGCGGGTACACACCCCGCGCGAACCTCGTGCGACTACAGCGAATGCCCGAGAACGAGGGCACCTTTCTTGTTGGACCGGGGGGACTGCATGATTTCGCTCGTCGCGTTCCAATCATAATTCAGGCACAGCGACGCCCCTGAAGCCATTGTCAGCCTTTTCATGCAGGTGGAGGAACGTCTACCGGGGCACATCCGCTTTCAGCGACGCACAGCAGTGGGTCTACGTTCGGGCGCTGTCCAGCAGCGGCCGGGGCTCGTTCGTCGGATTTGGCGCAGCCGTTGCCGGAACTCCGACGTCGTCTGTACGCAGAGGTGGAGGAGGGCGGCTGTCACGCTCATTGGCTCGGCGCCCTGCCTCCCCAGGCACGAGGCCCTGCGTCGCGTGGGCTACCTTGGTCGAAGAAAGCGCAGGTTCCGCATCGCGTGGGCGGGGCATGTCAGTCGTTTGTGATAAGGGAGGGGCAGTGGTTATCTCCGCACCCTGCTGCGCACTTTGTGCATGACCCCAAGAAGCCAATAGCTGGTGTGAGTCGAACCCTCGTACCTGCTGCACCTTTTGTGCTTGTTCCCATACCTCTGGCGCGGGCGAGGCGATAGGGGGTGGCTCGATTGTTGTCGTCGCAGGCTCCTCCGCCTCAGGGAGGGGGGCAGGCTCCTCGGCGAGGACGGCCTGCGCACGTGCTTCAGCGGCGGCCTTGGCCTCGCTGCGTTGGCGCGCGTCCGTGACCAAAGACACGGTGGCCAGGTCCCACGCAAACTTGATAGATAGGTGCCCGCCTAAAAACTCGGTATCTTGCAGGGCATCATGCGCGGCCACACAGGCGCGGCTGTCCCAGTATTCCAGGAAGCGCGTATGCGCCTGGTCCTTGTACGTACGAATCGATCGGATGTCACCAAACTCCACAAACTTGGCTTGCAGCGCCTCGTCGGTGAGCGGCTGGGTGGCCTCGAGTAGCGAGATAAAGAGGGTGCCCTGGTTTTTGGTGCGGTCGCAGTGCTGCTGCTGGTCTTCGTCTTTGGGCAGGCTAAAGTGCACGTCCAGGGCCCGGCCCTCGTACACCTTCTGGTTCATGTGCACGCGCGCATTGTCAGCAGCGCGCGTGTCATAGTAGGTAACAAATAGCATACCGCGGCGCTGCACAATGTCGAACCATGTACGAATCTCACCAAAGGCGGCAAAATCGGCGCGAAGCAGGAGCATGTCCACTTCAAAAGCGACGTTGCGCACAAACAGGGTGCGGCATGGCTTGCTGTCTTCGGGCCGCACGGCGTTGGGATCGGGCTGATAGGCACTGCGCGTAAAACGCGGTCGCTGACTCTTACGGTGCGCCTGCGACGGCCGTCCACGATCGGGCGTCGAGGAGCGGCCCTGCTGACTGCCACCGCCCCAACGGCCGTACATGGGCGCCTGCGCTGCCTGAGACGGACCTAACTGGTGGCCCCATGCGCCACCCGGGCCATAGGGCATGAACGGTGGAAAGGGAGGCATGCCAAAAGGGAGGGGCATCCCACCCAACGGCATGCCCCAAGACGGATAAGCGCCCAGGGCCTCGCCCGTGCCGTACGGCGCATAGCCTCCATAGGCGGCGGCGTGTCGTCCACCGCGTCCGCGGCCGCCACCGCGTCCGCCACGTCCGCCACGCCCGGATCGGCGTGGGGCATGGGACTCGTCATAACCACCATACGGGTGATGGCGAGACATCTGTACACTGAGCTGAACGAGTGGCTGACGCTAGAAAGTCCAGGGGAATATCTTACTCGTACAAGGGCCTACACACTAAGGGCCGCGGGGAAGGCACCACCGCACGCCGTCGTGGCTGTCGTCGCAGGCGGCCGAGGTGGGTCGTCGGCCGCGACGTTTTCGTGGGTATGTATGAAAATAAGATGACGCCAGGTGTGGGCCCCGACCAGGAGGTGCCTCCTGACCGCCTCGATCGATATGAGTGGCGTCGTGAGCTTTAAGCTCGTGCTCTTGGGCGAGTCGTCGGTCGGCAAGTCGAGGTAGGTGGGATGCGTGTACTGACTGGACAGCATTGCTCTCCGCTTCGTCAAGGACCAGTTCGAGGACTACCGGGAAAGTACCATTGGCGGTACGTGCGCAGGTGGGCTCATCACAGCCGCTTTTCTCACGCAGACGGTGAAGCGCAGCGATGATATCAAGGTGAAGCTGGAGATCTGGGATACAGCGGGCCAGGAGCGCTACAAGTCGCTGGCGCCGATGTACTACCGCAACGCGCACTGCGCGATTGTGGTCTATGACATGACCGAAAAAGATTCACTGGAGAACGCCAAGAGCTGGATCCGTGAGCTCCAGCGCCATGCGGACTCGAACATTATCATCTTCCTCGTGGGCAACAAGCTCGACTTGGCCGACAGTCGCGTGATTTCTACGGAGGAGGGCAAAACGTATGCGGACACAGAGGGGCTGCTGTTCCTCGAGACCTCGGCCAAGACGCCGACGAACATCACGGAGCTCTTTGATACCATCGCCAACCGGCTGCCCCTGGATCGCGGCATGGGCGCCAAGCGCGCAGCACAGCCCGGCGCCGCACGACCCGCCGATGCCCCCGTACAAATTGGCGCATCGGCCCAACCGGCCCAGGACAGTGCATGCAACTGCTAGTTCTCTGTATTCTACGCAACTAGAGGAGCGTAAAGCCCAACAATACATTGTCAATCAAGCGCGCCGCCGGCTTGGCATCGTCGCGATGGTTGCGCACCCACAGGGCGCCGCTGAGGATGGCCTCGGTGCCAGCGTCTGACTCGGGCGTCAGCTCATCCAACGTGGCTGGGTCGTTGAGCGAGATATAGTCCAGCTCGGCGGATGCCACACCATCCGCAGTGCCCTGCTGCGTGACGACGGCTCGCGCTGCTTCGAGTGTGCGAGTGACGCGCTCAGCACTGGACACATTCTCACGCACCAGAGCGTCCCACGTAGCTTGGCCCTTGATTAGTGCCTGGAACAAAAGGGGTGCGATGCGACGACCATGCTCATCCAAGTACTTGTTGCGGCTGCTCAGCGCCAGCTGGTCCGTGGGATCACGCACCGTGGGCAACACACGCACATGTTTCGAGCCGTGGGGAAACGTGAATAGCAGGTCGTCCACGAGGCGCCGCAGAATGATGGCCTGCTGAATATCCTTCTGTCCAAAGTAGGCGCGATCCGGCTAACGTCAGTGGTAAGTACGTACGAGCACCACGTTGAACAGCTTGGTCACGACGGTAGCGACGCCCCGGAAGAAAGTCGGGCGTGTGCCGCCCTCCATTTGGTGGGAGAGGCCCTTGACCTCGACGAAGGCGCCCACCTGCGCTTCGACGCTCTGTGTGATGCCATTCGGGTACATATCGAGCACGTGGGGCACTAAAACCACCAGGCGGTCCGCCAGGTGGGCGCGTTCCTGGCGCTCAGCGAGGAGGGCCAGGTCTGTAGGCAGCGTCCGTGGATAGTTAGAAAGGTCCTCATGCGGTGCGAATTGCGCAGGGTTCACAAAGATCGACACCACACTCACGTCGTTCTCGCGCAAACTCGCATCGACGAGCTGCAGATGGCCCTCGTGTAGCGCGCCCATCGTAGGGACAAATCCTACCGACTTGCCATGCTGCAAGCACGATTTCCGCCACACACGGAACGCGTGTATGGTGTCAAATACGCGCACGGGAGCAGAGGCCATGTGAGCCGACAGCCGGTTCGATGCCATCGTGCCAGGAGCCAGCGTCGGCCACCGCGGCGCTCGCCGGTGGCTTCCTCCACTTGCACGCACGAGCGACCATGGTCGAGCTGTTTGATCCGTTTGCGGATGTGCGCAAGTTCGAGTATACGGGATCGGTGCGCGCGAGCTACCCGCTGAGCCCGAAGACCAAGGTGCCATCGCATATCCGGCGCCCGAACTATGGGCGTGAAGCTGTACGTATCACGACTCTGACCATAGCTCTTCCCCTCGCGTCGGATCCGCGTGAACAACGCCGAAGAGCAGGAAGGTGTGCGTGTCGCCGCGAAGTTGGCACGGGAATCGCTGGACTGGATCGCTGCGATGATCCGACCTGGTATCACCACGGACGAACTCGACCAGGCGCTGTTCAAGGCAGCCATCGAGCGTGGATGCTATCCTAGCCCCCTTGGGTACCATGGCTTCCCGAAAAGTGTGTGCACCTCGGTGAACGAGGTCATTTGCCATGGCATTCCTGATCAGCGCAAGCTGGAGGATGGTGACATTATCAATTTGGGTACGTGTAGCATGCTCATGCCAGACGTGACGCTGTATCACAATGGTGCGTACCTATTCCTGACCTGTGATCAGGCTTCCACGGCGACTTGTACGTTGTTTTACTCACCTAGAAATGCGACCTACCCCGTGGGCGACAAGGCGCGCGAGAATGCAGACTTGATGAAGCTGATCCGCACAGCTCGGTACGCACGCCTGATGCCTGACCGCAGCGAGTGCCTGGACGCGGCGATTGCTATTTGCGGCCCTGGTATGCCGTACGCAGAGGTGGGTCGTGTGATCCAGCCGATCGCGGAGCGCAATGGGTGCTGCATCGTGAAAAACTACACGGGCCACGGCATTGGTCGCGTGTTCCATGGCCCCCCGCCCGTGTTCCACTACCCCACGAAAAAGTCCTACGGCATTATGCAGCCAGGTCATGTACGTATACCTATCTCACACAGATTTTTACGTGCGTACTTTAAGCTGACCTCTAGGATCGAACCCATGGTCAACCTCGGCCAAGAGTGGCGTGAGGTCGAGTGGCCGGACGACTGGACGATTGCCACGAGGGATGGGTCGCCGTCGGCCGCTGCCGAAGAGACCCTGCTCATTACCGAAACAGGTGTAGAGATCCTCACCGCCCACGGCGGGCCGCGTGTCCTGGATACCACCGAGGCACGCGAGCACTACCTCGCTTCACGCGGCGCCGCGAAGCCCCTCGCCTCGTAGTCACGTGATATCGGCCGGTCGCGGCGCAGAACGGGGACCCGACCCAGCGCCGCTTTTTGCGACACAACCACATTGCTTGTACGTGGCGCGAGGTGAGCTAATCGCAGAATATGACCACTATTGCTCCCATCAAGGGCATGATCCGCAAGCGCCTGACCTTCGACCTCACGGTCAGTCTCGGCGGTGGCGCTCTCGCCGCGTACGCCTTCTGGTACGGCAGCCACATTCCCCGCGTGCAGCAGCGTACGTAACGCCCCCACTGATTGCAGGTGACGCTTTCTACGCGAAGCTGAACGCCGAGAAGCAGGAGTAAGCGCTCCTTCTGCCATAGGCTTGCTACCTACTCATAACTCCTCTCACCAGCATTCTTCTTGCCAGCGCCGCTCCGCCTCGAGCGCCGCAAAGAAGCGCGCAGCTTGCTCAGCGTCCATGCCTCCGTGCTCCTGGAACACGGCGAGAATGGCTTCGCGCACTTGCTCGGGCATTTTGCCCGAGGAACCACACAAATAGCCAATGCCGCGCCGTGCCCCTAGCACGTCCCAGACATGCGCGCCCTGCTGCCGGACAAGGTCCTGCACATACACCTTGTCAGCTTGGTCGCGGCTCGCTGCGACATGGAAGGTGAGGCGCGTGGCAGGACGTGCCTGGTCCCCTTCGTCACAGAGGCCGGCCTTCGGCTGCGAGGGTATCTGACCTTGCGCCCACGCCTCCCATTCATCGCGAAAGAGGCAGTCGCGCTCCTTGTAGCGGCACCCGACGATCACCAAATGGTCGCCTGGCGCCCCGCACGCCAGCCGCTCTTGCACGAGAGCGCGCAGCGGGGCGATACCTGTGCCAGGGCCGATCGCTACCATCGGCACCGACGCCTGCGTGGGGAGCAGGAGCGTGCCCGGCTGCAAGCGCAGCGGAATGCGCGAGCCCGGCCGTAGACGCGCTAGCCACGTACTCGCGATGCCCACGCGGGGCTTTTGAAGACGCGTTTTGTACTGTACCACAGCCACAGCGAGCTGGATCGTGCGGGGGTACACCTGGTGTCAGCCTCCTGCACGTACACGAGGCGCACTCGCAATGCTATACGCACGCTCGCGCAGCAAAGGGAAGAGGTCCATCACATAGGTCACAGGCACTTGTACACTCTTGAACTCGATCAATACCTCGAGCATCGTACGGCGCGTGCGCTGTGCATACTCGTACATGTCGTCGGTGCCGTCGCCTGGCTGCAGGAACTCGACGATTTTTTCGTGCTCCATGTGATCGCGCGGGGTAAAGTGCTGCAGCAAGTCGAAGAATGAGCGGCGTGGCACAGACAGGGGATCGAGGTACTGCGTGAGCAAGCGCCGCAGCGTTAACGTGTGGGAAGCCGATGCCTGAGCAAGCGCCTGTGGCAACGCATGACTGGCATCCGTGGGCGTCAGTGTCAGTCGCTGATCGGCCACGTCGGCCCAGTGGAGTCGCTGCAAAAGGACATCGATCTCGTCCGGTGCATTCTCTGGGAGGAAGGACGCCACGTCGCCCGCCTGGTACGGCGGTGCGTCGTCAGACAGCGTGAACTCTATGCATCGCACATCCTGGAAATGCGTCGCTGCGGTCATTCGGTCATTGCGTGTCAAAGTGCCAACGAGCGCATCGCTCGGCGGCGTACTCGCTGACACGGGTGCATCCAGCAGCGTCACCTGCACGCGGGGTGGGAGCAGTGTATCTGCAGGGATCGGCTCGCGTCCGTGGGGCATGAGATCCTCGTGCACGCGACGTGTGAACATCTCGAGCCACGGCTGCAGTCCGCCTTCGAGGCTAAGGTCAGTTAGCGACACGCACGTACCCAAGCTCTTGCTGCTCATCCGCTTCGCCGCGCTCAAACCACTCTACAGCGCCGAGATCGCGCAAGCGGCGGTACAGCATGCGCGAGGCCCAGCAGAAGCGCGTGTAGACAGAATCGCCGAGGCCGAATGTCGCGAATGTGAGATCGGACAAGATGTCGTTCGGGAGTCCCTTGCGTAAGAGGAAGCGCCAGAATTCGCGTGCTGACGTAGGAAACTCGCCGTTGCCGGTCGTCGATACCACAAAGACAACGTACGATTCATCGACGAGGGCGAGCTGCGTGTGGGAAAAGGGTACGTACGCGATCGTACTCGGCGAGATTGCATAGACGCACGGATACATGGTGTCGATACGCGATCTGTGCGATACGCTGAGCTATATCTTCCGCATTGCCTGTTTCGGTAGCGTACAGCACCGTCAGCGCAGGCATCGCCGACGAACACGCCGTGGAGCGCAGCCTGGTGGAGCGGAGTGCCACAGCCCTCCTGTGGAGGAAAAAGGGGCAATTGTGTCGCTACGTCCCTATGCTTACTTGAGGATCTTGCCGTCAGCCCACGCCTTGCCGTCGATGACAGCTTCCCAGGCGAGCATGTCCTCGAAGAACTTCTTGTCCTCCTCCTTGTTGAAAATGTCCAGGGGCGTCACCTCGTAGCTCTCCAGGTCAGGCGCCACGCTGAGCACGGGCTGCCAGTCCTGGCCGCGCACGATCACGATACCGGCAATCAGGCTGTTGTTCGCCTCACCAAAGACACCGGCGGTACCCATGATGTACTTGCGGCTGGCCTCGAGACGGTTGAAGAAGCCACCGATCTGGTTGGAGCTCATGAAGATCTGGGTAAGCTCATCGTTGTACTTGAAGTCGAAGCGCCAGATGCTCCAGCCCTCCTTGTCAAAGTGCTCGTAGAACCACGGGATGGCCTTCGAGCGAGTGTCCTCGTTCGAGTATACACGCTTCCACTCGTCCACCACGAAGCTCGACTTGGGCAAAGCGTCCAAGGGGTTCTTCGGCTTCTCCTCCTTGGGGGCGGCAGGCTCCGCAGCGGCCGCCGCGGCGGCCGCCGCCGCAGGGGCAGCCTTGGGCTTCTCCTCCTTCTTCGGGGGCACGAACTTGGCCTGCTCGGTAGCGTACTCGGGGTTCACAGGGAACGCGCCGCGGATCGCCTTCTGGTTCACGACGTTGGTCACGTAGCGCTGCACGTTCGAGAACTTGCCGCGGAGCTCAGGGCCGGCAAAGTTCATGTACAGGTTCAGGATCGCGGCGGTGACAGCCAGGTCCGCGGCGGTGAGGCGGTGGCCCACCAGGAAGGTCTGCGACACGAGGTGCTTCTCGATGTGGCCCAGAGCCTTCTCGAGCTCCGACCAGGCACGCTGCTCGTACACCTTGTTGTAAGGCAGCTTGTGCGCGAACATCAGGAAGAGGGTGGCCAGGTTGTTGAAGATCATGTCGTCAGCGAAGTTGATCCACTGGTCGACCAGCGCCTCCGAGAGCTTGTCCGCACCCAAGAGCTTGGCGTTGTCCGAGAGACCGGCCACTGTGGCGTCAGTATTGTTCCAACAAGCATCCCCGTCTCAGACAAAAATACCACACGTGCTAGGCGCACAACCCTCGACATGTCTGATTAAGACAGGGATAACTGAAACTAGACATCTTGGACGGGGATGATCATGCATACGTACCGTACTTGAGGATCGTGCGCGACTCGGTGAGAATCACACCGTCGGTGCCCTCGAAAGTGGGGACCTTGCCGAGAGGGAACTTGGCGAGGAACTCGGGCTTGTGCGAGTCCTGGATAGGGAGCGTAGGCACAACCTCCAGCTCAAGGCCATTCACATTAGCCGCAGCCACAACGCGAGTGACCTTGGCAACAGTTGGCGCACCGTAGATCTTTCCAATGGAAGCCATGGTAGTGTAGGGGACGATGGAAGGACACCGAAGGTTTGGCACGGGGCTGCGTTTCGATGCGCCACGTGGGCCTTGCGTGGTGATCGGTGCGTGGCCGTCCGCTAGGCTCGACTCGTCACCATGTCGCGCCGGTACGACTCGCGCACGACGACATTCTCCCCAGAGGGGCGGCTGTACCAGGTCGAGTATGCGATGGAGGCCATCTCTCATGCGGGCACCGTGCTGGGTATCCTCGCCAAGGACGGTGTGGTGCTCGCCGCGGAAAAAAAGGTCACCAGCAAGCTGCTGGAGCAGGATAAGAGCAGCGAGAAGGTCTTCCAGCTTAGCGGCAACGTGCTGGCGGGCGTGGCCGGCATGACGGCCGATGCGAATTCGCTCGTGAACTATGCGCGAAACGAGGCGCAAAAGTACCTGCTCTCCTACGACGACGACATTCCCGTGGAGCAACTGGTGCAGCGCGTTTGCGACCTGAAGCAGGGATATACACAGTTCGGCGGTCTGCGTCCGTTTGGTGTGGCGCTACTGTATGCAGGCTACGATGCGCACCACGGCTTCCAGCTGTACCAGAGTGACCCATCGGGCAACTACTCCGGCTGGAAGGCGACGTGTGTGGGCATGAACAATGGCACGGCTACCAGCCTCCTGAAGCAGGACTACAAGGACGACATCACCGTCCAAGACGCGCTGGGCCTGGCCGCGCGTGTGCTGAGCAAGACCATGGATACGACGGCGATGGAGAGCGACAAGTGTACGTGCCCGATTTCTTACCGCAGTGGAATTCGCCGTGCTTCGGCGGCGCGCGCAGCCTGCGGACGAGCCGCTGCCCTATATCCTCTCGCCCAGCGAGATTGACCGTGTGCTCCAGCGGCACGGGCTCGCGAAGCAGGGCGAGGAGGGCGCCGGTGCGCCGAAAAAGAGCGAGTCGATGGCGGTGGACGCCTAGTGTCGCCTTTTCGTAGAGCTATGTATTACCGACGCATACCCGGGGGGCCTGGAGCGCGTCCGCGCCGTGCTTGCGCTGCGGTGAGTCGCACGTACGTACCTCGGAGGATCGTTGCACGTCCACGTGCGCTGCCGATACCGCGGCCCTTCATGGCATTCGGCCCAATGCTCTTGAACATGGGCGCCTGCTGGAGCATATCAGGAACGACAATGAAACGGATCATATTTCCGCGCACATAGACGCTGTCCAGATGTGTCTGCTTGCCATCGCGTGCTGTCACGGCAATATCTTTCATGGCAATATTGAAGTTGTCCTCGGCTCCCTGTCAGCAATCCTAACATACCATCAAAGAGGCGACCACGGTACGTAGCACCACCCTTCAGCTCAATGGTGATGGTGTGGCCCACGGCCTCGTGGAGCAGCTTGACCGGGATCCCCACGGTGCCCATGCTGACGAAGCGCAGGGGCGACGAGGCGCCGCCGCCGCCGCAGCGCCATCGTCACGTGACAAGCAAGCGACGACGCGGCGCGTGTGCGCAGGCGGGCCGGGGATAAACAGGGCGGGCCCGTGGAGGCGCGGCGGGCGACGCGCCGCGCCCGCCCTTCGTTCACGCCACAAGGGACGTGTGTATATTGATTGAGCAACATGCCTAAGCAGCCTACGCAGAAAGTGACTAGCACGACGCGCCGAACAAAGGCCAAGAAGGACCCCGCTGCTCCTAAGCGCCCGCTGAGTGCGTACATGTTTTTCAGCCAGGACTGGCGTGAGCGCGTCAAGGCGGAGAACCCTGATGCCGGTTTCGGTACGTGACGCATCTAACACCAGGTGACGTGGGTCGTCTGCTGGGCACCAAGTGGAAGGAGATGAGCGACGACGAGAAGAAGCCGTACATCGACATGGCCAACAAGGATAAGGAGCGTGCTGAGGCCGAGAAGGCCGCGTATGCGGTACGTGCCACTGTCTGACCGCAGAACAAGGCCTAAACGCCTCTTGTAGCCGGCCATGGGCCCATAATTCATGCCTGCGCGCTTGTATTGTACTCTTCTAGCCTTCTAATCTAGCTCCTAGTTTCATGCAAAGAGGCTTTGTAGCACATCCATGCTCTTCTCGTACTGGAATGAGTGTATCTGTACGCACCACGGTAAAGACAATACCGCCGCTCAGCATGAGGCGCGCCAGACGCGGCGTCGCACCGCGCCAGAAGGCCAAAATCCCCTCGTGCTGGAACACTTTGCGCATGCAATCAAAGGTGCCCGTGTAGCGCTGTCGTGCATCGAGCGCCTGCATGCGCGTCTTGACAACGTCAAGCGGCATGGTGGCATACACCGTGACGATGCCTGCCACTGCGCCGATCCCGAACGTAATGCCACCCGGCAGCGGCTGCCCCGGGCGCGAGGAGTTTTGCACAAAGTTGCGCAGGGTCGAGTACGTGCCGAACCGCACCGCACTGTTCGCACCCTGGCGCAGCATTACCGGCACGAGGCCGCGGTAGATGCCGAGCACGCCCTCATCGCGCACAATCGCCATCGAGC
Source organism: Malassezia equina (assembly GCA_029542865.1). Lineage (NCBI taxonomy): Eukaryota > Fungi > Basidiomycota > Malasseziomycetes > Malasseziales > Malasseziaceae > Malassezia > Malassezia equina. The sequence continues at coordinate 604,314 of CP119900.1, forward strand.
CGCGCACGAGGCCAGGCGGGTACTTGGGCGTCTCACGCTTGGCATCGTCGATCAGTTTTGTTCTGCATAAGTCCCTCAGACATACTTGATCGTTTCGGAGGGCGTCACAGCAAAGATGGCCTCCATCATACCGGCGCCCAGACCGGCCAGCAAACTGCGGGGCGCCGTCAACTTGCCGTGCTCATCCTTGAGCATGTCCTTAAAGTGGTCGTACGAAAGGAATCGCACGCCGGCCTTGAGCGCATTCCCAGCTACCAGCGCACCACAGCCGCTGTACAACCCTGTCAGGCCATGCCTCGAAACGGTTTGGCGCACAATCACGAACGGATGCGGCGGCTGGCATTACGCTATATGTACGCACCTTCTCACCCGGCTTGGCCGAGAACTGCGACACCGTCTTGGTATACTCGATCGGGTACGTCGCAAAGCCCTCGACGGCCCCGGCCAACGTACCCGACGCCAGCGAGAAGACAGGGTTCGCCTTGCTTTTCTCACGCGCCGTCATAGTCCTACGTCAAGTGGAGGCACAGCCCGCCCGTCCCGCTGGGCGCCGGGCTTGGCAGGCGCTGTGTCGGCGTGCAGCACGCGCTGGATGCGCGCCAGCGTATCCTTCGTCGTGCGCGAGCGGTTGGTGGTCGATCCAAGTGCTTTCCGCGACTCGGACCTGGCCGGATCGCGCTGCGTGAGCAGCTGCCAGTACATGGAGCCTTGCGTGCCCCGTTTCAGCATTTGCAGCTCCTGGTCCTTGGCCGCCCTGGGCGTCAGTCTCATAGATACGTACAGAGCCAGCGAAAAGTGCAGCGACTCGTCTTCCAGACGCTCACGCTGCGATTGCAGCTGCACAAGCTCAAGATCGCGCCGCGATACATCGTTCTCCAGTGCGCGGATGCGCTGCTGCAGCGCATGGTTCTGGGCCTTGAGCTCCGCTTCCAGCTCCTCGCGCTCCGAGCGCAATTGCTCCAACGCGGTCTGCAGTGCGTGGCACTGCACGTCAGCGTGCGAACGCGCTTCTATCAATGCGCGCTTCTCCGCTTCCGCCGCCGGGGCTTGACTCGCGCGCTCGCTCAGCTGCCACTCCAGGTCGGCGACGTGCGCTTCCAACGTGCGCTCGCGCTCGGCGGCCGCATGCAAGCGCTCTTCCAGCACATCCACAAGACTCGGCGGCGCGCGCGCCTCGGCCAATTCCGCTCGCAGCCGGCGAATCTCGTCGGCCGCCTCTTCACGCGCTTGCAAGACACGCACGTCGGCGTCCTGCGCACACGCGGCACGCACCGCTTCCAGCGCTTGCTCGGGATGATCGCTTTCGGCCATAGAGCGCTCGGCCAGGCGCACCTCCAAATCGCGTCGCTCCGTCTCCAGACGCCGGCGCTCTGCAGCGAGCGCTTCGCGCTCGGCTGCCAATGTAGAAGAAGGACTGGATCCCACGTGGAGCGCACCATGCATCGCCTCCAGACGCTCTTCCAGCTGCGCCGTCAGCGCACGCAGCTCATGGTGCGTCGAGTCTGTGGTCTGTGCTTCCATCGCCGCTTTGCGGGTAAGGAACTCGTGCACACACGTCTCGACCATGTCGTTCTTGCTTTGGGCCTGCTCCAAACTCGCGCGTAGCAACCCTGTCAAGTGGTGCGAGCGCGCGAGGCGGTGCTGCAGGAAGAGCGTGCGCTGTGTGTGTGTGCGGTCCAGCGCCACAACCATATCCAGCAACTCCCGCGCATCCACATGATCCAGCTTGTCGATGGAAAAGAGCTTGGTCGAGAGCGCTTCCACGGGGTATGGCACCAATGGGCCTGTATCGACCTCGTCTAACTCGTTTTTTTCCGTCAGGTAGCTAAACTCGTACATGCCCGGCCACTGCACAGCGCTTGGACTGGCTGCGCTCTTGGCCGAGCGCATACTCGCATCGCCACGCGGCGTGCCCCAGGTAGTGCTGCTGGACCCCAGACTGGAGTCCGCGCCGGTCGACCGCGCTAGCAAGGGCGATTTCCTTGGCGGCACACTGGTGGGCGACTCGAATGGGTTGGCCTCTTCGTCCCGAGGCTTGCGCACAGGCGACGTGCGCAGCGCGTCGGTGGGAGGTGCGGGGGACAGTGGCGCGTCGGCCGCTGCTTCGTGCGAGGCAGCAGGTGCTTCGGCACTGGACTCTGCTGGTGCTGCCGTCATAGTATCGTGCGATGCAGCTTCCATGGCTGGCACGTCGCTCGGCGCTAGGTCTTGATGTTCTGGGGACTGGGCGGCCTTGTCAGGCTCTGCCTCACTAGGCACCGTTCGTTGGGATGCACGGATCGTAGGTGAGCTGGGCGCGAGTTTTTCTTCATGTGCCTGCATGGGCGAATGCATAGGGCTCGTACTCTCTGCGTCTGGCGGCAAGACCATGGCCTTGGGCGGCCGCGCCGTCGCCTGGCCATCCACCAGCGGCGGCCGCGCGGGTGTCAAAGGCGCGGCCCATTCGGTCCCACTATCATCCAGGCCCGCCAGCGCGCCATCGACTTCGCGACGCAGGAAGCTCTCTGTAAAGCTCATATCGAGCGAGTCGCTCTGATTTGGCAGCGATACATCGCGGGGCGCGTCGTCGTTCTCGGCATCGAGCTCGCCGGTCGTACTGCTTACAGATGCAGTCAGGAGACTTTCCTCGCCATCCTCATAGGTGCGCATGCCAAATCGTACACTACTTCCCGTGCCTGGCGTATGTGGGGACCGCAGAATCCCCAGCTGGTGGGGCCTTGGCGTGTGCAGTCCACCCGACTGCATGGTGGGCGGTCGGCAACAAGGAGACCCAGGTTGACAGGGTAACGACGCTACTTCCGATCCATCTATACGAGTGGTATACATGTGCCTACCTATGCCTCCAAGCCTCTATGTACACGACCTAGCATCGTCCAGCGCCTGCGTCGCCGTGTGGCGCGAGCGGCCACGCTGCGCCATTGCCGTACGCCTCGAGCGCGTCGTGTCACGTGCCCCTTTTTTCTGCGGGGCCGGCGCCGCGGTGCGCCTTGCCACGGAGCGCCCTGGTGGCGGCGAGGCTCATTGATGTCGCGCCTCATCGTCAAGGGTCTGCCATCCTACTTATCTGATGCACGACTGCGTGAGCACTTCTCCCAGAAGGGCCATGTAACGGACGTCAAACTGATGCGGCGGCCGGATGGCACGTCGCGTCGCTTTGGGTTCGTGGGCTTCCGCACGGAGGAGGAGGCGGCAGCTGCATGTCAATACTTTGACCGCACGTACATCGATACCTCGCGCATCTCTGTGGCGCTTGCCAAGCGGATAGGCGATGAAGATCTCGCGGCACAGAAGGAGCAAGCGCGTGCGCGAGCCCAGGCTGCGGCAGCGCCCGCGGAGACGAAACCGCCGCGCACCAAGGCTCGTGAGAAGAGTGCCTCGTTTGAAGAGTTCTTGGCCGTCATGGCGCCTCGCACAAAGCGCAAGACGTGGCAGCAGAACGAGGATCTGGAATCGGCCAACACGGCGGTGGCCGAAGAGCCTGTCTCGGAGGCGCCGCAGGCAAAGAAGCCCAAACGTGCCCCGGAAGCGCCTGCAGCACCTGCAGCGCCTGCGGAAGCGCCTGTATCTGCGCCCACCGATGGCGCCGCTCAGGATGAGACGCTATCGGATCTCGAGTACATGCGCCGGCGCATGCGCCACAAGATCGCGGGCGGCGAGGAAGCGCCCAAGGTGTTCGAGCAGAGCGACTCGGAAGCGTCCGCGGCGAGTGAGGCGGAAGACGATGTGGACGATGCTCCGGCGGCGGAGCGGCGGCGTGCGCAGCTCGAGGAGGCGCAGCGACGCGACGAAGAAAACATCGATACGATCATGGAGTCCGGCCGACTGTTTGTGCGCAATTTGCCGTACTCGGCCACCGAAGACGAGCTGGAGAGCTTTTTCACGACGTATGGCCCCGTGGAGCAGGTACGTCGTACGGGCGTGGCGGCAGGCACAGGATGACCTACAGTATAGGGACAACCGAAGCCTCTACTGCGGAGACATACTGGGAAAAAGATAGTAGATTTGTCTGATGCCTGCCGCTGCTCTTTGCATGAACACACTAACATTAGGTACATATTCCCCTGGATCCCCAAACCAAGGCGTCCAAAGGTCTTGCGTTTGTCAAGTTTCACGATGCAGCGCATGCGCTGCTGGCGTTCCGTGGGCGCGACGGTGCTATTTTCCAGGGGCGCCTTTTGCATGTGCTCCCCGCTGTGAGCCTCGCTCCCAAGCCTGCGCACCCCGCCACACTAAAGCAGAAGCGTCTTGATGCGAAGAAGGCGCAAGCCGGCAAGGACTTTAATTGGAGTATGCTGTATATGAACAGCGATGCCGTCGCCAACTCGATCTCGCACCGCCTGGGCATCGACAAGGCAACGCTGCTAAGCACGGAGACCAACACGCAAGTCAGTCCTGCTGTGCGCCTGGCTCTGGCCGAGACTCGCGTGATTCAAGAAACGAAGCAGTTCTTTGCGGAGCAGGGCATTGAGCTGGACAAGTTGGAGCGAGTCACAACGCGTGCCGATGATATCATCTTGGTGAAGAACTTGCCCTATGGCACCACTGGCGAAGAAATTCGTGCGCTGTTTGCGCGCTTTGGCGACGTGGGCCGTGTCCTCATCCCGCCGGCCAATACGATGGCGGTCGTAGAGATGCCCATTGTCGGCGAGGCTCGCGCGGCGTTCCGTGCGCTCGCCTACAAGCGGTTCCGCGACTCGGTGCTCTACTTGGAAAAGGCGCCCGCCTCCTTCCTTCCGCCGCGCGATGCATCGAAGCCTGCCGAGATTATATCGGGTGTGCAGGGCAAGAGTGCGCCAGACTCCAGCCGCTCGCTGCGGGAGGTGGATGAGGCGCCTGTGGCAGCCGATGCCACGCTGTACATCAAGAATTTGAGCTTTGCCACGACCAGGGAGCGCCTCACGGAGGTGTTCCACACGCTCGATGGTTTCCTCTTCGCGCGTGTGCAGACCAAGCCAGATCCCAAGCAGCCGGGTCGCCGCTTGAGCATGGGCTATGGCTTTGCAGGCTTTGCGTCGCTTGCGCAGGCACAGGAGGCGCAGAAGAAGATGGATGGCGATGTCCTGGATGGCCACACGCTCAGTGTCTCGTTTGCGCGTCGCGGCCACGATGCGGACGATGCTACGCCGAAGAAGGCGCCATCGACGAAAATGCTCGTGAAGAATGTGCCTTTCGAAGCGTCCAAGAAGGACTTGCGCGAGCTGTTTGGCGTGCATGGCCAGCTCAAGAGTGTGCGACTCCCGAAGCAGGTGCATGGCCGCACGCGCGGATTTGCGTTCGTGGAATTTGTGTCGCGGCGGGAAGCGGAGCATGCTATGAATGCCTTGCGCCACACGCACTTGCTCGGTCGTCACCTGGTGCTGGAGTGGGCCGGCGATGCCGATGGCACGGCCAGCGTGGATGAGCTGCGTGCCAAGACACGCAAGGCGTACGTGAGTGAGGCCGAGCGATCCACCCTTATGGGCCAGCGTGCCAAGATTCGACTGGGTGCTGAGCAGGTGGCGGAGGCTGTGGCGAGGCAAAAGGCCCAGGACGACGATAGCGATAGCGATGCATAGATGCTGGATACCCTACGAGATATGCGAATCGGGTGCCTGGCTCGTTGCGAGGCCCAAGCTCGGCTGCAACGCTGGGAACTGCGCAGCGAGTGCCTGCCCCAATGTATCGCGAAAAGCCTGCATTAGTCGTGCCGCGTACCTGAATCGACTCGTGCTGCCCGAGGGAATACTGATTCTCACTCGCCAAGCGGTTCATCAGCGAGCGCGTGTGGCTATCCGGATTGCGGCCTGCATCGACGAGACTGGGTCAGCCACCGGTACCTACTCCAGCACGTCCTTGGGAATCTGCGCGTGGATGTGACCGCGCATCACATCGATATCCGCCAAGCGACGAACAACATGGTTCCTGCTATGAGTATGTACCACGTACACGCTCTCACCGACGCCCAACACCGACGTGGGCTGTCCATCGGCGGCACGCGCTGCGAGTTCGTACAGCGCATCGACCACGGCCAGCGTCCGCGTTTCGAGGTCACGCCGCACGATGTCTTCCACATGCACCGGTTTTGACTCTGTCGCCTCGCATGACACGTTTGTCTGCATACCAGCTGCGCCCGGTGGCGACGGCGACGCGCTCGTAGGCGTCACAGGCGCCGCCGACGGAGCCATCGCGAAGGGTGGAGGCGTGCGTCTCGGGGTACCACCTATGGCACGTGAGGGACGTTTCTACGGCCAGTCCTCGTCGGATTCGTCCATGTCGCCGTCGGCAATTTCGTTCGCAAGCTCGCGCTCGCGTTCGTGTGCGGCTGTAGCGGATGCCAACTCGGCCCTGTGGCTGTCGAGCGAGTAGCGCATGGCCTGGTGTGAGTCGTTCCTAACGTACCTTGACACTGTCATTGTGCAGCTGCAGGCAGAAATCGATACGCTGCTGCAGCTGCGCCTGCGGCTCGTTCGTCGCATAGATATCGACCGCATCGTTGGATACCATCGTTGCACTATCGTGCTCGACGCGCGCATCAATCACGCCATCGCGGATGGCCTTGGCGATGACATACTCCGCGTCCTCCTCCGAGTCCAAGTGCAGCTTGCGCGTAATGTCGGCCAAAGAGATGCGCGAGTACGCGAGCGAGATGCGGCGGATACCCGTCTTGATCACATTGTGACGCAAACGCAGAATCAGCGAGTAGGTCTTGTCCCGCAGGAACAAAGCCTCGTGCTGCTGCAGCGTTGCTTGGAAGAGCGCCAGGTCACCCACACGCACTGCCTGCACAATGGGCAGGTACGACGCGAGGGCATGACGCAGCATCGGAATGCGGAATAGCGCGCGCTCCGGCAGATCGCCCATGAGCAGCTCGACAATGATCAGCAGCTTGTGGGCCGTTTGCAGGAAGCCTGAGGCCAGCGGCTTGCTCACCTGAGCGCCCGTCTCCGTACCAGGCGCACGCTGCACCAAAAGGCCCTGCTGCGGCGCGCGACGGATGGCCTGCTGCAAACGCGTGTGCGCATCCGAGTAGTTCAGCTGCACCGCACGGATCCGGCCCACGTAGTAGTCGTAGCGCGCCACTTGGGGGTTCGATGCCTTGGCGCGCGGGAACATCGCGCGTGCCACCAGCTTGTCGGCCTGGTCGTACAGGTTGCCCTCGACGATATACATGCGCAGAAGCACATTCTGCACTGTTGCATTCGTCTCAGCATCGTGACGCAGAGACGACGTGCGCTGCAGGGCCAGCAGCTTGTCGCGCAGGGCCGACAGACCCTGTGGGCTCAGCTCGTAGCAGCGCGCCAGGAAGAAGATCAGCTTGGCACCCAGGAGGTCCAGCGACCGGCGATTCTGCTTCACCACGTCATCGAGGGCCTGTGCACACAGATCCATGGCCTGCGCACGCTTGTCCGGCTGGTCCAGCAAATACACCACGGCCAGCAGGCGCAGGTAGGCCACACACTCAGGCAACGCCTCTGCCCGCACACCGCTCGTTTCGGGGGGCGCCGCGGCCTCCTCGTTGGAAGTCAGCTCCTCCGCCGGCTTGTCCTCGTCCATGGCCGTAGTAGTTTCGCCGCTCTGCGCCGCCTCCTCGGGCTGGTACGGGCTAGGAAGCAGGGCCAACAGTGTGCGTCGCACCGAGTCTAGCACTGTAAGTCATAGTGGAAACGTACCTGCGTCCTTCAAACTGTCATCGATGGCGAGCGCCAAAACGTCCGCCTTTTCATGCACCTGCCGCCGCACATAGGGCAGCGAGCGCAGCACCCGCGCCGCGTAACGCTGCTCCACATGAAGGACGCTGCGCTGAAGGAGCGCGAGGTTGTGGCGGAGGAGGGCTAAGTACTGCATTTTTGCATTGGTAGGAGTAGCATCATGTCCTGCTGCCTCTGTGTAAGAGACAGAAGGCACTGCCTGAGACGCTGGAACGCCACCCGCACTAGCAGTCATCACAAAGCAGGAAGCGTCGAGGCGATGAACCAGCCTGGCCACCGCCGCACGCCGCGCGTCGATCACAGCTGACTAATCACACCACGCAACCGCTGTCTGTCTACTTGGGGTAGCCTAGATTGGTGTGCAGCACCATTGATTCTCGCGTCACCAGATGGATCGCTGTCACAGAAACAATGTCACGCAGTTCCTCCCGAGAGAAACCACCACCATCCGCTCCTAGTGCGCTGTAGCGAAGATCAGGCAGCGGGGAGGGCAGCATTAGCTCACACACCACCAGGGGGTGTTGCGGCGCGGGGATGAGACGCCCAATGGGTATACGAGTAGTTCCGTCTAGGACAATCGAGCATGTCCAGGGTCGTAAAACTGGGTTGTCGGATTCTGACCCAGGAACGCGGGACGGCGGCGACGTGTCGCGCTTTGAGAGACATGGACGATGCGAGTTCAAGCCATGGGAGTCTTGCGACCGCCATTCGGAAAAGGAGCCCTCCGTATCAGGCAATTGAGGCGTTTCCATTGGGGCTGAGCGGCTTTCCACCGATTCCCGGGGGTGCGTGGAGGGCGGTTCCAAACTGCCATGCACCGCGGGGTCGTACAAGTTGGCTGGATTGTCCAGGCCACCATTCCACTCGCGCACCCACTCAAACCACATGGGAATTCTGTATGGATGCTGCTCGTCAGATATCGCTGTAGGGTGACTCGATGCGCCAAAGTGCTCGAAAATGCGTGTTAGGATCGCTCGCGAAATGGCGCGGTGCAGCGCATGGGCTTCCGAACTGTTGGGCTGGATCCCCTCGGTTTGTGCGCTTTCGTACTCTGTCGCTGGATCAGGGACAAAGGGGGCTCGTAAAAACTGCTTGATCTCCCACACATAAGAGGTGGTGACCCGTTGATGGAATCCGTGCATGGTTCAAGGCATCGCATGGGGTATATGGGCTATGCTGCCAGCACGCGAAGAAAAGGGACCCAGCTCGCTCCATTCGCTGTGGTGGGACACGGTGGGCGTCAAATCGTGAAGGTCTTGGGTACTTCGTGCATGCGAGGCCGGGTTGCCGTTCCTGGTGCGTAGGTGCGCACCGAACCGTTTGATCCTTTTCATCAAGCCTTTGCCGGATCGACTTGACATGGCGTCCTCTTCGATCACGCTATCATGCCCATGGTCCCAGGCCTCCGATTCGGAATCCAAGGCACCCAAGCCATGCGTCGCACCGGGAGGATGGACCATGATCTCGCGAGGCTGTAGGATGGCAAAGCCCGCCATCTCCACCGTGCGTCGCGTAAATTTGGCCACCATCTGATCGGTGCCTGCATCCGACACAATCTTTGGACGGATTTGGTGGTAGTCAAAATTGTATAAAGCAATGATCCGCCGCGTGCTCATAGAGGCCACCGACGATTCAGACCCTGAATGGTGACTCCTCAACGAACGCTGAGATGACGAACGTGCGACAGAAACGCCCATCGCCCTGCCACTCGATTGGGATACTGTGCCGTTCGAGCCGTCAGAATGCTCAGCATCGCTCTGAGGACTGGAATCAGATTCTCCCCGCTCACTTGCATGCTTGGGACTCACAAGCTGCACCTGTAAATTAAACGGATGGTGCTGTTGCATTTTTGGATTGGGCTGTACAATCACCAAGGTTTCTGAGCATGGCTTGGACGACTTGTCGTGGGGCGTCGGGATAGCCTTGGGAGCAGCTTCTTCTACCACGGAGCTTTCATCCACGGTGGGCGACAACGGCGTTGCTTGGTCTACACTGGGCGTATGACTTTGATCCAATACCACAGAGTGGCGTGATGACGCGTCATCCAATGCAAGACTACCAGGCATAGTCGAGCTTGGCTCGCGCATACTAATGGCATGGAATAACTCCTGCCAGGGCGACATGAGGGTATTTTAAATCAATCGTGTACAAGGAAGGGGGGGTCAGAGATTTTCGTCAAGCGTTCGAAAGTCGGCGTGGGCGAGGTAGGGCGAGTGGCGTGCGCTCTTAGTAGTGGACGGAGGGGCCACCCTGGGTCCGCCGGCTTCTTTCCTCCACATAATTTTCCCAGCCGAAATTCACGTGCTGCATCGTATCGGCGGAACTACGCGGAAATACGCGGAACTACGCGGAACTACGCGGAACTAGAAAGAACACAACCCTCCGACGAGTCTATGCGTGGCGTGCGCAACGGCACGCGAAAGCGTACTTTCACACGCCTAGAGGGACAGGAGGCGGGTATAAAGCTGACTGTACAAACTAGTAGCAAAGCTTGGATCGGCTCAATGGCGAAAGGGGGTATGTCGTAACAGTGTTCCTCTTTATCGGACCATCTGAGAGGGGTACGACATGCCTGCTACTCCGATACCTTTCGGTCCAAAGTTCTGCTGTAAGTAGTAGAGACATACTTTGGAATAGCACATGTGGCACCAGATATTGGGATGATTCTCTGTCGTCCGATTCGTGGGGCCCTCCTCTACGCGATTCGTATCAAGCGTCGCGCGGCATCCATCACAGCGGAGACAGGCCCTATGCCATTTCCGACCGGCGGCTTGTTTTTGCTCAGCAAAGTCTGTGATCAGCAAAAAGTCGTACGTACACACAGGGCGTCGGCACCGTGCACACAAAGGCGTCGCGCTCTGCATCGGCGGCACTTGCATGTGCGAGGACGATGCCATGTCATGATGAGCTCCTTTCCGTGAAAATGAGGAGTTGTCTGCATGGATCCGCAAGGAGTCCGGCAACGGCAGCGGCTGTGTGCTTCCTGATGGCGCCACAGGGAGCGGCCGATGTTTTGGCGTCGACATGGATGGCAATGAGGTGGCTGCTGGCATCTTGGCAGCGGATGACGAAGCGCTCATAGGCGCCTCGGTGCTGGGCGGATGCACAACAGACGCGGAGCGGTGGTGACCAGCTTGGGGCGCCAACGTGGGCCGAAGAGGCACAGCTGTACCGAATTTGTCCTTTCCCTGGCCCAGATACGTCTTGTGACAATTATGGCATATAGGTTCGCCATCGTGTTCCAACAGAGTCACACTGTCCAACAATCGGTTGCACACGATACATTTCAGGCAGCGGCGATGGTACTTGATGGAGCGCGGACCCAGAACCTGTTCAGCCGCATAAACACGGTCATGGCAACGTGGGCACTGAGGCGCAGGTCCAAATACAGGGGGCATGGCTAGTCCCAGGCTCCCACCGTGCACGGCCTCGGTGCAAGAGGCGGCCCCACCCCCCGTGCACCAACACCGCCTCGATCGCGTGGCTAGGATCACGTGAATTGGACGTCCTGCGGGGTGGTCCGTCCGCACGTGGATCCACGTGCGCAAACTCCCAAGGGCGGCTGCGTCGCGCGCCGGAGCCACCTCCGCCTGGCTGCTATGGACTTCCCTGCGCCCGTGTCGCGGGGACGCACCGTTCATATGGCCGCACCGGAAGAAACGGCCCCTAAGGAGGCGAGTTCCGTTTCTTTCCATGCCTTGATGGGCATGCCTCTTCCACAGGAGCCTGCGCTCGCTCCCATCCAGTCTTGTGAATCGATTCGGTCGTGGGTGCAAGCAGCGATTTTCGACCCTGATCCTGCGCGCCCTTATCGCATTAATCCCCCTCCATCTGGGCGGCCTATTCGTATTTATGCGGATGGTGTCTATGACCTTTTTCATTATGCGTGCGTATTGTCGTTACTTACCATGAAGTCATGCGCTCCAACTGCGTCAGGCCAAGCTTTCGTTTCCCTCTGTGCACTTGATCGTGGGCGTGGTATCTTCGGACCTTTGTGCGGAGCACAAGAACCGCCCAATGATGCACTCGAAGGAGCGTTATGAGGCGGTGCGGAACTGCCGCTGGGTGGACGAAGTGCTGGAAGATGCGCCATGGGTCATCAACCAGGACATGATCGACCGCCTGGAGATTGATTATGTCGCACACGACGAGCTTCCCTATGCCATGGCCTCTTCGGGGGCCGCTAGCGACGATGTGTACGACTGGCTCAAGACCGCGGGCAAGTTCCTTCCTACGCGCCGCACCGAGGGTGTGAGCACCAGTGACCTAATTGCGCGTATGGTAAGCATGTATCGCCACGGTGATCTGGACGGCAAGTTGGCCAAGATGGGCGAGACGAAGTTGGTGTCTTCCACTAGATAATATTCTTCATAATTGACTCCCTACTACCTTACGCCTCGTCCTCGTCGCGCTTGCGGGGGGGTGACCAGTCCCGCGATTCACGGTGGTCGTCGGGCGATCGAGCAGGGACTGGTTCCGTATCATCGTCGTCGTCGCGACGAGGTGGCGGACTGGCACCACGCTCCTTGTCGTCATATTCACGACGGCGCCGCTGGGGTGAAGAAGACCTGTGCGGTGGTGGGCCTTGGCGACGCGGTTTGGACGAGATCTGTTGTGAGCGCACGCACAGCCGTACCTTGGCAAAGTCCACTTGGAGTCTGTACCGCCCTATGGGCATCCCATGAAGGTCATGATAGGCGTCCTGACATTAGCTCACACTCGCACACCCACCTCGGCGTCGCGCGGGTCGTCGTACTCGACGAACGCATACAGCTTCGATTGTGGCGTCTTTTGGGGGGGAATATCGCATCGGACGAGCGGTCCGATCCTGGCTGTGAGACGACAGTGAGCGTACTTTTCAAAATCGTAGGCTAGATCCCACGCCTCCATGTCCGGCGGAAAGCCTGTGACATAGAGTGTCGTGCGTGAGTGGGAGCGTGAGCCGTACGACATCTGGGAAGGGGCGTGCCCAGGTCGCTTGTGCACGGTGGTACCGCTGCCTACCTTGTCCACGTGATACCCACGTGGACGACGGGGGTGGGAAGCCGTGTCGAGCCTGGGTCGGCTCGCCGTTGCAACGAGCCATGACGACGATCCCCGCTCGCCTGGCCAAGGCTGCGCAGGTGTCGCACTCACTGGCGCACGCCCAGAGCCGTGCTCGTTCGCTGTACCGCAGCTGCTACCGTGCTGTAAGTAAACTGGAAGCTCATGGCAGGTGCCCGAAATTTGCGCGCTGTACCCGCTGGATGTGCCGCCGGCCCTGCTGCGCGCCAAGATCCGCACCATGTTTGAGCGCAACCGCCACATTACCGATGTGGCCATCCTGGATGTGATGCTCCACAAGGGCTACCAGGAGTACCAGGAGACTGTGAATGCGTGGAAGCAGACGCCGCACATTATGAAGTGGTTTGCCGAGGAGGAGGCGCCTGGTGCGTATACTTACTTGCTAACGCCACAGCCAAGCCCAAGACCTTCCTGGAGAAGTTCTATGCCACCCGTGACGAGGGCCGCGGCCCGACGCACTCGGGCCTGTAGTGCGATAGCGCAAAGCGTATAAAATACATGACTACATGCACTCCAACGGTCTCACAAAAAGTATTGTGATGCGGTATTGCGGGTGGGATGCAGGTGCTCCTGGTCCGGCACAGCATCAAAGATTTTGAAGTGGGTCTCGTTGAACCGCGACTCGTCCGAGGAGGACTGCGCGCGCTCTGCCTCTGTCTTGATGCTGTCGGGCGAAACCAGGTCGTTGACTTCGAACACGGATGCGACATTGCCACAACGGTAGCAATAGTTCGGGGCAGACCACACCGTGACGACATTGTTGTCGTGCATGAGTTTGTAGCCTTCTTGCACAAGTTGGTGGGCACGGGCAATCAGCTCCAGGCCGTTCAGGTGGTTGAACTCCTTGGTCACCAGCCGGCCAAAGAGCCAGCCAGCGCCGCGCGGGCTTACACTCCATGTTTCAATGTCCTCCGGGTCCGACCACATGAGGTCACAGAAAGGACCTTCATGGGGCACTTCTTGAAGCCGCATAATGGTGCGGATCTGATCGAGCGAGCGCAGCTCGGGGCTGAGACCACCGTGCACACATAGCACGCGGCCATCAATGATGGCCGCCAGGTTCAAAAAGTCAAACACCTGGCAGCAGCTCTTCCAAACACTGGCGCTGCCATACTTTTGCATACACTCATCTTCCGTCAGCCTACGATACGTACCGTAAAATCCGTACACTTGCGTGATTTGCCGGCTCTCGTGGTTGCCGCGCAGCAGTGTGATGCGGCTGGGGTAACGCGCTTTGAGCGCCAAGAGATACGACAAGGTTTCCAGGCTGAAGAAGCCACGATCGACAAAGTCGCCCATGAAAATATAGCTCGTGTCAGGAAGATCGCCTCCGACACGGAACAGTTCCAGCAGGTCCCAGAACTGCCCGTGAATATCGCCACACACGGTGACAGGGCTTGATACAGGTTGGATATTGCTTTCTTCCAACATGATTTGCCGGACCTGCTCGCAGAGAATCATCATGTCCTCTTCGGGAAGGTACTTGCACTCGCGCAGCTGCGCAATCCAGCTATCTGGATTACCGACAGCCATTGTCAATGCAAGTCACCCGCGAATTCAAAGGTGCACGCAGTGCGAGGGTGCGAAGGACCGTGGGTGGCTGATCTGCCCGTCACGAGGGGCTGCCCTTCCGTGCATATTTCCTGTACCCAGCCGGTCGGGTCGCAGGGCAGACGTGACGCGCGTGGCAGGCGCCCGCGGGCCAACAGGCGGCCATGGCCGCACACAAGGGCTACATCGATGTAGATCTTGGGTGCGTGCGCTGCCTTGCATCGTGAAGTGCCAGCGTGCCACCTCGTGCGCCGCCCGCGGGGCGGGGCGCCTTCGCCGCGGCCGCCCGGTGGAGTGGAGGTGCGCGCTGGCAGGCGGCGAGGCGGTGCGTCGCTGGCTACGCACCATGTGGATCCGTGGTGTCCTGCGGCAGGCGTCGCGCTCAGGTCAAGAGCGAGCTTCGCAGCCTGTATCGCGCCATCAGCGCATGCAGCGCCTCACGGAAGCGGAGCATCCAGACGAGGCGCGGGAGCGCCTCAAAAACATAGCGCGGCGCGTCGATACGTGGTCCGAGAAACGCTCGAACAAGACCATCTATGAAAGTTGGATGGGTACGTACAACTGTCTCATAAAGCTATTTCGCCGCGTACGCGTATCGTCATGGGCCTAGTGGCGCTTGGCTTCTCGTTTGCGGGCTTGTATGTGGCCGACTGGCTCGAGGACGCGTACCCTGAGCGGAATCACCGGTCGGGCGGGGCGTCCAGCCAGCCGCAGCTCCAGGGCCCGACTACAAGCGACGAAAGCAAGCCGCGCTTCTTCTCGATCAGTGTCGTGGACCGCACGTAGCCTACGCCTCGCGCCTCCGGGGGCCTGAGGGTGTGTATAGGATTTAAGGCGTTACGAGACGGGCGCGGCCAGCGCGGGCGACGCCTCCCGATCGACCAGTGAGACGGATATGTTGAGTGCCTTGCTTTCTCGCCGTAGCGCTGTCACTCTGCGCGCTACGCAGCCCATGACGCTGCCGCGCGTCGTGCCTTCGATGGCGCGTGGCCTTGCCTCGAGCTCGGAGCCCTACGATGTGGTGGTCATTGGCGGTGGCCCTGGTGGCTATGTGGCTGCGATCAAGGCTGGCCAGCTGGGTCTGCGCACGGCGTGCATTGAGAAGCGTGGTTCTCTGGGCGGTACATGCTTGAACGTGGGCTGTATCCCCTCAAAGGCGATGCTGAACAACTCGCACAAGTACCACGACACGCTGCACGACCTGAAGAAGCGTGGTATTGAGGTGAAGGACGTGTCGCTGAATTTGCCCACGATGCTCAAGGCCAAGGAGAAGGCCGTGACCGCGCTCACCAAGGGTGTGGAAGGCCTGCTGAAGAAGAACAAGGTCGACTACGTGAAGGGTATGGGTAGCTTTTCGTCGCCGACCACCGTGGACGTGGAGCTGCTCGACGGTGGCAAGACGCAGATTGAGGGCAAGAACATCATCATTGCCACGGGTTCGGAGGTGACGCCCTTCCCCGGTGTGGAGATTGACGAGGAGCGCATCGTGAGCTCCACGGGTGCGCTCTCGCTCAAGGAGGTGCCGAAGAAGATGATTGTCATTGGCGGTGGTGTGATTGGTCTCGAGATGGGCAGCGTATGGAGCCGCTTGGGCGCAGAGGTCACCGTGGTGGAGTTCCAGGACGCCATTGGTGGCCCGGGCGTCGACGGCGAGGTCGGCAAGGCGTTCAAGAAGGTGCTCGAGAAGCAGGGCCTCAAGTTCCAGCTGGGCACCAAGGTGTCGAGCGTGGAGCGCCACGGCGACACGGTCACCCTCAAGGCGGAGGGCAAGAGCGACGGCAAGGAGATCTCGCTGGACGCCGATGTGGTGCTTGTGTCGATTGGTCGTCGCCCCGTGACCAAGGGTTTGAACCTGGAGGCCATTGGCGTGGAGCTCGACGACAAGGGCCGTGTTGTGGTTGACGACGAGTACAACACGTCGTGCAAGGGCGTCAAGTGCATTGGTGACGCCACCTTCGGTCCTATGCTCGCGCACAAGGCCGAGGAGGAAGGCATTGCTGCCGTGGAGATGATCAAGACTGGCTACGGCCACGTCAACTACGACGTGATTCCCTCGGTGGTCTACACGTACCCTGAGGTCGCGTGGGTCGGCAAGTCGGAGGAGCAGCTCAAGTCGGAGGGCGTCGAATACAAGATCGGCAAGTTCCCCTTCATGGCCAACTCGCGTGCCAAGACCAACGACGAGCCGGAGGGCTTTGTCAAGTTTGTGGTGGAGAAGGAGACGGACCGTATCCTCGGTGTGCACATCATTGGCCCCAACGCGGGTGAGATGATCGCCTCGGCCTGTCTCGCGATGGAGTACTCGGCGAGCGCCGAGGACGTGGGCCGCACGTGCCATGCCCACCCCACGCTCTCGGAGGCGTTCAAGGAGGCGGCGCTGGCCAGCTACGACAAGCCGATCAACTTTTAGGTAGCCCGATCTTAGCCCGATGCAGAAAGAACGCCCGCACGGCCGCCCGGGGCGTCCCAGTTGTCTCTGGCCCCTTGTGCTGTGGCATGCACCATGCTGGGCCTTCCGCCCTGGTCGATTGGGATCGCGGTTACGCTGGCCAGCAATGTGCTCATATCACTAGCGCTCAATTGCCAGAAACTCGCGCACATGCGCCTCGAGGCGGTGACGCCACCTGCGCCCCACGAACGTACCCCGTTCCTGCCAGGCGCACGCCCGTCGTACCTGCGCAGCCGCCTGTGGTGGCTCGGGTTCACGCTCATGGCACTGGGAGAGACGGGCAACTTTTTGGGTACGTACATGCAACTCACGTAGCGTATGGCCTCGCGCCTGCCTCGCTCGTATCGCCCCTGGGCGCTGTGTCGCTCCTATCCAACGTGATCATTGCGCCCACCCTCTTGCACGAGCCGCTGATTGCGCTTGATCTCGTGGGGCTCGTGCTCGCTATGGTCGGCGCCGTGGCGGTGGTCAGCAGCGTAGGCCCGTCCGGCCACGCAGCACTGGATCCGCCTGCCCTATGGGCCGCGCTCCTGCGCCCAACGTTTGTGGTGTATACATGCACTGCTTTGACGCTGGGGCTTGCCCTCCTCGCTGTATGCAGCTCGCCACTTGGCCACCGCTCGCTGCTGGCGCACGTCGGCGTGTGCGGCGTGTTTGGCGGGTTCACTGTGCTGGCCACCAAAGGCGTATCGTCGCTGCTCGTCCAATCACTGAATGCACACTATTTGCAAACGCCTTTGTTGTATGTGCTACTTGCCGTGCTCCTATCTACGGCCATTTTGCAGCTGGTGTATTTGAACCGAGCGCTCCAGCGCTTTGATTCACGGCATGTGATCCCTACCCAATTTGTCCTCTTTACCGTGTCCACGATCGTCGGCTCCAGCATCTTGTACCGCGACTTGGACGCACTGCCATGGACGCGCCTCGCAGGGTTTGGCGCAGGGTGCGTCTGCACGTTCCTGGGCGTCTTTGTGCTGACATGCGACTTGACCGCGGACGAAGCGCCCCCTCCTGCGCCGCCGCCGGCCATTGTCGTGGAGGAGGAAGGACCTGCTCCTAGCCTCGCTACGTCGCCGCCGCTGAGTGCGCCGGTCGATATGCCAGAGACCTCGCGGCCCACGCGCCATTTGCGCTCGCAGTCGCTGGGCTCGGAGTTGTTGCGCCCAAGGCCCTCGTTGCGACACTTGGCCACGACACTCTTGGGCGGGGCGGCGGTGCGCAGTGCGGTGCCGTCCCCCCAGGAGCGCGCCTCGCTGCGTGCGATGCAGCGCCGCCGCCTTCGGTCGAACCCTTCGATCTTGGCCGAGTGGCGCGGCATGGAGTCTGATGCGCCCATGGTGCTGGGACTGAGTCCTGGGCGCCACTTGCTCGTTTCTGGCGGCGATACACCTTTGAGTCAATCCCCGCCGGCGACATAGATACCCTAGCGCTCTGCCACGCTGCCATACTTGCGTACTTTGGCTTGCGCACCACTGAACCGCTCGTCGCCACTGGGCACACTCACTGTGGCACGGCCACCAGCGCCTTGGCCGAGCAGCTGACGCAGCAGGAGCGGAGCGCCAGGCTCGGAGCGGCGGCCTGGCGGCGTTCGAGGCCGTAGCTTCTCGCACAATGGCGAGTACGGCACCACATTGTGACGGTACGCCAACGGGCACTGCGGTGGATCCAGCACAAAGTACGAGAGGTACTGCGCAGGGTCCATCGGCACAGCACCTGGCGGCACGCCCGGCTCGCCGACCTCGGCGCCGATCGTGAGCCAGCCGCGTCGTATGTTGCGATTCGTACCAAACAGCTCGAGGCGGCGCGTGCCGAGACAAAAACGCTCGATCACCTCGTACAGCTCAGGCGGCTTGGGCACAGGCGATATCGGTCCGCCAGGTTGCGTCGGCTCCCCCGGCCAGACAATCACGTCCGTGTCAATATTGCAATGGACAAAGAACGCATCGGAGCTGCGCACGACCGTGCCGCGGATGCCCATGAGGCAGTGCTGCACGCTCGGTGCTAGTAACGGCGTATCAGACGGCGCGATGCGAGCGCTCTGCGGCGTCGATTGGACCCACACAATGTCTTCACAACGGCGGTAGCCCCAGCGGTGCAGCACTTCACGTCCCCGCTCCAAGCCGTCGTGAGCGCCGTCGCCCACCCATAAAAATACAAAGCTGTCGCGCGAGGCGAGCTGAGGAACGGGCAATGCACCAATCTCGTCCCATGTCCAGCACGCGTGTGCCTCGTGCGGTGCGGCCCAGGCATAGGACGCCAAAGGCGGGTCCACCAATATGACATCGTAGCGCAACGTCTCCAGCACGCCCAAATTGGGTGGCGTCGGCGCGGGGAGCCATGCACGCAAATCTGCGCGCAAATACGTGGGGGGTATCGCGGCAGCATCCACGAGCTGCGCCTTGAGATCGAGAAGGTGCCGTAGCTTGGGGTGCCTGGTGGTAAGACATGGCCACCTACTCGGCGAAGCGGGTCATCATACCCGGATTCTGGATCCACGCGCCTGGCGGCACCTCGAGACCGGAATCTACAAAGAAGGCGCTGTAGTCGTTGCGCACGGTCTGGTCGTCTGCATCCTGGGATCAGCGCGTGTGGCGTACAAAATTCAGTCCTAGGGACGACGAAGCTTTGGCGCTGTCATCGCTCGTCTCCTCGGCCTGTTCGACGAGCACCCAGCGCTTGTGCGCGCGCGCAGCCGTGCAGGACGAGGCGGGCACATTCGCAAGCGCAGGCGCGTGCCTGGCCCGGACCTGGGCGCGCCACGCGGCGCGCTCCGTGGCGGTGGCCATGGGAGTGGAGTAGGGAACGAGGCGGCCGGGGCTATGAAACTAATCGCTCTTCTTGTCCGACACGTTCGACTGCGCCTTCGCGAGCTCGTCCGAGAGACGGTTGTACTCCGTCTGCTGCTGCTGCATCTGCTTCTTCATGGTCGCCACATCGGACGAGCCAGCGCCCTGGCCGACGGCGAGCTCCTCCTGCGCATTGATCAGGTCGAGCACGAGCGAGTGCGTGCGAGCGAGGATCAGGCTGAGGAAGAGCGTGAAGCCGGTGAGGTACACATTGCGCTGCGCGTAGAACTTCTTGGCATGGTAGTTGGTCTCCGTGCGGAAGTCCTGGAAGCCCTGGGTGGCCTCCGTGACATGCGACTCTTGCGAGATCTTCATCATGCGCTGGAACGCATCGATGAACAGAACAGCGACGAAAATAAAGGTGATGCGCACGCAGTAGTTGATCTTGGCCACGATCTGGCTGGTGGCCAGGAAGCGGAAGAGCTTGCGGCGCGCCGAGAAGGGCAGCGGGACCTGATGTCAATACACTGTACGTACGATGAGAACCATGAACATGGCCATCTCCAGCACAAGAAGCGCAAACACAATCGAGTAGTACAGCGTCATCGTGGCGTCAAACGACGTACGGCGGCGGCGGCGGCGTTCGGCGGTGGGCCCGCTCGTTGCACGTGACGACGCACGGCCCCCGAAGCCGTCCAGCCAGCCAGTCAGCGAGCCGCAGACAGCGAACCAGCGTGTGCGGCGCCGGGCGAGGATGGATCGTACCGTGCCACCATGACCGACCGCTCGCATGCGTCTGCCCGTCCGGCCAGTAAGACTCTGCTGAACCTGGGCAACCTGCCGCCCAAGCATGACAACTTTAAGGCCGACGACCAGTACCCCCGTGCTGCCTCGCGCGTGGACCCGAACAACCCGCCGTGGCCCGCGTACCGTGGCTACCACGAGTACTCGTTTGCGCACGAAACCATGGGCAAGCGTCTGCCGACCATTCTTGGCAAGGCCATTGAAGACACTGTCAAGACGCTCAACGAGCAGCACGACGAGGAGATGATCCTTGACCTGCTGCACTGCATTGAGCGCATGCAGGGCCTCATGAAGGAGCTGCAGTCGAACTCGGTGCTGCGTCCGATTGTCGACGACGGTGAGGGCGATGTGCCGCTGTGGAACAAGGTCATTGCCAAGTACTTCCGCGGCAAGGACTTTATGAATGCGCCGTGGCTCTTTGCCGAGGCGTACAAGTACCGTCGTTTGCACGAGTCGTTCTCGACCTCGCGCTACTGGCGCGACTACGACGTGTTCTTCCGTCAAAAGTGCGACACGTTCAGCCGCTCGAACGTGGCTGTGTTTGAGCTGTCGACGCGCTTTGCTGTGCCGACTGCGATCGACAGCTCGCTCTCGGAGGAGGAGCGCGAGATGCAGCGCAAGCTGCTGTTCATGGAGCTTACGCAGATTTGCTTGTGGGGCAACGCCACGGACCTCTCGCTGCTGATCAACATGACCGAAGAAGATATCAAGAAGATCCAGTCGACCGGTGGCGAGCATTTGGCGTCGACCGAGCAGAACATTCTCGGCAACCACCTGGGTCGTTTGTGGGACCTGGTGAGCCACATGAAGAACGGCCGCATTGACTTTGTGCTGGACAACGCTGGGTTTGAGCTGTACTGCGACTGTGTCTACGCCGACTGGCTCATCCAAGCCGGCATTGCGCGCGAGATTCACTTCCACGGCAAGCGCATCCCGTGGTTCGTGTCCGATGTCACGCGCAAGGACTGGTGCTGGCTGCTCAACACCATGGCCTACGGCTCGCTGTTCCCCGACGCGCAGCCGCAGGAGGTAGAGAGTCTGCGTACGCTCGGCAAGCGCTGGAAGCAGTACGAAAAGGAGGGCAAGTGGATTTACGAGCAGCACCCCTTCTGGTGCACCGGGTACACGTTCTGGGAGATCAACACCGAGTCGCCCGACCTGTTCCACCACCTGTGCGAGAGTCAGCTGGTGATCTTCAAGGGTGACTTGAACCACCGCAAGCTCACGTACGACTGCCAGGCGCCTACCGCGACGCCGTTCGATGTGGCCATTGGCCCGCTCGCGAAGGACGCCGGTGCGCCGCCCGTCGCGTCGCTGCGCACGATCAAGTCGGACGTGGTGGTGGATGTGCCGCTGGAGGTCTCGGAGCGCCTCGACCGAGAGGAGCCGGGCTGGCGCATTTCCGGCAAGTACGCTGTGGTGCTGCTCAGCGATGGCAGCCCTACACCGCTGCCTGCCCCGTAGCTGCTACATAACCTGTAGAGGATCTGCATCCACCTGGGACACATGCACTTGCATCGGCAGATCCGCCGCGAGCCGCGGCTGCAGCACATCCGCCAGGTAGCGCCGCTCTGTGTTGGTATGGTTCGCAAGAATCACCGAGACACCACGCGCATTGGCCGCTAGCACTTCATGGTGCCCCATTTCGCCGGTGATCCATACATCCACGTCCGTACACGCTCGGAGCACCGAGCCGCCGGAGCCGGCACACACGGCGATCGAGCGCACAAGGTCGTGGGCGGATACGCCAGGCGCACGCGCCACTTGTACATGCGGCACCTGAAGAAGCGCCTTGGCACGCTGCACGAGCGTGGCGAACGAGCAGGGCGTGGTTAGTGTCGTCGCACGACCCACCCCCACGGACGCATCGCGCTCACTCGGGCACACAATGCGGCCTTCCGACGCGAGCGATGCCTCTAGCAGGGCATCGCGTGCAGGCGGCGCCGTCTCCCACGCATGCAGTAGGCCGGCGATCAGCCAGTCGTTGATCCCGCCGCGGCACGCGTCGAGGGTCGTGTGCGGGCAATACACGTGGATGCCTGCCGCGATGCACCGCAGCATGGAGCGCTGCATAGGATCGGCCATCGTCATCGACTTAATCGGACGGAAGATCACCGGGTGGTATACGACGGCCACGCTGATATCGCTGCGCTGCAGCAGCTCATCCGCCACGGCCGGCGACAAATCAATCGCCAAGAACAGTCCGCCGTTACTGCGCGGCACGGGTGTCTGCGCAATCAGACCCACATTGTCCCATGAATCGGCCAATTTTGTCGGTGCTTACATTAGGCCAAGCAACGTACCATGCGTGTCGAACCACGCGAGCACCTGAGCCAGCACCGGGTCCGTGCCGTGCATCACGGTCCGACGAGGTGCGTCGACGGGGGACGTCCCCCATTCTCCACGTGACTCTTCCCCTTCGCCCGCTTGCTCTCGCTTGGTGGTTGTGGCCGTGGCGCAGCACATGGACGACGTTCTAGCCGAGGCGGCACGTACGGGCCCCTCGCTGACTGCGCCCGTCAAGTCCATCGAAGATAAATGGCTGCTGCTGCCTGCTTACCTGCAGGTCAAAGGTCTGGTGAAGCAGCACATTGACTCGTTCAACTACTTTGTCGATGTGGACCTGAAAAATATTTTGCGTGCCAACGAGCGTGTGACATCGGACATTGACCCCAAGTTCTTCCTCAAGTACACGGACATTCATGTGGGGCACCCTGAGCGGGCTGATCCAGATGCGATCGACCGCAGCATCACGCCACACGAGTGCCGTCTGCGCGATATTACCTACAGTGCGTTCATCTACGTCGACATGGAGTACACGCGCGGCGGCAAGATTGTGCGCCGCAAGAACGTGCCGATCGGACGCTTGCCCATCATGCTGCGCAGCAACAAGTGCTGGCTCGCCGGCCAGGATGACGCCACACTCGCGCGCATGAACGAGTGCCCGCTGGATCCGGGTGGCTACTTTGTCGTGAAAGGCACGGAAAAAGTCATTCTCGTACAGGAGCAGCTGTCGAAAAACCGTATTCTTGTGGAAGCGGATAGCCGCAAAGGGCTCGTGCAAGCGTCGGTCACCAGTTCAACCCACGAGCGCAAGTCCAAGTCGTACGTGCTCACCAAGCATGGGCTCTTGTACGTGAAGCACAACTCGCTGCACGAGGACATCCCGATCGTGATTGTCTTCCGCGCGCTCGGTATCCAGTCGGACAAGGAGATTCTGCAGCTTGCTGCCGGGCAGAACGAGACGTACGCGGAGCTGTTTGCCGTGAACCTGGAAAAGGCCGCCAAGCTCGACGTGTTCACCCGGAAGCAAGCGCTGGATTATATTGGTGCGCGCGTTAAGATTCTGCGCCGCGGCGTGGGTCTGCGCCGCGCGCCTAGCGACGAGGCACTCGAGGTGCTCGCCACGGTGATTATGGCGCATGTGCCTGTGGTCAACGACGACTTCCGCCACAAGGCCATGTACATTGCCGCGATGGTGCGCCGCGTGCTCGTGTGCATGGTCGACGAAAGCAAGGTCGATGACCGCGACTATGTCGGTAACAAGCGTCTTGAATTGGCCGGCCAACTGCTGGCGCTCTTGTTCGAAGACTTGTTCAAAAAGTTCAACCATGATCTCAAGACGAACATCGACAAGGTGCTCAAGAAGCCGAACCGAACCGCTGAGTTTGACGCGTACAACCAGTTCTTCTACCATGGCGACTATATCACCGCCGGCTTTGTCCGTGCCATCTCCACCGGCAACTGGAGCTTGAAGCGTTTCAAGATGGAGCGCGCGGGGGTCACGCACGTTCTCAGCCGACTGAGCTACATTAGCGCGCTTGGTATGATGACGCGCATTAGCAGTCAGTTTGAAAAGACACGGAAAGTATCTGGACCCCGTGCGCTGCAATCGTCGCAGTGGGGTATGCTCTGCCCCTCGGATACACCGGAAGGCGAGGCGTGTGGCCTGGTCAAGAATTTGGCGCTGATGACGCACATTACCACCGACGTCGATGAGGCGCCGATTGTGCGACTTTGCTATACGCTCGGCCTCGAGGACATTCACTTGCTCACCGGGGCCGAGCTGTACCAGCCATCGACGTACGTGGTGTACTTGAACGGTAATGTGCTCGGCGTCACGCAAACGCCGCACCGCTTTGTCGCGCAGTTCCGCCGCCTGCGCCGCGCGGGTTGCATGTCCGAGTTTGTGGGCATTTACACCAATGTGCACCACCAGACTGTGCACATTGCCTCGGACGGCGGTCGTATTTGCCGCCCCATGATCATTGTGCAGCATGGCCAGCCGCAAGTCACCAGTGAGCACATTCGGCGGCTGCAATCGGGCGAGATGGTGTTTGACGACTTTTTGCGGCAGGGTCTCGTGGAGTACTTGGACGTGAACGAGGAGAACGACTCGAACATTGCGCTGTTTGAGCACAACATCCAGCCATCTACGACGCACTTGGAGATCGAGTGCTTTACGCTGCTGGGCGCCGTGGCAGGCCTAATCCCCTACCCCCACCACAACCAGTCGCCGCGGAACACGTACCAGTGTGCCATGGGCAAGCAGGCCATCGGTGCGATTGCCTACAATCAGCTGAACCGCATTGACACGCTGCTGTACCTCATGGTGTACCCGCAGCAGCCCCTTGTCAAGACCAAGACGATCGAGCTGATCGGGTACGACAAGCTGCCGGCCGGTCAGAACGCCATGGTCGCTGTGATGAGTTATTCCGGCTACGATATCGAGGATGCCCTCGTGCTCAACCGCGCCTCATTGGACCGCGGTTTTGGTCGCTGCCAGGTGCTGCGCAAGCAGTCAACGGTTCTGCGGAAATATGCGAATGGCACCTTTGACCGCCTCGCCGATGCGCCGCTGAACGAGCATGGCGAGCCGCTCAAACGCTACGAATCGCTGGAGGCGGATGGCATCACGGGCGCGGGCGAGCGCTTGGAGCCTGGTGACATTTTCGTCAACAAGCAGATGCCCACCAACGCCAACGACAACAGCGCCGGCACCGTGCTGCACTCCGCCGTATCGTACAAGAGTGCGCCGCTGTCGTACAAGGCCCCGGTGGAAGGCTACGTGGATCAAGTGCTGATCAGCGATACGGACTCGGATCAGACGCTGGTCAAGGCGTTGGTCCGCCAAACGCGGCGCCCCGAGCTGGGAGACAAGTTCTCCTCGCGCCACGGCCAAAAGGGTGTGTGTGGTTTGATTGTGCCACAGGAAGACATGCCATTCACCGACCATGGAATTCACCCTGACATTATCATGAACCCCCACGGTTTCCCGTCGCGTATGACCGTCGGCAAGATGATTGAGCTGCTCGCTGGCAAGGCTGGTGTGATTGATGGCTCGTTGCAGTACGGCACGGCCTTTGGCGGCTCGCGAGTCGAGGATATGGCGCGCATTCTTGTGAAGAACGGCTACAATTACGGCGGCAAAGAGTACCTTACCAGCGGCACTACCGGCGAGCCGCTCGAGGCGTACGTGTACTTTGGCCCGATCTACTACCAGAAGCTCAAGCACATGGTCATGGACAAAATGCACGCGCGCGCGCGCGGTCCGCGCGCTGTGCTCACGCGCCAGCCCACCGAGGGCCGCAGTCGCGATGGTGGTCTGCGTCTCGGTGAAATGGAGCGCGACTGTTTGATTGGCTACGGTGCGACGCAGCTGCTGCTGGAACGTTTGATGGTCAGCAGTGACGCGTTTGTCGTGAATGTGTGTGAGGCGTGTGGCCTCTTGGGCTACAATGGCTATTGCGGCTACTGCAAGAGCTCCAAGCATGTCGTCAAGCTGACTGTGCCCTACGCTACCAAGCTGCTCTTCCAGGAGCTCATGGCCATGCAGGTGGTGCCCCGCCTCGTGCTCGAGGACGCCGCCTGAGTGCCGGCCTATACCCTATGTAGAATCACGTGCCATGTCAGTCCCCCTCGGCCGGCCGTTCGCTTCTTCCCTGCCGCCTGCTGCGATGGGCGCGAGCTGCTCCAGCCTCTCGGGCTCCGGTTCGCAGGGCGGTGCTGCTGTGCCGCCTGCGCGACCGGACATGGAGCAGCTACGGAAAGAGGAGCTTGCCCTCGAGGCCGCGGCCATCCCTGCGAGCGATGTTCCCTCGTGCCTTCACTTGTTTGACAAGTGGCTCTCGTGCTACGCCCTCGGCTCGCAGTTCCGGCACGCGTATCGCTACGGCACGGTGGCCGACTGTGGCACATACGGCGACGACTTTAAGTTCTGCCTCACGATGCGCAAGCTCGAGCCCCAATACCGGCGTGATGCGTATCTGCAGCGCCGCGCGGACGAACGCGCTCATGCGCGGAAAGGCTTCCGTTCCAGTGAAGCTGTATGGGACATGCGCCGCGATCCTTTGTTGGATCCCGCGCTGGTGGACCCGGAGTACCCGCCGCCTTCCTGGTACGTGATGAAGGGGTGCGGAGGATTCGATCTTTTCAGTTCTGCTTCCGAACGGGCCTGGCCCTGGTGGACAACGTATACCAAGCTTACCACGAAATGACGCACCCCTGCTTTTTGAACATGCTAACTTACAGATGGTACGCATTGACGCCATGCCGTTGTCCAGGATTAGAACAGTACATCCATTCTTTGAGGCATGCGTGCGGGTAGCAGCGAGGGTCCGTGGCGGGACAACTCGGCTGCGCTTCGTTGCTGGCCCGTACGTCGCCAACGATGCCCGAATCTTCTCCATGAGCAACGCTTGGTCGCAAGAACAGACTCACATCAGATATCCTACTTTCTATTGGTGAGTACAGGCTCCAATCTGGCGAGGATGAATCTCTACCATAGACGAAAGCCGGCGAGTGTTACGATGAGCCGTGCTACAACATGCATGTACGTGCGAGTGACTTACGCAGCACCAACTGAGCCTGGATGTATGAACATGACTAACACCACAGTTTTTATAGCCTCTTGACCTTGATAGATAGTGTCGACAAAGATTCGCCCAAGGCATCGAGAGATGTTCCAGCCTCCGGCTGGGTCTCGGTCCGCGCGGCCACGGGCCATTTGCTGGGCGAGGAAGCGTCGCCCCGCTCGGCCTGCGATGGACGGGGCAACGGGGACCGTGCTGGCGAGGACCGCGTCGTGCGTGGCCGTGCCGTGCTGCGCCACTCGGGCATCGTATCTTTCGTAGGTGCTGGTGCCGCTGCCGCTGGCGATGGGGCTGCCGGAGGCTGCGGCTTCTTCGTCGCTTTCTGAGGCTCGGCACGAGGGGGACGAACACGGGGCGCAGCCTGTCTTGGCGAGGCCTTCGTGCTTTCCTCGGCCGGCTGCGCCGCCTGAGCCTCCGACCAACCCACACCAGCGCGACGAGGCGCTGTGCCCTGGCCCTCGGCTTGCCGCACACGCGATGGGCGAAACCGCGCTACATCTTCCTGGGGCGTGAAACCTGGACGCACTTTGCGCTCTTTGCGCACACTGCATAAGTATCGTACACGTACGATCCATCCGCACGCACACTCGTGGGGATGACCCGCTCGTCCGAGCCGGCCTTTGCCACAATGCCGGACGGCGTCGCAGGCTCCGGCGCGGGTGGCATCAGCTTGGAGAGCCTCCACAAAGTGTCCAGGCCAGGCGGCCGCCTACGGTGGCTACTCCATGTACACAACTAGTGAATTTTGGCGGAGTTTACTCCTGCTGCACAGCAGCCGCCTTGGCGAGCTGCATCTTGCGCGCATTGGCGCCACGGGGCGCACGCACCTTGGGGACGGGGCGCTTGCGCGCCTGGGCGTTCACAATCGCGGTGGCGCGGGCGACAGCGTCTGTAGGTTAGCTCATGTTCGGAGGCGCCAGCGCCATGGACAGTGTCATACGACAGGCCCGCGGGGCCCTCCCGTGTGCTATGGCATCGCATATACGCCCGACCCGTCATTGGTCCTCAGGGGGGTTCTAGCGCGATGCACTGCCATGGCGCTTTGTACGTACCCTTGCGGAGATCAGCGCGGTAGCCGTTCTTCGCGGCAATATTCGCCACGGCACCAGCGACGCGGCGCGCACCACCCTTGCTGATGGGTCAGTCAGGTGTACGTACATGGTGGTCTGCGAGCGCGCGCCCTTGACGGTGAAAGGCGACACCTTCTGCTTGCGGGTGGTAACAACCACACCGCGGCCCTCAGCGGGGACGATACCAATCGCCTTGTCGTTGACAATGCCCGAGTGCTGCGGTCAGCGGCTGTGCGGTGCACGTACCTTGTAGCTGTGGAGCGAGGCCAGGTTACCGGGCTCGCGCGAGAACACGCGGCCAAGGCCCTTCTGCTTCACAAGGTAGCTGTTCGACTTGCGCACAAGAAGCCACTGGAGGTCCTGCGTCGACATGGCAACAACGGTAGGATGCGGTAGCGAAGTGGGTGGCTCTCCGCCTACTCTTCCTTTGTAGAACTGCATCCAGCACGTGACACTCAAAGTCCACGTGGCATGGCCAAGGCGCGTGCCGGGGCCACACCGCTCGGCGATGGCCATGGACACCGCGCCGCAGGAGCGGGGCATCCCCACGGCCCCTTTCGTCACGGACGTGGCCGAATTCATTGGCGGTGCTGATCAGGATGTGATGCCAACGCTGCAAAAGTTTCAAGAGGCCATCTCCAAGTACAAGTTCATGGAGATTAGCACGACGCAGCGGCGCAAGGGCCTCGAGCAAAAGATCCCCGATATTGCCAAGACGTTGCAGATGGTCGAGTACCTCAAGTCGCGGAAAGACATGCCGGACCCTACAGAACTAACATTTGAGCTGAACGACACGCTGTTTGCGCGCGCCACGCTCGATCCCATCGACAAGGTGCATCTGTGGCTCGGTGTACGTGTACTTTGCTTACGCAGGCCAATGTCATGCTCTCGTACGACATCGACGAAGCGATCGAGCTGCTCACCGACAAGCTCGCCACGGCCCACAAGAACCTCGAGTTGGCCCACGCCGATTTCGGTTTTCTGCGCGACCAGATCACGACGATGGAAGTCAATACGGCGCGCGTGCACAACTGGGACGTGAAGCGCCGCCGCGAACAGTGCGTAGCTTGCCCACTCACACAGACGCGAAGCCAGCGCGCGGGCCGCGTAGATCGCCTTCATAGCCCTTATACCCTCCAACGACCCAGTGGAGGTCGACTTCCTTCGGACATGTGGCGACGCTTGCACAGTGCGGCGCGTGCGACCGCGGCGTGTGCGGCGGTCGCTGCGCCTACGGCCAGGGCGCCTAGCTCGGCATGGGTGTTTGTGCCTGTCCGGTATGCATCTGGGCCGCCACGCGCGCGGTCGGAGCGGCTTAGCGGCGGGAAGAGCCAGGGCCGTCGTACGGGCAGCGGCGGCGGTGCACCGGCGCGAGCGGTGCCCAGCGCCAAGAACTGGGCGCGCGACACGAGTCGTGCAGCGCGTCCGGCGCCTGCGGCCAAGGAGGCGCCTCGAAAGGCGCCGGCGCCCCGCACGCCGCCGCGCCCCAAGAACCAGACTTTGGCCCTGCCGCCAGTCCTCTCGGTCTTTCATTTGGCACGCATGCTCAACGTGCATATGCGTACGTTGCCTCTACTCACACGCAGGCAAGCTGCAGTTCCGTATGGAGCAGATTGGCTTTGACGATGCACGGCCAGATCGCTTGCTCAAGTTCGACGATGCGGCGCTTCTTGCGGCCGAGTACAATCGCGAGGCCGTGGCGAACGAAGAGGCGGCGTTTGACATTTTCCCCCGTCCGCAAGTAAGGGAGGAGGCGCGCGCCTCGTTGCCACTGCGCCCCCCGGTTGTGACCATCATGGGCCATGTCGATCATGGCAAGACCACGTTGCTGGATACGTTGCGCTCCACGTCGGTGGCCCAAGGCGAGGCGGGAGGCATCACGCAGCATATCGGTGCCTTTAGTGTGCCGGTGCAACATGCGCCGGGGGCCATTCAGTCGGTGACCTTTGTCGACACACCAGGGCATGCCGCCTTTTCTATGATGCGCAGTCGAGGCACCTCGATCACGGATTTGGTCGTATTGGTGGTGGCCGCCGACGATAGTGTGATGCCCCAAACGCGGGAAGTCATTTCGCTGGTGCGCGATGCGGAGCGCCCCATGCCGATGGTCGTGGCTATTACCAAGATTGATGTACCGAATGCGGACGCCCAAAAAGTTCGCTACGATCTTATGGCAGAGGGCGTCGAAGTGGAAGACCTGGGTGGGGATGTGCCGTGCGTCGAGATTAGCGCGAAGAAGAAACTGGGTCTCGATACCCTGGAAGAGACGCTCGCCGTGCTGGCCGAGATGGCCGACTTGCGCGCCGAGACGACGGGGCCCGCTGAGGGCCGTATCCTCGAGAGCCGCGTGGAAAAAGGGCGCGGCAACGTGGCCACTGTGCTTGTGCAGCGCGGCGCCTTGCAGCCAGGCGACGTGCTCATCTGTGGCACCACATGGGCCAAGGTGCGCCAACTGCTGCAGCCGGATGGGCGCCCCACAAAAAAGGTGCTGCCCGGCTTTGCTGCGCAGGTCGCAGGCTGGCGCGAGTTGCCGCAAGCGGGTGACGAAATGCTGGGCGTCCAAGACGAGGCGCAGTGCAAGCGCGCGATCGACAACCGCAAGCGCGCCAAGGAGGAGCAGGCGCTCCTGCACGATGCGGAGCAGATTGACCAGGAGCGGCGGCGCAAGGCCGAGGAGGACGCACAGCGCGAACGCGATGCTCAGATGGCGCGTCGTCAGCTCACGATGCTGCAGCGTGCTGAGCAGGAAGGCACCATGGATGCCGACGCTGTGGCTGCCGCCGTGCGACAGGAGCGACTCCGCGCGGACGAGGGGGGCGCTGCGCCCGAGCCGGAGCGGCGCAAGCTGTGCCTCATCCTCAAGGCCGACGTCTCCGGCACCGTCGAGGCGCTCGCTGGCGCTGTGGGCAGCATCGGGAATGCGATGGCAGGCGTGCAAATTGTGGCCCAGGGCGTGGGGGATGTGACGGAGAGCGACATCAATACGGCGCATGCCGTAGGCGCTCATGTCATTGGCTTCAATGTCCAGGCGCCCAAGAGTGTGCAGGCGATGGCGGCGCGTGTGCAGCCGGCTGTGCCGGTGCACTGCGATCGCGTGATTTACCAAATCATGGACCACGTCACGTCGTGCGTAGCAGCTCTCTTACCGCCGCGGGAAGAGATGCGTGTGCTGGGCGAGGCACACGTCGCGCAGCTCTTCCAGATCAAGCAGGGAGCCCGTGCCGTGAAGATGATTGCAGGCTGCCGTGTGACGAACGGACTTGTGAGCCGCGCCAACGAGGTGCGTGTTTTGCGCGGCGATGATCGTCGCGAAGTGTTCCGTGGGCGCCTTGATACGCTGCGTCACGTCAAGAAGGACGTCACGGAGATGCGCAAGGGCACCGAGTGTGGCATGGCCCTCGAAGGGTTTGATCAGGTGGAGGTGGGCGATGTGGTGCAATGCTTTACGACGGTGCACGTCGCTGCAGCGCTGTAGGAGAAACAAGCGCGGTTGCCTCTAGGCGCTCGTTCGCGTCCGTGCGGTGCCATGTGTGTATAGAGGCGCCGTGATCGCGCAACTGGTACACGCGCACACGGCGTGGGATGCCTATACGTCCATACGCCGCATAACTGGCACCACCGCCAAAGCAAATCCATGTGCCGCGTATGCGACGGCAGTCGCCATTGTTGTGCATGTGTCCGTGCACATACACGCGAATACCTGGCGTCTCCGCGTCCTGGGCACGCTGCACGGCGTCAAAGATGCCGCGGCGCAACTGGCCACCGATGCTGCCAGCACTCTCCTGCCGCCATCCCACCACCCACTCGTGGTCGCCGTCCTTGTCGGGCGTGTCCCACGCCTCGGGCAGCGGGATATGCACGAACAGCAGGCCGGGCGGGCGCGTGGCATGCGAGCCATGCGGCGTGACGGGCTTGGCACGCATCGTGCGTAGGAGCCACTCAATTTGGTCTTCATGAATCCAGTCGTAGAGGGCCGACTGCCATGGGCGCCATAGCGAGAAGGGCGCATTGGCACCCGAGTCTAGCGCCCATAGCGTCCATGCCTCGGTATCGTTGGTAGCCGCATAAATCGGGACCTGAAAGTTGCCGGTGCCATGCAAAGCCGACGGCCCCACCTCGGCGAGCGAGTAGGGCAGCTGCGCGAGAAACTGCATTTGCTCCGTGCGCGAAAAGAACCCACTCTCCGAATCGTGGTTGCCAAACACGGGGATCCATGGAATTTTTCGGCGGATCAACGGTTCGACCCAAATGGGCGTGGTGCTGCGTTCATCCCAACTGGAACCTTGACCATTCCACTGGTCCCCCGTGAATGCGACCAAATCCGGCTGCTCCGCATCGAGCCACTGCTCTATGCGTGCCATGGTGTGGTTGTGCGATTGGCACGTGGCACGATCCACCACGTCCCGGCAGGGCTCTTCCAGTACGCTAAAGTGCAAGTCGGCGATCTGAAGAATCTTAAACGTGCCATCTGGACGGAATCGCAGCGTGGGACGCGAAACCTGCACCCCAGGCCCGCGTCGCAACAAAAGAGAGACTTTGACTTTTTGCGAGTGCAGTCGGTACGCCGCCGTAATCGTACCGGCAAATTCAAAGCCAGGGAGCGGTGTATGGTGCCCATAGTGCACGCTCAACTCCGTTACACCCATATCGGGGGCCGACGCAGGGGCTGTGCGGACATACAGGTACACCGCAGCATGGTGAGCGCGATGCGGCAAGAGTACCTCATGCAGGCGCTGCCAGCCGGGCCCTTCAGGCTTCTGCTGTACAGTAGTCGCACGCACATCGACAATCCGCACGGTATCGGGACGAATGGCGCGGCGGTAAAACACAAAGCGGCCATACCACGGCTTGTCAAAGGCATTCCACACACCGAGCTTGCGCGCCGTAGGGCCGGATAACGGTCGGTCCACGCGCACCCAAGGACCCGCATCATCGTCCATCACCCGCGGCAAGGAACACCCAATGTGTGGTGCACATGAGGCCACGGTAATGTTGTACAGCGGTGCATCCTGTGGCACCAGCGGCGCATACTGATCTATATCCACGAGACGCCCTGGCTGGCCCACACGGGGCGCGATAGGCGCATGGAAATAGTGCGAAACAGCGACGAAGAGTACCCAGAACAATCCGACCCAGATCGCTGCCGACATACACGACCGCGGAAACAAGCGCCGCGCGATCCGCCCAAGCGAGGACCGCGGCATGTTGAGAGCCGTGGGTGTTACACGTGCCTGCACAGACCATGAATCACGTGGCGTATAGGCCAGCCTCGAGAGGGGGGACGCGTCTGGACGGTGATGACGACGAGTGGGAATGCCCTGCTTCTAAAGAAGCAGCTCATGGAGCTGCGAAAGAGTAAGTAGGGATGGCTGACGCGCAGACCCCGTCGACGGTTTCAGCGCGGGCCTTAAGGACGACAGCAATCCGTTTGAATGGGAGATTATGATCATTGGCCCGATGGGTATGTTGCGCCACTCACGCCAGACACCTTGTACGAGGGCGGCTTCCTCAAGGCGGAGCTCATTTTTCCGCATGTGCGTTTCGTGTACTTACGCAGGAATACCCCCTCTTGCCGCCGACGATGAAATTCAAGACGCCCATGTGGCACCCGAACAGTACGTCGTGACGTCTTACCCAGTCTATGCGGACGGCACGCTGTGCATTTCGATTCTGGTACGTGCAGGCAAGGCTTATAGCAGCACGCTCCTGGCAAGGACGAGTTTGGCTACGAGGACGCGAGTGAGCGCTGGCTCCCTGTGCATACAGTCGAGTCGATTGTACGTGTTTCTGTCTCACACAGCTCCTCTCGGTGATTAGCTTGCTCAGTTCGGACACGCCCAACACAGACTCGCCAGCGAACATTGACGCGGCCAAGCAGGTGCGTGAGGACCCCGCTGGCTACCGCAAAACGGTCCGCCGCCTCGTGCGGCAGTCGAGTGAGGAAGCCTATGACTAGCTAGATCGAGGTATGCGTAAAATACAAAAAATCATCGGCCTACCGCGCGGCTTGCGCAGGCGCCACCAGCGGTGAAGTGAGAGGCGCGCTGCTGCCGGGCGTCAGTGGCGTCGAAACGATGCCAGTATGGGAGAGGTTTGGTGTCGTGACACTCACCGGCTGGTACACCACACGCCCTGCGGGGGTGATCGTAGCAAACGTTGTGTTGGCCAGGCCATACAAGCAGCCAAGGTGCTTGCCCGTATCAATGGAGCCGTCAAAGTAACGGTCACGCAGGCGGAAGAACGTCGAGGCGGTCAGGAGACTGTCGCTTCCCGCCTGGTGCTGCTGACCCACTCGGCCTACCTGCAGATCGTCGGCAACGTCTTGCAAGCCCCCTTTGAGTGTCTTGCAGCTGCGCATAAGGAACTTGATATCGTAGATGCACGGGAACCACTTGTGCAGTAGCTCGAAGAAGGCGGCTTCCGTCGCTGGCAGCGGTTCACACGTCACAAGCTTGAGCAGGTACCCAAAGTCGTACCCCGAGTGGAACGAAATCCACCGCACATCCTCGTATAGTACGAGGCCGGAGGTGATCAGAGTTTCTCCAAACAATGCCTGGTCAATTCCATACACTTTATGCCGCGCAAAGTCGATGCCTGCGGACGTGAGCAGTTCCAGCGAGTCGGGTGCACACATGTCTTCGTCGACATCAAAGCGCAGGTTGAACTGCCATGTACACGTGTCCGGCGGCAAGTTGCCATGCTCATCACAAAGCGTAAGGCCTAGTTGAATGATGCGCAGCAAGTCCACATTGCACCGCAACAGCTGGTACTGGTAGTCGGTGGACCCGCGGAATTGGCCGATCGGCCGCGCGACAATGCCGGGAAACTCGGTATCCTGCTGTTAGCTGCGCGAAACACCTGCCATGGCCACATAAGGGTACAATTCCATTGCTTTGCGGAAAGCATTCATCTCCGACTCAAAATTGTCGGCCCACACATCGCGGATCCGCGCCGCCATCGTGCTTGCTGGCGGAGCGACGCTGCGGCCGCCGCGGAGGCGTGGCGGATGTCACGTGAGGCCACGCCACCCGACGACGCGCCAGCGCTGGCTCCGCAGCACGGACAGTCGCCATCATGCCGCTGGAGGCGACCATGTTGGTGTATGTGTGATGTAGCTAATCGCAGGCTCGACAACTCCGAGTGGATGAGGAATGGTGATTACGTTCCAAGCCGTTGGGATGCCCAAGCCGATGCCGTTCAAGTGCTCTTCGATGCCAAGACCAGCTCGCATCCGGAGAACATGGTCGGTGTCATGACGATGGCTGGCAAGAGGTAGGTCCTACTATCTAACGGTAGCCCCAAGGTGCTCGCCACGCTTACGCAGGATATCGGCAAGGTATTTGCTGCCCTACACAGCTCTAAGCTCGGTGGCTCTGTCCACCTTTTGACCGGGATCAATGTCGCACAGCTCGCGCTCAAGCACCGCCAAAACAAGAACCAGCGCCAGCGCGTCATCGCTTTTGTGGGATCGCCAGTCGCTGATACAGAAGAGAGTCTTGAGCAGCTCGCCAAGAAGCTCAAGAAGAACAACGTGGCTGTCGACATTGTGTGTTTCGGTGAGCTGGAGGAGAACCAGGCCAAGCTCACCAAATTTGTGGATATGGTGAACAGCAACGACAACAGCCACTTTCTCACTGTGCCTTCCAATGAGCGCCCTCTCTCGGATACCCTGCTCTCCTCGCCCATCGTGATGGACAGCGACGCGGACGCTGGTCCTTCGGGCAGCGCGAGCGCCGGCGGTAGCCAGGCCTTTGAGTTTGGCGTCGACCCCAATGCTGACCCTGAGCTCGCGATGGCGCTTCGCCTCTCGATGGAAGAGGAGCAGGCTCGGCAACAGGCGGCTCAAACAGAAGCACAGGGCGGGGATGCGCCCAACAACGATCAGACGATGAACGAAGACCTTTCGCTTGCGCCTGAGGACCGTCACCCGGCGGAGGGTGCGGCCGGCTCTCTGGTGCCTGTTGATGCTCCGCCGCTTACAGGTACGGCTCATCTCGACACGGACATGGCTCGTCAGGCGGAGAGCGAGGATGCTCTTCTTCAACAGGCACTTGCACTCTCAAGAGGCGAGGCGCCGGCGGAGGAGGATGTGTCTATGAACGACGATTCGGAGCAGGCGCCTCGCGCTACGGTGGCAGGAGCCAATGAGGGCGATGAGGATGAGGAAATGTCCGAGCAAGAAGCCATTGCTCGTGCTATTGAAATGAGTCTGAAGGATGCCCAAAGTTAGTAGGCGAAACAAAATAGTTTTTCGTATTATTGCATAGCTTATAACCATTTCCTATGACCCTTCAGTATGTTGTGGTTTAACTTTGAATGGCTCAAACAATCTTTATTTCCTCGAACGGAGGTATGCTGGTAAAACTGTTGCTGGACTTCTGATCCGCAGCCTCAAGGTCAATATTGGATAACCGGTCTGAAGCCCCATCTGCCTGAGCGATAGAATCTCTGGGGCCAACAAGTGTGTCATCCACGACATGATCAATAGAAGCACCAAAGCCTCGATTGGATTCTTGGGCTTCCTTTCCTTTCTTAAAAAGAAGCATTTTCTTGAAAATCTCGAAGATTTTGGCATAATCGGACCTCAAATCAGAGCTCAAACCAAACATCAAAAAGAAGACGACTCCCATCAAGCACTGACACCAAACGGCAAACGATGTCATAATTACAAAATGCTTGAATTGCGAGTTCAATATTGCAACACGAGGGTAAATCCACACATCAGAAAACCTTCTGTGAACAAGATTCCATGAAGTGTAGGGCAAGACTTTCACATAAGATACTTCAAGAGCAAACTCTGCCAATAGGATAGGGAAAGTAATCCATAAGTCAATAAGGGCAAAAGATATCATTCTCAAAAACTTTTTAGTACTGATACCACTTCCGCTTTTTGAGAGAATCGATTCAAAATCTTTCTTATGTGCGAAAAAATGTTTCAAAGACAAGGCTCAAGTCAGTAAATAACACACGTACATGAATAAAAGAGTGATGCAATACACGTCAACATAGGTATGCCATAGTCAATTACAATTGATACTGAGGAAAAATAGACGGCAGGCTCACATCCCTGGCCATATACGACATTAAAACGGTGTCCTTGTGATACAAGAGTCAAAATTGAATATATGACAGGTAACACTGTGACACAAAAAAGCTCTACCATTATTAGGCGTTGCTTTTC
This sequence comes from Malassezia equina, assembly GCA_029542865.1. Classification (NCBI taxonomy): domain Eukaryota; kingdom Fungi; phylum Basidiomycota; class Malasseziomycetes; order Malasseziales; family Malasseziaceae; genus Malassezia; species Malassezia equina. The sequence goes on from CP119900.1 coordinate 641,779, forward strand.
TTCAAGTGTTTTCTTAGAGTATTTTAATGACGCGATATCATATAACTTTGAGGAAATGAGTAGCGAAGAACAAGGAAGACTAAAGCTCGTCATACTCATCAACTTAACAGCTGACTAGTCAGTTTATGTTATCAAAAAACTTACAAAGATCACACCAGATTGGAGCTGAGTTTTTGGCATTTGACATCCATATAACTCGATTAACGAATACATTGACATTTCCGATGACAAGCCAAAATGAAAGGCCTAAAATAACAATATTGCGTGCTCTCCAATGGGAGGGAACAGGTAACAGCGAAGCAATCACTGCGACTACCGCGAAGACAGGTGTAACAAACCCTGACATGCACAGTAGAATACAGGCTTGAGTCAGAGCTTGTCTATACAAGACGAAAATTAGATGGAATTGATATATAGGTACCATTTATCACCCAGCATTTCAATGCGTGCGATCATTGTTTCACAGTGCCACATTATGAATCAAACCGAGAGTTTGACTTGGGGGAACGTGGGGTACAGGGCCTCGGGTGGAGGCTTTGTGATTATAACAACTGGCATTAGTTCGAAATTCTTTGGATTTGCCGATCAAACAAACACTTTCAAACAAAGTTACTATCGTAGACATTGTTTCATAGCTGATAAAGAAACTCGAGAAAGACGAAGAGCGAAATTATGCCTTAAATAGAGGTACTTTTTGCGCAATGGTCTTCACCATCATCACAAAAGCATCAAAATGAACCCCGCCCACACTACTGGTCTTAAGTCGACTGAGGCTCCTGAGGAGAAGCCCGTTACTAACTTCAACAACGAAGAGCCAGAGAAACCCGTCTCGAACGAATACCCCCCCGGTCCTCCTGCCTGGGGTGTCACATGCACTATTGCTTGAAAATACCTAGGTTCACAGGCTTCAAAGTTGGATATCTCGCGCGCAACGAACTAAAGTATTTAGTTTGTTATACTCAACTTCGAAGCCCCGGAAGCATAAAGCATTCGGTTACTTAGGGCTCCTTTTCTGATCATTTTATTTATAACTTAGTGATAGAGAATAAACTTGGTACCAAGAAACAAACCACTAGTAGATGTTTGCTGACATGGTGGGTCAACTGCTCGAACAACAGCTGACAATCACCGCCAGCGATCTCTATTACTTTTGGCAAAACATATTGACCCTCTGCATCCATCTGCCATCGACCTCCAGAGACTGGAAGGAGACAGGAAGAGAGAGCTTCGATAGTGCCGTGTAAGACTGACATTTCTGGCAAGATGACCAAGCGCACGAACACAACGAGAATGTCTCGCGTGTCAAGGATGAGGAAACAGGCTTTCCGTCGACTACGTGGATGGAAGAAACGGTGCAACAGTGACTGTCCTTCCCTGATGTGCATGTTTAGTCAGTAACACCGAGGCCTGCCAGTCCTGGCGAGAAAAGCCCCTGGAGCGACGATGGTGCGTAGGCCCCTGCTAACCATAGTCGCGCACTGAGCTTCTTACAGCCGGTGGTTTCCGCATGGATGGGCGGAAGCCATTGGAGTTCAGGTCCATGGAACTATCGCTCTCGCCCCATACCGCCACGGGTGAGTCATTGGTGCCCACAGCGGCGTCCGCAATGTCGCGGGCAGACGGCTCTGCGCAGGTGCGTCAGGGCCTGACCCATGTGTATGCGTGTGTATATGGCCCTCGCGAACCTGGAAGGGCAGCACGCGCGCCGACTGTGCGGCAGGACCGCGCGACGATCCAGGTGGAGATCGCTGTGGCGCCATGGGGCGCATCAGATCGGCGGTATCGTGCACGAGGCGATCGGTACGTATCTTACGCTCACACAGCCACCTTGTGGAATGGGCGAACTCTGTTCGCTCGACGTTTGAGCCTGTGGTGCACACGCACTTGTTTCCTCGTGCCCAGATCGATTTGGTGGTGCATGTGTTGCAGCAGGATGGTGGTATGTACGCACGTGCTGACCGCAGGTGTCTTGCCGGCCATGATTCATGCGTGTACGCTAGCACTGATGGATGCGGGTATTCCCATGTCCGACTATGTGTGTGCGCTTACGTGCGGACTGCATGGTGAGACCGCGTTGCTGGATTTGAACAGGAAGGAACAGACCAGTTTGCCCTTTGCCACGGTGGCCGTGTTGCCCCGATCCGGCCAGGTGCCGCTGATGCAGCTGGACACCCGTATTCATATGGACCGCTTTGCAAGCATGGTGGACATGTGCGTGGAAGCGGCTGGTGTACTACGGGATGAGCTCGATACGGCGATGCGTGCTCGCTCAGACCGACTGGTTGAGGCGGCACAGCATCCTTTGCATGAAGAGATAGATAGGACCAAGCAGCTGTAGGCCACGGACGCCCGTCCGACGATCGTTGGTCCCTGCACGGTGGCATCTCGACCTTCGTGGTCACGTGATGGAAACTCCGAGTGGGGCCGGGTCACGGACCATTGATTGGCCGAGGGGCCGAGCGGGGAGCGACAGGCCGGGCGCGGCGAGTGTATAAGACGTGGGGGACTGTGTGGCACTCCTTTCCCCCACTCAATTCATTATGGTGAACATTGGTATCAACGGTTTCGGTCGTATTGGCCGCATTGTCTTCCGCAACGCTGTTGAGCACGAGGAGACCAACGTCGTTGCCATCAACGACCCTTTCATTGACCTCGACTACATGGTCTACATGCTCAAGTACGACTCGACCCACGGCCGTTTCAACGGTGAGGTTGAGGCCAAGGACAATAAGCTGGTTGTGAACGGCAAGGCCATCGCCGTGTTTGCTGAGATGGACCCGGCCAACATCAAGTGGGCCGACGCCGGTGCGCAGTACATCATTGAGTCGACCGGTGTGTTCACCACCACCGAGAAGGCGTCGGCCCACCTGAAGGGTGGTGCCAAGAAGGTGGTCATCTCGGCCCCTTCGGCGGATGCCCCCATGTACGTGGTGGGTGTGAACCTGGACTCGTACGACCCGTCGCACAACATTGTGTCGAACGCCAGCTGCACCACCAACTGCCTGGCCCCTCTGGCCAAGGTGATCCACGACAAGTTTGGCATTGCTGAGGGTCTCATGTCGACTGTGCACGCCACCACCGCCACCCAGAAAACGGTGGACGGTCCCTCGAAGAAGGACTGGCGTGGTGGCCGTGCTGCGGGTGCGAACGTTATCCCGTCGAGCACGGGTGCTGCCAAGGCTGTCGGCAAGGTCATTCCCAGCCTGAACGGCAAGCTCACTGGTATGGCCTTCCGTGTGCCCACCATCGACGTGTCGGTGGTCGACCTGACTGTGCGCCTCGAGAAGGGTGCTTCGTACGATGAGATTAAGGCGGAGGTGAAGCGCGCCTCGGAGAACGAGCTGAAGGGCATCCTTGGCTACACCGAGGACGCCGTGGTGTCGCAGGACTTTGTCGGTGACAACCACAGCTCGATCTTCGACGCTTCGGCTGGTATCCAGCTGAGCGACACCTTTGTGAAGCTGGTGTCGTGGTACGATAACGAGTGGGGCTACTCGCGTCGCTGCCTGGACCTCATTTCGTTCATGGCCAAGAAGGAGGGCTCGGCGTAGGTATACGTGCATGTGTAAGCGTGCACAGGGGAGCAGGACTAACCTACAGTGGTCCGTCCCGTTTGTAAGTGCTTCTTCGTAGATGATTGTGTACCTCGAGGGCACAAGGTATCTATGCGACTACGCAATGACAATGTCCAGTGTGTGATCGTGCCGTAGTGCGTACTCCATAGCCGTGGCCAAATCGTCGTCGTCCAGGAGCATGACACGATCACCGTCGCTGTCAATATGATACATGCGTGTTGACCCCTCTGCCGAGAGGCCCACGCTTTCATGAGCACGTGTATTGAGCGCAGAGAAGGGAGTATGCGTGGCCATGGTCAGCTCCATAGAGTCTTGGCCGTGCCGAACACGCACGAGCGTTAGTTTTAGCCGCGATGGCGAGTGAGTGCCCGAACCGGGGCGCGAGGCACTGAGCAAGCTCAGCGAGCTGGTCGAGTTGTGGGGATGCACCTGCGGTGATGGCGCCGCACTGGGCAGCGAGCTGTCCATCGATTCGCCCGTCACCGTACTCGAGTGGCTCTGGCGGTGCGAGGCATGCACAGACGGAAAGTAGGGATTCCAATCCGGCTCGTTCGGTAGACTGGGCGCGCCCGTCGACTCAGGAACGAACGTCGGCGTGGCTGTCATCGGCGAGAACATGGCCGCCGGCGACTGCATCGGCCGCATCGCAATGCTGTCCGACGCTGTGCGATACATCAACGCGCTGTCCAGGTGCAGCGCAGGCTTGGAGCGCGCCAGGCCGCTGGGCCGCGCATGCAGCTGCGCCTGGGCGAGGCGCATGGCAGCCAGCTCCTGCTCGACGAACTCCATGCTCGTCTTGGGTGGAAGCGAGCCACCGTTCAACGACGAGGAGCGCGAAGGGCCAGCGGCCACGCTGCGTGGCGACAGCGGCACACCATGGATGTGGCCAAGCGACATTTGGCGCCAGGCCACACGCGCTTTGGGTGGGCCTGGATGACTGGGCGCACTGTCAGGCAATGCCATCAAGCTCAGGGGCGAGGGACGATGAACGCTGTCCTCGGGCGGCGGTGTATACGCGGGCGATGGATCGTCCGGCGCCACCTCGTCGGGCGCCGGCACCTGGCCATTTTGAAGATGAACGGCGGTACGCTGCCATGGCAGCTCGCCAGAGGCGGCATCCTCGGTGGCCGCATGGCGAAGCAGTGGACGCACGGGGATCTCAGGCGGGTACGTTAGAAGTGGCGTCGTGACTTGCAAAAATGCACTGCGGTTGCGTACAAGGGGTGCGGAGGGCAGCGGCGTCGATGGCGTGGATGCGGCGGCCAGCACGTCGCGGCGCGCTTGGACGTCGTCGAGCAGTTTCTGGATCGTGGTGTGCCAGAGCCGCAGCTGCTCATCGTTCTTGCAGCGCAGACAAAACGATTCCACGTCTGCCTCGCCACGCCACCACACCTGGAGGGGATAGGGCGCCGCGTAGGTATCGGAGCTGAAGCTGGGCCGCTCCAATGCCTGAATGCCCACAATGTTGTTCAAAAAGATGCGCCCTTTCAGCTGGAGAGGCGCTGTGGGATCGCGCCGCGCGGCAGCCACGGCCTCCGAGACGCTGTTCGTGCGGGAGCGCAGCCGGGAACCGCTTTTCGGGCGCGAGCGCCCTGGCAGACCCACCGAGACACCCATGGGAGGCAGCGAGGGCGACGCGGTGGATACAGGCGAGGTGCTCAAATCCTTGCAGCATAGCAATATACGTTCGAACAAATACACACGAAACTCGCGCTCCGATTCGCCCTTGGCTACCACGAACGTGTCGCTCAACAGCAGCGTGCCAAAAGTCTTGAGCGAGTGGCCTTTCCAATCCTCCACGCGCTGCTCCAGCTCGGTGACCAGCTGGGCATTTTCCTGGAGGCGGCGCTTCTCGTTGACTTTGTCGGTAATGCGGCGAATGGTGCGCAAGGCCTGCTGCAGCTCGTCCTGCTGCGGCGCATCGGCAGACGAGGTCTTGAGTAGCTGCTCCAGCAGCAAGGGGTATTTACAGATGCGCTGCACGGGCTTGATCAGATACGTAGGCAGCTCGTAGGTCGGCTCCAAATACGCGTTCTGGGCGTTGGGCAGCGCCGACAAACGCTGCAGCGCCTTGCTCTCGTCCGAGATGATCTGAAGTGCGCGTGCATAGTTGGCACAGAACTGCTCGTACAAGGAAAACTCGTCCTCCATCGAGTGGAAGATGTACCCGAGTTGTTGGCTGTCGGCCGGTTTCAGCGCATTCTCCTCCAGGCGCAGCAAGAAGCGCCGCTGCATGTCCACAAGCGGGTCGAGGTTGCCGAAAATCAGGTACACGGTATCCGTCGGTAACACATTTGCGCTGATGACCAAGGCCACATAGGCCTGGAGCGTCTCGAGATCGTGCACGTAGCGGCGTTCCGACTCCAGCAGCTCCTGCGCGACCATGGCATGCTTATTGCGGGGCGACGCATCGGTCACCGCTGGCTCGTCCAACACAGGCGTCCCAGGGACGAGCAGACCTACCGCCTCCATCAGATTCAGCAGTTCATTGACGGTGCGCACCACGCGCACGAACCCATTGGTGTCGTTCAAATACAGTTGCGACACGGTGAACGTGTCGTCAGGAGGCCAGCCAATCTTTTCCTTGAGGGCAATGACGAAGCGCATGACGAGGGCCTTGCACGCATTCGCATTGCTCAGTTTCGGGTCCACGCTCAAGGGAATAGCCTCGAGACCTGTCCGCCCCGCATACAAGTTAAAGAGCGTGCAGAGCGAGCGACCTAATCGAAAGCACTGCCACAGCGTCGATACCGGATCGTTGAGAGGCGGCGTGGCGGTTGGCGTGCCCGTACTAGCGTCCTGTAGGCCCGCCGCTATATCGCCGCGCCCAAGAAACTGGGCGGAAAAGCCAGGCACGCAGCTGAGCCGCCGCACGAGCTCGACGCAGCTTTGGTAGAGACTGGGTCGCGGCGCGCTACCGGTCCGCGACATGGCCGGGCCTTGTGGTAGGGAGCCCTGCGGAATGTCGACCGCGGCGGCATGCATCGCACCACACAAGCGTCCAACGTCGGTCCAGCAAAGCCGGGAAGCACGAGCGGAGCTGGGCGCCTGGGGGCGGTGAGGCGCGTGGCTGATGGCCAGCACGCGCCATGCGTGTCATTGGGCCACGGCGCCAGCCCCTGCGGCGAGGCGTGTCATGCTGACACATATCACGTGCGACGCTGCCACCGTGGAAGCCTAGGGCCCTGGCGTCCCAGCGGCCGTGCTTCCAACGACGATGCGTGGATTCGCAGCCTGGACTCTTGTGGCGCTGGCCGCAGCGTGTGTGTGCGGCGCGACGGAGGAGGCGTCATCGAATGTGGTGACGCTCACCAAGGAGAACTACAGCCAGTTTGTGGTCGAAGAACCGCTCTCGCTGGTCGAGTTCTACGCGCCGTGGTGTGGCCACTGCCAGGCCCTCGCGCCGCAGTACGAGGAGGCCGCCACCGAGTTGCTCAAGAGTGATATCAAGCTGGCCAAGGTCGACTGTACGCAGGAGGAGGGTCTGTGCAACGACAACGACGTGACCGGTTTCCCCACCCTCAAGGTGTTCCGTCATGGCCAGTCGACGCCGTACAGCGGTCCCCGTAAGGCAGACGGTATTGTGAGCTACATGTCCAAGCAGAAGCTCCCTGCCGTGTCGCCTGTCTCGTCGGAGAATTTGGAAGAGTTTAAGAAGAAGGACAAGTTTGTGCTCGTTGGTTTCTGCGACGAGCTCGACGAGACGTCGATCAAGGAGCTGAAGGCCTTTGCGGAGGCGAACCGTGACTCGCTCGTGGTGGGCTTGTCGCACAGCGATGCGCTTGCTGCGGAGAATGGCGTCCGTCTGCCGGGTGTGGTGGCGTTCCGCTCGTTTGATGAGCCGCAGGTGAAGCTGCAGCTGGCCGGTTCGCTGTCGCAGACCGAGCTGCAGAAGTTCTACGAGCTCGAGTCGCTGCCGCTCCTGGACGAGGTGAGCGCGGAGAACTTTATGAAGTACGCGATGAGCGGTCTGCCGCTGGCGTACTACTTTGTCGACCCCCAGTCGCCGACGCGCCAGGCTGAGATTGAGAAGCTCACCGAGGTGGCCAAGGCTTTCCGCGGTAAGCTGAACATGGTGTCGATTGATGCTGTCAAGTTTGGCTCGCACGCCAAGGCGCTGAACCTGCCGGGTGACGCGTGGCCTGCGTTTGCCGTGCAAAGCATGGACACGGGCGCCAAGTACCCGCTGACCGACCTGGGCAAGGATTTGGCCTCGAGTGTGCACGCGTTCTTGACCAAGTTTGTTGGCGGTGAGCTGCAGCCGAGCCTGAAGAGTGGCGCGGTTCCTGAGCAGACCTCGCCCGTGATTACTGTGGTCACGGACGAGTTCGACAAGTGGGTGTTTGACGATGCCAAGGATGTGCTGCTGGAGCTGTATGCCCCGTGGTGCGGTCACTGCAAGCGTCTGGCGCCGACCTACGAGAAGCTGGCCGAGCTGTACAGCACCGACGCCGACGCTGCGAAGCTCGTGACGATCGCCAAGATGGACGGCACGGAGAACGACATTCCCCCGCACGCCGACATTACGCTGACGGGCTTCCCCACCATTCTGCTCAAGCCGGCCGGTGCCAGTGTGCGTGAGTTTGTCAAGTACGAGGGCGACCGCACGATCGAGTCGTTGATCGACTTTATCGCGACCAAGGGCACGCACAAGGCGAGCGTGACCGTTCCCGAGGCTGAGGAGGCGACGACCTCAAGCACCGTGGCTTCGACGGCGAGCGCGACTCCCAGCGCGGATGCTACGGAGCACGATGAGCTGTAGGTTTCTTAGACACGAGTCATGTTCCCACGACAGAGAGGGGAGCGGCGTAGCATCCCGTACGGACCTACAGCTTGCTGCGCCGAAACACGCTTTGTCGGCACGACGCATGTTCGTCCAGCAAATGGCGCGCCACATACGGGTTGACCAGCACCCGCTGCGGATCGTAGCGCGCCACCACACGGAGCCAATCGGGCATGTGGGGGAACCGCCTAAGCAGCTCGGCGCGGTACGACGTGTGGGTCTTGGCCCAGTGTGGACGCCCATCAAATTGACGCATGAGCGCGTCAAAGCGTGCAAACAGCTTGCGGTAGCGCACCGGTAGGCCATATGGCCGGAATTGCACCAGGCCAATGTAGCAGGTCCGCCGCCCGTAGCAGGGACTCAGCCAGATCCCATCGGCATCCACGAACCGCACCTCGATGGGGAAATGCGCACGCACACCATCGTCCTTCGCATGCTCGTGATCCAGCCATGCGCGCAAAGCCAAGAGGGCAGCGCCCGTGTACTCGTACGGGATGGCATACTCGGCCGTGTACTGCGGAAACAGGCAGTCAAAGTTGAACACAGCCGGTGCCTCGGCCACCCGCACGGCAATTGCCGAGCGGTTGTGCACGGGTGGGAGGCCGCCTGGTGCGGACGATGGGTCGCGCGGCGTTCGAGGGGCGCGTGCATGCGACAGGGCATACGCCGCACGCGCCACGGGGGCGGGGAGCGAGGCGTGCAGTCGCGACGCCCACAACAGGGCTTGGGTGATGTGCCGCGTGCCGCGCTCGTACAATTGGGCCCACATGCTCGGTGGGTCCGCCGGTGCCTCGGTGCGCGACGCGCGATCAATCGTGACCCTATGCGCATGCGGCGACCAAAGGAAGCGCACATGCTCGGCACTGTGCACCAATTGATCGATCCGTGCCTGTACTTCGTGCGCAGCGTACTGCGGCAGCGGTGAGGACGGTGCTTCTGGCACAAAAGGATGCACAAACTTGGGATCCACGGAGCGCGCCGGCGGAGGGAAGGTGCGGCGAGGCAACGTGGCGCCGGATGCCAACAGCTCGCCCAGGGCGCTGGGATGCTCCAGGAACGTGGACAGCGGCTCCATAGCGAGCATGTCGGACGAGAGCGACGCTGGCAGCTCGGGCGGTGGGCCGAGCAGCACATCGATCGGCACATCCTCCGTCACCTGCTGGAGGCGGAAGGCCGGCACCACCGACAGTGATACGGCCACAATCACACCGGTCGCGCCGAGGCCACAAAGCGATGCATTAAAGAGGTCGGCGTGTTCGTCGCGGCTGCAGTGCACAACGCGTGTGCTGTCGTTCAGGGGGCACACAATGTCCAGGGCAAGGATATGGGCGGACAATACTGGAAAGTCTATGCCCGAGCCGTGCGAAGCCGTGGACAAAAGGCCGGCGATGGTCTGCTCACTGATGGAGCCCAAGTTCGGGAAGCCAAACGCTGGCTCATGGTGCGCCAGCGCCTCGGTGATAGCGTGAATATAGGTGCCAGCCATCACACACACTTCGTGCTGCGCCGCGTCAATACGCACGACGCCATGGAGCTCATCGGTGCGGATGGTCCAGCCGAGCGAGAAGGGCAGGTCCGAGGGCGAGTGCAGCCGGCCGACGGCACGCACCGGGATCGACCGCCGTTTTGCCAACTCAACAATGGCCACCACTTGCTCAATCGTATGCGGCATGAAGACACTGCGATCCATGTGCGAAAACGCGCCATCGTTCGTAGGCACATCCGAATGGTACACACCCGCCCAGTTGCGCATGTAGGCCTGGCGCGACGTGGGAGCGAGACGCACACGATCAATAAGCGCTTCCAACGCTGATTCCGACATGGCCTGCGCAAATTCACTCGGGGGGGCGCGGTACTTGGCCGCCATACTCGCCGACGGGGCGCGCGTCATCAGCGGCGAACGGAAGACGCGACGGGCCTCCACACCGAAGAACGCGTGGCCGGCCGGGCCAGGCAGGGCGGTGGGTCGTGCGTGGCTTGGCTACAGGCTATTATCCACTGGCGTGGGCGAGCAGGTCGGGCGACTGCGCCTGCACAAACTGCGCGACGTGCTGCACGCGATCGCTCCATTGCGACAGGCGCTCGTACAGCGCCTGGGTCTGTGCCGCGTCCAGGACGCGAGGTTGGACCCACGTGATGCGCACGAGTTGCGCTACCTCGTCGAGGGAGCCGCGGAGGAGCTGCAGACACAATGCTTTCATCACCAAATGCTCGACCTCGTCAACGGGGATGCGCGTCTCCGATGCGATGGTCGTGAACGACAGCGTGCGGTCGTTCGTCGAGCGACGGAACACATTCTCGATGAGGGCCATGAGGCAGATCTTCTGGCGCAAAAATGGCAAGCTGGCGGCGAGGATGGGCGTCTGCTGTACGTGCGGAAGCAAAAATTCAAAGCGGCCGATATCACCCGCATTGAAGGCAAAGAGCAAGTCGGAGAGCCACGCATGCTCCGAGTCACGCAGCGCCGCGAGGATCGGGTGCAGCAGGAGCTCACCCATATTGTAGATGGTATCGCCCAGCAGCGCCGAGATGCCAAGGTCGTGTGCGCACTGTACGCGCTCACTAACACTCATATCCGTGTCCACATGGATGCACGCAAGGAATAGCAGGGTGTGTCGGTAGTAGTCGGCGTACTCGGCGCGCGCCTTGTGGTAGTCGCCACACACCCGGTAAAACGAGGCGTGGACGTGCGGCTCGACGGCGTCAAACGTGTCGAGGATCTTGGCACATTGGTCCATAGCCGCCTTGGTGCTGTCCAAATCCTCGAGAAGCAGCTGGAAGTGCGCCGCTTCCATCGTCAGCAGCACAAAGGCGTCCTGCTTCTCCGGCACATCGTGCTCCTGCGCGAGCGCTTGGAGGAAGGCCAGGGCCTCTGACGCATCCTCGTACTGCCGCGAGACCACCACACCAAAGCGCGCCAGCTTGAGGTGGTTCACATGCTGCGCAAAGCGCTTGACAAAGTGCTCGTACAAGTCAATGTGCAGGGGCCGCTGCTGCGACGCCGGGTGCCGCAAAAACGATTCGATTTGCTGGGTCAGCTGGTGCCATAGCCGCTTGGATTGAAGTTCTTGGAACGACTCGTAAAAGGGGCGAAGTTCAGCGGGCGTGGCTGTCGCGCCGGCCAGCACGGATCCCAGGTAATCGGTCTCCATCGTCACACAGCACGCTCGCCGCTGTCGCTGACGCGTTGGGTCGTCCATGCTGACTCAGCGCCTCCACCCACCATGGCGCCGCTGGGCCGCGGGCCCCGTCGAGGGTCGTACGCGTGGGGCGGCTGGCTCGCTCTAGCGCTGGTCGTGCTGGCGCACGTCCTGCAATCGCTCTCGTCAGGTGCCTACTTGGGCGGAGCGCGCGTGACCACGTACCCAAAGCATGTGCTCATCCTCACCGCGCATCCCGACGATGAATGCATGTTTTTTGCGCCGACGATCCACGCGCTGGGAGCGCACAACGTCACCATCTCGGCGCTGTGTTTATCCAATGGCAATGCGGATGGACTCGGACGCGTACGATCGCAAGAGCTCCTACACAGCTACGGCGTGCTGGGCGTGCCAGCGGAGCGTGTGACATGCTTAAATGACCCGCACCTGCAAGATGGCATGCAGCAGGTATGGACGCCCGCACGCGTGCGCGATACGGTGCGCGCCCATGCGAACATGACCCACCTGGACACTATTTTGACGTTTGATGCAGGCGGCGTCTCGCTGCACCCGAATCATCGTGCACTGTTTCACGGTGCCTTACAGCTGCAGGCCGCACTGGTGGCGGACGAGGCACGGATGGTGGCGCTATGGACACTGCACACATGGTCGTGGCGCACCAAGTTTTGGGGCATGTGGGCCAGTGTGTGGCAGCGTGTGGACGCACACGACTACCTGTTCCGCTCCACGCTGCGAGAGTATGGGCAGTCGCTGCAAGCGATGTATCAGCACCAAACCCAGCTGGTGTGGTTCCGGTACTTGTACGTCTTCTTTTCTTCGTACATGTATGCGAACCGTGTGCGTGTAGTAGTACAGGAACTATGATACAATCACGTAAAGAGAACATCGGGTCGCGCCACATCCATAGGTAATACGCGGGAACAGGGGGGCGCATTCCGACGCACAGAAACCGTGCCTGTGTCAGGCGTGAGCGTTTGGTAGGTCGGGCTCGATAATGCCGTGGTGGCCTCGCCGGAGGTGTAGGAGTCGGTAATGTCCGCCTCGTCCGGCCATCGCAAGCATAGTGTCTCGTCTTTCGGCCTGCAGGGTGCCCGCACAGTGCCACCGGACGAGAAACTGTCATTCTTTCCGGTCATGAGCCCTGCATGTGGGAGCGATTCCCAGAGGCCGACGCAAAAATTAGGCGAGTCCAGCGTTGACACATACACCTGCGATTCTGCGTCCGTGCGCCCGTCAGGGTACACAGAGACGGGGGTAGGTCCTTGGATCCCATAATCCACACTCTCATTGTGAAAGGGCCGTTGAGGCGAGAGAACAGGGGTCGTAGAAGTGCTGCCGCTTTCGGAGCGGAGTGATAGCATGGAAAACTGTGAATAATCTTCTTCCAAAAGCGTGGGTGAGGCGGCGGGGGGCGGTACAGAAATGTCCAGCTTGGGGCCGTTCAGCTTGGTTGGCTTGTGTACCGCGGCGTAGTGGGCAGCGCGGGCTTCGGCCATGGCTTGCCGCTCGCGCTGCTTCTCGCGGTGTTGCCGCTGCCAAATGTCCAAGTTCGTGGCATGAAGGCGCGGCAGTGCGTGGACCCAACGGCGCAGCTCGCTGACCGAGGGGCGGGCCTCAGGTCGCAGCGTGAAAATGCGCTTGAGCACAGCATGCACCTCGTCGGAGACGGGCAAAATCTTCTCCAGAAAGTCGGGGTCGCGCAGGTACTCGCGGAAAGTGTCGTCGTTGGGCGTGGCCTGTTTCCATGGATTGCGGCCGCAAATAAAATTGATCAGAATCACACCGAGCGACCAAACATCGTTCGCTGCCGTATTGTACTCGCTGAGGCGGTGCGTAATGCCACCCTGGCACTCAGGGCCCATATAGAAGGAGCTGCCGCATCCAAAGTCAGCGCTGGTGCGGTCGCCCGTGGCCAGACCAAAGTCGGCGAGGAAGACGCGGCGGCCTTCGGCCGTGCACAAAATGTTCTCTGGCTTCAAATCACGATGGAAAATGCCCAGGCTGTGGCAGTGCTCGACGGCATCGAGGATCTGGCCAAACACGTCCTTGATAATGAGGTCCATCTTGGCGCGTGCGTGGGTATAAGCCTCGTCGGGCGGGAGGGGACGACCATCGTTCGCGCGAGGGTCCGGTACAAAAGGTTCAGGAGGCAGCATGTAGCGCTGTTTCTCCGTGATCATGGTGAACAAATCGCCGTCCGCACAAAAGTCCAAAATCACATACACATACGGGTCCCAAGGGTTGTCAATAACGCGGTGCAACGTGACCACATTGGAATGGCTCGAGGACATCGTATGAAGAAGGATCTCGCGGCGCTGGAAAGCGCGCTGGCGGCTGTCGAGGCCGACCTTGTTCAAGCACTTGACGGCGTAGTAGCCATTCGACGTGCCCTGCAAAAAGGGAGCGCGCTCCGCGCGTTGGTGCGCAAGGCTCGAAACATCGCGCGCCAGGTACACGACGCCGTATGCGCCCAGACCCAGGAGCGATACAAGCTGTAAGCGACCATCCGCAATGCGACTCCCGATTAAGTTGCGGTGGTGCTGGGGAGAGACCGCTGTCATGGCAAACTCAAGCGCTGCCAGCTAAGAACAATGAACAGGGAAGAGGTGGTGGTGAGTGAGTGAAAAGGCCTCGGTGGCTGCAACGGGGTAAGGTCGTGGGAGACAAGCCGAGTTCGGCTGTCGTCACGGCGAACCTTATTGCGACGAAAGGCTCAGTTGCCACTTTGGTATTTCCCCTTTTCATTATGCAAGGATATGCATGGGAAAAGTGGTCCCCCGCTAGAAACAAGGGCAGGGCGTCCGTTTGACACCGCTTCCGGTCGCCGGCCCCGCCCAAGAGGGAAAAATGCTAAACGCAGATACGGCAGATCTCAGCTGCAAGGAAAGCTTACCTGCAGCTGCAACGCAGCCGACGATTGCCGGATCGAGCGATCGGGCTTATGCAACTGTCTTGCTTTCTCCGTTCCCTAAGGTAATTGGTGATTATTAGTCATCGCGCGGGTGGAGCGCACGTACGCGCCACACGCCGCTGCGACACCGCCGGCGATGCGGCGATTCCTGGCGCGCGCCAGAGCGCCGCCGCCCAGCGCTGCGCCAGATTATAGCGTTGGGCTGGGTGAGGAACATGTAAGAAAAGAGGATTCCTACCCATCGTACGCCGAAGAACGCCACACGCCGCCACAGCCCACGTCTTGGCACCGCGAGGCGAAAGGCGACGGTCTACCGCTCCTGTTGCCCAGTGGAATCACGAAAAAGGGAGACAGCGATGATACCACAGGGCCCAGCGCTCATCGCAAGCGACGACCCCCCTTTTCGTTCCGGCGCCGCGCCAACACGGTGGACTTTGGCGCCGACTTGCGCCACCTCGAGTTGGGCGGTGCAGCTGCTACGCCTGTGTCGCGCAGTGCGAGTGTCGAAGCGGTACCTAGCTACATTGCTGAATTTTGCAGTGCGGCGCCTACGGATGACGACTGGGAGTGCGTGTACGAGCTCGGCGAGCTGGTCAATCAGTCGCCGGCACACAGCAAAGCAGCACTGCGCGCCTTGCTGCATGAGCTCAAGGTGCCCTATGTGGCTGCGCAGTGCCGTGCCGTGCGTACCTGGGGTGTATGGTCGATGCATGAGGGTCGCCACTTTTCCGACGTCGCCACGCACTCCCACCTCCTCGCTCAACTGGAAGAGATTCTGATGAACCCCCTTACATACCCCCCTCTCCGGTCTGACACGCTTCTCGTGGTCGGCGCATTGGCGTCGCGCTCGCGCCAGAATGACCGACTTCATAAGATTGCGCGATTGTGGGCACGTACGCGACCCCGTACCAGCCCCGAGCATGGTGTGCCTCTATCTGCGCCGCTCTTTCAAGGAGGAAGCATGCCGGAAGCAGCGACCGATGACGCGGCATCGCACCCGCAGGTGCCCACGATGGACGTGCGCACGTCGCCTACGCCTCTGCCGAGCCTAGATCCTATACCCCCCCGCCCCATGCGTGTGCCCGACTCGCTATCCCCCGGCAGGGCGCCTATCGATAGGCCTGCACCTCCCACTCTCACGCCTAGTCACTCGTCCCATGGCTCACACAGCCACGAGCTTTTATACTCGGATTGGGATGATGTACGGGCAGCGTCTCTGGAGCAAGAGTGCCTCATTGCCAAGACGAATGCGGCGCTACTCACAGAGCTGCTCCTGAGTGGGGAGGACGACGAAACGTTGTTGGATGAGATTCGCGCCAAGATCCACGGGGCGCAAAGCGAGTTGGAGCCACAATTGTTGTGGGCGTCCGAGCGTACGAGCAGCTTGCATGGGGAGGCTTTGTACCATGCGGAAGAGCTCTTGCATTCGATGGTCAGTGCGCTGAGCAGCGCCGGCGAAGCATTGGCGCTATGCCACCAACAAGGCGATACGACAGTGGCCCAGGAGGAGCCGGCCGACGTACATGCGTCGCCGGACACGCTCGAAGAAGCCCCATGGACCAAGCCTAGCGCCAAGGCTCTGGGCAAGCGCCGCGCGCTGGATGAGCCAGCCGATCAAGTGTCTCTACCATACGCATAGCATCCATGTTTTAGTGAAATGTCCACGCCCGCTTATCCTGGCCGATGCGCGGCATGGTGCGAGGCGCCTCTTCTTCGGTAGGCGCGCTGGGTGCCTCGGGTGTGGTCGCAGGCGCCGCAGGTGTGGCGGCCGCCGCCTCACGCTGACGAAGAGCCTCGTCGACCATACGACGAAGAGCTTCTTCCTCGCGCGCATCGCGGCTTTGTGCGGCCGCAAAGCGCGCACGCCACTCTGCCTCCGACTCGTGCGCACGGCGCTCCAACGTCTCGGGGTTCCATGGCTCCAGTTTCTGTGGCTTTCCATCAGGGCCAGGCGGCGGGATGCGTGAGCCCGGGGGCTTCAGGTACAGCAAACTCAGCGCCGCTGTGCCGACCGTCAGTGTTTGGAAGGCCACACGCCACCGCAGCGCCGACTGGAACTTTTGGCGGCTACCGCGCCGCAGCTGGATGGATGCATACGTCAACGCAGCCGTCGTGAGCAGAGCGCCTATGCATGAGCATGCACATCACGTACCAATAGGTGTGAGAGGATCTTCGCGCAAACGGCGATACAGTTTGTCTACGCCACTCTCCTCGAACAGGCCGCCATAGTCGCCCATGGTCGTAGCGGTTGAGGTCGACGCATGTGGAGAGGCACGTGGTCTATGGCTGCACAAAGTACTTGCCCGCCACGAGCGTGCGCGTAGGGGCCGTGGGCTGGCCGAGCACCTCGACCTGGCTCAGCAAACAGTTTTGCACGGTCCAACAGGCGGTGATCGGCTGCGGAGCGCCTTGTGTGGCGAGCGGGAAACGCGCCGCTAAGCGGCCACTTGTATCGTCCGCCTGTGTGTGCCACACGAGCTCCTGCGTGTCGGGGTCCCAATCGGCCGTGGGTTCCGACAAAACGTGGCCCGTGACAGGCGTCTCACGAGGAATACGCACATGGAAGGATACACCTTCCATGTGCACCGAGGATGCAAACGAGGGATTTGTGCGATGCGTACACAGCACCGAACTCTGCTGCGGCTCGCAGCGCCATAGGGCATCGAGGAGCATGGGTACGTACTGCGCGCGCAGATCGCTCGGTACATGCACCTCGTATTCGAGCACGGTGGCACTATCGCCAGCGCGCGCCAGCGCGCCGAGATCCAGCTCGTACATGCCGGGCTCCGAGGTCATAGCACATACGCCCGGCCTCGTGCGTACCTGCGCGAGCGATTGGGTGCCGCCCAGCTGGAGGGGCGCCATGCCGCACGGCGCGCATGACGAATCGAGCGCAATACGGACTTCGCCCACGACCATGACCTTGGTCAGCTCGTGGCCTTTCCACAATGCATTCACGCGCTCACAAATGTGGGCGTGCCACGGCACGGAAGCAGGAGTGAAGGTGGGCGTATCCGCTACGCGAGAACTCTCTGTAGGCTCTTCACGCATACGGTCGATCGCCGGTGAGCCCCACTGACTGGGGGGTGCCATGGGCGACAAGTTCATGTAGGAGAGGCGGCGGTCCACAGACTGTGCGACACTGGCACGGACCTCGCGCCGGCGCGGTTGGGACGTGTGGCCATCGATCTCCGCCCCCGACTGCCGCAGCTGATCGCGCACGCGCTGGAGCGTCTCCCGATCTTCGGCGCTGGTGGACGATGCACGCGAGGTGTGCGAGAGCGACGACTGCATGGACATGGCCGTAGGCGCGCGGGGCGCTGGCGCACCCATCGGCAGGCTGCTCACCGGCCGCACACGCGGCGTCGCCATCGACTCGCGATGCAGCGTGGGTGTGGGCAGCATCGAAGCGCGGTGGAGCGGCGACACTGGCCGGTCCATGTCTCGAAGGGGCGCAGGAGGCGCTTCGTCCGAAGGTCTGGGTGCAGGGGGCGCCTCCATGGGATCGGAAGAAAGAGCTTGGGGTACCTCCTCCATGCGAGACGGCGTCCGCGATGCGTCGGGAGTGTGCATGGCCGCGGAAGGCAGCGGAACGGCAAAGCGCGTGGGCGCTTCGTGCGCCGAGTCCAGGCCAGCAAACTGCTCCATATCGGCGATGGGGTCAAAGTGGTGCACGGCCTGGAATGTCGTACGAGCGGTGTCAAACAGGGCCTTGGCCGCATCGCCTTGGGCCTTGCAAAAGTTCTTGATCACGTTGCGTACAGAAAAGAGGCGCTGGCCGTCCGCCGACTCGTACGCTTGGATCATCGTGGGCGCACGGTGGCGCCATGCCTGCCGCGCCTGTTGAAGTGCGTCCTCGGTCGATAAGAGTTTCTGCTGAGTACTGGCATTGCCTTTCTTGTCGAGCTTGCGCTGGCTCTTGGCACGCTGTGACTCGAGAGACTGGACATCTTTTAGGATGGGCGCAAGTGCCTCTTCGTGGCGCGCAAGGTTCGCCCATTCGCCCTGCGTATGAAGCTGCTGGAGCGCCTCGACGTCGCGCTGAAGTTGGTGCGCGAGCGTGGTGTGAATGTGCAAAATGTCCGTCACCTCGCTGAGCAAGCGGTCGTACACGGGTTGAAACTGCTCTGGGACATAGTTCGTATCGATGGTGCGGCGCGTAGCTTTTTGGAGGTGCTTGACGTACGCCTCTTCAGCCTCGCAACGCGCGGTAAGGTACTCGGCCAGCTGGTCGTTGAACACGCGCGCGTAGCGCATGCGCGTGTGTAGTGCCTGTGTACTCTCTCGTGGTTCTCGATTCTGTGTTAGTGTGTACACGTACGAGAAAGGCATTTGTGTACATGGACACGCGCTCGGGCGCCCCGGCGCTCATCGTGGCGTGGTAGGTGTAGGCACACGTCGCCCACGCATGTATTATGTAAGCGTCGCCGAGGGGGGCAGCGCCTGGTCGGCACAACGTCGAGCACGGTCGACGACCATGGCGGACTTTGTGAAGCTGTCCATTTTCGGGACTGTATTTGAGGTCACCACGCGTTATGAGAGCCTTCAGCCTGTGGGCATGGGCGCCTTTGGGCTGGTGTGCAGTGGGCACGACAAGCTCACGGACACGTCGGTGGCCATTAAGAAGGTCATGAAGCCGTTCAGCACGCCGGTGCTGGCGAAGCGCACGTACCGTGAGCTGAAGCTCTTGAAGCATATCCGTCACGAGAATGTGCGTGGTGCATGCTGACCCAGATCATTAGCCTGAGTGATATTTTCATCTCGCCGCTGGAGGACCTGTACTTTGTTACGGAGCTGCTCGGCACGGACCTGCACCGCCTGCTCACGAGCCGCCCGCTGGAGAAGCAGTTTGTGCAGTACTTTTTGTACCAGATCCTGCGTGGCCTCAAGTATGTGCACTCGGCCGGCGTCGTGCACCGTGACTTGAAGCCGAGCAACATTTTGATCAACGAGAACTGTGACTTGAAAATCTGTGACTTTGGTCTTGCTCGTGTGCAGGACCCGCAGATGACTGGCTACGTGTCGACGCGGTACTACCGCGCGCCGGAGATCATGCTCACCTGGCAAAAGTACGACGTGGCGGTGGATGTATGGAGCGCTGGGTGCATCTTCTCCGAGATGCTCGAAGGGCAGCCGCTCTTCCCCGGCAAGGACCACGTGAATCAGTTCTCCATCATCACGGAGCTGCTCGGCACGCCACCCGACGAGGTGATCAAGACGATTTGCAGCGAGAACACGTTGCGCTTTGTGCAGTCGCTTCCCAAGCGCGAGCGCATACCCTTCCGTCAGCGTTTCCCCCATACGGACCCTGAGGCGCTCGACCTGCTCGACAAGATGCTCGTGTTCGACGTCCAGACACGTATCACGGCGGGCGACGCCCTGGCGCATCCGTACCTGGCGCCGTACCACAACCCGGCCGACGAGCCGGTGGCCGACGAGCCGTTCGACTGGAGCTTCAACGATGCTGACCTCCCGATCGACACGTGGAAGGTGATGATGTACTCGGAGATCCTCGATTTCCACAACATCGAGCAGAACCCCGCCGAGGCACATCCATCGCACCCTGGCGGCGACGCAGAGGCCCAGCCGGTCGTCCACCCGAGTGCCCCGAGCGCTTCGTAGCGCGTGTGTAGTGTCTAGTTTTGGGTGGAGGCACCGCCCGTGGCGTGGGCTTCTCACGCCGTTGTTTGTTCATGCACGCATGGCTCCGCTATGCTATGCTCGTAGGGTGTGCTGCGCTGCTATGTATGGCAGCCAGTAGCACATCGTCAGATACACGGCGAGGCACGAGTGCCTCGAGCAAAAGCAGCGCGAGTGTCTCGTCCGTGACCACCCATTCAGGCCCCTCGCGGCCCAACTTTCACTTGCCGACCCTGACCACGGCCTCCGATGTGAGTGCCAATACGGGCCTGGCGCCGCAAGCCTCCGGTATGCCTGTGCCTGCGAAGGACACACAGCCGTATTTACTGCAAGATTCCATCACGGTGCGGAGCTATCTGCAGGTCGGGCCAGGTGCGCCTGCGCCCCTGTACTATACCTTTAATTCGAGCGCAGGCAAGCCTGTGTGGGTGTCCATGTCGCTGTGCAGCGGCCCAGGCATCCCGCCGTACAATACGAGCAACTCGACGCTGCTCGATGACATGAACATGTCCGCGAAAGAGCTGCGGCAAAGCACGCTCGTGGGTCTCTTTGTGTCGGACCAGGCGGACACGCAGCGCCCAGGGCCCGCCTCCAATCTGCACTCGGACCACATTGGCTACGCACAGGGTGGGTGGACGCAGGTATCGCTCCCCAAAGGCGCTCAGCAGGGCGCCTGGATCGGCGTGTGGCCGCCCAGCGATCCGCGGAATTTGCATGGGCAGTACGAGGTGCAGCTAACAGCCTCGACCCTGGGCTCGTTGGAGGATGTGGCGGAGACGCCAGGCTTGTACTTTGACGATTCCGATCGCCATAGTGCGCTGCTCACCTCGTTCAACTACACCGCCCCGCCGCCCAATATGAGCTTGATTGTGCTGCCGACAGCAGGGCGCTTCTCGCTCTCCTCGATCACCTACTTTAACTCTTCGTTCTGCCGCATCTTTGACTTGTGGGACGATATGGACAAGGCGCAAGTGCGTCCCGCGGTGAACAGCAGCGAGACCAGTCGCGGCACGCTGGATGTGCAGACACGCCACGACCGCCAAGTGCCGGAGAACCTCGGTCACATCAACGACACAGCCGGTGTGGCGCCGATCGTGGAAGCGAATTTGGCGGAGCCCGCGATGGTGCAGATCGATGCGACCACCAAGGCGCAAGTGCGCAAGCAGTTTTTCGTCGATGGATTGGACGCGGGGCAAAATTACACGGCGTACCTTGTCTCGTCGACGAACCACAGCGGCGTGGTGCACCGCCGGCTGTACCCCGCGGTGAAATTTGTGACGAAACGCACGGAAAATTGCCGCCTCATGTACAATCTTGCCTTCTGCCCCGAGCTGGCGTATGCCGTGCCGTACAACCCGTCCTTGGACGTGAACGAGGCCATGCAAGTGCTGGAGCAAGTGGTATCGAGCAACTATGGCAACTTTTCGGCCACACTGGATACATTCCCCTGTGCCAGCGACAAGCTGGGTGGGTACTCGAGTGTGACGACGTGCGAGGACTGCCGCCGCGCATACCAAAATTGGCTGTGTGCCGTGGCGATTCCTCGATGCACCGATTTGGTGGACCCGGCGAACAGCGCTGCGAGCCAAAACGGCACAGAGCTGCAAGGGCTGCCGATGCCGCCCAATGCGCGTCTTCTCCCGTACGTGGTCAATCGGGTGGGGCCCAACAGCAGTCGGCAGGCCTACATTGACCAGCTGTTCGGCGCGGGCGACTACGGCGAGCTTCTCCCGTGCCTGCTCACATGCGAGATGGTCACGCGCTCCTGCCCGCCCGTGCTTCAATGGGCCTGCCCACGCTGGACGGTGACGGCACAGCGCGATTATGGCACGTTTGCCGATGCGGACGCCTCCGGGTTCGGCGTGGATGAGAATGGTGGTGGTGGCCCTGGCGGCCTCCGCTGGGGGGGCGCTTGGTCGCGCTACGTGGCCCAAGACGCGTTCGGCCACGTCTACTGCAATGCCATGGACGTCGACCGCCTCTTGCGCCAGGCCAGTGGCGCCTCGGCCCTAGTGCCGCGCTGGTGGATCGCTGCGGGCCTGGCATGGGCGGCCCTGTGGATCGTAGGCTAGCGCCCCATGTCGCTGAGCACCAGTGTGTGTCCATCAGGATCGCGCACGCGAAACTCGTGCGAGCCGTCTGGCAAGAGCTGAGGCCGCGACAAAATCTTGGCCTCGGCAAAGTCGTATTCGGGAAAGTAGCCTTCCTGTACCGTGGCCGTGTGAAGGAGCAGCGCCGCTGCATCGCGAAAGCACGCTTCCACATCGGTCACCATGAGCCACAGCGTTTGTAGTTCGCCCCGCTGGCTCGATGCGCCGCCAGGCCAGGGACGCAAGAGCACATACACGCCGGGGGGCATCGAAGGGCGCATGCCCGGCGCACCGCCATTCAAGCGGGGAGTCGTGCCGGGCGCGCCGCGAAAGAGGCGCGCCTGCGTCGGATCGCGTGGGCCAAACCGCCGAAACCGCAATACGCGCGTGTAAAACGCCAACGAGAGCGGCAAGTGACTGACGCGCAGGCATGGCATGGCCATCAGCATCGTGGGTAGGGGCGTAGGCACTACAGGCACAGCAGGGTGTGTGCGCCGTGATACATCCCCGGCGCCTTCGTCTTCGTCATCGGTCGGCGTCTGGACGCGCCGCCGCCTGGATAGGATTGGCAGTAAATCGATAGGACGCCGCATATTCGTCGATCGCGGCCGCGAATCGCTCTCCCTGGGGTCAGTGCGCCGTACGTACCGTGGGAGCGCGCATAGGTCGGGTATACTCACACCCAGCTGCGATAAGTGCAGCCCGGTAGGCCGCCGTTCCGACAGCAAAGGCAGCGGTGCATACGGCGCCATCGTGAACGCACAGCGTGCACCACCGCGACGCTGCGTCGCCAGGCAGGCTGATCTCGCACGTGCCGCGTCGCTGTCGGCCTCCACGCTTATGGCCGAGGCCCAGCGCTTCTGGGCGGCAGCGTACTTCGCGCCGCTGCACGTTACGCTCGGCCAGTGGCACGAGGCGTGTGCGGCGCCCCAGCGCTTTGTGCAGGTATGGCGTGCGTGGTGGCCTGTCCTCGCGGACGGTACGCAGGCCCTGCCGGCGGAGGCGGCCGTCGCACGTACCGCACGGCCGCGGTGCGTGCCGCCCTGGGGCGAGGAGGCCTGGCTGGTCCAGCGCGCCGTGCTGCTATACTTGTGCCATGCGCCCTACTGCAAGCCGGATGTGCCAGTGTATGCACAGCCTTTTCGGCCGCTCGTGGAGACGTACGCCGCTGGCCTGTCGCCCAACGACGCGCCGCGTGCGATGCATGCGTGGCTCAGCCTGAGTACGCCGCGTGAGCGCGCATTTTTGCAGGCGGTCGTACGTGCGTTGTTGGCTGGCCGATGCAGCGATGTGAGCGATCTTGTCCCCTGCGACGTGTGCGCCACATGGGCCGTGCCGACGTACGTGCCGCGTGCCACGCCGCTAGCTGCGTTCGAGGCGAGTCGCGCGGCTGGCCTCCTGGAGCACAGCGAGAGTAGGCCGCTGTACCTCGTACGTCAGGCGTGGCTTCAGCAGTATTGGCGGCGTATGCGCCACGATATGCACGCAGGATTGGCAGAGAGCATCGAGCTCATGGCCGGTCTCGCCATACGCGAGGCGCCGATGCACGGCGTGCACATGCGGCCCGCGCTCGTCGTGTCGTTGGCACAGCAGCATGCGGGCCTGGCCGCCGAGTGGGTGCTATGTACGTGCTGCTTGCCGCCTACGCATGTGCCACCAGCGTGGGTGCAGCGAGGGCTGTGGGAGCAGCTGGGCGAGGCCTTTGCTCAAGCTACATCGCACCTGCGCGCGGCAGGGGATGTGCTTGTGCTGCTGCTCGAGAGCAGCGAGCGCGTTTCGACGCACCTGGAGGATGGCACGACCGTGGAGCTACGCCTAGCATGGCTCGTGCAGCGGGTATGTGTGCCGCGCTTCCTCGCCGCGCTGGCCACGGTGATGGAAAGTGCATGCCGTGAGGACGTGGCCGAGTTTGTGTGTACATGGACGCTGCGCCTCATGCACAAACTATACCTGCCGCTGCACCGCGACGCGCGTCCCAAGGAGCCAGAGGACGTCCACAGCGCGGATGCCAACTCGGCGGCGCTCACGGCTCTGTATGCCCATGCAGACGATGAGCTGGATATGCTGGACGCCGTGCTACGCAGCGCCACGTTGCGCTACGCACGGCATGCGTGGGCCGCCGCGCTCTACCAAGCGCTTACGCACGGGCCCCGCCAAGTAGGACCACGTGCGGTGGAGAAGTAGGTCGGCCGCGCCCGTGAGTCGGGCAGTGCATGGCACCGGCCGCTGGCGGCAGCTCGGCGCGCGCGCTCCTGCTACTGCAGATCGGTGTGCGTCTGCTCACGTTTGTACTCAACCAACTTTTGATACGTACGGTGAACCCTGCCGTATTTGGAGCGGCCAATGTCCAGCTGGAACTGGTCTTGAGCGTTGTGGTCTCCCTAGCGCGTGATGGCGTTCGAGCGGCCATCCTGCGCCGGCAGGCCACGCTGAGTACGCCTGCTACGGCGCGTGCCTTGCACAACTTGGCCCTACTCCCCATCGCAGCAGGGAGTGTGCTTGCGGCGGCCGTAGGCGGTGCGTACCTACGGTACATGGCGCCGCCCTCCTTGTGGGCCGAGGGCGGCGCGGCGCTCCCTGTATCCGTGGCGCTGTACGGCCTCGGTGCCTTGCTGGAGCTGATGGCAGAGCCGCTGCATACGCGCGCGCTGGGCCTGCCGCAGTACGTGCGCATTCGCATTGGCATGGAGGCCGGCGGAGTGCTGGCGCGGGCCATGGTGCATGTGCTGTTGCTGCAGCCTGCGTGCCTGCTATGGATGCGTGTGCATTGTGCTCCATACCTTGCTGTGCCAGTAAGCGAGTTTCCTTGGGCCCTGCTGGCCTTTGGACTCGCGCGCGCTGCGTACGGCGCCGCGTTCTTGGCCATGGCCTGCGCAAGTGTGGCGTGGCGAACGTCGGTGCGAGCAATGGCCCATACGCTGTGGCCGACGCGCCAAGAGCCTTGGTTTGATGCGCCGGATACGCGCGCGCTCGTGCGTGTGACCACCGCGCAAGCGGCGTTGAAATTGGCGTTGACCGAAGGCGATAAGCTGGCCCTGACCAAGCTCACGAGTTTGGCGCACCAGGGCGGCTATGCGCTTGCCAGCAACTATGGCTCGATTCTCGCACGTACGCTGTTTCAGCCTTTGGAAGAGAGTGCGCGCTTGCAGCTCTCGCAAGGCACAGATGAGCGTGCAAAAGCCAGGGCGGCCACGCTCCTTCAAGCACTGCTGCGCGTGCACGTCCTGTTGGGCGGTGCATTGGTAGCTTTTGGGCCGCCGCTCGCGCACGCAGCGCTACGTATCGTGGCGGGCGCCCAGTGGGCCGAGCCGCCCTCGCCGGCTGCGCCGATCCTGGCCACGTACTGCTACTACCTACCGGTGATGGGCGTCAATGGACTGGTGGAAGCGTTTGTGCAGGCCGTCGCGCCGCCGCACGTCCTGGCATGGTACTCGCGTGTGCTCGTGCTGTCCAGTGTGGCCTTTGTCGCTGTGCTGTACGCGGCGCAGGCGCCTGTGCTCAGCAAGTATCTCGGCGCAGAGAGCGCGATTGTCTGGGCGAATGTGACGGCATTGGGCGTGCGAGCCGGGGCCTCGTACAGGTACGTCGTGCACTACTTTGGCCCTACGCCGTATCGCTCGCAGGTGGCATGGTCTGCGCTGCGGCCGCGTGTGCGCACACTCGGTCTCCTTGTTCTATGTGCCGCTGTACTGCGCTCCTCCGCCATCCAAGCGCAATCCGCCGCGGTGCAACTCGGCACCGGTGTGGCGCTCGCCAGTGTTCTGTACGTATGCCTCACTCATTCGCAGTCTCGTCCAGGCATGGCGCACGTGCATCGACGCACTCGCTGTGCTACGGTAGGGTATCGACTACGGAAACGCGGCCATGCGGCGGCGCGTCGCGCGACGCAGGCTGGGCGAGGCACCCAGCGTAGTGGGGCTGCGCGCCGGCGTGGAAAGCGAGTGCATCGACGTGAGCTGCTGCGCAAGAAAGTCGCTTGTGCCTGGACGCATGCGCAAGATGCGCATGGCCATATCGGTGAGCAGGGCCGTATCGTCGCTCTGCGTGGCCGCTGCGGCCTTCAAGCGCTGGTGCGCGCGGATGGTGCCGAGCGAGCGCTGATCCAGCACGGACTTGGCGCGCGTGCGTGCCGTGCCGCGCCCGGCTGACGCGAGGTGCGCTTGGAACCCGCGCACACACTCGATCATCAATGCATCGGTGCTCTGGTCGTGCAAGAGGAGGTAGGAGAGCAGCTCGCGGTACTTGGGGCCTTGTAGCACATCCAGCGGGACGCCATAGGCCATCCCGGTGGTGGCATCGTAGGCATGGAAAAAGTTGCGCAGGAACGACAGCCACTTGAACACAATGTCCACTTCGGCATCGCGCAGCGGGCGCATCTCGCTGGGGGCATCGCTCAGGGGGGGGACCAACAGGCTTTCCAGCGTCACCAGCACTTCTTTCCACACGCGTGTCAGGACAAATTGCGCCTCGGGCTCGCACAAACTGCTTTGCAAGGTGCCGAGCGTCTCTTCAAAGTAGTCGAGCAGGGGCACAATCGCCGCTTCCATCTCCGCGTCGCTCAGCGCAAGGGGCGCGCCGCGCTTCGCGCCACTGGACTCGACGGGCGGAATGGATACGCTACTGCCCGCCGCCTGGGCTAGGGCCGAGGCGTACAGCGCACGCACATTGCCTACAACGCGTTCCACCCGCGCGCCCCGCACGAGCGAGCGCAGCACACTGCGCGAGAGGAACTGCCGCATGAACAGCGACATGTGGTCCACGAGCACACGCACCATATCCACTTCGCTGCGCTTCACAACGCGGAATGCATGCCCAAAATCGTACAAAATGCCGTCCTGCGCATCGTCCATGCTGACTCGCAGCAGGAGGCGCCCCCCTGCCCGATCCAGCTCCAGCCACACGTCCTGCGATGCGTGCTCGGCAAAATCGCGCACGTCAAGGCACAAGGCCGCCCGGCCCACCAGCACAGGCGCCTCGCTCGCAGGACGCTGCCACACACTCGCCGAGATCCAGCGTGGCGCGCTTACCGTCACATCGACCACTTCGTCCCAGCGTGGCGTCGCTGTATCAAACAACGTGCGCGTTTGTGCGAGACGCTCGCCTTGCGCATCGCTCAGCGTCACAAAGGTATCTAGACGCGCCATACGCTCGGCCATGGGCGTAGGTAGCTCCGCCTGCACCATCTTGACGGCAAAGCGCCGTGGCGCATCGTTTGCCGTTGCGTGGGTACGTGCATGCTGCTGCACCCTATCGGCCTGATGATCCGCATCGATCGCTTGGTAGAGCACGTCCAACTGGCGCCGCGCACGCTCCATGTTGTTCAACTTGACGCACGAGCGCGGCTCGAGCAAAAACGGCGTCACGCGCTTCTCGCCCTGGATCGTCAGCTTGGCCTTGGCGACCCACGCAGCGTGCTTGGGCGGCAGCGAGGCGAGCGCCTCTGTAGCGAATGCCAGAGCAGGGGAGGTCAGAGGCGGCGGCGGCGCCATCTCCGCCATGTACAGCGCCTCGAGCTCTTCACAGTACAGCTCCACGAGCCGCCGCATGGCATGGGCAAGTTGAGAGAAAAACATGGCAAGATCGTACGCGTCGGGCCAAGAGAGCGATTGGAGCACACGCACCTGCTGCGCCAGCGCATCAAACAGGTCGACGACCGACGTGCTGTGCCGCGTATCCGTGTCGTCCATAGGCTCAAAGGTATCGCTGCGCACCGCACGTTGGACCCACGCGGCGGTGTGCGCCTCACTGAGACTCAGCCAAAGCGTGACGTAGGGCCGGAACCAGACAACGAGGTCAAACGTCGGCGGCGTCGGGACGTTGGGCCACGCTTGAAGCGCCTTGACATGGGAAAGTAGCGCCCACGCCTCGTTCACCGTGCTCAGGTCGCGGCGCGCTTGGACTTGCTGCCACACAGCCTCGCGAACAGCGCCAATATCATTGAGGTACAATGGCACTAGCCGCACGGCCACGGCATGCGCAGGCTGCAGGCCCAATACGGGCGTGGCATGGCGCGCCTGCAGCGCACGGAGCATGCGATCGAGCCAGGCACCCAACTCGACCAAAGCACCAAGCGCGCTGGAAGGCGTCGCTAATAGCGCCTTGGCCTGGGTCGTGTACCGCTGCGTAGAGGCGGCCACCAGCGCGGCTTCCAACGTAGCAGCGCGGGTGGACGGGACGGTGGTGCCGGTGAGAGCCTGGGCCTCGGCCACGAGCGATTGCGCTCGCTCAGCCAGGGCCACGGCCGCAGCATACTCGGGCGGCAGCGGCGCATCCATGTCCTGAAGCGCAGCCAGCACCAGTCGCAACACCGAGTCGCCCAAACCCTCGAGGAGGCGGACCAACAGGTGCCGCTCAGTGTGACGCCATTGGGGCAGGGCCTGCGTGGCCAGTACGCGTTCCAGACCTTCTATCGCATCGGCCACACACTCGAACGGAATCTCGCCCATATCGTACTTGGTCTTGAACAGGCGCAAGTGCGCCAAAGCGCGGAAGGGCGACGAAATGCGCCACCACTGCGCACAAGTGCCAAGCAAGTCGGAATGCAAAGAGGAAAAGATCGAAAGCGATACCTCTTCGTCGGCCGCCTTGGCGCGAATGCCCTCGAGATCCCGCTCCAGGCACAGCGTGAGCAGTCGTTGGTAGACGGCTTCAGGGTCCGGCGGAATGTACGTCAGCTCCTCGTTCTCGCCCACAAGCTCTGCGGCCAGGCCCGGATCAGGCGTAGCGCGCCCAGCATCCAGGGAGACGCGGCGGCGGGACGAGCTATCGCTCGTGCTCGCAGCGCTGAGCAGGTCAGGCCGAGCGTGGCAGAGCTCAGCGACGAGTTGCGAGAGTTGGGTCAGCTCCTTCGAGCGCCATTGGCGGTACGCCTCGGGCGTAAGAAAGTCGTTGGCTGTGACAGATCCGGCGGCCTGGGCATGGATGCGGTAGATGCATCGCTTCAGATCAATGACCCCAGCGGGCAGGGTACATGTGGTGCGAATGGACTGCAAATCCAGGCGCAGCTGCGGGACGTCCATGTCGAACAGAGCAGCTGTGGCCGCAACGAGGGGCGATAGAGCAGGATCAGCGGGTGCATCGCTGGGCGTACTGCGTCCTTGTCGGAGCAGGCGCTGCTCGTACTCGCCAAGGCGCTCCAGCACATCGCGCGAGGTCGTCGGCAGTGCACGTAGACACTCGGACACGATACGTAGGAATACATCCAGTTGTGTATCAAGCTCGGTGCGGCGCTCCGACTCGTTGGGCATGCGCTGCTGCAGCGACGCCTGCGCCACCGCCGAAAACTGTAGCAGGACCTCTTCAATGCTGCGATGCTCCTTGAAACGTTTCTGCGTATTCTCATGGCGCAGCGTTGCAGAGAAAGCTTCCGCGGTAGTCAGAAAAGCAGCATCGCGGACCATAAGATCGCGCCCTGACGCAATCTTATCGAGGCGCTCGGTGAGGCGCTTGACGAATTTTTCGGGGAAGCGCGCCTCGCGCGACGAGGTGCTGGGCAGGCGCAAGTCACGAATACGCTCTGCAAGTCCGGTACGATCGAAAGAGCGCCGCGGTGTATCCGACACGGCAGGCGACGTGGATGGGCCGGGCGTTCCCCCGAGGCTGGCCACCCCTGGCGTGGCGCCACTCGCGCTAGGTACGCACTCGTGCGCCACAAGGTGCGAGAGATACGCGGTCTGTAATGTGAATACATACACATCGCCATCGGTCAGGCTGCGACGCTGAGCACTGCCGGCAGACGTGCTGCCACGCAGCATCGCGATGCGCGTCGTGCAAGTCCGACGCACGGATCGGACGTCGGTGGGGGGTGGCACGTGGCTGAGTCAGCGGAGGCCACGCGGCGCGCGCGGGCGGGCCACGGGCGCGGTGGGCCGTTTTTTTCGTTTTTTCGTATCACGACCATGTCGAAGGCAGACGAGGCGGACGACCTGTACGCCGATTTGTACGGCGAGGAGGCAGAGCCTGCCGTGGCAGCGCCGGCAGCTGCTGCTACGCCCGCTGCGCCGGTCGCGGCGGCGGCGGTGGCGACGCAGCCGGTGGCCGAGGTGCCGCCAACGACGTTTATTCCGGGGCAGCCCGCGCCACCGCCGCAGGACTCGGCGGAGGCGCGGCAAGCAGCGGCGGCGCGTGGTGAGCATATTGCGCCGCAGGATCTGCCGGATGAAGGGTGAGTACTCGTTGACATGGCGTGCATGTCGTAGGCACGTCCGGGGACGCGGGCCCATGGACCGATTAGAGAGGACGTTTGTTAGACTAGCCACAGACTTTTAGCATACAAGCCCTGGTCCCCTCCGGACGTGCAAGTGCGGTCCGAGTAGATACTAACGCGGCAGAAAAATGTTTGTGGGTGGTCTCAACTGGGACACGGACGAGGAGAGCCTGCGGCGCTACTTTGGACAGTTCGGGCCCATAACGTCGTGCACGGTGATGCGCGACAATGCGTCGGGCCGCTCGCGTGGCTTTGCGTTCGTGACGTTCTCGGACCCCAAGTCGGTGAATGCTGTGATGGTGCGTGAGCACTACCTGGACGGCAAGATCATCGATCCGAAGCGTGCGATTCCGCGCCCCGAGCAGTCCAAGACACAAAAATGTTTCGTGGGCGGTCTGCCGCAGACCGTGACACAGGATTCGTTTAAGCAGCTCTTCCAGCAGTTTGGTCACGTCCTCGACAGCACCGTCATGATGGACAAGGACACGGGCCGGCCGCGTGGTTTCGGTTTTGTTACGTTTGAGAACGACGAGGGTGTAGAGAATACACTGGCGCACCAGCCGCTTATGCTGGATGGCAAGCAGATCGAAGTGAAGCGCGCGCAGTCGCGTGGCCAGCCGCAGCCGAACGCGGCGCCGAACCGCTACAGTGCGGATCCGGTGCGGGGCAGCAATGCCCAAGCTCCTCTGCGCGCATGGGGAGCGCCCGCGCCGGCGGCCGGTGGCGATGCTAGCAAAGGTGCGCCGGCAGCAGGCGGCTTTGATCCCCAGGCCATGGCCAAGATGTACCAGCAGATGGGCTGGGGCAGCTCGGCGTGGAACCCCCAAATGATGTGGCAGCAAATGATGGCTGCGTACATGGGTGGTGCCGCGGCCAAGGGTGGCTGGGGCATGCCCGGTGGTGCGGCGCCCGGTGGTGCAGCCTCTGGCAATGGCCGTTCGGGAAGTGGCGACCATGGCTGGGGCGCTCGTGGTGGCGACGATGCGCGCGGTCGTTCCGGCAGTAGTGGTGGCCACCACCAGCGTGAGCGTTCGCCAACGCGTGGCTCGCGCAACTATGATGAACGTAGTCGGTTTTGAGTAGTACGTTCCATGTACAAAAGCGTAAAAGAATTCAAGGGAAAGACGGGGGGTCTATAGGAGGAGGGAGCAAAAAAGTGGACGAGACGGGATTTGAACCCGGGACCTTCTGCTGACTCAAGGTTCTACCCTTGTTGGGTCGCAAGTTTCGTGCGAAGCAGACGTCATACCACTAGACCACACGCCCGTACTTTGCAGGCGTGGTCGCATTGAGGCCTCAAAACGAGTAGAGGGGAATGGCAGTCAAAAATGGACGAGACGGGATTTGAACCCGGGACCTTCTGCTGACTCAAGGTTCTACCCTTGTTGCGTCGCAAGTTCCGTGCGAAGCAGACGTCATACCACTAGACCACACGCCCTAGAGATGTGGGAAATGGTGAAGAGTGCACCTATAGTCTCGTAGAAGATGCGATAAGCTGGCCGGGGCGGGGCTCTCCTCTGATAAGGCCTTTTGCGATTGGTCGCAGAAAGGGCTCCGCAGTCTTCTCCTGCATAGATAACGCAATGGTTTGTTCATTTGCCGACATGCCAGCCTGGATGCGGTGCCTATCAAGCTGGTAGCCATGCACCCAGGCACGTCACAAAAAGGGACCAAGTTTTCGTTCTTCTTCCTTGGTGTCCTCCAACATGTCGCGTGCGTATAAAGGTTTCTAACGAGTACAGAAGCGGCAGAGTTTGACCAGGCGTATGCGGCAGAGGCCCTGGCTAATCAGCTACGCTACAACAAACATGTGAGCGAGATGGGGCAGGAGCATGATCTTTTGCCCGCGGGCGTAGAGCATTACAACGATGCAAAGGACGTTGACGAGAGCGACGACTGGCACTTTCCTACGGAGGAAGAGCGTCGTACGTTGCGTCGTGTTTCGGAGAAGATGAACTGGCCAGCCTTTGCCATCTGTGTGTGTGAATTTGCCGAGCGCTTCAGTTATTACGGCGCGACCCAAGTGTATTCGAACTTTATTTCCAAGCCTCGCCCCATTGTGCATGGTCAACTGTCGCGAACGGGTGCGAACAAGGGCACAGACTCGACGTCCGGTGCCCTGGACCTTGGTTCTGTTGCCTCGCAGGGTTTGACTTTGTTCAACTCGTTCTGGTGCTATATCACACCGCTGTTCGCTGGCTGGTTGGCGGATGCGTACCTGGGTCGTTTTCAGATTATTTGTTATGGTACCGTGATTGCGCAGGTGGGCCATATCCTCCTCACCGTATCGGCCATCCCTAGTGTGATGGACAACCAACAGGGTGCGGAGGCGTGCTTTGTCATTGCGCTGATTATCATGGGGACGGGTACGGGTGTATTCAAGGCAAGCTGCTCCGTGCTGGTGGCAGAACAAATCAAGATCAAGCAGCAAACGGTCATCCGGCTCAAGAGCGGCGAAAAGGTGATTGTCGACCCGGCCCTGACGACGGCCCGCACATACATGTGGTATTACGAGATGATCAACCTGGGCTCGCTGGCCGGTCAGCTGGGTATGATTTATGCGGAGCAAAATGTCGGGTACTGGCTGGCTTACCTGCTGCCGACGCTCGTCTTTTTCCTGCCATTCCCTGTCTTGTGGTTCGGCCGTAACTACTACAAGTCGGAGCTGCCCAATGGTTCGGTGCTCACGCAAGCGTGCGGTGCATGGTGGCTGTGTGTCAGGAGTACGCTGAGCTGGAACCCGTGGAGATTTATAAAGAAGTACGGCACAGAAGCATTCTGGTCCTACGCGCGTCCTTCGACATATCCAGGTGCGGTAAAGCCCAAGTGGATGACGTACGAAGACCGTTGGGTCGATCAGCTGGACCGTGGTGTCAAGGCGTGCAACATTTTCTTGCTGTTCCCCTTGTACTGGCTCTGCTACAACCAGATCGTGAACAACTTGATCATTCAGGCAGGTCAGATGGACATGGGCGGCTCGCCCAACGAGCTCGTGGCGCAGCTGGACCCGATCTTTATCATTGTGTTTGTGCTGCTGTTCCAATTCGTTTTGTACCCGGCGTGTGAGCGCTACAATATTCCCTTTACGCCGGTGAAGCGTATCACGGTCGGTTTCTTCCTGGCCAGCTTTGCCATGGTCTGGGCCGCGGTGTTGCAGCATTATATTTACAAGACCAACCCGTGTGGCACCCATGTGGGCGACCATGGCTTCTTGGCCCCTGACGGGTCCAAGTGCTCGAGCCTGAAGAACTCATCGAGCCTGAGCATGTGGGTGTCGTCCGGCTCGTACGTGCTGATTGCGTTCAGTGAGCTGTTCGCCTCTGTCACGTCCTTGGAGGTGGCCATGATCATGGCACCGAAGAATATGCGTTCGATTGTAATGGCCATTGGTACCGTCACCACAGCCGTTGCTTCGGCCCTGGGTGAAGCGTTTGTCGGGCTGTCTCAGAACCCGAACTGGGTCATTAATTACGGTCTGTTTGCTGGACTCTCGTTTGTGGGTGGAATTCTGTTCTGGCTGTCGTTCCGTCGCATCGACAAAAACCAGGACTATTTGAACATGATTGGGCAAGAGACGTTCGAAGAACGGGTGGCGCACGGCCAAGAGGCCATCGAGCCTGCCACGCTGCACACCGACGAGAAGGCGGAGACGACCGTGTAGTATATAGGTCACGGGATGTGTGGAGTCTTGGAATAGGGCCATTATTACATATCTACATAGCCGCCCATGGCGCCGCCCGCGGCGCCGTTGGTGTCGGCTGTATACGTATCCAGTGGGGCCTCGGGCCCCGGCGCTGGTGCTGGTGCACCGTAGGTAGACCACATGGCTGGCGCATACGGCGCGGCACCGTCCGCACCGAGACGCACCTCTTTCGTCCACGTCTGCTTGAGCGAGCCCATTTGGACGATGAGCTTGGTGCACGCCTGCTGCAAAACTTCCGCGGGTGTTTGTGTTCCATCCGTCTGGATCTTCACGAGCACACGCGGCTCCAAGGGGTGGGGCACCTTGTATCCACAGAACAAGACACCGGGCTGGGCCAGCACTGCGTGACGCAGCATGTTCCCGAGGGTATGATCTTCCTTGTTGAACACGAATGTAGCAGCGTTGGGCAAGCGCATATCCTCCTGGATTTCAATGCGCTGTTCCCCCGGCTGCAGGAGGAACAGGTTGAAGCGGTCTGGCGCATTCGCCATCGTGCACACAGGGCTAGCTGGCGTCAGTCTGCGTCTCGCCATGGCACGGCGAGCGGGCAGGATAGGTCCTCATATACCGTTGTAGTTTTTTTGAGAAATCAAATGTCATGACCTTGCCAGGTTCAGACAGTGTGAATAAAGCGTAATCTTCGGTCCTTCCTCCCACGGCGCCGCGCTCCTGGGACGTACCTGGTAGCAGTCGCGCCGAAGAAAAACGACCGCGGCGGCGGCCGACGTCATCCGCTACAAAGCACGTGACCCGGCCGATCCGACGTCCCCCGCGCCGCTGCTCGACGCCGGCGGTGCTCGATTGCGCATGTCGGACTCCAGTGCTCCGGCGGTGCCTGGCGGCGCGCCTCGTGCTGATATGGTACAGAGCGCCATTC
Source organism: Malassezia equina (assembly GCA_029542865.1). Taxonomy (NCBI): domain Eukaryota; kingdom Fungi; phylum Basidiomycota; class Malasseziomycetes; order Malasseziales; family Malasseziaceae; genus Malassezia; species Malassezia equina. The sequence continues at coordinate 676,725 of CP119900.1, forward strand.
AATTCCTCGAAGATCCCAAGGTCCAGAGCTCGCCCGTATCGCAGCGAATCAGCTTTCTCGAGTCCAAAGGACTGACGCCCCAAGAGATCGATGCGGCGCTGAGCCACGTTGGGCGCGCCGGTGGCGCAGCGCTTACGCAGCGTGCGCCCTACCCGATGATGCCAGCATACCCTCCTGCGCGCACACAGCGCGACTGGCGCGACTGGTTCATTATGACGGTCGTTGCCGGCACCGTCGGCTACGGCGTCGTGGCATTGGCGCGTCGCTACTTGTACCCCCACCTTCAGCCCCCGAACCAAACCGCGCTGGAGGAGGAGCGCGATGCGCTCACGGCCAAGTACGACGAGGTGGCGCTGCATCTGGAGGAGCTCGACCAGACCACCGAGGCTATGAGCCAGGGCCTGGCGGCGCAGCAGGCGGCCATTGCCGAGAGTGTGCAAGGCGTCAACGATATGGTCGCCGATGCGCGTGAGCGCGAGGAGCGCCGCGACAAAGATATGGAAAAGATGCGCGACGATGTCGAAGAGTTGCGGTCGGATGTCCAAGGCATGTTTGACCGGGCGCGCGAGGCGCAAGTCTCGGCGCTGTCGGAGCTGCAATCGGAGCTCAAGTCGCTTCGCTCGCTGCTCGTGTCGCGCAGCGGCCTCTCGTCGACGCCCACCACCAACACAAGTACGTCGACGGACGAGGCGCCCCCTGCGCGTACTGCGCCGTCCATTCCTGCGTGGCAGCTGGCGGAGCAGGACGCGTAATTTTCGTGCTATAGACTACGGTGCATCGATGCCGCGCATGACGCGTCCCAAAAGCCCTTGCGCCATATCGCGGGCCCCACTGGCCACCTGCCCCAAATCGTGGGTGTCAGTCCAAGGCGCCGCGCCTAAACCCAGCGGCGGCAATCCACGGTGTCCCAGCGCGGGCGGGGCGCGTGTCAGGGCCGGCTGCCGCGCCCCTATGTGCTGAACCATATCGAGGAACGAGCGTGAGCGGTGCACTGTGGTGCCGCCCAAGAGGAAGCGCGTGCCTGGCCAAGTGGGCGCCGGTGGCGCGCCGTTCAGCGAGGGGGCTGCACTGGCTGCGCCGTTGAGGAGCGCGATCATGCGCGCTTCTTCGTACGTTGTGCCGCCAATGACAAATACGATCACGTCCTGGGGGCGCGTGGGCGGCCCCCCTGGGTACACTGTCGCTGGCGCATCCAGCGTGGGGGACGCGTCTGCGCCGGCGAACGGGTAGTGAGCGGTGCGCAACTTGCCGCGCATCAGCTGATCCAGCGTTTGGACGAGGTGCGGCGTGTGCTGTGTATACACATTGTCCACGCCCTTCAGCCCACGCAGGGCGCTTTTCCCGCGGGCCAAGAGGTTCTCATTGGCGAACAAGTCGCCCTGCCGCTGCTCCGCGCCGGCCAAGTTGAGCAGCACATAGATGATCGCCACGTCGCTTTCCGGGACGCCGACCTCGATCAGCTGGCGCACCACGGCCTCGATCTGGTGGCTGCTCGACGTCTGGTAGCGCAGGGCATAGAGAATGGCCACGCGCAGCTTGGCCTCGGTGCCAATCTGGGGGTCAGCGAGCAGCGCTTGCACGTTCTGGGTGAGCCCACGAAACGTACCTTGAGATCGCTCGCGTGGCTTTCGCGCGTAGCGAGGCTCTGCTCGAGCTCACTGACGCGCAAAAGGTGGCGCGCTTCCACCAACGTGCTCAGCTCGCCCAGCAGGGCCACATGCTTGCTCACATTGCCGCGCAAGCGCTGGAATTCGGGGTACGCCTCGACGAAGCGTTTCATATCTTGCACCGTCTCGATCGTGGCATTGGACGCGGAGCGCGCTTGGAACTGCACCACGTACTCTTTGATCGAGGCACCGAGATCGCCAAAGTTATCGTACAAGTTGGCAGCGAAGAACGGATCGTGGTCCACCGAGAGCACAATCTCCTGCGTGCCCTGCTCGGTGTGCATTGTTGTGCGTCCATTGTCGATGCCCAGCTGTTCGTGCACCATGGCCTGGTACGTCCAAGGGGTGAGCAAGGGCGTCACCGGGTCGTTTCGCCGGTCGAGCACAAGCAGCAGTGGCGGCACCTCGGTGCGCCGAAAGTCGAACAGGGGCGCCAGCGCCGTGTCCATGTCGTGCAGTACATTGTGCGCCAATGTCTTGGCCAGCTCGCTCATGCGCTCGTACCGCACGACGGGCTTCTTCTTCAGGCTCAACAGCACGGAGGTCAGCGCGCGGGTATGCACATCCAGGGCGTCGGCGTCCCAGGTCGAGCTTGTGGCGCCATACAACGCATGAGGCGGCACACCATACTGCAGCGAAAAGTGCGAGGATGTGACTGGGACATAGTCGGCAAAGAACTCTTGCACAGCCTGCACCGCCTGGTGCTGATCCGCCTCGGCAAGCTGCTCGATATGCGCTTTGGACACGGCGTGGCTAAAGTCTAGAGTCAGTGGCGCGTAGACGTACACAGCCAGTACGCATGATAGCGCGGGCGCTGCAGCTCTTCACACAGCGCGTGGATGGATGATTCGCAAGGCCGCACAAAGGCCACGCACGTTAGATGCGGCATGCGCTCGCGCCGCGCATTCGCCAGCTTGTCGGTCAGGTACACCTCCTGCTCGAGCAGCGCGGACTGTGTGTAGGCCGCGGACACCGTCGGCGTCTATGTCAGCGAGCATGGCGTACCGTGTGCCCATCAAGGAGCAGGATCTTCATGCCCTGCACCTCCTTGAGCATGCGCTCCATGTACGCGGCGATCGCCTTCCCCACGTCCATCGTCGCCGGCGGTAGGGACAGGTGGAGATCGGCCGAGGCCGGATGGAACACTCTACGACCACGCTGCTGAAGGACGAATATGTGCGCTACGAGCTAGGCATCTCGCATGAGAACGGGCTTCCGACATTGCCGGTTTTGTACAGATCGCGAATGGACACGGCTGAGGCCCATGTGCCGGCAATCAGGAGGAAGCCGGCAATACCGATCATGAGGAGGGCGACGAGGGTGCCGAGGCGGTTTCGCCAGTTGCTCCAGCAGTCGAACTGGTGACGCCATAAGTAAAATATGGGTGCAAAAGAGAAGAAGGTGGACCAGAAGAGCGAGGATTCGAGGCCCAAAAAGGTGCTGAAGAAGGGAATGACCTCGGCCAGGACAAAGGCCAGGGCCCATGAGACGACGTTGATCAGGATCCATGCTGTCCACGTCACAAGCTTGTTATCGAGGAAGCGGCGGCGGGCGCCAGAGAACACATTGATCATGAACATCTTGCCGGTGACCTGGCCACTGGCACAGCCGGCGACGAGGATTGTGGGCAGGGCCAGACCGTAGGACACTTTGATCATGATCTTCGACAGACTGCCGAGCGAGGGCGAGGTGGTGAACTGCCCGAGGTTGTAGTTCATAATGCAGCCCACGATGGTGTACATGATGAATGACACGATAATGAGCAGGTTGAGGCTGCGGTGGAAATCTTTCGGCTGCTTCATCTCGGCAATCACAGGGAGGTAGGCGGGAATGGCACCAAAGCTCACAAACACATTCGTCACGCCCAGCACGCCGTCGAGGAAACGGTGGGGAATGCGCGATGCGGCACCAAACGCGTAAATGTGCATGGGCGGGTCGGTCGGGTCGCGGTTCTGGGGGCCCGTGACACCACTCGCAATCATCGCGATGATGACCACGGTGAAGATGGACGTGAAGGAAATGGCGGCAAACGCCGAGAACAGGCGGTACGACCGGGGGAGCGTGAACACGAACGAAATGATCGTAAAGACAAACACCATGACGATCATGCACGCGTCCCAGCCCAGGTAATAAAACGCGTACCCACCCAGCAAAACGTGGTTTCCTTGCAGGAAAATGCTAAAGATGGCCTGGATCGTAGCAAACGTCACACCACCAATCGGCCCAAAGATCAGCTCGCCGACCTGCTGCAGGTTTTGCACCCCAGGGTACATCATCGCGATGCGCCAATAGTTGTAACCGATGTACCACGCCACGAACGAAAAGAAGCAGCACAGCAGCACGAACGGCACCATACCGATCGTGGCCACGATCATGGGAATACTCAGAATACCCAGCGCGATCGAGTAGGCGATCATGTTGAAAAAGGCGCCGAAGAAGCCGAGCGTGCGGTTCACAGGCTTGGCGATCTCGCCGCGGTAGGGCCCATTCACCTGCTCGACGATGCCATCCTCCAGCTTCGTCTTGGGAGCGTGCTTCTCCGTACCATCACTGGCGCCATCCAACGGGGGTGTGACGGTGGAAGCAGCCTCGGAAGCTACTGGCTCTTCGAGAAACTTGTATCGCCGGATATAATTGGTATCGCTATTCGGGAAGAAACGCGACAGGAGTGTGCGATTCTGCCCTGGCGCTGGCGACGGTGCCAACGTGTCCATGGTCAGGGTCGGGGGAAAAAGAGGTCCCACGACGACAATATCTTCTATGTAGGTGTGTATTTTACTGATAACCCCCGCGCCGTGTTAAAGGGGCGTGGCTGCATCGGTCCCCGCTGTGGCGCCCGATCTGTGCTTGGCGCTATGTCTTCGAGTGTGGCTCCCCAGCCGCTGCCTACGTATGTGACGCTGGTCTCTGGCGCCGTAGCCGGCGTCTTTGAACTCATGTGCCTATATCCACTGGGTATGTTCGCTGTACTTATGCAGACGTGGTCAAGACGCGCCTGCAACTGCAGCGCAGTTCATCGGCCCCATCGGCTGGCGGGCCTGCCCCGTACCGCGGCATCCTACACACGCTCGGACGCATTGTGCGCGATGAAGGGTACGTTGTTGGAGACTGATCGTAGAACCGGTGCTCTGTATCGCGGTATTGGCCCGCTGCTCCTGCTCGAGGCGCCCAAGCGCGCGATCAAGTTTGGGTACGTAGCGCCTTTCTCACCGAGTCAGTGCGAACGACTTTTGGGGCAAAACATTCCGGCCCCTCTTTCCAAGTTGCGGCCCTACTGCCTCGCATGCGCTCCTCACCGGATGTGCAGCTGGCGCCACAGAGAGCTTGGTCGTGGTACCGTTTGAACTCGTCAAGATCCGTTTGCAGGATCGCGCGCAGCGGCACCTGTACCGTGGCCCCATGGATGTGGTGTGCAAGATTGTGGCCGATTCGGGCTGGACAGGCCTGTTCCGCGGTCTGCCCGCCACGATGGTGCGGCACATTTTGTGGAATGGCGGCTACTTTGGCTCGATTCCTACGATCCGCTCGTACTTGCGCCCACCGAAGAACGAGAGAGAGCGCCTGCAGAACATGCTGCTCAGTGGCACTATCGGTGGTTTCATTGGCACGGTGCTGAATACGCCGGCGGACGTGGTCAAGACGCGCATCCAAAGTGTGTCGCCTGTGCCGGGCCAGCCGCTGAAGTACCGCGGCTTTGTCCAAGGGTGTGCGCGCATTTTGCGCGAGGAGGGCCCTGGTGCACTCTACAAAGGGTTCGTGCCCAAGGTCGTGCGACTGGCGCCGGGTGGCGGTCTGCTGCTCATGGTGGTGGAAACGGTCAATGGCCAAGTGCGCCAGATGCTCGGTCCGCCGTACATCTAAAAGGGGTATGCCTATACACGGGTGCCCAGGTCGAGGCGTTCCAGCACTGTATCGTAGAGGAACTTGTACGAGGGGACATGGCCCTTGATGCGGCGAATGTCCACACTGTACAGACCCTGCAGGCGCACAAGGCGCGAAATCTCCACGGTGAAGCGTACCTCGTGGCCGCCATCCATAGATGCATCGCCATAGAGCGGCGGCACATTCGAGGCTGTAAACGCTTCGAGCGACTGCGACGAGGCACTGAGGCTCATGCGCTGCAGGCCCTGCTCCACCTCGGCGCTCGGCGCGTGCTTTCCACCACGTGACCAGCGGCGCCGCGAGGTTTCCAACCGGTGCGACGAAAAGAGGCGCTCCAGCGCATTCAAGCGGCGAGGACGCATGCACTCGATGCGGAACTCATTGCGCGAGGGACGCACAGCAATGCCCAGACGCTGAAGCAGCTGAAGCAGCTCCATGAACAGCTCGTCAGGCATGCGCGTGGTCAGCGCACTTTGGTCCAGCGCGCCACTGTGCACACTCAAGCGCTTCTCCACGGCCGTACGCGCTTCCAGCGAGGGCATACCACTCCATGTGCGGTGCCGGCCCTCGAGGCGCACTTGCGCGAGCCGCTGCTGCTCGGCACGCTCTTCCTCCACGCGCGCACGCGACGTATCCAGCGAGGCGCCACGAACACGCACGGCTTCGTCCTCCTCGTTGGGCGCCCCGCTCAAACGGCGCCACCACACGCTGTGGACAGGCGGCGCGTGTCGATCCACTCCCGTGTCCAGTGACATGCGGCCAGACGCCGCAACAGGGGCAGACACGGGCACGCGGCGCTCAGGCACCTCACTCTCCATGGCGACGGGGAACGAGATGGGGCGCGGACGCTCCTTGACCGGGGGCTGCGGCTCCTTGGGCGCCACGGGCACCGGCACGTCTGAGCCGAGCGTCGGGTCAGGCAGCTTCGGCGCTGGCGCACGATACTGGGCGGCCGGCACTTCGGGCATGGGCTTGAAAGGCACCTCGATCTCCGCCTTGTTGGCCGAGGCAGCGACCTCAGGCGCGGGCTCCGCCTTGCCCACCGAGGCCTTGCGGGGCCGCGTATCGCCGAGGCGCTGCGGCAAGAAGGAGGTCAGACTGAGCGGCTCCTGCCCAAACGTCGTGGGCGCCTCACGCTTATTAGACACGGGCGCGAGCATAGGCACGCCTGTGGCCTGGTACGAAAGCGCAGGCGCCAATTTTGCGTCGGCGCGCGGCGAGGCACGGCGCATGGCCGCCTCCTTGGCACGCACGGCTGCATCGGTGCCAGCGCGCGTCTTGGCTGGGCTGGATCGCACTGGCGTGTCCTCTGCCTCGTTCTTGCGCTCCGGCTGCGAGGTGAGGTAGCTTGGCATCCACGTCTCGGACAGGGGCGGGTACGCCTCGCCCCCACTCAGCGCTGGCGCCGTGGCCGAGTAGGGCAGGCTCGGTGCGGGCGGCAAAGGCACGTCAGGGAGCGGCGGCGCATGCAGCTCGGTGGCCGTCTCGGCGCGGGGAAGCTGGGGGGCCCACACGGCCGTTGTCTCGGGCTGCGACACAGGCGCCGGCGGAGAAGCCGGCTCGTCGTGCACCGCGGGCGCGGGCGATGCCTCTGGCTCGATCGACGTCTGCGGCACAACGTCTCGGTCGTTGACCACCGTGTCCGCGGTGGATGTGGCCGAGGCAGGGCGTGCTTCGTCGCCCACGGAGCTCGCCGCGGTGGGCGCGGGCAGCGTATCGGCAGAGAGCGACTGCGACGACGAAGCGGTCGGAAGCGCCGCCGCCTGCTGCTGCTCGAGCAGTTTTTGCTGGTAGAGCATCTGGTCCCGGTACGCCTGGCGCTTCTTGGCCTGCTGCTCAATCGCCGCGCTCTCCAGCTCTGTTACCGAGAAGCGGAACAGGTCGCGGTAGGGCGCGAGCCAAGGATGCGCCATGACTTCGTCGAGCGTCGCACGGCGTGTGGGATCCGGGACGAGCATGCGCAGGAGGAGCGAGCGCGGCTCCGGTCCGACATAGTCAGGAAAGCTGAGGGGTGTGGCCATAATGTACTTGTAGAGCATGTTGATATTATCACCATCGGGGTTGGCGGGGTCGTCGTCGAACGGCAGGTAGCCGGCCAGCATGGCATACAGAATCACACCGCACGACCAGACATCCACGGCGGCACCGACGTACAGGCCGTCCTGCACCACGAGCTCGGGGGCTGCGTAGCAAGGGCTGCCGCAGCTGGTCGCCATCAGATCGTTCTCGCGCGAGCTGAAATCGTTGGCGAATCCAAAGTCGGTAATGATCACGTTGCGGTGACGATCGAGCAGCAAATTCTCCAGCTTCAAGTCGCGGTGGATGATCTTCTTGCGGTGCAGGTACGATACACCAGAGATGAGCTGCGCAAAGAGGCGGCACGCATCGCGCTCCTGGAGGCACTTGTGCGCGAGAATGTAGTCGAACAGTTCCCCACCCGCACCGTACTCGAGCACAATGCCAATGTAGCGATCCGACTCGATCACTTCGTACAGATGCACAATGTTGGGGTGGCGCAGCTCCTTCAGCACGCGAATTTCGCGCTCAACCTTGCTCATCTTGGAGCCCTCGGCGTGCTCCTCAGCCTCGGCCGCGGCGACTTTCTCGCGCTTGATGAGCTTGATCGCTGTCTCCTCTCCATACGTGCGGTGCACACCGAGCTTGACCTTCCCAAACTCACCTTCACCGAGCGTCTGCAGCAGCAGATAGTTGCCAAAGTACACCTGCGGCCGCCGGGGGTGCGCCGCAAAGTACGAGAGCGCGGTCGGCGACGCCAGCGGCAGCGATAAGCCGTCCGCCGGCACCTCGAGCGTCGAAGCAGCGGCGCACGGCGTGCTCGCTTCGCGCGGCACTGACTCAGCCACCGTGGTCATCCTGCACTTCCTCCAGGGACGGACAGCGGGTGGCAGAGGTGGGAGAGGAAGCTGGGCCGCCGCGGACGCACACCGCGTCCCTCCTAAACGGTTTGGGCATGCGGCTCCCTTGCTTCCTCCCATTTGCGTCCTCGGCCGTTACCTAATCAGGTTCTTCCACGGGTCCCTCGACGACGAATCCGTCGAATGGCGCTGTCGGCCTCCACATACCAACGTGACCTTCCTCCACGTTTTCGCTCGCTGTCGTATGGCGGCGCCGTCGCGATGCGTACGATGCCGGCAGGCTGACGCAGCCCTCGCGGTGCGGGAGGCTGCGTACTGCCGCCCTTGTTATGCCCGCGTATTTGATGGGAAGGTACGCTATAGCGTCGACCTCGCGCGTGGCGCCATCCTCTGGCAGAGTGTCGTGCGCACGACGCCGCCACGCACCGCGCCGGCGCTCGCGCTCGTGTTTGATGGCAGTCTGCATAGCTGCGTTCTGATCCATGCAGTGTATCGCCTCTTGCGCACTGCGCCCGGCACAGGGACGAGTCACCCCGTGCCGGCGCGCGCGCCTGAGCAGGCGCGTCTCGATGTGATCTATGTCGACGACACGTGCCTCGTGCCCTCTGCGCCGGACCCCGGGCCGACGATCGAGGCGCGCGTCGCGGCGCTGGCGCCGGGGGCGCAGGTCGTGCGCGTGCCGCTATACGAGGCGTTTGGCGTTGGCGACACCGTGCCTATTACCTGCGCCACCGCCACCGCCCAGGGCCTCCGGGTGCGGGCCGCGCCGCCGCGCGCGCCGTCCGAGGCGCTGGAGGCGCTGTTCGCCTCGCTGCAGCAAACGGCCTCGCGCAGCGATGCTGGGTCCGCACGCACACGCGTCGAAGATATGCATTTGATTCTTGTGCATCGTGTTCTGCAAGCCACGGCACAGGCGCGGCAGTGTGCGGCGCTGCTATGGGCGCACGATGCCAGTGATACCGCGGCGCATACCCTCGCTGCCATCGCCAAAGGCGCGGGCCACAAGCTGCCTGTCACCGGCGCAGCGTCTGTGTGGGTCGACGACGTGCTCCATGTGCATCCGCTGCGCATGCATCTTCCTCACGAAATTGCGTTTTATGCAGCGGAGCATGGCATAGAGGCCGTGCCGTGCGCGTCGCTATTGCCACCGCGCCCGCCGGCGCCGGCGCCTACGGACACGCATGCCACCTACGATACCTTGGCCGACAAAACGAGTCTTGGTCGGCTGGCCGACTCGCTGATCATGGCTTTGCAGCACGGCGTAAGCAGCACGTCCAGCACCGTCGTTGGGACGCTGAGCAAGCTCGTGATGCAAGATACCCGTCTAGGCCCCGCGCCATCCTCCGCAGAGATCCCGAGAATTGGCGCCAAGGCCGTGGCTCTCGTGCGTGCTGTACAGGAGGTGCCTGTATGGGACGCACAGCGCTTGCGCTCGTGCCCTTTGTGCCGTGCGCCTGCACAGGCCGGCGCCGCGGCGTGGAAGGCTCGTACGGCGATGGGCGCAGCGCCTCCTGTGGAGACGCCGGCGGACGACACCGCGAACCTCTCTGACCGCGCATGCTATGCCTGCCTGCAAGTGCTCGATGTGCCTTGCGGCACCACGGTGCCTCTGCCGGCCGACGTAGGGCGCGTCACAGCGCAGCCGCCCGGCACCGAGATCCAGGAGGGGGGCGCATCGATCAACAACCCTTTGCCTGAGAGCGATGCGGCTATGGACGCGGCCATGGCCGTGCCGCATCGTGAAAATGCGTCGCATGTCGCGCAACGCGTGCCGCCCGAGGCGATGCGCGCGCACGTAGCTTCGTTCCTGCTCGAATAGCGCGTGCTACACGCTTCTTGTCACGTGCCACGGTACGAGCGGCGCGGCGGCGCGGCGAGGGGCCCCTTTGCGACGATGGGCACCGAGGCGCGTGCTCCGCTCGAGGCGCCGGGGCCGGCCGACGGGCCGCCGAGTGCCCGCAAGGACACGGGCACATCCCTTTCGAATGTGCTCTCGAGCTCGAATGCGTCCCTAGCCACGATTTCGTTCCAGCCTCGCTCGACACCGTCGCTCCAGGCGCGGGTCGCCGAGGCGCCCGTCTTTGTACCGCGCAGTGCAGGCGCGGCTGGCCCTTCGGCGAGTTTACATGTGGATACACCGCCAGTGGATGTGCCGAGTCGCACGCCGCCTGCGTCAGCGCCGCCGGGCGATGCGCCGTTCGTGCCATACTACTCGTACGAACGCGAGGAGCGCGCCGCGCGGCACCCGCTGCAGTACCACTTGTGCGCGCCGCCGCTGCCGCATGTTAGCAATGTGCACCCGACGCACCTCGCGGCGATGACCTTTTTTATGGACCCGACGTTGCACGAAGAATTGCACCGCAAGCAGGAGGCGCTCTATGCCACCACCGCGCCGCCGGAGCCAGGCGCAGCGACGCCACTGCCGAGCGCGCTGCATGTGTACCACAGCCTCGTGCCACTCGAATGTGGCGAGGCGCCCCCGCCGACGTCGCTCATGGATCCGCGCTTTGCGCATGGCTCTCAGCATGCGCTGATGGGCGCCTCGGGCGATCCAAGTCGCGTCTTTGGCTACCGCAGCTACGCATACAAGGCCACATGCGCGCTGGATGGCAGGTGCTACGTGCTGCGCCGTCTCGAGGGCGTTCCGCTTATACAGTCTCCAGCGCTGGCGTATGTGGAACGCTGGCGCAAGATTCGGCACCCCAGCCTCGTGGCGGTGCGCGAAGCGTTCACGACGCAGGCGTTTGGCGATCACTCGCTCGTGTTTGTGTACGACTACCATCCCTTGGCCACGACGCTGTACATGGAGCACATGACGGTCAAGCCGCTGCAGCCTGACCGCCGCACCGGGCGCCTGCAAGCGGTCTCGCCGCATGTGCCGGAACGCGTGCTGTGGACGTATGCGTGTCAACTGGCGGGCCTCTTACGCGATGTGCACGCACAAGGTCTCGCGGCGCAGTGTCTTGAGCCGAGCAAGGTGCTGCGCACGGCGCACCACCGCGTGCGCCTCGGCGGCTGTGCGATCTTTGATGTGTTGCAGCACCACACGCAAACGCCCGCCGATGCGCGAGCGCAGCTGGGGCAGCGGCAGCGCGACGACCTGTGGGCCCTCGGGCGCCTGTTGCTGTGCACGGCCTGCAACAATGTGGCCGCGGCGCATACGCAAGAGGCGAGTCTAGCAATGGTGCGCGGCAAGTACAGCGCCGAATGGCACACGTTTTTGGAACAGCTCCTGGCGCCTGACGCGCTCCCAAGTGTCAATGATGTGTTGCACGCACTGGCACCGCACCTCGCGGATGCGCTTAGCGCCTCGTTCCACTATGCGGACCTGTTGGAGGCGGCGCTCATGCGGGAGCTCGAAAATGGACGGTTGGTGCGGCTGCTGTGCAAGTTGAACGCCATCCACGAGCGCCCCGAATGGGAACGCGACGCGCAGTGGGCCGAGACGGGCGAGCGGTACGTGCTCCGACTGTTCCGTGACCTGGTGTTCCACCCAGTCGACGAGCATGGGCGGCCTGCGCTCGATCTCAGCCACACGCTCGTGCACCTGAATAAGCTCGATGCGGGCATCGACGAGAAGATCATGCTTACCAGTCGCGACGAGCGCAACTGCGTCGTGGTGAGTTATGCGGATCTCAAGAAACAGGTAGAGGCCGTGTGGGCCGAGCTCCGACAGGGACCTCGTCAGCCGTAGCGTTGGGCTGCCATGTGACGGAGCTGTGCGATGGTGGTGGCTTTTTTGCGCTGCAGCGCGGCGAGGCGCGCGGCGCGTGCCTCGGTGGCCTCTTTGCGGGCCTCGGCGCGCCGCGCTGCTCGACGCTGTGCGGCACGTTCCCGCTCCGCAAGTCTGCATAAGTGGTAGGGTACGTACGCAGCGGCAAAGGACGAGCCGGTGCCCAACAGCGCTTCGTCGGAGAGCCCATCGGCCACATCGTCGTCCAGCTGGTGCCGTTCGGCCATGGCGCGATGACTCGCAGCGCGCTCTTTTTTCTTCTCGATCATGGCATCACGCCCGGTCGCACGCGGCGCATGCTCGTCCAGCCACGCTTGGGTGGCTGCACGCTCGGCGCGGCGCTCTGCGTCGGAGACACATGGCGTCGCAGGGAGCAAAGGCGCCTCGACACGCTTCTTATCAAGCGCCGATGCCCACGGGTAGCGTGAAGGCGTACTGCGCACGGTGCCTGTGTAGTACGTAGCTGCATCAGCACTTACGACGTACCATCCAGTGTGCCTGCATTCCACGCGTCGGCAAACGCACGGAACGCGCGACGCGCTTCGTCGCTCGTCAGCTCGTCCACAAATTGTTCGCGCGTAGCGAGCCACGCACGAAATTCGCGAGCGCGTGCGTAATAGTCGTCCATGTGCAAGCGCGGCGCATCATACGGGCGCGCACGATGCTTCTTCCGGTGCGCCTCGGCGGCGCTGTCGCGCATGGATCGCAATGTGGAGGCTACGAGCTAGGAAGCGGACCGCTCGGCCAGCGGCGAGGGGCGAGGGTCGGGCGACATGCCAAACACGTCTTCGTCTGCATCGTCGCGTGCGGGAATTTCGTCGTCGTCCGCCGCTGTCTCGGCGTGCCATGGCGCGTGGCCCCCCAAAGGGAGGTGCTGCAGGTCCGGCGCCAGGGCGTCGCCCGGGGACAGAGCCAGGTCCGCTGGCCATAGAGGCGGCGTTGGCACGGGCGGGCGCGACTCGTTCGCCCCTGCCTGCATATGTAGGCGGATCTGCTGCGATACGCTAGGGTCACTGGACGATTCCGAGTGGGAGCGCGCGTTCTTGCGGGTGCCTACCGGCTTCTCCGCAAACGGCGCCGGCGGTCCCATCGGTGCCACGGGCCACGCAGGCGGCACGGGGGGCGGCATAGCGAACAGGGGCGGTGGGAAAGAGAGCGTAGCGCCGTCGTAGGGCAGACTGCTGGGCAACACAGGCGGCATTTCGGGCGTGGTAGGCACCATACGCTGCAACGAGCGTGTGCGTCCGTGCTGATGCCGTTGGGACGCAGCGTCGGGTGCGCGCATGAGTCCATCGTCGCGCTCGGCGCACAGCTCGGCAAGGAGCTGGTGTGCTCGTACGCTTCGGTTCGCAAGCAAGCGACTCGCGCGCATAAACTCGCCGCGGATCGTGTAGAGGCCGTCTTTGGTCACGGTGCGTGCCACATTGTACCCGCGCTGGAATGGGTCCTCAATGCCCAAAAAGTCCGCGGACCAGCCGTGCGTTTCCTTGGCGACGAGGCCGCCCTCGGTGCGCATGGATATGGCATCGCGCGCGTAGTGAAAATCGCGCGAAAAGTAGCGGAAAAAGTCGAGGAGGAGCTCGCCCACGGACTCGGTGTTCATCGAGTGCCACGTCTGCGATAAAACGTCCATGTTGTCGTAAAAATACACATTGTGACCACCAAGCATCACATCGTCGCGTGAAAGAGGCGTATCGGACGGGATCCGTTGCAAGTTCGGCAGCACGGCCGGCTGCTTGACGTGGACCAGGAAGAAGAGCACGAGCAGCGTGTAGCCGTACGAGGACAAGGTGCCTGTGAAGGGCGAATTGAGTTTCCGCCGCTTGGCCCACACCTTGAGGAACAGGACCAGCGCACGGAGCCGCTGCGGATCGAGCTGGGCGTAGGTGAGAAGCAAGTGTGTATTCGCTAGCGCCACCTCGTTGTTGAAGCCGATATCGCACGCAATTTCGTACGGCACATCCGACGTGGGCGCCTGCCGGATCTTGATGATAGGAATGCGCGCGTGCGGAAGCGAGAGCACAATAAAGTCCGTGTCGCGTCGGATCAGCGCACCGAGCTCTTCCACGAGCTCCGAGGCCGTGCGGTCCTCACCGTCTGGCGGAATGATACAGCATAGGTCCATATCTGAGTATCGCAGCGCAAAGCCGTTGGCCATGCTGCCAAAGGCGAGAAGCTGGGCAGCAGGATGGATCTGCCGCGCCAGCTCTTGCAACTGCCGTCGCGTGGCTTCTTTCTGGCCGTATTCGTCGTCTGTCGGCAAAAACGGCGCGAGAAAGTCGACCAGCGCGCGCGCCATGTCTGCCGTGTGTCGTTCATAGGAGACGGGGCCGCTTGGGGGCGCGCCTGCGTCGCCTACGCTGCTAGGGCCCGACGCGCTGCGCGCACCGCCCGCGGCCGCGCCCGAGGCGCTCAATGTTGTTGGGGCGGATGGTACCCGTACCTCTCGCTCAGAGCCATCACTCGAGTGCGAGCGGGACTGACAGCTCATCCGCGTGGAAGACCCCACAGACGCGCTCATCAATCGTCCGCCGTCGAGGGGCCACAGCGGGCGATGCGCCGCGGCGCCGTGCCTCGTGGAGACAAAGGGGGGCCTACTAGGCTGGGGTATGCTATGGAGGTGTGTGGCGGCGACGAGCCGGCCTTAGGCCTCCCGCAGCTCGCGTCGCAGCAGGTTGCGCTGCTCTTCAGACACCTCAAGTCAGTCATCAATACGCACCTTCCAGTACTTGGCCTTGCCGCTCACGTACGGCTCCACGCGCAGGTTGGCGGGGCGGTGTTCCTCAGCGAGTAGGCGCTCCACAACGCTCGGCGCTGCCGGGCGCGTCGGCGCCTGGGCCTGCGGCGTGTTTGTAGCTGTAACGATACGTGGAATGGCGCTCGCAGGGAGCGGCTTGATGTGCAGGTAACGTGCAGCGGTCGCCTTCATGGTGGGACGAGGCGGCGTCGACAACGACGACGACGACCAGCGCTTCTTCTTTGATCACGTGATACACACCGGGCCCTCCGAGCCGCGCGCGGCGCACAGACAGACGAGCCTTGTTGCTGCGCGATGCTGGCGCGCCTGCTGCAGCACTGCAAAGATGAGGTCGCTATAGATGGCGAGCAAGGTGCGTAGAAAAAGCTTATACAGGCTCGGATATGGAGCGCCTCTTTGGCTTTGCAGCGTCCTGCTGCGCGGCATGGCCTGAGGACGCACGGCCGTTGATGGACGACGCGTACCGCGCGTTTTTATGGCGCATGCTCATGGAGGACAGCCATGTGCATGTAGGCCTCGATGCACAGGATGCTAAGTCTGCGCAGCAACGCACCACCAAGAGTGCACCACGGCAATCCATTCTGGCCAAAGGACGCGGCACCACCGAGGCACATGCATCGCCCCGACCTTTGCCCTCCGACGCGCCGCGGACGGATTTGCGCGCGTTGCAGCGTATGCACGGCGCGGCATTGCGTGTATATATGGACGCAGATCATGTGCGTCGTGTGCTGACCGGGTCCGATGCGCCGTTCGTGTCGGCCGCCGCGTACGAAGCATTGCAGCTCGTGTGTCGCGCTCGTGAGCGCGGCTTGACGGTGGTTGAGTTGGGCGCCGCCACGCAGTATGACCAGAAAACGGTGTACTACCTGGTCAAGCTGCTTGTGGAGCGCCAGCTTGTGGCCAAGTTTGCGGCGCCCGAAATGGGGCATGTATCCAACTATGTCGTATCGCAACGCTACCTCGCTCGCAACCCGCAGTGGCGTGCCCAGCAAGACGCTACGCTCTCCCAGGAGGATATGGATGTGGGAGAGCCTACGCGGGTCGATATCTCTGAGCTCGCGCCTGATGAGCGCGACAAGGACGACGACGAGAAGGAGGCGAATCTCACTAGGGAGGCCGAGGCGGGGCCTAGTAATGAAATGTGGACTTTGCCACCACCCACGGACCCGTACGAACATGAAATGCTGGCCTTTGCTCCCCTGTCGGAAGAACAAAGCGCCGTATGGCTTCACAGCCGGCAGGATCTGCTCTCGCGTCGGCTGTGGAAGCTGCTCCAAGCGTCGACCTCGCACATGACACCGCGCCGCTGGCTGAGTGGACGCCTTGGCTTGCGGCGTGTGCCGACGCTGCGCCGGGGCTTTTTGGCGTTCTTGAATCGCCATGTGGCTGCCGGCTACCTGGAGCGGGTGCGTGTCCAGTTTGCGCATGCGTCGCCCTTGTATGTGCGTGCGACCGAGGCAGGCCTCGCGGCGCACTTTGCGCTGCAGGCCAGCGAGGCAGAGAGTGAGACGCACGAGCTCGATACATTTACGTTGCAGTGGGGCATGCCCATCGAAGCCCAACTGTTGCGTCATATTCATGCGTGTGGCGAGCGCGGGTGTACGATGCAGGAGCTGGCGTGGCACTTCCACTTTTCCACCGATATCAAGCGTATGGTCGAGCAGATTCTTGCGCGGCAAGTGCCCACAGGGCCGCCGCCGTACCCACCCAGGGCCCTCTGTGCGCCTTTTGAGCAGGAAGGGCGCGAGCGGCGCATTCGTTACTACAGCGCCAACGGCTTTGCCGCGCGGTGCGCACGCGAAGGGCTGGATATGGCCACAGCACTGGGCTACACGGCTGGTAGCGGCGGCGGCGACGCGGAGAGGCTGAATGTGCCCGAGACGTTACCTGGCGAGGCCATGTACGAGAGCGCCGCTGCTTTGCGCACCGCTTGGCAGCAGGTCGCGGTACAGAGCGTAGGGTTCTTCCGCGATACCCCCGGGCCTGTCGTGCTGCGGTCCTCGAAACGCAAAGCACCCATTGATCCTGCCACGGGCCGTGCGAAGCGCGGCCGACCGCGCAAAGGGGAGCAGCGTGCCCCGAAGCCAGAGCCCGACAAACATGCGCCACCTGTCGAGGCTCCTCGCGACGATGCATGGCTCGCGTTTGAGCCAACTCTTCCACGGGCCGAGACACGCGCAAACCTGAGCTCGTTCCAGCGTAGCAGCCTGCTGGCCCAGGTGCTAACGTGGGCCGGCGGCGCTTTGGACGAGACGGACATTCCGCGGCGTACGAAAGAGTATCTGGAGCGGGATGGTACATCGACGTCCCCCCCCAGTGACTTGTCCGACCGTGCTACGCGGACTAAAGCCATGGAGCACGCGGTGCAGCGCGGTCTCGTACAGATCATCAAAGTTCCGCGCGAAGACGATATGCAGCGACCTCGCACCGTGGTGCACTTGACCTCGCTGCCGTCCGAGCAACTTGCTACTGCGGTGCGACATGCACTCGCTGCACCGGATGCTCGCGCAGGCACCACATGGGGCGACGTCTCGGCAGAGCATGCAGGTCTGGCAGGCCCCGCGCTGCCGGCCGTCGCGCCATGGTCCGTCTCGACGCCGGTGGCGTATGGGCACGACGATCCGCTGGATGACCCGGCGACACAGCATGCCTTTGCCAAGCACTCGCTTCTTTTGCGCCAATACTATGGGTTTGCGCACGGGGCCGCTGCGCGATTGGCCCTGTTTCATGACGCGGCGTGGGAGGCGGCTCAAGCGGCCCAGTGTCGCGTCCTTTCGCTCGATTGGTTCGTGACCGAATGCCCTTTGCGCACCTTTGTGGCGCTGGTCCCTGTGCGCTTGCGCTCCGCGCCTGTGGTGCGTGCCGTGACACAGGCTAGCGCGTCCGTACGTGTACAGGATGTGCCTATCCACGTCGCCAAGCCGCTGGGCCTGCTGCGCAAAAGTGCTCATCGCGCGCGTCTCGCGACCTATGTGGCGCAGCTCGTGGAGCTGGGCCTAGCCACCCGCGATACCCCGCCTGCCCTGGTGGAAGCGGCCCCTGTGGCGCCAGCGGCAAAGGACCACGACGCGACGCTTCCCTTGACGACTGCGGAGGAGCGCGCTGCGTACTGGGCCGCCGTGCGTGCGCGTGTGGAAGCGTGGGACGCTGCGCGTGTGCCGCCCTACCTTGGCGCGCCTCATGCGTGGCGTAGCGAGTTTGCGCTACGAGGCATCCAAAAAGCGTTTTTGCAGCGGTACGCACCTGCGCCACCTCCCGAGGCACTTCCGCGCTTGGCCGCGACCATCTTTGCGCCAGTGGCACACGTCGAGGCCTTTTTCGCCGAGACACCCGCACCCAGTGCCGCCGATACCATTGCTCGCAAAGTACAGGAGCAGCGAGCGGAGCGCGCAGCGCAATGGGCCGCGGCCCTGGCGGACGTGCAAGCGGCGGCCGGGCGTACGTCCACCAACGATGCGCCAATGCCCCGCAGCCTTACGGCATTGGAGAAGCGGTTCGTGCACGGGCGCGAGACGCTGGATGCGGCCGCGTTGCGGCGGCGCATCGCTACTGGTCTTGGCGTCAAGCGGCTGAAAGCGCCTGCGCCTGTGCCCTCGTCGACCACCCGCGCTCGTCGGACGCGTCGGACGGGTGTATGGACGTCGGAGCACCAAGACCTTTTGCGCGATGCGTACGTGATTGTGCGCGATCGACTGCGGGCGTGGCGGGCGTGGCATGCTTCGATGGGCGAGGCGCCACCGCCGGATGACTGGTCGGCCCTAGCCCAGCTTGCGCAAGACGATACAGGGGCGTGGCACACGTGGCGCACACGGCGGAAGCAGCTGGCATCGTCGCCGCGCGAGCAGGTGCGACTCTCGGTGCTTGAGCGTGCGTGGCATGCTCAGGCCCGCGAGGCCCGCCACGAGGGCTCGCTTCCTGAC
This sequence comes from Malassezia equina, assembly GCA_029542865.1. NCBI lineage: Eukaryota > Fungi > Basidiomycota > Malasseziomycetes > Malasseziales > Malasseziaceae > Malassezia > Malassezia equina. The sequence goes on from CP119900.1 coordinate 695,561, forward strand.
CCTGCGTGGCCGCACCCCACGCAATTTGATTTGAAAACCCATGTGCAATATTTGCGCGCGCATGTGGATGCCGAGCGTTTGTGGCGTGAGCATGCGGCCACAGCGGCGCATGTCGTGCTGCCACGCACACTGACGCACGCGTTTGTGGCGCAGTGGGTGCCCTGGGGCGCGGTTAAGAGCCCTCATCCCGGCCCGAGTGATGCGGCGCCGATGGTGCATCGATTGCAGGCGCTGCGGGCGCGGCCCCTCTCGCTGCGATCGTGGCTCGCGCCGAGTGCGCTTCATGCACCGCACGACGATGCGCTGGCCGTGGCAGCGGCCAAGATGCTGATCCCCACCACGCTGACCACAGCCGACGTGGCCACATTTGTGCCAGGCCTAGGCGAAGCGCGTCTGGAAGCGGCCATTGCCGCGCTTGTGGCGCAGCGCGTGGTGCGGCATGTCCATCAGCAACTGGTGTACACGGACGAGCATGTGCGGGCCCTCCAGGCGCCCTGGCCCATGGCGGCGGACGCGAGTGCCGCGTACGAAGCTTTTTCTACCGGCCAAGCTGTGCAGGCGCACCCAGCGGCGAGCGAAGGTGAAACGGCGGCGTTCATTGCGCTGCTAGCGCGTGGGGACAGCGGGCTGCCCACGATCGACCGGACGCGCTTGGACGTGTTGCGCGCTCGCACCAAGTTGAATGCGCGTACGCTTGACGATATCGAGACAGAGTGTGTGGTGACGCTGCACCCGCCTAGTCGCAAAGCGCCTTTGTCCGCTACGGCACTGGCAGACGCAGCCATGGCCAAGCGGACGATCGCTACGGCGCACGAGCCGGCGGAGCATGCGCTGGTCCCGCGGCTTCTGGATGCAGGCGCCGCTGGCGTCGCGGTGGAAGACGTGGCGCCTGCGGAGGCAGCGACTGTCGATGCGTATGTCGCCGGCTACGATGGCCCGCGGCTGGTGCATCCACGTTTTGTGGAAGCGTGGCAAGTGCGCACGGTCGAGGGTCGCTGGGCCGAGCCGCGTGCGTGGTACGATGTGCATGGCCACTTCCATTTGTCGCTGTATATGCCGCGGTACGCCCTCGTGGTGCAAACTGTGTGTGGGCGACCGGGTGTGACGCTTGCTGCCCTTACGGCGCAGCTGGCCCATGTGCTCGATCGCCGCGAGCTGGTGGATGTGCTGGACGTGGCCCACGAGGCTGCGCATGTGCGTGTAGCGCCGGCGCTATGGACACGCGTTCCAGCGGCCCACGTTTTCGTGCATCCGGGGACAAGGTCATGGTTTGAGTAGCTAGCTATGGTACAGGCGAAGGGCACGTGGGACTCGGAGCCACGCGCGGCGTGGTCACGTCGTGAGAACTGTGATGTGAAAGAGGGACACTGGCTGTGTGCGTGCCAAGTGTATCGCGCTCAAATTGCATGAGCTCGGCAATAAAGCCAATGTTGGGCGAGGTGCGCTGCCGTTGGGCGGCCACGTATGCATACGCCTGTTGCAGCGTCCAGGAGCGGGCCTGGATCAGGTAGGCCATCACACAGGTCGTGCTGCGCGACTTGCCGGCGCGACAGTGCACATACGTAGGGTACCCGGCGGTGAGCGCCTTGTCAATAAAGGCACACGCCTCTTTGAGACTCGCTTGCACATCGACCGCCTCCACCACATCGCGCATCGGCAGGTGCTTGTACGCTTGGAGCTGCGCGCGCAATGCCTGGTACGGTGCGCCCCTGTCGTCGGATTCCACGGCCGTGTTGAGCACGGCGCGGACGTCCAGCTGCTGGAGCTCTTGCACGTCTGCTTCTTTTTGCACATCGGGGCCCACATACAGGCGCCCAGGAATGATGGTCGACACGTCAAACACCCAAGGGCCGGATTCGCGGGCTGTGGCCACTTCCTCGGGCACACAAGGTGTCTCGCCCGTGCTCACACGGAGCGAGGCGGTGAGGGGGAGACGATGCAATACATCCGTGGAGGAGTGACGCCGCTCCATGCTGGACGCCAGTGACCGTGCTGGCCCTGTGTGGAGCCGTGGCAGGGAGGCCGGTCGGTTCGTCGACGGACGCGATGGCGATAGCGGCGAGGGAGGTAGGTGCAGTGGCTCGAGGTCCTCATCCGTATCACTAGAATCCGCGGGGGTGTCGCCCAAGCTGAGCAGCGACTGGCTCGCAGGGTGCTGCCGCACGGCCAACATACCGCCCTGGACAAAGTAGAGGCCACCACGGCGCGCCAGTGCTTCGTCGTTGGCGCTGACAGCTGCGCGTTCCCGCTGGGCGACAAGAAGGCGGAGCAACATCAGTGCCGCAAACGCCGAAGCATCGTCTTCGTACAAGACAACAACGTCCAAGAACCAGTACGCACACAAAAGTTGTCGGAATGCATGTTTGGACAGGCCTAGCGCCCCATTCTCAGGCGTATCTTGCATGTTTTGTAAATGGCGCAGGCGACGTACGCCCGCGTCCGAGTGAATGTACGCAGCAATGTCCATCGTGTCCAGCAGCTCAGGACTCGTGCTCAGCGCACGTTGGGTGCGACGAAGGAGCAGGGTGGGTACTTGTAAGTTGATCGCCCCTGCAAGGTGCCCAGTCGCCCCTTGGTCGACACGTCCCGAGCGCTCACAACCACGGAATATGTGGGTGGGCCGCGTATCGAGCAGGAGCAAGGGCGCAGAGGAAGTGGCATTGAAAGGAAACGCCTCTAGCACTGGAGACCGCGGCTGCATGGGCGAGGCGGCGGCGGCGCTCGGTGACACACTGTCGTCCGGCGCAAGCTCCGTAGCCGGCGCACTATGTCGGCCCAGGTCCAGCGGCGCCGTCGCTGCCACCGTCGATGACTTGGCGCGAGGCGAGCTGGGCGCTGAAAAGCTGGCGGAGGACAGCGGTAGCGAGCTCGGCACGGTACGAGCGCTGGGTGCCTCTTCATCATGAGGAAGTGGCGCTTGCGCTAGCAAACGCTCGATGAGTAGCTCGGGCGCAATGCCCAGCGTGCCATTCGGCGCGAGGGTCGATAGCTTTTCCATGGCCTAGCAGATCACCACGCGACGTCGGGCGGTCGTAGGACCTTGTGTTCCAACTACAAAGCGGAAATCGTCTAGGTCCGACCGTAAAATAGGCCGACCGACGTGCGGGCGAGGCGAGGAGCAAATTGAAGCGAAGGGGCGCGAGGACCGATGCTTAGCACCGACCCCCCTAGGTCTTGTTGGGGCCACTGAGGTAGCCCCCACGCTTAGGGGCCCCCCGGGCCTTCGCGGGGGACCAGCGGGCAAGGCGGGGCATCTCGGCCGAGGTACCGCAGCACATCACGTGAGCGAAGACAGGGGCCGACGCACGCTGGCGCTGTCGCCTCCGCGATCGCCGTGACAGCGCGCAAGAGCTTCGATTGCCTTGCGCCTTGCGTCCTGCCTATTTCACAACTTATGACGAATCCGTCAAGTGCCGCGGCACCCCGCTTGGGATCTGCTTCCAGGCGCCGCGCCGCTGCGCGTGGACGTAGCACTGCGTCCGAAGATGACACAGAGCAGGTGCGCGCCCTGCGCGCCAAATACCCGACGCAGCTGGCCATGCTCTCGGAGCTCTTTCCCACGTGGTCTGATGAGGACCTCTTGTTCGTGCTCCAAGAGTCTGGTGGCGAGGTCGAAGTCGCCGTGGGCCGCATTAGCGATGGTCATGCCGAGCAGTTCTCATCCGTGAAATCCAAAAAGACACAGAAGAAGGAGGCCGCCGCTGCGCACGCCGCCGCTGCGCCTGCTGGCCCGGCGCCGGCCCTCCCCACCGCCCCGAGCGCTGCGGCCGGGCCGGCTGCTACGGCAACGCCTGAGGGCGCTCGCCGCGCGCGCGGCGCTACCCGTGGGCGCGGTGCGGCTGCGCCAGCTGCTCGCGCAGGCCGCGGCGGCTTCCGTGGCGTGGCGCGTGGTGGCGCAGCAGCGGGTGCGCCTGCGCAGGCCGATACGAGCGTGCCTGTGACGACCACGGCCGCTGCCTTCCCGCTCAAGAATGCGGCGGAAGCGACGCCTCGACCTGCCGCCACGTCGTCGAACGACAAGAACGCCACAGCGGCACCTGCGCCTGCCACTGCCCCGGCGGCGCGGCCCGGTATGAGCTGGGCGCAGGTGGCTCGTCCGCCGCCGCCCAAGCCTGCGGTCGAAGCCACGACGGTTCAGGCTGAGGCGCCTCAGGCCGTGGCGCCGCCGACCACCGAGACATTTGCCAAGGCGGCGCAAGAAGCGCCTGCTTCGGCGCCCGTCTCGGCCTCAGCGGCTGCTACGACGGCCGCCCCCGCTACGGCGCCTGCCGCTGCGCCTGCGTCCGCCCCCGCTACAGCGCCGGAAGCGGGCCACACGCCTTCGCGCGCTTCCCGTGCGTCGCGTCCGCGCCCCGAGGCTGCTGTCATTCTGCCCGGTGGTGCGTCGCTGGACCATTTGGGTGTGCAGTTTGGCAGCTTGAACTTTATGGCGGGTGACGGTGGTGAGCCTGCCTCGGCGCCCGCGTCGTCGGAGCCGGTGGCCTCGGGCCTGGGCCCGGTGGCCGAGTCGAGCAAGCCTGAGACGCAGCCTGTGGCCAGCGACTTTGATGCGTTCCACTCCCATGCGCTGGCCGGCGCCGGCGCGTACGGTTTGGGCGGGGCGCGTCCTACGGCCGAGGAAGCCGCGGGTCCGTTGGCGTACGGTGCTAGTCCCCCTGGCACCACAGCGCCGGGCTACTCGTCGCTGTATGCTCTCGACTCGCACCAGCGCACGGCGTACGGGTACATGACGCCGTCCAGTAACGCGTCCGGTCTGCGTGGCGCCGATGAGCGCAGCACGGGTGCCACCACGGGTCCCTTGACGCCGGGTGTGGGTGCGGCGCCGACGCAAGCGCCGCCGCCCCAGCAGCCCGCGGCGCCGGAGCCGCAGGCCGGCATGCAGCAGCAGCCTTTCCCGAACGTGATGCCCTACTACTATCCTTACTACATGCCGAACCAGTTCCAGCACTTTTCGCCGGCGGCCGGCTTTGGCCAGTACCCTCTGTATGGCGGTCAGCCGCAGCAGCCGCCGAAGCAGCCGGAGGCAGCGGGGGGTCTGCAGGCGTACGCCCACGACTCGGCGGCTGCCACGCCCTACAGCACTCACACGCCGCCGCAGGCGTACCAGCCCACGCCCGGTGGTGCCATGCCCACGTACGAGTCGCAGGGCTTTGCGCAGCGCCTCGGCGCCGGCGCAGGCGGCGCGGCTGGGGCCTCGGACTTTAAGCTGGCCGGCTCGGATGCGAATGGGGCGCTGCCTAGTCTAGGCTTCCTAGGCGCGGGTGCGCCGCCCGGTGTGCCTGCCGTGCAAGGCCGCGGCTCGGCGAGCGCCACGCCCAACGTGTCCAGCCCGCTGGACTACCGCTCGCTGGAGGCCAGCAAAGGCGCTGCCTCTCGCCCGGCTGCCGCGTCGACCACCGGCGCTGTGCCACCGCCCAGTGGGGTGCCGACGCCGCAGGGCCAGCAGGCGCCTATGGCGCAGCAGCACCCTGCCTACTACCAGCAGTACGCGGGCTTTAACCAGGCCAACGCGTACGATGGCTACGCCTACCGCCAGCCCTACTGGGGCTGAACGCCCTCGCTCCATAGCACTCGGCCGTAGCCTTCCCCACGTGGTGTCGGCCGAAGCTTTTGGGTCCCAGCGGCCGGCGTCTGCCGCGGCGCCGCGGGGTGGATCGACCGGTGTCTCTTGTGTACGCGGCGCACTGGTGTGGGCCTCTTGATCTTGCCTCTGCCACTATGAGCCAAGGATCTATGTATCCTGGCGAGCAGGGGGCACCAACCTTTGACCCGTATGTGTTCTCGGCGCCTTCCAGCACCGAGTCTATCGGATCGGAACCGGCCGAGGCAGCCGCCTCGCTGGACCCGTTCCTGCCGTCGTCGGTGCTGGGTCTCCACGACACCTCTTTGGATGCGGGGCTGCTTCCCTCAGATATGAAGCATGAGCCGTCTTGGGACTCGTCTGAGTTGCTACAGATGGAGCTGCAACGTGTCTCGGCACTCTCCTTAAACACGCCTATCAGCCAAGGACGCCGCTTGGACACTGACGAGCCGCCGGCGCCGGCGCCTTCCTGGGCTGCGACGGACCTGCCCATGCCGCCACTGGTGCCGCAACCCGCGTCCGACGAAGCTGCGACGCACCACCGCGCAGGGCCGCCTATGCCGCCGTCGGCCCCTGTGCTGCCCCAGGGCGCTACCACCGCCCCGCCCATGACGCCCATGTCGCGACAGGAGCGCCATGGGCGCTACGTGCCTCCCGGGCAGGCACATGTGTCCACGCCCGAGTACCAGGGCATGCGGCACCACAGCGTATGCTCGCCTGTCGAGCTCACATCGCCGGCGCTCGTGCCACAAAGTGTGCCAGGCCAGCGCCTCAGTTTTGAGAACAGTCCCTCGCCGCAGAAATCCGCCTCATTGCCTTTGGGCGTCGATATGGGCCTGCCACCCCAGGGCATGCCGCCATGGATGGTGCCGCCTCCTGGTGGGCTTCTCGACGATCCTTTTGTTCCTATGCCTACGTTTACGCCACCCGCGCCCCTCCATTCGATGGTGGTCATGGAGTCGGGGACGCCCCAGCCAGGTCCACAGAGCATGGCACGCGTCTATTCAGCGCCTGTCATGCCGTCGTGGCCTCACGAATCGCCATGCGCAACGCCAGGGCCCATGCCGGTCATGCCCCAGACGCCCATGGGCGAGCCTGTGTCGTTCCCCGTGTCGCCCGGATCGAGCGGCGTGAATTTGCCCGTGAGTTCCGTGTCGATGGCGCGCAAAGGGTACACACCCTATGCCAAGAGCCCCAGCATGTACTGGGGCCACGCAGATATGGAGTACTTTTCCTCCCCGATGACCGCCTCGAAAAGTACGAGTGCATTGGCATCCCCTTTGCCATTGTCTCCCTCTACGCCCAGTGCGCCGCGACGACGCGGCGCGCGCATTTCACACAGCATTAGCATGCCCGGCGACCAGATGCCTGGCCTGCTCGACTTTGAGGGGCCGAGCCCCTCGCGCCAGCGCGGGCGCCAGGCTGGTCCGCCCCCGCTCGTCGTCAGCAGTGCGGACAAACTGCACGTGTGTCACTGTGGGCGGCGCTTCAAGCGCATGGAGCACCTCAAGCGGCACACCCGCACACACACCCAAGAACGACCACACAAGTGCCCGGTGGCCTCCTGCGGCAAGAGTTTCGGCCGGTCCGACAACTTGTCGCAGCACCTCAAAACGCATTTCCGGCCTTCGGGCCTGGTGGGGCGTACCAACGAGCTTCTATCTATGCAGGAGGATTCGAGGAAAACCGATGCAAGGCACGATCCCTATGCAGCCGCCACGGCGGCGGCCGCCGCCGCCGCAGCGGCCGCCCATCAGAACCCCTCTCACTCCCCTACCAAGACGTCAGAGGCTTCGACTTCGTTGCCCAAAGCGTCGTAGGCCGTATCATTCTCCCCAGGTTTACAGACATAGACGTGCCAGAGGCGTAGGTAGGCCTCTCATGTACAATGAACGCATATGGGTATGCATCTATAGCGTCTTGGCCCGGTACAACAGCAGGTACGCGACCGAATCTTCGCCGCCGCCGCTCAAGCTGTCGAGCTTGTCGGCTGGCACCACACTCACTTGGTCGTCGTTGAACTTGAACCACTCGGTCGAGGGCGGCGCCAGCACATCGTCCGCGCGCGGCTCCTTGCGGACCCACGACATATAGTGCCCTGCATCCGCGGCAGCGCCTTTGTGCGTCACAATGCCCACCAACTCGTACAGGCCACTCACATTGCATCCAGCATCGCTGCGCAGGCTCGCATCGATGGTCGCCTCGAATTCGGCCTTCTCCTTGGCCCGCTGTGCCTTTTCTTGCTCATCGGTGAGTGCACCGCCTTCCACCGCGGCCGCTTCGTCAGGTCGTCCTTTGGCGCGCGCACGGACCTTGGCCCGCTCATCGCGCTCCTTGAGAATCTCCCGCATCTTGCTTCGGACAGGGGCGATAAGCTCCGCGAGCTCGGGCGTGACGAGGGCACTGGCGTCCCACTCTTTCGGGAACTTGACCTTGCGCATGATCTTGGTCTTCTTTTGAATGTCACGACGCCAGTAGAAACGCACAAAGTGTACGGGTAGGAATGCAGGCAGGCGCGCAATCCGCCGCTTTTCTTCGTACGACGCCGCACGCTGCAGCGTGTCAGAGTGCTTCTCGAGCTGCTGCGTCATCGAGTCCTTGATTCCGCTCTCCATATCGTTCGTCGTGCTGGAGATGGTGCACTGGAGCATGTGGAACGGCTCTTTGAGTTGCGTGGGCGCTTCGTCCGAGGACTCTACGCACTGGCGCTCAATCGCCATGGTCCCGCTCAAATACTGCGGCACAAACCGATCGTTCGGCGACGTGGTGGCAGGGAGGATCGCGAGCGCTTGCACAATACGCATCCACGCTTCCTCGGCGTCTTGCTGGGCAAAACCACCACCCTCTGCCGTCTCGGCAAATTGCGGCGCGAGCTTGCGCAACATGGAGAGAAACACCAGCGGCGGCACAGCCTCGGTCGTCTTGCCCATGTCTCGATACAGATCGCGCAGCGCTGCCACCAGACTGGCATCGCCTTCGCTGGCGCCCACGCGGGCCGTGTAGGCTGCGAGGGCCTCCTGGAGTGGCTCCATGCTGCGCAGCACCTGCAAGGTCGAGTTTAGATAGCAGGTGTTGCCCAGGTTCACAAGGCCACCACGCCACGACTGCGCTTGCGACAGCGCTTCGTCGGGCATATCTTCCAGGAACTGGATCGGCTTGGTAGGTGCCTTGGGCAGCTCACCCGCCGCACCGATCACCATAAATGTCTGGCCCGCACGCGCATTGATTTGCCCCAGGTCCGTGTCGTCCTTTAGCAGGCCGCCCTTGATCATGACCTTTTGGCGCTCCGGTGGCACATGCGTGGCCTCGGCGATCGCCTGCTTAAAAGCGAGGCCTTTCGCCGAAGGATCCAGGCTTATATCGTACTTGGGTTAGCAAGCGCACCTACCATCTTTCCATTGTGCTTCACTTTGACGGGAAGGGTCGTCATCTTGCCCATGAAGGCGTGTCGCGTCGCTGCAGCGACGCGTGGCGGCCGCGCACGGCCTGTCGTTCGGCCGAGCGACAAAAAAGTTTGACGCCTCGACCGCGGTGCCTCGGCGCGAGCGACCATGGCCAAGGCGACGAAGCGCACGAAAAAGTTTGTGAAGAACAAACTGGACGCTGCTTTGCAGCAGAGGCGCGCGGCTAAGAAGAAGACCAAGTATGTACGCGACAAGAGCAAGGAGCGCCGCCCGTCCAACGACGAGGAAGACAATGACGAGGAGGACGAGGAGGAGGACACCGCTGTTGGTCACGAGGCCAAGGCGGACCAGGCCGGCATGAGCGTGGACGATTTCCTGCGTGGTGGCTTCCAGGAGGGTATGGGCGATGAGGAAGACGAGGAAGAAGAGCTCGATAATGACGACGACCTCGAAGAAGTCGAGGCCCTCGACGACGAAGACGAGCATGCTCAGGACCTCGCCAAACTCGCTGAGACGGACCCTGAATTCTTCAAGTATTTGCAGGAGAACGATAAAGATCTGCTCAAGTTCGGACAGGGCGACGACGATATCGATATGCAGGAGGACGAGGTTGAGGCTGAGGAGGACGAGGAGCGCGTGCTCACGATGGAAATGTTGCAGCAGTGGCAACGCCAGCTTTTGCGTCACCGCTCGCCTCGTGCCCTGCGTCGCCTCCTTCTAGCCTTCCGCGCAGCTGTGCACACGGGCGAGAAGGAAGAGTCGCCCCAAGCCTACCGTATCGACGACAGCGCCGTGTTTGCCAAGCTGGTTCTTACTACGCTCAAGTACATGCCCATGGTCATGGAGCACCATGTGCCCTACAAGAAGGGAGCGGATGGACATTTCAAGGTGCCGACGCACACGCCCAAGTGGCATGCTCTCTACCGTCCTGTGCGCAGTTACTTCCTGAGTGTGGTGCAGCTGCTCCGCACAGCCGCCGAGCCGGATATGGTGTATGCAGCACTCACCGAGTCGGCCAAGATGGTACCGTACCTGCACCAGGACCGCCGCGTAACGCGTGACTATGTGCGTGCGTTGCTGGAGCAGTGGGCCAATGGCGAGGACCGAATTCGTTTGGCGGCGTTCTCGTGCGTGTATGTGACCACAGCCTCGGCGATGGACGAGGACATGATTGACTTTTGCCTGAAGAGCGCGTACCACACGCTCATTCGTCACACACGCCAGACCAAGCCGCACACGCTCGAGGCGATTGCGCTGATGAAAAACACGGCGTGTGAGCTGTTCACGCTGCACCCGGAGGCGTCGTACCAACAGGCGTTTGGATTTATCCGGCAGCTGGCCATTTCGCTGCGCAACTGCCTCAAGCTCAAGTCGCAGGAGCAGTTCCAGGCGGTGCTCAACTGGCCGTACGTGCACTGCTTGGACTTTTGGTCGCGGGTGCTTGCCAAGACGTGCCACACAGATACGGAGCAGGGCGTGCCGAGCCACATGCGCCCGCTGATCTACCCTCTTGTGCAGGTGGCGCTGGGTGTGGTGCGCCTGGTCCCCATGTCGCGCTACTACCCGCTGCGACTGCATGTGTTGCAAGCGATGCTGCGCCTGATGGAGGCGACCGGTGTCTACATTCCGCTAGCGCCGCTGGTGCTCGAGGTATGGGAGAGCCCCGAGTTCCAACGCAAGGCCAAGGGTGCTACGCTCAAGCCGTTGGATTTGGAGACGACGTTTCGCGCGCCGGCTGCCTATGTTCGCACCCGGATCTATGGCGACCAGCTCGCCGAGGAGTTTGGCTACATCATGCTCGAGTTTCTTGCGTCGCAATCCGCGCACATTTCGTTCCCGGAGCTGGTGATCCCCATCACGGTGCAGATGCGCCGCCTTTTGAAAGGCTCGCCCAGTGTGCGCCTCTCTGAGACGCTGCGCCCGCTGCTCGATAAGATCCAACAGAATGCGACGTGGGTGACGCAGCAGCGCGCCAACGTTGAATTTGCGCCGGCGGACCAGCAACAGGTCGACGCGTTCCTACAAAAGGCACAAAGCGAAACCAAGGCGCCGCTGCAGCAGGCTCTGCGCCTCGCCCGCAAGGTGCGTGAGCAAAAGCGCCGTCTGCTGGAAAAGACCGCGCATGTCGTGGACGACGACGAGGCATAATATCCTTGTATAGTAGACTACCTTATGTCGGGCTTCGGCGATTGCGACGCTTCATACTCGGCCAAGGACAATTCCATGGCCAAGCGCAAATCATCGTCCATCGGCGAGACATGCTGACTGGGCGCAGGCTCCCAGAGGGCACAGCGTCCGGCGCGTCGCGCACTGTCGGCCTGGGGCGCATCAACCGCGCGCAACGTGGGCGACTTGTAGGCCCATGCACCACTCAGCGACAGCGGCGAGCGTGACGCGCGGCTGGGGTCCGACGGCATATGAGGCCATTCATCTGGGCTCTCGATCGCGAGGGATGTGTCGGCCAGCGACGACAAAGAACCAAAGGAGGCAGGACTCGTGCCCAGCGAGGGCGAGGTACTGCGAGCAAGCCGGACATGCCGCGGCACCGATACCGTTCGTAGCTTGCTCCACGAGCCAGGGTGCGACTCGCTCGTGGTGGTGGCAGAGCGCCCGGCTGTGTGCAAAATATCCCAGGCACGAGAGGTCGACGCAGACAGAGGCGGTGCACTGGCATCGTGGGGCGGCAGCGGTGGCGATAAAGGCACGGCATCACTGTCGCCATCGTTCACGTCCAGATCCAAGTCGTACATAAGCTCCGCGGAGAGCTCCTCTTCCACTTGCGCCTGTTCGCGGCTGAGCATCAAAGCATAGTCCAGCGCTGCGTCTTCATCCAGGGCACCATGAATACTGGTCTCGAGCGCATGCCGCTTGGCCTGCGATGCATGACGCTCCATACGCTCGCTGCGCACCTGCTGCCGACCCTCTTCCACGGCCTGGTACAAATCCGCTCGCTGGCGCCCACGCTCCTGGAGGAGAGCCTTGGCACGGCGCGGCGCGGAACGTGCTTCATTCGCACCAGCTGCTGGGGTCGTTAGCGACGACTCGTCCTTGTGCGTCTTCCACGACAAGACATGCAGGCCAATGGCTGCCACAAACATATCGTCGGCGGCGACAATGTGCGTCACACGGAAGCGCGCGGCCTCCTCGGGCGTCAGCTCGCCCGCCGCTAGCATGCGCTTGGGGTGCCGTTTAGCCGTGCGCTCGTTGAATACGCGGACGAGCGTGCCGGAAAGTACGTCCAGTGCTTTGATCGTGCCGTCCTCACAGCCTGCCAGGATCAACGACGGCGTGCATGCCAAGGCTGTCACAGCATTATGGTGACCATCGTACACGTGTGCCGGACGCACCTGGCGCTCTGGCGACACGAGAACGGGCTCCGACTGCCACGTAGGCTGCGCCTCCGGATCGAAAAGCTCGCCCATCGCATCCCACTCCCATACACCAATCCCGCCAGAAGCGGTGCCTGCACATACAAACTTGCGCTCTTGCAAACGCGCTGCGCGAAGTCGCGCGCGCATGGGGCCAGGGAGTGCCAGCGGCTTGTTCCGCACGTCAAAGTCGCACCGTACACTCGTAATGGGGGAAATGTGTGGCGCCCCAAATACGGCGGAGAGCGTAGCGCCTTGCGCATCGATATCGTACCGCCAAAACACACAAGCGCATTGGTAATGAACAAGAAGGGCCGCGCGGTCCTGGCGCGCATCGAGCGCATCGAGCACCATATGAGCCACCTCGCCTGAGCATGGCGCCGTGAGTACATGCCGTCGGGGGGAAAGCGCCACGTCCTCGCACGGAGACGCACCATGGGCTCGCGTCGATGTCGTAGTGGCAACGAGCGCGCTGCACAGCAAGTGGGTCCACACAACGATCCTGCCATCCTCACGCGCAGCGGCCAACACACCTGCCACGGGATCCAATTCCAGGTGCGTAATGCGATGGGCCTGAGGAGGACATGGCTGGTCGGGATCGCTGATCCGCGCAGATAGAGAGCAGAGCGGTGCCAGGTGCTTGGGGTGCCATAGCAGCACAGTGCCGTCGCTCGAGGCCGTCGCGAACACAGCGCTGAGCTCGCCCAAGTAGGACAGCTGCTGTCGATGACGCTCGTCGGAGTGCGCACCGCCGCGTCCCAGAGGGCATGGGAGGCCAATGGCCGAGACAGCTGCGCGGTGCGCGGCACCCACCGGCATGGACCGGTTCTGCACTGTGCCACGCGCACTCTGGCCACGCCAATCGATCGTGGTTATGGAAATGTCGCCTGAGCGAAGACCCCAGATGATGCGCGAGGCGTATGCATCGGTGGCCATGGCCGTGGCCACAGGACTAAACTCCATGTTGGGCTGCCCGTTGGGGCCGTGCGAGGTAAATCCATGGGCATCCAAAAAGTCTTTGGCCACCTTGCCCGTCAGGGCATTGGAGCGTGAGGCAATGCTAAATCCATAGGAAAGGGACAGGACAAACTTGCGGCTGGACGAGAGGGCCAGAGCATCGACGCCTCCGATGCGCGGATCCGTAAGGACGGTGGGCATTCGCGACTTGCGCCAGCGGCGGAGGAGAGCAGAACGAGCCGTATACTCGGAGCGCCAACTGGGCTTCATACGACGTAGAGCGGGCGCCACACGCAGCGCTTTCCATGCAGGGTCATGCCCATGTTCTGCGGCGGCGATGCGCTCTTCCCGTTCTTCCAAGCCAAAAGCACACATCAGCGCACTGCACCATGTGGTATCTTGTGAAACGATTGCGTTCCATGCACGGCATGTGCGAGCGCAACGTGAAAGTGCCACGGGATCGAGAAAGGCAAAGATACGCGCGAGTGTTTCGGGCGCGAGGGACTCGATGCCCCGCTCGCCAGGCTCCTCGTCTCGTGCATCCATCGTTGGGCTACTGCCAGACATGAGCGGGTACGAGAGGGACGCCTGGTGGTCACCCTGTAGCTGCATCCCAACACCAGGAGGCTCCCGGACTTGCCGCCCGCTCCGTGGTGAGGCAGAGAAAGGACGCGTGTGGCGGCGCGTCCCTCGCCTCCACGTTCAGGCCTACTAGGTGCTACGCGCGGTGGAGTGCACGGGCCACTTTACGTCTAGGACTGGTACTCTACGTAGTTGGCAGGGAACAGGCCCGTCGCTCCTGTGCGCTCATTCGTACCACTCCACCAATCATCACTGGCAAACTCGATATCAACAATACGATCGCCTTCCACAAGGGCAATCTCGTTGTCTTCGTCAATATCGTAGTCGTACAGGGCGATGGCATAGTTGGTAGAGGCCGAGACGGGTTCAGCCGCAGGGGGAGCCGGGGGCGCAGGAGGCGCAGGAGGCGCAGGCGGAGCTTCCGGTGCCGGTGGAGCAGGCGGAGCAGGAGGTGCAGGCGGTGCAGGCGGAGCTTCCGGTGCCGGTGGAGCAGGCGGTGCAGGCGGAGCAGGAGGTGCAGGCGGTGCAGGCGGAGCTTCCGGTGCCGGTGGAGCAGGCGGAGCTTCCGGTGCCGGTGGAGCAGGCGGAGCAGGAGGCGCAGGCGGAGCTTCCGGTGCAGGAGGCGCAGGAGGTGCAGGAGGTGCAGGAGGTGCAGGAGGTGCAGGAGGTGCAGGAGGTGCTGGTGCAGGAGGTGGCTCTGGCGCACTCGGCTCTTCTTTTGTAGGCGCTTGGCTTTCTAGCAGCTCGACATAGTTGGCAGGGAACAAACCAACTGATCCATCCGGACCTGTCGCAGACCACCAACCTTCATCCACCTGATCCACCTGCGTTAGCTTTTGACCCTCACGCAATGTAAGTTCATTGTCCTCTTCAGCATCATAATCATACAGGACGATGGCACACAGGCCCTCTGAACTGCTCAAAGACACGCCCTGCATTTGGGCGACGGCATCATCAATGGAATGCAGAAGTGCCTCTGGTGCAGGCGGCGCGGGTGGTGCCTCGGAGACAGGAGGTACAGGAGGTGCCTCTGGCGCAGGCGGTGCTGCAGGCTGACTCGGCGCCTCTGCCTCCTCGTCAGCCGCTTTCGCCATGGCTTGACGCTGGCTCCACGTAAGACGACCCGGTGTAGAACGACGAAGAGGGGGCGCCGAGGGTGCCTCGCTAGGTTGAGAAAACATCTTCGTACGGTCAAGCGATAGCTTGCCAGGACGAGGGAGCGACACGGGGGTGTACGTAGTGCCGACCGGCTGAATCTTATCTTCGTCAGCAGGTTTGGGTGGAACATCGCTCTGCTTTTGATCCGATGGCTCCGACACAGCTGGCGCCGGCGGCGCTGGCGGGGGTGGCTGGACGGCGGCTGTGCGAGGCTGCGGCACACTTCGGGGGGCTGGCACGGCACTCGGCGTCGCTGCCGAAGGACGAGGAGCTGCAGGGGGAGCAGGGGGGTTCTGCAGCTTGCCCTCACGTAGTCGCTGTAGTTCTTCACGCGCAGGCGTATACGACGTGCCCACCGGCGCGATCGTGTCTTTGGGAGCTTTGGCTTGCATACCCCGAATGTCAGGCGTGCCGATCGGCTTGTACGATGTTCCAGCCGTGACAATGGGCTCCGAGGCACGCGAGCTGGCCGTTCCATACTTGCTACCACTGCTGTCTTTGACTTTGCGCAGGATGGCATCCGGCGTTACATCCAGGTCTGTGCGCGCGCTGATCGACACATGATACACCTTGAAGAAATCTGCCACCGTGGCACTATGCGAGGGAAACAGACCTTTGCGGTTCTCAGGGACACCATTACCACACCAATTGATCAAAACGAATTTGGGTAGCTTGGTATTCGGGTCCACAACGCGGACTAGAGCATACTGGATCTTGCCATCGGAGAACTCTTCCGAGAGGTCGTCCAGCGTGCCCTTACCACTCGCGGCTACGTCTAGATCATTCGATAACTTTTTGTATGACAGAACAAGATAGTCATAGACTCCATCAAGCACCTTTTCATAAGCGCTGCGGATAGCAGGCGACGACAAGTTCACCTGCAACGACATGCTCGTGGCGTCAGAGCCACCAGGCGGGCCGTTGGTTCGAGCGCCTCCACGTCTCACGTGACAAGGAAGGAACCGCGCGGCCAGCAAGCGACATCCTTGTCAGCAATGCTTGCGCGGCTGCTGCCCTGGCTCCTGTGCTTCGCGGTGCTAGCCTCGCTAGTGCCGCAAGACACGAGTGCCAATGCATTCCTTCATCTGCTGCAGCCGAAGAAGCCGGAGCCCGAAGTAATCACGCATCTGTCGACGTATTTGGGCGCGCCAACGACGCAGCCGCAGGACACGGTGCGGCTCAAGCACCCGCGTTTCCAGCGCTTTATTCGTGATTCGGAGGATGTAAATACCAAGACTTCTACCGCCTTCATCACTGCCACAGAGGCACATTCTCTGGGTGCCCTGAACCCCCGCGATGGTGGTATGGTCTGGCGTCGTTTGCTGAGCGAAAACGAAGATGTGCTCGGCATGTTTTCGTATGAAGATATGATGCTCCTTGCCACGAACAAGGACGGCATTACAGTACGCATGCTCATCGCCAAACAGGGCGTTATGGAATGGGAGCAAACCTTCCCTGTGGAGATACAGGAGGATCAGCTGCCCCTTCATGCCACCTTTCTGGCGTCGGGTGGCACCGACGTCATTCTGGCCGTGGGCAACGCAGTGTACCGTATCAACCACTCGACCCGGATTTGGACATGGGAACCATCTGAGCCTCAGCGTGTGCTCTACGTGGTGGACTACGAGCAATTCCTCTATGTCGTGACGGCGAAGCGTGTGGGCCAAATGTGGCAGCCCGGCGTGACTGTTCTCTCTCAAAAGGGCGAGCAGCTGGCTAGCTTCCATGTGCGTGATGAATTGCTTGATCTCAAGTCGATCGTCCTGCTTCCCTACAAGCCCCGCGCACACATCCCCGAGGACTTCCAGGCGATGCCAGGGGGTGGGCCGCACATTGCCTACCTTGCGAAGGATGGATCTGTGCACACCATCCGTCTCAATAAGCCAACGCCTGACATCAAGGTGATCAAGGCACGCAGTGGTCGCTTCATGAAGCTGCAGGACGTGGGTCTCGGTGACCGCGGCCTATTCGTGGCATGGCGCGTGGATGCGTCTGCGGAAGTGCTGCACATCGATGTGGATGGCACGCTGCGTAGCGCATGGGATCTTGAAGAGAAAGCACCTGACTCGGTGTTTGAGGGTGCGTATGACCGCCGGGGCAATGCGTACATTATGCGAGTGTACTTTACCCGACCTCAGCGTCTGCTCAACCAGCACATCTTCTGGGCGGATACCTGGTCGGAAGGGGGACGTGGCCAATTGACCGGCGTTTCGTTCCAGTATGACCACGATCGTCATGGCAATGTGCAATCGGCGAGCTTTGAAGTGGTTGTGACAGGTCCTCAGCAGCTCTCGGCGCGTGTGGCTGTCGTGACGTCGTCCGGCAGTGTGCAGCTCATCAAGGACACGGAGCACCAATGGATCCTTGAGGAAGGCCTGTCGCAGCCTAGCAAGACGCTGCTGGTGACTCTACCGGATGCAAGTCTAGGACGCGCTGCGGTTTCGCTGCAAGCACTTGCACAGCAGCCGACCCCTTATGCTGTACTGGAACGGGAGTCACTGCTGGCACGTCTGGTGCGGCACAGTTTGGCGCTGCTCCGCCTCCCTCAAGTATGGGTGCAGTACATGCAAGCGCAGGGCCTACAAGACCTCATGTCGCTGGTTCGCACATTCGAGTACTTGCTTGGACATGCAGTGACCCAAGTCAAGAAAGGCCCTATTGCGGGTGGTCCCCACGATGCGTCACAGGCGCTTCTTCCGTGGGAAGCACCCCGTCAAGCGCCCGATGCGGCGCTCTACCATGATCGCTTTGGCTTCCAGCAGCTTGTATTGGCAGCCTCGAAGCAAGGGAAATTGTATGGAATTAACCAAACGCTCGGTGGCTCCCATATTGTGTGGGAGCGCAGCTTGGTCGGATTTGGTCTCGGCGAAGGTGAGCCTGAACCGAGCGTTCGCGTGACACACCTTGTCCAGACTCGGGCCACGGGCACTACGATCAATGGGTCCGTTGTGCCGCCTGTGGTTGTTATCGTGGCCGAGGTCTCTGAGATCAGCCAACCTCTTGAGACCCGCATGTTTGAGCTCAATCCGCTTACTGGTGAGTATAGCACCAACACGGAGGAATATGTTTTGTGCCAGGGTAAGGCACGAGACGTGTTCCAGTACGAAGGTGGCATCGGTGTTGTCTGCGCTGATGGACACATTGTGCATCGGTCGGGCCATCCGCCCCCGTATGTGGCTACGGCAACGGAGCACGCGCTAGAAGGCTATTACATTCACAAGCCTTTCCACTCCGATCAGGCACTGGCTCTGGGTCGCGCCAAGTCCTCGTTGTTGTGGCGCATGGCGCTGTCACCTAATGAAACGATTGTGGGCATGCGCGATTTGACTCGCGATCACGTCGCCAGTGCCGGAAAGGTCCGCGGTGACCGCACAGTGTTGTACAAGTACTTGCACCCCGAGGCACGCGTTGTGGTAACCTACGATGGCACGGCCAAAGAAGGCCGGCTCTACCTGGTCGATATGGTGACAGGGCAACTGCTGTACCATGCGCGTGTGCCTGACATGTCCAGCCCGCAAGCGCTTGTTACGTACGCGGAGAACTGGATTGTGTTGCAATACAAGAGCGACGATCCGGCGGCGCCTGAGCGACTTTTGTCCATCGAATTGTATGAACGCAAAGCACCAGCGGATGCGCAGTGGTCCGGATGGTGGGGACAGCGTGCCAACGATGTGCCAACGACGGCGCCCACCGCACCTCAGGTGTTTATGCAGACCTTTGTGCTGCCGTATTCGGTACGTGCCATGGACGTGACGCGCACGACGCTTGGTGTCGCCTCGCGTTCCATTGTCTTGGCAACGAACCACAGCCAAGTGGTGCTCTTGCCCCGGCGCATGCTCGATCCTCGGCGCCCACTCGGGAAACCCAGCAAGGCAGACACGGAGGAGCGCCTTGTGCCCTACAAAGTGCGACTTCCCGATGAACCGCAGTGGAGGCTCACCAAGGTCGAGCATCTAGGTGCGCGCATGGACAATGTGATCACATCGCCGGCCCTGTTAGAAAGTTCGTCGATGGTGCTGGCTACGGGTTTGGATTGGGTCTACACTGTGGCTTCCCCTTCGGGACCGTTTGACCGATTGCACGCATCTTTCAACAAAACACAGCTGGTTCTGACCATTCTTGGTTTGTTCTTTGGCATTGCTCTCACGCATCCCGTGGTTCGCATGCGGGCGTTGGACGCTCGCTGGCACTAGCTGACGTAGATGCAGCATTCCTCTTTTTCCGAATACGGCCCTTGCGCAGAATTACGCCGCCTATCACCAGATCCCATGCTTGAGTAAGAGTGGTCCAGAACTCCGCAGAGTAAATGCCCACCGTTTTACCGTTGTGCCATGTTGCACGGATCTTGATGAGGAACGCGGTGAGGAACGATAGCGAGAAGTGAGAAAGTGCGTCGAGGCAATCGACCAGCTGGGGGAAGCACCTCTGATGAGGAGACATGCGGTTCAAGATAATACCCAGGGGCACAAGCGAACATAGCAGCTTCGACGTATCACGCGTGTAAAGCCAACGGTGAATCACACTCCAATGATGAGGGAATGGGACAGTGATAGGGATCACAGGCGTATGGCCCTTTGCAATGATGCATAACGCTGGGTCCGTAGGGATGAATGCACACTGGAGCACATACACAATCCAGTGGATCGGTACAATCACACTGGGTGTAAGGCTGTAGTTCAGTTGGCGACCAGACTTGGAAACGACACGCGAAGCCTCTTTACAAATGGCTGCCAAGTGCGTGGGAGTAGCGCTGGGCGTGGACCTCAAAAGATCCGGCACCGTCTCCTCCCATGGCACGCATACACTCGCAGGTAGGATCACACGTTCAGGTGTCTTAATCAACCCTTCAGATGCTTCCTGCAGTTGGCGACGAACCTTGTCCTCATGTATTTCCAGGGTTTGAAGAAGAGCATACATGAGCATATCGCCAGAATCGGTAACACGGCCACATGGTCTAACGTTCTTGCTGCAGCATGCTTCATTGGGTGTACGATAAATACTGAGAAATGTGTTCAGCACAAAATCACAGTCGACATGGGAGCGCTTGAATTCAAGTGCCTCGACATGGAGGCCGAAACGGCTCAAGTGCTCAGACAAGTCTTCATGGGGATTGGTAAGGAAGTTCAAGACAGGTGACGGAAGTTTTAACGGAAGCTCAGCAAGATTTGGCAGTCTGGTAGGCTGCGGCTTGACAGTTTCTTCAGCATTGTGGAAATCGTCCTCCAGAAACGTGTTTTCCAGGGTTCGCATATTAATCGTTTCCGGTGCAACGGGTGGCACTTCCAATCCAAGATTGATGGAACTGTTGCGGGGATCCTGGCATATGGTGAACATATATGGGGATGTCATCATGTGCAGGAGTTTCATAGTCTTGTCGATGCCAGGCCCATCCGCAGAGTCAGCATTCACTTGATCATTGAGGGGAGGGACAAGAAAAGAATCGGTCATATAGGAGAGGCGAGGAGCGTAAGATGAGTATTGGGCTCTCTTATATAGAACTCATTTCATATGTCAATGTCTGATCTTACAAGCATTTCTCCGTGCACTTGATAAAAGCGAGACATGTACGTTATGCATGGGGAAAGAAGAGATTGCGACACGATGGAGACGGTCGAGCCACATATCGGGCGATCGGGTGGAGGGTTGTTTCCGATCAGTTGTTAAAGCCTATATGCATGCTAATCATACCAGGTTCGTCCTGTCTGACGTGACGAGCCTATGATAGCCCCAAAAAGATCGCGAGCTGTGTTGAGGATCTCAACGGCGCTAGCAATAAGACCACCTTCGTCTTCTTCCACATAATCTTCAGCTAATGGGACTTGAGGCATATGCGAAGGCGGGGCTACCAGGGCGCCAGATGCGTGGGAATTAGATTGTATACTTGCGTCCATATCTTTACGTGCTGAATAAGGTCCAGTAGGCGTATTGTACGGTGTAGGCCCACCTCGATATAATGCTCTCTTATCCTGTTCCGACAGAGACTGATCCGGGGAGACAGCATTGGGCAGGTCATGAACATGGACCATTAGATTGTCTTCTTCGGCCACTTCAAAACCAGATTTGGGTATCATTGAATCATTCCCGTCAAAAGACGGCAGAATACTTGCGTTCGAGGGTCTCCCTCGACCCTCAACGCTCGATTCCGAGTTTGAAGACCCATTCAACATTGCAAGGTCTACCTCGCCGCGTTAGTATAAACGTTCTTATAGCTGAGCGAGGTACGTGCCTTCGGATCTAGCATCACAAGAGGTAGGACAAGAATAGGCTGGTGGCTCATAGGCCTCAAATTCTTCGTCCGAATCATAATAGTCATACCCATCGTCTTGATCGATTGGCAAGTCGTGCGTCTCTGGCACCGTATCTGCCACCGAGTATCGGGTATTCAATTCAGATACCTCCTCTCCGTCCCCATCAAGCACGTCGTCATAATTAGGGAGCAGATAATCATGGCCAATTTTGAGTTGTGTCGGTGGCATCATGGCAATGGTAACGGGCTTGTCGCTTACCTTTTCCAAACTTCTGGTTTGCTTGGGGGGAGATAGCAATGAATTGATGCTACCACGAACTGAATAGTCTTTGTCCTCGTCTTCTTCCTCGTACTCTTCCTCTTCCTCTTCCTCTTTGTCCTCTTCGTCTGAATAATCGCCGTAGAAGTAAGAGTGAGGATTTTCTTCTAGAGCGATGCACTGTTCGACTAGAGTATTAAAACTGATATGACGATTTTTCTTGGGCGGATCCTTACGGTTAGATTTTAATACACCCAACGTAAGGGTCGTGTTTCGTTCACGAGCAGGTTCGGCTTTAGAGGGCTCCTCAACTTCCCGTGGCTTTACAATAGCTTCTGTGTGGCTTTCTTCGTTAGGCGGCGACACGGTCATAGGAGTCTGGAGAATTTCCGATAACGTTCGATGTTTCAGAATTGATTTCTTTCCAGGTAGCACATCAATACCAAGCCGCTCAGCGGTAGACGCCACCTTGGGGGGTGGTACAGCCGGTGTATCTCCATGAAGTGGTCCATATAGCCATGTAACATCGCTCTCTTTTAGCCTAGATTGTCAGTGGGTAGTGAAGCGTACCAATTAAGCGTCTCAGGGCTAACCGTTTTAAGGTTTCCGCGTTGTTTGGCCCATGTTCGCCAACTGGCGTTCTCAAGGCGAACACCATTGGCAATTTCATTTTTGCGTTTTGTCATAGCCTTCCAACTATTCCAAACATCTTCATCCTTCCAGTCATGGCTCAAGTAATCCACACAAATTTGTGGTGTCCGACTCTGGATTTCAGCATCATCTGGGGCCGGATTGTGGCTTGAAACCAATGGATAAGGATCTGGAGCAGAAAGCATTTCGTATGCCTTACCAACAGCCGACAATTGGCTTGATTAGATGTAGGCCTTAATCACTGTTCTGTATAGAGAAGAAGGATAAACAGCCCGCCGCTGGCGCTAGCATTGTGCGCCGGATCGCCCGCCTCGGGTCACGCCTCCACATGATAATCGGGGCCGGCGCGCTCCGCATGACTAATTACACACACTACGCGTAAGGAACAAGACGCGCCAAAGGCTCTCGCATGTCGGACCCTCGAATGAGCCAACTACATGATTATGTGGGCCAGAAATTCATGACAGATGCCACTAGAAGGGGTGTAGGTGAGTGTTCATAAAGGCTAAGGTGAAGATGAACTTCGCGAAATATCTCTCAAGCACGCGCAAAATCGTGCCAAGTACATGCAACGCCTACAATCTACGTCTCTGAATGAATGCGCCACAGAAGTCCAAAATCTGGAGCAAACTTTTAAAAAACAGCGTGAAGAGAAGGAAACTCTACGCGATTCTAGAAGCAATTCCTTTGAACAACGAGCTGTGAAGAATTCTGGGAGAAACGAGCGCCTCGAACTGCTAGAGAAATTGGAGCGAGGCCCGGTGCAGTTTCAGCCCCCTGTCGATGACCCCAACTTTGAGCGACTGGAGCCGAACTCACAAACAAAGCTTAGGTATGTTCTCCTAGACTCATCGCAGAACACGGTATTTGACGCATGCGCGCTTGCAGGACCACATGGACTGCCGGTATGCACTCTCGCCCAGCCTTTTATATTCCCTCACAGGACGACTTGGATCATCTGCAGAATATTCCCGTGATACCTCTAAACCAATGATGGATGGCGACTACGAAGTTCCTCTGTATGGTGACTGGGTTTTGTTTGCTGTCATGGGCGAAAAGGGCGGAATGAAGTATACTGCGCGTGCTGAGAACAGTGACAGCCATGGGGAGCCAGCCCGAGTAACACGCAAATTCTTCGGCTGTCGATTGCTAGATCTCGATGCGAAATACGTTGAAACAAACAGAGAGCTACCTGGGCATTGCTCCATGCGAATGCTGGTTTTTGACAATGGGCCTGATGCGAATCCTTCCAAGAGTGATCGCAGTGCGTTTGAGAAACTATGGAAAGAAAGAGATGGAGTGCTGTTGGCCATGTTGAATCCAAAAATTATGCCGCCGCGCAAAGGGGTGCGTACAAATTTTTAATTCAGCAATCTTCGAGAGAGTTGACAATAACGCCACGAACCGCCGAGTCGATATTGGTGGTGGGGCTAGCTGAAAGTTATGCACACTGTTGTGCAATGAAAAAGAACGGGAAACGCTGCAATGCTTTTGTGCTCAAGGGCAGGTCTGACGGCGTGTGCAATAAGCATCTGGAAATGGCCGTTGCAACCAGACAGCGATCACGCATGGAATTAGCTACGGCGTAGGTGCTTCTCGAACTAACGTTAGTACATCTTCTTTTACCTCTCAACCCACAAATGCCTTGCGTCCCCTCCCTGGAGGCCGTCCTAGCAAAAGAGTGTTTGGACGAGGTGATGTGACTGGCCTAGATGTGGGAGGTACATCGCTGGCAGGTCCCACCTATGTGGTGTCGGGCGGCCATGCACCCCCGCAAGCAAGCGACCCGTGCAGTCAGTTGTTTGATATAACGACCAAGTTGGGACGGGAAAAAGAGCAAAAGGAGCAAAGGAAACGAAAGAAGGAAGGTCAAGAGTATCTACCCCTCAAGAAGATGAATTCCCTAGATCAGACACGAAAACACATTACGAATGTGGCAAGTATACCAACAGAGCCGTGGTCTGGTGACGATATGGACGAAAAGTTTCTTTCTAACTTGGATCAAAACAGCTTAGCTGCAAAAGCCCTCAATATCGCACAAGCGACGTTAAGAGGTGAGAATGTAAACCAAGCAAGTCACAAGGCAAAGCCTGCAGCCAATGCCAGAATGGGGCAGGACGATGCAGCGGCCAGGGTATGTAAGCTTTGCTCACTTTCCAGTTGCTTGCTCGTCACTCAGCACCGCCCGACGCACTACCTCGAGCGAATTTACGCGGATCAAAGCTTCATTCGAATGGTTCTGCGATGCATAAAGAATCACAAAAAACCAAACTACCCTCCAATTCGAACGACAATGCAGATGATGACCTTATCATAGTGAGGTAAACGTAAATACGAAAGACAACTATCATCATACATGGAATGTGGTTGGCATGTCATCTAGCGCAAGCTTGAGCAGAGCAATCTTTTTCCGCAAAACCTCAATGGAGGCAGGGAGAAGGTCTTCCGGCTCATAGACACCAGTGGATTCCACGCAGACTGTCGATTAGTATAAGAGAAACGTACACATAAAGTGGTCTTGGATGCGTCCCAGGCGGACAAGACCCTCAAACTCGGGGTGGCGAAGAACCTCACGACTCACTGTATCTTTTCTGGCATTGGCGACTTGTACACCATTTTCGCCGCCTCGCTCGAGCACGCCCTCGGGGAAGCAAGAGATGAGTTTGGGGATTAATGGTTCGGGAATTGGCTTCAAGATTTCAATGAGGGGAAGCAGGCGATAAGAAGCCGTCGCCACGGGAGAAAACTTGGCATGGTCCTTTCCAATACCCTTCTCACAATGAAGCTCCATCTCCATGGCTTGCCCTGGGGCCATTTTGGCGATTACAATGTCGGGATGGATAGGCCTGGGTGGTGAGTCCGCCATTGTCTCTGCCTGGTCACCCTTGGGATCCCACTCCAGCATTGACGAATAAACGTAGCGACCTTCAATGGTAGCATCGCCAGTGTTGCGCTTTTTGCATTCCGCCTTGAGTGTAAAGACAACAGTATTTTGGTCATTTGCTTCATCCTGCAGCTTGAAGCTCAGCTTTCGTGGATCAATAGCCAAAGGAATCAAACCGAGACGGTGAGACAAAACTTCGTCCTGAATAATAGAGGTATTGTTCCAGATATACACATGTTCGATAGCAACAGTGGGTACCTCAGCCATTAAAGTACGCCGAATAGCATTTGCGATACTTGCATCCACACCTACCAAGTCAAACTCGCACAACTCTGAAGTCCAGCGGGTAATATTAACGCTAAGATGTTTTTTGAAGGCTTTGAGATCCCAAGCACCAGACTCTCCCGGCATTTGGTGAGGGTATGAGGACGATGACACATTTCCGACCCTCTCCGGAAGAATTTCTACCACTTTGCTTCTGTCCATGAAGGAATGTTCCGTCCGGTGGGCAGTTGACAAAGATGGAGACTCGTTCGTTGAACGCAGTGGGAGACGACTCGAACGCCTGGATCCAAGAAAAAGTTGGAGGCACGTGATACAAGGCCCGAGCGTTCTGGCTCGATTCAATAGCATACATTGCATGCACTATCAGAACTAAGATGTCGTGCTCAATAAGTCGTAATGGCCAGGGCGGTATAATAGTGATCCAATGTGGTGTGTTGATTTTTCGTCCCTGAATGAAATAACGTTGCATGGGTAGGGTTCAATGCAGTTTACGAGTTGCTCCTGTGTCAACGAAGCCACAGGGTCTGTACCCGGCGCCGAATCCTGGTTTCCGTCGAGATAAACGACATCTAGAGAGATGTCCAAAGCTTTGCAGAGAGCTGTAATTTGTAGGTGATCTGCATCCTTTCCGAAAGAGTCAACTTCCTGTGCACAAAACTGGCTCATGGAAAGCGGGGCTGTCTCATTCATAGAAACAAGAAAAGGCTCATAGTCAGCTGCATTAAGCTTCACGAGTGAGGTTTGTCAAACATACCTTGAGGTAAGTGCTTGTGACAAGACGTAGGTACATGACGACAGAATTGCTGGTCTCCGGGTCGTTGAAGGATTCATGAAGCGCATCAAGGCTCAATGTTGAATGACTTGCTTGTTGAACTAAGTTTTGAAAGGGTTCAAAAAAGTCTCTAATGATATCTTCGTCCATGCCATTATCAACAAGAAGCGAGAAAGATGATTCAAACCGGTGCACAGCAGATGATAGCGAAGCTGGATCGTGCAACGTCATCAAGGCCTTGACATAAGCGAAACCGAATGCTCGATAAAAGCAGTTCCCATCACCTTGCATCTGATATAGACCATTAAAATGGGATTCTGAAAGTAGCCATTTTATCTCTCCGATGAAGTTTATATTGTCGAGATATGCGTGTAATAGGACATCTAATGCTTGAACGTCTTTCACCAGAACGTCGGTATCCCCACTGTCTTGTCTCGAAGATTCTTCAATAGCTTTCTGATTAAGTTCGTGTATTTGCACATCTGAGAGCGACTTGAGCCTGTCTAGTCAGACCTCACCTATTACACATACTCCTTGTCCGCCATGACGGTGGCTTCTTGTGGAGCCTCTATGCATGTGGGGAGAGGAATGCAATGTCGACGGGAAATGAATAATCATTTTATGAAATAGTCAGGAATATTATTCTTGTTTATATAATTATAATTAAGCATCGGGAGAGATTGGTATATTGTTATTAAAATATAGTCATTAAATTATTTATGTTGAAAAATTAAATCTTTAAATAAATACTGAAACTATAATAAGTAATTAGAATAATATTCTCGACAGAAAAGGTTTTCCAAAAGATTTAAATTATAAATGATTTATTTTCATTTAGTTACAGTATGGTGTATATGTACGTATATTCAACGAATTTAACGAAAGGATTCTGTTGTTTTATAATTTATCTCGTTTTGTTTATTTGAATATACAATTATATTTTAATATTTCTTAATTTCTATGATGTTTTTGTTCGTCGCTTTGATATAGTCGTTTTAATTAATAAGAAGTTATTATTGGTTTCATAATTATTTTATGTTAGTGTGTGGTTGATCGAGGTCGGGGATGACTCTGTATGTGGTTGTCGTTGACCACGACCATGGTTCCACCTAGTAGTGATCCACGCCATTCGTCTCGCCGGCGGGAAAGCAGTCTATGGTGGGTTAGGGATATGATTCAAAATCATGTCCGAAAGTCCTCCAAACGCTTAGCGCAGCATCAGGTATGACAATGGACCTTGACGACACTAACACCAGCAGATGCGTGTTTCGCACCCTTTTTTGGACAGCTACTTCCTATACTCATCTGTTTTGGGCTCTCATGTGTTCTTTCTGTTGTTTTTACCGCCCGTATATTTGTTGTTGGACCCAAGGTTCGGACGAATGTAAGTTCCATGGCAGTGTGCACTCATACCGCAGCCTGATTCTCACGCTGGGCTCTGGCGTATACATGACAGCAATCGTGAAAGTAAGGCAGTTTACTTATGCTAACGGACAAGGACTATTTTTGCATTGAGAGGCCATTATCACCACCAGTACGGCGTCTGCTCATCGGATCCTATCATTTGGAATACGGTTTTCCTTCAACCCATTCCGCTAACGCTGTCGGAATGTCTATTATCGCCTATTTCCTCTTGCTTCAAATTCGAAAAACGATATCATTCCTTGTTGACTTTAACTTGATTGAGCCACAAAGTTGGACAGCATTTTTAAGCTCTCCTCCATTCGCAGAGCTATTCATCCTTTTCTATGCATTTACTGTCATCTACGGACGCGTATACCTGGGCATGCACAGTGTGATAGGTTTGTTTGGTTTACTGACTTCAAGATTGCGTGGCTGGTGCACTCTTGGGGGCAGTCTCCGCACTCGGAACGTTGTTGTTTGACAAGTACCTTGAACAAACACTTTTATGGCAAAGTTCATTTGGTATGTGTGAAAATGCTGATGTATTAAGTTCCTTTGACAATTTTTGCACTAGGGTGTCTCTCTTTGGTCGTTCATCCTATTCCTCTGGAACCCTGTCCATGCTACGATGATGGTATGTCTCTTGTTCTAAGTCACAGTGGTGAGCTTCGTGGGTGCTTTCATTGGTGTCGCAATGGGGAATTGGAGAACCAATAATTACTTCTATGAGGACATGGACAAACTTGATATGATGCTGGGGGGACTTGAACGAACACTTCCACCAAATGTGAGTTGGGCAATGACCACCTTCTGGAATTACACGGCTCTGCAAAGTATTCGAGGAAGACTGGTAGCATCCATGGCTTTTGGTACGTTTTATGATGCTAACAGCAGCCATTGTGCCCGTGCTCGTTTGGAAAGTTTGTGCTTCACCCATTTTGAAAAAAGGGTTTCCAGTGACGTACAGGATTTGCAAGAGCCTCATCGTTCGGCGACCGGTGAATGACGCATCCAAATTAGGTGAACCTTGTCCAAGCTCACACGCGAAGCACTTAAAGCACCAGCAGGGGAACCAAAGCAACCCTCGCACCAAATCCGGATGTACACTGTATTACTCTTCCGAAGAAAGAATGTGCATTGGTATGTGTCTTCTGCTGACTCCAGATGCCCCCCGTCTGCTCCTTTATACTGGTATTGGTTACATCGGTGCTACATTCTCCCGTTACTTGATCAGTTACTATGACGTAAAAGTGTTCAAACTTGTAGTATAGCTGATTACTTGGACTGCGGTAACAGAGCAAGCGCGACTTTGCGCCCCTCTTCAGACAAGAGATTGAACGTTGAGCACGCATTACGCTGTATGTTAGCCAAAAGAACGTACGGTGCTTTGCACGTCCAATTGAATACCCAGTGAGTTCAAGTACGTCTTGATCCGTGCTGGTACTGGTAAAACGACATCACCCGTGCCTAGAATCAGGATCTCTAGTTTGGTTACGATAGTATGTACGTACCTGGTCGTGGTGTGGTAAGTTCAAAGAGGCTCCAAATATCATTTGTCCATGCTTCCCATCCATGGCCATTAGGCATTGCTTGCATCTTGTCAATCGGAGGCACGTTCCACACAAACGCGCGCCCATCCAAGAAGATACAAGTGGGTGGGTATTCTTGACCATCAGCAAGCTGTACACCCGACGAAGACACTTTATTGATCCGAATGGGCAAGCTTTCGTCTTCCAGGATATTCACAAGAGGGTCGTACTTATCGGCATCCCTGGCATGTGAGATATATGATGTACATACGATGGCAGAGGCGCCCGTTGGCGCACATACAGCCTAGTAGCAGAGTGTAATGCCATCGGGGGCATAGGTTTGCAGTATCCAGGTACCCCGCAGCGGATGCCAGCAAGATGGCGCACTTGCCGTGTCCACATACTCATGGCTTCTGGTAGCTCGGACGCAACGTAGTGGGTGGAGGACAATTCGGTCCAATTTCGATATCTCCCTCCACGTTGAACATGGTTGTCCCAGGCGCAGGCACCAATGGACGACCTGTCGTCTTCTTCGACATCACCATTGGTGACAATGCTGCTGGTCGGATTAAAATTGAACTCTTCTCAGACGTCGTGCCCAAGTAGGTCGCCAAATTTCTTACGAAAGAACAGCAGAGAACTTCCGGCAGCTATGCACAGGTGAACATCGGTTTGTTGCATTTGGCTCACAACAGTGTGAACCATCGACCTATGGGGTACAAAGGAGCGCTATTCCACCGTGTGATCAAGGATTTCATGTGTCAAGGCGGAGACTTCTTGAATGGAGATGGCACTGGCAGTTTCAGTATTTATGGCGATAAATTCGCCGATGAGAATTTCACTTTAAAGCATGATGCGCCTGGTCTCCTCAGCATGGTGCGTTATTCAAACTTACACAGGCCAATGCGGGTCCCAACAGCAATGGTTCCCAGGTACGATTTCATTTTCTGACCTAGTTTTTCATTACCACTCAGCCTGCTGGGTTTTTGGACGGCAAGCACGTCGTCTTCGGCAAAGTCATCGAAGGGATGCTCACTGTGAGGAAGATCGAGAACGTTCCCACTGGCGCTAACGATCGACCTCGCCTCGATGTCTGTATCTCTGGTATGTTAACATTTCTGATGATAGAATGCGGTGAAATGTAAACCTATATGTCTGGTGTAGCTACTGATCCCAACTTGGTGAGCACTTCGTCCCACTCGCCCTCTGGGCTTGACAAAAATGTAATAGCACCACCTGCCCCTACTGTGACATCGTTGGCTTGCACTGTCACTGTTCGGATAATAACAGATAGATTGGATGCACCGTCCACACCAATGAACCCCAACGCCCCTGAATACATAGCACGGCGCCGACTGCTCGGGCCTGGCAAGGTGGTTGGCCGTTCCAGTGTCTCAATGAGTTCCACACTGCGTCGCTTTGGAGCCCCTGTCATACTTCCAGGCGGGAAGCATCGCTTGGTAGCTTCCACACATCCGATACCTGGTCGCAAAGTGCCAGTGACAGATGTCACAAGTTGATGAACTGTCTCATACGTCTCAATGGCAATAAGTCGGGGAACAGTGACGGATCCAGGATAACAAACAGACTGCAAGTCTGCACGGATCAGATCTGCAATCATCAAGTTTTCTGCTCGTTCCTTTGGGTCTTTATGGAGCTGCATTTTGCGCCGGCAATCTTCTTCCTCCATGAAAGCTTTCATTTTAGGGTCGGCAGCTTTGCTGAACCAGTCCTCTTCACCTGCGCCCCAACCAGGGCGCACTTTGGTGCCTTTGATAGGACGCATTTCCACATTTCCATTATCAGACACAGTAAGGAAACGCTCCGGACTGGTAGAGAGAATGGCTTGAGGTTTCCCATACAACGGCAACAGTTCCAAGTACGCTCCAAATGGCGCAGGATTTTTTCTCCGTAAGTGACAGTACATAAGAAAGTATTCTTCATAACCATTGAGACCCGGTACCGTCCCTTCAAACTGGGTGGTCAAACAAATCTCATAGCTTTCACCCTTTCCAATCAACTTTCGAGATTCCTCCACCTTTTCCATATAGGTGGCTCCATCATCCAAGGGGCGGAGAGAAAGAGTAGTCCCCTGTGTCAACGAAGTTGGTAAGTTGCTAGTTTCCAGTATAGCAGCTTCAGCTTCACTGAACCAACGCTCTGCATCACAAGCCTGCATGCCAATTTCTGCTCCTAGTTGCTCCAACTGACCAAGTGGCCCTGCCGCTTGCCCATCACCATTGACAAGTGCATATGCTGTCCATGTCATCGAAGCATGATCAAAACAGAGCGCTTTGTTGCAGAATGCCCACTGTGCTGCAGGGAACTCCATTCGATTCACCAGCGTGTTCGAGCATCCTTCATAAATTTCTGGAGAGATTTTCTTTAGACCCAAGGACTCGTCCTTCATCTCGTAACTCCAAATGCCAAGAAAACCTGTTCTAAAAGTAGTGCCTTTGTTGGGCGACATATTCTCCGTTTGTGACTGAATGGTTCGTTGCACTTCGTCAAGCCAATCCCATAGCTGCTCATGATCGCCCATATCCACATGTTGAAGGCTCTGAGTACCATCAAGTGACAGTTGCAAACAACCATCCATACCGTAAGTCAAGACGAAATCCGAGTGACTCATGATTGACATGTTGCTCTGGGGGTCTAACAGGCTGGCACTGTCTAGCCAAATGCTCCCCACTTCCTTGCGTCTGAAAAGCTTGTTCATCAATACCGGGGCCTGATTTGCCAACACTTCCTTCAAAGTTTGGCTGGCAGGCCAGCTTTTCTGCTTCAGACGCCATTTTTTCTCTTGCGATGGCAGTGTAACACCATGAGCAACACAGCTGGAACCCATGTTGAAGAGTTGAACAGGAAGACTAGTCGTTGGATCTGCCCATGCTTGGACCCTTGATGGTTCTTTCTTTTTCCAGATTGTAGTTACATTGTGGAGGAAGTTTCGAAGCATCACATCCCCTGCGCTGGATTCTATGCTTTCCGGATGAAATTGTACACCAAAATGCGGCCTTTTTATGTGCTCGATTGCTTGAACGATTGTTTCGTCACTTCCATTGTCCAATAGTGATCTTGCTGTAACAGAAATATAATCAGGCAATGACTTTTCATTTACAACGAGACTGTTATAACATATAGTTTCTGTACCGTCCTCAACTCCATCCATAATGCTTACTAGTCCGTCCGTTCGAGCAGTCTCACTCATGAAAAGCTTCCTTTTTCTTCCATGGAAAGGTTCTGAAAGTTGGTCAATTGTAGCACCTGCAGCTTTAGCAATACCCTGATGCCCAAGGCAGACGCCCAGAATAGGGAAGTCACATAGTGCAGGATGCTGTAGAAGGGACATAGATGTCCCAAAGTCAGATGAAGACTCTGCAGATCCAGGTCCAGGTGACAGAATCAATGCATCCACATACGGCAGGAAATTCGAGTGAAACTCTTCGGCTTCAAGCGCTTCATGCGTATGTGGAATCACCGTTACTCTGTTGTTCAAGAGCTCTGCACTGGGCGGTGGATCATAACACGATGAAATTAAAGACAAAAGATTCCTTGTGTATGAATCATAATGATCAATGATCACTATTCTCGGCAGCTCCTCCCAGTTCATCGTGCCAAGATGCCAACCTGGAAAATTCTGTAACAATTCTGATCATGCTCCACATTCCACAACAACCCACCGTAAGAGACACATTGCTATAAATTTTTGAAGCACTATGCCATTAGTGCAATGGTACCATATCTGTTGGGCTATGAATTATGGAGACACGGTTGTGGGGTGATGTTCTTACATAGAAGAAATAGAATGTCATGCAAAGCACACAACAATAACGGTCATCTTGGAGGTGAACAAGGGGTATAACGTATGAGACTTGATATAAAGCTACGCAAAGTTTTGGAACCATCTTGAGAACACTGGCACGTTATTAAACCCCTCTCCTATACTTACACCAATAGCTCCAGCGGCGCCCAAACCATTTCCCTACCAAGGGTATAAGAACAACCTGAAAGGCCGTTTGCAGCTGTCTTACACCCTCATCCCATTCTTCCCTTAATTGCCGATCCTCTTCTTCTAGTCGAATCATTGACGAGGTTTGGCTGATATTATCATCATCATCCGCCACAGGCCGTCGCCATGGCGCGGGTAGCAGGGAGCCAGGACCCTCGTCCAAATATCGTGGTAGCATCTTTGACTCCTCATTCCTCATTGAGAAGGCAATACTATTATCAGGGCTCAATATGGTACCAGCGTATGCAGATAGGACATCCTCAGCAAGGTCTTCCTCCATGGCCCATGCGGACCCGTCGTTGTAAGCAGGAAAAATGCCCTCCACAACCGCGCCCCATATTGCGGGCGTTGCCGCTCCCAGACGTAGTTGGCTCGCATGTCATGTTTTACCATTTCGCATATGGCATTGGTATTAGCTCTACGATAAAAAAGAAATATGTTTATTTACTTCTTCACAGCGTCCTGGGCCTTGCCGAGGGCGTCGCCGGCGGCGTTGCGAGCCTTGTCGACAGTCGACTCGTTACCGACGACCTTGTCAGCACCCTCCGAGGCCTTGTCGCTGGCCGAGCTGAAAGCCTTGCTCACGGAGTTGAGAGCATCTGAGGCGTACTTCTGGGCCTGCTCGCCGATATGGCCGAGGGTCGAGGTGCCATCCGAGGTGGCCGAGGCAGCCGAGCCCTCGCTGTTGAAGAGCTTCTGCGACTGCTCCTGGACGTACTTCGAGGCCTGGTTCAGGTACTCCTGGCCCTGAGCCACGATGCCGTGACCGCTATCCTTGGCCTCAGGCACAGCGTTCTCGGCCTTCTTGGCGGCGTCGCTGACAGCGCTGTGGCTATCCTTGGCAGCGTTGTCCACATGGCCCTGGGCCTGCTCGGCGGCGTTGCCGACCTTCTGCGCCATTTCCGAGGCGAACTCGTGGGCCTGGCTCTGGAGGTTGTTGTTCGACGACATTGTTGGTGATAGAATGGGAAGAGGGGAGGTGGCACGAACCGGCCTTAAGAGGCTTTCCCGTGGACAAGATTAGACACGTGCGAAGGATCTGGAAACTCCGCAATAGTCCTTTGGGCATCTATGATTGGCTATTTCCTTAAGGGTCTTCCCGTGCATGGACCAAATTGACAAATGATCCAACATGTCGACATTGCGGCTCGGTTCTGTGGCACCAGACTTTGAGGCGCAGTCAAACCATGGGAAATTTCAGTTCCACCGATGGATGAATGGTTCATGGACCATTCTATTTTCTCATCCTGACGATTTTACTCCCGTTTGCACCACTGAGTTTTGTGAAATTGCCCGCTGCGCCGATGAGTTCCGTAAACGCGGAGTAAAGGTGATTGGACTGTCGATCAATGACGTGGACTCTCATCAATCATGGATCGAGGATATTCGAGATATTGCGGGGCATGAAGTCACATTTCCGATCGTCGCAGACCCCGATCGGAAGATTGCCACACTTTATGATATGTTGGATGCCCTGGACCCTACTAATGTGGATGCTTTGGGCAAACCCTTTACTGTTCGCGATGTATTTGTGATTGATCCCAACAAACTCATTAGGCTCAAGCTCTCCTATCCTGCCTCAACAGGTCGTAATTTTACCGAAATTTTGCGCGTCATTGATTCCCTTCAACTTGTTGATCGTCACCCCGTTACAACCCCTGTTAACTGGGAGCCTGGACAAAATGTTATCATCCATCCCAGTGTGACGGATGAGCAAGCAGGCGAACAATTCCCTGGCTATACGAAAGTTCGCCCCTATCTGCGGTATACTCATGACCCTCGTTCCTGAATTACCTAGTTTCCACTTAGGATTCAGTCGATGTCGTTCTGCTTGTTTCCGTTTGTAGCGACGTCATGGAATGATTCGCTCCTAATGCCTGCTCATTAGTAGCTGCCCACGTACCCATTGTATCCCATCATGCAGAAAAGATGGTAGTACTCGCAAAAGTGGTGCGGCTGCCACATACCATGGTTTCACGATAGTGCGGCTCTCTTGTTTCTCCAATGCATCGACAATAGCTTCAGCTACCTTCCCCACTTGCACACAGGGTGCCACAAAGCGAGCAAATCGATTGTAGTGGATCCCCGAAAACATACTTGTTTCATCCAGATGCCCCGTTGTGACAAGCGTTGTGCGGACAAACGGTGTCTTGTGAATGGTATCCAGCTCGAAGCGCAACGACTCGTGCAAACCCACCAAGGCATGCTTCGATGCAACATAGTCCGCTGGATATTAGGTAGTCGTATACGTACTCATTTGGGCCACACCTGTATGTCCCAATAAAGACGAAATGGTCACGACATGCCCTTCTTTAGCTGCTATCATATGAGGCAAAAATTCCTTCAGGGTCCAGAAATGAGCCAATGTATTTGTCTCAATTGTACAAAGCCATAAGCGTAAATCACATACCTTGTCAGTGCTTGATTTGATAGGGCAACCAACGGCAGACCATTCCTCATACCAGCATTATTGATCACGATGGTGGGAGGTCCATGTGTTGAAATGACACTTCGTGCAATACTTGCAACTTCATTTTGCTTTGAAACATCACAGTGGTATGTTGACAAGTTGCTATGCTTAAAGTTTTGCTTCGATTTGTCCAAAGAAATCACTTTGGCGCCACGGTCCACCAAAATCTGAGCCAATGTAGCACCTAGACCTTTAGAACCTCCTGTTATCAAGACTGTTTGATTCTTCCATGTCTCAGGAGTAAGCTTAGGGCGAGTGCGCCTAACTAAAGTTGTCCAGAGCCATGAAGGCCAATCAGTGGTTTCAGCAGGCACAGGCGCCGCATTCGTCCAAGCACAGCTCAGATGCTGAACCAGGTGGCAGAAGAAAAAGACAAGGGAGATGCCTGCCATGATCTTGAATGCCATGTGGAACATTCGTAGTATTTTCCAAGCGTGAAGGTTGCTGGTCTCGCGTATCATCTTGTCGGATACTGCCAGCAGCGACACCAGCATTACAATAGTTATAGGCCCTGTGTGTTAAATCAGAGAACTCACTGGTGAAGAACTGGTCCACAATTTCCAGGATGACTTGCAAATTATATAGATCGGTTAGTTCTGCAGGTTTCTGCCAGGTCAGCTTTCTTTACGTGCCTGCTTGTAAAACTGGCGATTACGCTCTTCGCTTTCCCGACTCATGGCAACAAGTCGTTTTCTTACATCCATAGTAGATTTCAGAGGAGGATCAAACGAGACTTGGATGGTAAATAGATTAGATCTCGCGGTATCGTTGTTATTCGTGTATTGAAGCACCATAGTAGTAGATGTAACAGATTCCATCGCAGACCAAGAGGGCAAGCAGGAGAGCCGGCCATGATACATACACATATGTGCCACAGCGTCAGCATGGTCACTATTCATATGATCACAGATCCGCTTAGATAGACTGGCTACGACATCGGCACTCATGGCGGAAGTGGATCGGCTGCCTGCGTCCCCCCACACGACCTCCACCCATTCGATAGTCACAGTCCGAATTGATTTGATCGACACTATAAACACTGTCGCGATTACTTGCCTATGTCATACTGCCCACTTTGTGAACCAAAGCCACTAGTTCAATTAAAGGTCCTCACCTGGGGGGGCATTCGCATCCTCATCGATCTTGTATTTCTCGTTGAGGAACGCATGCGACGTAGTGGCTTCGTAGCCGGCCTTCTGGTCCGCAAGCACCTGCGAGCGGCCGATACCGAAGTTGTCGTTGGGGTACCACATAATTTGCTGTGTGGAAGTGCGAGACGGGTGGTAGAAGGCGTTCATGGTCTTGATTTCCTCCATCTCCTCCTTCTCCTTGGTCACCTGCGGGTCTTCCACCTGAAGCACGTGGGCGGGCGCAGCACTCTTCTGAGGCACCATAGGGCCACCCTGAGCATCCGCGTAGTATGCATCCTTCTCGGGCAGAGAAGGAGGCGCGTTCGGAGCGTCGGTCACAGCCTGCTGCATCGGCGCGTGTTGAGACAGAAGGGCAGGGATCTCGTCCATGCTCCTCTTCCAAAGCATACCCAAGTACACCTGGTACGCCACCACAAGACCGAACAGGACAAAGGTGAGCACACCAAAGGCAATAAAGTTCTTGTTGGAGCCCGAGTTGAACAGGTACATCAGAGCGGCCACGACCAGACTGACATACAGGCCAACAAAGGTGTGGTTGATAGCCTTCTTGAAGAACAGACCGGCGGTCTCGCTCACCGGCTTGCAGTCAAAGACGTACAGGAAAAGGTAGCGGTAGGCCAGGTACAGGGTGAAGAACGTCACCGAGGCGAAGCCATTCATAATAGGCGCGAGGATCATGTAGCCGAAGCCCAATACAGTGACGAGCATCGTCGCAGGGTACAGCTGGCCGAACGGAGGCGCACCCATGTCATTGCGCAGGTGCCACAGCTTACGAGGCGTGGAAGCCAAGAACTTGATCTTCACATAGTACACGATCAGAGGCACCAGCTGGAGGAACATGGCCGCAACACCCGACAGACCAATAAGGAAGACAAACTCCAGGAAGAACGTAGAAGCAGCCGGAATGGCCTGAGAGATGGTAGCCACAAATTTCTCCGGTTCGTGGATCGCATCCTGGAATTGCTGCTCTTGCTGCTGAATACCGCCCATGATCGTCAGGAAAATAAAGTTCTGAACCACCTGGAAGGGGAAGAAGCGGTCCTGGAGACTCAGCTCAATGCCAGTGCGCGTAGGCACACCGCTCTGCTTCGCATGCCAGCGCAGCCAAGGGGGCAGCAGCGAGTTCAGGATGGCCAGGGCCGCCGTGGGAAGCACAGCCTTAATCACACCAATCGGGATACCACTCGCCACCTGCAAAGAACTAATCCAATGCAGGAAAGACACATTCTGCTGCAGGTAATCCACGTTGGAGAACAACGACACAAGCGCGATGGGAATAATCCAGAAGATAATGGTGAGGACGGTGAGAGTCCAGAAGCCGATAGTGCGAATCTTGCGCTCGTACGGGTTCATGTTCATATTCGTCCACACAATGTCATCAGGGTGCACCTCACGGTAGCGCTTGGCGAGCTTGTGAGGCTCGGGGTGAATCTTGCCGTCCGAACCAGTGTAGGCACCAAGCATTGAGTTGCAAAGAACAAAGGCACTGCTCTGCGGCGGGTAGTTCTCGTAGTCATCGAGAATCACCTCGCGCTTCTGAGCAATCTCCTTGTTCAGGCGCGTGACCTCCTCACGGCAGTAGCTGATGGTGTCCACCTTCTCGCCCATGCAAGGGATCTTGCCGAGGCGATGGGTAGGGCGCTTGTTGGCCGGCACGTAGTGCTCCGCCACTTCCAGCGAGGGTTCCTGGTTCTCGGAGAGAGCCACCGCCTCGACCTTGCCCTTCTTCACGTTCTTCGCAGCCGTCTTGATCAGCTTGGCGACAGCACCCTCCAGCTTGTTAAGGTTCTTGTCGCGCTCCTCGACAAGCTTAGGAAGTTCCTTCAGGTCACGGTTGATCCACACCTTCTTGACACCATCAGGGATGTCAGCGTAGACTCCCTTCATGCGGGTCTCACTAAGCATTTCGTTCGGCACACCCGTCACCAAAAACGTCTTGGCCTGGTTCGTGTTGCGGTGCTCCTGCGAGGTCAGGAACTCCTTGCGCAGCTCCATGAACTTCATCATGATCGCATGAATGTTGTAAATAACCCAGGCGACCAAGATGTAGTGCAAAATCATCACACCAGCGCTGCGGAGTTGCTGCGTCTTCGACGGGACGTTGATAACATTCTCGAACGTGAACATGTCAAAGCCTTCTCCGTGAGGCATACCTGCCGAGAAGAGAGGCATCAGAACCACCCACGACAACAGCCAGATGGGCACGAAGATGCGGACCATCAGCTGAATATACAGGACGAAAGAGTAGGCATCAAGACCGTTAATACGCAGAATCTCCCTGTCAGGGTTGCGCAGGTATGGGGAAATCCAGCCAAACATGCTGTTCGGCAGCGGCTCGGTGTTGCGCCACGCCGGCTTGGCACGGTACGTCTTAGGCTGGTACACAGCCGGAAGACGAGGGCGCAAAATCAAGAACGCGGTAAGGAAAATACCTGACAGAATGAGAGCCAGGACAATGGCTGAAATCACGGCAGACGTCGACGTGTTCTTGCCTTGCGTCTCACTCTGCGCCATGGCCGGCACGGCGCTCGCGACACTTAGAAAAAGCAAGTACGCAGCCTGCTTCATGATGTACACACTGAAGTCACAATCTGGACGTCAGACTGCCATAATACGTACCAGATGGAAGAAATGCACCTCCCTGTGACGTTCAAAGTAACGCAAAGGTGAGAGTAGGTGAAAAAGACGCGGGGTACTCGGCTCTGCTTAGATTGTCAAAGCGCAGATGTAGAACGGCCAAATTCTGATGGGTTAATTCCCCGTAGACACGAAATCTCGCGCTGGAATTCTGCATATCCCATTTCTGATTGGTCTGTTAAGATATGTAAATATAACACATAGTGTGATTGGCTTTAGGCACTTCCACATCGCATTGCCTTTTTTAACGCAGTTGCAGCAAGACACCAGTGTGACAGTGGAGTCAGCCTATCAACAGTGTTGCTATGGTCGTACCTAGTGTGCCTGTGACGGTGGAATTTGGGTAGGTAGGACCATGTTGACACAATAGGGGCGGCACTGAGCTGCTTCTCGCGCCTCCGCATGAAAAAATTCACCGCGTGAATGTGCCGCCCAACGGAGATGCACCGCCGGATGTGCGCGCGCTGGTCGGCTATATTCGTGAGCACATGATCCAAGAGCGAGAAGAGCTGTTCGTCGAAGGCGACCACGTGCGGCCAGGCATTCTTGTTCTGATCAATGACAGCGACTGGGAACTAGACGGGGAAATGGACTATGTGCTTCAGCCTGGAGATCGGGTCGTCTTTATAAGTACGCTGCATGGGGGATAAAAAACGTTACTGCTCGTTGGGGGGTTGAGTCGGGTCTGCCTCCTTGGACGGAGCTGCGTTGTTGACGGCGGAACGTACCCGCAAGTCACGGGCCGTCTCCTCATTCACATCGGCCACGGTGAGAACGCGCGGGTGACTTCCGCCCATCTCCACGATATACGGGCCACTGGCCTCGCATCGCTGCTCTGACTCGGACAAATGGAGCGAACAGGGGGGAAGACTTTCGCCGTAGTCCGTAAAGCCGGTGGATGATGCCACAGAGCTAGACGCCTGCGATTTCTTTCCCTGGAAATACGGCGAGGTTTCGCTCTGCGAGTCATAGTCACGATAGCTGCCTGGCTTCTTGGTCCATATCTTATCCCGAGCCTTGGTCATAGGAATGATACCATATTTGTGGGGACGTAGTTGGCCGCTACGTTGCGGCTCTTTCATCGTACCAAAACTGCGGTGAAGCGGTGCCTGGCTGGGGCCACCAAACTTCCGGCGGCGCTCAATAATGCCGCGGATCAAGGGCTGCCACTGTTCCTGCTTGTCATGGTGCGCGCGCTGTCGCACCACCTTGATCTTGTTATGCACATCCACAAAGACGTCGGTTTCGTCGACAATTTCCTCCCCAATCATTTCTTCGATAATGTCCTCCAGCGTAACGACGCCCATGGCACCAGATGGCTCGCCGGGATGCTGTGACACTAGGATCATGTGAGAGCGACCAAACTGCATGTAGTTGATCGCATCAAGCAGGTTCAGATCCGGGGATGCCTCTGGAAGCGGCATCAGGTTGAAGCGTGATACGGGCCAGGCATCCTCAGGATCGTACTGGATCAGCTGCTTGACGAGCAGCATGCCGAGAATCGCGTCAGGACGTTGAGGCTCATGGATTGGCACACGCGAGTAGCCAGATTTGACCAGCTCAAAGACACCTTCTTCATCCAGGACAAAGTCCACCGGCAGTTTGTACACGTCCTCGATAGGCGTCATCACATCCGTGAGATTCTTCTCGTTCAGATCCAAAACGGCGCGAATGATCGTTACCTCATCGTCGTTGAGGTTTTCCGTGCCAATTTGCTGGTGCAGAGATACGAAGGTTTTGAGCTCGGCCTTGCGGTAGGTAGTGCCATGCTCTTCACCAAGGCAGTAGTCCAACAGCTTGGCCGTAGGCCACGCGACAGGCGCGAGAAGGATCATCACGACATGCACGAGGGGTGCACACACCGCACCAATTTTCAGGCCATGCCGGGCGCAGATCGACTGCGGCACAATTTCGCCAAAGATGACAATTAGAATGGTCGAGATCATCACCGCCGAGAGGCCCGAGCCGAACTCTGACAGGAAAATGGGCAGCGTCTCGTTGACGATCACATTGCCCAAGAGTAGCACAACTAGAACCCAGTGACGACCGCGCTCCAAGAGGTGCATAACCTTGGTGGCATCCTTGCGCTCTTGCTCTGAGCCCGACGTCATGAGGACCTGCAGGTTAATCATATCGAGACCCATGAGGCCTAAAGTGAGGCCGGCAAAAACACCACCCAGGAGAACAAGTGCGACGATCATGATGATATCAAATGTCTTTTTGAACGGATCCGCTTGCTCAATCGGCAGAGTGTCGTAGTCCGTGCTGTGGTTCTCAGGCACCGAATCCATCATCGCGATCCAAGGATCCACCGGGGAGCCACGCACTGCTGCCACCAGCATATGTAACACATATGTGAGAAGTATCATGAGGAGCTTGACCGTCGATGGCGGTGCAGCACTGCGCATCCCGTGCGTCCCGGGACCAACTGGGAGGGCCATTCGGATAAAAGTGCTAGGATGCCTGGCCGCGTGGTAGGTTCGTTCGGCCGAAGAAAGATGTCTTTCTTCGTGCACGCCTCTTTACTGTCGTCTCGCCAAGATGGTACGTAGTCGCCTGGGGCCTGCTCACATTACAGTCGACGGTCCAGCGGATCAAGGAAATTGAAGATGAGATGGCCCGTATGTATAATTTATCTTACCACAGGGACCCAGAAAAACAAGGCTACGGCCTACCATCTGGGCCAGCTCCGTGCGAAGCTCGCGAAGCTTAAGCGTGAGCTGATTACGCCAAGTGGCGGCGGTGGCGGTGGCGGCGGTATTGGTTTCGATGTGGCCCGCACGGGTATTGCTAGTGTGGGCTTCGTCGGTTTCCCGTCCGTCGGTAAGTCGACGCTCATGTCCGGCCTCACTGGCACCACATCCGAGGCGGCGGCGTACGAGTTCACCACACTGACCACGGTGCCAGGCACCATGACTGTGCGTGGTGCCAAAATCCAGATCCTTGACTTGCCTGGTATTATCGAGGGTGCGAAGGACGGCAAGGGTCGTGGTCGTCAGGTCATTGCGGTGGCGCGCACCTGCAATCTTATCTTTATCGTGCTGGATGTGGGCAAACCGCTGCGCGATAAGCAGATTCTGGAGGCGGAGTTGGAAGGCTTTGGTATCCGACTGAACAAGAAGCCGCCGAATGTGATTGTGAAGAAGAAGGACAAGGGTGGCCTGGCCATCACCAACACTGTCCCGCTGACCAAGCTGGACCACGATGAGATCAAAGCCGTGATGTCTGAGTACCGCATCTCGAACGCGGACATTGCATTCCGCGAAGATGTGACCGTGGAAGAGCTGATCGATGTGATCGAGGGCAACCGCATTTATATCCCGTGCATCTATGTACTGAACAAAATTGACTCGATCTCGATCGAGGAGCTCGACCTGCTGTACAAGATCCCCAACTCGGTGCCCATCTCGTCGCGCATGTGGCTGAACATCGACGAGCTCGTCGACAAGATGTGGGAGGAGCTCGATCTTGTTCGCGTATATACCAAGCCGCGCAAGAGCCCGCCCGACTACTCGTCGCCCGTCGTGCTGCGCCGCGGCAAGTGCACCGTCGAGGACTTTTGCAATGCGATCCACCGCGAAATTTTCAAGCAATTCAAGTGTGCGGTCGTGTGGGGTACCTCGGCGAAACACCCGCGTGGCCAGCGTGTGGGCGGCGACCACGTTTTGGAAGACGAAGACTGTGTTACGATCTTCAAGCGATAATGTACATGATGCCATAGTTACCACGCCGTCGAGGCCGGCGCGCTACGTCGCAGCCCCTCCCAACGCGGGATCGTGTGCCCAATCTCGTCGTTTTGCCGAGCCTCGCGCACGGCACGCGACTTGTCGGAACGGATGCCAATCGCAGGGTTCCCGCGGTTGAGACCCTCCAGCAACACACATGCCTTGCACAGCTCGTTGGAGGAGATGTACCCACAGCGTACACAGGTGCCTGCGTCAGTCAATGGAACGTACGTTGCACAGCGCGCTTCACCTG
This sequence comes from Malassezia equina, assembly GCA_029542865.1. Classification (NCBI taxonomy): domain Eukaryota; kingdom Fungi; phylum Basidiomycota; class Malasseziomycetes; order Malasseziales; family Malasseziaceae; genus Malassezia; species Malassezia equina. The sequence goes on from CP119900.1 coordinate 738,890, forward strand.
ACTGTCCACGTGCAAATTTTCGCCGCTGTGGATTATGTCGATGATGCTCGAGGGCCGAAGACTCTCGAGATCTTTGAGGAACGCTCGCGCATATCCGCGGTATGCATTGGGCGAATAGATGCACTCGGTACTAAAGTAGTCGAGCTGCTTAAAGTAGGCATACATCACAATTTCCTTCTCGTACGCATACTTGAACGGCTTGCTGCGCTTGATACCACTGCCACCAAACTCGCTGTGCCCCCCGCCACAGCCGCCCGCTGTGTCCTCCTCGCCCTCAGGACCACGAGTAATAATCTCTGTGCATCGCTCGAGCCGCGCAATATCACCTCGCAGCACATTCATCAGCACCGTCTCGGCCATATCGTCCGCATTGTGACCGGTCACAATGTGGTCGACGCCCAGCGACGCGGCGCCGCGGTCGAGGGCCTGTCGGCGGAACACACCACAAAAGGTGCCTGCGTTAGTGCTGCGCACGCACAATTGTTTTTCCGCCCCACAGCAGCGACAATGTCGTCCATCGACCAGCCATACAGCTCTTTGTAGCCGAGCACTTTTAGAGGGATCCCATACTGCTCCTGGTTGCGCTTCACCGTCTCGAGACTGTCGTCACGGTAGCCCGTGATCCCCTCGTCAATGCTCAGCAGGTACAGCTCCAGGCCATAGTCGTAGCGCTCGTTCAGTGTCTTCATCACATAAGCCAGGACGGTGGAATCTTTGCCGCCACTCGCGCCAATCGCCACACGATCACCCCGCTGGAACAGCTGGGCCCGCTGGATCGTCTCGTGCACTTCTGTTTCAAACACAATAAAGAAGCACTCACGACACACTAGGTGCCCCGTTTTGGGCCGGCGCAGCACGGCGCGTGCGTCGCCACACAGCTCGCACACTTTCGGCATGGTCGAGCGACGTTTGTGAAAAGTGGAGGTGGACAACGGGGCTAGTCTCGTCTCGCCATGTCGTGGCGGGGTGGCGCGGCGTCCCTGATGCGCGTGCGTGCGCTGCACACTTCGCGTATGGCTTCAGTGAACAAGGCATCGAATCATGCTCATGCTCACAAGGCCCATGAACGGCCTGATTATGGCCTGCGCCCCGCCTTGTGGGAGCGCGCGCTGCTCGGTGCGGGCAGTGCGTTGGGCCTGCTGCTGAGCCCGAATCGAGGCGACCTGCTCACGGTGCTCACGCAAGTATCGTCCTACCCTCGCATTGACCGCCTTGTCGCGCAAATGCGCTCGACGCACGAGGGTCGCTGCCTACTAGTGTCGCGCCCCTCGCTCAACTCCCAGACCGTCGATACAGCCGCGCTTGCCGAGCTGCCGCCTGGTACATTTGGGCGCGTGTGGACAGCGTGGCTGCGCGCGAATCGCGTCAGTCCTGATGGCCGCTGCGAGGCTCGCTACATGCCGACGTACGAGACGCGCTATGTGATCCAACGGTACCGCGAAACGCATGACTTTTACCATGTACTACTGGGCATGCCCACATCCACGCTGGGCGAGACCGTGGTCAAGTTCTTCGAGGCCGCTCACATGCACTTGCCTGTCGCTGGTCTTTCCGCGCTGGGCGGAACCCTGCGTGTTGCCAACGACGACGCTCGTGCATGGCTCACGCGCGACACACACGGGCTGGACATGTCCTCGCTGATGGCACTTGCGGCGTGGGCCGTGCGTCTGGGAAGCCAGGTGCGCACGCCGCTCATCTCGATTCACTGGGAGCAGCGCTGGGAGCAGCCGCTGGACGAGTTGCGCGCGGAGCTGGGTCTTTCGGAGCCGCCGCCTGTGCACCTCGATATGACGCAACGGCCACGTCCCGCGCAACGCACCACGGCGCAGGTGGCAGGGCGTACATTCTACGGGTGGCCGAGCCGTGTATGGGAGCGCCATGGCGCCAAGGATGCTCGTTCGCACACTACTCCGACCGCTCAAGACGCTTGAGCGCACGCGCACATTGTGTACGCGCCTCGCGCAGCTGCATATGTTCAGCCTGGCGCATCGCACGCTGGAAGAGAATGCGTGCCGTGTCCTTGTCGTTGTGCATGGAGTAGAACATGCCAAGATTGTAGAGCAGCACGAATTGCGTGCCCAGGCACTGCTGCTTCACTTGCTCCAGGCGTGCCTCCGTAGACGTTTCGATCCTAGGCGCCACCGGTCCCACGGAGCGTGGGTCGTGCCCGCTGACTTGCAAAAGCCATGCACGTTCCTCGGGCGGCAGCGAGGTGAGGAAACCGGCGCGGTAGGATGTCAGTGTGGCGAGGTCCAGGCCTTTGGTCGCCCAGGCCATGGCCTTCAATAGCGTCTCGGTGTCGGTGCGTCTCTGCGTGAGTGCCTGGCTGATATTGTTCATAAGAATGGCAGCGCGGCACCGGTCTGCCACGGTGGGCGGTGGATGGCCCTCGCTCTTGGGCGGGAGCAGCGTGGAAATGGCCTGTACGTACAGGGGCACGGCCAAATCGGCCTGCTGGTGATTCGCGTAGAATGCGCCTAGGGCCTCAGCGCTCGCGCCCAAATCTTGGCTCGATACCCATGCAGGCAGGCGAAGGTCCGCCAGAAGAACAGGGCCCTCGCTGCGCGGCACTTGCACGAGGCGGAGCATCTCCTCGACGCTCCATGTCAGGTACCCTTCTGCCGGCTCGTTGGTCTGACAAGCGTCTTCGTCGGCGCTTTGGAAGGGCGGCACCAGCACTTGGTCGCGCTGCGCAAGCTCTCCGACCTTTTGAGCGAGAGCTACGCCGCGCATCGTCTCCGTAGGCGTGCGTGCATCGCCGCGCTGCATGACCTCGTCCAAGGCATCGACATACACCAGCGCCGCATCCTGCCACTTTTCGTCCTCTTCCAGCACACTGGCAAGCGCAATCGCAATGCCTGTCGTCTTGAGCAGGCGATCACTGCCGATCTTGGCATCGTCGAGGGTGTGCGCCACACGCAGGGCCTCACGGAACTTGGTCGCACTATACTCCCACTGGCCCTTGTTGCGCGCCTTGAGACCAGCACGAAGCGGCTCACGCAGCTCTTTGGGCCACACGCGGAAGGCGGCAAAGTAGTCCCACACGCCGTACACCGTTAGCGCTACAGCAAAGGCCGACAGTCTGGGTCAGTGCGATGGGCGTACCCTGCAAATAGGAAACCAGCCTTGACCGATACGCCGCCGGATCGCGGCGTACGTGGCGTGGATGGTGCCGTGACATACGGATGCACAGCCAATCGAGGCTGCACGCGCACAGGCATCATGGCCCGCGGCCCACGCAGGTGGCGAACTCCCCCGCGTGGCAATCGAAGCATGGCGGGGATCGGTGCGCTGCGTACCTCCACGTATATATACATTGTCTATCCGCGCTGTCCAATGTGGCCGGACTGACCGGCCGGGTTGTAGTCGAGATGAATGTAGGCACGCTCAATGCCTGTCAAGCTCTCGATGCAGTAGGTGATAATCTCACCGACATCATGGGCCTCTTTCAGCTTGAAGCTCATGGGCAGCACGACATCGACCTCAGCCACCATGGTGTCCCCCACATGGTACATTTCAAAGCCCGAAATGGCCTGCACGAGGGAGAAGCGCGATACCAAGTACAGGCATCGGCTCACATCCTGTGCACTAGCAACCTTGCCGGTGAGCTTCGACGTCGTGTCTGCCAGCGTGGAGACCCACTCTGAGATAATGTACAGCGAGAGGAGTCCACCGCCGATGGGGTCGAGCAGGCGCCACCCCAGGTACTGACCAATCGCCGGGAACACAAGCGAGACAATATTGAACATGACATCGTTCTCCGAGTCCTGGGCAATGGCACGCACGCTCGAGTTCTTGTGGTTGTGGCACATAAACCACATAAACGTTTTAATCACAATGGTGAGCAGCATGAACACCACACCGATCCACGGCAGCGACGGGTCCTTGACCGTCTCTGACTTGATCACATCTGCATAAATGCGATCCAGCGACTCGAGCAAAACTTGGCCAAAGGAGACCACCATGAGTACGCTGAAAATCAGCACACCAAGCGGCTCCAAGCGCCGCTTGCCGACAGGGTACTTGTAAAACGTGTGCCAACTGCGGTACGCCGACGCACGCGACGTCATGAAAATTACCACCGTACAAACGAGATCCAGTGCACTGTCGACCAAGCTGGCAAGCAGCGACACGGAGTTTGAGTAGAACACTGCCACGACTTTGCCGGCCACCAGCAACAAGTTGACAAGCAAGTTCATATTGATGTAGAGCTTCACAAACGCATCGTCGTCCTGCTTTCGCTGGTGCGTCGGCACATTCTGCAGCAGCTGGTCGCGCTCATGGTCCGCCTTGGTCCAGACTTCGCCCGCGGAGCGACCCGCGACGAGGCTGGCGGCAGGGAGCGCTTCATGACGCGTGATCTCTGCTTCCGCCGGGGATGGCTCCCTGCGCGGAGACTGCATCGCCGGGTTGGTCGCCAGCAAATGGCGAAGCGTCGAGCGGCTCTGTTGCACCTTGACCGGGCGCGTGCGGCTGTGGGCAAGTGCTTGACTGTCGGATGCCGTGTCGTCATCCCCTTCCGGGTGCTCCAGCAGGTCTGCCAGGCTCGGTCGGTCGCGCAGCGACTCGCTCAGCACCGCCGATGTCGACAAGTCCTGCAAGCTTTCCGTCGCAAGATCGGCGCGCGACCCACGACTGGCCATGACACCCGCCATGTGCGAGAGTGCCCGCTCACTGATGCGCCGCGTACGCCGCATCGAGTGTTGCGAGAACGGATGATCGTCCAAGTACTCGTCGTCGTCCGTCACGCAGCCATCCTCGTGATCCTCGGGGTGGCGATGAGGGTACTCCTTGCGTAAGTTCAGGCCGTGATGCGATTCAAAGCCATGTATCGTGCCGTACGACTGCGGGTGCGGGTGGGCAAAGCGCCGCATCACCTCGGTGGGAAACTGACTTTCGAGCACCTCGTCGACCTCGCGCCAGCCATCGAGCACCTCGTTTTGATCCTCGTAAAAGGCGCGCAAACTCAAACTGGGCAGTGCGCGCAAATCTTCACCGCTCATGCGCACCTCCTCATAGTAGCCCGACCGCGTATCGATGAGCTGCGCAAGCGCACGCAGACTTGCCAGCGAATCGGTGCGACGGATCTCGTACGCGGAGTCGTTCGACATCGCGCGGCCCTTGGGCGCCACGACCTCCTCGTCTTTGCGCGACAAGGAGCTAGACATAGGGCTTTCCGACTGCCCCTCCTCCGACATGTCGATCACACTAGTACGTTTGCCCTTAGCGCGCCCTGCGGCGGTATCCGCCCTTTTCGCCTTGGGCTGCATCGTCGTGGCCGCTGGACGTGCACGGCGCGGCGGCTCCCTACGATGCATGTTCGGCCGAAGAGAGGCTATCTACAAGAGCGTGTCGAGCACGTGGAGCACCTTATCGCCCACCGCGGACGTTGTGGCGTTGCCGCCGAGATCGCCGGTGCGGAGGCCAAAGCCGCCCAGCTCCTCGGTGTCAAGCACCTTGCGGACAGCTGCCTCCACGGCGGCGGCCTCCTTCTCGAGGCCGAGCGACCAGCGGAGCAGGAGCGCTGCCGAGAGGATCGTGCCGACCGGGTTGGCGATGCCGCGGCCCGCAATGTCCGGTGCCGAACCGTGGATAGGCTCGTAGAGACCCTTGCAGGGCGCATCGCCCGTGGGCAGCTCCGACAGCGAGGCACTAGGCAGCAGACCCAGCGAGCCGGGAATGACGGATGACTCATCCGACAGAATGTCGCCAAACATGTTTTCGGTCAGCACAATGCCGTTCAGCTTGCGGGGGTTCGACACCATCACCATCGCAGCGGAGTCAACGAGGTGGTGGTCCAGCTCGATACCCTTGCCTTGGAACTCCGACTCGATCGTCTCGGTCACCACGCGGCGCCACAGACGGCTCGTAGCAAGCACGTTGGCCTTGTCGATCGAGTGGATCTTCGCCGGCGGCGACGAGCGAAGGGCCAGGTACGCGGCCAGGCGCGTGATACGCTGCACATCGGCCTTGTTGTACACCATCATATCGTACGCCTCGCCCTTCGAGTCCGGCGAATCGAGGTCCGCCTCCTGGCGATCGCCGTAGTACAGACCCTTGACGAGCTCACGAATCACAATGAACTCGGTACCTTTCGCGACTTCGGGGCGCAGGGGCGAGCGATCGAGCAGCGACTCGGAGGGGAACAGCGCAGGGCGCACATTCGCATAGAGATCCAGCTCCTTGCGGATGGCCAGCAGACCCTGCTCAGGGCGCACCTTGCCCACACCCCACTTGGGACCACCCACAGCACCCAGGAGGATCGCATCGGCGCTCTTGCACGCCTGCAACGTCGTAGCGGGCAGCGGCTCACCGGTCGCATCGATCGCAGCGCCACCGAAATCGTACGACTGCATCTGCAGATCGAACGTCGTTGACTTGGCCGACACACGCTCTAGCACACGCACGGCCTGCTCAACAACTTCAGGGCCGATACCATCGCCCGGCAGCACAGCAATTTGGAACGTCTTCGACATGATGATAAGAAGCCCGCCGCGCCCGCCCCGGCTTCCCCACATCCGTTCACGTGATTCCCGCCCTGCCCCTACGTGTCGTCTACCTAGGTGGCCTTCTTGGCCGCGGTGGTATGCAAGCGCCACGCCGCGGGGCCGAGTGCTTGCAAGCGGCGGCATACGGGCCCAATAAAGAACACGAGGGTCAATGCACCCACAGCAATACATAGGGCACTGGTGTAGTAGTACCCATCTTGCTCCACGGCGCAGTGACCGCCCATCGACTGGCACCGTTGGCGGCCGGCTTCGGTGCTGCACTCACCGAGCTGCAAGGGCACATGGGCCCGTTGCAGCACCTCGTCCACCTTCTCCACGTCGATACCAGCAGGGGCCGTGCAGTGCGATTTCGTGAAGAATTCGACCATGCGCAGAACAAAGTAGCGAGGCCATGTACCGCCGAGGTTGCTGACCGTATTGAGCAGCGTCATATAGGTGCCACCAATCACCGGGTCAGCAATGCGTGTGTGGAACGCGGTGATACCGACAAACTGCACAGTCGTTGCAAAGCTGTTCATGACCGTCGAGGCAATGATCAGCAAAAAGTAGGATGTGCTGATCTGCTCGGAGCCTTGCGGCATACCTGCGACCATACCCATACTGGCCGCCGCACACAGCAGCCGGAACGCAAAGGCAACGAGCCAGGGTCGCAGAGCTGTGCGGCCCCGTGACCAGGTCGCGACGAGGTAGCCGAAGATCATCTGGAAGGGAAAGTCAATCAGCACTGCAAACGCGAGGTCCTCTTTGCTGAGGCCATGCTCGATCAGTTTGAGTCCTGTCACGGCATCGTTCGCCTGGAACCCGATCTTGCAGATCATGTGGACCAGGAGCAGCAGCTGGACATGCGGCAGTCGGCAAATCTGCCACATGTTCGAGTACACTTGGCCCACACCCATATCCTCGACCTTTTCCTTCTTCTCTTTCTGGAACACGAGCAGCCACAGCGTAACGACCACGAAGCACGCACCGCAGATTTGCAGGTAGCCCGACAAGCTCAAGATCGGTGTACTCAGAGGACGGAAGCGCAAGTACTTGTTGCACGCTTCGACACTGTTCAGCGCCAGGAACACAGTAAAACTCATAAAGTAGCCAATGTTAATACCGACCGTCTGCGCCGTCGAGGCATAGCCCACATTCTCCTCCGACAACAGCGTCAATGCCCAACCATCGACCGCAATGTCTTGGGTGGCCGCTAAGAAAATGAGGGCAAAAAAGACCGCTGTGATGGTGTAGATGCCCGAGTGGCTCTGCTCGATGATGGCATCCATCGTGAACGACAGCGCCACGAGACCCACACCGATCAGCAGCTGAATCGGCACAATCCAGCTCTTCCGGCGCCCAAGAGATAGAGTCATGGAGGTGCCTGGAATGCGTACAGCGTCCACAAACACACTGTCCACGATCGGGCTCCATAGCAACTTGAGCGAGTAGGGGTACGTGCTAAGCATAAAAGTACCAATGTCTGCGTATCCAACATGCGCCTTGAGCAGAAACGGCATCGTACCAAACACTAGACCAATGGGCATACCCTGTAGCATATCTGTCTGTTAGCGTCACTGTACGCACAAAGCAGGGTCAGCAGCAGGAACCCGCGCTGATCACTCCTGCTCATCTCGCGAAACGAGGCACTCTCGCTGGGCACCTTCTGCTCCTTGTCAACCCGATACAAAGCGCCATCATCATCAGACTGCTTCTCTAGGCGTGGCTGCGACTCGGCCGCCTTTGTAGTGCCCTCTTTGTGTGAGCGGCCCATCGTCGCGGCTGCGGTGGCGCGCCTGGACGCACTGACGTGGAGCCTATTGATTAGTCATCGTGATCCTCATGCGGGGCAGCAGCTGGCGGGAGGATCGTTGTTGGCTGACTATGATCCGTGCGTGTGTTCGCCGCTCTGCCTTTGCGCCCGCCGCACTACAGCGCACTGCCTTATGGAGGCGTTGCGTATCGACGCACCCACCTGTGCCTAAAGGCCGCTCGTGGATGTGGGTGCTCCCTCTGTCGCTCGCTGCGGGTGCGTGCTATTTCGTAGGGGCCAAGTACCCGCCTGCCGCCATCCCCTTCCTGTTCTCGCCGTACTCCCCGAGCATGCCCCAGGCCTCTTACGAGGAAGAGGAGGCGCACTATCACGATATCGAGTCGGCGCTGCACAAGCTGCCTGCTGTGCAGGAGCTCATTTGCCGCTCGTACGAGACACCTTTGGCGACCCGCTTGCGTGAGACGCATGGCGCCAAGTACGCTGTGCCTTTCGCTGATCCTAAACTCGCTGACTATGTCATTCAACGCCCCTTTGCTTCGGGTGACCCTGCGATGCTGGAGACGCTGCTCACGGTCGGTTCGCTGCGGGGCCCTCACAAATTTGCGGCGATGCCCTTTGTCTTTTCCAAGACAAAGGGCGGCGCGCAACGCAACGGTGGTTGGGAAGGCGATGGCCTTGCGATTGTGCACTTTGGCAAGAACATGTGTGGCTACCGAGGCGTCGTGCATGGCGGTCTGCTGGCCACTGTGTTTGACGAGGCGCTCGCTCGTACCGCGTTCTATGGTTTGCCGAACCGGATGGGCGTTACCGGAAAACTGGAGCTGTACTACCGTCACCCGGTACGGGCCGAAGACTTTTACCTTGTGGAAACGAGGATCACCGAAAATGTCGGACGCAAGTGCTTCGTGTCTGGCACCCTGCTTGATGCACACTCTCGCAAGGTGCTGGTGGAAGCCAATGCCGTCTTTATCGAGCCGCGTTGGGCCAAGTACTTATCGTGGATCGGCGGCGGAAACATTCGCAACATTCTAGATGAATAATTACAACTCGAGTTGGTACTCAGGATGGTCGTCGCCGAGGTACGCACGAATGTCCTCAGGCGTCCATTTTGTCGAGCGTTGCAACGCTAGTGCACGCTCGTCACGCCGGCCTTTTGCACGCATCCATTGCTCATAGTATACTAGTGCTTCAATGAGCGATACAAACAAGACACCCGCCGCTGCAACGGCCAAGTTGGCAGCCAAGCCACGGGTGTACTTGGGCTTTTCGGCTTTCTTAAAGAGCCAGGAGGATGTCAGGCCACCGCAATTGTCGGTGAGGATAATCATGGCAAGGCCTGTAGCGCGCTTAAAGTGGCCAGCCGAATTGTTGGCCAGCCACGTAAAGAGGAGCGGCGGCACTGAGTAGCAGCCACAGGCCAGTATGATGAGGCCGCCGTAGCGCGTCATGGAGCCTTCGGCCGCATATACAATAGAGAAACCTATCACGGTGAGCAGCATACCTGGCAACGCGCTGATGAAGCGGTTCCGAAGGCGATCTGACACGAGCGAAACAAGCACACTGTAGCCAAAGGAGGCAGCAAAGATGGGGCAGGTCATCAGCATGGCCTTGACCGACATATAATCGCCAATGTCCTGCACAATCACCGGCGCAAAGTAGGCGATTGAGTACAAGGGCATGGAGCAGCAGAAGCCTGCACAACACATGAGCCACACGCGCACATCGCGAAACGCTCGCAGCGTATCGCGTTGCCAGGAGGCAGGACGGAACGTGGACATCTCAGGACTGCGCGGAGGCGTGTGTTCAAGTTTCTCTTGCAGCGCAGGGCGCTCGACATAGTGATTCGATGGCAGCGCCAGGCGCTCTTGAAGAAGGCAGCGCTCCATGGACGTGAGGCCCCAGCACTCACTCAAATCATTCGGTAGCAAGTACCAGGACGCCATGCCCACCAAGACGGTAAAGATTCCCTCCAGAATAAAGATCCAACGCCAGCCTGCATGGCCCGTCGGCATATTATCCATCTTGCGAATAGCCGCGGCGAGCAAGCCTGAAAAGGCACCGGCGAGCGAGGCACCGGTGAAGAAAAGCGTCTGGCGAAGCTGCATCTCATGAGGGCGGTAGAAGAAGGTCAAGTACACGGCAATCGCAGGCAGAATACCTGCTTCCGTCGCACCCAGGAAGATGCGGTTGATCAGAAGGCCTGTCTTGGAAGTGACGAGTCCTTGCAGCGTCGACACAATGCCCCATGCCACCACCAGAAAGGGAATCCACACCCGCGCGCCGACCCGCCGAAGAAGCAGGTTCGAGGGGATTTCCAAAGCAATATAGGGGGGGTATAGCACCGTCAGAGCCACGGCATAATCATAGGCTGATAGCCCTAGGTCCTGTGACAGACCGGGGTTCTGGATCGAGCCGTCGGGGTGTCGCGTGCCCTCCAGATTCGCATGCCCAATATTCGTACGGTCCAAGAACGAGAGCAGGTATAAAATCAGGCATAGAGGCACGATCTGCAAATCCACCTTGAAGCGTGCGCGGCGCTCTATCCGTTTATACTCTTCTCGAGTCAGAGATGCGTACAATGGGGACTCGTTATGGTACCACAGTCCCTTCTCTGACATGGTGTTCCGCAGTTGGAAGACCAGCATGTATCTTTGGGGTCGCCATTTGAGGCTTGGCACGCAAGAAGCCGGCTCCGGCATCTAATCTTTTTAGATCGGTCTTAGCTCGGACCCCCCGAGCCAGCTTATCTCAGCACGCCTAGTCTTACGATCTCGAGCTTATATTCTGGGTGATCGTCGCCGAGGTACTTGCGCATGTCTCCACTCTTCCACTGTGTTTCCCGATGCAATGCGAGCACACGGTCATCCCGATTGCCCTTATCACGCTGCTGGCGCTCATAGTAGATTAGCAATTCAATGACCACAATGAGCACGGCGCCCAAAGACGACATGGCAAGATAGCAAAGGGCGGACAGGACGTGAGCATTGTCTTGACCGTGGAATAGTTGCCACTATTTTGCACAATAATGGGCGAAAAGTATGCGACTGAATACACGGGCACGGCGCAGCAGAAGCCGGCACAGCACATGAGCAGTAGGCGCGGATCTGTAAAGGTGCGCAGCGTATCGCGGAGCCATAGGCTCTCAGGCTTGCTCGTCGTAGTCTCAGCATACCCTGTCGTCTGCGCTTGAAGCTTTTCTTGCAATAGTGCGCGCTCCATATAGTGGTCCGACGGTGACTGCAAACGTTCTTTCAGCAAGCGTTTCTCCATGGACGTGAGGCCCCAGCAACCTTGGATATCGTTGGGCAGCAGGAACAGGCAGGCTAAACCAACCACGGCTGTAAAGATCCCTTCCAAAGCCTGCTCGGTTGTGCACAACGCCCTGCAGCGTCGATACGATGCCCCTGCAAAAAACGAGCATGGGAATCCAGATACGCGGGCCGACGCGCTTGAGCAGCAGATTGGATGGGATTTCCAATGCAATATACGGGGGTACAGGACGGTGAGGGCAATCGCATAGTCATGCGGTGTCAATCCCAGGTCCTGGGAGAGGCCGGGGTTCTTGATCGAACCGTCTGGAAGCGTGGTGCCCTCTAAATTGGCTTGTCCGATGTTCGTCCGATCCAGGAACGACAGAAGGTAGGATCAGGCACAGCGGCACGACTTGCAAGTCGACCTTGAAGCGTGCTCGGCGCTCCAGCTACTTGTATTCTTCTTCCGACAAGGTCACCTCGAGCGGAAGCTCACTTTTATCATCTGGCTGCCCTGTTGTGTCCATCTGCTGATGGCTCGCCAGGCTAGCCACCTTGGCGTCGGACATCGTAGGCAAACGTCGCGTGCAGACAGGTCTGGGTCACTTTGACACCAATCCCCACATCTTGCGCCATAGCTGCATGCAGCTATATAGGTTGGCCGCTTTGCTTACCTCAGCCATCGTCCCCCTCCATCATGGCGCCAGGCCGTGCGCTCGAGGTGGACGAGGTGCCGCCCACGAAGCGTGCGCGCGCCGATGCGCCGGACGCAGAGGCTTATGATGTTCAGGACGCAGAATATTGGGCACAGCGTGCGCAGGACGCAGCGCGAGCCGCACCGGTGCGGCGTGACTTGTATTTGGACACGGTATGTACACACGGCTCATGCAGATCGATCGACGCGTTCTCGACTTTGACTTTGAGAAGGTGTGCTGCGTCACGCTCTCCAATGTACACATCTATGCATGCTTGGTGTGCGGCAAGTACTTCCAGGGACGCGGTAAGCAAACCCACGCCTACTTTCATGCGATCGACGAGTCGCACCACGTGTTCATGAACCTGGACTCGGGTCGTGTGTATGTGCTGCCTGACAACTACGAGGTGGAAGATGCGTCGCTGAGTGATATCCAGTACCAGCTGCATCTTCCATTTAGCGAGCAGCAGATTGCGCGGCTCGATGCGCCGGATGCGCCCGTCGCACGCGACCTGCGGGCGCACAAGTACGTGCCTGGGTTCGTCGGCCTCAACAACCTAGGGCGCAGTGATGCGATGAATGTGGTGGTGCAAGCCCTGGCGCATGTGCCACCACTGCGTGACTATTTCCTACGCGGTGGCTCGCCCAGCACGCAGCGTACGGACGTAGCAAGCGAGCCGCTGGCGCATTCCACCGAGCTTGTGCGTCGCTTTGGCATGCTGATGCGTCGTATATGGAACCCCCGCGCCTTTAAGAGCCAGTTATCTCCCCATGAATTTTTGCAGGAGGTGGCGCAAGTGAGCCAAGGGCGTTTCCGCCTCACGGACGCGGTGGATCCGGTCGACTTTCTCGGCTGGCTGCTGAACCGACTGCACCGTGATCTGGTAGGCACGTCGCACGCGCGTGACGCACGCTCTGTCGTGACAGAGTGCTTCCAAGGAGCGTTGCGCCTCGAGTCCCAAAACGTCATTGTGCGTACGGGACTGGAAGACGATGCCCCCACCGACAAGCTCGACCACGATGGACGCCTCGCGAGTGGGCAGCAGGACGAACACGGCCGTGCGACGTTCAACGTCGATAAGGCCATCCAGGTTGACCAGGTGCCTTTCCTGCTCCTTGCCGTCGATCTTCCGCCATTGCCGGTGTTCCAGGATGTGGTCGCAGAAAATATCATTCCGCAGGTGCCGATCGCCCAGGTGCTCGCCAAGTACGACGGCATCTCCATCCAGGAGGCGCAAGGCCGCATCCGGCGCCACCACCTAACGCGGCTTCCTCCCTATGTGATTCTGCACTACCGGCGCTTCACCCGGAACCAATTTGTGGAGGAGCGCAACAAGACCCTCGTGCAATTCCCGACGCGCGGGTTGGACTTGCAGCCGTGTACGTATGCTTCACTAACGCAGACATGGAGGGCCCTACGGTGCAAAACTCTCACGTATACAATCTATTGGCCAACATCACGCACGAAGCCACGGCCGGCACCGTGCGCGGGAATAGTGTGTGGCGCTCCCAGGTGCATACCGGCGCCGGCGACCGTTGGTTCCAGATGCAGGACCTCCACGTGGACGAAGTGAACCCCCACATGCTGTTCCTGGGCGAGTCGTACCTGCAGATTTGGGGGCGCGTGGATGCCGCAGACGCTGTGCGGGCTCGCATTGATGCACTCCCTGCGCCGCGACGCCGGCGCGCCGCTCCATAGATCTATGACTAGTCGACATGCAGCTCGGCATCAATCTCGTCGAACGAGCGGAAGAACTCGAGGAACTGTGTCAGTAGATGTCACGTACGAGGCGGATCTTGTAGTCCACGTCCTTGGCCCCACACACCTCGCGAATCGAGTGCATACTCAGCTGCGGGTTGCCCAAGTCCACGGTGCGCACCGCCTTGGACAGCATGGGACCGATCGTACTACCACAAGGGCAGTCGTTGCGCACCTCGAATTCCTGCAGCGGCACACCCGCGCGCTTAGCGACGCGGCGCAACAGGAACGTCGTCACTGCATTCGAGGCGTAGCGCTGCTTGGCATTCGTCTTGATCACGGGGCCCGCATTCATCTTCGGACGCAGGTGCTCCTCATGCACCGACGCATAGTTCGGGTGCACGGCTGGTGTCAGTTATTCGTACGTACCGTGCGCCGTGTCGGAGCTGATCAGGAATGAGCGCGCCAAACTCTGCTCGATCAGCTCAGGCGCCGCGACACTCGTGTGTGGCGCGCCAGGCACCACAAGGCCGGCAAGGCGGTGCACCATACTCGATAGCAAACTGCTCTCCGCACCCTGATGCGACACGGAGCCTACCTCCTCATGGTCAAACAGGGCGATGGCGCGGATGCTCTCAGCCTGCTCCACCGCATCCAGATCCACGACCGAGGCAATCAGCGCCTCTGTCGCGCAGAAGCAGCTCATCTGGTTGTCGACACGCGGTGTGAACAAAAACTCGTTGTGAAGACCACCGGCGGTGGGCGGGTGGGTGTCGTACAGACTCAGCTCAAAGTCTTCAATCGAGTCCACTGGCACATCCAGCTCGGTGGCTAGCAGGGTGAGAAGCGCCGGGTGGTGCTTGCTGCCCATCGTCGGCACCCCCACTGCCTCGCTCGTTGGCGCTGCCGGCTGGTTCAGCGAATCGGCCAGACCGAGGATCGGCTGCAGCTGGTCTTCGTGGTTAAACTTGAACGCCTCGTTCACCGAGCGGTTCAGGTGAATGGCCAGCGTCGGGACACGCAACAATGGGCGGCGAATGTGAACGAGGCGCGACACGAAGCGGTGGGGCGCGTCTTTTTCTGCCACAATCACACGTCCTGCCAGACTGAGATCACGGTCAAACCACGTATGCCACTGGCCACCACCATACGTCTCGACTGAGCACTGCAGGTACCCCTCCTTGCTCTTCTTCGAAACGGGACGCACACGCAGGTTCGGGGAGTCGGTGTGCGCACCGACCATGTGCACACCGTGGCCCGGCGCATACTTTTTACCAATCACAAACGCCACAAGCGACGACTGATTGCGCTGGTAGCTGCGGTAAGCCTCGTGTACGCACTAGTAGCGCCCGCCCAGGAACAGCTTCTCGTCCCAGCTCTGGTGCTCATGCAGCTTAATGAACCCAGCATTCTCGAGCATGGCCACACTCGAGGCTGTAGCATGGAATGGAGTCGGACTCGCTTCCACATATTTGAGGAAGCGCTGCGCTGCGGCGGGAATCGCGGGGCCTTTGCTCAGAGGAAGCACCGCCTGTGTGAGCCGACGCGACGTACCATGGTCGTCGATCAGGGTGGAGGTGTCGTTTGCCTAGGCACGTGCCTTCAACGGTCTGGTATCGGCTACGGAGCCGGGGGCGTCGGTGTCGACTTCCCGGGCGGGGGCGGCGCCGTGGCAGGCGCCTCGGCTGGAGCATGTACTTCGTATCGTGGCTCGCTCGCTGCAGCACCAAGTGCCATATGCGATAGGGGCGCAGACGTAGCTGCCTCCCCACTAGGCGGCCGGACCTCGAGGTGAGTTGTCGCCGGCATCGGTGTAGGATGACCAGGCGGTGCGTTCTGCCTAGGCGCAGGTATACCCCCGCTTAACGATGACGGCACTTGTGGTACAGGCATCATCGGCGGCATACTTGCGATGGGCGGCTTGACATGGCGCACAGGTAGCACATCGTTGAGAATGGGCGGGGGCGGTACTTCGGGCACAACAAGGCGACCTGCCTTCCACTTGGCACCGCACGCATTGCACAGCTGCGAGGGTCCCTTCGGACCGCGGCGCCACATAGGTGTCTTGGTCTTACCACACGCGCCGCAGCTCTTCAGACTGCCGTCCGGGTTGTGCGTTGCGACATGGCGCTTACGCTTGGGCTTGACGCCATCCTCGCCGATGACTGGCGCCCGAAGCGCGGGCTCCATACTCCGTGCATGGTTCGCCTCTTTGGTATCAGACAGCATCGCGACCTTGCGCTTCGGCTGGGGCCGATGCGTGTGCACAGCCATGCGCATCGCATACCGGTCTTGCACATGATCCACTAGGCCAGGCGGGATATCTGTAGCACTCAAACGAGGCGGCAGTCGATGCAGCGCAGGCATCGTGCGCTTGCGCTGCGCGAACGACGCCTTGATAGCCGCAAACACGCGCTCATCGCCGGGCGAGGCCCATGCTCCATTGGTCAGGCAACCTGGCACGCGGCCCAAACAATCCCACAAGCGCTCATCCACGCCCTGCTCGGATGTGATACGCCACGTTAAAGGAAACAGCTCGTGGTTCCGTGTAGGAGGCGCTGCTGTAGCATCAGGCGCCGCTTGTTCTGCCTTGACGTTTTTACCACGCGCTCCTGTCCGCCGTCGCTTGGGCGCAGGGGCCGCGGCGGGCGCCGCTGCAGGGTCGGCCTCCTCTTTCGTCGGGGCAGGCGCCGCCGCCGGGGGCGGCGCCGATGACACGTGGCTCATATGCCGCACCAGCATCCCATGCACGGCCGCTTGGGCCTCCTCTTTGCCACTCTCGCCCGCGGCCTTGGAGCCAATGGCCGGCGCGAAAAAGCTCAGCACCACAGACGAGGCCTGCCCCGTCGCGTGCGTTCGTTCCACAGCCGCATGCCACAAAGGCAGAACTAGTTGCAAGCTGGGGTTCTCTGGAAACTCGACGAGCACCACAGGCGGTGCGCGCTCTTCTGGTGGCGGCACGGGCGGTGTCACGAGCGAGGCGAGAATCGCATTTAACTGGACCATGCCTTGCTCAGGCAATTGACCCGTGCGCGCCAGTTGCAAAAGATGCTGCAAATGCGGATCGCGCTCTGCCCGCTGCTGGAGGCGTGCCACGAATCCAGCATCCAGCGGGGGCGGTGGCTGGGCTTGAGGTTGGGGTGGATGACCTTGGGGCTGCGGCTGCGGTTGCGGCTGTGATGACTGCGTCGATGGTGCGGCGGTGGCGGGAGGCGGACGCGGCGCTTCGGAAAAGCTCCCTGGCCCCGCTCCTTGGGGCGTAGGCCCTGGCGCATGCACCTGTGCAGGCCCTGACGGCCCATGAGGCCGCACATGCGCTGCCGTTTGAGGTCCAGGTCCATGCGCCATGGGCGGCCGCCCAGCCTCGGGGGGACGAACAGGACGCTGAACGCGAGGCATCGTAGGAGCAGGTGCCGGGCGCAAATGCCAGAACCGCACGCCGTAGTACGTCATCGGTCCCACATGCACATCGGCACGGCCCAGCGAGAGTAACGTATGGGCAGATCGTGGGTGAATGCCGGGTAAAAGCGATGGCGGGACCACCTCATAAAACTCCATACCTGCACGCTGTCGGTGACTGTACGGCGGGAGGATCTGAAGCATATGCATCATACGCGTCTGACGCAAAGCTTGCAGGCACACGACGCTGCTGTCCATATCCATGGTGGCCTCTGACGCCACTACAGTGTCTTCACAGGGCAGAGGAAACGGAAGCACAAGCTCTGGTATCACTTTGCGATTGCCACCGCCGGCGGGTAGGAAGCCTGGCGCCGGGGTCTCTTGGGCCGGCAGACCAATACTTCCTCCTGTAAGCGCGGTCAGCGCCACATTCTTCGCGCGATTGGCATGAGAGGATGGTTTCGTAGGTTTGCTCACAGGCTGGGACGCTGTGCCCGGCACCGTAGTCGGTGGCATCGTGCCTACACGGGCGTCCCCCGCCGGCGTTGACATGGTCGGCGGCGGTGCCTCTAATTTCGGTACTGCCGGCGGAGGCGCCTGCGTGGGACCTTGCCAAGGTCCGCCAGCGGGTATCTTGGGCGCCTCTAAAGGCATGGGCGCCGAAGGTGGCGTCGGTGCTGGCGACGCACTCGCCGCTGCCCCGGCGTCGCGGGTCGTTGGCTCGGCGGCCATGGTGCGAAGGAACGAGCGTATCGGGCGATCGGGCGGCAGGCGGGCCGACCTTCGGCGGGCGCGTTCAGCGAGGGACGCCGATGGCGCATGCCGCTCGGCGCCTCCCAGGCGTGCACGCAGCGGTGACGACGGCTTTGCCGTTCATAGCCTATGAGCCACTGGGGAGAACGTCCGTGTGGGCGTCGGCGCTCCGTGTGCCGCGACTGCCCTCGCCACGGTCCCTCGTGGCGCCCGCGGCCGAGCTGGGCGCCACGCCTGCGTTGGAGCGCCTAGCGGTCAGTCTTCGGCATCGCTCTCTACTGGACGACGACATACAAGTGCAGGTACCTTCCTTTATTCGTGGTGTGCGCTCCCAGGACGCTGCGTCACGGCACCTGGCCCTGCTCTGTGCGCCTCATGTCCACCGCGCACTAAAGGATCACACAGACGTGCCACCCCAGGTGCTCTCCTTAGCGCTGTGTGTGCGCACGCACCTCGAAGACCCATGGCGCGTCTGGTCCTCGTTGCGCACATCGTACCCTGCGTGGACGCCTCATCGCGACGACTGGGCGTGGATCGTACGTATCCTGTGCGCACGCGATGTTGAGCGCGCATGGTCTGTGTGGATTGAGCTGCGCGCGTGCCAGATCGAGGTACGTGCATCTACCATCAATGCACTCCTTCATGCGCTGCAGGCGCGCGCTGAAGCGACCACACTTGTGAACGACATCGGCGTCGATGCCCTGGACTTGGTGGGCCTCAGCACGTACGTGCACGCGTGTATGAAGGCGAAAAAGCTGGACGTGCCGCCGGTCGTGCATGTCGCTGCCCACTCCTTACACACACGCCTTTGTTCGCCAGATACCCACGATACCCACGCATGGCACGCCATGCTCCTTTATACCGGGCGACAGCATGGCGGGCCTGCCGCTCTCACTCTCGTGCAGGACGCCATGGCGCACCATGGCCTTGTCCCAGACGCGTATACTGTATCCACGCTTCTGCTTGCGCATACCGCAGAGCTCGCCGACATCTCGACCTGCGATGCAGCCCTGGCACTGTTGCACCGTATCTACACAAGCGTGCATGTGAAACCTACGGCTCATGCGCTCGCCATTGTGTTGCGCGCCGCACTGGGCACGGCGCCGGATCCCAATCAAACATTCGAGGCCCATGCGCTGTACACCGAGGCTTGCCGTCTCTACGGCATTGCCCCCGATGCCGCGCTCGTACAGCCGCTGCTGGACGCGCATTGCGCGGCGTTCGTGCCCGATCTGGATCGGGCGCACACCCTGCTCGACGATGTGCTCAGCGACCCACCGCGCTCGGGGCTCCGGCGCTTGTGGCACACACGCGCACCGCGCACTGCTGATCTGGGCCTCTTTTACCCCGTACTTCGCGCATGTGCAGCACTGCACGATATACCGCGGGCGCTCAGCCTCTTACGGCGTATGCGCGCGTGTAATGTGCGTGTCAAGTCCCATGCCGCATGGGCGCTATGGCGCAGCCTGGGTGAGGCCAGTCGCTCGTGGGCCGACGTCAATCACTTGTACCGCGCTCTCCAGGCGCTGCGTGCGTGGGATGCAGATGCCTGGGCGCGAGTCCTCTCGTGGGTCTGCCGCTGGCGCATGGCCGATGGGTCAGCGGCGCCGCCGGCGCTACCGCTTCAAGTGCTCGCTGATATGCGCGAGGCGGGTATCCACCCGCGCCCCGCTACCTACACGGTGCTATTGGACTTTTGTGCAAAGGGACATGCTCACCTCGCGAGCATCCAAGCGGTGCACGCAGTGATCCAGCGTGATGGGCAGTTGGAGCCGGATTTGGTCCTGATCCATGCGCTGATGAATGCGTACAATTATGCAGGCGCACCCGCCCAGGTCCTGGGCATCTTTGACTCTTTGCTGGTGTTGTGCCAAAATGCACACGATACGCGCTTCCTCGATGATGTGACACTTACGATTGTGTGCGACACGTGTGGGCGCGCTGGGCTTCTAGGGGCGATGCGCGAGGCCGTGGCCGCGGCGCGCGTAGTAAATGCGCGCCTTCTTACGAAGAATGTGTGGGATGCCTGGGTCGAAGGCCTTGCGCGATGTGGTCAGCTGGACGAAGCGATCAGCGCCGCCCTCGACGATATGCCTCGCACGCGCGAGACCAGTCCAGATGCCAAAACATTGCAGACGTTGCTCAAGTTTGCGCGCGGTCAGCCGCAGGTCCATGCGCAGATTGTGGCGCGCATCCAATCCGAGTTGCCGCACGTGTGGGACGAGGCTTTGGTGGCTAATTGAGCCATTCCGGCTTGGCGCACTTGCGCCGTTCCACCGTGCCCGTCACAGAATCCGCCATCTCACGCCATGAGATGGGCTGCAGCGTATGCCGCGCAGGCGCCCAGCCGCCGTTCGTTGTGCGACCGCCCGTTGCATGGACGACGCCCAAATCGTTGCGCGCTGTCGATAGGTAGTAGGAGCGCGCATCGCCCAGGGACAGCACCACAGCACGCACAATATCGCCAGGTCGGAAGCATTCACTCAGCACGACATTGTCCTTGTCCGTCGTACGCACGTCCTGCGCACGCACGAGACCTTGGAACTCGCTACCGTCGATGCCTTCGCCCGCGGCATGATTCGTACGGGCGCCCACACTGGCTGCCTGTGCGCCACCACACGGCTGGCCGTCGACCACAAGGATTGAGATGGTGGCTTGTCGCGGTGTCACACGCGTCACGCGGCCCAATACGACACTCTCTGGCTGGGGAAGAACGAGTGGCGGACGAGTGCCTTGCACACGCACCGTTCCCGGCGTGCTGTCCGCCGCATACCCAATCCGACAGGCCATCACATAATCTCCATAGGCATACGTGCCATCACCCGCCTGCATACGCTCACCTTTGGCGAGCGGCAGTGGCTGCCCGGGCAGTAGGAGCGACCGGTCGTGGAGCATGACCTGCCGTGGCAACCGCCGCCGCCGCGCCCCCAGCGACACATTCCTCCACACCACGTGGCCTTTTTTTTTACGTCGGCGGTGGCGGTCGACAGGGAACGACGCAGCGTGAACGGTCGTGCCATGGCGCCCAAGTCGATATGGCGCCAGCCGAACGCGGTGCACTTTCAAGTTGTGCATCGATCGCAACGTGATGTGCGTAAGGACGACCCAGAAGCCAGCGCTCATGTGCTCAAGCCGTATGAGCCGCCGAACCGTACCAAGGGCAAATCGCGCGCGGACTTGGAGCAGGACGATCCGGCATTGGTGGATGGCCGTGATGGCGCACCGGTGCGCTCCAACGTCGGTGAGGCCGCCATGTATGGTATCTACTACGATGACACGGAGTACGATTATATGCAGCATCTTCGTGCGATCCCCGACGCGGAGAACAGTCGACGCGGTGGTGTCGATGAGGAGGACGATACCGAGGCCGTATGGGTGCCGTCAGCCGTGCAACCCAAGGAGCGCGCGCCCCGCTTTGCGTTGAAAGAAGATGAGCAGGCGCCTGCGGGTGACAAGCCCGGTCTGCTGCTCCCTGCCTCGGTCTTTGCCTCGCAAGAAGCGCCGCTTGACCTCGCGTATGCCGGTGAGACGCATGGTCTGCAGCCTGACATGGATCCGCATCTGCGACAGACTCTCGAGGCGCTAGATGACGATGCATTCGTGGCGGATGACGCCGATGACGATTTCTTCGCGGATATTGTACAGGATGGCGCATGGGATGGTCGGCGCACGGGCGACGATGCATGGCGCGATGCGGCGCCGGAAGGCGATTCGATTTGGCTCGATCCGCTCCAGCGCGCGATGCAAGAGCGCGAGGCGGCTGGCGGTGACGAGGCTGCGCTGAGTTTGGAGGCGCGTATTGCGCTCTTCAAGGCCCAGGCCCAGGCGCCTGGCAGCGACGATGAAGACAACGATACCCTGGGCGATCTGCCCCCTATGCCCACGCACCGTGCGCGGCCTGCAGGCTCTGTGTCGTCGACAGGCTCGGCGCTTGGCCGCAAAGGCGCCCCAGGCGCCCTGGCTCGGCGCGCTGCGTCTACACGCGCAGGCAGTGTAGGCGGCGGTTCCACAGTGTGGTCCATGACGTCATCCTCCATGGCACGCAACCAGCAGCTCACGGAGCTGGATGCACGCTTCGACCAGGTGATCCGTGCGTACGGCGGACGCGCGACGGGCGATCCAGAGCTGGACGCCCTTCATGGCGCGTTTGAGCAGGGTCCTAGCGAGGACGAAGACGAGGAGGAAGAGCTGGACCACGAGACGGCCGAGCGCCTGACGCGCGAGGACCTGGATGCGATCCTCGATGATTTCCTCGAGCACCATGAGGTGATTGCCGGTCAGCTAAAGCCGACACTGGGCGACCGCTCGACGACCGCCGACGAGAAGCTCACCATGCTGCGCGAGGCCCTAGGTGAGGCGCGTATCACCACCGTCGATGACGAGGACCACGAGGCTTTGACACCGGCTTCGGAGAATCCGTTCTTGAACCCCGACGTGTTGCGCGCGGATCGCGAGCAATGGGATGTGGAGACGATTCAAACGACCAAGACCAATTTGGAGAACCACCCACGTACCATTGCAGCAGCCGAAAGCGTGATAACTCGCGGTACGGGCGCCTCGACAACGCTAGGCCGCTTGCCGCGCTCGCTTGCAGACCCCGGCACACGCCTCCCAAAGATTCGCATTCACCCTCGTACGGGCCTACCCCAAGTGGTAGGCTACACAAGCGCGCCCAAGCCGAGCCAGTCGCACAAAGCTGCGCCTGACATGGCGTCCGATGATGCATCCTCGACGCCAGACGTGACCGCATCCCGCCCAGTGCGCGCGCCTGTGAAACGTGATCGCAACGAGAGTCATGATGCGCGTCGTGCACGCAAAGAAGCCCAAAAAATGGAAAAGCAGCAGCGCCGTCAGGAAAAGGCCGCCGCCAAACAAGCCTATGCCGACGAGCACAAGCGCCAACTTCACGCCTCGCGCCGCCAAGCAGAGGCGCGCGGCGGCGGCGCCGCCCTGCATTTGGCCTAGCGCCATAGATATCACGTGATAGAACGCGGGTCCTGCGCGTCGCGATCTCCCTCCCTGCCCAACATGTCGGCAGTAGCGAGGGAAGAGCGTCCCCGAGTGCGTCCGCGCGAGCGTGTGCGGCACCGAGCACACCCACGGTCGGATGCGCATTATGCGCCCTCACGCACGGTAGACTCTCCGTATGAGACTGCGGACGAGGCATACGATACACCCGATGAGATGGCAGAGCCGGCGCCGGCGCCGGCGCGTGTCTCGCGCCCTCCTCGCCCTTCCCATGGGCGGCTTGCCGTGAAAGAGAGAGCGGGAGATTCTTCTTCGCGCCCGCATCCCACTGAGGTATCTCGTCACGCACCGGAACGGCGTCGGCGCCACCGGCGCCACCGAGGCGCGCGGTCCTACAGCCAGCACGGCTCGTCGCATGCACCGGATCCGTCGCACCGTGTGCGTGCACCGGAGGAAGTGTACGGGTCGCAGACGTCCAGGAACACTGGCGCTGCTAGCGGCCCGACGTCTGTGCCGCCCCGGCGCGACGCGTCCGAGCGCCACGAGCGTCGCACTCCGCGGCGTGCATCGCGCCCGTCCGCCGGTGCTGTGGCGTCCTCGGCGCGTACGGCGCGGCTCTTGGCGGGGGAGTCGACTGCTGTGGTGAATGTGCGCTCGATTCGCACGGGCCGTGATAGTGCGCCGGGCGATACAGTGACGTACGCGGATGCTATCCAAGTCGCCCAGGAGAAGCCCCGTACGAACAAGGATCGAGAGCTGGCGCGCGTTCCTCGCAACGAGGTGAATCAGATGAAAGAAGGTCGTGTGTTTGCGATGAATGGTATTGATAATGTGGCCCTGCTCATGGTGCGTTGCATGACTAACAGCAGGAGGACCGCTCGTACCAAATGGCGTGCTTTTCCATGTACATGTTCAAGTCGACCCTGGACTACAAGACGGTGCGCGACTTTTTCGAGGTGCTTGTGCAGCTGTACCCGAAATACCGGTATGTGGTCGACTTCCAGCCCTACCGTGCGCGTTTCCGCGACAAGGTGCGGCGGCGGCAGTCTAGCGAAGAGGCGGAGCGCCAGCACCACGAGCGCAACGAGGCACTCAAGCGGGGCGATCTTCCGCCCTACTTTGGACCGTACACCAACTACTCGCGCTCTGTGCGCGCTGGCTCGTGGCTCCGGCCAGCCGCATGGCGCATTGACGAAGACTTTCATGTGTCAGAGAACATTGAAGTGATTTCATGCGGTGGGCAGGGCACCGACGAGCAAGTGTTCAAGATCGCGGGCCGATTCTTGGCACGCCACTTTGACTACAATAAGCCCGTATGGGAGGCGCTGCTGGTGCAGGGTCTGCGCACAGCGGAAGGCGCAAGGAGCGCGCTCATGATCAAGATTCATCACTGCTTTTCCGACGGTCAGGGCATGATCCAGTCGTATCATGCTGCCTTAATGGCCATGAACAAGGGCATGGGGATCAAGGAGGTGCAGCAGTGGGTGGACATTGCCAAGAAGAAGAAAAAGTCCGAAGGCTCGAAGCCGATCAAGCCCGGTGTGCTGGGCACGGCCTCTCACTGCGTCTATACCATGCGCGAGCTGTACTTCCGGAAGCGCAAGTCGTTTGTGTACCGCAATCCGAGGCAGCCGCGTGCCGTGCAGCGCTTGTACTACCACTCGGATGGTGTGCCCATGGCCGGTATTAAGCAGATCCGCGAAGCGTTCTCTACGCCCTCGACGCACCTGACGCTGAATGACGTGGCCGTGGCCATCTTGGCACGCGCCATGGCGCGCGCGGCCGACCGTTTGAGCCCGGTGGGCACCAAGAGCGATCGTCGCGCCGCCATCTTTGTCCCGATTTCCATCCGCCCCGAAGGCAATTGGGACCTGTTCAACTATACGACCGGTGCGCTGACATGGCTCAAGTACCCTGATCTCGATGGCACCAGCATCGAGTCGCACCTGATGCATGTACACCGCGAGATGCTGCGTCTGAAGCGCTCCTACCTACCGCTCATCTGGTACAAGACGTTCTACCACTGGTGCCGTCACCGTGCGCTGTACCTGCCCAACTACCCGATATGGCGTCCGATCTTTTACCGTGCGTTCAGCGAGTACCACGTCGCAACGAATGTCCCGGGCCCCACCGAGCCTGTCTCGTTTGGCCAGCATGAAGCGTTTAGCTACCACGTCCTGCCGCCCAGCTCCCCCGGCAAGGCGACGATGGGTACGTTGTATTTACTCACACAGCCATTGGCATGATCAGTTATGCCTCCGACTTTTCGCTGGCCGTCTCCTGTGATGACCTGCTCGAGTTCCAAGATGTGCCGCGCGTCCTGTGCGAGGCCTTCCAAGAGGCTGCCATGACCATGGTGCAAGCCGCGCAGCACCGCTTGGGTCAACGCGTCAGTGCTAGTACCTAGTTCTCTTCTACAGCATAAACGACAGCGGGTTCTGCACCGCTGCCTTGAACGCCTGCATCCAGCGCGCAGCAGTGGCGCCATCCACCACACGGTGGTCCGCCGAGATCGTGGCTTTCATGACGTGGGCCACGCGGAAGCCCTTCTCAGAGTCGTCGGGCACAAGGCGCGCCTCTGTGGCGCCCAGGGCCAGAATACAGCTCTGCGGGGGGTTGATGATGGCAGTGAATTGCGACGTGCCCATCATGCCCATGTTCGAAATGGTGAACGTGCCGCCCTGGTACTCTTCCGGCTTCAGCTTACCGTCGCGCGCCTTCTTCGCCAAAGCCTTGCTCTGCGCACCAATCTCTGCGAGACCAATCGAGCCACAGTTGCGGATAATCGGCGTGATGAGACCGGTGGGCGTGGCCACGGCCATGCTGATATCCTGCACATGATGCTGGCGCACATACTCGCCGTGGAACGCCGAGTTGACCTCCGGCACCTGCTTGAGAGCAATGGCCGCCGCCTTGACCAAAAAGTCGTTCACCGACAGCTTCGCCGCCTTCTCCTTCTCCGCATCGCCCTTGGCCGCCTCCTTCGCCGCGCGGTTAAACACATCACGCAGCTGGTTCACACGGTCCATCTCAATATCGAACGTCACGTAGTAGTGCGGCACCGTGGACTTGCTTTCCGTCAGACGCGAGGCAATGACACGGCGCATGTTCGACAGCGGCTCATCCGTGTACGACTCGACCGGTGCCGAGGCGGCACTGCCGCTGGGCGCCGCAGCGCTAGGCTTGAACTTTTCCACATCCTCCAGCAGAATACGGCCTTCCGGACCGGAGCCTTTGATCTCACGCAGCGGTACGCCACGCTCCAAGGCAAAGCGCTTCGCCGCGGGCGTGGCAAACACACGGTCCTGTGGCTTGCTTTCCTTGGGCTTGCTCTCCTTGGGCTTCTCTTCCTTGGGCTTCTCTTCCTTGGGCTTCTCCTCCTTGGGCTTCTCCTCCTTGGGCTTCTCCTTGGGCTTCTCCTTCGACTCCTCCGGCTGCGAGGCCGCCGAGGCAGACTCCTTCTTCGCCTCCTCGGCCAGGGCATCCGCACCAGACAAGTCATCGCCCTCTTCACCCACAATCGCAATGGTCGAGTTGACAGGCACATTCTTCGAGCCAGCCGGCACCTGCGGTCAGTGCACCTCTACGCACAAGAATCTTGGCCATCACACCATCGTCCGTCGCCTCGACTTCCATCGTTGCCTTATCGGTTTCCTGCTATGAGTACCTTGTACGCACAATTTCCAGCAGTACGTCGCCCGAGTTGAACGACTCGCCCTCGTTTTTGCGCCACGACGCAATACCACCATCCTGCATCGTAGGGCTCATGGCCGGCATCGAAAACTTGCTTAGCTCACGCAGTGCCGCACTAGTGTGCAGGCTGGCCATGCCAGGTCGCATACGTAGACCCGCACGAAGCAGCTGCTGGCGTACAATCGAGTACATCTTCGCCCGTTAAAGATCGGTGCTAAGCCAACCCGTGGGGCGCCGCCGCCCGTCCGCCTCGCCCGTCCGTCCAGGGCCATTGGGGAAATATGGCCTCCACTTGACCTGCCACGCCTTTGTGGCCGTCCGCGCACCGCGTCGCAGTATGGCCGACAGGGGCCTCGTGCACGACGTGCGCGCGGCCCTATGTGCCGAGCTCGGGGCCGTGCCCATCAGTACGGAATGGCTGTACGTATAAAATACTCACGCAGCACTGAATGCATCGATCATCTGTGCCATCGTGACGCAAAACTCGCGCGCGACGCAACGCAGCTGGTGCACCAGGTGCGCATGCAGCTACTGGCTTCGGATCTTCACGACTCGCTGGAGCACGCTCAAACTGACTGGGAGAATGCGCTCGTACAAATTGTCGATGTGTTGGATGTTGGCGTGTCCGCCCAGTCCCTTTTCGATACCCTGGAAACGCGTGCCACAACACCCACCACGCCTTTCCCGCGTGGCATGCTGCGTTGGCGACTGAGTGATGGATTTCAGGCGCCTACGTATGCCTACGAACTCGAGCGAATCCCGTCGCTTGACTTGGATACGCGTTTGGGCACCAAACTAGTACTGCAACGGCCGCCGCAGGAACGCGATGTGCTCCTACTGGGCCCAGCACATGTGCGTGTCCTGGGCGGCTTTCATCCTGACTGGGACTCGGCAGCTCTCTTGCAGCAGCGGATTTGTGAGGTGCTGGGCCGCTCGCCGACATGGAAGAGCGCTACGCCACGCCGCATGGAAGCGGCCGAGGCGCCGGCCGTGCCATCAGCGCCACCTACCCCGTCGGCCCCTGCCGTCCCTGCGCCACGCGAGCCCGAGCTACTGTCGGACGACGTGTGGGATATTGACGCAGAGCAAGCACTCCTGGAAGCAGAGGGCGCTTTAGCATGTGCCCCAGCACCCCCCTGCGCGCCACCGACCGAGGCTGTGGCGCCTTCACGCCCGCCGTCCGCGCTGCTACAGCAGCTGGAACACGTGTCGACTCCGACGCCGCCGACCTCCTTGGTCTCCAGCGCACCGCCATGCTCGAACGAGCAGCTCAAAATACCCACGCGCGGCACGCCTGTGCGCCCAAGTCCTCACACTACCATCATCCTCGTGTCTTCGGACGACGAGGCGCCCATAGCGCCCACGACCATTTCTGTGTCGGACTCCGAGGACGAGGGGCCCTGACTCGGCCGACACAGTCACCGTTCGACAAATCCACCTTGTCTTCTTTGATCGATTGACGAACGATGCCGAGTCAGAAGCGTGCGGATCGAATGCGCAATGCGGCGACACATGAGGCGCTGCGAAGCACGATGCGGTACCGTCATGGTGCTATTATAATTAAGGGTGGCAAAATTCTAGCGCAAGGCCACAACCATGTGCGTACGGGCTTTAGTGGCCCCCTCTCAGCGCACGAAGCCATTGTGCTACCGCTTCATGACAATGACCACGAGCATGAGCACTGTGGCAGTCATACAACGCACAAGGGACAATCCTACTTTAGTATGCATGCGGAAATGCATGCCGTAACCACAGCCTTGCGGGGTGCGCGCCCCCATATGCCGCGTGGCGGCCTGCTCCTCGACCCTGTGGACGAGGCCTGTACACAACTTCAGTCGATGGCGCTCGAGATGCCTGACTGCTCCCGCTTCAGCGACTCGTCTCCGGCCCCAGCCACGAAGCGATCGACACTGGACGCCAAGTCGCAGTGCGATCGTGCGCTGGTCGAAGGCGCGAAGCGGGAGCAGCAGCGCGTCGCTTTGTCTCCCGATGCTCCGTGGTGTCTTAAACCGAGCTATGAAAAACGAACTGAAGAGAAACCACCGCCACGCGCGCACCGCGCCCTGGGACACTGTGGCGTGCAGTGGCGGGGGCCTCTGGGCAGGGAATCAGGCGTCCAAGCGCCGACGCTCCGAGCAGCAAGCTGAGCGTGCACGCCACCTTGCGCGCCGCAAGGAAGAGAAGCGTGCGCGCAAGGCTCGCGGCGCACGCCAAGCTTCATCGGGCGGTAGCAGTACGAGTACGGACTCGCTGCCCGAGTTGGACACAGCCAGCCCTCCGAGCGATGCGTCGTCGACGTCGTTTGATCCTCCGACGCCCCCGTCGGAGCCGACAGATACCCATGCTTTGGCGTCGACGACGCTGGCCTACCGTAAGGTGGTTCGCCGGGCCCTTCCCTCTATGGAGGACTCGCGCGTGCGTGGCGCTGATCTCTACGTGGTGCGCCTTTTGCAAGATACGGAGTCCAAGGCCAAGGCCAAGGAGCAGCGTCGAAAGCATCAAGTTCGGCGCGGCACGCTACCCATCGGTGCGGCACCGTCGCCGGCGACGCCCGTGCCTGTGGCGCCCCGCTATGCAGACAGTCGGCCGTGTTGGCGCTGTCTTGAGTGGATGTATTGGGCGGGCATTAAGCGCGTGTTTTGGACGGACACCAGTGGTCACTGGCACGGCGGCAAGGTGTCCGAGCTTCTTTTTGGGACGACGGGCGCTGGCGGCCCTGTGTCCTATGTGCCTGTACATCTGACCCAATACGAGCATGCCGCAGCATGGCAGCGGCAACGCGCGGTACCTGTATGATCCGCGCGCTGTACCACCATCCTATGTATGCCCTACGGGTATGCGATGCCCGATGTCATCGCAACTCCGGCTCCGCGTCCCCCACGATGTCTATAGTAGTCTGTGATTTGTCAACGCACGTTCCTAATGCATGCACAAAACCTCCTGACCGAGATGTGGAGTCACATGGCTCTACGCTCCACGTGGGTTTTTCCGCATTCACGAGCGTGGATCGCGCCGCGTCTCGCCTCCCTGGACGCCTGTACTACATGCTCGGCTCGACGTCCAGTGCACCGCCCTTGGACACCGGCGTCGACCCGGATCAAACCACATTCGATCGTGTGTCTGACATGGGACGCAACCAGCCAGCGCCCCTGTCGGTGGACGCCATGAGCGACAGCGACATGGAGGAGGCACCGCGTCTCGCGCCGGCTGCCTCGCCGCAAAACGTCTCGACGCGCCTGTATCAAGGCCGCGGCACCAGCAGCGCAAGCTCATCCCACTTTGTCATTGTGATCCCGCCTCCTGAGATGCCAACGACGACGCTGCCACGAAGTGCCTCCGCCCCAACGTTAGCGCGTCGCGGTACCCTTCTGCC
The DNA here is from genome assembly GCA_029542865.1 of Malassezia equina. Classification (NCBI taxonomy): domain Eukaryota; kingdom Fungi; phylum Basidiomycota; class Malasseziomycetes; order Malasseziales; family Malasseziaceae; genus Malassezia; species Malassezia equina. The sequence continues at coordinate 768,982 of CP119900.1, forward strand.
GTTGTACCCGACCCTGGGCGGCCAACTGTACGCGATCGCTCGCGAGTATGGTCTTCCAAGCGTGGGCGGCATCTCCCTGTACCTCGTGGACGACGGCAGTGGCAACGATGGACCGCGTATTGGCGACAGCACATGGGCTGCTCTTTGGAGTGGCTTCTTCGACGAGGATCTCGAGCCACCCGCTCTGCCCGTGCCAGACTTGTCGGACAGCGAATCGTACGTGCGCCCTGCGCCCCTGCCATACATGCGCAAGTCTCCCCGCCCCCGTCAGCTGAGCCATCGTGAGTCATCGCGCCGATTGCCACGCATGGCCAGCAACGCCTCGCTCGGATCCACGCGCTCGGCCTCGGCCGCCTCGTTCACGCTGGAAACGGGCCGTTTGCCCATTGTCGGCAAGTTTGAATGGTCCGTGGACCCGGTGAAAGCCAAGTGGTGGCGCCCTTTTATGGCGCATGCCGAGGCCGTCGCTGAGATGGCCTCGCCTCAAAATTCACGCGATACCGAGGCGCCTCCTTTGCCGACGCCCCGCACGAGTGGGCATCGTCCTCTGCACCTCGCCACCATGGCCACGCCGTCGCCTGTGCGATCACACCCACTGCCAGCGGCCCCGGGCGCGCCTGCACCCAGCGCTCGCGCGGAAAGTCGCGACTCGATTGTGCCCACGCAACTGAACGTGCAAACGCGCGATGCGCCCATCATTGCCGCTTCGCCAGGACCGTCGCCAGTGGGTGCCTCGGAGGTCGGCCAAGAAGTGCTTGTGGCGCCGCCCAGTGTGCCCGACATTTTATCGCCGCCCAGCAGTGCGCCTGACATGCAAACGGCGCCCACGAGTCTATCCGAGGCACCTCCGCCGTTCGAGGCGCCCGCCCCCGCCGTGCTGAGCTCGCCCATGGCGCAGCACAGCAAAGCTCCCACTACGCAGGCGTGGGACAATGACACGCCGGCAGACGCAAGTCAGCCGGCCGACGAGCCTCTTACGCCCATTCCGTCGTCGTCGCCGCCGCCGCCGCCCACACGCGCCTCTACGACCCAAGAGCCAGAGGAACCGAAGAAGCGCAACACCATGAGCGGGACTGTGGCCAGCCTCTCTGCAGCTGCCTCGCGCCTCTTTGGCGGGCACCGATCCAACGAAATCACCGCGCAGGACGCAGAGACAACGAAGGACACGGAGGCCGCGCAGGACACGGGGGCGCCTCTGGACACGGCGACCAAGCCCCAGACACCCACCTCGCCGCAGCACGATGTGGAAGAGGCGCGTGAGCTCTTGACAGAGCGCGAGCGCAAGACGGCGCATGCTCGTCGCCACATGCAGCGTGCCTCGATTGATATCCCGCGGTCGGTCAAGCGCGCTTCCACGCGCATGTCCCAGGCCATGGGTGGATTGCCCAACCAGGAGCCATGGCTGGATGAAGAAACGGCCAAGAGCCACAAGCGCAGCACAAGTACGCCGCACGTCGACTCATTTGAATTTCCCCACCAGGAGACGCGCCCTGTGCCGCCTCCGCCCGCGCCTGTGGACAGGGAGGCGGTGCACGACGAGGCGTCAGAGCCTGCACCCGCGCCGTCTTCGGCTACGCTGCCTGCCTCGCGATTCCTCGCTACGTCCCAGCCAGAGTCGCAAGCACTGGAAGAGCACTGGGTCACTCGGCAAAGTGTGCGTCGCCCTGTGGAAGAGGCGCCCCGTTCATTCGTCGATAAGCCGCCCACGCACGATATTCTGGCGCAGCGCTTGGGTCGCGAAGGCTCGTTGCGCTCGCCCATTTTGCTCGACCAGAACTTGCCCAACATCTCGGCCTCGTCGCCTGTGCTAGCGAGCAAGGCGCCCAACTCGCACGAGGCGCTCGTGCCGGAGAATGGATCGACGCAGGACATGGTGCCCGAGGTGCCCTCGGCCTCAAGATTGAGCCGCCAAGACACGATCGACCTTAACAATACGCTCGGGGACTTGCAGCGTGCACTGGATCTGCTATCGCCCCGCCACTCGTCCCAAAAGCGGCGCACGCGCTATGGCATGCGCAGTAGCACAGCGACGGAGGACAGTGTGATTCCTACAGTGGACGACTCGCAGTCGTCGACCACGCCGGCCCACCTCCGTTCGCATCCCTCGGATGCTTCGCAGGACGACTCGCTATCCATGCCCGGGCCTCGCGCCGAGGAGGCCCCTGTGCCCACGCAAGCAGCGCCTCTCGCTACCACCGTGGCGCAAGACCTATCGACGTCCATGCCCCGGTGGGATCCGCCTGTGAATGAGACGTCGGCATGGAGTGCCGAGCCAACGCCCGTGGCCACGTCGCAGCAGTGGGGCGAGGGACCTAGACCGACCTGGTACACCGACTCGATCGTGCCTGCTTCGCGCCCCATGGATTCGGTGCCCTGGCCTCGGGACTCGGTCCAGTCGCAGTCGTCGTGGTCGCGCACTTCGATGCCTCAAGGCGGGGACGAAGTGCAAACGCGCGATTCTCAGTCGCTCCTCTCGACACAGCTGCCCCGTCCTCTGCCCACGGCGCCCACCGAGCCGTCGATGTTTGGCACTTCTGCGAACGAAACGGCGGTGCCAGAAGAAGCAGCGGCTGCGTCAGCCACGGATCCCAGCACGGCGGCTCTTACCGAAGCTGCGCCTCCTCCAAGCCTCCTCCTGGACGTCACTGTGCCGCCCCACGATGGGGCGTGGAGTGTGCGTTGGGACCTCCCATCGACGGACCAGCCTGCGCCGCCCCCGCCGCCGAAGGACGACGAGGTGTCCCAGACGCAGTGGATGACCTCGCCCAATGTGGTGCAGCCCGAGTCCATGCCCGTTTCGTCGCAGGACGCCTCGATGCAATTGGAGTCGGTGCTGGCCCATTGGCGCCCACGCGATACGCCTGCCACGGCGCCCGCCCAGTCGGATGAGTGGATGGCCTGGTCTGGTGCGTCGATGACAGCGCCTGCATGTCCGCCCTCGGACGTGCCTGCCCGTATGGATGCCCCAATGAACGCAGAGAACATGGCGGGAATGGGTGCGGGCAATGCGGCGGGGATCGGCGCGGGCCCAGCGCCCAGTCGCCCGTCCATGCCTGAGGCCGTACCAACGGGGGCAGCCGAGTCGTGGGCGCCGCCGTCGGTGATGGAGCCACCCAGTGCGATCAGCTCTGCTACGGGATCGCTGCCGTCGCCCACCATCGATTCGAGGGAGGGGATGCCGACGACGGCTGCGATGCAGGCGCCTTCTGTGCCGCCACTGCCAGGTGGTGAGAATGTGGCCGCTCCGCCCAACGCCTGGAGCGTCGATCGCTCGGCGCTGCCCACGGAGCTTTCCAGTGGGCGCTTGACGCCGCCCAACGAAGGCCCACTGCCTGTGTCGACGATGAGCCCCATGAGTCCTGGGAACCCCCATTTGCAGGCGCCGCTACCGCGCACGTCTTCCCACCAGGATTTGCATCGGCTGTCGACGTCGCCGCTGCCCAAAGGCAACCACTTTCTTTCAAAAATGTCGCCCAAATTCAAGTGGCCTCGACGCAAGCGCGAGGAGAAGCGCCAGGCGCCCATGCAAGTCTCGGCGCCCATCCAGGGCGGCGTCTCTGACGAAGATATCTCGCACCCATCTCTGCAAGCCGTGGCGTCAGTGCCCAGTCAGGGTCCGCCCATCCTGGATGCATCGACGCCCACGATGCCTTCGCCCTCTGTGTGGGAAGGCCCTGTACCACAAGCAATGCCCTCATCCCCCCAGCAAGCCAACGTATCTTTGCCACCCACGTACGTGCCCGCCCAGGCGCCTAGTCCGTTGATGCCGAGCGAGGACCGTACGAGTGTGAGCACATCGCATCCATCGTTTGTATTTGAGGAGCCGCCGCGTCGTATGGACGTGGCGAATCCGACGGAGCAGTCCGCCTCCCTCTCCGACATGTACCGCGCCTCCATCGACGGGAAGAATGCAGGGCCGGTGCAGAACCCATGAGGGGCGGACGGTTGCTCGCATCTACGTTGGTCGGTGCCAGGGGTAGGAAAAGGCCTATTCTGTAGTCCTCTACGTCTAGCTAGTACAAGCGCGTGGCAATGCCCATGCTCATCAGCTCCTGGAACAGAAGCTTGGCCGCATATGGAATGTGGATCTGCGAGATCGCCGAGCGGTTGCGACACGCGCGGCACTCGAACGTCGACTTGCGCAAATTGGCCACCGCTGTCAAGCCACACAGGTCACAAATGTGCAGACGGTAGGCATCACTGGCATCGTACATGCGCTCCTTCAAGAAGTTGGCCATACCGTGCGAAATCATACAGTCACGCTCCATCTCACCGAAACGCAGACCACCATCACGGCTACGACCTTCGACGGGCTGGCGCGTGAGAATTTGCACAGGACCACGCGCGCGACTGTGGATCTTGTCGTCGACCATGTGCTTGAGACGCTGGTAGTACGTCGGACCCAAATACACCTGCGCCTGCAGCTTGCGGCCGGTGTGACCATTGTACATGACTTCGAGACCACGCGACTGGTAGCCAAGCGAGAACAAAATGTCACTCACGCCCTTGACGGTGAGATCGGTAAAGGGTGTCGCATCACCCTCCTGGCCCGACAGCGTGGCCACCTTGGACAGCAGACACTCGACCAAGTGCCCAATGGTCATACGACTAGGAATGGCGTGCGGGTTGATGATAATGTCAGGCGTAATGCCTTCCGCGGTGAAGGGCAGGTCCTCCTGACGGTACGTAATACCAATCGTACCCTTTTGTCCGTGACGCGAGGCAAACTTGTCACCCACCTGCGGCACACGCGTGGAGCGCACACGCACCTTGACGAACTTGGCACCCTCCCCATTGGTGGTAATCAGCACTTGATCAATGATGCCGCTCTCCGTGCTCTTCATCGGCGTACTTACGTCCTTCTTCGTATGCGTCTTGCTGCGCAAACCCAGCTCATCACTGTCCGGCGGCAGCGGCGCCGTTTTACCAATGATGATGTCCTCGCCCGAGACACGGGTGCCAGGCGGCACAAGGCCATCAATATCCAGCTTCTCGTACGTGCCGTGCTTCAGGCGGATGGCCGTCTCACGCGTTGGCTTCTCAAACTCCTCCATGGTAATCACACCGACCTTCTTTTCCATGTCCTGGAAAGAGCGGTAGTACAGCGAGCGGAAAAGACCTCGGTCAATCGCCGACTGGTTCATAATCACCGAGTCCTCCTGGTTGTAGCCCGAATAGCACAGAATAGCCACGATGGCATTCTGGCCAGCCGGCAGCTCACGGAACCGCAAATGCTCCATCGCTCGTGTCGTGGCCAGCGGCTTTTGCGGATAGTACAAAATATTCGCCATGGTATCCATGCGAATCTGATAGTTGGTCAAAAAGACACCCATAGCCTGCTTGCCCATGGCAGACTGGTACGTATTACGGGGCGACTGGTTGTGGTCGGGGAACGGAATGATACTCGCACACACGCCCAAAATCATGGCCGGGTGAATCTCACAGTGCGTCCACGTATCGGGCGCAAACGTGTGCGCCGAACGCAAACGCCGCGTCGCATCGGAGGTGTCCGGTGGCATATGGCCATTGGTCGCCTTGTACTCACGCGACTGCTCCAAATCCGTAGGACTCATACAAATCAACACCGTTTCCTCTTCCTCCGTGTCCAGGTACTCAATCACACCCGATTGAACCAAACGCGTCCAGTCCCAGCCCTCGCCGTCTTCATCGTTGAGGGCCTGGACATGATGCCGCTTGATCAGCAGCGTCATGCTCTGCTGGTCGACAATGAACAGGGGACGCAGCATACGTCCCGCATCCGTGTAAATACGGAGCTCCTTCTCACGGATATCCCGCACCACGCTGACTTCGTGGCTAATGTCGTCTTTGCGCCGAAGGTCGCGCAGCGTATCGACAAGTTGACCAGGGTCGTCGTGCGTACCCAGCCATACACCATTTACAAACACCTTGGTAGCCTTGGGGTCCGCCGCCTGCATATCCACCAGACTGTTCAACCCAAACTCTTCCAAGAACTCGACAATGGGCGCAGAGGGTGTGCCGACCGAAATGTTCGACATCAGACTCAAGTTCTTCACCAGACCACAAGCTTGACCCTCGGGCGTCTCAGCAGGGCACACCATACCCCAATGCGTGTTGTGCAGCTGACGCGGCTTGGCGATCTTACCATCTCGTCCAATCGGTGTGTTGCAGCGTCGCAAGTGCGACAGCGTGGAGGCAAAGGTATACCGGTTCAGTACCTGCGACACACCCGCCTTGGACTGCATCGCCTTCTTCTGGTCGCCCCAGTTACCCGTCGCCAGCGAGTAGCGCAAACCATTGGTGATGGTAGCATGGCGCACCGCGGCCTGCAGGTGGAACTCCTTCTGGTCCTCCACGCAGCGCTGCAAATGCCGGTAAATGTCGCGCGTGACTTTGCGGAAGAGCATACGGAACAGACCGCTAAGCAGAGGGCCGGCCAAGTCCAAACGCTTCTTGCCAAAGTGGTCACGGTCATCAATCTCGCGGCGGTCCAGCGCGGCGAGCAGGAGGCGGTGTACCATGTATCCAAAGAAGTATGCCTTCTTCGTATTTGATCCCTCCGACATGGAAATGTGGGGAAGCATCTCCTTCTGTAGGATCTCCTGAGCATAGGTAGTACGCTTAAAGCGCGACAGACCGGTGGTCGTACCACGACGACCAATGAAATCCAGTGCAACCTCACGGTCCTGGATCACAAAGGCCTCTTCAATGCACGGCTTCAGCATCTCCAGCATCTGCGTATCATTAAAGTCGTAGCAAATATGCTGCAACACTTCACGATCAGGTACCACACCTAGAGCACGGAAGACAATCACAATGGGGATGTCGTTGCGGATGTATGGCAAGGTCGCCTTGATAGTATTGTTCAAGCTCTTCTCACGGTTGCGCGAGAACAGCTTGACCTGCATGGTGCTGATGGTCTTGCCACCACGCTCTACAGCACTGCGAATCTCAGCCAGGAATGTGATCGGCGAGGGAGCCGCCTTGGAGAACACATACACATGGTTGGCGGCCATGCGCTCCTGTGCAATCAGCACCTTCTCGGAACCGTTGATGATAAAGTACCCGCCTGAATCGAAAGGACACTCGTTCAAGCTGTACTTGCCATCGTCCGGCAAATCGGTCAGCCAACAAAAGTGCGAGTGAAGCATGATCGGGACCTTGCCCAAGTAGACCTTTTCGTCAACAATTTCTTCGCGACTTGGGTCGGGCACCCACAGCTGGTCGCCATTCTCGTCCAACTCGTCTTCCTCCCCCTTGACCAGCACCTTTTGGGAGACATCCACATGCAGACCCGCTGAGTAGGTGAGGTTACGCTGACGAGCTTCCTGAGGAAATAGAGGAGCCGTGCTACCATCTGCCTCTGTCTGTTGGGGCTTGTTCATGTAGATTTGACCAAACTCAATCTCATACCGACGCGACCTGTCTTCCGCGTGGCCTGTGTGTTGATCACTCTGCTCCAGGGTCAGACTGCGACTTTCTTCAACGAGCTCCTGCACTGTGTTACTCATAAACTCGTTAAAGCTGTCGATTTGTTGGCGCACTAGGCCCTTTTCTTCGAAAAAGGCCTTGATCACATCCCAGCAATCTTCTTGGCTGATCTCTTCCACTTCTTCATCAGCGTACATGTTGGCGATCGACAACAGGTCCTAACACAGGCGAATCGAAGGGCCAAACACAACCTCTGGGATCGTGTTGGTCGAGCTTCGCGTGCGGGCAGGTGCAGATGGTCGAGCACCCCGTCAACGGACGACGTCGGCCGCGCGGCGGTGGTGGCACGACACAACAAAGCACGTGACATGGTCGGCCGAAGAAGCTCCTCCACCCAAAAACGTCAGGCTGCACGGCGCGGTCGGCGGCACTACGACGCCGTAGCACAACATGGGTGCAGGCGACCTGAACGTGAAGAAGTCATGGCACCCTCGCCTGCAAAAAAATCAGGAGAAAGTATGGATGCAAGAGCAGGAGGCTGAGGCGGAGCGCAAGAAGCTCGAGGAGCTTCGTAAGGAGCGTGAGCAGGAGCGCCAAATGCAAGAGCTGCAGCGAATCCATGAAGCTGCCGGAGGAAAGCGCCGCGCGGAGCGCGTCGAGTGGATGTATGCCACACCTGCCTCTAGTAGTGGACCCTCGGAAGCAGAGCTGGAGGATTACTTGCTAGGAAAAAAGCGTGTGGACAAACTGCTCCAGGGCAATGAGGCGAAGCAACTCATGCGGGATGCGGTGCCCACGGCCCAGGAGGATCCAGACGAAGTCAGGGCGTCTCGAGATATGGCTATTAAAATTCGTGAAGACCCGCTGTTTGCTATTAAGAAGCAAGAACAGGCCATGCGCGATATGCTCATGAAAGACCCCACGCGGTTGCGACAGATGAGGGCGCGGATGGGATTGTCGACACCGAGGGAAGAGCGATTTTCGTCGCACAGTTCGTCGTCCACGACTCGGAGCCGAGACTCGCGTGGCCGAACCAGGTCGCCTGATTCCCACGACGATGACCGAAGAGACCGACATCGACATCGCCACCGAAGGGATCGCCACCGAGACTACGATCGCTGCGACCATCATTATCGCCATCGCGACTATGACCATCGAGATCGCGATGATGACCGCCGAAGGCACAGAGAGAAAGAGCGTCGCTCCTACCATCTCGAACGGTACGAGGGCCATGGCAGGTCCTCTCGCAGCCGGCGAGACGACGAGTTTGACCGTGATCGCAGGGCACACTGTCCTTCTCGCCGCTTATCCAAGTCGCCCGAGCGACGTGCACTGAGCGAGGCCGAACGGGAGGCCAAGCTAGCTGAAATGAAACACAATGCCCAACAAATCACGCAAGAGCGCAATGCCATGATCGAACATGTGCAAGCGGAAGAGAAAATGGCGCTCGAGCAAGAAGAAGCAGAACGCAACAAAACCCGGGATAGCAAGCAGTGGAAGCAAGACGGCGCACCTGGTCGAGCGGCATTTCTACTGGACCAGCAGCGCGACTTGTGGGGCAAACAGAGTGGCGGTATGGATCTTCACGAGCGCTTGCGTCGTAGCCAACATGCACTGGAGGCCATTTCTGACGATACCGTCGGCTGAGCCGACAAAAACGGATCGACATTTGTATAGTACATCCTAGAACTACGGATATGATTACCAGACCTTGTTTTGCCCTTAACCAAAAGCGTAACGGGCCTTGGAACGAAGCCAGGGACCGTACTTGTACAGGATGAAAGGGATAGGCCCCAGCAGCAAAGCAATAAACGCAATCAAAGACGTGGCCCAATGTGGGTTGAGTTTGTGGTACATCTGTGCACCATACTGACATGTGAGGAATCAGGTACCTACCAATGGAAATCCAAACCCAAAGATGGAACGTGCCAATGTGTTGGTCGACATGGCACTCGCTGTTCGGCCCTTGTACGCATCGCCCAAGAAAGCAAAAATGGAGTACTGCTTGTTAGTCGTTATTGTCCACATACCTTGACACAGTAAAAGGAGGCCCCGTACGTAGCAATGGCCATGATGGGCGACCAAATAGATATAGACGAGTAACAAGTCCAGGCGAACCAGAATAGGGCCATAACGATCAGCGGCGATCCCACCAGAGAGCATCGCAGACGCTCCTCAGGAGGGAGTGTACCTGTAGGACTTGCCGCGCGCTTCCTCATGTACCTCCTGTTCTCGATGAGCACGATACATGCCGCAACAACCATTTCGCCCGCAAAATACGATAGGAAGACCATAGACGATTGGACCGAGTTAAATCCATGCAACCCTCCAAACACGATCGGGAAAGCCACAAAAAAGAGGTACACTGTCGAGTACAGGAACCCGAAATAGAGACTGGTCGACAGAACCATAGGCTCATACAGAATCATTTTGAAAGGCACCAGAAGCCACTTGTCCACAAACTCTTTCGCATTAAAGGCACGAAGCTCCATCACGGACTTGTAGTTTTCATTGCCTGTCTGATGGCGAAGACGCTTTGCTTTTTTCGTAAGAGTAAAGTTTTTGTTCGTCTCTTCCAATGTGAAAACAGTGAGCACAGTGAGGAATCCCTCGAGAATGCAGCAGGCCCAGAGACCCCAATGCCATGAAGCACCTTCCACATGAACCCATGCACCGACAAGAGGACCTACCGCAGGGCCGCCGCTGGCACCAAGAGAGTGTACAGCCATGCCAAAGGCCAGCAAGTCCTTGTCAAAGATGTTGGCAAAAATACCGCCTCCCACAGCGAGAATAGCAGAGCTCATTGTCCCAGCAAGGAAGCGGAAAATAATCAAAGCACCGATGTTCGGGGCCAGCGCACTCGCCATTTGAAAAACAGTGGCAAGGAACGTTGATGCAATAAGGATGGGGCGGGTCCCATAGAGCTCAGACAATGGGGCCCAAAGAAGAGGTCCAGCGGCAAAGCCGCCGACATAGATGAAAACAGCAACCTTGACCACCTCCTGGCTTACATGGGTAGAGTGAGAAATCTCCTCTAACAGAGACGAAGGTAGCGAAGAAGCAAACGTACATCCCGTGTTGAGCATAAACACAAGGGCTGTCAAGTACAATCGATACGTGATACTCCAGTTGAAGGGAGATTCAGGGTCATCGCCATCCCACGTAACAATGATAGCACTAGGATGTTCGCGCTTCAGGTCCTCGATTTGGTCAAAGTTCACTTGCTGCGGGGCTTTCAGCGGTGCACCTTGATCGTTCGCAGCGTCCTGGGCCTTGAATGTTACATCTCCGCCAGTCTTTTCCAAGTCATTCGGGGCCGGATTCATATCCACGACGGCCGGGTAGCTAGCTTGATACTGTGGCTGGAGGCAAGAGTCACAATGCCTCTATGAGAGGCGCAAGGACCACATTATCACCCGATTTTAACACGACCTACCCAAGTCGCAGCTACGGGGATGAAGTCTAAATCCGATGAGCAAGATCATTGGTCAGCGCGCCACGCTAGGCACACAAATTAACGTTACAGCCGAGAACCCCCGACCTGCGCCCCGTATGGCTCGTGCGTTGAACAGATGGTCTGTCAACGTTTCAAGTAGGTGCCAATGTCACCAAACATGTCTACGACTTCGAGACAATGATCGGGAAAAGAACAATTGGGTATCGTACATATCTTAGGATTTTTCCCCACTGTTCCTCATGATGTTATGACGAATGTCGTTCGTCACTCTCGAAGAGCACCTTAGACTCACTGTGCTTGTCATCGTCGTGACCATAGTCATCATCACTGTCGACAGCAGCGTAATCTGGCTCCTCAACGTGAAATTGAGGCGCGCTCGTATCTTTTGGAGTGCGAGAAAGCTGGTGAAGGTGCACGGATTCCACTTCTTCAGCGTCCTCATCCAGGTCCTCGTGCACAGAGCCGATTGTATGAACCTCAAACTGGCCCGCAGCAGCTTCTTCATCCGTGGCCAGCTCGTCGGACATGGCTAGGCGCATGTTATTACCGGTGGGTCGCCACGACCATGCAATCAGCCCGAATACCACCAAATAAAGAAGGACCAAAACACCCTCCAAAACGAACCAGCGGTACTTCCAGGATTGCTCGATAAAGTCTTTGGTGCCTGTGAAAGCAATCAAGCCAATGATTCCGAAGAAATACAAAGTAAGGAATACGACTGCGCCCAGCAAAATGACCTGCAGACGCTTGAACATATTCATCTTGAATGTTTGATGACGTTCTTGCAAGTCTTGGATCGTACTTTTCAGGGACGAAAGGATCCACATGTAAAAAATGGTCAAAGTAAAGGCCATAGGGAAAATGAACGCTCCCACCCAGGCATTGTTCGTGTCCAACAAGACAAAGATGATACCGATCGAGTACATGACACTGAACACAAAGTGCAAACTAGTCAAGGCATACACTCGGATAATGACGGGACCAATAGTGGGACGCACAACACCGTAGCCCATTCTGTACATGAGATCACCGCATAACGTACGAGACAATTAGCAAAAGGAAAAAGGACATGCAATCCCGGACAGACTCGAGAATGTTCGTGAGAACCAGCAAAAAGCGGGCAATGCTAGTGACACCGGCCCGATTATCAGCAGCTTCAAAGTGCCTCATATCAATAGGATAGGAGTTGTAATAGCGGTAGAAGTACCACTGGCAAGCCATTTCCACCACCAAGAACATCAGCACAGCGGATACAAAGTGCTGCACCGTGACGATCTGGTCGCGTTGCTTGTAGCACATAAAGATCCACCCAGCACTCAGACCTAAGCACACGATGGTCATAAACCCGTAGAACTGTGTCAGTCCACGTATACGCACATAGAGTTTGGGATGCTCTGCCGCAGGAAGGTGGCCCGTGAAGCGATTTTGATAAACCACCTCTCCATGGAACTGATTGATCGTGGAGTTGCGAGCTGCGCTTGTAGGTGCGCGTAGCGGTGCAACACCCATGCAGTAATATCCGGTTCGGTTCACCTGATAGGACTGGGTGGTAAGTGTGGTGGCGTACCATGACCTTTGTCTCCATTAATTGATCACCAAAGTCCATTCTCTCTTGCTTGATAGACCAAGGAGATAATTCATCATCAATCACATAGTAATTCAACTGATCTGGCTTGCAAAGACCACGCTGCTGCGCTGTAGGCGTACACAAGTAGGTCTTGGACTGCGACACATGTTAATCTCCGTAAGTATACATACATGATGACCATACTTGCTTCCTGCTGGGTCGTACTTGCCAATTTTATCGAGTTCAGTGATCTCGTAAATAATCGTAGTCACCAAGCCACTGCTGTTGGAGTAGAACATCACTACTGTCAGACGTCGACCAGACATACCATCAATACTGGTGTTTCGTCCTGCCCACACACCACTGCACGACTGGCGCATCTCTGTCTTATCCTCGAGCTTCTCTGAATATGCATGGCACACAGAGACCAGAACGAATGCTAGGCAGGCTAGGACTGCCCAGCTTCGACAAACGATCGCATGCATTCCGGGAGGGTGCGTGAAGTGGGTCCGTGGACTGTGGAGGTTCTATGTAGCTGTCACTGCCGGCGGCCCAAGGCCGGGTACGGCGACTGGAGGAGCGATTGCACAGGTTCCAAGCCGGGCCAGGTGGGCATCGACAAAGTGACTGTGTCATAGAAGCTTGGCATGGAATTGCAGCGCAGTGAACGCCGATGTAGAGTAAGCTGGCTAGTGTGCTCAGGATGGTAGTATGTCGAGGAACGCTGCGTCATCCGTTCTGTGCGCCATAAATGAAGCGACAAGGATCCCTCCGGCGTTGAAAGCTGTACTTGCAAAGGCAAATGTGGTTTTGATGAAGTGTCAGCTTGCTCCAACGCCTCGAAAGCACTCGATCCATGTTGGGCGGCTCGAATCTGAGACACATGGTCCAAGTAGGACGCCAAGGGTGTGTCATCGAGAGCGGAAAGCCGCAGTGGCGCCTCCTTCGATACTTTCACATGCAGATCCATAGGCAGAGTAGGGCAAAGCACATGCGTATCCGCATGGCACACCCAGGTAGCGGTCTGCCATACAGGGGCGCCTTGTGTACCAAGCGTCAGCACCAGATCGACCGCCCCGCGATCCGATTCGACGCGGTAGTAGAATCGCTCCAGTTCTTGCTCGTCAAACTCCAGTTCTGTCCAGCCAGAAATGGTGGGTGAATTTTGCATGCAGCTGGGGGGCGACGAAGCCAGGAAAATCCCGGGGCTTTCCAGGGAGGGTATCGTACTCAAGTCGGCCGGCACTTGGTTCCACAACATGTGCCCATAAGAGGTATGGGCATGCTCTGTCCATGCGCCATCAGTAAGGGTGGCGGGAATACAGGATTCCACGTCGTTTAGTCCCTCAAATAATGCCATGGGGAACTCAGAGGTCGTGTGAGAGGCGGGCACCAAGTGCAGAGGAGCATCAGTGTCATCTGCTACTAGTCGTGACCATGTGCCTTTTTGCATGGCATACAAAGGAAGCGGCTCTGCCGTGGTACCCGGGGAAAATGGGAGACATGAAAGGAACATAGAGTCACTCGTCTCACTCGGCGAAACCATCCATGTAGCGTGAGCTTGGACAAAGTCCGTACGGTGCTGTTCTTCCAATAACATGCAAGCCTGCTCAGCTGACTCTGGTTGGAGATACCGCAAGCAAATGTCTGAACCTTCCTTGGCCACATGACAGTTCGTGCGATAACTGATCCAGCGTAGCAACTCATCCGGGGCCTGAAGAGACAGGCGCATGGTCTGGATAGATTGTTGAATGCTATCCAGCCATGCACGCACTTTTTCAGTCGCTTTTGGGTCGCCAGTGATGGTGACCCCCGTTTGCGAGTCGCGCTTGTCCATGGACGCATTCGATTGTGTGCGTCGCAAAATATCAAAGAACGCACGGCTCTCGCGGGACAGCAAGAAAACATCACTGATAGGCAAAGGAACGAAGGCTGTCACTGCGTGAATGGGATTGTCAGGATCGCGAAGCTCAAATCGTTGTTCCATAAAAGCTTTTACCAACTGCGCCTTGGGCATCGATCCGCGCACACCCTCCAACTTTGCATCGCGTGCTAGTTGGTAGAGTTGAGGACGAGTGAAAGAGTCGCTAATCCGATTGAAGGTCCGGGTCCAAATGGTGCTAGGCGTGTCCATGCGCTTGTGACGATGCGCTGTTGGACGAAGAACGTCTATAGCTTCCAAAGTTGGTGCTTCGTTCACGTCTTCTGTATCATGACCCACGCCCCATCTAGGTGTTTCACTGGGCGTATGGACGGCGCGCAACCAGCGCGGCACAGCTTGCCACCGAGGATGTACGATAGCGACGCGCATAAAAAGGGACCAAATGGAGGGTGCCAGAAAAATGTGCCTAGACTCCACCGACCCGTTTGACCGGCATGTAAGGGTATACGTGCGACTAGAACAGGAAATCTATACAGAGCCTTGAGCCTTTTTCGCCTTCTTTGATTTCGATTTCTTTCGTGGGGGCTCTTCCGTAGGGCGCTCTTTTGCAGGCTTGGAGCTAGGTTTTAACGAGTCCACAGCATGGCTATCATCGAACCGCGTATGAGTACCCGTCGCTGCTGTCACCATGCGCTTCACTGCATCACCATCCACACGCTGTTTGGGTTTTTCTTGTGGATGTTCCGTTTCTTTTAGCTTGGGGAAATAGGCCTGCACGCGTTCCAGCTCTCGATGAACAGGGTGCGTGGTTGGATCCACACCTTTGCTTTTCAAGTACATCCAAATGGCATCCAAGTATACATATGATGCTGAAACAAGCGACTTGGCCGCTGAGAGCCGATGCTGGAGTGGGGCATCAGCATCGTCGGTCCTTGCCGTGGCGTCTCTAGATTCACAATCTTTCAAGATCTCATTCAACGGACGGTCAAACGCCTTTTTAACACTCTGATCGACAGAATCAAGTTCTTTCTCTAGTTTAGAGACAATGCCGGACGGGTCGCCGACAGTGTGTGCGTACGACGCCATTCTTGCTCAAGAGCGAAATGGCAAGAGTCGATGGATCAATTTCGTCGGGTGTGCCTAACCTCCACTACGGGCGCCCCTTGGATCGTGTCACTGCTCGCTCGTTGAGCTAATCACTTGTTCTATCCAGTCGCCCACACGCTCCTTCACCCCGAAACGAATGCGCTCGACAATCTTTTCCCAATCCATGTACATTTTTTCTAGCTCGTAGTCACTCATGTCAGGCATATACTCTTGGATGGTCATTCTTGAAATTTTTCGTTCTTTCCTTCCATCGCGAATTTTGGTCGTGGCCGCAGCCCCAAGTCCCGAGGACCAGGAGCGAGAAGCATGCGTACCACCCACTGACGTCTCCAATGCCCAAACCAGCTCCATCATCTTGGTTTTGTCACCTTTCGCATAATGGCGAAGAAACTTGGTCCAACCAGATCGACGGCGCGTGTTGATGAACCAAAGAACCACTTGGTTGTATCTTAATATGTCTGCTTTCGTAGCTCCCTGGCAATTTGATATTTTGAGGATTTTAAACTTGTCAGTACGTGATGGAAATGGATTGCCCATGTTTTCCAGGAACCATTCACGCATCTGGGCAGTATTAAGGCCAATGTCTCGTCGGTCGGACGAAGCAGCCTTCGACTTCGAAATTTCCCTCTCCAGAATCGAGACAATTTCTTCGCTCGAGGATTGTTGAAGTTCATCCATCATAGCACGATGTTCGTTTAGAGCGAGCTTTAGTTGTTCAATTCGCTCACCAATGGCCGCGCCCAAATGCATTGTTGGTTGAGACAATTGTCCCTGCTGAAACAGTTGAGTGATGGTATTTTTTACAAGCTCAGACTTGGCGTGCAAGCGCTCATATTCTGCTTTTCCAAAGTTCGTCGCAAGAGCATCAAGGACCGCTTGCTCAAATTCAATCAGCAGGCGGCGTGCTGGATCCTGGTCGATATATGGCATGATGTATGGATGGAAAGATAATTTGATGGAAATATTCAGGCTTTACGCCAACATGAGAACAAAGACTTTTGAGGTACAGCGCCACAGCTGCATGTACGCCCAGGACGTGCTTGGCAGTATTCATTTCACACTGTCATAATGTACAGACCAATCACGAGAATCTGTGCGAAAGGAATGTGAATTTGCAAAAGTTTGGAGCGCTTGGACCAAGCTCCCCATAAATCTTTTTCGTCCAAGCGCTCGTCGAATATTCGAGACATGTGTCCAAGAATCCTGCCGAAACCTTGACCCTTCTCCGCAATATAAGGACGGCCATACTAAACCAATACATAGAATATCTGCACCAGAGTCATGCAGTCTAAGTGATACATGTATATGCCACTGCCTCTTGATGACGACCCTAGCCGGTCATGCAGGGTCATAGAACACTGCCTACTTACAAAGGTACCTCCACTAGCGCTCAGACCTTCGTGTGAGATATAAGAAGTGCCGCCGCCCCCTGATCATGTCGTTTCCTAATGAGTCAAGAACTAACCTCTGTAGAAACATGCCTCGCTATGCTCAGGAGTTTAAAAACTTCTGATCAGAGGCTGCTCCCAAGCCCAGGCATCCAGTCCCCACTTGCTGAACTGAATCTACGCGACATCAATGGCGTGCCATTTATGAATGCTATACGTGAACGGCCCCTTTCTGCCGATGCTCAACTTCTTTTAACCCGCCTGTATGAACGAGTGCTGATCAAGTTAAAGGGTGCTTCTATGGAAAAGTTCACTCTGATTCAACGTCGATGGGGCGCAGCTCGACGCCGCGCACTTCCTCGTATGGAGCAATTATTCAAGGTGCAGTGCCAACTCGCTGCTTCACGCATGCAAGAGGCGTTGCTTAGAATTGTGGATGCACGTCTGGAAAGCTTTCAACAAGCGGCAAATGAACCTGCGGATGCTCATCGTGGTCACAGCGCCAGAGCTATTGCTATCTTGGAGATGGCATTTGAACATGCGCCTAACATCACTCAGGCCGAGAAGTACAAACTGGCTGAGGCGACTGGCCTTCAGCCACGTCAAGTCACTATATGGGTAAGTATACTGTGATGCTAATAATAGTTCCAAAACCGAAGGAACCGACGTTCTCTCGCACGTCGTTCGAACACAATCAAGCCGACTGTCACTGTCCCCAAGGAAGAAAATGTCTCTGATCCGACGTTCAACGTTTCTATCCATTCTGATTTGGATCTCATTAAGCCAGAAGCTGCCTGTGACATTATTGAAGACCCCGAGATCAGCATGGAACAACAGGAAGTCGAGCCTGAACTTGAGGCTGAACATCAGGAATGCGAGCCTGAGATTGAGGCTGAACATCAGGATGGCGAGCCCGAACGCGAGTCTAAACATCAGGCAGGCGAGCCCGAACGCGAGTCTAAACATCAGGCAGGCGAGCCCGAACGCGAGTCTAAACACCAGGCAGGCGAGCCCGAGCCCGAGCCTCAACAACAAACTCAGCCGATGTCGGAGTCGGACAGCGAGAGAGAAAGCGTGTATCAAGGTGAAGAAACTTTTCAACCTGCCACGGAGACAACCGATGCATCTCTGCCCGAGCTTCAATCTGTCAGTGACCCTAGCTCTGACACACTTCCGGATTATATTGATGCAGAGGATCGTGACGAAAGCATTCTCGACGTATGGTGGTCCAACATGCCAATCTCGACCTTCCTTGAGTGTTCGTCAATGATGTATCCACCCATGGAGAAATACAACAAGGATCCATCGATTCCCTCCGCTGTACTGCTTTGCGGCGACTCGGCGCCTCCATATTCACAGGGAGGTCCCTCCTCGTTGGACGATGCAGGCCAATACCTTGTCTTCAGTCCTGTGGATTCTATGCCTCGTCTGGATTTCGCTGATTTGGACCTTAACATCGATGCTCTCGAGGAATGCTTTGGACTCTCGATGGAGTCTGATTTCACGATGATTCGAGTCAAGAAAATTAGCGAAGAAGAAGAACAAGTGGCCGAATACCTTTACTCTAAAGCATTCAACGTCATGGAACAGCTTGAGAACTACGCTAAAGAAGAAGAGTGGGACCTTTCATCCATCATTAGTCGAGGACCATCTTGCTCGTATGGTAGGAGAAAATCACGAGATCTTCGTGTTCTTCTCCCAGGCATCTCTTCGATCCGTAATAACTTCGAAGATGCAAACCAGAGACTCTTTGAAAGTTATCCGACCAGCCCCATGACACCGTGCCTTCCACCTTATTCCTCTCTGTCGCAAGGTTACGTTGCTCCAAGCACCCAGACGTTTGAGCCGGTGAATTTATTTTCACCTTCCTTGTTGGAATGCCCCCATTAGTACCTGCCGGATCGTTGATTTGTAGCATGCTATAGCTTATTCATGCGACCCAAAGTTTGTGGGGTTCTAGCATCATGCCATGAATTGCATGACTACTTTGGTCAATGGGCTATGTTTAGCGTCATGGTGATTCTATCTTGCTCATAGTTTCAAAGATGCTATCCCTGGCAACCTAAGCACGCGATAATTAAGGTGCTGAGCAACGCAATCCGTCCCACTCCCCTTGGTCAACGGTGTCATCTTGGCGTGCTCGGCTTAAGGCCGACATATGAAAGGGTTGCATTATAGTTTCGGTCTTGCATAATAGAATTTGATTGGCTCCACAATGCACCCTGTCTCGTCGATGACGTGCCACTTACATCCCACTGCAGGAACGAGCCGTGAAGAAAACGACACCTTGTCAAGAAGATCCGCCGTCCAAGGCTTCTTTAGCCACCGCACACCCCCTTCCGACACTCTAAGGCCATGTCGTTTGAAGACTACCGGCTAACTCCGGGACCGGGCGACTCGGATAGCAATGGCCTTGCGAAGGCGCATGCTGATATCGAGTCACCGACCGACTTGCCGTCGCCGGAGCAGAAGGGACATCTGGGTAGCTTTTCCGAGACGACGGATGTGGAAAAGAGCAGCCCCCCCGTGGAAACTCACTACGATGAACTGCCACAAGGACGACAGCTAGGGACCATTTCTGCCATTTTCCTCATGGTAAACCGCATTCTGGGAACGGGTGTTTTTTCGACCACCTCGACCATTCTGAGCCAGAGCGGGAGCGTTGGTTTGAGTTTGATTTACTGGGTGATCGGTGGCCTCATTGCAGGCTGTGGATTTGCCGTGTATGCGGAGTTTGCGATGGCCATGCACCGCAATGGTGGTGAGCTGAATTACTTGCAATATGTGTACCGCAAGCCCAAGTACCTTGTTGCATCGATGTACGCAGCCCAGGCCCTTCTTTTGGGTCAGGCGGCTGGTAATGCTAACACGGCTGGTCAATACTTTATTCGCGCAGGCGGCGGTAAGACCACCGAGTGGAACTCGAAAGGTATTGGTGTTGCTGTGATTCTTGGTGCCCTTTTCATGCATGGCACCATGCTCAAGTGGGGTCTCATGTTCCAGAACGCGATCGGAACTTTCAAGGTGGTCATTCTGTTCTTGATTGTGTTCGCTGGATTTGTTGCGTTGGGTGGTCATACGAAGGGTCCGAAGCCGAACAACTTTGAGAATGCGTTTGAGGGTGCACGAAGTGATATTTACGGTGTTTCATCGTGTATTTACAATGCCATTTGGAGTTATGTGGGCTACTCAAACCTCTTCTATGCCCTAGGCGAAGTGCGCAACCCCGCCCTTACCATGAAAATTGCGGGCATCGTGTCGCTGATCACATTGACCATCCTTTATGTGTTATGCCAGGTGGCCTACTTTGCTGCTGTGCCTCGGGAGGAAATCCTGGGAAGCGAGCAAATCGTCGCGGCAGAGTTTTTCAAGCACATGTTTGGTGAGAGCTCGGCCAAGGCGCTGTCCGTATTTGTGGCTCTATCAGCCGTGGCCAACGTCTTTGCGGTGATTTTTGCCCAGGGCCGACTGAACCAAGCGCTTGGCCGAGACAACATCATTCCTTTTTCCAAAATTTTTGCGTCCAACCGTCCTTTCAACACCCCTCTCGCAGGTCTAACCTGGCATTCCATTGTAACTCTCATTCTCATGCTGGCGCCACCTCAGGGCGACGCTTACAACTTTGTCTTGAACCTCTCTTCCTACCCTCTGAACGTGGTCAACTTTTTCGTTGGCTTGGGTCTATGCTTTACCTATCTGCCTGACACCACGCCGTTCAAACCGACGTGGCTTCGTGGCTGGCGACCTCCTTTCCGTGCCACCCTGCCGATTTCCTTGTTCTTCACGCTGGTCTCTCTATTCCTCGTTATTGTTCCTTGGATTCCTCCCAGCTATCCTGGTCAGGGTGAATACAAATCGATGTGGTATGCTTTGGCACCCGCTGTTGGTTTCGCCTTTTTTGCAGCGGGTGCGTTGTACTGGTTTGCCTGGTATGTTGTCATGCCACGAGTCTTCAACTACAAGGTGGTCGAAACCCAAACTACTCTGCAAGATGGCACGCCTGTGACGGTGTTTGATCGTGAACCCAAATAATTGTATTATAGAGTTCCTTGCCGATTCAACTGGGCAGGACGCATAGAGTATCATCCTGTTGCATTCAGGTGGAGGTTCGTGGGCCCCTGCGGCTAGGGCGTCGACCACTGCATGACGATATCTACTCGCTTCCTGGGTGGCAGCGCCTCGAATGTATCTGTGGGATGCATAGGTCTGGGCCTTATGAGATTCACCTGGACGAACTCATCCACGATCCTCGATGAAGAAGTGTTTGCTACTCTCAAGACGGCCGCGGACGAAGGCGTGTCGTACTGGAACTCAGCCTCCTTCTAGGGTGCTCAAGGCGACGCTTTGCAAAAGTCCCGGGCCATGTTCGATCGGTTCCGTGGTGACAACTATGCCAAGAATGCTGCGCTGGCCGATCGAATCGAGGCGCTGGCCTCTCAACATGGCTACGAGCCCACGGAACTTGTGCTTGCCTGGGAAATGCAGCAGTACGACAAGCTGATTCCCATCCCTGGCACGACCAGGACGTCAAACCTCCAGAAGAATATCCGCGGTGCTTATGCGTCTCTTTCGCCCGACCTGGCCGCAGAGTTTCGTCGTGTGGCCAACGAGCTTAGCGCGCAGGTCGCCGGTGGGCGCTACAACGAACATATGCAAGATACACTGTCTAGATAGAAGCCCCAAGCGGCTTGTCTTGGCCGCCCAGTAGTCTCCGAACAAGCGTGAAGATCATTTTATCGTCGGGCGTCCAGGGTGTACCAGGCGCCTGAAACGATGCTTGCATCATACGCCGCAGCTGGTCCCGCAATACACGTAGTGCAACGAGCGAGGCTCCATCGTACGCTGCCATTCGTACACGGTTGTGATCGAGCGTGACACTTCTGGCGGTGTGCCGCCACTCTGCCTCGCCGCCCACAAGAAGAACCATACGGTCATCCACCACAGCAGTCTCCCATGCATAGAGGCGATGCGAATACACGATCGAATGATACAAAACAAAGTGCATCGACGGTGCACCGAGTGCCTTCCGTGCATTCACTGAGCTGGGATGCACAGCCGCCGGCTGGTTGTTGGTCAGTGTGCGCATTTGCTGCGTTCCCTCATCGACCATTAGCAGCTTCGGGTACATGGCTGCGACAAGCGCCAGTGTGATCACCGAGGCATCCTGGCCATACGTGTTTACATGCGCAGGAATCTCGAGAAGCTTGGGCCGGCCATGGCGCACCCGCCGTCGGGCCAATTCGTTGCGCACGCTCGGATCTACCGACACAAAGTTTGTGTCGACCAGGTAGGCAAAGTACTGCTGGCGCAACTCTTCCATCTGGTACAGCACATCGGCGCTGAGCGAATGCGCAGCACAGAAGGCCTGTCCTTGGTGCCTGTGTACGGCTTGGCACCACGCGCGGAACATGGATGCCAATGCCAAAAAGTCGCTGTCGTGGGTTTGGAAGGCGTGTCGGCCACGACCCGCTTCGCGGCCCATGCTGGTGAGGAATGGCGACTTTGTATTCAATGCAGCGGCGATGCTCAGTGCTGTATCCAAGCACTGGAACAGCGAGGCAATCAGCAGGAACTTGGACAAGTGCACATCCAGCGGCATATGGCACAAATGACGACCCAGCGGCGTGATTTGCTCCTGGGGTGTCAATGCCTCGACTTCCACCAGCGAGGCAATGGCTCTTTGCACATTCACCGCCTCGGGGGGGTCCAGCGCCTGGGCCAACGCATCTTCGATACCAGCGCCAATTTGCAGAGGCATCACCTTGAGCTGCAGCGCCAACTCTTGGAGCGACAGGCGCAGCATTTCAGGCAGTGGATGGGCGTCCATGTATTCAT
Source organism: Malassezia equina (assembly GCA_029542865.1). NCBI lineage: Eukaryota > Fungi > Basidiomycota > Malasseziomycetes > Malasseziales > Malasseziaceae > Malassezia > Malassezia equina. The sequence goes on from CP119900.1 coordinate 791,628, forward strand.
CGTGACGCTTGCGTGTGAACATGTGGAAACACACACCGTGTTGCACACGGCCCGCTCGACCTCGGCGCTGCTTTGCATTGCTCTGCGCCACAAAGCACTCTACCAGGCGACTGATCTTGCGCTTCTCATCGTAGCGCATCTCACGGTGTCGGCCTGTGTCAATGACACACGTAATATCTGGGATGGTAATACCCGTCTCTGCAATGTTCGTCGCAAGCACAATCTTGTGCTGGCCCGGCGGCGGTGGCGCAAAGGCTGCACTTTGGTCTTCCGATGCCACACTGGAGTGCAGCACATGCACGATACACTGCTTCTGGAACAGCGTATGCTCACTCAGCATCTTGAGGCACTCGCGGATCTCGCCCATACCCGGCAGGAAGACAAGGATGGCCTGGCGGAAAGGCGCCCATCGTGCGTCGGTCAGCAGCTGCAGGAGCAGCATACCAATGAGTTCATAGTGAATTTTATGCTCGTTCAAACGCGCCAATGTATCCAGGGTCTTGGGCTGGTACTGCTGGCCATCGGCACCCGGTCCAGAGACACCCACCTCGTCCGCCTCGGCATCCATGTCCAGTTCGGCCGCCTGCACATCCACCTTGTTCAGCTTCTCGTCCTGCCGAGCATAGGGCGAGTCGGGCTCCAATGTATAGTCACACATTTCCAGCACATCCTCGAGATAGTGCACATCCACCGGAAACGTACGGCCAGGCACAGCCAGTGTGGGGCACCCTCCAAAGTACGCACTGATTCGTTTCGCATCCAGCGTCGCGGACATGAGCACAACCTTCAGTTCAGGGCGGCGCTGCATGAGCGTCTTCAGCACAATGAGCAAAAAGTCCGATTCAATGGTCCGCTCGTGCACCTCGTCGACAATAATGTGCGTCACTTGGTCCAACACCGACGACTCGAGCATTCGCAATATGATACCCGTCGTGGCATACACTAAGCGAGCTTGTGGTCCCACCTGGTTTTCAAGACGAATAGCGTAGCCGACAAGACTCTCGCCCGTGCCCACCGACTTGGGCGCCTCGCCCATCTCCTGAGACACACGCTCCGCCAGTGAGATGGCCGAGATACGGCGAGGCTCCGTTACGTAGATCTTGCACGGCTCGCCGCGTGCCAACGCATCCTCCATCAAGTACGCGGGCAGCTGCGTCGACTTACCACAGCCTGTTTCACCGCTCAGCACCACCACTTGCGAGTTGTGGACACTTTCCAAGATGGCGGAACGTGCTCGGAAGATGGGCAAATCTTCGCGTCCTGGTAGCATGCGCTGATACGCCTCCGACGCCACACGGGCCGCCCACATCGCAGCCACGGCGGGGTCCGCCTCAGGACGTTGTTCATGCTTTGCCAATAGGCTCGGTGCGGTCGACGTCTTGCTGCACCGGCTGCTTTTGGCCCCAGGCCACGCGTGACTCGCACGCTGCTGAAGCAGGCGCTGCACATGCAACACCTCGTCACGCAGAAAGGCATCCCGTTGCTCCGCGCGAAGCACCTCCAACTCGTCCCAAATAGCCCGAAAACCGGATCCAAGCATGCGCTGCGCCCCACGCTCGCGGCCGAAGCAGTTGAGAGCAACGGTCGCGACATAATCGTCGGCCAGGGCGCGGGATGTGCATCCTTCGCCTGTCAGCTTGATCACGTCCATCTGGGGCGGCTGCCCTCCCTTGGCGGTCCAATAAATCTCTAGCTGCGAGCGGTGTACGGCACCGGACGAGAGCGGCACGTACTTGATCCGCGCATGTGCATCCACATGCTTTAGCACATCTGACAACAACGAACGCGCGGTTCTCGCACCGCTCTGGGTGGGAATATCGCGCACTCGCACCGTGGTGCCTTGCGTCTCGGGCGCCTGGTCAAACAAACCAAGGCTCTCATCAAGCATAGCGCCCAGATCGTCATCGTCCGACGATTCTGCATGTGGCTCGTCCTTGGTCGGAGAATCAGGCGTGTGTGCCTCCGTAGGCGTCGGTGCCCCCAGCTGATCCAGCTCGGCACGTCGTCGACGTTCCGCCGCGGCTTCTTGCTCGGCTTGCCGGGCCTTCTCTGCGTCTTCTGCTTCCTTCTGACGCATGTGCTCACGGAAACGCTGCGTGGCTGTAGCACGGTGGAATTGCGGTTGGATCTCGCTTTGCTGCAGCAAATCGTTGGCCCGGTCATAGAGACGTTTGAATTGCTTTTCTGTCTCTTCCTGATGCAGCAGGCTGGCAAGCTCTGCGTCAGGTGGACCACCTAGAGCCTTCTTTCGCCGCGCTCGCTCTTGATCGACTTGCAACTGGAGAATGCGACCCGTGCACCATGCCTCAATGGGATGCTCCACGGTATCCACGCACGAAGCTTCAGAATCCAACAAGGCTTTCTTTTCGCGCACGAATGCTTGCGTCGTGCGGTGAAGCTGCTCGATCTTCTCTGCGTTCACATCCTGTACACGCACCTGGGCAGGTGCATCGGAACGCGGGCTCGGCTCTGTAAGCGCTTGCGAGGGGCGCTCGCTACGCTGGAACTCATAAGCAGGGTGCATCGGAGGCATAGATGGGTCCAGCGCCGTTGCCTTAGGCGCAGGCGTGTCCTGCGGCGCATCGACATGGAACTGGAGCTTGCGGTACTCCTCCCGCTCGAGCCGCGCGAGAAGCCACGCCACACAGTCCTCCAAATCCATGCTCGGTGCGTGATTTATGGCTAGGGATGCATGATCGCGCGAGAAGCCGAGGGACAGCAAAAGTTCCCATGTTGTCAAAGCGCACTCCAGTGCCTTGGCTTCCGTGTCCGGTGGCCCGGCCACCCCCAAGATTGCCTGGAGGCGTGCATCGTCGCCTAGCTCACTAGGAAAAGGCGGGGCCAGCGCCGGCTGATCCGTTCGAGCCCAAGACAATGTAGCTTGACAAACATCAGGGTCAAACGAGATGGGCAACAGTGATTTGGCAAAGCGCTGCTGGAAGCTGATCGTCTTGGTGCGTCGTGCCGTTTCTTTTTCCACTTTGGGGTAAATGAGCTGCACGAGATTCTTCAAAGCCTGGAGCTTCTCTTCTTCCGGGAAAAACTCGTTTGTGTCTGGCTCGTCAGCCCCATGTCCAGCGTCGCTGGGCGGTGCCTCGACGTGTGGGGATTCGTCCTCTCCATGGGCCGTGGGCTCAGTCTTCGGCGCGGTAGAAGCGGGCCCTTCATCATCTGGATTTTCCTCGGTATTAGTTTTCTTTCTCGGCACAGATGTAGTGGCAAATCCACGCTGCACCGTGGCTTTCAGCTGGGGCCTCTTCTTTTTCGCCATGGGCCGCCGCTGCCCTGAGGGAGACGCGCTGGCCTTCGAGGGTGGAGGTCTGCGGTCGAGCGCCCGATCCCACGCTGGTGGCCCGATGACCAAGGCGCCGACGACCCTCGTTGCGCCTTTTCGACCGGCGCCGCTCATGGGCGCTCCCTCTGTGGCTGAGCATGCCGTTTTGGGCGATAAGTCCGCCATGAAGCGCGATGACACGCCATTGTCAGACTCATCTCCTGCTCCGACAGGCCCTGCCACCATGTCGCGCTCGTACGTATGTCGATTCTCACACCAGATCGTCGCAGGCACGCAACCAGCCGGTGAAGCGCTACGATGGCGAGCCTTTGTCACGCACGGATGTGCAGCATGCTGTTTTATGCTACTTATTCTCCGACACACGTCGTGTGTTCACGAATCCTCGCGCGGGGTCGCGTGGTGCGCCCATGTCCACGTTCGTACAGACCGTGGCCAACTCGGAAGATGTGCCTTTGGCGGCCAATGCGGACCCTGATCGTCATGCTCTGGCCAACTCACCGCGTGCGATCCAGGCTTGTGTGGCGTCTGCGGTAGCCGGCCCTTTTCCGACGTTTGTCTGGCCTTACGGTCAGTCGGCAGGCTCCGCACGACGCGCCGACGAGACAGAGGAAGAGCGTGCTGCTTGGGAGGCGCGCCGCAAAGAGTACCTAGAGTGGCGTGAAGCCACGTATCCATTGTCCATCACGCCTGAAGCGGAGCTGGAAGACGCAGCACCCTCACCATGGGCCCATCCGGGTGCCGACAAGCTCACATTCAAGGAACTCTACATTGAGGCGCTTATGAACAGTAGCAAGTGCACCAAGAGCATGCGCGAAAAGTGCTTTGTGGACGAGGAATACGCCGAAGACTTTTCCAAGGTGTGCCTGCTCGTGAATGTCGGCCGCATCAACACCACACTGGCTTTCTACCCCGAAATGAAAACGATTTTGCGCAGCTACCACCCGGTGCCCTCGCTGCAAAAGAGCGAAAATACGCGGCGTAATATGCAAGATGCGCCCCGCATGAAATCGCTGCTCAAAGCTGTGCTTCTTCCCCATGAGCGCCCGGGCGGCTCCGGTACTGCGTCTGCCTCGGCGCGCCACGAAGAAGGCAAAGACACTCTGGAAGTGCCTGGCGATCTTGAGGAGCTGGCGCGCCGCCGTCGTGCACAGGCACGTCCCCCCACCTCGGTGGTGACGCTGATTTTCCTACTGGCGAACCAGGCGTCGGATGTGACGTCGATGCACTTTCCCTCCCACGTCGATGCCCACTCGCTCTTCTTCCCACAGGCTGGTCGGCCAATTTCAGCCAAGCAGCGCGCCAATGCGTTCTTGTGGCTACTCTATCACTACCTCGAGGGGCCTGCATCGCTGCCTCCTGGTGCCCCCGGCTCGGAAAATCCCTTTGACGATGATGTGTCGCGTGCTGCGCGCGCCGAGGCACACGAAGCATGGGTGGCCAACGGCTCTGTGCCGCTCAACGATGCGCATCCCACCTGGCGTGGTATCCCCAACCCTGACTATGCGCGCTGGCGTGAGCAGTACGAGCCTCTGCTTGATGCGGCTGACACATCGAGCCGCAAACCTGCGCGTAAGCGTGGTGCGGACGGGGACGATATGCCGGATGTGCCCCCTTGCCCCGACACACATACGCATCGCTTGCTGATTCCTGCACTGCCACTGATGGCGCCCGACGCGTATGCGAAAGAGGACACCGATCCCCCCGAAGAGATTGAATGGGGCAAGCAGATGCAAGGTGAGCGGAGTGCCTTCCTCGTGCGCTTTGAAGAGGAGGAGCAAGCCAAGGTACTGGCGAATGGCGGCGTCGTTGATGCTACGGACGAGGAGCGCGCCAAGAAGCGCGTGCATTCCAATACACAGAGCTGCTACCCACTCGCCAATATTCTGGCCAATGCAGCGGCGGCTGGCTCGAACAATGGCGCTCTGAACCGCTCCCCTATTGGCTTTGTTAAACGTGCGCGCTTGTCGTCACGCCTCTCACAAACACGCGATTCTTCCGTGGGCGTCGATGGGTCGAGTGGCGATGTATCGCAAACGGCTGGGTCTGTGGCCGTAGATGGCCACGGTGATCCCGTCGCATCGTCTGCGCATGCCCCATCGCTGTGGGATTTGGATCTGTCTGCAGCCGACGTGGATGACCCTTCCACGTCACTGCTTCGTGCGCAATGGCAGCGCATTCAGCAGGATCCCGATTACGACTCAGATACGGACGGCAAGCATGAAGACGAGGAGGCCCTGGCGCGCACCCTTTTGGTCCTGCGCCGTGCGCGCGAAGTACGTGGTGAGGCACCGGCTTGAAGCAGTTTGGCTTTACGCTCACACGGGGTCGACTCAGCCGCTCGACGCCCTACCGCCCTTGCACGTTCCTTCTCCCGCCTGCCTTGACCATGTTATACAGGGGACTGTGAACTTGATTTTTTTTTGGTTCATAGACGCGGGTAAGTGCGCCAGCGGGACTATTTGATTAGCTTGATTCACATTCAAGCGTGCATGAAAAGCTTGGCATTTCATCTTAGGTAGGGCCACCCCAGAACGCCCTGAAATGGCTGAGTGTGCACGTGGGCCTGGGAGGTGGAGTGATAGGCTCATTACGTTAATTTGTGCATTGTCTTGGCATCGTCGTCCGGGGGTGGGCCGTCGATCGGCGCCGCTCAGGGGCACCTCATGAGGCAACAGGGTGCGGGCTAGTATGCCTTAAATAGCCGGCTTGGCACAGCTGTTCAACCAGGGCATGGCATCTCTAAGCACTTACGACTGGATCTTTGCACTGATCACGATATGCTTTTGCGTATCGTCGTTCGGTAATGGCGCCAATGACGTGGCCAACTCCTATGCTACATCTGTAGCTGCACGAACATTTTCCATGCCTCAAGCAGGTGCATTGGCTGCAATCACTGAATTTGTTGGTGCTGTTGCCTTGGGATCTCGTGTGACTGATACCATCAAGAGCAGCATCATCGATATTTCGCGGTTCAAGGCGAACCCAGCCACACTCCTCCTGGCCATGGCTTGCGCTGAGCTTGGCTCAGCATTGTGGCTCATGATTGCAACGACGATTGGATTCCCCGTGTCTACCACGCAGACCATCGTGGGTGCCCTGTGCGGTGTTGGTATTGCCTCGAATGCCAGTATCAAGTGGGCTTGGAAGAAGGGATCCGTCTCTCAAACGGTCGCCTCCTGGGGCATTGCACCTGCTATTGCCGGTGGTTTTGCCGCTGTGATTTTCCTCACTATCAAGTTGCTGGTCCTCGACCGCCGAGACAATGCGCTGCAGTGGGGTCTCCGCTTGATTCCGCTGTATTTCTCGCTGACAGGCGCCATTCTGGCCCTGTTCATTGTGGTCGAGGCGCCTACCGCGGATTCTCTCGAAAGCTTTGGGGCCGGAAAATCGGTGGGGATTATCCTCGGCGTGTTCGCGGGCTGCTTGCTCGTCTCGTACGTGTTCTTTGTTCCGTACTTCCGCCGCCGTCTCGTGCAAGGCGACAAGCGACTGCGTGCGTATCATGTGGTGCTGGGTCCTCTACTGCTAAAAGAAGATCCGCCTCTGTTTTGGCCGGGTGACCCAAATGAGGCAGATGTGTTGAATTATTACAACCGCCCGGCCCCTGCCTCCGTCGAGGGTAGTCCTTCCTTGGAGGAAAAGTCTCCTATGGAAAGACCTTGCGTGGATCTGCCGTCGTCCCGGTCGCAACTTACCTTTCATGTGGATACGATGCCAACCTTCAGCGAGGCTGCTTTGCCCGTCGAAAAGGCTCAGGACCCCGAGCAAGTCATTTGTGTGCGCAAGACACGTCCAGAGCCCGAGGAACGCTTCCTGGCACCCACGGCTCACCTTCCTTTGTACCATCCACGTCGACTATGGAGCTGGCTGCAATATGGAGTGCTGCAAGGCGTCACTCGCGACTGTGTAACGTTCGATGCTGACTCCCTTGAAGCCATTCATGCTAAGGCCCAGCGCTACGATACGCGTGTGGAGCATCTATGGACGTATCCGCAAATGGCCTCCGCCATTATGATGTCCATTGCTCATGGCTCCAACGATGTATCCAACGCTGTGGGCCCTTGGGCAGCGGCGTACGACGTGTGGAAGACAGCGCTGGTGAATCCCAAAGCTGGCACGCCCATTTGGATGCTGGTGGTGGCTGGTCTGCTCCTAGGCACCGGGTTCTGGTTCTTCGGCTTCAAGATCATTCGTCAGCTGGGCAATCGCATCACACAAATGTCGCCGACGCGCGGCTTTTCCATGGAACTGGGCGCGGCCATCACTGTGCTTCTGGCATCACGTCTCTCGCTCCCTGTTTCCACGACTCAGTGCTTAACCGGCGCTGTATTCGGTGTGGCCCTGATGAACTTCGATACAGGGGCGGTCAACTGGCGTTCGATCGCGTGGATTTTCTCGGGTTGGGTTCTTACCCTGCCGTGCGCAGGCCTGATCTCTGGTTTGATCATGGCCATGGCTCTGAACACGCCGCACTTTTAGGATGTATACGTATAGATAGGGTAGAAAAGACTATTATCATACACTTAGTAGGGATAACGGTAACTTGGCCGCTCCTTGTCCGTCAAGTCCGAGAAATCCATGGCAAGCTGCGCAGCTTGATCCATAATGCAGCCCTGACGCTCCTTTTGGCGATTCAAGAAATAATGAATCGTGGAAATGGATAGAATCGCCAATATACACACACAGAGGAACACGATCGTAACATATTCACCCACTTTGAAGTTGTGATCAAAGGGATGAGGCCCAATAAGCTGCCATGTCAGTGTTCGGCCAAGCACGTACATTTCCCACACTAGATCCCACTTGAAGTCCCACATTAAACACAATGCGCTTCGTGGTGCCTGACACGGTGGTGCTTTGGCACGTATAGAGAATAGGTCCAGGTAGCATGAAGAACGAAATGAGTGCATAGCCTGCTGTTAGTGCAACGTGCGTACCTGCCATGCGCCCTGCTTTGTGGGACGGTGGGAGCGCCACCATCAACACGGCGCCAACAATGGCCACGAGTTGACTGGCAATCGACACCACATCATGACGTTTCACATAATGAAAGCCAATGACACCAAGCCAGATACACACGACCATTCCACCACCGAACGTCATACTCAGAAGCGCTGACTCTTTGTTATCATAATGAAAGCTTTGAATAATTAGGTTGCCGAACGTGTAAATGCCACCATTGACAATGCACAAGGAAGCGAACGCCAAAAAATAGATGTACAAACGAATGTCCAATAGAGCCTCACGCACCTGGTACCATTTAAACGTGTTGTCGTGAACACCAGATTGGTTTGCAGCAATATGGTAGAGAGCAGCTCTGCGCTCCTCTTCATTCAAGTACTTGGTCGTAGCAGGTGACGAGGGCATCAAAAAGACACATAGGATACCAAATGCCATCGTTACAATGCCGTAGATTAGATACAAGCTCTGCCACATCGCCAAGTGCGACGGTGGATGAGCGAGCTCGCTGTAGGTGGCGGCGCCTGCGACAAGTGTCGCAACACCGTACATTGAGTACCAGATGCTCGTACGGATGACCTGCTCTCGTCTTGTATAGAATCGACCCATCAATAGAATGAAGGAGGGGGGCAATGCCGATTCCATAAAGCCAAGGAAAAAGCGCACCCCGAGGAACGCGCCATACGAATGGCACGCCGCATGACAGGCTGCGATACCTCCCCATAGTACAACGACCACCGCGACATAGGTGCCCAAAGGACAACGCTGAATGAAGCGAGCATGCGTAAATGTTCCAATGAGGTACCCAATCCAAAAGATGCTGTAGATCCAGGATAGTTGCTCATGGGTGTCCAGATGCACGTCCGACATAAAGTTGAGCAATGCCACGGAATTGAGGAGCGTTTTATCGGATGTCTGCAAGAACATACAGCCACTCATCATGGGGATAAGAATCCAGTCCAATTTGCGCACGGCCCTGTGAATCATCTCATCACTGGGCGTGGATTCTAGCAAGTCCTTGACTGCCGTCAAGTCAGGCTTGTCCAAGCTCGTAGGCGACGAGAGGCGGCCCTCGATATCCCACTCTGGCTTCTCCGACTCGACAGAGGGGGCCGACATGACTCTGGAAACGCCTTGCGGGTGATAGAGAAGGGGGGTTGACGGTACCCGTATAAGTACCCGCCCCCAGCCCTCTTTCACTACACTCGCCCACTAAACGTGCTTGAAGGTGCTTGCTATGACGACAACCGCAGGTGGGGTGCACAGTCGTTTTTTTCGTGGGCGCCAATCATATACATTCAACTCAAAAACGTGGGTGTGATGTGCTTCCAGCAATTTACGTATCATAGCACGTCAACGCCCATGGGCCGTGCGAGATCGATGAGGTCAGCCGCGCCCTGAACCTAAAACGACATGACGTAATCTCACGCACTTCGACGTCGCTCCCCCTTGCTCGACGGTGGCTCATGTTTCCCATTGACCGTGCACATGCATGCCCAGCCTTTGAGGCCTATAAGCTCGGTGATGGCCGTCAAGCTTCGATACAGCAGGTTCAGCTTCCCCAGCGTGTGCTAGGGCCCAGTCTAAGCACAGCTGTTCCGCTTGGGTACAAGGAGCTCAAGGCGCGTGCTATGCACTCTCCCCTTGCCACGCACGACGGATCTTCCGGCGCTTATATTGCGGAGGATAGGAGTGTGATTCTTGTTTCGTGGATGGGGGAGGACGTATCTTCCACGCTGCTTGCGATGATTCCTCCCTCTGTCTACTCGCGCACGTCCGAGCACCTACCGATGCTCCTGGCCGCTGATGCATCCACATGGCTGGTCAGTGGCGAGACGGATCTTCTTCTATGGATGCACTATGATGCATCCAGCTCTGCCTCTGAGTGTAAAAGCGGTACACTCTCCCTGCCTGTCCTACTGCCGCCTGTGCCCGAGGCACATTGGACCCTTGTGCAAGCGACCACAGAAGGTCAAAGTCTGGTGTATGTGCTTTTGCAGCGGGCTTGTCGTGTCACATCGGACCGGCGCAGTACCAGCTCTTCTGGCCTATCAGCGACTTCACACACGCTCTTTGATGTGATGCTCATCCGTGCTACTTTGCCGCTCACAGGCGGCGAGTGTGCGTCAGAGCTCATGTGGTGCGTCCAGTGCGACGAGCCTGTGTCGTATGCTCGTATCGAGGGTGGCTCGTGCTTGCTCGGTACCGAGACGCCAATCGTGGCTAGATCGGACCCTCGTCCAGCGTCCGAGGCACCGCACTCACACACCCAAGCACCTACTTTACCGCTGCTGCAAAAGGCTCCTTATACATGGACACAAACAGAAGATACTGTGATGGTAGCACTGACGCTACCAGAATATATCCGCTCAGAGCATATCCGTACGCACTTTTCGCTGCATGGTCTCAGTGTGAGCCTTGCGGCAGCAGCATTGCCTAGCGAGTCGGCCGCTGCGATGCCTGGTGAGCAAGCACTCCGGGCCGGGGCCTTTACCTCGCAGAGTGTGTGGGGCCAGCTCGATCCGACAGGGTGTGTTTGGACGCTGGAAGCGGGCGCTTCGATGCAACTGCTCACGCTGCACCTTGCCAAAGCCCATGAAGGCACGCGCTGGCCTCATGTCTTTGCACACGACGATCATGTCCTGGAGACTCTTGATCCGTCGGAGCTGGCTGCTATGCTAGAAGGTGTCGATAAGTATACCCAGACCATGCCTTCGTCGACCTTGCTACACGATACGCTCGAAGACGACGTGCCAGAAGCAGGCGTCCCACTGCAGCTCACATGGATTGGCCCAGAGGGACAACAGGTCACGGCACCAACGTCTTCGCATGCGCTTCTAGCGCGTGCGACGCCCCCCTCAGATCCAGCGCTCCTACTCCAGCATGACGTTGATGGCCAGGTATTCGTACCACCATCGCCATTAGCTTGGACAGCATGGCATCACAGTGCCACTGTCCCTGCCATCAGCTATGTGCTCGCGTCGAAACGCGATGTGCATCCTATCTACGTGTACCGCGGAACGTCTCCCCCCACGGTGCTGGCTGCCGAGCCGCGTCATGCGCCTGATGCGCACAGCCGGGGCAGTCATTTGTACGTGTACGGCGCCGCTGGTCCGCAGCGCGGCACGAGTTATGTGTGGCCTCTGGGTGACGCCACCACCGGCCCTATTTTGGCTGTGACTGTGAGCCCGGATGGTCGCATTATATGCTTATGTGCTACGGCTGTGTTGGTGCTGACGAGGGCACTGCCCGCATCGCTCGCCAGCGCTCCATCAGGTACTGCTTGAGCTCGGGGATCGAGGTATAGATGTGCGTCATATCAAGCGAGTACAATGGCGCGCGTAGTATGGCTTCGTACTCTTTCTGCGTACGCGGCAAGCGCTGCTGGGCATCGGCCAGTGCCTGTGCCTCAGCCAAAGGCAGCCACATGCCCATGCGTGGGTGGAACGATAAGTAATGCTGGCGTGAGTGCTGCTGACACTACCTTGCGATGCTTGAGGCGGTCTGATACGAGATCGTTTGAGATGACCTGTGTGAGTATGGCGACGTACATGTAGGTGCAAATGCCGCATCGATGGCACGGCATGGAAGCCGCTTTGAATACCCCACTCGATGCCATCGTCGCTGCCCGTCTCCGCGTACTGGGCCGCACCATCGCTCTTCATGGTGGTCTGGTGCATGCAAGTGCGGATGTGGGCCAGCATCTGCATCAGCAGTGCGTACGTACCCGCTGCTCCATTGCGGCCAAGCGTCCAAGGACAGGGCGTGCATACCGACTTGCTAAAAGGGCGCCGATCGACTCCATGTCGCGCGTTGGTACAGTGACCTTGTTTGTCCTTCCATGTGCTGACGTCTCCTCTATGACAAAGGGTATACGAGGAAGAATAAGAAAATGATACTGGGCCTTGGGGTAGCCATCGTAAATAACATAGGTATGATCGTCCCAGGCAATCAGTGCTTCATGTTGCAAAGCATGAGGATCTTTGGATGCTGCAATGCGCCGCAACGCTAAGTTCCATGGCTCTTTTCTACTCTCCATCACCCAAGGAACCGTATCACGCGCCAGCAGCAAGCGCGGCCACGTTCGCATGAAGCGGCTGGCGAGTGCACGACGCCTGCCCCGGCCTCCACGGAGATCCACGTGATGCAACGCGCCTCCGACGCCCCCGGTGTTTACCAAGCACGTGAGTAACACCTACGGTGCCTTTTTCGGCTCGCCCGCACGCCGTTGGCCCAGGGCTGTCGCCACTCGTTGCTACCCGTGCCGAAGGTGCCTTTCATGACCATGTCCCCCGATTCCGCGACGCAGACACAGAAGGTACAAGGTGTGCGTCGTTCGCGTCGGCTCGCTGCCAAGGGCGTCGGTGCGCCTGTCCCAGCTGTGGATGGGCCTGTGGCAGCGGATGCGCCAATGCCGCCCACGCCGCGCCCGAGCTTGTCCTCGTCCCGCTTTCCTGGGCCGTCTCCCACTTGGGTCAGCGATCCTACGGCACCCATACCACGTGTTCCTTCGCCGCCCCAAATGGAAGCCCGGCCGGCGTCGTCGCGCGTTGTAGCCTGGGACTCGTCAGTGCTGGACTCTATGCCCTCCTCGAGTACTTCGTCGGCTTTGGCCATCCATACCAATACATCGACCAGGCATATGCGGCACCTATCTGACTCGCACGGCCCAAAAGTGGCGTCGCCAGCAACAGCCTTATCGCCCTCGCCTCTCTCGTCGAGCATAAGCAGTCCCCGGCTGAGCAATGAAGACTGGCCGTTAAACGAGCCTCTGGCGAAAAGCACATCACCGCCCGCTACGCCTATCATCGATGTTTTGGAGCATGGCGTGTTTCCTGACTCGGACCTCCCCGAGTCTGTCTTCCCCCTGGTGGCGTCCGAGGATGCTCAATCTCCGAACCCGACGCGCCATGTATCGCTGGCGATGGAGCGCTCCGCCACGATGCGTCGTGAGATGCCTCTAGCCATCGCGTCTTTGCCCAGTGCGCCGGGTGTTGTGGGCCTCGGTATTGATATGACCGGGACAGATCAAGCCGTGGAGCGGGTCTCTACGAAACTCGCCTCGCTTTCCATGGAGCCAGCGCCACGCCGCGCTCTCGCAGACCGTGCCAATGCGCCTGCTCGTGTGCCTCTGAGCGAGAAGAGCAAAGGACCTTTGGCGCCAGGTCGCGTAGCGCTCGGCGACAAGGGCGCTGTCAAAGGCACATCGTCCTCCCTGCCGAAACATTCTGCCAAAGAGCGTCTCGATGAAAATGGGCAGCCATGGACAGGCCCACCTGGCCCGATGCAGCGTATGGGACTGCCTGCGCCCCGAAAGGTGCGCCCATCGCCCTCGCAAGAAGGCGCTGCGTTGTTGCTGGCGCACCCCGCTGGGCGCGGTGCGCCTGCTGTCCAGCTTCATACGCGACCGGTGTACACACTACGTTGATGTCTACGACACACTCTTGCCCGGCAACGGCCCCAGTGGGCACAGCTGGAAAAAGCGTTCACGTGGGAACAGCACAAGTGCCGCGCGCTTGTGCGGCAAGTCGATCAGCTTCTCGACGTGCCCCCCACACAAGCACTCGTACTCGACCATTTTTGTGTTGCTAGCGCGCGGCTCACTCACCACGCGTGTCGTGCGCGGGTCCAGCAGGAAGAGCAAGTGTACCACGCTGCCCATCCATGCGCGCACTCTGTGGGGCCCGCGGAATCGCTCCTCGCCCACCAGGGCATGGAAACCGCGGTCAAAGTCGCCGATGTCGTACAAGGCACGCAAATTCGACTCCTTTGCATAGTAGATTTCCACATACCCAAACGGCTCACCATCCCACTCACCAATGAGCGCCACCGAGTCGCTGGAAGCTTCTTGGGCGGCCAAATACGCCTGGTGCTCGGCGCGCGGCAGGTCCTGTCGCCAGCCTGTGCACACACGCTCCGTGGCATGCCAGCGGTGCAGCAAGTCGACATCGGCCTCCGACTGCGAGCGCGCAAGTCGGAATGTCAGCGTTTGCTGGAGCGCAGGAATGTACCGACGATACACGGGCTGCGCAGCTGCATGCGTTGCGTCCCATGCGCCCAGCTTGAGGGGACGCAACGGGTGCTGCACACTGCTTACGAGCCCTTGTGCTGCATGACCGTACGTAGCTGGCAGGAAGGGGTACGGCGACGATTGAGCGAGACTCGGCACCCACACAGCTGGGCCTAGCGGCCCGGCTCCCTGCCAAAACGCAGCGCGTGACACAATGACATCGCCCGCCGACGCCCAGTCGCGAGCGTGAATGTGGTCCGGGTGCGGCACAGCAAGGCCGCATGCGAGGAGCGCCGGAATCGGCGTGGTCGGCGTGCGCGCCAGCACAAACGCCTCTTGATCGGGCCACAGCGTAACAACGACATAGACGAGGTACCATGCATGAAGCAGCGTGTCTGCGTCCATGCGCACGTACGCAGCGCGGCGCATGCGCGCAGCCACAGAGTTGTCGTCCGGCTCCTGCGACGGATGCGTATATGGCGCACAGGGCGCCAGCACATCCAGCGAGGCTGAGAAGCGAGGCTCGCCCTGCTCCGTGCGCACGGTCACTGTGTGTCGTGTACGACCTTGCTCTTGACCAGCATGCGCTACGTTGATGGTGAGCTGCGTATCGCTGGTGACACGCAGCGCATATACACCTTCCGGCACATCCACAGGCGCGCGCAACTCGGGGTGCAACAGGGCCGACATGAGGAAGAGCGAGGCACGGCGCCGGGGCTAGGGCCTTCCTGCACGTGGCCCTGCATAATCTGATCAGTGCCATGCGCCAAGGCCGCACTGATAGATCGCGTGTCAACTGGGTGCCAAGCCTGACCTTTTCTTCCTCATGTACGACCACATCGGCATAGGATTTGGGCCTGCGAACCTCGCGCTGTGTATCTCTCTGCACGAAAGCGAGGAGGCTAGGGCTGCCCAGTTCTCCATGTGCTTCCTGGAGAAGCAGCCGCAGTTTGCATGGCACCCATCGCTGCTGCTGCCGGGGGCGCAGCTGCAGGTGTCGCCGCTGAAGGATCTCGCGACCATGCGCGACCCTACATCGTCGTACACCTTCCTCAACTTTTTGCACTGCGAGGGTCGGCTCATGCAGTACATCAACCGCGAGGAAAAGGTGCCGAGTCGCCGCGAGTGGAGCGCGTACCTCGCATGGGCTGCCCAGCGGATGGACGCGTATGTGCGCTACGGGTGCGATGTCCAGGACATTGTCCCCGAGACGCAAAAGAATGGCTGTGTGGCCTACCGCGTGGTGTACCGTCGCGGCGGAAAGCATGTCGAGTCGCTGCTGGCACAGAATGTCAGTCTTGCTGTCGGCGGTGCGGCGCATGTGCCTCGCGTGTTTGGCGCCATGTACGATCCGAACGCCGATTCGATGCTCCCTGTGGTGCATGCATCGACCTTTTTGCCTCAGATGGCACGCCTTGGTGCTATGTTGCACGCCAAGGCTGCATCGCAGCCGCTGCGCTTCGCGATTGTCGGCGGCGGTCAGTCCTCTGCTGAAATTTTGCGCTATTTGCGCGGCCGATACCCCGAGGCAGCGCTCGATATGATGTTCCGCGCCGCAGCGCTTGTGCCGTCGGACGATTCGCCTTTCGTGAACAGCGCCGCGTTTGATCCATCGAGCGTATCGACGTTCTGGGAAAGCTCCGCGCGTCAGCGCCGTGCCCAGCTGGCCGAGTTCAAGCGCACCAACTACTCGGTCGTCCGCAATGATTTGTTGTGCGAGGTCTACGAAATGGTGTACGACCAGGAGATCGAGTACCGCGAGCCCGACGAGGAAGCGAAAGGCCTCGTGCGCATTCTCGCCAGCACCGAACTTGTGCACGCCGAGTGCCTACAAGATGGCCGGATTCGTATCGACACATGCACCAATGCAGGCGATACGCTCGAGCGCTCCGACATCTACGACGCCGTGTTCCTCGGCACTGGTTTCCAGCGTGATCCTAGCCTTTTGCCGTTCGTTCGCACGCTTGCCACACGCTTCCCGCTGCTCGCACGCGATGGAAAGCAGGAGCTCGAAGCGCAGGAACTTGCCTTGGACGAGCAGGTAGCGCAAGTGCACGACCCTGAGGCGCTCCGCGCTCAGCTGCGTGGTATTACGCGCGACTACCGCCTCGTGCCAAGCACAGGTACGCCCTCGCCCGCTGCTTTGCCGGATACAGTCGCGAAGCGTATTCCCCACAGCCGCCTCGGTCGCGAAGGCAGCCGCGAATCGAGCGTGGCACGCGGCGCGCCGGACGCCCGTGATCCAGAGCCGGCCCCGCCCACGGAAGCGCCGCGTGATGGCGCTGTGTTTGTGTTTGGCAGCAACGAAAGCACACATGGTCTCTCTGACAGTCTCATGTCCATGGTCGCGCACCGCGCCGGTATTGTCACTGCGTCACTATTGGCGGCCAAACACGATTAACCTTATCGTCGCCGAAGCGTCGGTGGCAGCGTCTGGAACAGGCGCCGCACCTCCCCTGCGCTCACATCCGGCTGCAGCTGGCTGCCGGGATAGCACGTCCGTAGCAGGCGCCCAAACCGCTCCCACTCTGCCACGCACTGCGTCTCGCATGCCATCCACACTTGTGCTAGCACATGCGAGATTTCATCGCGCTCCAAAGCCACTTGCATGGACGTGGTGGGCTCATCATCGTCAAAGTGCTTTTGCACACGCTTGGATAGTGCCTCGATGCCTTTCCGTAGATCCTTGGCCGTGTGGTCACGCACAAGCTTCTTGGCCGTGCTCTTGGAGTAGGCATGGTGCAACGGCACCTCGTTCGCTGGCATCGAGGCCAGCAGCGCTTCCACACCGCGGCCAAAGTCCATAATCTTGCCGATAGGGCGCCGCAGCACGGCATTCACATAGTCTGCGCGGCTGCGCTCCAGCAGAGCTTCGGCTTGTGCTTGCGCTTGCGCCAGCGCCGCATTGGGGGGCGAGCCTGGCCGCAATCGCACAACGAGGTGATACGTATTCTCAATCAGTAAAACGGCATGGTTCAGCTGGCCCTTGTCGTCGTCCACACCCGCCTCACTGGGCGGCAACGATTGGATCGCGGCAAGAATCGTGCGAATGAGGCGCTCATAGCCCCGGTCCACCAAGGCACGCACCTCCAAGCCGTTGGCATGGCTCATTTGTGTCTCCAAGCGGCGAGAAAGAGCAGGGAAGGCATGCACAATCGGCAAGAGGCCCCCGCGCTTCTTGACGGTGACCTGCGTCCGCTCCGCCGCCCGTACTTGCTCATCGATAAGGCGGCTAAGCTCCGCAGAGAGGCGCCCACACACCTTCTCGAGGACATCCGCAAGAGCATGCCCTTTTGATGGGGCCGTGGCGTGCCGCTGTGCTTGCTCCGTCTCGACCAGCAAGCCTGCGATGCACCAGGGATTCGTAGCGCGCGCTTGCGCCACAAACGTGTCCATCTCCTGCACCAAGCCCGAAAACACTTGCTGCACGGCCCATGCCATACCCTCATAGGGG
This sequence comes from Malassezia equina, assembly GCA_029542865.1. NCBI lineage: Eukaryota > Fungi > Basidiomycota > Malasseziomycetes > Malasseziales > Malasseziaceae > Malassezia > Malassezia equina. Next base: position 809,346 of record CP119900.1, read on the forward strand.
CTTTGTGGCGCGAGTGGCTGCGTCACAGCCGCGCGATGCCGGAAGTACGGGTCCAGGTCCATGTAGTCAGCAAAAGTGAAGGAGGCATCGTTGATCTGTAGCAAGTCGACCAGGAACGCCTGCTCCGCCTGCACACGTGGAAGCAGCGACGCAAGAATGTGCTGCAGTGCTTGGCCTGGCGCACAGTCATCGTGCGTGCCGCGCCGCGTGCCATGGCTGTAAAGTTGTTGCGAGGCCGCTTGGAAGGCACGCTGCATTTCCGTACCATAGCAGTGAGCGGCACTGCGCACATACGTTTGACGCAACTGCTCAAACAGATCAGGCGTCGTTTCCTTCACATACATGCACAGACCACACAGCTTGCCGAGCGACTGCTCCATGCGCTCATGTGAGGGAAGCGTGGCATCCCGGGAAGCCTGCTGTATGAGCACAGGGTCTTCCAGCTGCGTTTGCACCGCTTCAGAGAGCACGGCCTCGAACTCAGATACCACGCGCGTATTGAATTCACGGGCCAACGCCTCGGCTTGCGCCAAATACTGTGCCATCGCCGCCACTTCCGTGCCATGCGACTGCGCCTGCTGATCAGGCCGGGCCTGCAAGAGACTCTTGTAGAGCGATACCGCTGCGGCCTCCATCTCTGTGGCATCGGAGCCGGTCGATAAGCTGGTCGTCGCCAGTTTCCGCATCGCCTGGCGGTCAATGGTGATGGTGGACAGCAGCACATCCATCTCCTGCGCAAGCACTTGTCGATTGGTCATTTGCACTTGCAGGCCACGGTTCTGACCTTCAATAAAGGCAATATCTTCCGTTAGCGCAAGCAGCTGCATTTTGAAGCCGCTCAAACTCATATCGAGGCGGTCCAGCTGCAAAAGCGCATCGTCCAAGCTTTGCAGTACAGCCTTCACACGATCGTCAGGCTCCATCATCGCATGAATACCAGAGGCATCCAAAGCAGCCAACTCTTCCAAAAGCCGTGCCTCGATCACATCGGCTGTGCCAACCTGGGCCTGTCGATTCTCTGTGGCAGCCTTGTGCCCTTTCCATTCGAAGCCTTCGAGCATATCCTCCACTTGCGAAAGCGCTGGATCCTCGGCGCCTGTGCTACTGCGCACCATGCTGGGAGCTTGAGCGGCAGCAGGGCGCGTCAACTTGCGCTGAAGAAGAGGGCGAGCTTGAGCTGGTGATGCCGATGTGGCGCTTACTTGAGCCGAGGCAGGCGCCGATACCTGGGGTGGCGGCATAGGCACAGTGACACGAGATACAGGCGCCGAGGCAGGGGCCGTAGGCGGTGGCGCTGGCACAGGGGCGGAAGTGGGGGCAGGCGTTGTGACAGTGGCTGAAACGGGTGCGGATACGGGCGCTGGCGATGGCGCACGCGCGGCTGCTGGCACTTGCACTGTAGTTGCAGGCACAGGTCGCACAATACTTGTAGCTGCAGGCGCAGGAGTCACAGGCGCCGCACTAGCCGAAGCCTGTGCGGTAGGAGCACGCGTGGATGCAGCAGGCGCATCGTCCAAATCCGCGAGTGCCTCTGGCGACAATGTCCAGCCACGAATCTGTGGTAATGACGTAGTCAGTTTGTACACAACCAGGGCCAAGTTGGTAAGAAACGGCACAGGGTCATGCGCAGGATCCACGTCCCAACGGTACGCGCGCGAAAAGGTGATGACCATCCACGACGGTGGTTCCAAACAAAGCTCACGCGCTTGCACGGCATCCCATTCTTTTCCGATACTAAACGACCCATTGGCATTGCGCCGAGCCTTGTAGACATAGGCGCGACGCTGACTGGGGGACGCGCTCAGCAAAATGTACCGCGTTTTGTGCGAGCTGACCGCAGAGGAGCCTTGCAAAGTCTCTTCATACTCGCGTATTTTTATATGTGAGATGTACTCATTATCAGGAACACGCGCACGCAGCGCCGCGACGAAGGCGTCTGACATGCCGCCCCAGCGTCGCGTCTGTGCGGACAATCGTAGCGTCGTCCGCCGCGAGACTGGGGCGAGCGCCACGCTGCCATGGGCTTACTAAGTACCTCCATTATAGGCCACGGCCACGCTTTGGCCATGATGGAGCAGCGCGAACGTCGGCGCGGCGAGTGTGTCGATGTGCCGCACAAGCGTGACGCCGTGATGATCGCAGGCCTGTTGTAATCGGTGCGCAGTCTCGATCACATCCGCCGGCCCCTCCGTGAACGTGCCCCAGTGGATCGCGATGGCCAGGGGCGGTCGCGTTCCACGTGGCTCGTGCATCTGTTGGAACACTTGCACCGCGTCGGCGGCCGTCATATGGTTCGCACCCGTGAGCCCTTCATGGATGCGCGGGATGGGGCTCAGCCAGTCGGGCAGTGGATCAAAGCTCTTTAAATAGGCGTACGTCGCACCCACCGACACGGGCAAAAAGCTCAAATCTGGTGCGCCGATCCGCTGCGCAATCTCCCGGAAAGCGGGGCAGGTAGGGTAGCTGGGCGCTTCGCCTAGCTCTTCGTCCGGTCGGTGAAGACAGAACCCCGAGTCGCCCCCGAAAAAGACGCGAAATACGTCGTTTTGGTGCCGGTGTTCCAGTACCCAGCTTGACCACAGGGTATGGCCTGCATCATACAAGCTGCGTCCAGACCCATGCTGGGCGGGTGTGCATACCACGCGAAGGTCCGACTCGGCTGCCTGTGCCATGCATTGCGCCTCGCCCCACCAGTCGAGCTCGGTGATTCGGTCTGCTGGTAGGCCCAGCGGCTGCTCCAAAAGCCATGCCTTGTTTTTCAGCGGCACAAAAAAGTGGACGGTCTTGGAAAAGTGGTGCCACAGCTGCTGAATCGTGGGCAGATCGAGGTGGTCATAGTGGTTGTGCGAAATGAACACGAAATCGAGCGTAGGCAGATCAGCCACTGTGCATGGCGCCGCATAGGAGCGACGTGGGCCCCACCATGACGATGGCGAGCAGCGCTCCGAAAAGATCGGATCGAAGAGCACACGAACTGGTCGAGAAAGACCTCGGACAGGGGGAAGCTGTACCAATACGCTTGCGTGCCCCAGCCACGTCGTTGCAGCGCGTGCCGCACGCGGGTCATACGCAAAGTCTGGCTTTTCTACCGGCATGGGGACAGGCATCAGAGAAGGGGGGGCCTGCGACGCCTCAGGGGAAACTGGTGTCGTGCGCTCGCCCCATTGCAGGCCCTGCATGAGCTCGGTAACACTAGGCTTCACAGCACTTTCCCAAGGATTGCAAAATGTCAATGCACCTGCGCTTGCATGCCGCCCATGGTGGGCGGGCGACTCGGCGAAGGCGTCTGCCGCGTGCGTCGAGATGTGCCAAACCCCCATGGTGGAGGGGGTCTGTGCTTGCCGGGCGCCCTCGATGCAGCCACAGATACGGTGGATCGGCGGTGTGCGTGCGCTGCATTGGCCGAGTCAGGGTGCGCCGCGAGGTGCTTTGCTCTTTATCCCTGGAAATCCGGGTGTGTGTGAGTACTATGCCGAGTTCCTCTCGCATTTGCACGCGCTCCTTCAAGGTCGCTGTGTCATCTTGTGCAAAGGGTCGCCAGGCCACGACGAGACGCGCAAGGCGCCGCCACCTACCGGGCGATATGGGTGGCTAGGGCATACGTGGTCGTATTATGGTGTGCAAGACCAGGTGGCATCGCAGCGCCTGGCGCTGGAGGAGCTTCGGGCGGAGTTGCCGCCCGGCGCTCCCGTCGTGCTAGCCGGTCACAGTATGGGCGCGTACGTCGCTACGCAGCTGTTATGTGCGTATCCCAATGAGGTGCAAGGCCTCCAGCTTTTATTTCCCACGATCAGCCACATTGGCAAAGCGCCACAGGCGCGTCTCACGCGGCCCTGGATGGCCGCGCCGCTCCTGTTCGTTGTGCATTGGGCCGTGGTGTGCCTGGCCTATTTGCCAGCTTATTGGCACTACATGCTGGTACGCACACTGACAATGCAGCCACCGGCCTCGGCCAAGACGACCAGCGAGTTTCTACGTCGCCCCAGTGCCGTACTCACAGCGCTGCGGACCTACGCAGACGAAGAGGCATACATCACCGATATCCCCGACGAGCTACGGCAGGTCTTGCAGCGGCGCAAGATGCCTGTGCGTGCCTACTGGGGCCGCGGCGATTCTGTACGTTTTTGTCACTTACGCAGGACACATGGGCACCGTCGTGGCATCGACAGCATGCTGAGACGCAGCTGGGACTACAGACCTGGTCGGTCCCGACCTACGTGCACAGCAGAGAACGCGCGCACGTTACAGAAACCAACCTCCCGACCTTCTCTTCCACCGAGTGTGCGCTGGGTGTGCCTCATGCTTTTTGCCTGCGTAGGTAGCGCCTACTAACGAAAACAGGCCACAGCGCGGCCCTAGCGCGGATCTGCGCCCATTGGCTGGAACAAGACTTTGGTTGGTAAACGAGTGGAGGGAGTAGGTAGGCCTCCGGCGTCATGGTCGACGGACCGCTGCCGACCTTGCCGCGGCAGTGGGCGTCCCTGGGTGCGTCGCATGCGCCCCGTGACAATGTACCGATCGATTCGCCGCGCGTAGCAGCGGCACTGAATACGTTTGCGTCGTTCGTCTCCGAATCTCGGCAGCTCTATGTGGGCGTACGTTGTTATGGCTGACCCCAGGCCCAAGCGAGTGGCCGCCGCATCAATGTGTTTCTCGGGCGCGGCAAGCTGATGCAAAGCCTTTCGTTCGATGATGTACCGGGCAGTCAGTATGCACGCCTCAAAGGCGTTAGCAGCGTGGCCCTCGGGCTGGAAGCGCCAGGCTCGAACAACCTCTTGGTACGTTCATACGACTCATGCAGCTCGTTGCGTCGTTCGGCAGCTTTGTGGCGATATGGCGTCTAGATGCCCTCAATATGGCCAAGATGGGCCAAGTTCCTATCTACGCACGCTGGCGCCTAGATGGCACGCTGCCCATGCGCGGTCAGCTCGTTTCCACACTGTGTGTGGTCGAAGGTGCGTGGCTGCTACTCACCCAGGCCGACTGGCGATTGGCAGTAACACACACGTCACCATCTGGTCCAAAGGCACGCATGCCAGCTCCCAGTGGCGTACCGTGTGGTCCACACGCGCACCACGCCCCATGCTGCGTGTGCAATGGTCGCCGGACGGCCAGTACCTCGCAGCCATTCCCCTTGTACGTGGCGCAAACTCACGCAGAATGATACGCGTGTGCTTGTTTGGCACGTTCCACTAGGCACCATGCCCACCGTGCAGCTCGTGGCCAAGCTGAGGCAGACTCGGCCTGTCCAGGCCATTCACTGGCGCCATCCACGAGAAGGTGACAAGCCGGTACCGCTGCTGGTTGTGACAACCTGGCATCACGTCGCGCATGTGTACACCATCATGCCCGATGAGCCTTTGGTGTTGCGCTTATGGGCCTCGATTGATGCAGCGAGCGAAGTTCGTGATGTATCTTCGAGCGATGCGCCTGAAATGAGCCGTGTGGTGGCTTTGCTCTATTGCGATACAGGACACCTTTCTCTTGCACTTCAACATGATCTTGCGCTCCTGGAGATGCAGGAGCAGCGCGTACTTACCGGTGTCACGACCGACTTTCCTGAAGCCGCGGAGCGACGCGCCATGCGCCGCCGGCAGCTTGAGCAGTACCTGGCCCAGGGCGCGGACGTGTTTCTTGCACTCATGGGGGACGGGTCAATGGTCGTATATGTGCTGATGAACGTCGATACAGCGTCGCCTTCACTGTCCCAGACCTTTTTGTCGCTTAAAGTCCCGCCCTGTGTCTCGACGGAGCTCACGCAGCCACCGCTCATGCTGGAGTTTATGCCACTGGCGCCACTAGGACATGCACCATCGTCTGTGCTGCCTACCGCCTTGATTCACGGGCAAACAGCCACAGGGTTGCGTGGTATAATGGCCGTGTCCCTGGCCCTCCTCCTCGATGGCGATCCCGGCGGCTTGTTCGTACAGGACACGATGATGGGGCCCGAGATTGTTGATACGCCACGGCCCACGCACTCGCAGCCATTTTTACGTGCAGAGCACCGGTCTGATATTGTCTCGCTGCAAGTGGCGCACTACAGTCGCGCTCTTCTCAGCTTTTCGCGTGATGGCGTGTTGATCTGGTGGGAGCTGTGTTCCAGCGGCCAAGTGGCACTCCATTCCAAGCACCAGATGCGTTTGCGCGATGCGTTTGCCACATGTGCGCTCGGCACCAGTGCCAATGTGGCCGTGCTATGCCCAGGCGCTCTAATTGTAGCGCTACTCGGCACCGATGCGTGGGCGGAACCAGGCGGTGCCTCGATGGATCTCCATGGCGTCAGTGCACAGCGCTTTGAGCTGCCCGCCATTGAGCCAGACGAGGTGGTTGCCTTTGAATGTGTGCCTGTCCACGATGCATGCCGGTTGTACCTCGCCCTGCGCGATGGACGGCTGCACACTTGGTCCGTGCACCACCACGATGGATGGCACGTGCAGGCCGAGGGATGGCACTCTCTCTCCGCCTCGATCGATGGCGCGGCCCTTGTGCCGCACTGGCATCCCGGGCATCAAGCGGCTTTGGTCACCATGACGCAACATGGCGAGCTGCAAGTGTGGTCCGACAAGGTAAAGCCGCCAACATGCGTCATGGCCTGGCCGACGCATAGTACGCACGTGCAGTGGATCCGTGCGAGTGCGCATGGGCATATTGCCGTGGTGCACGGTCATGGCACGACATGGAGTGTATCCATCTATGACAGTCGTCTTGCGGATGTGTGTGATCCGCTGGTGCATCGCCTCGATGTGAGCGCTCAGCATAGGCCCCACCTCGCATGGACTGCGATGGATCAAGTGGGCAGTGTGCTGGCCGTCAGCGTGGACAACCGTGTGGATCTACTTGCGCAGGCGGATCGTACATGGGCGCTACTGGGCCAGGTGCTACTGGAAGAGCTGGGCGCAAGTGTGATTAGCCGCGTCGAGTGGATGGACGGGCATCGGTTGCTCGTTTCTTCCACGTGCCAGTTGTTCCTGTACGATGCCAAGCTCCGTGCAAATGATGCATGGGTCGATTTGTTGGCTGTGATGATCGAGCGCAGCAAAATGTCTCCCTACTTTGATCCTACGCATCTGACACTATGCTTGCAAATGGGCCTGCACGACAATGTGGCAGCCAGCTGTACGCAGATTGCTGCAGCGCGCGAACGCCGTCACTGGGCACCCATAACCTGGTCCTGGACACGTGCGCCATTGACCGACGCACCGCCTGTGCAGGCAGCGTGGACCGACGTGCAAGCGCAGCTGGTCCACGACGAAACATGGACGGGGCCACCGGGTCTCGAAAAGCAGTCTGTGGCCAATGCGATGCGTGCTGTCAAGGAAGTGTACACAACGCCGATCGACGAGGCAGGGCGTCAGTTCTTGGCATCCTGGTACGCATCAAATGGCCAAGAGGCGCGATGGGTATGGGCGCATCTCAGTCGTGATCAGGCAACACTGCACAGCAAGGTGGCTGCGGCATGGGAAAAGCGTTTGACATGGGTGTGGGTGCGAGCCACAGGCATCTTTGCGTGGATGCGCGATCGCGCCACGCTCGTCCCACTGATGGAGCAGGTGGCGCGTGCCGCGTTCACGAATGGTGACGACATTGACCCTGTGCTGAGCACGTTCTTGTACCTAGCACTGAACAAGCTTACCATGGTACGCTCCGTGTGGCGCCGCGCCGTGGGCCACAGTGATCAGGCGAAGATGCAAGCTTTTCTCGCGCACGACTTTACGTCGGAACGCTGGCGCGTGGCGGCGCAAAAGAATGCGTTTGCCCTAATGAGTCAACGCCGCTTCCTCTTTGCTGCGGCGTTTTTCCTTCTAGGTGGGGCTTTGCAAGATGCAGTGAATGTATGCGTTCGCCAACTGCAGGATACCAATCTTGCCATGGCCGTGGCCCGCGTGTACGAACAAGAGGATCATGGCCCTGTCTTTTTGCGCCTGGTCGAGCAGCATGTCGTCAAAGAGGCCGTGGCCACAGGCGACCGATGGCTCGGTGCATGGGCGCTCCTTGTACTGAATAAGCCGCGCGATTTCGTGCACATGCTCACGCGCCCGCTGCGTACGTTGGGTACGTGCAGCGAAGTACCACCTACGCCTGGCTGGGACTGTCCTGACCCGCGTCTCCTACTGGTGCTAGAGCAGTGCAAGGCAACAAAGCCTTGGCTGGATGATGTATGGTCGCGTGAAGACGAGACGCGCTACGTTCTCAATACCGTGTACCGCTTGGAACGATTGGGTATGTGCTTTTCACTGACACAGCGTGCGATTTGATTGCTATCACCTTGTTGCGCACCTGGCGCTTTACGCGCGAGCCCGTGAAAGAAACTGCCTTGCCAGAGGTAGCCCCCCGCCGCACAGAGGGACCCAAGATCGGCTCGCTGATGGGCGAACGGCGGCCGCCGCCCGCGCAAAGCACGGCGGAGCTGGACCTGAGCGCCTTTGGCTTGTGAGCACGGACGGGGCAAAATAGAAAATATATGTCGTGTAGAGCCGGAAGGTGCCACTCACGTTCCTTGACGATGAACCCTATTCTGCTTGCCCGTGCGGCCCGGCCGGCTGCCCCTCAGCGCGTCTTGATTGCCGCTCGCACGCTTAGCGTGTGGGCTGGTGTGCAGGCGGGCCCGCCTGACCCTATTCTTGGCGTGACGGAAGCCTTCAAGCGCGACACCGACCCCCGCAAAATCAACCTCGGTGTGGGGGCGTACCGTGATGGGCAGGGCAAGCCCTATGTGCTGCCCAGTGTGTTGGAGGCAGACAAGCGCGTGCTGGCACAGGACCTTGATAAGGAGTACCTCCCCATCACGGGCCACGCCACGTTCGAGCAGCTGGCTGCCAAGCTTGCCTACGGCGCTGACTCTGTGCCCCTGAAGGAGGGCCGCATTGCCACCACGCAGTCGATCTCTGGTACCGGTGCGTTGCGCATCGCTGGCGAGTTCCTCTCGCACCACTACCCCCACAACAAGACGATTTACCTCCCGACGCCGTCGTGGGGCAACCACACCCCGATTTTCCGCAACGCGGGGCTGGAGGTGATGCAGTATGCGTACTACGACAAGAACACGGTCGGCCTCGACCTTGAAGGCATGTTGCGCGACATTCAGGCCGCGCCGAGCAAGAGCATTATTCTCCTGCATGCTTGCGCGCACAACCCCACAGGTGTGGACCCTACGCATGAGCAGTGGAAGCGCATCTCGGACGTGTGCAAGGAGAAGGAGCACTTTGTCCTGTTCGATATGGCGTACCAGGGCTTTGCCAGCGGTGATGCGGACCGTGATGCGTTTGCTGTGCGCCACTTTGTCGAGCAGGGCCACCAGATTGCGCTGTGCCAGAGCTTTGCAAAGAACATGGGTCTGTATGGCGAGCGTGTTGGCCTGTTCTCCATGATCACCGGCAGCCCCGACGAGTGCGCGCGCGTGAGCAGTCGGCTGAAGATCACCATTCGCCCCATGTACTCGAACCCCCCTGTGCACGGTGCGCGCATTGCCTCGACCATTCTTGAGGACGCGGCGCTGTACCAGCAGTGGCTCGGCGAGGTCAAGGGCATGGCCGACCGCATCAACTCGATGCGTGCGTCGCTGAAGAACTTGCTCGTGAACGAGTACGGCTCGAAGCACAACTGGGACCACATTACGAACCAGATTGGCATGTTCGCCTTCCTCGGTATCTCGCCCGAGCAGGTGAGCCAGCTCGTCAACGAGCACCACGTCTATCTCACCAAGGACGGTCGTATCTCGGTGGCCGGTATCACGGACCACAACGTGCGTCACCTTGCCGAGTCGCTGCACAAGGTGACGGTGTGATCGTTAGTCGGCATTCCGCAGTGACGGTGGAATCATAGGTAGATGCAATGCCTCGAAGCTAGCGTCAATGAACGGTCATGGTCACGTACACATGCGCTTCACTAGGGGCCGGCACCAGGTGACCGTCCGCCATACGCACAAGGCCGCCCTGCGAGAACTGCGTGAGTAGGTTCTGCGTACCGAGTAACCTTTCTTTTTCGCCCATCGCCGCAAGTCGCGCTCGTACGTCACGCTGCCTGTCCAAGCAAGAAGCGCTGCGCCAAATTGATCGCGTGGGGCAAGCACAAGATCCACGCGACGATGTACACGGCAATCCCACACATAAACCACTTCGGCCACATCCACGCCTAGACGCGCATCACCAGCCCCTTCAGCGCCACGTCGACACAGTGACACAGTATGGGACACGCGGTGCGCTGCGTGCAAACGCTGTACCAGGAGGGACAGCGCCTCCGGCGACCACGACGAGCCTGTGATGATCAAATCGACGTCGCCACACCATGGCGCGCCACGACGAAAGCTGCCTGCAATCTCATAGTGGGCATCAGCAATCAAACCTCGCACATCGTGCATCAGCTGGGGTCAGAAAGCGGTACGCACTTCGTTCACCAGCGCTTGTACCTCTGTGCGCGACATCTTCGTTTGTAGGTCCGGTAGCAATGCGAGGCTTTCCTTGGGACCAAGCTGCATCGACAGCCTCGTTTGGCCCCGCCTCGTAAGATCTTCCAGCGTGCGACATCCCGCCTGGTACGCCTGTGCGGCGGTGCGGGGCCCAATGCCGTACAGCTGCGTAAATTGCAGCATAGTTTGTAGCGCACGATCCGCCTGAATTGCCTCAGCCTCGGCCATGCTGCCCTGCTCGAAGAATTGACGGATGGCCAGGGCCACTTTGGGCCCAATGCCTTGAATCTGCTGCAGCTGCGCAGCATCCCAATCGTGCAGGGAAAAGGGCACGGCCTTGATCGCTGAAGCGGCACGCATATACGCCATCTCGCTGTGAGCATCATGCGTCAAGCGGCGGTGCATTTGCAGTACTTTCAGCTGGTCCACCAAGGCCTGATTCACACAGACCAGCGGAGAGTGGCGCAGTACCGCCAACTCGGAATGGACCCAGTCCTTCATCTCGTCGTGGTCTGCCTCCCGAGAACCTTCGCGTGAGCGCGACATGGGTGTCGAGCTACTGCCAGATACCATAGGTAATTCTTCTGGCTTGTTCAAAACCTCAAACTCGTATACGCGGTACGGACCATACGCCACGGCCCTGCGCTGCGCCTGACACGCATGCAGCCATTCGACGCTGACAATCGGTTTCGTCTGTATAAGTGTCCAGCACATACTCGATCAGACTCTGGTATATGGTGTTCAATGCGTTTACGAGCGCGCAGCTCTGTGACAATGACATTCGCCTCGTCACAAGTGCCGCAGAGCACCGCGCCCAACGCTTCAACGAGAGAGCGAACACGCACACATTCCCCTGGCGAGAGCTTGACAGGAAGAATATACACACCTTGGTTAGATGCGCAACGTACGGAACGCAGGACTCAGAATTCGAGCGTGCGCATGACGTGCGGCGCCAGGACGCCCTGGCCCATCGCGGGGCATGCACGGTACGGCGCACGGCGCGCTGGGCGACCTCCACCGCAAGCACCGACGTTCTCCACGCGACGAGTTGCCATGTACGCTCGGCCTGGCGCAGCGCCGCGGTCCGTAGGGCCCACGCGCAACGCCGCGCCTTGGCGAGCGCACAGCACGAATCACGGATCCAATGGCCTACGCAGCTCTAGTTCTGCCTTTGATACATTGTACGTGCTTGTCGCTGACGCAGCTACGACGTCTTTGTGGGAAGTGCACCTACGGCCGGCCCTAGCGTTGAGGCATCGAGCCCCCATGAATCCCAGCCTTCCTCCGACACAGAGACGCCTGGGAACGAGCAGGATGATATGCCTGTGCACTCGACGCCACACACGGCGCGTGCGCTCAGCATGGAGCCATTTACGAACGTGGGCGACACGTCTCTGCTGGACCGGCTCATGACGCCGATGGCCCCACGCAAGCGCGGTCGTCCGCGAAAAGAGGCCACTCTTTCAAAACACGGGGCTGATAGGCCGGCACAAGCGCATGCGACGCCGGCTACTCAGACGCCCCATGTCGGGAATGAACCGCCGACCAAGCGCAAACGCGGGCGGCCCCGAAAGCGGCCTTTGGAGCCGCATGAGGAGTTTGCGCTCATGGCAGCGAAGCAGAGTGCCTCCATTCCGCCATGGCAGGTCATTCACCCGGTGGACCGACCGCCGATATACCCCGAAACGCATGTCTTTGTCAAGGCCCCCCGACAGCCCCGCACGCCCATGCTGTGGGAGTCGCCCGAGCGGCCCAAGCCGCCTGTGCCGCGCTGGTGGCACTACCGCCGTCCCACATTGCAGCATGTGCCAGCCAAGCGCACGGATGGCATTACCTCCGAACCGCTTCCCCTCGCGCCGCCTGGACGGCGACCACGCACGCGTGTGGATGTGTTAACGTTGCAACACACACAGTTGGCGAATCGTGCGCGGGGCGCACAGCTCGACTTGCACGCACTGTGGCAGCGGCGTGTCGCACAGGCGATCGCTGCGGGAGAATGTAAGGAGCCGGAGGGGATATCTAAAGATGCTAGTAATTTGTCAACATAACACGGTAGAATATGCGGAAGAGGGACACCATGAACACCAATAGGTACATGAGCACCGAGATGAAAGACACGCAAATTAGGGCGATTTGGAGTCCACACAGTGTGCCTTTTTCAGGAATCAACGAGGGCATAGGCGGGGCGTACAGTCGCTGGTAAAAGGGCGAGCCCGCATGGATGCACACCAACGACGATGTGAAATAGTTGTCGAACGTCAGCGCTAGTTCCGCCGTCCATAAACACACAAAGAGCAGCTCGAGCATCATGTACCAAAGCTTCGAGCTGGCAAGCCACAGTCCAATAGGCCGACTTCGATACTCGAGCCAAATTTGAAACATGGCATGAAGAATGGACGGAGGTGCAAAAATGATGCCCGTCAAAGGACTCACACCAACAGCCGACGTGAGGCCGTTGCGCTGCAGCGTGACGTGCAAGCGCGCACTTACCGCAAGGGTGCAGGAGATGAGCATGATGTTAATCAGCCGCAGAAGCAATGGTACAAGAGGATGTCGCAGAAAGAACAGCGCCGTGACGCGCTTCCAATGCTCGGTCTCTCGTGATGTGACTGCTCCGAGCGCATCGTGCTCATTCATCGGCCCATCCATTGCATTGCGAAACGACCAGGGCTCATCCCATGGTCTCGAGTATGTATAGTGAAGGGTCAGAGACCCATCCGCTTGCTCCCTTTGCCCATGCGACATAGACGCGATCGCCCATCCCACCATGTCGTGTGGTTCTCGCTGCTCTGCTGGGAACGGGCCGACATTCGGGCGAGGATCCGAACGCTGACGCAACGGTGCATCGTCCCTCGACATTCTATGCGCAGACGCTTTGGTCATGGAGTTCCATGCTGTCCAGTCGCGCGCGGCATACGGCGAGTGCAGGGGGATACGGACGCCCTCCTTGTCCATGTACACTGCTTCAGGCGGCGCCGCATTCGATTCCAGCGCACTCGCATCGAATATAGGCGTCAAAGTAAGAGGTCGCGGATGGCCAACATGCTTGGTGGGATGGGTGCCTGCCTTCTCCGACTGCCCCGGCGCCTCCGGCGGGGCCGCTGTCATGGACGTGGGTGCTCGAACCTCCACAACGACAGACCTATGGAACGAGAGGCGACGGCTGTGCCCAGCCGGCCAGCTCGACTACGAAGGACATCGATAGGCGCACGAACTGGAGCATGTGTGCCAACGAAAATTCAGGGGCATCCATGACATCGCGAGAGGTCTGGCAAGTTAGCTCGTCCATACGTACATGGATCCTCCGCAAATTGCAGTCTTCGAAAGGACTGTATGGTAAGGTAGGGCATACGTACGCCTCGATAACAAACGCACTGGGATAGCCAGCCTGCGTCCAGCTGGCATGGTCGCTTGCGCCATAGTGCATGGTCGAGCGGACGACGGGCAGTCGAACGTACGTTCGAATCAAGCGCTCCACAAATGCGGTCAGGGCCGGGGACACAAAGTCCACCACCACACCCATGCGCTCCTGGGTACCTTGTTTGACAAACGCTGTCATGTCCATTTGCAGCATGGCCTGTACATGTCGGTGTTCGCGTTCGTAGTGCGCAGCGACGGCGCGGCTGCCCAGCAGGCCGCCCTCCTCCGCCGAGTACCAGTGCAGTTCGACGTCGGACTCGGGCACCCATCCAGCTTCGCCCAACACACGTAAAGCTTCGAGAATCGTCACTGTGCCACTGCCGTCGTCATCGGCACCAGGCGCAGCAAAGAAGGGGAAAAAGTTGGTGCTGTCCAGATGCGCTCCCAGGATCGTCACGCCGCGCTCGCGCGTCAGCGTTGCATTGGCGCCCTTGATGTAAAGGATGATAGATCTCTGCTTCCATGGATGCTGAAAGGCATGAACGCGGGTATATGTGCGCAGCGTGGCAGCGAGTGCCTCAACCTGCGATTGCAGCCAGCGCTGGCTTTGGGCACCTGTGTCAGAGCGATAGTACCTCGTAAAGAAAGACGTGAATTTGGACAAGTAAGTACGCGGCGCATCCTCGCGCACAAGCGCAAACACGTTCGGAAGGATCGACTCGTAGCGGAGCTCGGCAGGCAGCGATGGCGCGTCATTCGTTCGGAATGCACGAGACTGTCCCAACTCAGTGGTATCCGTCACATCCACAAACGAAATCTTTTGCCATCGAAGCCACCACTTGAGCGCCTCCGGCCGACGAATGCGTTGACCTTGGGACACTGGCGTGAATAGCGCGTACGTACGTTCCAATGTGCGCATGGACCAACTTCGCAGCAGAGGTACATCGACTTCCATAGAAGAATCGACGTGAAATGCATGTTGGCCTGTAGGCACGGCGTGCGCACCCACGGCTAGGCCATACAGGCCCACAAGAGCCCAGAGCCACACGCGCATCGCCAGGCCCCCACCAGGCGGGGGGGCAGCGCAGGCAGTATGCTTAGCCATGCTTACCTCATCTTGTAGGCCGACCAAAAAAAAGTGCACGACAGCGGAGGGCCTTGCTCCTTGTCTCGCATTCGCGATGAAGCGGAGCAGGACGACAGAGGAGTCGCCATCCAAGCGCACTGCCTCGTCGAGCACACAGACTTACACTAAGAAGGCTAGAAAAGATGTACCTGTGGCACCCAACGTCGCGGCCCGCCCATCGTCCGTGACAGCGTTCCCTCGTGGTGGCGGGACGGGCCTGACCCCGCTCGAGTACCGTCAGTCGGTGCTGGAGGGGCGCAAGGAATCGATGAACGAGGACCTTTTCCAGGAAGCTCCAAAGTCGAAGCGCACGAAACCAGCGTCCAAGTCTCGTGCTAAGGCAAAGAAAGCGGCAGAGATGCCCCAGGTGCCCACCGATCGCCAGCGTGTCGAGCTTCTCAACTACAAGCGTCTATTGCCCGGCACAAAAATGCTGTGCAATGTACTTGCTGTGCACCCACTGGCGGTGGTAGTCTCTATGTGTGACCAGCTGCTCGGACACATTCCGGTAACCAGTGTCAGTCGCCAGCTCACAGAGCGTCTGCAGGCGGCTCTCGATGAGGAGAGCGACAAGGACTCGGACGATTTAGAAAATGAGGACGACGAGGCACCGCCTGAGCTGCACGATATCTTCCAGGTCGGCCAGTGGGTGCGTGCCAGTGTGGAATCGGTCGGCGCACCAGGCACGCAGCGTCAATGGGGCCTGGGGCGCGAAGGCGGTGAATACGAGCGCGAGAGCCAGCGTGTGCAGCTCACGTTGGAGCCCCATGTGGTGAATGAAGGCATCTCGGCGAGCGACTTGAGCGAGGGCTATTTGCTCTCTGCCACCGTGACCAGCCGCGAGGACCACGGCTATGCGCTCGAGTTGGGCCTGGAGGAAGATATGCATGGCTTCATGCCCTTTAAGCAGGCACCACAGCAGCCGCTTCGTGTGGGCCAAAATGTGCTGGTTCAAGTGCAGGCGGTCGAAGGACGTGTGCTGCGCGTATCCCTCGCTGAGCCTGGCGCACCCATCATGCCCAAGGTGCCACCCAGTCAAAGTGCGATGCTGCCGGGTGTGCCGGTGAAAGCGCTGATCACTACACGCGTGCCGCAAGGCCTGAATGTGAAGCTATTTGGTATGTTGGATGGCACCATCGACAACTTCCACGTCCCTCCTCACCTGGACGAAGCGGCGCTGGCGCCCGGGAAGAAGATCCTCACGCGTGTGCTGTGGAATATGCCGGGGGATCTGGATCAAATGCACGAGTCTAGTGCAGACGCCGTGGGCGCCCGCCGCATTGGTCTGAGCGCAGTGGACCATGTGTGTGAGTTGCGAGCGCCGCTCGTGGGCGATCAGGCGCTCACTCACGCCTTCCCGATTGGCGAGCGCGTGCAGGTCCGGGTCAAGACCGTGCTCTCAGGCTGGGGCTTGATGTGCGATGTGATCGGTACTGATGTGGCGGCGTTTGTGCATATATCGCGCGTGGCCGACGAGCATATTGATGCTTTGGCACCCACCCAGGGCAAGTACCGCGTCGGCTCGGAGCACGCTGCGCGAGTGACAGGGCATGCAATGACCGACCGCCTTCTCTTGCTAAGCTTGCAGCCCTCGGTGCTGGAGAAGCAGTATATGCGCGTGAGTGAAGTGCCTGTGGGCGAAGTGGTGCGTGTGACCATCCGCAAAGTGACGTCAAAGGCGATCTTTGTGCGCTTGAGCAGCAATGTGGACGGTGTCGTATTCCCGTTGCACTTTAGCGATGTACACCTGGCGCATCCCGAGAAGAAGTTCAAGCCCAACTTGACCATGAACGCGCGTATCATTCACACGGACCCAATGCGAAACCGCATTGTGCTTACGCTCAAGCGCTCTCTTGTGCAGGCTGAGCTTCCACTAATCTTCAACATCGAAGATGCCAAGCCTGGTGCGCTGACGCACGCTGTGGTGGTCAAGCACCTGCCTGCCAGCCTGCTGGTCGAGCTGGGTGGGACGTTGCGTGCCGTTGTGCCCCTCGCCGAGGTGTCCGAATCGACCTTGTCGGCAGCGCACCTGGCCGAGCTCTTCCCCCCTGGCAAGGTCTGCAAGGTGCGCCTGACCAAGGTAGAGCCGGCGGAGCACCGCATCATGGCCAGCATCAAGCAGGCATCGCCAGCCTATCTGGAGAAGCTGAACGTGGATGTCGTGGAGCTCGGCGAAAAGGTCCAGGCGCGTGTGGTGTCCATCCGTGATGATGTGGCGATCACTCTGCTCGAACCGGCAGGCACGCGCGCCCTGTTGGCCCTTGCATGCCTCGCACGTCAGCGCGGCGAAGATGTGAGTCAGGTGCGCGAGTCGCTGGCAGAGAATGAAGTGCTATCGAACTTGTATGTGAGCAAGAAGAATGCGGCCAAGGGCCTCGTTGTGCTCAGCGATCAGCCACCCAAAGCGCAAAAGGAAACGGCGCGCGCCGCTGCTGGATCGCAGTACGAAGGCCACGTCGTGGAGCGTCATGAAGCGCAACTCATGTGCATGGTCGCGCTGCAAGGAACGCAGTGCCGTGCGCGTTTGCATGTGACAGAATGTGCGGACCAGCTGAGTGAAGCAGAACTACCTGCGTTGCATGACGTGGTGCAGTGCGTGGTGCTGGATGTGCGCAAGGGCGGCCGCGAGGCAGACATTTCGCTGCGTCCATCGCGGCTGGGTCAGGGCGATGCCATCGACACGCCTGTGGACCATGCATCGCAGCTAGAGACGGGCCAACAGGTGCGTGGTATTGTCAAGTCGATCACGGACCACGGTGTGTATGTGTCGCTGGGTCGCCGGGTGGATGCTCGTGTGATGATCAAAGAGTTGTTCGACGAGTACGTGAAAGATTTCCGGGAACGCTTCCATGTGGGTCAATGTGTCACGGGCACCATTCTCAAGGTGGAAAATTCTGGCAAGGTCGAGTTGTCGCTAAAGAAGAGCCGTCTCGCACCTAGTAAGCCATCAGCTACGCAGTGGGGCGACTACCGCGTAGGCGACAAGGTCCGTGGGCATATTCGTGCTACGGCCGACTATGGCGTGTTTGTGCAGATTGACGGCACGAACATCAGCGGCTTGTGTCACAAGAGCGAACTGTCAGACAATGCCAAGGCAGACGCCGTGCGTGCGTATGCTGTGGGCGATCGCGTCAAGGCCGTGATTCTCAAGTTGGATGCTGAGAAGAAGCGTGTGTCGTTTGGGCTGAAGCCGTCGTACTTCTCGGAAGAGGACTTGGACGATGATGGCGAGGAGGAAGAAGAGGACGACGAAGAGGAAGTCAGCGGTCTGATCGACGATGTCGACGAAGAGGAAGAAGAGGACGACGAAGAAGTCAGCGATCTGATCGACGATGACGACGAGGAGGACGAAGACGACGAAGATGAAGAAGAGATTGAGCATGACCTCATCGATGATCAAGCGGAAGAGGAAGACGAGGACGATGAGGACGAGGAGGACGAGGAGGACGAGGAGGACGAGGAGGACGAGGACGATGAGGGTGCTTCCGAAGTCGAAGAGGATGAAGACGACGAAGTCGACGGCGACGACGACGACGACGAAGATGTCAACGAAGTCGACGAAGACGAAGTCGATGTCGATGATGATGACGACGACGACGAAGATGTCAACGAAGTCGACGAAGACGAAGTCGATGTCGATGATGATGACGACGACGACGAAGATGCACCTACCCACTCGCTTCAGCAAGGCTTCCGCTGGGATGCTCCTATGGACGAGGACGAAGAGGAAGAGTCTTCGGACGAGGAGCCCACGCCGACATCCTCTGTGAAGAAAGACAAGGGTGATGAATTCACCGATGACCTGGCTACGAAGAAGCTCGACTCGGCCACCGACTTTGAGCGTGTGCTGCTTGGCTCTCCCAACTCGTCGTTCTTGTGGATTCAGTTCATGACATTCTACCTTCAGACGGGTGACGTCGAAAAAGCTCGGCAGGTCGCGCGTCGTGCTTTCAAGGTCATCCACTTCCGTGAGGAGCAAGAGAAGCTCAATGTCTGGATCGCGCTTCTCAACCTTGAGAATATGTACGGCTCGCCAGAGACACTGGATGCCGTGTTCAAGGAGGCCATTCAGCTCAATGATGCCTTTGAAGTGCATATGCGCCTATTGTCCATCTTTGAGAACACCAACAAGCTGGATGAAGCCTCTACGCTGTTTAAGCGCACGGCAAAGAAATTTGGTTTCCGTCCCAGCGTGTGGATTGACTGGTACCAGTTTTTACTGCGTCACGAGCGCGCGGAGGAGGCGCATGAGCTTGTGTCGCGTAGCCTGCAGAGCCTCGATAAGCGCGAGCACATCCGGGCCCTCACGGCGTACGCCCTCGCGGAGTTCAAGCTTGGTGACGTGGAACACGCACGTACCATGTTTGAAACGCTTGTTTCGCGCTACCCGAAGCGTCTCGACCTGTGGTGGCAGTACATGGACCAGGAAGTGCGCTTGGAGAACATTAGCGGCGTTCGCTCGCTGATGGAGCGCGTGTTTGTGGCCCGCAAGCACTCGACAAAACAGATCAAGGCGCTTTTGCAAAAGTGGCTCGTGATGGAGAAGCGCATTGGCGATGAGGACGGTGTCCAAGCCGTGTTGGACCGCGCTCGCGCTTTTGTGGCCAGCGTGCAAAACCGCGCGCAAGAGGAACCGGAAAGCGAAGCAGAGAACTAAGCAAGGGGCATAGACTACATACTCTTTATATACCTACTCGTCTTCTGTGGCATGGTAACCAGCGCGGCGCATCGCACCCAGCACGCGGCGAGCCTGCGCAAGCTCCTTTTCCAGCTTGAGAACTTCGACCTGCTGCTCCATCTCGCGCACCTTGAACTCGTGCGTGGCCATCCGCGCATAGTCAATGTCTTCCGAGGATGTTTGGCGATCGGTGATCATGCGCACCTGCTTGACAAGGGCGCGACATGCATCCGTCACGGCCTTGGCCGCCCGTTCCAGGCGATCCTGCGTCTCGGACATAAACTCACTCTTTACGCGCGACGCAGCGACCAGCTGCACGGTAGCTGCGCTGACTTCGTTCGAGGCAACAATTAGCTGCTCCAAGCTGTGCGTGCCCATAATCACACCATCCGCCGCCTCAATCAGCATCGTGGAGGCAAACGCCACAGCGCGCGCTGCCGAGATAAGTCCCTCGGTCCAGCGGTTGTTTTTCTTGTAGAACTGTTGCACCGTGCTAGACCCACGGCCGCGTGCCACAATCTCCTCTTGACTCGCTGTGGCTGAGCGAATGAGGCCCCCGATGGCTTTCATGATAGCTAGGGCCGCCTCCAGAATCGTATCGTGCACCTGCAGCTCGGTGGTAGAGTAGCGCGACGAGGATTTGTCCCGGCCCAAGAGGGCTTGCAAACGCAGCGTCGCCTGCTCAATGGTGGTAGCCGCGGACATCATTTCACGCTCAATAAGGTCGCCCAAATCGCCGCCCTGGGCACCCACCTGCTGCCCTGAAGCAATGAGGCCTTGAGCGGCATCTGCGAGCCGGCCAAGCGCTTGGCTCGCCAAACCGTTCTGCTGCATCACCACTTGGCTGCGCTGCGCGACATTCATGCCGGCAAGGCGGTAGGACTGTACATTGAGGAAGACGCGCAGCAAGGCGCTGCCTGTATCCACAGCCACCTGGGTGAGGCGCTCCATCGCATCTTCGTCGCGCGAGAAGCGCAAGATGCCTTTGAAGTTCACCAACGAGTCCGCCGCCGCTTGCGCCATCTGGTTCGCCGACTTGATCACAGAGACATGCTCACCACCAGCCTGCTGCTCGACGTACATAGAGAAGACGGCTGCAAATTCATTGCACGAAGACTGCGTCTTTTCAATCAGCGACAAAACATAGGCGGGTGTGGTTGTGGACGAGCCGCTGGACGCAGGCGATTCAAGCTCGTACAATGCATCGTCCAACTTGTCAGCGCACGCCTGGAGAATCGAGTCGATAATGGCACTCAGTTTCTTCGAGTTGTCCAAGATGATGGTATCAATTTGGGCATTGAGCGCCTCATCCGATGTGCCCTGATCCAGGCGGATGTCGTTCATTTGGCGGATCGTCGCATCCATACCCTCTTGAAGGATGAGCGCTTCCGCGTCCTTCGCCTCTAGCTGCGCCTTGTGGGAAGCCAGCGACTCTTCCAGCTCGGCAATTTGTGCATTCATGCGTGCCATGATCGACGACACTTCCGTGCTGCGTGCCTGCAATGCATCCTCGGCGCGCTCCTCGGCAAAGCGGAGCTCTCGCTTCAATCGCTCGACCTCCTCACGTTCGCCACCACGCATACGATCCAGCTCCAAACGCGCACGATCACGCTCGCGAATCATGTCCGACATTTCGAGATTCTTCGCCTTGACGTCGCGCTCCATGCGCTCCATTTTGTTGATGGCTTCTTGGGCACTGCCAGCCTTGAGCTGCACCTGCTTGTACTTGCCCAGCAGGTCCAAGTGCTCATTCCGTAGCTGCGAGTACAGCTTGGCCAGTGCCTCGTACTTTTTGCGCCACGTATCCACCTGCTCCTGCAGCTGCTGCAGCATCTCATCCTTGCCACCCATTTGCGCATGCATGTTTTGGGCCGCCCCTGCCAACTCCATTTCCAGCGCTTTCACACGCGCATCGTATTGATGTAGCAAAAGTTGATCGCGCTCGTATTGACCACGCATAAAGAGCAGATCGCGCTCCAGCTCGGCAGCGCGCCCGTGAATTTGGTTCATTTCCTGCGAGCGCAGCAGCTGTTCCTGCGCCAGGCGCTGCTGCTCTGCCTGATTCGCTTGCTGCGCCGCAAACTCGCGTTCTCTCTGTGCTGCCAGCTCCTCGTTGCGGCGAGCCTCAGCCGCTTCTTCTTCCTTCAGTCGCCGCTGCTTTTCTTCAAATTCTTTCAGCATACGGGCTTGCTCATCAATGTCAGCTTGAGAAGGACCTGCCGGGGGCGGCGTAGGCTCACGCGGCGTCTCCTCACGCGGCGGAAGCTCTGGTGCATCGGGTGGCGGTGCCAACAGACTGGGCGGCTCCGTGTTCAACTTGGGCACGTTGATCAAGCTCGTGAGATATTTGAGGCTGGCACACTCAAAGTAAAAGCGGCGAAGCTCATGGTGCTGCTTTTGGTAGCGACCCCGCAAAGGCTCAAGTGCATCCATAGCGTCAGTGCGTCGGTGCATAGCACGTAACATAGACGTCAAGAACTTGTAAATACCGTACGACTCTTTGACCAAAGGAACGAGGGACGAAATTTGGCACTCGTTCGCACGGCCTCGCAGTGTGGCAAACACTTGCTTTTGGAGCTTATCGATGCGGTCCTGCAAGTTCATCAGCTCAATGATAGTTTCGTAACCCTCGTCTGGGTTGTCAATGTTCTTCAGGGAAATGTATTCTTCGTACTCAAAGAGACCGTTAAACTCTGTGTGCACTCGGTGGAAGCGCAGCTTGGACTGGATCAGCGACACATAGGCGTAGATCAGTTGGCCATACCCGCGCGGTCCATCGCGGTTCATGCGCACGCATGTCTCGAACCAGTTGACCTGCGATTGCGCTTCGCGAAGAACGATGGGGTGGCCTTCCTGCAGAATTTTGTGGACCGTAATGAGCGCCTTGAACGTTTGCACTTCATCATTCAGAATCGGCAGGCTGCGCAGTCCGGACCAAATGGACTGGGATGATTTGTGATCCCATGTGTACACAATGCACTTCCGAACGTGTTTCTGCTTTGGCGAGGTCTCCTCAGGACTTGTAGCCTTGCGGAGATGTATCGACAAGTCCTGCTCCGCCTTCTCGCGGTCCAAAGGGCGCGTGCCGAAAAACTGCTCCGCATAGCGCGACCTCATCGTTAGATGATGTGGTTACTTACATATCGAATGGGTCTCTCCTAGACGAGGCCACAACGGAGACCCTCGATGGAAAGCAGGTGTGTGTAGCCATACGCCGGCGCACGATTCCCTATCTGCGTGCTTAGCTCAGCGCTCGCACGGGGACGAGGCAAAAAGACATGACCAAGGTGGGGATCGAACCCACGAATAACGGCGGTGTAGGAGACCTAAAGCCGTCGCAGTAACCACTTTGCTACTCGGCCGGAGTATCGTCCTCGCGGACCATTCTGTATTTAGCGTAAGGAAGGGACGTCCGCCTACGCCCCCGCACCACGCGCCTACCAAGGACAGAAAGCATGAATGTAGGCAATTATACGACACTATCGAGCAGTTCAAATAACACCATGCTCCAGAATAGGTAGACGTGCGAGTCCAGACCCGGAATGAGAAGGCTGTCCTGTTGCAGAGGCTGACCGAGCGTCACTTCGCCAAAGGGCATGTCGCGAAGTTGGAGCTGGTTGGCTTGCGACCAGATCGACTTGCTCAGCTTGCCGCGCACGCTATCGCGACCTTCGAGCGGCAAGAACGACTTGCGCGCCTCGTTCAGCTGCGCAATACGGTGGGGATACGCAAACTGATGACCCGTGCCGGCCGGTGCCACAGGCGTGGAAGCGTGCGTGTTGCTAATGAACGACTCCACCGTGTCCTTCGCCGTGGACAACGACATGTGGGTGCTGCGCCACACAAGAGGCACAGAGTTGCCGATCAACTTGCGCAACTCACCCAGCATGTCGACCATACGCGAGCGCCACCACTCAAGGCGCTTCTCAGACAAGTCACCTGTGGCATCCAAGTGCTCACTTTCATCCTCCATGGCCCACGCGGCCAGGTCCCATAGACCCGACGAGAAGACAACCAGGTCCGGCTGGCTTGACGAAGCACGCACACCATTAAAAGCGGGCAAAGAAGCCATCGACTCCAGGTAAGGCTGCAAGAGGCTCTTCAGACGACCTTCAAACGAGCCCGGCGGGAAGTAGGACGGCTGGGCGCGCCAGAGTTCGTCCGTGTCAGCACCGTAGTGGTAGAAGGATGTGACCAGCGTTGAGTACTGGGGAATAAAGCAGTAGTCAGCCAGAACAACATTGTCAGCACTTTTGCCCGTGTACGTCGCAACCTGCTTCAGGCTGGCGCCCCAACGATGTGAGGCATCCACAGCCACAGGAGTCTCGCCTACCATCGCGCACAGGTTACGCACCATCGCGCGATCCACAGCATCACCCACCAGGAGAATGGTGCGGTTCTTCATGGCGCGAATGACATCCTCCTCAGCCTGCTTGGGCGTGTTCTGCGCGCGGAGTGCCGCAGCCGGGCCCATCCTGGCGCCAGGAACCAGCGACAGCAGGTGGGGCAGAATCGGAGTGGTCTGACATGACGAATCGTACGGTTTCCACACGGGGTATGGTTCGTGTGAGATGTAGCCATGCTTCAAATACGGGTTGCATTGGCCGTAAAAGCGGCTACCGGCAAAAGACGCCGACGTAGGCGGAGGCGCACTACTTGTCAGGCCTGCCAGCGAGCTCAGGAAAGAGAGAGCAAAGAAGACGCAGGACACAATAGTCAGAGCCATACCAATAGTATGAACAGTGGCTTTTGACCCGCTCAAGCGGGGCGAGCCCGTGAGCGGGCGATGGCTCGACGATTCTGACATGGCGTGCGGGAGAGCTTCGAAGACGGTGCCCGGGGTGGAGAAATGTGTCACGTGTAAGGGACCTACATGAGCGTGCAGGCAGGCGCCCCGGACGGGGGAGCGTGGTGGTCCTGGGCGGCGTCGGCCATGAGCTCAGCGAGAATGACTTTTTCCGACTCTGTGAGGGCCCCACGCGCATGGCGCTCCTGCATAGCGCGTATCATGGATGTGCGCTCTTGAGCAGCTCGACGTGCAACGACCCGACGGCTCGATTTGGGGCGAGAGACGGGTGCAGGAGGCGCATGTATCTGGGTATCCGTCGTAATCCAACGCTTGGCAGAGGGAGATGGGCGTGAGGACAAGGCAAGCGGAGGTCGTGTGCCGGAACATGCATGCTGGGAAGGGGCCCTGTGCGAGAGACACACGTTTTGTGCACACTGAGGGCACTGTGATGCATAAGTACACGGCACGCACCTGGATGGGTATCAGCATCGTGGCTTGGCATCGATCGACACAGCATCGCCGCGATAGTTTTGGTGTAGATGGAGACACGAGCGCATAGCATCCACCACGATCGACCGACGTCGCCGACCAATGCGTTTCCATGAGCGACGAAAGCGCATGGGGGGGCATGTCTCGTTGCCATCCCGGCGGAGGCTTTTCGCACAGTGGACACAAAGGAACGAGCACATCACGCGTCGGGTGAGGACAAGCATGTGCGTCTTGTCCAAAGTGCTCCGCGCAAAATAGATGTTCACATGCTAAGCATCGGAGAGGAAGAAAGTCTTCACGCTTGCAGTGGAAGCATGGGGCCCCGATCCATAGCATGCACCCATTCGGGGCCATGGCGAGCCACGAAGGTCGCGTCGTAGGTGCCCCAGAAGAGTCACGTGGCTCTGCGAACGGACCCACGCTAGCTATGCGTGGGGGACGCCAGGCCGTGAACTACGGTCGCAGTGTGGCGATGAAGTCCTCGCACGAGACACCCTGTGAGGTATGGATCCATATGCCGTCGGATCTAGTATGGTTGACGCCTCCTACTACCGCAGATATGCCGAGTCAAGATCAGATCCTGGATGGCATTGTGGAAATAGAGTGTCCCACAGACCGAAACATTCATGGCATCGATCCGCCTTCAAGGTCTTCAGGCGGTCGGCTACCCCGTCATCAGCCCTGAAAAGCGGAGTATAGAAAAGTCCAAGGCGCTTCGTTGGGACGAAGAGGTGATCCTCGACCGCACACTCACCATTGAAACGAATGCACAGGCCAACAACCGTGCGCCGCTGGCCGGCGAGGAGGACGAGGCTAGGAAAGAAGGTGTCTCGCTGACCAAAGGTGTGCACGACTTTGAGTTTCACTTGGTCCTACCCGCCTGGGCGGCGCCCTACGAGCGGTGCCGGTACGGCCGGACCAAATATAACATCACCGCCACCGTACGAGGCGCTGGCAAGCATGGGCGGGATGTGAGTGTGTCGCGCGATCTCGTACCTGTACAACAACAGACACCAGAGAGTGGCCCACTCGCCTTTGAGTTGACCTACCGTGATACCCATGAATCGCTGCATGACATGACAGTCTCCCTAACAGGCGTATCGCTGACGGTGGCAGGTGTGCTGCATCTATCGCTCGTCCACCCAGCGCCGCCCCCCACGCTCAATGTCCTGTTGGTGCGTGTGTTTGTGGAGCAAATGTACGAGCTGTACTAGCCCAGCACCGGTACGTGGGAGACCATGCCGGTGGAAAAGCTCAAGGTGTGGGAGCTGGGCGTGCCAACACCGCGCACGCGCGATATGAACAAAGCTTCGTACTGGGAGCTAGGCCTTTACACGGCCGAGGGCGTCCAGGCGGGAACGCGTTTGGGCAAAGCGGCACGCGGAGCCATACAAGTGGTCCGGCCCATGCATCGGGACGCGGTAGAGACGATGGCCATGCCAGGCTACTGCATCAAAACGGCGGTGCGCTTGCCGGACCACAACCGCTTACGTCCCTCGACCATGGAAGGCACACGTACGCGCTTACGACTATCTCATTCCATTGGTCTGGAAGTTTTGTTTTCTCGCTTGGATGTCCTGGACGATCGGCCTCACAGCGAGATGGTGGGACCCTGCCGCTGCCGAGATCGGATGCGCCGTTGGCCTCCCAGCCCGAGTGGAGCAAGCTGCTACACGCGCTGCACTCGCTCTCAGTGCATCGGCGCCGCCGTCACATGGCCGAGCCTCCGTCGTTGCGTCAGGAACGATCGCGCCACCCCTCGCTGGACTTGACGAGCTCCCTGCCCGGCACACCTGTGATCCCCGTGCGACGACCGAACGATCAACTTCTGGCTCAGCGCAGTCAAAGTCAGCCGTCGCATGTACCGCGCAATTTGCCTGTGGGCACACCTTGGGCTGTGGCGAATATGCCGCCGCGCTCCGGGGAAAGCCACGCATGCAACTGTGCGCAACCCATGTCGCATTTGGTTCAGCTGGATGAGCGCCTGAATGAAGGCGCACCGACCGCCCCTGGCGCATGGGACGAGAGTGGTGCGAGCAATGCGGCGCCCCCGCCCTGGACGCCATCGTCACGACCGACATCGCCAACGCACGAATGGTACTCGCGCGCACGCGGCTCGAGTGGCGGCGTGAAAAACGATATGTTTGAAGGTCGTAGTACGTCGTCGCCGAGCTACTAGAAATAGAGACTAGCTGCAAAGACAATGTCACGACGGATGAGCTGCTGACACGTCTCCATCTTCTCAAACAGGTCCATGTCGCCAATCACACGTGATGCATCGCGCACCTCGCGGAACGTCTCGTCGAGGCGTGTGATGCAGCGCACAATCGTGCCTTCGCCCACATCGGTGAGCTTCATAATGTCGTTGAAGTGCATGCCGCGCGCCCATTCATACACGACCTGCATGAGACCCATGTGCAGGGTCGATGCATCATCCTCGGCGTTCAGCTGGTGCGCCATTTGCACGGCAGCAACGCGGTCGGCCGTGTCAATAATGCGCTGGTATCCATCGCGAAGGGTCGATGTGAGCTCCGGCTCAATGGTGGTCTTGTCTTTAAAGTGGAACACACTGAGCAGGGCAGCAATTTCCTCGGGGGCATACTCCACAAACGTATTGTCCAGCAGAAGCTCGGTGAGAATCAGCTCGTTGGCACTGCGAATCTCGCAGGCAACGCGACCTTTGAGCAGCACTGTCTCCGAGTCAGGGTCAATGAAGCGCAGAGCCTTGAGTACGTCAATGCGCTGGTGATAATCAGGCAACAGATCCAAATTCTCGCTCGACATGGACGCACTCACACACGCCATCTCCAGCTCCAGCTGCTTGCGCCGGTGCACCACCTGGTATTCACGCAAGAACTCGGGCGATTGCATGAGGCTTTGTGCCTGTGCAAGCTCTGCAAGCACGGTATTGCGCTCACGCTGGGTGTCCTGGAAATCCATGCGGCGCAGGCGCGACCAGTCGACTTCGAGACCCAGCACGGCGTAAGCGGCCAACTGAGAGGCAGCAGCGAGGTGCGCATGCATTGTGGCCATAAGAGGGCGCAGCATCTCGAGCGCACGACGCAGGGCGGAAGGACGCCGCGACTGGATCGAGGCACTGGGGATCTGCGCACTGAGAGATGTCACAAGCACCACACTCGAGAGCGGCACCTCGCGAGCTTCCGGCACCCATTCGCTCTGCGCCAGTTGCTCCGTGAACGCCGGTGAGATCCAGAGGGGCAGTGAATCATTGCGCGCGCGCGCACCACGCTGACCGGGCGTGAGCGCTAGCAGCATGAGGAAGCGCTGGCCCGTGAGAGCACGCACAAGGAACGCAGGGGCAAATCCGTATGTGCCTTCACGCACCAACACCACTCGCCCAGGGCCCAGCAGCTTGGCGCCCTGCGAGTGGTGCGCGGCGAGTGCCAAGCACGTTTCGTTGAGGCGCGCTGCCTGCACGGACAAGTCGTACAAACGCTCGAGCGCGTCCAATGGCAGAGTACATGCTGTGAGCTCCGGCTCCATCGCTGCACGCTTCGACTGCAGGCTTTTCAGCTTCTTTTCCTGCTCAGGTCGCAACCGCTGCGTTGTATTCTCAGAGAAGGACCGTTTGATCATTTCCTCGACCTTCAGCGCCTCGATGCGCAGCAGGTTGAGCACCATACTGTACGTGATGCGGAACTGCGACTTGAGCTTGGTCGATTGGCCCAGCATCATGTGGTTGAGTGTGTGCACATCCGGATCCTCTGCAAGGACAATCACCACACCCGTAGCGTCCAGGCCACGGCGACCGGCTCGACCCGACATTTGCGTGTACTCGCCCGGGAGCAGGTTGCGGAAACCTTGTCCATCGTGTTTGCGAATGCCGCTAAATACGACCGAGCGGGCAGGCATGTTGACACCCATGGCAAAGGTTTCCGTGGCAAACAGGACCTTGACGAGACCGCGCTGGAATAGCAACTCGACCAGCTCTTTGACAATGGGTAGCAAACCACTGTGGTGCACACCGATACCGCGGCTCAGCAAAGAGCGCATACGCGTAATTTGCGGCAGGTTTCGGTCCACCTCCTTGAGACGCGAGAGACTGCGCTCAATCACAATGTGCACCTCACTCTTCTCGCTCGCATGGCACAAGTCCGTGTTGGGCAAAGCATCCGCATACTCCTCGCAACGCCGCTTGCTGAACACAAACACAACGACAGGAAGCAGCGAGCGCTTACGCAGCAAGCCGACCAGGTGCACCCACAACGACTTGTCGGTGGCCTGGCCCGGTCGCCTGGCCACTTGACCAAAGCCGCCGCGGCCCGGCGCCGCACCTCGACCCCGGCCTGGCGGTGCACCGCGCCCGCCCCGTCCACCGCGCCCGCCCCGAGAGGGAGGGCCGGAAGAGCCTGGTGCTGTGCCCTCGCGCTCCTGCTTCGACCGGAGCGCATCTACCGCGTCGTGAACGCCCTTGGCAAAGAAGCGACCTTGAGCATCGACAACCTTGAACAGTTCTTTGCCCGCAAACAAAAAGTGCTCGAGCGGTACAGGACGCTTGGGTGTGGAAATCACGTACACGTCCTTCTTCTTCGTACGGCCCACCCAGTCGGCAAATTCTGGCGTTAGTCAAGAAACATACCCCGCGTGTTGGGCACCGTCGCTGAGAGAAGCACAATGTTGATGTGCGCAGGAAGAAGGATAATCACTTCCTCCCAAACAACACCGCGCTCTTGGTCGTTGACATAGTGCACCTCGTCAAAGATGACGAATTCCACATCACGAATCAGGTCGGCACCGCGGTACACTGGTGTTAGCCATGATACGTACGCATACTGCGAAGAATCTCCGTGGTCATGATGAGACACGTAGCCTCAGGGTTGATCTGCACATCTCCTGTAAGAATACCGACATTCTCGGCGCCAAACGTGTGCTTAAACTCGCGGAACTTCTGGTTGGACAGTGCCTTGATAGGCGAGGTGTAAATACAACGCGTCATGTGCTTGGTCGCAAGCGCAATCGCATACTCGGCCACCACCGTTTTACCGGCAGATGTGTGCGCAGCAACAAACACAGAGTCGTTCTGCTCCAGATGGTACACGGCTTGCTTCTGGAATGTGTCAAGCTCAAATGGATATTCGTGGGCCATGACCGGTACCAGCTCGTAGAAGTTGGTCATCTGCTTGGACGTATGAATCATGTGCGCCCACTCGCGGCGCTCTTCGGTCGGCGCCCTGGTCACACTCTGGAAGATGCGCGGGAGTGACTCTTCGGGAAGGAGCTCGTCGACCACCGCATCCTCGTTCTGCGCCTGCGGCGCCGTCTCAGGCATCTTGTACAGTCCTTCCTTGTCGACTGTAATCACCGTACGATCCAGGTGTGCCGGCGACGTCTGCGAGAGCTCGTCCCGCCACGTCGGTACACTCTCGTCAAGCGGTGCATGGGAGAGCGATAGGCCGCGTGAGAATCCAGGGGGAATTGTACGTAGCTGGCCCGCAGACAGCTCACTCGGCTCATCTGCTGCCACAGCATCGTCCAAGCCGCCAGGCCGGAATGGCATAGACGACGTCGATCCACGCACAAAGCTCTTTTGCATCGACACAGGGCGATGCACGGATAGCGACGACCCGTCAAGTTCATGCAGCGAGGCACCCGATACGACTTCCGAGTAGCCAACGACATACCCTTCCAGACCGGAGCGTACGAATTGCAACGATGTCGTGCTCGGCGAGGGGTCCAAAGCCAGCATCGTCTCATAGCGCGTCGGTCGCAACC
Organism: Malassezia equina; assembly: GCA_029542865.1. Taxonomy (NCBI): domain Eukaryota; kingdom Fungi; phylum Basidiomycota; class Malasseziomycetes; order Malasseziales; family Malasseziaceae; genus Malassezia; species Malassezia equina. Next base: position 839,926 of record CP119900.1, read on the forward strand.
AGTGTCTGGGTCAGTGGCGGGGCGTACTTACTGCTGCGCATCAAGCATCCATGAGCGTGCAAGCTCATACGTAGGCGTGAGAAGTGACTCCTCAATCTCAGCGCGATGCTTGTCCGCCTCTGCGCCCGGCACAAGCGCAAGCTCGGCCCATAACGCGTCCATCCTGGCGGTCGAGAAGGAGGATCGCTGCGATTTGTCAGCAACACATTGGGCGAGAGGAGGGAGACCTATGGGGGTATCTAGAAACCTGCGCGTCAGCTCAAGCCACCTACAGCAATCGCAATCGAACGGGCAGAGCGGTGTACCTGTGTAAGAAGTGTTCCAACGTACCGCCACCCTCGTTGAGCCGCAGCTCCTTCTCGGTAAAGATGCGAAAACCCTCTTCGGTGCGTTTGCCTGGGTAAGTAGTAGGTACATACGATCCCGTCCACGCGAGTCAGCAAAAGTGGCATCCTCGTCGTTCGTAGGACGTGAACGCGCTTGTGCAGGAGGCGCAGTACGCGCAGAAGCCGACGTATCGTGCACAACGACTGGCACACGACGGAGCGGCGCATCCGCCTTGGCCTGTGTAGTGCTTGCCTGCTTCGTAGTATGGGACGACGCACTCTGGGAGTCCGACGCGCTTGTCGACGCACGAGGGCGTGTCGTAGACTGCGTGTCTTTATGCACGTCCGACGACGACGCGCCTGATCGCTTCGCTGGAGGAGCACTTTCTGTGCCTTTCGTCGTGGTGTCCGTCGTAGTGCGCTTGCGCTTGCGTGCGGGATCCGTAGGTAGGGATGCAAAGATGTTGTCCAGCTCGCTCGTCATCGCCTAGGACCAGTGGTGGCAGGGAAAATGCGCCGCTTTTGCATGTGGAGGCGCACCAGCCGCCGTACGCCTCTCGTTCTCCGACGATGAACGCGCCAGGCCTCGTCGCGGTGGCGCAGGCGTTCGTGCGCCCTGGCGTGCTTGTCCCCCACTTGCAGGTGGCTTGTACGTGCTTCTTACTCACGAAGCGCTGCGTCAGATTGATTGGCGCCAAGTGCACGCGTCAGGCGTGCGCTACATTGTCTATGACAAGGACAACTGCTTGGTATGCAGATTCACTAACGCAAGACGCGTCCTCACGAAGACACACTCGCACCGGATTTGCAGATAACGTGGGACGAGTGCAAGTCTGTGTTTGGTGAAGACAACCTTTTGATCGTCAGCAACTCGGCTGGCTCGAGTAAGGACCCAACGGGCCTCGCGGTACGTCGACCTTCCTGACGCAGGCGGAACAAGTATCGTCCAAGCTGGGCGTTCCGATCCTGTGCCATGCGGTAAAGAAGCCTGGTCGTGCATGTGCGCAGCAAGTCGTCGATTACATGACGTCACAGCACCTGCGCAGCTCCGACGCTGCGCAAGTGCCCCGCCTGCTCGTGGTCGGCGATCGCATCACCACGGACATGGCCTTCTCGTACCGCATTGCCTCCCTGTTACGCCGCACGTACCCGCACGAACAGGATCTATGTGTGGGTGTACTTACACACGAGCTTTGGGGACGTGAAAAGCTCGGCACCCGTGTCATGCGTCTCTTGGAAAACACTGTGCTGCGCCAGCTTGTGCGTGTGGGCATTCCGCCCGGTGGCACTTGGTCTGCGCGGGGCGCTCCGGCGCCGGCGTATGGCGCTTGGGTACGGGCGCCCATGCCTGCCCGTGCACCGGCCCTGCCTGCGCGACGTCCCACACCTATGCTTGTCGAGGCATGGCGTGCGATCGTGCGTGAAACGTTGGGCAGCGTAGGGCGTGTGCGGGAACTCACATGGTCGGTGTTGACGAATGCGCCGACGCGTTCCTGGCGCTCGACGTGGCGCAAGCCTCAGCAGCCTCCTCGTGCGCCTTGGTCGCGCTTTATGTCGACAAGTGCATGTGTGCGCCGTGCCGCCTCGCACGAAAAGCCTGTGCCGCGACGCGTACCACGGGGCGAGGCGCCCAAGGCGCCTCGCGCTCCATCCACATGGATGGGCATCCCGCGAATCCAGTGGCTCATGGCGCTAGCGACGCTCATTTTGCTACCATTAGGTTTCATGGGGGGTATGAAGCTCAGTGAGCTGGTCGAGCGCTGGCGCATTGGCGATCTTTCGCACGAGGGCGAGACGCTGGTCGATCCCGCACCGGCGCCCGAACCAGTGCCTGAGCCCGAGGTGGAAGAGACGCATGTGCAGCTACGGAAGAAGATTGCGAGGTACGTCTCAATGCTAACATGAGTTTGGAGCTTGAGCACTTTCATCTGCGGCACGAGCGCGCGGTGCTCGACGACAAACTCGCGCGGCTTGCGGAGCGGTCTGTGTAACATAGTTCCTCGCGTGCGCGCGGGCCGCCCATATTTCCCATACACGGCCCCCTGCACGGCGGGGCCGGCCCCCTTGCTCCACCACGACGCCCAGCACGATGATTCTGCTGGGGGCTGAGAACACGATTATCCGTGATGTGCTCACGAGCAAGTTTGCGGCGTACGTAGCGCTCATCTCACAACAGTCCGGGTGCTGTGGACCAAATGTTTACGGACTTTGATGGCGTAGCTTACCACCTCGAGTCGACGAAGGAGGGCCCTTTGACGCTGTCGATGGACATTCGCTGCTGGCCTGAGCTTGTGCAATATGGTGTCGTGGAGAATTTGCGCACACTGTATGGCACATGGATGCGTTCGGAGCCGGAAGCTGACTACCGCATTACGCTGCAATTTGATTATGCGTCGGTGCCGCCGGCGGGCCCCGAGCGTGATGCGTTGATTCAGGCGGCGGCGCTGCTGAAGCGCCATGCGATGGCAGCGCCATTTGAGCGTGCATTCGCGCAGCAGGCTGAGCTGGAGCGCGCCTTTGAGCCGGGTGCTGCGCCGCTTACCGGCGATCTGCTGCCCCTGCACTACCGTGCGGACGAGGCGATGTTCGTGCTGCCTGCGCATGACCGTGTGACCGTGGTGATCAGCACACGGTTCGAGGAAGAGACGGACCGCATCTTTGGCAAGGTGTTCTTGCAGGAATTTGTGGATGCGCGACGTCAGCCATCGATCCAGAATGCACCGCAGGTCCTCTACTCGAATCGTGAACCGCCGCTCGAGGTGCGCCACCTCTTGAGCCGCAGCGCTACGGACAACACGGGCTATGTGACGTTTGTGCTGTTCCCGCGTCATTTCGCTCACCCTGATGTGCGCTTCTCGACCATTTCGCACATCCAACTGTTCCGTGACTATTTGCACTATCACAGTACGTATCCAAGCACTGACCCAGTTAAATGCTCCAAGGCCTATATGCACAGCCGCATGCGCTCGCGTGTGAGCGAGTTTCTCAAGGTGCTCAACCGCGCCAAGCCCGAGCACGCCGAAAAGGAGCGCAAGACCGCCAGCGGTCGCACGTTCCGCCGCGCATAGATCTGTACATTATGAAAGTGCCTCCCACGCGAGAACCGTCCAAATGTAGGCACTCTCGTCCTGCCGCCCCAGACCGTGCCGGCGAGGCCATTGCGCTCGGTGCACGATCGCGAGGCGGTACCCATGTTGGGGGGTATGCACCGCTAGCGCCTCATCCACCGTCTTGTACAGCCCTGCCAGGCGGCCGGCTGTGCGTACCGGCAGCAATATATGTGCGCGCGCCTCGGGGTCCACGTCAGGCAGCACGAGTAGGTACGACATGGCGCCGATGAGCCATGTCGCATGCATTGGGTCGTACACGGGGTCTGCGGCTAGCAGCAGGTCGTACGAGTGGGGCGGTGGCAAGCGGCACGGCACGGCTGCGCCACTCGCACAATCAGGGCACACCAAATCGTACAGGGCACGCCAGTCGAGCGGCTCGCACTCGATCCTGACACGATCGCGGGCGAGGCTCACGTAGTGCTCCACATTGTACTGCAGGTTGGCCAGGACGTCGGCGTGGTAGTCCGTCAGGCCGACCGTGGCGTGATCCAGAGGTAGCACATCCTCACTTAGGGCGCGCGCCACGACCATGCCGACGATGCCCGTACCTGCGCCCAGCTCCATGGCGCGAAAGTGCGCGCGGCGCGGCGCACTTGGGTCGAGTGCAGCGTGCCACACGCTGGGGCGACGCACAAACAAATCGCTCATAATAATGGAGCTCGCGTACGTTTGTACACCCACGGCCGCCGCCGCCTCAGCGGCGCCTTGTCGACTATGCTGGTCGGACGGGGGCAGCGATGCATCGCGCACGCGCATGTACACTTGCAGTACAGGCGCAGTATCAAAAGGAGGCGGTACATCCTTGTCCGCGGTGGGAAACGTAAATTCCCGCAGCAAGTCACCCGCTTCCAAGGCCGACGTGCATCCAGCGAGGATCTGCGCGGCATCTTCCACGGCTGCGCGGCGCTCCGGCGTATCATCCATCCAAGCAAGCTCCGACTCCACGAGACGGCCCAGCCAGTTGAGCACGTAGGCGCGCTCGGTAGGCTCAGCGCGTGCTGCATCAAGCGCGTTCTGCAATTCTTCGTTCACTGCCGGCGCGACGGACGCTGGCGGCGGCGCATACACTGCTCGAAGCTTGCGCAATGCGTCAACGATGTACGGAAGCTTGGGCTCCGCACGCAAACGTGGTAGCGTGCTGGTCGGAGGCAGTGCGACGGCGGCCTCGGCCAGCACGCACCACGCCTCCGCCTCGTCGCTCGCGTGGGCTGCCATGGCAGGGCCGAGCAGGGCCCCCTGTCGGTGGAGGTGCACGCTGAGTCAGCGAAGCCGGGCCCCGGCCTGGCCCACCTGGCGAGGCCAGCGCACTGACGCACTCTCTATCGCACTTTCATCATGACGTTCAAGCAGGACCCACACAAGTTGTTGATGATTCCCGGCCCCATTGAGGTCGCGGATGATGTTCTCTACGCGAACGCGCACCCCGCTATGGCGCACACCTCGCCGGAGTTTGTGCCTGTGTTCGGTGAGTCGCTAAAGATGCTGCGTACGGTGGTTAATGGCCCCACAGCGCAGCCGATTGTGATCGCTGGCTCTGGTACGCTCGGCTGGGATATGGCCGCGACGAATCTGCTCGAGGCTGGCGACGAGGTGCTCGTGCTGACGACCGGCTTCTTTGGTGATAGCTTTGCCGAGTGTCTGTCGACGTACGGCGCGAAGCCCACGCAGCTGACCGCGCCGGTCGGTGCACCTTCGTCGCTAGACGAGGTGGCAGAGGCGCTCCGTGCCAAGAAGTACAAGGCCATCACGATCACTCATGTCGATACCTCGACGGGTGTGCTGAACGACGCTGAGGGCATTTCCCGCGTCGTGAAGGAGGTCAGCCCCGAGACGCTGATCATTCTCGACGGTGTTTGCAGTGTGGCCTCGGAGGAGATCCATATGGATGCGTGGGGCATTGACTACTTGCTCTTTGCCTCGCAGAAGGGTATGGGCTGCCCGCCGGGTCTCTCGCTCTCGCTCGCGAGTGAGCGCGCGATCCGCACCTTTGAGGCGCGCAAGACGCCGCCGGCCATTTTCTTCGGCTCGTGGAAGAAGTGGTTGCCTGTGATGAAGGCGTACGAGAGCGGCAGTGTCGCCTACTTTGCAACGCCCCCTATCCAGCTCATCTACGCCCTGCACGCGTCGCTGAAGACCATCACAACGGGCTCCGTGTCGCTGGCCGAGCGCTTCCAGCGCCACAAGGAGGTGTCGAAGCAGGTCAAGGACGGCATTGTTGCGCTGGGTCTTGAGCAGCTCGCTGTGCCGGAGGCGCGCGAGACGGGCGTGGCCAACGGTATGACGGCCGTGCGTTACCCCCCCGGTATGGGCGCCGCAGACATTCTGCCCAAGATGGCGCAGCGCGGCGTGGTGTTCGGTGCGGGTCTGCACAAGTCCTGCAAGGACGAGTACTTCCGTATTGGCCACATGGGTGTCTCGGTCGTGAACAAGGAGCGCGGCGACATTGAGACGCTGCTGCAGCACCTTGGCGAGGTGCTGAAGGAGAACGGCTTCTCGAAGTAAGTAGTCTACGAAAACATTTTGCTGTACGCCGCACGCTGCTTGGCAATTCGTGCCTGGCGGCGCCGCTCGACAGCGGCCTTCTCCTGGGCAATGCCTGCATCACCCGGCGCATAGCGCAGCGCCGTGTCGAGCTCTGCCTTTGCATCGTCGTCGCGCTTCATACCACTGTATGCAAGGGCACGACGGAAATGTGCCTTGGCGAGCTCTGCCTCCGAGGGCGCACCGGGACCACTCTCCGAAGCACGCTCAATCACCTGCGTAGTGAGTGCCTCTGCCTGCTCGGCCATGGCCGGCTGTGTCTTGAGCGCACACAGGGCCGCATTCAGCTGCAGCGGCGTGCGCAGGCCGCGGTACTCGGTGACCAACGCCTCGTTGGTCGACTCAGGCAAATGAGGGTTCACAAACAGGTAGCGCAGCGCCTTTTCGTACTTTTCGCGCGCGAGACCCCACTGGCCTTTCGCCACAAGCTTCGCGCCAATGTCCTTCAGCGCCTTGGCGACCTCCAACGCAGACTCCGGCTTTTCTTCCAGCGGCAGGGTCGAGTCCTCAGGGTACGGCTCGTACGGGTCGCCCGTCTCGTCCGGCTTGATACCGAAATCGAACGTGGTATCAGCAAGCTGCTCCGCCGAGAACTCGCCACAGTCGGCAATTTTGATGTCCTCCTGGGGGCGGTCGTTGGCACCTGTCGGGCTCTGCTCAATGTGGCGCACCACATCGCGGCCTTTGAGCACCTTGCCGAAGACCACATGCTTGCCGTTCAGGTGCGGCGTGGGCACCGTGGTGATAAAGAACTGCGAGCCATTCGTGTTGGGACCCGCGTTCGCCATCGACAGCAGGAACGGCTCGTCATGCTTGCCTTCCAAGTTCTCGTCCTCAAACTTCTCGCCGTAGATCGACTCGCCGCCGGTACCGTTAAAGTTCGTAAAGTCACCACCCTGGATCATAAAGTGAGGAATCACACGATGAAACAGACTGTTCTTGAACGACAGCGGCACACCAGCCTTGCCAGTGCCCTTCTCACCCGTGCACAATGCACGGAAGTTCTCCGCGGTCTTGGGCACCTTGTCCTTGAACAGCTCCAGCACGATGCGGTGGCCGCCCTCACGCGAAGGCGGCGCGCCACCACAAAACTCGATATCCAGGTCTGTATAAGTTTTCGTTTACGCACACACAACAGGGTTCGTCATTGCTCACAAGAAACCCGCGCCACGATCGCCCGTGGCTGGCTCCGCGGTTCCGATGTGGAGGCGCCTCAGATCTTCCAGGCCCTTCGGTCGCGAACGACGGCGGACAGCAACGAGAAGGTGCTTATCGCGACTACATTTATAGTATCTACGTGACTAGGCTGTGCCCTGAGGGCTCTCGCGCTGGAGCACTTTCTTCGCATGTAAGTAGAACAACGTACCACCTGGAGAAGCTCCCCAACGACGCGCAAATTATCCTGTTTCCGGTGAATCGTATCTTGCAATTGCTCCATGTTCTTCACGACATAGTCAATCTTCTCTTGGTAAAGTTTTCGCGCCTCCGCACGAGACTGCGTTAAGTGGACATACCTACCTTTTCCACAAAGTAGCCCGTACCGACGTCAACAATGACCTTGTCCGGATCGCTCAGTCGTCCAGGTACGTAGAGCGACGCCGTGAGTGGAAGCAGGGATGTCTTGCCTGCGCAAGTTAGTGATTATGACGTACCTTGGTTCTCAGGGCGCACTTCGTCCACACTCTCGAGGCAGCTCTGGAACCGCGTTTGCGCGAGTTTGAGCTGCCCAAACATGGTAGTAAATTGCTTCATCTCCAGCTCGAGCTGCTTGCGCACATCCAAAAGCTAAAGTCAATCTACTATCACGTACTTGCGGCACATTCAGCGAGCCGACATCGACTTGCTGCGGCTGCGTCGATGTCATAAGGTGGAGGTCGGTGGCCCCGCGGCGCGTGGCGTCCTATGGGTATCTATAGCAACGAGTGTGGGTTTACGGGTTCCATACCCCCTCCGTTCTACCCAGCTCCGAATCTTTGTGGTCGCCCAGCGACTTTTTCAGACTGGTGCTGCGGAGCAAGCTTGGCTGCTTTGACTCCGACGCCTCAGGGGCCGGCTCTTTGGGGGGCGTGGACGGAACGGGGGGCAAGGGGTTGGCATACGCGGTGGGCACCGCAAAAATTTCGCCACAGTACTTGATCAAGTCCTCTAGCGTACGGTCTTCCTCGCTTGCAACGGCGATGCTCGTCGTCTCGTGATCCGTTTCCGAAAGAATCACGGGCGAAAACACCACCGCCAAGTTCGAAAGCGTCATTTTGTTGGCGGCAGCGTGTGAAGCGACAAAGCTCAAATGCAATAGCAACGCTCGCAACGTCGCCTGGTGGATCGGTGGCATGCGACGGATGCGCGATTTAAAGTTGGCAAAACCGGTGCGGATGTATTCCTCCCGCTCATGCGTGTACTTGGTTCGCTCTTCCCACTTCATCGCCATCACGGGCTCCGGCAGCTGACGCAAGTACAGCTTCAGCACGGAGGCTACAATGATCGGATCCTCTCTGTCTGTATCAAACAGGAACGACGACTCATCTTGCTCAATCATGCTGGTAAGCGCCTGGACCCGAGAGTGCTTCGCACTCAGCCGGTAGATGCCGGGCGTTTGCACACAGCGTGGCTGCTCAATAAAGTCAATGCACTTGGTCACAATCAGCGGGGGACGCACGGATGGGACAATCTGTCCCTTTTCCGTCACGGTGGATGGCACATTGTGGTCGCCATGCGAGAAAGCATAGTCGACGAGGCCCGTACCAAAGATCAGGTCGTTGAACGGACCGTGGAAGTAGTTCACATACTTCACGCGTTCGTTCTTGACGAGCGTCCGTGTGTTGGGCAGCCATTCCTCACAGATGCGCTGCTCTTCGTCCAAATCCTGCAGCATACGCAGCGCCAGTTGCTCGTCTTGCTGATGGACCGATTCAATGGATGTCCGCATGGCTTTGGTCAGTTGCACATGCTGCAGCGACGCATTTTGCATGGTCACGGTGAGGTCGCGCCGCCACTCTAACAGACTCTTCACAGCGGCCTCGAGCGCCTTGTTGCGCCGCAGTCGCAGTGTCTCCAAATCGAAAATGGCTTTGCGGTACGCTTTGTCTGACTCTTCCATCTCGCGCTTCGCTTTGGCCTGCTTCACTGCGAGCGCTTGCAGTGCCTTGTTGGACATGCCTGGTGGCAGGAGCGTGTCTGAGCTTCCAGGCAACGCCTCGAAAGCACCTGTACCGGCCAGCGATGACGTGGCAAAGGTGGGGGCGAGCTCACCGCCAGGAACACGATCCGAAACATCGAGCATGCGTGAGAAGAGCGCGTTGAGCCGACGCGGCGCATGGTCCCATCCTTCCTTCTTTCGTAAGGTCTCCAAGAACGAGCGGTTGGTGGTTGCGTTGACCGTACTGGCACTCGGCTCTGTGCCGGGGATCGGAGGCAGGGCGCCATCTGTCAGTCCCCGGATCTCCGAGGCATATTCCTGCATGCGCGGATCATTGGCCGCTGCGAGCGAGCTTGCTGAAAGGAGTTGGCGTTGCTCCTCAATCGCACGCTGCTGATGGCGGAAAAACTCGTGCTCTTCACACCGCTTCTCATACGTGCGGCGGATTCGAGGCAACGTGGTGTGTAGCATTTCCTCATAGTCATCCACACAGTTTTTCAGATCGTCCTTGACGCGGCGTCGAATTCGCTCCTGCGCATCGCGGAACTGTACGACGGGCTGCAGGACCAGCCGCTTACAGTCCATGAGCGTATTGAGCCTCACATCAATGGCTGTCATCAGCATCCTTGTACGTACCCCATATCTCCGAAAGCCGCATATCACCCCAGGTGTTGCGCAGATTCGACAGGCGCCCTGGGTCGGGGAGCAGGCCCGGCAGCGCCGCGAGCTTGCGATTGATACGCATGTCCAAGTCGCGCTGACGCTCCAGCATCACTTTGACGGACCGGAGATGTTCTTCTTCTAATCGCAAGCGTTGTTCAAAGTACTGCACATAGCTTTCACACTCACTCAACAGAGTCTTAAAAGCCTCTAACAGCACAGCAGCGAGCTCGGTCGGTGTCATGTACACATCATGCGGTGTGCTGGCGACGGGCGGGCCTGCTGTGGTGGTATCACGCACATGATTCCCAGCACCACCTGCCAGCCCGCTCATTTGTGGTGGCGTGTCCATCTCGAACAGTATTGGCGGGCGCCTCCGTGACTCGCAAGCCACGTCAACTCGGTCGGTGGTCGGTGCGGCTGCTGAACAGGCGCGCGCAACCCAAGCTCGGGGTCGGCCGAACACACGTGATCAGCAGCCTACCCTACGGCGGCCGCGCCACGGCGCGCCACGCGTGGCCCCTGCCACGCGGCCTGGCCGCAGCACATGGCGGTGGGGGACGGAAGCCCCGTGCACCTTCCCCTTGCAACGCTATGAACTTCTCTGTGGTGCGTCTCCTGCTTGCATTTTTTGCCACGGTTTCTGTGGCTCTGGCCCTGTCGCATGCCGATGCAAAGATCACCCACCAGGTGTTCTTCGACATGGAGCACGGCGACAAGTCGATTGGCCGCATCGTCCTAGGTCTCTATGGCGAGACGGTGCCCAGGACTGTGGAGAACTTTGTTGCGCTGGCCGAGCGTGACCAGGGCAACGGATACAAGGGCAGCATTTTCCACCGTGTGATCAAGAACTTCATGATTCAGGGTGGCGACTACACCCGCGGTGACGGTCGTGGTGGTCTGTCGATCTGGGGTAAGAGCTTTGCCGACGAGAACTTTGAGCTTGTGCACGAGGGCCCTGGCGTTCTGTCGATGGCCAACGCAGGTTCCGACTCGAATGGCTCGCAGTTCTTCATCACCACGGTCAAGACCCCGTGGCTGGACGGCCGTCACGTCGTGTTTGGCCGCGTGTTGGAAGGTATGGACGTTGTCGAGTACATTGAGAACGTCAAGACGGCGCCTGGCGATCGCCCCATCGACGAGGTAAAGATCTTCGATGCTGGTGTGCTTAGCGACACGCCCGGCAAGGATGAGCTGTAGATCTACATACGCGCCCCCTTGAACCATCCCATCATCTCCGGCTTGGTCTCGCTCCATAGGTGCTTCACTTCGACATACTCGTCGAGGCCCTTGCTGCCCAGCTCGCGGCCATTGCCCGACATGCCGTAGCCGCCCCACTCGGCTTGCGCCGTGTAGGCACCGTAGGTGTTCGTCCACACCGTGCCGTGGCGCAGACGACGGGCCACGCGCTCGGCCCGGGCCTGGTCCCGACTCTGCACACCACCCGCCAGACCATACTTGGTATCGTTCGCCAACATGATGGCCGTCTCTTCATCACCTGCAGGGAAACGCTCGATGGTGAGAATGGGGCCGAACGTCTCTTCCTGCACGATACGCATGGTCCGGTCACACCCATCGATCACGGTCGGCAGGAAAAAGAAGCCCTGGGCCAGGTGGGGGAACTGCGCCGGATCCGGGCGCGTACCCCCACAGAGCACCTTGGCACCCTCCTGCCGGGCCAGCTCCACGTACGCTTGCACCTTGTCCAAGTGCTCCTTCGAAACGAGCGGGCCCGTCTCTGAGGCCGGGTCTAGGCCGTTGCCCATAACGATTTCGTTCGCACGCTTCACCACACCCGCCACAAGCGCATCCGCGATCGGCTCTTCCACAATGAGACGCGCACCAGCCGAGCATACTTGGCCACTGTGCACAAAGACAGCGGTCACCACATTGTCAATCGCCCATTCCAGGTCACAATCCGCAAACACCACGTTCGGGTTCTTGCCGCCCAGCTCCACGGTGCAGCGCTTGACCGTTTCCGCACAGCTGCGGATGATGTTGCGGCCGGTGGCGAGACCGCCTGTGAAAGACACAAGGTCCACATCGTCACTGGTTGTGAGCACTGGGCCCACCGATGCGCCGGTGGCCGTCAGCAGCTGCACGGCGCCAGCCGGGAAACCAGCCTCCAGCAGCAAGCGCGTGAGGTAGACGGTAGATAGAGGCGTCACTTCACTCGGCTTGATGATCACGCAGTTGCCGGTAGCCAGCGCAGGTGCCAACTTCCAGCAGAGCTGCAGGATGGGGTAGTTCCACGGCGTAATGAGCACACACACACCCACTGGCTCGTGCACAATCAAGCTCTTGACCGACTCGGGCACAAGTGGACCTGTGATGCGCTTTTCTTGGTCAAGCTTGCTTGCCTCCTCGGCATAGAACCGGAACACGTTGGTCACATCGTCGATGTCGATCTCCGACTCGCCCAGCGTCTTCCCAGTGTCGATCGTCTCCACTTTGGCCAGCGCCGCCTTGTGCGACTGCAGCAGATCCGCCATGCGCTTCAGGTGCGTGCAGCGGTCCGCACACGAGCAGCGCGGCCAGTCGGACGTTTGGAAAAAGCGCTTGGCCGCCGCAACAGCGCGCTGGGCGTCCTCGGCGGACGCCTCGTCGACCTCCATAATTACAGAGGCATCATAAGGGTTGATGGTGGGGCGTGTCTTTCCATCACTAGATGCGCACCATTGGCCATCAATGAACAAAGTCGGGGAGGGGACAAGCGACGACATGAGGTGCCGCGAACTAAGGACGTGCGCGCCGGCGTCGACTGGGCTGATCGGGGGCAAATCGCTTCGTTGTCACGTGAACGTCTTCCACCGGTCGTGGAAGCGCTCGACTGCTTGCCCTTGTTTCCTAGGAGAATGTTGCGCTTGCTGGCTCCTGTAGCGCGCATCCTGCCGCGAGGGATGCCTGCTGCAGCTCATGCACGGGCGCTATCTACGTCGTCGGTGCGCTCTAGTTTTTGGGATACTGTGCTCCCGTTGATTCAGGGAAACCGTCGCGAGCGCCAGCTCCAGCGCAAGCAGGGTGGCCTGCTCCCAGAAGACTATGAGCGTGTGCAGCGCGACCAGCGCCGTGATGAAATGATGGCGGCTCAGTCGTCTACGGGTGATATGCTGATCGAAGACTCGTACGATGCGCCCGAGTTCCGCACCGAGGAACGGCAACGTCAGGCGAGCGAGGAGAAGCGGCAAAAGCGCCTTTTGCGCAAGCGCTGGGGCGGTCTTACGGAGCCCAATGGCGTGGAAAAGGCGGAGCACAAGTACAGCACGGCGGTCTTCCGTATTAGTCCCCGCAAGCTCAACCTGCTCGCCCACCAAATCGCCGGCAAGCCCATTGACTTTGCCATTCTGCAGATGCAATTCAGTGCTAAGCGTGCTGCCCGCCGTATCAAAGCTACACTGGCTATGGCACGCGATCATGCGGAGGCCAAAGGCATGGACCCAGCCACCCTGGTTGTCTCAGAGGCTTGGGTCACCAAGGGCGACTACCTGGCACGCCTAGATATCAAAGGTCGCGCGCGCATGGGTATCATGCACCACCCCCAGGCGCGCATGAACGTGATTTTGCGCCCCGGTAAGACACATGAAGAACGCGAAAAGGAAGCGCTCGACAAGGCGCGCCGCCAAGTTCGCCGTCTTGGTGGTGGCGGTGTCGTGCGTGGCCACCCCAAAATCATCAATGGTTTCCAGCGTCCCGGCTGGGCTTGGTAGCGATGTAGCGCACAATACCCCGACTCACAGCTAAGGCAAACCGCGCTGCTGGCGCCATGCCCGGATCCAGGCTACAACGCGCTCTACATTGGCGTCCATTTCCTCGGCTGTCTCGCTGGAGAGCGTGACGATGGCCTCTGGGGCATACGACTCTCGCGCTTCTTCCATGACAACGCCCATAATCTCTGCCTCGTTGTTTTCCGCAATCTTTTTCTCTGAGTAGTTCCTATCGTCAGCACATTGCACGCACCTCTTTTCCAAACGCGCCCAGAGGCGCTGGTGGTCACAGCGCAGTACTAGCACCAAGTCCACCCAGCGCTCAGGCCATGCTTCACATGTATGCCAATCCAAAACAAGGCCACCGCGCGTCTCGTCGTCGCTGGAAAGCTGCTGCGCCTGTTCGCATCCCTCCGGGTCCTCCTCCAGGGGATCCGGCGCAGTCCCGCCCGAAAGGGGCTCCAAGTAGTCCAATAGCTGGTCTTCATCCACTTCGTACGAGTCCCATTCGGGGTCGTACGAAGCCTGAAACCCCTTTTCTTTCACCAGGGCACCCACATTGATGTGGCGCAAAGGCTGAGCACCCGTAACGTCTTGGAAAGCCTCACAAATTTGCATCGACAACGTCGTTTTGCCTGTACCTGGCGTCCCTGTGACAACAATATTCGGATAGCTTGCGCATAAGCGGTCACGACTGTACGTACGAGCGCACCATGCTGGCGAAATCCCAAGGGGCCAGGCTGGTCCAAGCTCCACATAGATCCTGCTGGGGGAAATACCGAGTGGCACGGTCGCGGTTAGCGGCCGCTTTCCCACTACCTTTACCCCAGGATGGATGAGACGTATGGTGCGTACAGCGTGTTAATACGACCCAGACGCGGTGATTCTTGGCACCGGTGTGTCGGAGTGTGTGCTTTCGGCGCTCCTATCGGTGGAGGGCAAGAAAGTGCTGCACATTGACAGGAACGACTACTACGGCGCCGAGTGCGCCTCGCTCACCCTGTCGCAGCTGTACAGCAAGTTCCGCCCGGGCCAGGAGGTTCCTAGCGACATTGGCCGTGATCGCGACTATGCCATTGATATGATCCCCAAGTTTATGATGGCCAATGGCGAAATTGTCAATATGCTCGTGCACACGGATGTGACGCGCTATTTGGAGTTTAAGCAGATTGCTGCGAGCTACGTGTACCGTGACAAGCGTATTGCCAAGGTGCCCAGCACGGAGATAGAGGCGGTGCGCTCGCCTCTCATGGGCCTATTCGAGAAGCGCCGCGCGAAGCGCTTCTTCGAGTTCTTGCAAAAGTGGCGCGACGATGACCCGTCGACGCACCAAGGCATTGACTTGGACTCGTGGCCGATGCAGAAGGTGTTCACGCAGTTCGGCCTGGAGCCTGGTACGCGCGACTTTATTGGCCATGCCATGGCACTGCACTTGGACGACTCGTACATGCAGCGCCCCGCGCGTGAGACGTATGAGCGCATTATCCTGTACATGAGCTCGATGGCGCGTTACGGCAAGTCGCCCTACATCTACCCGCTTTATGGCCTAGGCGAGCTTCCTCAGGGCTTTGCGCGTCTTTCTGCCATTTACGGCGGTACCTACATGCTAGACAAGCCCGTGGACGAGATTGTGGTGGATGAGCAGGGCCACTTTGTGGGTGTGCGCAGCGGTGAGGAGACGGTGAAAGCCAGTATGGTGGTGGGCGACCCGAGCTACTTCCGCAACGTGAATGGCAAGTCGCTTGTGCGCTCTACGGCCAAGGTGGTGCGCGCCATCTGCTTGCTGAAGCACCCGATTCCCAACACAGACAACTCGGACTCGGTGCAGCTGATCATCCCCCAGAACCAGGTCGGTCGCCAGCACGACATCTACATTGCGGAGGTGTCCTCTACCCACAATATCTGTGCCAAGGGCATCTACGTGGCGCAAGTCTCTACGGTGGTGGAAACCGACAAGCCTGAGCTGGAGCTGCGCCCGGGTCTGGACTTGCTGGGCGACATTCACGACAAGTTTGTCACGATCTCCGACCTCGAGGAGCCGCTGGAGTCGGGCAAGGACAACAAGATTTTCATTACACGTTCCTACGACCCTACTTCTCACTTTGAGACTGTGGTTGAAGATGTGCACGACGTCTGGCGCCGCATGACTGGTCAGCCGCTGGTGCTGAAAAAGCGCTCTGCCGAGGAGGGCGCCCAAGTCCAAGCGTAAGCGAGCGAGTCCGGCATGTTGGTGTGCATACGGTCTGACAAAGTGCTGTTATAGCCATCATGTCATTGGTCTAGAATAAATACAGTTTCACTCTGAGATAAAAATCAGCCAATCAATAGTATGCACGGGCTTGCTACATTCGGTGGCAACCCAACTTGGCACTAAGCGAGCAAGCGCTCTCGTAGCCTGCGAGCAAGTCTTGCCAACCGTGTGTTCCAATACTGGGGTGTCGTACTACCCGGTAGTTTAGCAGTTCACCTTTGCGTCCTTCCAGGATCCCAAGACGTATCGTACCCTTACGCGCTACATACCGGATCGAATTTAGCGCAAGACCCCCCTGTTTTTGTCGGCACACGATTTACTCGTCACGCCTACATGTCAATACCGTCTCCCCTTCGGGAGTTCTTTCGAGGGATGGAGCGACCAAGTCTCTATTTTGGGCGAAATATAAGCCGCCCTACCTCGCCTGATGACGGCGCTGCCAAGCCCACTGTGCCATACGCTCCTACCGCCCCGGCCGAGTTGAAGGCACGTCGGGTTTCATCGTCACCCGCGTTGGAGTTGCTGTCGCTGTGGAACCCTGCGACGCCTGAAGACTGCCCGGCCGTCAGGACACCACTCAAATCGAATCCTTGCGAGGCAGAAATGAGCCTCGACGAGGCACCCGTTAGCTACTTCTCGTCCAGTGTGCCGCGCAGTCTTTCTTCGTCGTTCGAAGACTTGAGTGTGTCTCCCCCAGGCGTTATGACACCCCACAGCCTCTTGTTTCAGCGTTCGGTGGACATGCCATGTTGTGACCCTACCACAGAGGCAGCGACGCCAGGCTCCTCTTGGTCGTCGTCATCCAAACACAGTGACAGTGTCGAGTCGCCCCAGTCGTCCGTCACGTCGATTGGCGATTTACCCGCCCAGAGCAAGTCGGACAATGCGTCCGAAGCGACCATTGTTGTTGCGCCACTCACACAGTCGGTTGCCACCCATCTCGCGGACGTGAGCCGGCCCGGTATGCCCGCGCGGCGGCGGAGTCGCAGCGATGTGGGTGTGCGGTCTGAGTCGTGGAGCACGTTTTGTGGCACAGAACGGGATGGTACCTCAACGTGCTCGCCTTCGCCCACGACCGTGCCTGAAACTCCATCGGGTCCCATATCTCCTATTGATTCGCCCCCTTGTCCCCCCAACTTGATGCCCCAGCTGGAACCTGTGAAACCCAGCGACTTTTCCGCGTATGTGTCCGGTATCGGTGAGCCCATTGATCCCGATTTGGAATCGACCACCGTGGAGCAGCTCAAAGTGTTCCGCCAACATGCCCGCAGCCGCAGCGTGGGACCGCGCGATTACCGACAATTACCAGAGACGGACGAGAAAGACGCTTCGTTGGACGACACACGCATTGAAAACACGCTCGGACTGAGCCCACGCCGCTGGCGCATGTCATCGCCTCGGCCGCCACTTGCCTTGATGCGTGATACGTCGCAGATTCCTGCGCTCACAGGCCTGGGCACGGCTCTGTGCAATCCTGGCTATGTTTTGCGGCACAAGCAGAGTTTGTGTGCCCCACCCGTGGCTACGGCCTTGGACGAGCCACCGCGGTCGCCGCGACTCCTCTCTACGGCCAGCCCTGTGGACGACTTGCCCGATGTGGATGACATGGACGAGATCCCCGCTTTGAGTGACGCCGCTCCTTCGCCGCCAGTGGATGAGCAGGGCTTCCAAGAAGTGCGCTCGCGGCGTCAACGTCAGCGAGATCGCTTTAGCACGGGGTATGTGCCACGCCCGGCCGCCGAGGACCCCGTACCCCCCTCGATGGACGTGTTTGAGGAGCCCAAGCCCGAAAGTGGCGCCGTGGAGGAGGACCGACGCGGACGTACGCGTCGTCGCTCATCTCATTCGAATGTGCAAACGAGCCAGACCATGGGCGGCAGTGGACCCAAGTCCAGCTCTGTGCTGGGTGTATCCCACCGTCGGTCGAATCAGCGCCGCCGCCAAGATATGACGTACGCCGCGATTGCATCGCAAGGCAGAGTGCCGCAGTCGGAGCCACGAGGTCGAGGTCGAGGTCGGGGCCGCCATGATGCGATCAAAAAGCTGGCCTCGTCGCAAGATATGGCAGAGTTGCCGACAGCAACTCGCGAAACGATCATTCCTCACCATGACGATGCCTGTGCCGACGATGCCGTGGATATGCCCCGCGTGCGTCTATTGAGCAACAGTGCGCATTTGCTGATGCTCAGTTTGGAACTGGCCATGATCAAGAATCACAAAATTTATACGCCTTTGAAGCCTCGCTGGGGCAAGCATCGTGACGACGATTTCCATCCACTCCCCCCCATCGAGCAGCGCCTGAAGAAATTCTACGGAACCAGCCATGACCATCTGCCGGTGGGCATTCGACCTGGTTCTATGTATCAATATGTTGACAACAATGGCTCGCGATTAAAGTATTCGCATACTAATGTGTAATGACCCCTCCCATGTATTTTTGTATAGTTGCATTGTACCTCATAGTTATAGTATGCATGCCTCTTGACCCCGCACGTTGCGCGAACGTTGGCGACAGACAGGTCGCCGGTCAGTGCACCCCCATGGGCACCGAGCCCAGCCAATCAACGAATGTGTATTACGTGAGAACACCCGCTATGGCGCAGGCGGGGGCGGCCCGAGCGGGGCCTCGAGCGGGTTTGAAGCTTCCCATTACCATGGCATCGCTTCGTACCTCGGTTCGCTTTGCTCGCAACCTGCGTGTGACGGCTCCTCGTGCGGTGGATTCGTCGCCCCTCATGTTCTCTCGTGCCTACAGCACTCCTGCCCCGGAAGCCAAGCAGGGTGGCGGCAGCTCCATGCTGTGGGCCGCCGTGCTGGCCGGTGCGGCCGGTGCGGCATACTACTACCGCGACGACCTCAAGGCCCTGGCTGGTGGTGAGTCTTCGTCGAAAATTCCCACGAAGCAGGACTACCAGGCGGTGTACAACGAGATTGCCAAGATCCTGGAGAAGGAGGGCTACGACGACGGCAGCTACGCTCCTGTTCTGATCCGTCTTGCTTGGCACAGCTCTGGCACGTACGACAAGGAGTCGAACACAGGTGGTAGCAACGGTGCTACGATGCGCTTCCCGCCTGAGGCGAACCACTCTGAGAACCCCGGTCTGCACAACGGTCGTGACTTCCTGGAGCCCATCAAGAAGAAGTTCCCGTGGATCTCGTACTCGGACCTGTGGACGCTGGCCGGTGTGGCTGCTGTCCAGGAGATGGGCGGTCCGAAGATCCCTTGGCGCCCGGGTCGTGAGGACAAGCCTGTGGAAACTACGCCGCCGGATGGTCGTCTGCCGCACGCCCCGCTCGGCGCGGACCACATCCGTGACGTGTTCTACCGCATGGGCTTCAACGACCAGGAGGCGGTGGCCCTGATTGGTGCGCACGCCGTGGGCCGTTGCCACACCCAGTACAGTGGCTTCGATGGCCCGTGGACGCACACGCCCACCATGTTCACCAACCAGTTCTTCACGCTATTGCTTGACGAGTCGTGGGTGCCTAAGAAGTGGGAGGGTCCTTTCCAGTACGTGGACAAGAACTCGAACACGCTCATGATGCTGCCTACCGACTACGCGCTCGTCAAGGACTCGGCGTTCAAGAAGCACGTGCAGACCTACGCCAAGGACCAGGACAAGTTCTTCAAGGACTTTGCTGCGGCCTTCGGCACGCTGATCGAGCTGGGTGTGCCTTCGGAGAACTTTAAGAAGGCCGCCGAGTCTCTGGGCGACGACCAGCCGATCGTCTTCACCCCGACGGCGGACCAGCCGTAGGAGGCGCCGTAGAACGTATGACATAAGCCACATCGGCCCTGGGCGAGGGCCGCGCGCGCCGCTCGCACCGATCCACAGGCGTGGCCGGACCCTGACTATGGACTCGACAACGTTTGAGGTGCAGAGTCTCTTTTACCACAATGCGTATGCTGGGTGCATCGCTCTCGCACAGAAGCATGCGCCCCATGGCATCGTGGACGACGCTAGTTTGCTGCAGCTCGTGTACGCGGCCCGCGCGGCGCTGGCGTTGAACGACGTGCCAGGTGCACGCCAGCTTGTGGGGGAGGACGCCGAGCACCCTGCCGCCATGTCGGTGCTTCTCCTAGCTGATCTCAAGGAGATGAAAGCTCTGGGCGATGACGCCGGCTGTGCAGACGTGCTCGAGCAGCTGATGACGCTCCTGGACGTGGTCGAGCCGGGCGAGCTCACCAGCGAGATTGTACGCTGCAATGTGGGCCTGGCCTTGTATGAAAGTGGCGATAAGGAAAAGGCCCTTGAAACCCTGCAAGTGACGGGCCAAGGTGGCAACACGCAGCTGGAGTGTGTGGCGCTTGGCGTGCACATCCTTCTTACGATGCATCGCGTGGACCTCGCTGAGGCCGAGTACCTCGCGGCGCGGCACATCAGCGACGACTCTTTGCTGGTGCAGTACATGGAGGCGTGGATTGGTATGGTGCGCGGTGGCCGCGCGACGCAACAAGCCTACTACGTGTACGACGAGATGAGCCAGAACACAACCATTGCGCATACGGCCCACCAGGTGCCTGCGCTCGTGGGCAAAACAGTGGCTCAAGCTGCGCAGGCGCACACCACCGACGCCTCTTCGACGTTGAACGAAGCTGCGCAGCTGGATGCTGTGAACCCGCTCGTTAGCGCCAACCAAGCTGTGCTGGCGGCTCTAACGCCGGCGACCAGCTCGACAAACGCCGAGAGACTGGCCCAGCAGCATGCGCAGGCGCAACCTGCGTCTGAACTGACCCAGCTGTGGGAGAGTAAGCGGCGCGAGTTGGACGAGGCCTTGGCCGCCGTGGCATAGGGCTATGTATGTGTGTATAAACGCCTTTACATGGCTGAGAGGTAGCGCATAGCCGCTAAGGATCAGTAAGGACGTCGTACCTTCAAAGGCCACAAACGTAGCGCCGTTGGCAAACGGTGCCTACTGTCAGCGATATGTGTACTTACCCTAATGAGCGTAGGTTCGATACCACGCACAAAGCCACGCAAGCCGCCGGTTTGGTAGATGTGACGCACCACATCGAGCGAACCGCGGAAACGGCGCTTGGCTGGGTCAATCGCGTCGGTCTGCAGGTACGACTTGACCACACTGGGGTTAGATAGGCCACATACTCAATCGGGTACACCATGAGCCAGAGCTGGGGTGAGCGCAGTGTACGTACCACCGTACCGGCTGCGGCGCCGGCGAGCATCGAGGTTGTATTGGGCAGCTGCTCGCGTGAAATCTTGTCGGCCTGCAGCTTCTTCTGCACCAGGTACTCGTACGTGAGGAAATAGATACCCATGCCGTGGCCTTCACGCAGCACGGTCGGACTCATCCCGCGGAACACGCTGCTAACGCCGCCGCGTGCCGCAATCTGGCGCAGCGCATCAAAAGGACCACGAAGTTCGTTGCCTTTTTGCGTCTGCATGCGAATACGAACATGCTCGATCGGCCCTGCCAGCACACTGTTCGCAATACCGCCCGCCAAACCGGACGTGTACAGCTGCACATGACTCAGGTCCTGGCGGCCGCGCTTCGCGTTCTTGTCGCCAAACAAACGCTTAAAGTACTGCACCACGCCAAATTGGATCGACACACAGGCGCCTACACCAATCAGCGGCATGGTCGTGCCCTGGGATCAGCGGCCATGTTTCCACGCACCTTGTAAAAGGCCATAGCGCCCTCATCCTTGATGATGTGCGCAATGCAGTCGCCCACACCTGACGTAAGTTGTGTATACGCACCTTTAAAGTAGCCAGGCGGCGCCGTCTGCACGCGCACCTTGACAATATCAAAAGGTCTGTGGTCAGTCACAGGGGGGTCGTACGTACTGGCCAACGAGGACCTGCGCAATACCGCCAGCCGTGCCTATATGATAAGTCTTCTTAACGTACCAGCCAGAATATCTTTTGTCGTCTCAGGAAGCGGCATAGTACGCGAGCAGGGGGGCAAGCGGGGCTGGTACGGAACAAACCGCGGGCCGTGACTCACGACCCAGTGCATGCATCTACGGCAAATACGTGTGGAGGCGCTGGCGATAAGCGCCCAGGCCAGCATGGCGGGCCACGACGCGCGTTAGGGCGGGCGCAGCGTCGGACGGCAGCGTATCCAGCGTGTACAAAATCGCAAAAAGGAGCGCATCCAGCTGCGAAGGGCGCGAGGCACCGAGGAACCAGGTACCATCCGAGTGTGACGTGCCCTGCGCCTCCAGACGCGTAGCCACGGCCTCGAGCGCTTCGACCGCATCGCGCAGGATCGCATCCCGATCGATGCGTAAGCCAGCCGGCACGTAGTCTGCCGTAGCAGGATCCGGCGCACTGTGATCCGTTTGGCCACTGAGGAAGCCGACCCAGTCAACAGAGTAGCCCGGGACCAGCGCCAAAGGGTTGCGCGTATCAGCCATGAAATCACGGCCAAATACAGCAGCGAGGCTACTGGGCGATGCACCCGACGAGCTCAAACGCGCCAGACGAGCGAGGGCCGCCTGCTCGGCGGTCGTCTCGCCAGGCAAGATGCCCGAAAACCAGCGGCGAAGCAAAGGCGTGGGGCCCGGTGCCGGTGCGTACACACCTGCTTGTAGGCAGGCCAGCAAAACACCGGCCATGATACGGCCCTCTAAAAGATTTTGCCACAGCAGCACTTCCTCCTCGGTGTTGTCAGGCCATAGAGGCTTCTCGTCAGCCTCCCTTCGCGTGAACGGAAAGTAGTTGTCCACATAGTGAGGCAAAGCCGCACTGCCCAGCAGCGGCGGCTGCGATGTGCCTCCCTGACGAGGCATGCGCTCGCCCGGTGGCAGCTCCGCCACGGGCCACTGACCATCCGGCGACCAGTACGTGTCTGTCGCCGGCTCACAGTCAAACGACGCTCCACGGAACAAAAGCTCCATTTGCCAGCGCAGGCACACAGGATCCGCACTAGCCCATGCATTCGCAGCGTGCGGCGAGGCAGGCGTCACATGCAGCACGAGGCGCTTGGGTACGCGCCCTGCGTCTTCGTTGCTCAGCACGGCCTGCGCTTGCGGCCATACATGCCGCGGGAACTGACGAAATAGGCGGCGAACAGTATCGGGCATAGGCACACCGGTCCACCGCGCAGGCCTTGTGCGCGGCGGAGCCGGCTGGATATCTTCCAGCTCAGGGTACGTGGCACCCACCGCCACCGACATGCGACGAGAGTGGAGGACGACACAGTGCGGGTCGGCCCCCGGCCTGGACGTGCGTGGAGGCCACTTTTGGCGAGCGACGATGGTGCGTAGACAGCAGGCGCTAACCAAAGTCTCTGCAGTACCTCGAGGAATGGGAGGTCGCGCATGGTATGTCTACGAAACTAATAGCAGATGAGGCTGTGTGGCAGCTTGCATGGACTCGACACGGCATCGTAGCAGCTCGTGCCTCAGGCGAAGTGAATGTGATCGACGTCCATGAGGCGCAGATCCGCCAGAAAAATCATACGGTGCATGATATTGGCATCGTCTCTCTTTCATGCAGTGCGAATGAGGCGCTCCTGCTCACCAACAGTATGGATGGTCGCATCGCATTGTGGCAGTGGGGAGAAGAGCGTGCACTGCAAGTCGTTGCGCAAACGCACAGCGTACGCGACCAGCAGGTCGATGGAGAGCCTGTGCGTGTTGAGGCATGGACGACCGCGCTGCACCCGGATGGAGCCGTGTTCGCTGCTGCGGGCGAAGGCGCTTCAGTCGTGCTCTATTCCGCCGCTCCTGAGTCGTTTGGGCAGGCGCTCGAGCGCTTGCCATGCGACGCCCTGGATGCCAACACATATGCACTTACGCTACAATTTGTACGTCATGCCAACTTACGCAGAATCGTGAAGGGGACTTGCTCGCTATGGGCACCAACACCGGCAGCGTGTATATTTGGGATATGACATCGCACACGCTGTTGCTCAGCATCTCTGGTACGTGTGCCCTACTCACAGCAGAACATGCAGAGCCTGTGCGTACGCTAAGCTTTGCGGTGCCCCATACGTCGTTCGCTGATCACCTTTTTGTGGGCTCCGACGACCGCACCACGACCGTGCACGATGTGCAGGCGATTCGGCGGCAATTCCATGGTCACGCCATCACTGCACTGCAAGGGCACAAGGGCTGGACCCTCGATGTGCAAGCTGGAGGCGATGGTCGTATTGTGGCTACATGGTACGTAATAGTGTCGCTCACACAACAGTTCTTCCGACGCCACAGTCCGGCTGTGGGACTTGGGCGCATCGCCCGTGGCGTGTGTAACGACCATCACGCTAGACCGACCCATCTGGTGCGTCGCGTGGTGCCCAAGTGAGGCGCCCACATCGCAAGCGCCCGACATCTCCACGCGGCTCCTGGCGCCCGGCACGCGGTTTGTCGTAGGCGGAGACGACGGCGTCGTGCGTCTGTACCGCAATGCGGGCGCCAATAGTACATAGCTCAGCGATTATCGCGACGCTGACGGATAAATTCCTTCTTACATTGGCGGCTAAGGTGAGTCAATGGTACGTACTAGATGTAGAATTCATTGTGGCACAGGGACTTGTCGTGGCCATGGCGCTCGAGACAACGCATCGACTGCATCGCTGCCTGCTTACAAGGATCCGTAAACTGACTCGGCATCTTTCCCTCAAACACGTCAACGGTTTCGGGCATGCGTGCGCTCAGGTCGAGCTCGCTGGGCGGCGTCCGCGCAGGCGCCATGGTGCGTCGAGGGAACGACCGCGCGACGCTACCTCCTCGGAATCGGGGGCCGATCGGGCCCCACACGGTCGACGCGCAGCGGCGCACCTACCCTCTGATCACCATGCCACTGGGACTGCAGATAGCGATCGGTACGCTGTGCATGCCACTTACCAGACCGCGGAGGCACTTTTACAGACTGCCTGGGACGGATTCCATCCAAGGAGCCGGGTGTCCCACCGCGCGACATTGTGATCAAGCTGTTATCGCGCGATCCGAACAACTACGCGGACGCTCCGACCGAGGGCATTCGTCGTATCCTTGAGCAGGCCACAGGGCGCACCATCCCCCGCTCGCAAACGATTTCTACCGAGGATATTGGTGCGTTGTTTGTGCTTACACAGAATACATTCGGCTCTCCACGACGGTGGCTACCAACGCCCTGCTGGAGCGCAATGGCGAGCGCCACGCCCTGATCACGACCAAGGGCTTCCGTGTACGTGTGCTATACTTATAGAAGGACATTGTGAAAATTGGCAATCAGGCACGGCCTGCGATCTTTGACTTGGCCATCCACAAGCCGGACGTGCTCTACGATCAGGTCGTGGAGATCGACGAGCGTGTGACGCTCGTGGGCTATACGTCCGATCCCCAAGCCAGTGAGCATGCGGTGCAGTTCTCGTCGACGGACCGAGATGCACACGTCGTCAAACCCTATACGGGACGGGATCGGCCTCCGAGCGCCGGCGCACCTGGCGCACCGTACGTGGCGCCCGACGTGGTGCGTGGTGTGTCTGGCGATGCCGTGGCCATCTTGCGTCGCCCCGACGAGGCGCAGGTGCGTTGCGAGCTGGAATCTTTGTACGCGCAGGGGTACCGCAGCCTAGCCATTGTCTTTCTGTTTAGCTACACCTATCCTGAGCACGAACAAATGGTCAAGCGCATTGCGCAGGAGATTGGCTTCCCCAGCATTAGCGTGAGCTCCGACTTGATGCCGATGATCAAGATGGTTCCGCGCGCTACCTCTGCGACCGCCGATGCGTACCTGACACCTGTGCTGCAAGCGTACTTGAACGGGTTCTTCCGTGGCTTTGATGCGTCGCTGCGCGATGGCAGCGCCGGTACCCGTGTCGAGTTTATGATGTCCGACGGCGGTTTGACGTCCGTGGAGCACTTTACCGGACTCAAGTCGATCCTGAGTGGCCCAGCGGGTGGCGTTGTGGGTATGGCCCTCACCACCTACGACAAACAGGATGGGCGCCCATGTATCGGCTTTGACATGGGCGGCACATCCACCGATGTCTCGCGCTACGCCGGTCAGTACGAACGCGTGATGGAGACCACGATTGATGGCGTCACGATCCAGAGCCCCCAGTTGGAGTACGTATGCATTACTGACGCAGTGTGAATACCGTGGCATCAGGCGGCTCCTCGCGACTCTTTTTCCGCAATGGACTGTTTGTCGTGGGACCTGAGAGTGCGTCTGCGCACCCGGGCCCCACCTGCTACCGGAAAGGCGGTCCCTTGGCCATCACCGATGCCAACCTCGTGACGGGGCGGCTGGCCACGGACATGTTCCCTCGGATCTTTGGCCCGAACGAGGACCAAGGTCTCGATATCGATGCGTCGCTCCGAGCTTTCGAAGCACTTACCGCCCAGATCAATGCCGAGACGCAGCGCACGCTCACGGTCGATGAAGTGGCTCATGGTTTCCTGCGCGTGGCGAATGAGGCCATGTGCCGCCCCATCCGCTCACTCACGCAAGCTCGCGGCTTTTCTACCTCCAAGCATGTGCTTGCATGCTTTGGCGGGGCTGGTGGGCAGCATGCATGTGCTATCGCTCGGGCACTGGGTATTCAAACGGTGGTCGTGCACACGTACTCGTCCATTCTGTCTGCCTATGGCATGGCCCTTGCGGACCGCGTATTTGAAGCACAGGCACCATGCAGTGAGACGTGGGGTGCGGCATCCGCCTTGGAGCGTCTCCAAATGCGCGCACACGAGCTAAAACAGCATGCGGTCGAGGAATTGATCCGCCAGGGCTTCCCCCTGGCGCGCATTCACGTGGATGTGTACTTGAACATGCGCTATGACGGCACGGACACCGCCCTCATGACCCTCAAGCCTGCTGCGCAAGACGATTGGGATATGCAGCGCGTGTTTGTCGATACGTACCGCCAGGAGTTTGGGTTTGTGCTCAAGGATCGTGCGATTCTTGTCGACGATGTCCGTGTGCGTGCTACAGGTCGGACGTTTGATACATTGGGCCCTTCCGTGCTTCGCGAGCATGCGGAGCAGTGTGCGCAGCATGGCTACCAAGCTTTCCCGGTGGCGCCGGCGCTGGCTGAAGCGCCTCGTCGGCCCGTGTACTTTGATGGATGCGGCCGTCGGCCCACCGCGATCGTGCGCCTGAAAGACGTGGCGCCTATGCACCACGTGCCGGGCCCCGCCATTTTGATCGATGAGACACAGACCATTCTGATTGAGCCGCGCTGTGAGGCGCGCATGCTCACGGATGCGGTGCTGATCGACATCCAGTAGAGGGCCCTCGTAGGCAGCACGTGGTCGCTGCTCCTAGCGGGCGTGGCGAGGGTGGAGGTGTGGGGCGCTGGACGCGATGCGTGCATCCCACGATGGACCGAACGGCGTTGATCGCTGCGCACCGCATTACCCTTCTAGAGCGGGCCATCGATGCCAAGCATCTATCTTATTCGCCTTACAGGTATGCGCGTGCGCGGTCACACTAGTGTATTTCGAGTAGGTGCCGCGTTGTTATTGGAGGATGGCACGATCGTGCAAGGGGCGAATGTGGAAAATGCGTCCTATGGTGCGTTTTTCCTACTGATACAGGCGCCTGTATCTGTGCAGAGCGCTCGGCCATCTGCCGAAAGATGACCGATGCGGACGTGCGCGCGAAACAGATTGTGGCAGTGGCCGTGTCGTCCGACAGCGAGGCGCCTTGCACGCCCTGTGGCATCTGCCGCCAAGTCGTGCGGGAATTCTGCACGCCGCATACGCCCATCTTTATGCCGCACAAGCAGTGGACGGCAAATGCGGACCGTCCTGAGCATGTGTTGGTGTGCACACTGGAGCAGCTGCTCCCCCACAGCTTTGGGCCAGATATGATGCACAGGGAAGGCTCAGGCGCCTACGATCTCTATGATACATGACAATCACCTCGCAGCTAGTAGTGCTCGCCCGTCAGGTAATAGTGCATGCGGTGCACGGCAAGGACCGTGTAGTTGGGGAAGTGGTAAAAGGCCAGGAGAACACCGTAGATCAACAAACCATAGGTCATCACTGGGTCAGTCTTGGGTACGTACGCATGGCCACCCCCTCCGGAGGCTCCACGAGCACAAAGCCAAACAAGGCGCTCAGGTACGTTTGCACATGCCATACGCCATCGAGGAGCGGCGCCCAAGGCGACAAAGATGGCTTGGTGGGTGGGACAAGACCACGCTTATCCTTCTCGTTCGTTGAAATGCGCGCAGTATGGGCAGCCTGCGCGCCACGGTGCCGCAGGCCCGCCTGGGCCGCCCCCACGTCGACCCCCGATGCGTCCATAGCGAACGAGGACCGCCGACGCGCCCCTCGCCGTCGATGTATGTCACGTGATAGAAGACGTTCAGTCGCGGCGCTCTTCGTGGACGCCAGTGGCTGCGGACGACGAAATGTCGGGCATGACGAACCGCCGTGTGCTGCGGTCCCTGGACCACATGTGGCAGGGGACCAACAACAAGTTCATCAACAAGCTGCGGCCCACGCATGCGGCGCCGACACCCGCGTACGTGCCGCCCAAGGACCGTATCGCATTTTGGAACATTGTGCCGGGCGACGTCGTGAAGCTTCGCTCGGGTGCCGTTGCGCACGATGAACATGGGCGAAAGATCCGCGGCGAAGGTATTGTGCAATCGATCGATCGCACGACGAACCGCGTGCTCCTGCGTGACTTGGACGTACGTACGATGACTAACATCAGGATCACCATAAGCTCGCGCCTAAAAACATCAAGCACACCGTGCCGCGTCTCGTGGACCCCGAGGCAGGTGAGGAGAAGGGATACTCGGGGAATGTGACGTCGGTACCACGACCTGTGCACTACTCTAAGCTCATGCTCAAGGTGCCAGACACGAAGTACTACGCCTCGCGCATTGTGCGCTCCAAGCCATTTTTCGACCGTCAAAAAGGCATGTTTGTGTGGAAGCGATTCGCCATCGTGAAGGTCAACGACGAGGCATCGATCCGCAGCGGCGAGACCGTGAAAAAGTTTGAGGTGCCATGGCCCAAGGGCGGCCAGCGCCGTCGTCGTACGTGGAAGCCACTGACCTGCAGCTTTCCAAGCCACCCACGCCGATGGACGCACCGTGGAGGAAGAGACATGGATGCCTTGGGTGCCTGAAGACCCTGTTCTGCTGCCTGCGCGTAAGCCACGCTCGACGCCGGCTGGTGAGGCGGAGGCCGCGGCCAAGTACGCCGAGTGGGAAGCGCATGTGGCCCAAAAACGCGCGAAAGCGGAGAGCGCCACGTTGGCCACACCGCCTGGTGCTCGCGCTTATGCTGGCTTTGAGGTGCGCGAAACCGTGCGCCCGCCGCCGATTGCCCAAGCGCCGAAACCCAGTGAGATGGTTCACCTGGAGCGCCAGCGCCTCGCCGAGTTTGTGCAGGCCAGCGAAACCCAGGCTCATTTGGAACAGGGTGGCGCGATCTTTGCGGCTAGCGACTACCTGGATGTGGCGCCCCTTCTTGGCCCTGCTGCGGGCGGCGAGTGGGGCGCGCTCGAGGAAGCGAGTGCGGGCACCCAGCGCGACGAGAGCGGTCGCCTGGTAGCACGACCCGGCCAGTCGGACGTTCATGCGATGCCTATTGAGCTGCTGATGGGCCAGGACCTCGCGAACGAGCGCGGCCTCAAATGGCGCATGCGCCGCTGGAAGGCAGCGCGCGCCCAAGAATCCATGGCCCAGGCCCAGAAGGAGCAGGAGGACAAGGAACTGCTCAAGGAGCTCAAGGCGCTTCGCGTGTAGATGGCTATGTAGAGCCAAACAGGTGCTCGTAGGCAGGCCCAATCTCGTTGACCATGTCGTTGGCCAGCATACTGCGCCGGTGGCGCTCAAACGCCAGCCTCGATGCTGTGCGAGTCACCATCGAGGCGCCCAACGCCGCCACTTGCGGTAGGCGAGCCGCAGGAATGTCGGGCAACGATTCGCCGGCTTCAATACGCTCCTCAAAGCGCTGCGCCCACGCCAGAAACGTGCCGAGGGTGCCGCTGAGAAAGTCGCCCTGGCCACCACAGCGTTTCAGGCCGCCCTCGATATCGCACTCGACCACATCGTGCGCGGAGGCAATTCGGTCCACACGGCCCTTTTCCAGGATCGTAGGCCCATCCAGTGCTGCACCGAGCTTTTGAGCCGCATCTTGCGACATGTCCACGTCCTGCTGTGTGAGCGCCATAGGAGCACGTACCAGAGCCCGACATAAGCGCTGAAACTCGACCACATTCGGGGTGAGGACAGCGCGTGTGTAGCCTTGGATCACCTCGGGCGTGTTCTGTACGAGCCAAAGGCCATCTGCGTCAATCACCATGTACAAGTTGGATTCGCGCGCCACTTCGATGGCCACACGCGCGAACGACTGCATAGAAGCATCGCGGCCCAATCCGGGGCCAATGACGACACTGTGTAGGCGCTGGAAGAGCGTCCGCAGCTCGGCACGCACGTCGTCCTGGCTCCTTGTCTGATCCAGCAAAGGATGCACAATCAGGTCCGGTGAGTACGACTTGATCACCGGCGCGGCTTCCGGCGCACAGACGGTGAACGACATATCACAGCCCAAACGCATACTCGACATGGAAGCATAGTAAGGTGCGCCTGTGTACTCGCGACAGCCACCGAGCACACCTACACGCCCTGCCTGGCCCTTGTGCAGCTCAGGAAGAAGCGGCGAGATGATCGCCTTCACTTGCGAGACCCAGTGGCGCGACACGGTCATGGGCCCACAGGAGGCTCGACCGCCCACGTCCCCGGATGCCCCGCACGTGCCGAATGGGGTAGAAGCCTATCGGGCCCACCAACGTATCGACCCACCATGGCCAGCTCTACGCTCGTGACGAGTCTCTTTGCGCCTCGAACGGGGTACCAGGAGGATGCCAAGGCAATTGAACTGCCTGCCTCGACCGGTACACCCGCCTCGTTCACATACGCACAGCTCCACGGAATGATTCAGACCGTGCGGGCGCAGCTGGCGGCGCTGTCCCTCCCGAAAGGCGCCACATTGAGTAGCAGCCTGATCAACAGCGCCGAGTTTGTGGCGGTGTTTCTGGCCACAGCAGAAGAGGGGTACGTGCCAGTACAGTTGACCTGGCAGTCTGATTGCAGCGCCGCTCAACCCGGGGTACAAAGAATCGGAGGCCCAGTTTTACTTGGACGACACCCAATCCAAGTTGCTCATTTTGCCCAAGGGAAGCCTCAGCGGTGAAAATGTGTCCGAAGGAGCTTTGGCGGCCAAGCGGGCGGCCGAGTCGCTGAACGTGCGGGTTTTGGAAGCGGTGCTTGATGCTGCCAACGCCACGGTCACCCTGGTCGATGCGCAAGGCCCTCTGCCCAAGGGCACACCCACGGGCGCCTCCGAGGATTTGACCGCGCTCATTCTTCACACATCCGGCACGACCGGTCGCCCCAAGGCGGTGCCGCTGTCCCACAAGAATATGCTGGCCACCATGCACAATATCCAGCGTACCTATGAGCTCACGCCCAACGACAAGACGTACTTGGTCATGCCTCTATTCCACGTACACGGTCTTATGTGTGGTCTGCTCTCCACTCTGTTCTCCGGTGGTTGTGTGGTGATTCCCCCGCGCTTCAGCGCCTCGACGTTCTGGGACGAGGTGGTGCAAAGTAGTCCCACTTGGTACACGGCCGTGCCGACGATCCACCAAATTGTGCTTACGCTGGAGCGGCCAGCGTCGATCCCTAAATTCCGCTTCCTTCGCTCCTGCTCTTCGTCGCTGTCGCCGTCCACGTTCCAGGCGCTGGAAGATGCATTGGGTGCGCCCGTGCTGGAGGCGTATGCCATGACCGAAGCGGCGCATCAGATGACATCGAACCCGCTGCCACCCGCCAAGCGCAAGCCTGGTACGGTGGGTATAGGACACGGCGTGGAAGTCAAGGTGCTGAATGAGCGTGGTGAGGATCTTCTCACAGGGCAGAACGGCGAAGTGTGTGTGCGGGGCCCCAACGTCACGGTGGGCTACTTGAACAACGACAAGGCCAACCGCGACAGCTTTTTCCGCACAAAGTATGGCAACTCCCCATCCTCCTCCGATGGCTTCCTACGCACGGGTGACCAAGGCCACTTGGATGAAGATGGCTATCTCGTGCTCACTGGACGAATCAAGGAGCTGATCAACCGCTCCGGTGAAAAAATCAGCCCGCTAGAAATCGACAATGCTCTCTTGTCTATCAAAGGCATCAAAGAGGCCGTGTCCTTTGGTGTGCCGGACGACATGTACGGCGAGCTGGTGGGCGCCGTCGTCGTCTTGCAGGACGGTGCTAGCGGTATGGACCAGGCAAGTATTCAAAAGGAGCTCAGCGGAAAACTCATTAAATTCAAGATCCCGAACCGTATTTGGATTGCGGAGAGCATCCCCAAGACGTACGTATCTATGAACAAGCTCACAGGCAGCGCCACCGGAAAGATTCAGCGCCGCAACGTCGCGGCGACCTTCCTGGGGGCCTGATCCCTTCGATAGCGTCAGCCTCCACATAGCCGACGCAGCTTCGGACGAGCTGGCGACGACGCTACGTTTGTAGAAGCCACCACCATGGAAGGTGCACGTTTGAAGCGCATCATGCGCGAGATCGCAGCCTGTGAGAAGGATCCTGATGATGAGATCACAGTGAAAATGATCGATGGTATGTGTATGTGTGCTGATAGCTAGAGTCTCCGTTTCATCTTGAGGGTACCTTTCCGGGACCCATTAATTCGCCGTTTGAGAATGGCCTGTTTCGAGTCGTACGTGGATAAGTCTCACACGCAGGATATTTCGGTACCAGAAGGATACCCGTTCCATCCCCTCCAGATGCGCTTTATCACCAAGGTCTACCACCCGAATGTATCGTCGCAGAGCGGTGCCATTTGCCTTGACATCCTGAAAGGTACGCATCTGGGCGCTTATCTCTACAGACCAGTGGTCTCCTGTGTATACGCTAAAGACAACGCTGATGTCTTTGCGGTCGCTATTGTGTTCGCCAGAGCCGAACGATCCTCAAGACGCCGAGGTGGCCAGGCATTATACCAGCGACTTTGAGGGGTATGAAAAGACTGCCAGGTACTGGACAGAGCTCTATGCGAGCCGAGAACCTAATCAAAAGAAACAGGCAGACGATCTCCAGCTTGCAGGTCTGGAAGCCAAGCACGTCGATAAGTTTTGTGACATGGTACGTGCTATGGTAGGCTTACGTCTAGGGTTTCGGCAGGGATGAGGTCATTACCACCTTGCGCCGCCTGAACTACCGCGGCGAAAAGTACGTCGAATGTACTCACAAGCAGCATCCAAAAGATTCCCGATGAGAGGGTCAGGGTGATGCTAAAGAACCCGCAATAGTAGCGTTCCTATAAATCGTGCACGAGCAAATGGCCCGGTGGAGCCAATCCATCGCCAATACCGAGGAACCACATAAATAGGGTAAAGAGAGACAGTGGGCGCCTGTGGTGCTCGGCAATGTGGACCTCTTTCTTCCATTGATCGTACACGGTGCGTGCATCTGTGTCGACCAAATGGCCATACCAGGACTCGGGGCCGTCCTGCTTCGGGTCAATGAACTGGGGCTGGTTCTTCGGGTCCTCCAAAATCGCCTTCTCGCGATTGTGCTCGTCTTCCTCATGCTCCGTTTCTGGGTCCAGATCACCCATACTCGCCTGGCGGTGGTAGCGAGCCTCTTCTCTCGCCTGGGTACGCTGGAACTTTCTACCAGCGCGCGTCTTGGGGTCGTGCTGGGCTTGGTGGCGCCAACCGTGCAACTCCCAGAAAAGATGCTTGCGATGATGGCGGCTCAAACGCTTTGAAAGCACCCGCACCTGATACAAGAATTGCAGCATCTCCTTCGACACTGGCATATTCCGCTCATCCATAATATGCGCGCCTCCGGTGGGCACAAGTTTCTTGTCAAGCCCAATATCGTTTGGTATCATGCCCTCGCGGATTTGATACAAATGCCAGGTTTGGCGCAGTGCCGTGATTTGCGCACGCGTCACCACGGCAAACGAGTGCATGGCCTCCTCTGCATTGACTGCCGAGCCAAACACATGGGGCAGCAAGAAGGGCAGGTCACTAAAGTCACCATGGTTGGTGCCAGAGAGTGTCATGAGCCAACCACGGTGGTCGGGACTGGCGTTGATGCCATCCATGGTAATACGGCGCAGCTTCACATATTGTTCAGGCCACATGGTGAAACCTTCCGAGTTGATCACATAGACAGGCTTCTTCAGTTTGCCCCGAACGCTTTCATCGGTCAAGGGATCCCGCACAGGGTCCATCCAAGGATCCAAAATGATCCCAAAGTGGAACAGGTCTTGGTCGCGGCGCAAAAACTCAAACAATGTGGCACCACCGAAACTGTGGCCGACCAGACTGGGAAAGTCAAGATCCAGCTTGTCCTTCCACTCACGGAAAAACTCGTACGAATGGGGAATCAGGCCCTTGCGGCGCATCTTCTTAAACTCCTTCGTTCCCAAGAGGGCCGCTCCGAGACTGCGCGTACGGTGACGTGAAATCCAGTCGCTATCCCCGTCGTTGATACGCTTCAAAATATACATCGTCTCTAGAATTTCAGCAGCGCGCATGGACAGCTGGGCTTGACGAAGATGGATTTCTTTCTCGCCCTGCTCCGCCATAAAGGGACGAAGACCCACTTTTTCGAACGGCAAGTAGGGCACCTTTGTATAGTCATTAAAGAGACACGGGGTGTTTTTTCCCTTGTTCTCAAAGTCGCCTTCTTCGTTCAAAGTGAGATTCAACACAGATTCGTTGGCGCCCATCTTGACATTCTTTCGCATACGTTTCGCAAAAGAGGGGCTCTTCACATCGCTCGTGCTCATAATCGAGTCCAGTCCTGTCCACACATAGCTTCCCAGACCAGATCCATCTCTGTGCTCGATGGCTGCTACCACAAAGCCATAGGATGCGAGCTCGGTGCAGAATTGTGAATACGCCAAACGGTTGCCTGCGAGACCGTGACAAAAGACAATGACGGGGAATTTTTGCGTCGTCACGCTCTTCATGGCATCACCAGCAGCACCACATCCCATATCGCTCGGCACCTTGGTGGGGTCACCCAGCGGTATACCCACACGCGCAGCGGGACGAGCGTTCATGAGCGTGAAAATGGCGGGGACGAAGAATCGCGCCCAGAATCCATACTCGCCAATGTACGACCACGCTGCCTTGGTTGTCTTCTCCAATGGAAACCCAAGCCACTTGGGTCGCTTGTACTTATTCAGTTGCGAAGCGGACAGCTCAGCACACGGATAGTAGAGCGAGAACAAGATGGTGCGGAAGTGCAAGGTCGAAGAACGCAGACGAAAACCATTCGCTTCTAGGTATTCATCCTCAGCCTCAGCCAAATCTTCCACCTCGTTCTCGTCCTCTTCGAGACCGGCCGTGAAAGCTGCGTACACCTTTTTGGCCTTACCGTTCCCAACCTTTTTCCCATTTTTAGAGAGCTTGTTCACGCGAGTCCGACTCAGGTACGAGGGAATAAAATCTCTCGGTGTCCGCACAGGCACCTCGACATCCACAATACCCACCTTGAAGGGGCCGTTCGGCTCGGGAAGGTGCATGATAGCAAGGATACCACCTGTCGTCAAGGCAACCCACCTCTGTGAGGCACCCACCGTGAACGACCTTCGTTTATGTCAGCACCCAGACCCCGACCACGAATGCAGCGTTGCGAGACTCCTTTGCGATTGGCTAAAACGGATTGACAGCCGCTTGCGGAGGGACGCGCCGTCGGGGCGCCCGCGGTGCACGCTCGAGCGCAGCGTGGCAGAGCACGGCCTTGGTGTCTGGCCCCTATGGGCGCCAACGCAAACAGGGATGATGTGTTTTTTCAGCAGGTAGACATTCCCTGTGATGACACGCCTACATGGTCGGATGACGCTGTGGGGCATGAGCAGGTCGTGCAGGATCTCTTTCATCCGTCCCACGCAAGAAGCGGAGCGCATCCTAAGAAGACGTTGCGGCGCGTAGAGCCTAATACATTTCCTCGTTCTTTGCAAGGGGAGCATGAGCGCCTTGTTGCGATCCAGCAAGAGTCAGATCGCATGCACGAGACAGGACTCGTCCACGAGCAAGCGTTTGTGACATTTTTCGAGGAAGCCATGTTACTGCTGAAAGGACGGTCCTTGGCATCCTTGTCGGAGCAAGAGAAGATTATGGTGCGCGAAAAACTCGCTATGGGCATTGCGCTGAGCAGTGTTCAAAGTACGCCAAGCGATGCGATCTACAAATTTGTTCAGGTCCGTGGCGTGCAACGACCGGAAGAGACGAGGGTGCAAGACTTTGTGATTCATGCCATGGTTCAGACAATGAGCTTGGTATTGCACGTATGTTTGATCCTCTGTACGATCTGGATGCCAATCTTGGGCGTGCAAGGCCCGCTACCCGACATCCCTTGGACACCGGGCCTAAAGATGACTACATCTTTGGTCTCCATGGCATGGAAAGCACCGTATTCTTGCACAAGGGCGGTCCTCTTCGCCGCCCTTCGTGGAAGCCCCCTTCGATCGAAGCCTGTGCAGCGCCAGACCCCTCTGGGAGATCGGATGGTGTATGCCTCGCAGTGTTTGGCGCACGCGATCCGACACTCGTCGCTTCCTTCCCAAGCAGCGCTTATCGCTCAGCTCGTCCGAGCGACCGCGCAGCACCTCGACAAGAAACTAGGGTGGAGCCGGATGTGGTCGTCGACCCCCCTCTGCCTATTCACCAACACACTATGCTACCTGTACGAACGCAACATTCATCTCGCTTTTTCACGCACTGTATATGCCATTCTTGAGTCTGTATGGGCCGCGATAGACGCCTACCAGCATGGGATCCCCCTGTAGCCTTCAATGTCACGTGATCTGTAGGAAGGTCGTCGAGTCGGTGCTGCGTGGCGGCCGACTGCCCATCCGATGATGCTGTGGAACAAGCTGCCGTGGACGCTTCCTGTACAGCCTGTGCTGGTGCGATTCGCATCGAGTGCTGCATCCCGAGCTGTTCCTGCACCGCGTGGTATGTATACTCACTCTCACAGTGCCAGGCAAGATCGACTCGCCCAAAGCGTTCCTGCAGGCCATCTCCAAGCCGCGTCGTGATCTGGCTTCCAACTCGACCTGTGTGTCGGCTGTGGGAGAAGACTGGGATGCAATGTTCCGCCTTACGTCGGAGAAGCTGAAAGGAGAGGGTGTGGCCGTGAAAGACCGCAAGTATTTGCTGTGGTCGCTCGAAAAGTTCCGCCACGGCAAGGACCCCCGCGACTTTGCCTATGATTTCAAGAAGCCGAAAAAGGTGCGGGGCTGGGGCCCGCGTGTACAAAAAGGCATCCGCGTGCGTGGCATGCTTCGTCCTGGCGAAAAGAAGCCGTGAACTTCGATACCCTGCTCTCTCGTACAACACGCCAAGTAGTTCATGCACATGGGTGTTTTCAGTATGAAGTGCTATTGCCATTCCATCGACGAGGGAGTCCCAACCGCGAGAGTCCCGTCCGTGTGGACTTGGACTCGGGCAAACTCTCGTGCTCAGACTGTGAGCTCGGTCTGATCGAGTGGTCCGACGGCACGTCCGCAAACTGCAAAGAAGGACGTGAGTGCGGGTCCGGACGCATATAGACATCGAGCGTGCCATCGACATGCAACAGAACAAGGTGGTTGCTTGCCACACGCACGTCGGAAAGGACAGCGCCATGCATGGGGACAGCGGTGAGCGGGTTGACCAACGGCACCTCGGCACGCGGCGCCGCCGATATATGGACGTCATTTTGGGCGGAGGCCAACGAAGAACGCATGCTTGACATGGAAGAGCGACCAGTGTCTGGCGGACTCATATATGGCTGCCCAGCAGATCTAGGCCGCGATGAAGACCTCGTCGCGCGTGGACGCGTGAGCGATGCGGCGGAAAAGTCCCAGAGACACAGCTTGCCATCCTCGCCCACGGACACAATGCGCATCGATTCATCGCCGCGGAAGTTCCATGGATCAAACACCACCGATGACACGAAGGAGTTGTGGCCCATGCCACGCGCCACGATGCGCCGCTGCTGCGGCGCGAAAATACTAATGAGATCGTCTTGGCCACCCGCCTGTGGTCAGTCGCGTGTACATACCACAATATATTGACCGTCAGGGGACCAGCTCAGGCATGAGAGCCCGCCAAAGTAGGTGGCAAAGGAGTGTAAAAGACTGGGTCAATGCCCTTCAACGTACGTCTCTGAATCCACATCAACGATGCGCAGCATGCCATCGTCACACGCAATGGCGACCTGTCTGGCATTCGGACTGAACTGAAGATCTGTCAGGGCACGACGCGACACGCGCCAGTGGCGCACAGGATTGGTCGACGTCGAGTCCTTCGCGCGACTCGAGCGCCACGACATGCTAGAGGGCGTCTCAGCGCGGCCCAGAGGGCGGTCCGCCAGGATGGAGCGCCGCGCATCCCACGACGAGGGCGGCGCTGGCACTTCCATCAGCTCCGACGAATCGTCGCGCTCCACGTCCCAAATGTACACGCATCCATTTTCATGAGTGGAAAAGAGAATGGTGTCAGAGCCGGGCAGCCAGGTAATTTGGCGCACCGCCGACTTGGTCGAGCAACCATCCTTGTTGATGCGCGCAAAGCGCTGTGCGATCGGATCTACCCAAAGGATGTCGCCCGAGTTGAAGCCAATGGCCACATCCAAGCGGTCAGGCTGCCGTGTATATTGATTAATGTCATGGCACAGTGGGGAATGGTTGAACAGCAAGCGGATGGCAGGATCACGAATCTTGTTCTGCAGCTGGGTGAGCCAGAAGACGCTCTTGCCCGCGGAGAACATGGTGATGCACAGTGGCTCCGACTTGTTCAGGGTGGAAAAGGCACGCGACAGATCCTGGTAGATTTGTACGCGAGACAGTAGGGTATTTGTCGCGTTCTTGAGAGACTGCTTGGGGCGCACGGGCCGAAGGGCGGCGCCGGGCGGCGACGTTCCTGAAGCCGTTGCGCCAGGGCCCACAACAGCGAGACGGAGCGTATCCGCCTCGATGCCCTGGTTTGCAATCGGCTCAGGCACGGTGAGAATAGGCGCCGCACTGTCCATCGGGCCCGATGGACGCAAGACCGTACCACTCAGCCGTGGCACTTCGCCACGCAGAGCGACGCGCGATTGTATCATCGTCTCCATCGGGTTGCCCGCGGCCAAGGCGGGATCGGCGCCATACTGCGCAGCACTCTTATTATAAAGAGGATTGGACCAGTCAAAGCATGTGTAGATGCCCTCTGGCGCACGGAACGTCGGCGCACGGGACATGGGCTCCATGGTCGAGGAAACGGCGGACGAGTGCCACCCCGCCCCGGTGGCTACGCACGTGTCCAAATCTATGGAGGCCCAGATCGATGAGCGTACCTGGGCGGCCTCTAAAACAGCTTGGAGTAGAGAATCAAGAGAATCAGTAAGACGAGCACCACGATAATGCCGGTGGTGATGAGCTTCTGCTGTTGAGCCCTGTGCGTCAGTCGTGGCAAATACGTACCGGCGAATCATATGTTGGAGCGTGCGTGTCGAGCGATCGATATGTGCATCGGCCCCATGGAGCTACGGTCAGTGCATTGAAACGTACCGTATCACGGCTATGCTCAATCTGCTCGCGCTGGCGCCGCAGATCCTGTAGGATATTCGCGCCGACATCCTCGGTATCGAGAGCCAGGCGCGTAGACTCCGCGAGGCGCTGCGTGCCGCGCTCGAGAATGTCCGTGCCTTTCAGCAGACGTTGCCGCTGAGCATCTTCGTGACCCGTTTCTGGGTCCTGGTCATGGTATTCTTCGAGGGGGAGGCCACTTGCTCCGAGGCCCGAGGCCGGGCGTTGCTTAGCACGCTGTCGTTAGTGGCGCACTACGCACGATATCCCGCTGCAGCTTTTCAAGACTGGATTTGAGAGCACGCAGTTCGTTGGTGTACCGCTCACGCACGCTGCTCGGGAACGCTTGCACCTCGATCTCCATCTGTGACACAAGCTCACTAGCTTCCTCCGCCTCCGCATCTGCATGACGGAGAGCTGAGCGCCGTGTCTCGCTCGATACGCTGGAGAAGTCGATGGCCAGGCGGCTTTCAATCGACTTTTGCAGCTGCGCAAAGTCCGATGCGTACGACTCAAATAGCTCCGCCATGGCCTGAGACAGGAGGCAGCGTGGCGTGGCGTCGCACGGCGCAACGTGGGTCGGCCGAGATCTGCGACCCCCATCCGTGCTCGGCGTATCGACTCCACTACAACCTGAGCGGGGGCGTCGCTGGGCGTACGAGCGAATATGGCATCGTCGCTGCGTCAAACTACGCGGTTCGCCGTGTTTGGTGTGCCTATGGGTATGCTTACGCGCGCCCTTGAGCAGACACCTCGACCGATTACATTGCCATACCTCTTAGCCCAAGGCGGGCGACCTGGCGAGCCACCGACGCCGGATGTGATTTTGCGCTCGGCCAAGTATACGCAGCAGGAACTGCCCGTGCGTCTCGCTCGGAGAGTGCGTCAATTTTACTCGCTGCCCTTCATTGTGGGAACGAACCCGTATATCCAAGAGGTCGCGCGTCTGTACGCCTCGTCGTTCGAGCATCTCAGTGAAATCAAGCCGATCGAGACGCTGGAGGACAATGACCACTTTGTCAACGAGCTGCAGAAACTCGTGGACGACCATGCGGAGGTGGTACCTACGCTTTCGCGAGGCTTTATGGAGTGCGGCGAGTACATGGATTCGGTAAAAATCACCAATTTCCTCAATGCAGCGCTGCACAGCCGTATTGGCATTCGTATTATTGCGGAACAGCATCTCGCCCTCACGGCCACGGCCAAAAGCTCACGGAATACCGATGAGATGTCGCCGGTGCGCCTCACACCGACCTCTGTGGGGATTGTGGATACAGAGATGGCGCCTGCCGATGTCATCCGGCAAAGCAGCGAGTATGTCCGCGCATTGTGTGAAGCGACATTCGAGATGGCGCCCGAGGTTGTGCTCGAAGGCCAAGTGGATGCGCGCACCATGGGTATCCCTGTGCACCTCGACTATGTCATGACGGAGCTGCTCAAGAATGCGTTCCGTGCCACCACCGAGACGTTTTTGGCGGCCCGCCAAGCGAAGAAAGGTCCCGCAACGATCACTCCGATCACGGTGACCCTGGCAAGCACACCGAGTCATGTGAGTGTGCGGATCCGTGACGCAGGCGGTGGTATTCCGCCGGAGAGCATGGCGCACATCTTTGATTACGCTTATACCACGGTCAAGTCCGGCGGTGAAGATGCGAATAGTGCAGGCGGCGAAGACATCACGGACGTGTCTGCGGGTGCCATGCAGAGCTCCATGGGCACATTGGCCGGTTTGGGCTATGGCCTGCCATTATCGCGACTCTACCTGGGTTACTTTGGCATGAGCAGCCTCGATATTGTGAGTTTATGGGGACATGTACGTAAAGCACACGACTGACCACCAGGGCTGCGATGCATTCGTCAAGCTGTCCCGCCACATTGGTACTTCCAAGGCCCAGATTTAGTGCGCACCGCCGCGGGCGGCCATGAGCAGGTCCGGCGAAGACATGGACGCGTTGCCGCTCTGGCGCTCCTCCTGTTGAATCTGGCGTAGGCGGCGCACGAGACGCACGTCCACCTCCTCATTGCGTTCGCGCTCCTGCAAGCGCACGCTATAGTACTTGCCGCACTGCAAAAGGATAATGCCAATCAAGGCCATAGAGAGAAGAATGTGTGCACTTGCCAATTCGCGCAACACCGCGAGCGTTTGCTGGAAATGCGAGGCGGTGAGGACCTGCGGCGGCGGCATCACGCTGGGCAAGGCGTCCACAAACGGATGGATTTTGTTCACGTACAGCACGCCGCTGGCGCATACCAGGAACAGACTAGCGCCATCAAAGAGCCAGTTGTTTTCAGAGCCCATGAGCATCTTGCCCCCAAGGATGGTCGCTTGAAGGGTGCCGACCGCCAGAAGCACGGACGTGTACTTCGTAGGCGCAGCACCCACCGTCGAGACATAGTACTGGAGCGCTACAAGGATGCTCTCTGGCGTGCGTTCCGATTCCCATAGAATCAAATGGTCCGCACGCCAGTGCATCCCAAGCATCCCAAGCAGGAAGCACGAGCTGGCCAACAGCGCCGCCACCGTCACGCCAATCATTCGGGCCGCGAGACGAGCGCGTCAGGTGGAGGAGGGCTGCTGGCTGGGCTGCGGGGAAACCTCCACTGATCACGTGAACAAACACTACGCGTCGGGCAAGACGAATTCGGCCGGCGGACACCCACCCCGCGGTACACAAGCCAGCCAGCGATTGCAAACCGTATCTCCTGATCAACCATGGCGCCGATCTTGAATGTACGTATGCGCGAACAGCCAAACCCTGACAAGTTCAAGTTCCACGCTGGCACTCTGCCTAGCTTCTCGATTCGCATGCACGACAAGGAGACGTGGGAGAGGTACGTCACGCCCTGGATGATCTGACCGTCAGCCTGAAGGAGCGGGCTGCCCACAAGCTCAACCTGCAGGACACCTCGTCGCTGTCGTTCATGTACCTGTACGATGAGGAGCAGTACAGACTCGAGGACGGTAGGTCGCGCATCGCTGACAGCAGCCGATGATATGGAGATTTTCCTGGACCGCTTTGGCCAGGCCAGCCAGGTCGACCTGCTCGTCTCGACGTCGTCGTCGGGCGCGCCTGGCTCGACCGCCCCCGTCACCTCGTCCCTCCCGGTGCAAAACTCGAGCCAGCTCGCCCCGCCGATCCACTACGCTGCGCTAGGCCCCTTGCAGGGTGGCCCGAATGTGCCTGTGCTCGACGAGTCGACCCTGGTCACTCGCACGCCCGCGCGCGGCAAGACGGGCTCGGTGAGCATTCACCGCGTGCCTGCCGCAGCCGTGCCTGGCGTCGAGGAGTACGTCGAGGCCGGTGGCGTCAGCGGTGGTGGCCGCGACAGCCTGCTGTACCCCCCGCCGCGTGAGACAACCACGGCGAGCTACCACCAGCCCCAGCCTCTGGACTCGCGCTCGATCAAGCACGAGAAGCCGAGGAAGACGATCCCCGCCTCGAACAACGCGCCGAACCTGCCGCACAAGGTGGCGTTCGAGGAGTTCCACTCGCAGCGCGGTGTGCGCCTGCTGCGTGGTAGCCTGGGCCCTGTGACCAACGTGCCGATGATGCTCAAGTCGGGCTACCGCCACGTGTACGTGAGCCGCAGCTTTGCCCTTGAGCACGGATTCATCCCGGTGGACACGACGCCCGGCACGTACGGGTACAACGGTATCACAAACCTGGGCAAGTGGCCTGTGCAAGTCGGCAGCAAGGCTGTCCCCTGCACCGTGATGCTGGCGGAAGACAGCTTCTTCCCTGTGATCCTCGGCCGCTCGTTCATGGAGAAGCGTGGTGTGCGCACGGATCCTATTGACATGACCTCGGTCATCTTTATGGACAACGGCGAGCGTGCTGACGTCGAAGTGGTCGTTGTGCGCGACGAGCTGGGCCAGCCCGTCCCAATCCCCTAACCGTGTGATAGATCAGAAAGGCATTTTAGCGACGAGCTCGTCGGTTCTTTTTCTTGCGCGCAGAGCGCGACGGGGGCGCACCCGGGCCCACCTCGCTGGGCGCATCGGACACGGACGCCTCGGAGGCTTGCGAGGCCTCGGCCTGGGTGTCGACCGCGACAGTAGAGCGTTGGGACGTGGACGTAGGGTCCTGCACCGCTGGCGCAGAAGCGGGCGCGGGCGCCGGCTCTTGAGTTGCCTCGGGGACCTTGGGCACCTGCCTCGCTTCTTGCATTTGCTCCGCTTCCTGCTCCGCCAGCGTGTTGCTCTGCTGCGCCCAGAGCCGACTGTACTTGCCACCCAAAGCAATCAGCTCCTCGTGCGTGCCCTGCTCAATAATGCGGCCTTGCTCAGCCACCAGAATCCGATCACTGTTGACAATGGTCGATAGGCGGTGGGCAATCGTTAGTGAGGAGCGGCCCTGCATGAGCGTATGCAGCGCCGTTTGCAAGTTGCGCTCCGTGTAACTATCCAGCGCCGAGGTAGCTTCATCCAGCAGCAGCACAGGCGGGTTCTTGAGAATGGTACGCGCAATCGCCACGCGCTGCTTCTCACCCCCACTCAGCCGCACACCACGCTCACCCACGATCGTGGCATACTGGTCCGGGAACTCCATGATCCGATCGTGCACCTGCGCGGCCCGCGCCGCCGCTTCCAAGGCCTCCTCCGACGCATCAAGGTCGCCATACAGAATATTGTGCCGAAGATCCATGTTGAACAGCGACGGCTCTTGCGGCACAATGCCGATAGCACGTCGTAAGCTCTGCTGGGTCACATCGCGAATGTCCTGGCCATCGATCAAGATGCGCCCACTTGTCACGTCGTAAAAGCGGTACAGCAGCTTGAGCGTAGTCGTCTTTCCAGAGCCACTCTCGCCCACCAATGCCACGCGCTCGTGGGGCTTGACCTTGAACGACATGCCATGGAGCGCCATGCCTGCACCGCCCTCGTACGCAAAGTGCACATCCTGGAACTCGATCTCACCGCCACGCACAACGAGGTCTGGCGCGCCAGGAGCATCCTTGATATCGACCTCCTCGTCCAACAGCTCCATCAGCTTGTCCGTGTCGACCAAATTCTGGTTCATCACGCGGTACAGCGTGCCCAGCATACTTAGCGGCTGGTACACTTGCTGCAGGTACGACACAAATACGACAAACTGCGAGGGCGTCGTGGCGCCTTGCACCACAGTGTACGCCACAGCAAGGACGGTGAACAGCGTACCAAACGCCAAAATCAGATTCTGTGTCAGATTGAGCATGTTGAGGCTCAACACGAGACGGTACTGCGCGTGACGATAGGCATCAAGCGCTACCGCAAAGCGATTCGATTCGTACGGCTCGTTTCCATAGTACTTGACCGTGTCGTAGTTCAGCAGCACATCCGTGGTGATGGCCCGACACTGCGAGTCTTTGGTGTTCATTTCGCGTCGCAGCTGCGTGCGCCACGTTGTGATCCGCACGCTGCACACAGTGTACAGCACCATGATCACCAGAAGTACACTGCCCACCTGCCAGCCAAAGACAATCGACATGTACACCACGGCCACCATAATGTCCACAAACACGGGCGTGAGAGAAAAGAGCAAATACTCGAAAAAGTTGTTCAGCGCCGATCCGCGGTCCATGGTACGGATCAACTCCCCCGTCTTGCGGTGCGTGTGGAACGACATGGACAGGTTCAGCACACGGTCAAACATCAAACGGCTCATGTGCACGTCCGAGTACCACGCGAGGGGGTACCACAAGAGCTGCTGCGCCACAGTGACCAGGCCGCCCGAGCCTTGGAAC
This sequence comes from Malassezia equina, assembly GCA_029542865.1. Lineage (NCBI taxonomy): Eukaryota > Fungi > Basidiomycota > Malasseziomycetes > Malasseziales > Malasseziaceae > Malassezia > Malassezia equina. The sequence goes on from CP119900.1 coordinate 884,881, forward strand.
ACCTTGAGCACGGCAAACACCGAAATGGGGCCCCATGGCTCACGACCGGCACTGAGTGCCTCCACGACGTGACCCAGCGCCAAGGGCACCATCAAATTCACCACGCGCGCCACGAACAACAGCATCACACTCAGTACAGCCAGCAGCTGCAGGCGCAGCGAGTGCGATGGCCAAAGGTACGGCGCTAAGACACGCACGCGCTTCAAAAGGACGAAAAAGCCAGTGCCTGGCTGGGCAGGACGCGTCTCACTGCTCGTCGCTGCAGACGCGGCAGGGGCAGGCAGAGCTTCCGTCGAACCCGCCGGCGGCGCACGGCGGCGCAGCATGACGAGCGCAAGCACCGGGTATAAGATCACAAGGCGTGCATACAGCAAATACACTTGCAAGAACGCCCACAACTGCGCATCCGGAGAGACATGGGCGTGCTGCGAATGCGCCACCGCCAGGGCCACGTCCGCAGCGCCACTCACCGCCGCTACGCACGCGAGGCGCGCGCGCCTGAATTGTCCTGGGCCATATCGGCGCTCTTCACGCATGATCGAGAGTGCTGCGAGTGCCCAGGCAACGCCACCGCCCAGGGCCTGTACATGGAGCCAGGGCCAGTGCTTCTCAGACGGCAGCCATACATGTGGCGGCAGCACGGCCCCAAGCGCCACGAGCGCACCAGATACAAAGAACGAGGCGGACATGGCGAGAAGCGCCCAGCGCACGCCCAGCGACGTGCGCGTACGCTGGGCTCCGACCACCGGTGGCGGTAGGGCCTCGTCGGTCTCGAGCGAAATTTGGCGCTCGGCACCCAGGCGAGCGCGCACCCACTTTGTTAGGATTGCATAGTGTGCTTGAAACATCACCAATATAGCCACAGCGATAGGCTGCGCTATGTGCAGCGTGCCCACCACCGGATCGGAGAGCGGCATGCCAAGTGACGTCACGCCACGGCGCTCGTTCGCGGGGGGCCTTGGCGCCTCACGTGAGATAGGAGCCCCGCGCACGGGTCACGCCTCGTAGCCCAGGCGCTACGATGAGGCGAGGCGCCGCTCTGCTACGTACGACGCGCGCCGTTTCGTTTGTCCGGCGATGTATGAGCATGGATGCGCGTGTCCGCCGGAGTCTCATGTATGTGCCCGGCAGCTCAGAAAAGATGCTGGTCAAGGTGAGTGGCTCAAAGTGGTCTGACCGCGCAGAGCCGCCATGTAGCGGCGGATACACTCGTGTACGACCTGGAAGACAGTGTGGCACAGCACCGCAAAGGTGCTGCCCAGCATATGGTTCTGCAGGCGCTGCAAGCGGCGCCGGAGCAGGGTCCTGAGCTGGCCGTGCGCATCAATGCGCCATCGATGCAGCGCGACTTGGCGAAGGAAGACCTCGAGGTCGTGCTGCAGAGTCACCGTGTCCAAGCGATTGTCGTGCCAAAATGGGAGAGTGTGGACGATCTTGACGTGGTGGCGGAGGCGGCACGCTCGCTCACCCAGTACACGTATGTGCCCTACGCTCACCTGCAGACCTAGCGCCCCTTTGGCGCTTGTGCTCTCGATTGAAAGTGCTTGTGCGCTCCTTCACATGCCCCAGATGCTCACTGAGGCCAAGGCGCGTATGGAGGCGTGGGAGCACCGCGTATCGCTGGCAGCGCTGCTGTTTGCCAGGTAGGTGTACCACACTCACGGTAGTGAGGACTATTGCGCAGCGACGCGCATCCAGCGCACGCGCGACCGGCAAAGTTTGCTATTCCCTCGCTCGCAGCTGGTGACGACGGCGCGTGCGTACGGATTGCAAGCCATTGTACGTTGGCACACTCACCGCAGGACATGGTATGCATTGAATACAAAGACAAGGCCTATTTGGAGGAAGAGTGCCGCGATGGCGCGCATCTGGGCTTTGATGGAAAGCAGGTGATTCATCCCGCGCAGCTCGATACGGTGCATACGGCCTTTTCGCCATCGGAAGAGGGTACGCTGCCATCACTGACACAGACATGGGCCTTGCGCGGGCCATTTGGGAGGCGTACGAACGTGGCGCGGCGAACCACCAAGGCGCAGTGAGCCTCACATACAACGGGCGCGAGTTGATGATCGATGCGTACGTGCGCTGTCCTTACCAAGTCCCATGCTTCTGCAGGCCCAGCAGATGCTGAAACGTGCAGGGATTCCAATTAGTTCGTAGATTCGTCCATGGCCATCGATACGGGACCACATACACTGGCCACACTGGCCGTCCACACCGTCTGTATGCGTCTGTGTAAGTTGCTGATACGTACGCTTGGCACGCGCGGTACGCCCCGAGCCTGTCCAGCAGATCCACCTGATCATCAATGCTCATATCGGCGCCAGGCGCAGCATCGAGCGCGGCGTGGGCCTGCGCCAAGGTGCGCTGGAGAGCGGTGGCCTCCTGGGCCAGTTGGGTTTGCAGGGCCGCGGGAATGTGGGAGGTCGATGCGCCCGCACCATCCGACGCTATCCACGGATCCCAATCGTCGTCATTTTCGTTCACGGTACCGAGTGCTAGGCTGGACGATAGCGGTTCGGACGGGGGCGCTGCGCCGGTAGCAGCGGGATCGCGCGTAGGGGGCTCCATGGTGACGCTCTGCTCAATCGGCGCCACACGCACCTGATCCAGCAGGCGTCCAATCTCTTGTAGACGTGGGACGAGGCTCAGCAGAAGCGCAGGATCCATCAAGGGCAGCGGCGCGCCGTCGGGCGCGTCAGCAGCCATGGCGGCCATCGCCACGATCGAGGAAGGTCGACGATGCCTCCACTATCGGAAAAAAGGCCAGATTGTCCCTACCCTACGGCGGCGGCGGCGGCGGCGGTGGCGCCAGCACGGGCCGGTCGACCAGGCTGCTGGCTACATACCAAGCCTGTGTCAGCTGCGCAACCGCCTGCGACCACTCAGCTGTGGTATTGGCCTGACGCGTTGTACCTGCTGTGAGTGCATACTCCATCATTTGTGGCTGGAGTGCTTGCAGGTTCGCGAGCAGGTCGCTCCACTGCTGCGCAAAACTCACGGCCTCCTCGGGTGTGGCGGGGGTCAGCTGTGCGGCTGGCAGCATCGAGTAAGGCGACGTCGCTGTGGCTGGGTCAAGGGGCGGCGCCTCGTCTGCACGCCGCGCGGCGGCGATCGTCAGGTCCGGCGGAGGGACCGCCGCGGCTGCGTCGGCCGCCGTGGTTGGATCCATGGTAAGGGCCAGGTGGTGCGAATGCGCATCGGCATTGGCGCTCGCTCTAGCGCTGCCATGCTGCGAGGCATCCTGCTCCTGCGCACACAGGCTCTTGTGGCGTTTGATGATGTTGTACACATCCATCCTGGTGATCTGCACACCCGGCGGGATGAAAGCGGGACTCGTAGGGGGTATGTTGGCGGCATTTTTCTGGTGCTCATGGATCATCTGCACGATCTCTTTCTGGTCATGACCCTCGCTCACACGCTCCTTGATCCACTCTCGCACATTATCGGGGATGCGGCTGCTGGCCCAGTACTCGCGCGTATTCACCGTGTGCCCTTGGTGCTGGAAGCGGCACACCATCACCACCGTGTCGCTGCCGACCTCCTGCGTGGCGGTAAACGAGGCAGGGCAGCCAATCTTGATCGAGGCACGACGCGAGCGCCGCTTCCCCGGCGCCAGATTCGGGTCGCGGCGATCGCGCGGCTTGCCCGAGTGGTCGCACACGTAGTGCTTCCGCCACGCGTAGCGGCGCCCGTGCGGTAGCGCGCCATTGTACCGCGTCGACGAAACACGCCACTGCACAGTACGCTTCAGTACAGACACACACTCATCAAAGAGGCTAGCAGGCACCTGCGTCGTGAATGGCTTGTCCATCGGAATGTTGAAGAGGAACTGGGCAGGGTCCGTCACGTACGGCGCCATCTGTGCGACGGAGCTCGTATCACTGCTCATCGATTCTGTAGACAGCTGGCATTAGATGAAATCACATACCGTCGGATGAATCGCTTCCAAGGGCGGTGGCGCGCCCGCGCCGTCCGCTTCGTTCATCATGCCGCAGCAAGGGACGATGGTCGCAGGACCGGGGAGGTGTTGTTCCAGGTACACGCCTACATCCACCAGACCTCCATGTGGAGGCGACGCCATGCGCGCTGGCCCTTCCGGGCCGCCCAGCCGTCGCCTCCATGTCGGACATTGCGCTTCTGAAGACCAAGTTTGGTAGGTTGCATTTTCTGACCTGCAGAGTACCACCAGAACTGGCCCAAAAAAGGGATTCTATTCTGCGATGTGCTTCCGGTGCTGCGCGACCCGATCACGTTTGAGATTCTGATCACCAACATGATGTCGCATATCTTCACGCAGACGCTTCCCCGTCTTGCGCAGGAGGGACGTGACTCGCGGATCAACTACGTCGTGGGCTTGGACGCTCGTGGATTTTTGCTGGGTCCTGTTATTGCGCAGCGCCTGGGCGCTGGCTTCGTGCCGGTGCGCAAGCAGGGCAAGCTGCCAGGCGAGTGTGTGCAGGCGACCTACGAGAAGGAGTACGGTGAGGATGTCTTTGAGATGCAAAAAGGCGCGATTCCTGCCGGCGCCAATGTGCTGATTGTCGATGACCTGATTGCGACGGGCGGCTCGGCCTCCGCCGCGGGCAACCTCGTGCAGCAGCTCCAGGCCAACACGGTCGAGTACCTGTTTATTGTCTCGATTCCATTCCTGGGCGGCGCCAAGAAACTCGATGCACCGGAGTACCAGTACGTGCCTTTTTTCTAACGACAGCCTCGTGGAAATGGACTAAGTTAGGCGCCTACATACTTGGTAGCTACTGTAGAGCACACCAACGCTTCCACGGCCTGCGTGTCGTGCTGTTGGAACGCACGCGTCTCTTGCAGCTTGTACGTCTTTCCCACATCCTTCCACCGCCGCGAATCAGGCTCGAGCGCCAGCGACGCCATCACCGGTGTATCGACGCCAGCCACCAGCGTCCCATCCACCAGGGCATCCATGTGCTGAGCGAGCGCCACGGGATCCGGGCCGGCCGGCGGCAGCGCACATACATGCACCAGGATCAGCGTCTCCGTCGAGGCCGCTACGCCAAACTGGCGGAGTGCGTCGGCAATCTGTGTGAGTCAGCACAAACGCACATTGTTGTTCGGATTCAGCGTCCATAGAATCTCGGAGTGGATCGAAGGAGTCTTCATGCCCACGCGCAACTCATCCTTCCATGATACACGGTCTGCAGCGACGATGGCCTGCACCACAGCCGTGAGCAGCTGCTGCCGACTGAGCACGAGCCTCGCGTCGATAAAGGCAAAGTCCATGCGCTTCCGCTCCGCGGAATCCGCGGGCGTCTTGGACGCGGCAATGAGCGCCTCCTTCAATGCGCCTCCATTCGATACGCCCTCAAACTTGGCGAGGTACACTTGTCGGTACGCCGCCGGGAACGCCGCCGGCAGCGTCACCGTCTCCATACGGCGTGGCGCCTCGGGGCACCGCGCGCCATGGCGGTAAGTGCACGTGACTTTGTCGCCCCGTCGTCCGAGCGAGCGGCCGCCTTGCCCAGCGCAGAAACGGCGCGTTGAGCGATTCGAGCGCGTGGGCCTTCCTTCGCGTGTTTAAGCGAACGAAGAGACTTACGGCTCTGAGCACCGTCGTTACCTCCTGTGAATCACACGCCTTCTGCGGCGAAGCGTGCTTGTATGCCTGAGGCCAACGAGCTCCGCGCTGGCCCAGCGGCAGCCGCGGCAGGCTCTCTGCCGTCCAAGGAGGCGGGCGCCGCATGGGCGTCCGCCCCCACGGCGTCCACGCCCCCTACACACCCCATGTCTATCCAATCAGCTCCTACACGCCCTCAGGACCTATATACCCGCCCTATGCCCTCGACGTATGCGCATCCGATCGTTACGGTCAATCGTCATGCTAGTCTTGGTGCTTCTCATCCCGGCGCGCTACCTGCGCGGCCGCCTATGCCATCTGCGCCTACGATGCCGCCGTTTATTATTTCCAATTCTCTGGCTGCAGCATCAGGCCTGCATCTGGGCGCACGTCGCGCATCCATGGTCACAGGCTCGGCGCTCGGTGCACCCGCGCCTTCTACGGCGTTGCCAAGCGTCGCTGGGCGGCCTGCGCCCCCCAGTGCTGCCCACGGTGCGCCTGCCGCTGCCGCACGACTTCCTCCCCAAAAAGATCTGGTGCTCGAAGATCCGGCCTTGGCCGCGCAGCGCGCACACACACAGCGCCGATTCCGGGCACAGCTGGACCAAGATCACGAGCGGTGCTTGCGCCCCGATATCCAAACGCCATTTCGCGACCTCAACGATGTGGTGGAGCGTTTGCTGCCCTACCATGTATGGCAAGTGCCTGAATCGGACCTGCTGGGCGCCATGGATGCTCGCCTTGTTGCGGCACCTTCCGCTGCGGACATCAATGATGAAGCGCATCTCTCCTTTGCCGTGCCGTACGTGCGCAAGCGACGGCGCCTTGATGCACCTATCCCGCCCGATACCCCCCTTCTGACTTTACCGCCGTTTCCCAGCGATGCATTTACGCGCTCTGCGTACGAGCGACGAGCGCAACTCGCGCGCCGTTTCCGTGCGCTGCAGACGCGCTCCGAGACAGCGCAGGAGCGCGCACCGCACATGCATGAATCGCTCGAATTTTTGGAGCGTATGGTGTACGAGGACGAAATGAAGGCCTTCCAAGACTTGTCCGCCGAGCTGCGTCGCGCGCGTGCCGAGCTGGAAGACGTGGAACGGCAGCGGCACTGGCGGCCTGGCGCTTCTCTCTCGGCCCATCTGCATACGCCCGGCCTGCTCACCGCCTCCTCGGCGCTCTCTGCTGCGGCCTTACCCAGGCGCCCTGGCCTGGACGACGTGCCGCGGCCGTACGCGATTGTGCGTCCTCCCAGCCTGGATGGGCGCCCAGCGCCCGGCGCCGCCTCGCTACCGGCGCTTTCGCCCGCCACGGTGTCGCACCTCGCCGGCCTCGCGGCACGAGGCGCGTCTGGCTCGCCGCCTGTCGCCACTGGCGCGAGCGTGCAACCTGATGCGACAGGTGCGCCCCTCCATGTGCCCGAGACGTTGACCGCCTCGACATCCATTCCATCGCAGCCGCTGCCTTTGGTGGTGCCGATCACCAGTGTGCCCAAACTCACGGCGCTTGGTCTGCACCTGGTGCCGGCCGCTCACCTATTGCCTGCCCTCTCGCTGGCGAGTGCGGGCCAATCTGTGGCGCTCAATCCCGGGCTCACAGCGCCGCGCCCTGTGACGGGTGTGCAGACGGATCCTGTGCTGCTGGTCGGTATTACGGACGCTACGACGCCACTACCGCCCGGCGCCCATGCTGCGTCACGGCAGCGCCTGCATTTAAGTGTGGTGCTATCAAAGCTACGACCGGACCAGCTTAGTGGCTTGGCCCAGCTTATGCAAACGCTGCAGGCGGAGGACGAGGCATCACGTCCCTAGAACCAAAACATTGAATTAGTGCTTCTCCTTCAAATAGCCTGTGCCCAAGAGGGCCGGCGGGTACTGCGGCGGGGCTTGGGTACCGCCATGCAGGAACCATGCATCCGCTTGTTGCTCCGACACAGCGCGCGGCGCCAAGGAGGGCGGTGCCTCCGGTGCATCCACGTACGCATGCTCTGTAGGCATGATGGAGGACTCGGAGGGGCGCGAAGGCAAGTAAGGCTCTTCGGTGAGCAAACGCGAACTGGATCCTGCCGGCGACGCAGCGAGGTACGGCGCCGGATCTGCCGAGACGGGGGGCGCTGGCGCCATAGCAGGCACCGCATCCAGGTACTCGGTATGGCTAGGCGGCTTGTGGACCATTCTGAGCTCCCTCGTATCATCCATCTCGTACACATTCTCGGCCAGCGATGGGTGGTACTCGGGAAAGGCGGGCAGGTCGGTACGGCTGCCGGGCAACTCGTTGGGCTTCGCAGGCGCGGCCGAGTACGATGCGCCTGCTGTGGGCGTGCTGCGACGGTGGCGCGACAACAGCGGGTCGCAGCACCAACCGCCCGCCATGAGGAACGCGGCCAAGAACATCAGCGCAGCGCCTATGACCGTAAAGTAGAAGGATTGTCCGAATCGGGTATCCACGTACTGTCCACCGACCTCATCCTTCACGGAAAAGTAGATGCCAATCACGATAGCAAACGCGGCCGTGGCCACCTTGGCGCCCAGCAGCACTAGAATGATCGCCAACACATTCATCCATGTTTTGCACGTCACAGCCAGGAACGAGACGAGAGCCGCCACAACGGCCAAAGCAAAGGCTGCATAAGTCACGCTGACATACCAATCGGGTACAGTACAAGCACATACGAGAGCGAGTGCACAAACGAGGAAATGGGGTTCTGGCCGCCCAAGTTGCGCGGCGCATCGTAGCCCAGCTTGGTGGCGCTAGCGTGGCCATTCTGCGTGTAGCCAAACGGACCAAACTTGAAATCAGTCTGGCCTGTTACCAGTTCCACCAAGTAGTAGCTATCATTGATCGGAACACCAAACGTCGCTATACCAAGCAGCACCGCAGCAGCGATCGTTACGAGCAGGCCCCCTAGTGAAAACAAGCGCATGGTGGTCGGAGGGCGCCGCCCTGTAATGTGGAGGCAGCGATCCGTACAAGGGACTCTACAGGACGTCGTCGAGGCGCAGACGCAGGCCCGGCCCTTGCGTCGAGCTCAGGTGCACTTGCTGCACAATCGAAAGCGCTGCATAAGTCGTGTGAACGTACCTCGCCTCATGGGGCTCGGACCGCGGCGCATGAGCGGCGCGCCCTGCGCGTCTTCGCCAGTGAGGTCCCGCGCGTAGCCGGCGACCACCTTGGCACTGACCTTGGTGCCGGCCAGACCGCCAGCGGCGCGCGCAATGACCGAGTCTAGGAGCGCATGCACATTCGCACGCAGCTCCGTCTCCGTGAACGAGATGCGTCCGACCGCGCCACGGACCACACCGAGTCGGTCGCCACGCCAGTCGACGCCCGAGAGCAGCTGCTCAATCGCACGCTGCATCTCTTCGCCATCGTCCACCACCGTACCACGCTTGGCGCTGGGCATCAGACCCTTGGGACCGAGGGTGCGCGCTAGCGCACGGCTCAAACTAGGCAGCAAAGCGGTCGTGCACAGCACACGCGTGAACGGCGGCACACGTCCTGACGCCGTCTCACTGATCATCTCGTGGCCGCCGATGACCAGCTGCATCGACGAGCCGCTCTCGCGCAGCTGTGCGGCCGCTGCCTCGGCCGCCTGTGCGGCCTCAGTGCCCTGGTCCGCAAACACCAAGGCCGTTTCGCCTTTAATACGGGGGTCCTTGGGGTACACGATGCGGCCGCGGAACGCATTCGTCTGGTTGGGCGGCACGGAGGTAACGATATGCAGTTCATACGCATTGCGCGGGCGCGCTGCTTCCACGGCCTCATAGTCAGTGTCGTGTACGTACCCGAAGAATCTGGCGAGCCTCGGTAAGCGACACGCTATCGTCCTGCTTCTTTTGCACCACAGGACCTGCCTCGGAGGGGCTTGTCGATGTGCTCTCCATCAGCGCAGCGGCTCTCGCGGCCTCCGCGCCCTTGAGCTTGCCCTCGGCGTACAGACGCATGAGCGTCTTGGGGCTTTTGCGCGCCTTGCCGCGGCTAGGCGCAGACTTTTTCGAGACACAGGCCGATGCATGAATCGTTCGTACATAGCTTTGCGGCTGCGGCAGTGCCGCGCGCACGAACGCAGCTGCCCTCACGCTCCACGCCATCGACGCCGGACGAAGAGGCTTCGCGCCGACGGCGCTTTTCATATCACGTGATACTCCGCGTCCTCGGTGTTGTGGTGGCGCGCTCGATCGGCCCTGCATGCTGCCGTCGTCGACGCGTCAGATCCACGTCTACGGGCGCAAAGGCCGTACGCGTGTGGTGCAGGATGCGCGTCCTATCGATGAAAATACAGAGGTAGCGACGCCGCCGCGCGCTGCGGCGCCCAGTGCGTCTAGCACCAAGAGCTTGTTCACCGGGGTGGACCTGCACTCGTGGCGTGCGTGGGTCCACAGCCCCCGCCAAGCCTTCGCGCACCAGGTCGCGACGCCTATAAAGAAGTGGGCCACAGGCGATGAATCTCATGTGGTGCCCGAGTCGCCCACCCTAGCGGCTCGGGCCCCGTTGCAGGCGCTCCATACCGACGGCGAGGCTTCTGACGAGCTGACGCAGGCCTTGGCGGACCTTTCGCTGACAGACACCACCGATCTGTTGCGCCGCGTGCACCAAACGGACCCGAAAGCGTTTGCAGCGCAGGTGGACGACCTTGTGGGCGATCAAACTGTGCGCAAGATTGGCGAAGCGAGCTACTCGGAAGTATACCAATACACGACGCCTGACCATGTCGTGCGGGTGATCAAAGTGATACCACTCGAGCATGGGCCCAGTGTGCGTGGCGCGCCTGCTGTATCGCCCATGGCAAGCGTGGACCGCGAAGTGGCCATGACGGGTGCTCTAGGCACCCTATCTGAGCCCTGGGGCGCGCATTTTGTGCAGCTTGTCTCGGCGCATGTGGTGCGGGGCGCCTATCCTGCACGCCTATTGCAAGCATGGGACGCGTTTAAAGAGGAGCATGGCGATCACAACGAGAATGCACGTCCTAGCGTGTTCCCTGTGACGCAAATGTATGCCCTACTTGTCATGCAGCATGCCGGCGCCGAGTTGGAAAGTATGCACCTGTATACTTGGAAGGAACGTGCGGCGGTGTTTTTCCAAGTCGCGTGTGCCTTGGCGCATGCGGAGCAGGAGGTGCAATTTGAGGTACGTGTGCTTCGCTGACGCAGCACCGCGATTTGCATATGAGCAATGTGCTCGTGCGACGTGAAAGTTCAGCGTCGGTTGCCTCCCCACCGGCACGCCCGCTGCCGCCGATGGACACCCTCTGGGCACAGTATGGCCCGCAGGCGACCCAGTGGCACGCCACCATCATTGACTATTCCCTGTCACGCATGTGCCTCGACAACACGGTGATGGCGTACGAGTTTGATGACGAAGCTTTATTTACCGGCCAGGGCGATACGCAGTACGACGTCTACCGCACGATGCGCGGCCTCGTTGCGAGCGACTGGCGCACACATACGCCCCTGACCAATGTGCTGGTACGTTACGCTGGCTGACCCCAGTGGCTCCAGTTCCTTGCGCAGCGCCTCCTCCTTGCCGATGCGCCGGCCGACGATGCGCCAGCCGACGAGGAGGCCGCCTATGGACTATTGACGCATGCTGAACAGCTGGCGCACGATGCGGTCGAGCATGGTCGACGCCACGCTCCCACACGACGTTTATCCACGCGCTCCAAGCGACGCTCGATCCAGCGCGCCCACGACGCATGGAAGGTGCTCCCGGATGCTGGCACGCCACGTGTCGAGTCGGCGTGGGCGCTCGTGGCCGCCGTAGGTATGCATGTAGAGGCGGCGCACGCCGTGCTGTAGATCCAGGCACATCGGCCGAGTGATCGATGCAGGTCTCCACTGGTAGGCACACGCCTGGCGCTACCATCGCACGCCTGCGGATGCCGCTGTCAACGCGGGAGGGCGAGTGCATGGCGGACGTGCCTACCGAGGATGACAATCAACGAGTGAGGGAGACGACGCCACCGAGTCCACGGACCATCTCTGCCGAGTCTGTACCATCCTCGTCCCACCAGGAAGTGCCGCACGTATCGGAGTTGTGCAGTCCACCGATCGTGCCCCAGCGCCGACGTGCTTCGGAGGACGAGGAAAGTGCATCCACACATGAGCCGGGGACTACGGGGCGGCGGAAACGCCACATTCTCTCCGAGCAGCGGCGACGCAACCAGATCCGCGAGGGCTTTAAAAGTCTGTCCGACCTCTTAGACATTGGGCGTTCGTACGGCGCACGAGCGTTGGGGCTCAATGCAGGCGCTGGTACGGGTGTGGAAGATGAAGAGCTGGATGACCGTACCGATACGGAAGAGGACCTGATGCTGGGCTGTGACGAAGAAGAGGTCCAGCGGCGCAAACGCAACGCCCAGCGACGTGCGCGCAGTCGTGCTGTGCAAGGCAAGCAGAACCGCGGCCGTGGTCGTGGGCGCGGCGGTAGTGCAGGCGGGGCTGGGAGCAAGTCCGCGGTCCTCTTCCAGGTGATTGATTTGCTCGATTGGCTCGAAGGGCGCAACGCCGCATTGGAGCAGGACATTGCGCGTTTGGAGGCGCAGGCTCACGCCACGCTACCGTACCATGCGTATCGACGGCTGTAGCGCAGGGTATGGCATCTATGAGAGGGAACGCACTGGCACAGGCTCGTACGCTCCGCGACCGCGCGCTGGCGACCCAAAAGGATGCGCTCCCTCTTGAGAGAAGCGCGGGTGCGTGCTAATGGAGCGACGCAGGCGCGGCGCTTCGTCCAACGCTGTGCGAATCTCGCCTGTATCCTCGTCCTCCTGGGGAATCAGCGTGTGCTGATCGCCAAACAGCGCGTCCATTTCCTCGAGAGGCACACCTTGCGTCTCGGGGTAAAACACGTACACCACCGCAAACGATACGAGGCAGCAGACGGCATGCAGCAAGTACAAGCGCCATCCAATCGTCTCTTGCAGCACCGGGGTGAGCTGACCGACGATCCAGTTAAATACCCAGTTGGTGGCCGCCGCAAGCGAAGTGCCTTTGGCGCGGAAGGCCAGCGGCATAATCTCCGGCGTCCACGCCCAAGGAATCGGGCCCCACGAGTACCCAAACGCCGCATTGAACAGCACCACGCACACGGCCACTGCCGTGGGCGTATACGAGCGGTCGGCACGGAGGAACAGGCCGCATGCACCCAGTGTGAGCGCACACAGCAGCGCGCCGGACAGCAAGATCGGCCGGCGGCCCCATGAGTCCACGAGGAACCAAGTGGGTAGGGTGGACATGACATACACCATCGCATTGATACCCGTCATAAACAGGGCATCGCGGCCGACCCAGCCGGCACTTTCAAACACGAGTGGCGCATAATACGAGATGACATTGATGCCGTTCAACTGTGCGAGCATTTGCGACGACATGCCCAGCAGCGTGCGCGCCCGCAGCCGCTGCCACAGCGCACGGTACGAGCGGTCGCCGTGGGCGCGCATCTGCCGCACGGTGGACTGGATCTCCCAAAACTCCAGCTTGGCACGCGCGTGCCGTGGGTCTGCTGTGCCACTCAGATCCACGAGCACGCGCATGGCCTCTTCGTTGCGATTCACGTCGCACAACCACCGCGGGCTCTCCGGGAGCAGCGTGACGCCATACAGCAGCAGGCCACCGATCAACGGTTGCACGGCCAGCGGCAGACGCCATGCCCACCCGCTCTGCAGGAAACTGCACACGTAGCCCATCCACACACTGGCCATATAGCCGATAATGTTGCCGGTAAATTCAATGCAGGCCAATTTGCCGCGGTTCTCTGCGGGCGACACTTCGCTTTGGTACGTCGGCACAATCATGGTCAAGAAGCCCACGCCCAAACCGGCTATCACGCGGCCCACCACCATGATACGGTAGCCGACAGCGCACGTCTGAATGAGACCGCCGCCCATGAAGAGCAGCGCACCCATACCTAGAATGGCCTTGCGACCGTAGCGGTCCGCCAACACACCACTTAGCAACGAGGTAATTAAAGCGCCAATCTCCAGCACAGCGACCATGGTCCCAAGCTGCGCCGCGCTCGGTTCGTGGAAGTCCGCTTGGAACGCGGGGTGCGTGATAATACCACTCATCACGCCCTGGTCGTACCCAAACATGAACACGCCCAAACTCGCAAAGCAGGTCACGAACAACAAAAGCGGCGTGCCTTCCAGCCCAAAGCGGCTGGTGAGCACATTCGAGCGTGCACCGCGAAGGTCGATCGGGGGCACCGTAATCGGTTCGTCCATCCTAGTCACGTACGACAGCGACGCCGAGCGACGGAGCGGCATCGCCTGCCCGCCCAACAGCGGCGGCGTATCCAATTCGCTCGGCAGGCTGAGAGGCAGCGCAGCGGGCGTCGCCCCGCTCATACGCCGCGGGTCGAGCGTGGGCCGCGGTGCGCGTACCTCTTCGTCCAAGGGATCCACGAGGGAGCGCGTCGTGACCGTGTCGAGCACGCTTGGCGTGCGCTGCGCGCGCGCCGTGGACGATCCCACTGTGTGTGCCATGGGCGTCAATGGATCGATAGCGTCGCGAGCGCGCGTCTCTGCCGCGACACGGGCCTTGTCCCGACGCAACTGCTCCGCTGCGCGGATGCCCCACGAGCCACGGAAGATGACGTGCACCTCTTCGAGCGACAGCTGCCGCGTATCGGGGAAGCAGAATACACAAAACACAAATCCGAGCGCACACAGTCCTGCGTAAAAGCCAAAGGCGCCACTGGACGTCGCTGCTTCCACCAGCGAGAGGTAGGTCGCACCGATAAGCAGGTTGCACGCCCAGTTGACGCCTGTGGCCATACTTGTACCAATAGCGCGCGTCTCAATGGCGAACAGCTCACCCTGCTGCCACGGCACATTGCCAATGCCAAAACCGTAAAAGAGCACATACACAATGATAGCCACAATCACCAAGTACGTCCACACGCGGCGGCCCGAGGGAATGTCCACCGCCAGCTCGCCGTTCGCTTGCACGGGCAAAAACGCAAAGCAAATCGCCGCAAAGACCAGGGCAGCGCACATACCCGGCACCGAGTACAGCAAGACGCGGCGACGACCGATCATATCGATAAACTGCAGCGCGGCCAGCGTCGCGACAAAGTTGGTGGCACTGACAATCAGCGACACTGCCACGGGCTGGTCAAAGCCAATGGCTTGGAAAAGCGTGCCACTGTAGTACATCAACGTGTTGAAACCACACAGCTGCTGGAGCGCCTGCAAGCCACACGCAATGGCCAGCGCGCGTGCATTCGATCCACTGCACAGGAGACGCACGCGGCGCACCAGCGGCAAGTGACTCACACGCGTGTCAAACTCTTGTAGACTCGCTGCCAGCTCCTCGGCGCGCTGACGGCAGTACGCCTCCGATGCGTGGGGGTAAATGCGCTGGAACGTGCGCATAGCGCGCTCTGTATGTCCACGCCGGCTATCGTAGCGTGGTGACTCGGGCAGCCAGGCCATCGTGACAAGCGAGACGATCGCAGGAATGGCGCCGCCGGCCACGGTGTAGCGCCATCCTCCGTACACATTCTCAAAGCCAGCACCCACAGCGGTGGCGATAAGCTGGCCCATCGTAAGAAAGACAATGTTCAGTGTCACCAACCGTCCTCGCAAGTGCGCAGGCGCCAGCTCACTGATCCACAGCGGCACGATCATCGAGGCGATACCCACACCGACACCCACAACGAAGCGGCCGCCAATGAGCGTCCACGATTCGTGCGCCGCCGCTTGAATGATGGCGCCCGCAATAAACACGACATTCGCAATGGCCATGACCCAGCGGCGGCCGAGGTATTCCGAGGGAATCATGGCGCCCAAGGCGCCCATCAGGGCACCCAGCGAGGTGGCCGACGTGATCAGCTGCTTGGTCCCATCGCTGAGTACATGGCCAAAGTCTTTGTACTTGTCTAGACTCACAAGCACAGACGATACGTAGCCTGTGTCGTAGCCGAATAACGAGCCACAGAGCGCCGCACACATGGTGAGCATCCACACGGTAAAGCCCGCGCGTTCCATGCCATCCGCTGCTAATGCCAGTGTAGCAGGGGAGGCCCCATTGGTAACTGTGTACGCCTCCGCCTTGTCGCTTAGATGATCTTTGAAGGAGTCGTCGGGCGTGTCCATGCGACTCAGCTCGGTCGAGTCCATGGCCCCGGACGAAGAGCGAGCGGGCCAGCGGCGCCGGCCCCCACACCCTCCACACCCTACCTGCGATCGATCGGCTACCCTCGCTACGAAGACCAGGTCTGTAGATGGGCGTACGACACACCCGGCTGCGCGGTAAGCTCACCCATGACGATTGGCGCTTCCCCGGCCGCCTTGAGTGCAGCGCACGTCTCCTCGCACGCATCGGCAGGTACCGCGAGCACCATACCGATACCGTTGTTGAACGTGCGCGCCATTTCCTCCGCACTAATCTGACCCTGCTGCTGCAGCCAGTCAAACAGCGGCGGGCGCGTCCAGCGGCTCGCGTCAATGTGCGCACCGAGGTGCGAAGGCAGCATACGCGGCACATTGTCGGTGAAACCACCGCCGGTAATGTGCGCCATACCCAGCACACTGTGCGGGCCTTTGAGCACATGCGCCAGCGCCTGGACATACACGCGCGTCGGTGCCAGCAGCGCATCGATCAGCTTGCGCGAGCTGTCCCACGGGCACGGCGCATCGAGCGACAGACCCGACTTGGCCACCACCTTGCGCACCAGCGAGTAGCCGTTCGAGTGCACGCCACTGCTCGCCAAACCAATCAGCTGGTCACCCACCTGCATACGGTCCATGCGGGGCAGCATCGCATCGCGCTCCACGGCACCGACGGCAAAGCCGGCCACATCGTACTCGTCGCTGGCGTACATTCCGGGCATCTCTGCCGTCTCACCACCCAGCAGCGCACACTCGGCCTGGCGACAGCCTTCCGCCACACCGCCTACGACGGCCGCAGCGGTATCGACATCCAGCTTGCCACACGCATAGTAGTCCAGGAAGAACAGCGGCTGCGCACCCTGCACGATCAAATCGTTGACCGACATGGCCACGAGGTCAATACCGATCGTGTCGTGCTTCTGGCCGTCGAGCGCCAAGCGCAGCTTCGTACCGACACCATCCGTACCGCTCACCAGCAGCGGGTCGCGCATGTTCAGCGCCGCGATATCGAACAGGCCACCAAAGCCGCCCAGGCCGCCCATGGCGCCCACACGCTGCGTGCTCTTCGCCAGCGGCTTGATCCGCTCCACGAGCGCATTGCCCGCGTCAATATCGACACCCGCGTCAGCATACGTCAGACCTGCGCGCTGCGCACGCGCCGCCGACAGCGCACGGTGCGCAATGTCGCGGCGGTACACTTGGCCGTCAAATTGCACGCACTTTACGCCAGCATACGCTTTTTCGAGCGCAGCATCGAGCGTCGGGCCCGTGGCCGACACCACAATCACACGGCCACCGGCGGTGAGCAGGGTACCGTCGTCCGCACGCTTCGTGCCTGCGTGGTACACCGACACATCGCTCGGCAGCGTGTCGATACGGATCGGCACGCCAGTGGCGTACGAGCCCGGGTATCCACCACTCGCCATCACGACGCTGACAGCGTAGCCATCGCGGATCGCCAAGTCGACGCAGTCCAAGCGGCGTTCCACACACGCCATCATCACGTCCGCCAGCGTCGAGGGGTGAGCTAGCAGCTCCAGCACGGCTTCCGTTTCAGGGTCGCCAAAGCGCACGTTGTATTCGAGCACCTTGGGGCCCTTGGGCGTGAGCATAAGACCCACGAACAGCATACCGACGAACGGCGTACCGTCCTTGCGCAGACCGGCGATGGAAGGCAGCAGCACCTCCTGACGAATGCGCGCCTCCATGCCAGGCGCCGTGCCGTCGGGCGTCGGGCAGTAGGCACCCATACCGCCCGTGTTCAGACCAGTATCACCCTCGCCAATGCGCTTGTGGTCCTGGCAGCCGGGCAAAGCACGCACCGTGTAGCCATCCGAGAAGGCCAGCACCGACAGCTCATTGCCCTCGAGACGCTCCTCAATCACGAGCGCATCGCCGGCACTGCCAAACACCTTGCGGACCAAAAGGTCCTCGACGCCCTGACGCGCCTCTTCGTCCGACTCGGGCAAAAGAACGCCCTTGCCACCCGCCAAACCGTCGGCCTTGAGCACGACGGCGCGCGCGCCACCGAGCGACTGAATAAAAGCAAGACACTCGTCCACCTCATTTGTATGGAACGTGCGGTAGGCAGCAGTAGGAATGTTGTGGCGCGCCATAAAGTCCTTGGCGTAGGCCTTGGAGCCCTCGAGCTGCGCCGCGGCCTGACTGGGACCAAAGACCGGAATACCGACCTGGCGGAACGCCATCTCGACACCCGCCACAAGCGGGGCCTCAGGACCAGGCACGACGAGGTTGATCTTGTGCTCCGTGGCCCACTGCGCCATCTCTGTAAAGCCGTTGCCCTGCGGCAGCGTCACATTGGTGCAGCGCTGGCCCAGTGTCGAGGTACCGCCATTTCCTGGAGCCACGTACACATGCTCAACACGCTCCGAACGAAGAAGGTGCAGCGCAAGTGCATGCTCACGGCCACCTGAACCGAGAACCAGGGCGCGAATCACAGACATGAAGGGAATTCACGAGGGTCGTGCGCGACGGGGCTGGCCGAGCGGCCTTGAGCGGAAAAAAGCTGACTAAGCGAACCGAGAAAAAAAAAGCGGCCCCTGGTAGCGGTTTGGCCAGCGACCATGTCGAAGCGCGAACTGGCGGACGGCGCACCTGCGCCCGAGGCAGAGCGCCCCCGCGTGGATGGCGAAGAGGTACCTGTCATTCAAGATGAGGGTATGGGAGAGTTTGAAGATCCGTTCGAGGACGAGATCGAAAGTGATGGCGAGATCGTCGAAGGAGACGACGAGGAGGGTGATATGGACGTCGAGGACGAGGAGGCGCCGCCGCCTACGAAGGCCTACATGCCCGGATCGGCGCCTCTGGAAGAGGGTCAGACACTGGTCCCTGACCAGTCCGCGTACGATATGCTGCACCGTATGAACGTGACGTGGCCCTGCCTCTCGTTCGATTTCCTGCGCGACCACCTTGGCTCGCAGCGCCAAACGCTCCCTCATACCGCTTTCCTCGTGGCGGGTACGCAAGCGGACACCGCCAAGAACAATGAGATTCTTGTGATGAAGGCCAGCGCGATGCACCGCACTTCGCGCGATGACGGTACGTACCTACGCAGCACGGGCAATGATGCCTTGAGGCATTTGGCTGTATGAGCGGCTTCCCGCTCGATGCCGAAAACAAACTCGCTACCTATCTTATTCGTCTGAGCCCAGCTGCTGCACAGCGTGTGAGCAGACTAACCAACAGCGCTGTCCGACGACGACGACAATGATGAAGACGACGATGTGGATGAAGATGCGGTGCTCGAGTACAAGACCATTCCTCACCTGGGCGGCATCAACCGTATCCGTGCAGCGCCTACGACGACGCCGACGAGCGACTTGGAGCCGTGCCTTGATCCGTACCCCGTCGCGACGTGGGCCGAGACGGGCCAGGTGCACATTTGGGACGTGCGTCCGCTGTACAATGCGCTTGTGCAGCCCGGCACATCCATCGATAAGAAGAAGGTCAACACGCCGCTGTACACCGTTCGCGCGCACCAAACAGAAGGTTTTGCTATGGACTGGGGAGGTGTGCTCGGCGGTGGCGCCTCGGGCCAGGGCGGGCACCTGCGCCTTGTCACTGGTGATATGCACAGCAAGATCTTCCTTACCACGAGCAACAACACCGGCTTTACCACGCATGCCACGCCCTTCGAAAGCCACACATCGTCGGTGGAGGACTTGCAGTGGAGCCCGACCGAGCCCACCGTCTTTGCTTCGTGCTCGGCCGACTGCAGTGTGCGTCTGTGGGACGTGCGCATGAAGAGCCACCGCGCCGCGCTCACGGTGGACAGCGCGCACCCGCAGGACGTGAATGTGATTAGTTGGAACCGCGGCACGTCGTACCTACTGCTGTCAGGTGGCGACGACGGTGCGCTGAACGTGTGGGATATGCGCTCGTTCAAGAGCGGACCGAAGCCCAGCCCGGTGGCGCACTTTGCCTGGCACCGTGCGCCGATCAGCAGTGTGGAGTGGCACCCCGACGAAGACAGCATCTTTGCCGCCTCGGGCCGCGACGATCAAGTGACGCTGTGGGACCTGGGTGTGGAGCACGATGAGGACGAAGGCGCTGGCGAGCAGCCCAAGGGCCCGAACGGCGAGCCGGTGCCGAGCCAGCTGCTGTTCTGCCACCACGGTGCTTCGGATATCAAGGAGGTGCACTGGCACCCCCAGGTGCCCGGTATGCTCGGCACCACGTCATCCGACGGCTTCCACTTTTTCAAGACCATCTCTGTGTAGTATGTATGATAGCTCCCTACAAACGGCTCTGGTGCGCATCCTTACCGCGGTACATCCACGCCTCGAACGCTTGGTACACCTCTATGGGGAAGTCGGCCTTGCAAAAATTCTCATAGTCGTAACCGACAATGTCAAAGTCGGCCTCTGCGACCACCGTCTGCTGCTGCACCGAGTAGGCTCTTTGGCGCACAATGCACCGGTCGCGACGGTGCATCGGAAGCGTACCAACTGAAATCAGCACCGTATCAGGGTAGGTCACAGGCCGGCGGTACCGGCAAAAGGTCGACGCCACAATCACGCCAATCCCGCGACCCTGCACAAAGTTGTCGCGGTGCACCGGGTCCAGCGTGCTGGCCAGGCGCAGGATCCAGCGCATACGCGCCGACTCGAACCATCGCAGGTAGTGCACGTTATTCACTGCGTTAGTTATCATGACCTACCATGCCGGAACTGGTCATGCTCGCCCCACACAACCTCCTGGCGCGAAATACTAAGGGGGTGGAAGCCCATGCGCTCGATAGCCGCCTCAGCCTGCTTTACACGCGCCTCGTGCGCCTCGTTCTCTTTCTGGATGTCCTCTTTGGCTAGGATGCGGTACCCTGTATGCACAGCACGCGTAGCCTTTGCCACAGGTGCCGCCGCACGGACCGGCGAACGCATGGACATGGTCGGTGGGATCGACGTTACGAGACCGGCTATGATTACAAATCGGGCGAATATATCCGGGGGGGTCGCCGTTCTTGGGCCGTGCGCAAGCGCATTCGCCGCGGCGGCGTGGGCGAACGGCGCACACGCTTGGGCGATAGCTGGACGTCCGGCGAGGCTGAACGACTGTCCTGCTTCATCCACTGATCGCCCAGACTGTCGGGCAACACATAGACATCGTCCAGCAGACTTGTGCCCACAATGCGACAGAGCGAGTGATATACGTCTTCAGGGAGCGCATCCGTATCCAAGCGCCGCATATCCAAGCTGTCCAATAGTACTTCTTCACTTTCCGCAGCTTCCTCCTTCAATATGGAAGGGTTCAGCGTGCACGAACGCACAAGAAAGGTAGGCGCACCCACAGCTCGTGTTAGTGTGACGCGTTGCAAAGGGCAGTGCGACCGTGTGGTATGGGGACTGGCAGGGAGCGAGATGGGTAGCGTCAAGTCACTGTCCACCGCTGGCCGTGGTGACTCGATGTGCCCCATGCTGTTGTCAGGCTCCTTTGCTCTCAGGGTGTCACGACTAGGTGCAAGGAGTGTGGGGACTGAGGTATCATGGGGCGGCGATGAAGATGAGGAAGCGTTGTGGGTGGGGCTCTTTGCCTCGCTAGGCTCACTTTGCTCGTGCAAGGAGGGATCCATCGTGGCTAATGGCATGGACGTGGGATGAGCGTCCATGGATGTACTTTCCATCGTGTCCGTCAAGGCAGGGGGTGGATACGACACAGGGTCCAAGGCATCGTCGTCCAACGCAATTGTGGGCTCGTCTTGGGCTGGATCAGAAAAAGACGCTTCCTCCTGGGGCATCAATGTCTTCTCCAAGGTCTGCATGTCTTGGGACGGCTGAGTCTCCTTTCCCTCATCAAAGATCTTGTCACGAGCCATGTCACCCTCGCCTTTGGAAGAGACTGCCTGTTCCTCCCCTTCGTCGTCGTTCACGTCGTCTTGATCAACAACAGCTTCCTTGTCGACAGGAGTTTCTTCAACAGGGGTCTCTTCAACAGGAACCTCCTCTACAATAAAAGTCTCTTCAATAGGGGTTTCTTCGACAGGGACCTCTTCAATGGCAGTCTCTTCAACAGGAACCTCTTCCACATTATCAGCTTGAACATTGTGGATTTGGTCCTTGTCATTCAGATTTCCACCATCATCAACTTGCTCGTCGTCGACGTTTTCATCGACGCCCTCCTCATTGACTTGTTCATCCTCTTCCTCATCCTCCTCATCCTCCTCGTCCTCTTCTTCTAAGTCTTCCTCCTCTTCGTCCTCCTCATTCCAATAGTCTTCCTCCATAGACTCATTAGTAGGCTGTGCGTGCTGCGTGGCCATAGCCAAGACCGATGCAAGCTCTCGTGCATAGGCCTCATCGACCCCGACCTTGTAAGAGGACTCATCGGCAGGCTCATCTTCCGCACTCTCACTGTCAGATAAAACAACGATGGGCGCATCCTGCCGACCACGCGCTTGGTTCGACGAGCATGGGCCTTCAGCCTGGGTATGCAACGCACTAGGGTCCATCGAGGGTTCATTACGCGTCCCTCTGGGAATCCACAAGCTTGGATGATTCTCTGTTTCTGCAGGCACAGAGAACGAAGGTACAGTAGGATCCATATGGTCATGCATCCAGCTATGCACAGCCGTATTTGTGTCCTCATCGTTTTCATCCCCGTCGCCTTCGGCCCCTTGGGT
Organism: Malassezia equina; assembly: GCA_029542865.1. Taxonomy (NCBI): domain Eukaryota; kingdom Fungi; phylum Basidiomycota; class Malasseziomycetes; order Malasseziales; family Malasseziaceae; genus Malassezia; species Malassezia equina. The sequence goes on from CP119900.1 coordinate 907,216, forward strand.
CTCATCCTCCTCCTCCTCCTCCTCTTCTTCTTCTTCTTCTTCTTCTTCTTCTTCTTCTTCCCCCTCGTCTTCCTCATCACTTTCGTCCTCCTCACTATCACCGTGTTGAGACCGAGCCTCCGACACGATTTCAATCATGGGACGTTTACGCTCAGGCATGTCCGCGTTCTCTGCACGGTACCGCAGTAAAGCATCAAAATCGATCGGCCCATTCGTGCCTACTTGAAAGGCAGAAAGTAGCGACGAGGGTGCTTGTGGCTCGCTACGCTCCTCGACACGCCACACCTGATCAGCAAAGCCCTCCATCGTTACGGGCGCATGTGTATCAGCATCCTCAATACCGCCCAAATCCATGAGTTCGCGCATGGCATCAGCCGTAAGTTTCATATGCGCCTTGGCTTGAGGATCTTCAGCCGGTGGATCTGAATCACTTTCCTCCGAATCCAGATGCAGCGGCGCACGAGGCGGATGCGTCGTCAACACGTCTTCGCTAAGCGCTGGTGCGTGACCCAACGCACGCGACAAAACACCACGGACGCCAGAGAGCCATGACATCTCATCAAACGTGTCAAAGGCTGAGCGCCGCACGCCTTGGGCGCGCCCCTCGGCCGTCGACCGCGCCTGCGACATGGCGATCGGCAATGTGGAGCGGAGAGGGGGTGGGAGCCTGTCACGAGGGCTTGCGGCAAGGTAGGCAGTCACTATGGGTATAGGCACGCGCACTAACGGCGCGCTACGGGACTAGGCGTGGGTGTCCAGCGCGCAGATCGCGGCGTCGATGAGCCAGCTGGCTTGTACAGTTGGGAGCCTGTGCGGGTAGTGCGCTGCAGCAAGTGGCGCGCGGCTGGACTCAGATCCTCGATGCGACGTGCTTTGTGCGAGCGATGAGCCTGCACTGTACGGGATGGTTCAGGGGCAGGCGCAGAAGGTGTAGGAGGCTCCACGCTGCGTTCCGTCCGCTCGGTGCGCGGCGTCGCATCAAGACGACGAGGCGTCGCAGCAAGTTGGCCCCATGTCATAAGCTGCTCCATGCGCTGCTCACTCAAAGCCGCATGCTGAGGCGTGAAGGGTACGCTGACGAAGCCATAGCCCTGTATGCGCGGCGATCCTGCCACAGCTGCATCAATCAGGCTGCTGCTGGGCGTCGATGGCGCCGACTCGTTGTCCTCTGTGGCCCAGGTCATCCGTGTGCGCTGCGGGTACACACGCGGTTTCTCCGAGGAGGCAGGCACGGTGCTCGGGCGTGCAGGCCCCACCGTATTGGCATCGGGCGCATACATGAGAGCGCCTCGCGCTACGAAAGGCAAAGCCTTGGGGGGCGCGCTTGGCGTATCACTGTCGCTCTCCGCTGAGCGGCCTTCAATGGCCAGGCGAGCGGGCAGGGCCAGACGCCGGCCTTGTTCGGCTTGTGCATGGGCGTGCGTGATTCGCGCCTGGCGCTTTTCTGTCTCAGCCTGCGCAGCATCGTACGCCCATTGGTACTGGTCTCGGCGCCGCTTACGCGCCACCTCCATGAGCTGCGCAAAGGATGCATTGTCCTCGGTCGTGTACGCGGCCTGATACTGCCCCATGGTCATACTTGTACGCACATCATCCTGTGCACGTTGATTTATAGGTGTGCCGCCCACATGTGTGCTAGGCGTCGAGGCCATGGAGTGAAGTGGCGTCTCGGGCAGGCGGGGTGTCGACGGCGGCATGCTCAGGGGCGTGGCTGGCTCACCTGCCTCGGAGCGGCGCACCATCTCTTCAAGGACGCCACAGCGTGCTTCTTCCTGTACCAGCTTCCGTGCTGTCTCTTCAATATCGTCCATAGTGCCCTCGTCGAGCGCTGTGAGGTACGCATTCTGTGCCCGGAGGCGAGCGAGGTCCGGGAAAAAATCGCGTTGGATAATACGCGAGAGTCCACTCGCATACGTCTCTTCATCCAGGACTGTTTGCTTTCTCAACGACTGCTCGCCCACCTGGGGTGGAACGATGACGTCGCCGCGCGTAGCGCTCGCCGGCCACGCAGGCGGCGGCATCGATCGCCCGGTCATCGCGGCGGAAAAAGTGGAGGGACGTGCTACGGACCAAGCCCTCTACCAACCGTGCTCCTGCAGCGCCTGGTCCAGCGCACTGCGGCTCGGCTTGCGCGAGCTACGCACATCGCTGCGTGACGCATCAAGGATCGTAGCGGCTTTCAGCTTAGGTGCACGCGTCGATCGACGTTTGGGCAGTCGTCCATGCTGCCGTGAATAGCTCTGTGCATCGGGGCCCAGCTGCTTGTGCTCGGTCGCAGCATGCGCGCCATATGTAGGGGTATCGTGCTCCGGACGCTCTGTCAATGGTACAGAGCGTCCTGCGCTATCCATGTGCGCGTACAACTCACCATGCCGCACCTTTCGTGCGTCCTGGTAGGCCTGCCGTCCGGCCGACTTGGCCACGGTGAAGCGCCGCACATCGCTGGTCGCACAGCATGCATCCAGGGTCACATGCCCGCCTTTTTTCAGCGGCGGGCGCACGAGACGCGGCCACGCATACGCATCAACTTGCATGACGCGATGCTCATCGATACCGGCCGCGGCTAGCGCCTCTGCACAGCGCTCGATCTCGGCAGGCATGGGCGGCGGTGGATCGATGGCGCGCGTAGCACGCAGCGCATCAAGATCACCTTGCCGTGCGTTCGTCGCAAGGTGCTGCACCGTGGCTGGCACATGGGCTTGCAGCTCCGGGGGCACAAGTGTGGCCCACGCATGGAGTGTGTCGGGCAACGACGGTCGTTCCGTGCGGCGCACAATAACGTAGCAAAACTCGGTGGTTGCATCGCCACGTTGCAGTCGCGTCGTGGCACGCATGAACGGTGGTACGCGGTACATTTGCGAGTGTGCACACACTTCCACAGGTCGGCGTACCTGGGGGTTGAGCAGGGCATCGAGGTGCCACACGGGGCATGCCCCGTCATGCGGACACGGCGCGACCACATGGCATGGCGGCCCGTGGTGTCCCAGCGCCAGTAGCTGCGCACGAGCTGCAGCAATGCACGCAAAGCCGCGTGGCGTCGCCTCCTCAATGAGCACGAGCACATCTGCCCCACTCTTCCACAAACGAAGCACCTCTTTCTCCCGCGCGAGATCGCTGTGCAATGCCCCGAGGCCAAACGCGTGCACACCAAGCGATGGAGCATCATTATCAGAACCTGGAAGATCACGCACGATGTGCGCATCGTCGCCACGCACGCGTAAAGAGGTGCGTGTGTGTTGCCAGCATGCATCGTTCTGCAGAGCGGCCCCGGTTTTGATCAATGCGCCTGTGGGCGCCTCTGCCACGTACTCACGCAGCGAGGACGCACCAAAGACGTGTGCATACGCCCAAAGGGCCTCGCCTGCATGCATGCAAAAGTCATACAACTTGGCTGGCACCCCCGGATGCGCATGAGCGCTGGGAATGCGCCGCCGAACCTCGTCCAATACACGAACAAGGACGGCGTATCGCGCGGAAAACTGCGTCGACACATACAACGGGCCGGCACGCGCACTCGCGAGCGAATGGACGAACTGCTGTGCCCGACCTGGCTCGAGACTTGACGCGTCGCTCGTGCGGGACAGCGTGGCCACATGACTTGCATCGCGGCGCAGCTGCGCCTTGTTGCTAGCTGCTAAAAGCGTTTCAATACGCAGCATCAGATCCGCAGGCAGCGCAACGATGGCGTCCCCTTGCACCTTGCTGCTGCCCAGGCGTGCAGCCGGGGAGAGGCGCTGCGCCACCGCCGACGTCTCAGGATCTGCCTTCCGCAGAAACGTGGCGCGAAGAGCTGGGTCCGCCACAACGCGCGTACCCAGCGCTTCGCTCATGCTTACAGCTGCGTCCATGCTCGCACTATGGCCTCCGCGCCGCACCGCAGCGCGTACGGCGCCTGTGCCTGCCACCAGCGAGCGCAGCATGAGGGAAAAAACGACAGATCGGGTCCCGATCGCACAAGACCCAGCGCGCCGGCCCCGCGCGACGCTCGCAGCGCAGCAGCGCGCATGTGGCGGCTCGGCAGGCGGCGACCGCAGCAGCATGTAGCAGCATGCCACTTTTGTGGAACAGAGTCGGTGATTGTTCCGCCCTATGGTGCAGAGAGTGCACTCAGAAAAGCAGTACAGGGCGAGGAAGCTCGCTCGCACCCGCTGTCGTCGGGCACACGTACGCGCTGGTTTTGCGCCGTGTGTCACATGTGGAATCATCGCGACGAGCAGGGTCATGTATTGGACTTGTATGAGCGTCCTATGTGGGATGCGGACGTGAATCACGATACGTTTGCCACGCGACAGACCCTGCCACCGGCGTCCAGGGTCTTTTGCCGCTCGTGCCTCGCGAACCAAACCATTGTGGCCAACTTGCTGGCCAACTACCTCTCCGAGGATGACGTACGTGTATGCTGCTTACGCAGGAATCCACCGATGCGGAACGCATGGCCGCGTACCCGGCCTACCGTCAGTCGTTGGAAGCGCGCTACCCCCTCGTATGTGAGGCGTGTGCGCCCCGTGTTGAGGCGCAACTTGAGAAAAGTCATCAGCATGTGCGCAGTGAAGCTTTGCGATCCTGGATTGCGCGGCATGCGGCTGCTACGACCGCGCTTGCCGAACGAGACGAGGCGCCTGTTGTCCGCCGGTCCTCGACCTGGCACGCCGCGTGCACCGCCCTGGTGCTCAGTGCTGGAAGCATGGCGCCTTGGTGTACTGCGCTGGCCTTTCCATCGTGGTTGTGCATGAGCAGTATCTGCCTTGCATGCTTGCCCACATGGTGGGACTGCCGCGCCGCTCACAAGGATCGTCTTGATGCACGAGCCGTGCGGTACGAAGCGCGTGGGCAGCGTGCATGGCAAGCCGCGCAGCTAAGTCTGTGGCTCGTCCGACTTGGTAGTGTGTATGCATCGCTCCAAGGCACCCATACCACGACGCTAAGCGCGCTGGGCCTGCTTCATGCGACCCTTTGTATCATTACTTTCGCATCCTACCGCCTTGTGCCCCAAGCGCCGCTGCATTTGGCGCTACGAGCAACGACACCCGTGGCAGGTGCGCCGCCAGACCCTGTGGCTGCACCGCCACCTCTCGCGGCCTTGTCCCTGGCGGACGAGCCGCGCGTGAGCGCACCCCTCGATACCCTATGGCAAGAGTCAGCGAGCAGCGATGCCATGGACGTGGATCCTGAGCCGGCGCCGCCCGTCCAGCGCGACTTTTCCTTGGCACCGCCCCAATTCGGGGGCCGCATGAGCAGTGGCCTGGAAGACTTGTTTGGACAGGCGCTCCGGTTGGAGACGCCCAGCGAGGCCATGCCTCTATCGTCGCGGCGAGCGCCGCCACGGTGGCCCTGGCTCATTGCGGGCCTAAGTGTGGGGCTCTTTGTGGCATGGAAAGGACCTACGTGGGCGCAGTACGACATATCTACTTGGGCGGCTCGTTGGGGCCGATCATGAGCTCAGGGCGGACCTGCTCGTCGAACTCCTCCTCGGTAAGGAGGCCAAGACCCACGGTGGACTCCTTGAGCGTGAGACCTTCGTGGTGCGCCTTCTTCGCGGCCTTGGCCACGTTGTCGTAGCCGAGGCGCGCGTTGAGCGCGGTGGCAAGCATCAGCGACTCGTTGAGCAGCTGGTGAATGCGCTTCTTGTTCGCCTGGATACCCACAACGCAGTGGTCGGTGAACGAGTTGGCACCGTCCGCCAGCAGGCGGATGCTCGACAGCAGGTTCTTGGCAATCACCGGCTTGAACACGTTCAGCTCAAACTGACCGTACGAGCCGCCCACGGTCACAGCAACGTGGTTGCCCATGACCTGCGAGGCGACCATGGTCAGAGCCTCACACTGCGTGGGGTTGACCTTGCCGGGCATGATCGACGAACCAGGCTCGTTCTCAGGGAGCGACAGCTCACCCAGACCGCACCGAGGGCCCGAGCCGAGGTAGCGGATGTCGTTCGCAATCTTCATGAGCGACACAGCCACCGTGTTCATAGCACCGGACGCCTCGACCATAGCATCGTGCGTAGCCAGCGCCTCGAACTTGTTCGGCGCGGTGATAAACTCCTCGCCGGTGATGTTCGAAATCTCCTTAGCGACCTTCTCGTCGAAGCCTTTGAAGGTGTTGAGACCGGTACCCACAGCGGTACCACCCTGGGCGAGCATACGCAGGCGGGGCAGCACGTCCTGCACACGGGCGATCGAGTTCTTCAGCTGCTGCACGTAGCCGCTGAACTCCTGACCCAGGGTCAAAGGCGTCGCGTCCTGCAAGTGTGTGCGGCCGATCTTGATAATGTCCTCAAACTCGGCCTGCTTGGCAGCCAGCGCATCGTGCAGACGATGCAGCGCGGGAAGCAGCTCCTTGGTGATCTCGAGCACCGAGGCAATGTGCATGGCCGTAGGGAACGTGTCGTTGCTGCTCTGGCTGCGGTTGACATGGTCGTTGGGGTGCACCGGCTTCTTCGAGCCGAGCTCACCGCCGAGCATCTCAATCGCACGGTTGGAGATGACCTCGTTCACGTTCATGTTCGACTGCGTACCCGAGCCAGTCTGGAACACCACCAGGGGGAAGTGGTCGTGCAGCTTGCCCGAGATGACCTCGTCGGCCGCCGCGCAGATGGCGTCGGCCACCTTCGGGTCCAGGCCAAACTCACGGTTCACCGTGGCAGCTGCCTTCTTCAGCACACCAAACGCCGAGATAATCTGGACAGGCATGCGCTCCGCAGCACCACCGATCTTGAAGTTCATCGACGAGCGCTGGGTCTGCGCACCCCAGTAACGGTCCGAGGGCACCTGCAGGTCACCGAACGTGTCGCGCTCAACACGGTACGAGCCCTCCTGGGCGCGGCGAGTCGACGAGATCATGCGCACAGGCATGCGAACAGACTGGATGATACGCGCAGGCGTGCGCATGGAGCTGCGCGGCAGAGTGGCGGCGACGGAGCGAGCGGCCAACATTCTCAATCAAGTACGAGGGACAACCCGTAACGCCCTGATCCTCGAAGCCCGGGCGGGGCCGGGGTGCTTGTGCCGTGAGGGCCCTCTAGGTCGCCGGTTCCACTATATAGCCACGTGGCGTCTACGCACGCGCGAACGAGACTTTGAGGTGCTCGCCGGTAGGGAAGGTATAGCCATTGGTCGCTTCACGCGCGGCCACACTGGACGGAATGTCGTGGAACTCGACAAACGCAATATCCGTACGCCCTGGGATCGTACGCACTTCGTAGAGATTCGGCATAGAGCCGAAAATGCCCAGCAGTTGTTCGCGGGTGACGGTGGATGGCATCTGTTGCAAGAACAAAATCCGGTTGGGCGGCACATACTCGTCGGGAAGCTGGTTGGCCTGCGCACGAGCGGGCGCGGCGCGGCGCGGCGCCGGCGCCGGCACGTCACCGCGAGCGATGGCCTGCTCTTGCTCCTTCTTGCGCTGCAAGGCCCGCTGCCGATGGATATTCCGCCGCCGCATCAGCGGCTTTTGCGCAAGTCGCGCTGCTTTGTGTGCTTCTAGCGCCTGCTCGGCCTCAGGTGTGCCAGGCGCACCCCCACGGTGCGCCACGACGCTGTCCGACGGCGTCCGCGCATACGACACGCGCTGGGGTGAGTCAACTTGTACGCACCATGCTCTTTCCATACAGAGGGAATCCGCTCACCTCCTTCATCGCCCGCGATGCTGTTTCCTTGTCCTGGAAGCTGACAAACGCCTGACCACGCATGCGCAAGTTTTTGTGCGCCACAACCGACAGTACAGGACCAAACGTGCTGAAGAGCGCCTCGAGCGACTGCTTCATAACTGACGTTAACATAGCATACATACTAGGCAATTGTACCCGTTCATTGAGGTTTTGAATGTACAGCGTCTCATTTGGTGCGGCCTCCGGCGCGCTGCTCGCCCCGTCTGCCATGGCGCAGAAACAAGGGACCTGTCGCCGTCGACGACTCCACCCCCGATGAAATCAAAGCCCGATCGTTCTACACACCCTACGGCGCGGCCTTCCTCGCCTTCTTGGCCAGCAAACGCTTCTTTGCTTCCAGACGCATCTTGGCCTCCTTCTTTTGGCCAGCAGCATGACCAAGACGGTTGTATAGCTTGCGCTGCTTGTTCGACAAAAGATCCTTGGCCATGTCCTGCGCTTCGGCCTCCTCGGGGAGCGCAGTAGACACGCCTGCCTTCTTGCTCTTCTTTTTGGCCGCTTGGATAGCGGCTGCATGCGCATCGCGTAAAGACAGGAGCGCATCCTCGCCACCAGCCGCCTCGGCTTCGAGCTCGGCGGCCTCCAAAAGGCCAGCGCCATGGGGGTCCGCCAAGAGCGCCTCGAGCGCCGGCCGCGAAGTCGAAGGAGCCTCGTTCGTATCTTGAGTCTCCTCCGCTTCTTCCTCGTCGTCGTCGTCGTCGTCGTCTTCGTCGTCTTCCACGACATCCTCCTCCATACCAAGGGCCGCACGCGCCTCCTCCGGCACATAGCCGCCCTGCCGAGCCACTTCTCGGTCATCGACAAACGGACTCAGGTGAGGCGGCAGCGTCTGACCTGGGCGGTACGGGTCCGTAGGCAGAAGCTTGCGCGCATTCACACAGTCGACCACCCACTGCGGCTGCACGTATACACGGTGCCCGGGGTGCTCGAGCGCTTGGCCCTCCGTCACAGGACGGTCGAGAATGTGGTGCGTAATACGCGCATCGTCTTCTTGAACGTGGCTGCCCGCCCCGGCCACGGGGTCCCAGCCGATATGATCCGGCAGCGCACCAAACGAGCGCAAAATAAACTCAAACACGGCGCGAGGCACTTCACGCGAAATGTAAAAGACGTAGCGGGTGAACAGCGTCGGCACCGGGTTCTCCGCTGCCTGCTGCTGCAGATCGCCCAGCGTCGCCAGTTCATCGGCCGTCGTGTCTTCTTGTGCCGATGCACGCTTCGAGGCCTGTGCCACAAAGGTATCGTTCTCCTCTTCCTCCGGCTCGTCGGCGTCGGCCGTGTCGAGCGCTGGCATCGCCTCGTCGTCCCCCTCCGTCTCGGTAAGACGCGCAATCTGTCGCTTGACGTCGCGCGCCGACAGTTTCTTACCATCCTTACGAACAATGGCGTTCTTCGAGGCTGCTTCGGCCACCTGCGGCATAGACTCGTTGTTCTTGCCCGAGAGCACATCGGCATCGGCGGCCATCAGAACAAGGGAGCCAAAGCCGGCACCCTGGTTGTCCATGTCTTCGTCGAGCTTGGGGGGGTAGACAAGGTTTTCGTCGGTATACAGCTTGAACAAAACAAAGCCCATGAGCGTTTGGTACAGTTCCAAGAACGTCATCATCACACGAAAGTCGACGTCACTTGGGATGGTCTGTGTGAACATGTAGGGCACGAGCCAGGTGATCTCCTGGCCATGCACAACCGCTTGGAAATAAATACCCTTGATGCTCAAAAACACCTTGCTCAAACAGCGGGTGCGCATCACATACAGCTGCCACTCTGTGCACAAGCGCGCACAGTGGGTGGTGATTTCAGGCGCAATGCTCTTCTGCGACGGAATGTTCGCAAACAGGAACAGCATCGAGATTGCATCGTCCAAGTCACGCAGCGAATCGACAAAGGTCGGGTAGCGCTCCTTGATGATATGGTCCAAACGGTACTGCGGGCGGTGGTCGTCCAAATTCTTCGCAGCGAACCATTCGCGACGAGCAATGGCGCGGTTCATCTTTTTTGCGAACGCCTTGTGTTCACGGAACGCTTGCAGGACAGGCTCATGTTGCAGGTACGCAATGTCCTTAGCATAGTAAAAGGTCGTTGGGGCCGTCGAACCTTTGTTCGCACGCTTGATGTGCCGAGGCTGACGAGGGAAGATGCCCTTCAGAATGCACAGCCGACGAAACTCGGATAGCGTGACCTGGAGCTTCTTCAGCGCCTGGTTGCGCGTGATGTAGTTCTTTGCCGCACCGGACTCGCCCCTCTTCTTGATCTTGGCCATGGTGTCGGTCGTCTCGCGGCGGGGCTGCAGGCCGCCACCAAATTTTCGCTTGTCACGTGGAAAAAATCGCGCCTCGCACCACGCTCCGTGCACGACGCTGTGGCATGAGCGAGGAGGCGCCTACGCTCGATGTGGCAAAGATCCGCGCTAAGCTTGTACGTATTAGGCGACTTACACAGCACCATTCTGTTCGTGTGGCTAAGAGTGCAGCCAAGCGCGCTGCGCAATTTGAGCTGCAAAAGCATGTGCGCCGCTTAAAACAGGTCCAGACGGCCCACACCGACGACGCCCAGAAGCAAGCCAGCATGCTTGAGCAAGAGCTGGCCTACTTGAAGCAGGTCCATCCACAAGTTCTGGCTGCACGCGCGCTCTCTACAAAATTGATCAAGAGCAAGCTCTTGCCCAAGCCCGCAGCGCAAACGGAGACGACGGACAAGTTCCCGTTGCTGGCACTCGCTTGTGAGCACGGCCTCGATGCTGCGTCTGTGGACGCGCTGCCCAAACCGAAAGCAGGCTCGGAAGAGCGTGTGTTTCATCAAGTGCTCAGCTCCAAAGTCCTGGCGGAAGAAATTCAAACGTGCGTGCAATCGCTCCTGGCCCTCGTGCACCCTGCCCCTGCCCCTGCGCCCGATACCAAGACCTTGGCGCCTGTGCGGAACAAAGATACCAAGGAAAAGAAAAAGGAGCAAGAGCAGCCACCTGAGCCTGAAGACGACTACGAAAGTGACGATGGTATGGGCAATGTGGGTGTGCAAGCCCACCAGGCCGGCGATTTGGATGCCATGGTAGCGTCCGGCAGCGAATCGGAGATGGACGACAGCCAGGAAGAGTCTCAATTTGACTCGGACGACGACGCGCCGCCGCCCCGGAAACGCAGCCGTGCGTCGCCCGACACATCCACGTTTTTGCCGAGCCTAAGCACGGGCTTCATTCCCGCCACGGCCGACGACGACTGGAGCGATGCAGAGGCAGACTTTGCCGATACAGGGGCAGTCAAAGGCCCGGCCAAATCAATGCGAAAGAATCGCCGTGGGCAGCGCGAGCGACGAGCGTACGTATGCAACTCTGACACGCAGAATTTGGGAGAAAAAGTATGGACGTCATGCCAACCACTTGAAGCTACGGGAGAAGGAGCCGCGTGCGCCCAAGGCACGTCCCACAAAGCCACTAGCGCCTCGTGCGTCTGCGACGGGAACGCCTGCTCTCAGCAGACGACCGCCAAAGGCATCTGCGTCAGCGCCTGTGCCGACTTCGACCTCGGCCCGGCCGCCGGCGCCGGCAAACGCACTGGCGCCCGTGCACCCCAGTTGGGTGGCCAAGCAAAAAGCCAAAGAAGCTTTAACCCAAGCCAAGCCGCAGGGCACGAAAATTGTGTTTGATTAGGCGCCTCGTGCCCTTGTCCCACACTCTTAAGCCAATCATCAATATGTTGGGGTGGGCCCAGCAGCATCCGGCAAAACGAAGGGCGACCACGTGATAGTGGGTCCAACGCGCGCGAGGTTACACTATATAGAGCGACCACCGCTTTCCTCGTCTCCCCACGTACGACGATGGACGCCTATCCGACCGCGCTTCCTAGCGGTATGCAGCTGGTCCAGGACCCTGTGAATTTCCAGGGCCTGGAGCCCGAGTACCATGATATTGTTTGCATTGGTGGCGGTATGAGTGGCGTTAGCCTAGCGTGCAAGCTCAAGATGAAGTATGGCAAGGTGCCTGACATGGCGATCCTGGAGCGTCTCGCAGGTCCTGCGGGAACTTGGGAGGGCAACACCTACCCAGGCTGTGCGTGCGATATTCCGGCGCTGGTGTACAGCTTTAGCTTCCGTCAGAAGACCGACTGGAGCAGCTTCTTCCCGCGCCAGCCAGAGATCCGCGAGTATGTGCGGACGGTCGTGGCGGAGTATGGTATCAGTGACTTGTTCCGCTACCATACAGTGGCCATCGAGTCTCGCTACGACCCAGCCACCAGCTTGTGGCATGTCATCTCCGCGACGGTCGACCCGAAGAACCCCACAGCCACGCCCACGTACACGCACTATGTGAGCAAGTTGCTGGTCATGGCCGTCGGTGGTCTATCGGAGCCGAACAAGTGTGATATTCCAGGCCACGAGACGTTCCGCGGCGCCATTTTCCACTCGGCGCGCTGGGACCACTCGGTCGATCTGAAGAATAAGCATGTGATTGTGGTGGGCAACGGCTGCTCCGCCACGCAGATCGTGCCGGAAATTGTCAAGGAGGCCAAGCATGTGACGCAGTTTGTGCGCTCCAAGCACTGGTACGCGCCGCTGCCCCAGAACGATTTGCCGGCCAAGCCGTGGTTCCGCTGGATGCTGCACAACGTGCCGTTCTTCATGTCCTTGCTGCGTTTGATCGTTTGGCTCGTTTTGGAGTCGCACTTCGCCATGGCTCTCCGCACGCGCAAGGGCGAGCGCCTGCGTGCTGATTGGGAGAAGGTGTGTCGCGCCTATGTCGTGGAAAAGGCACCGGCCAAGTACCACGAGCAGCTCGTGCCGAAGGAGAAGGAGCTGATGGTCGCCTGCCGTCGTCGCGTTTTGGACACCACGTACCTGCCAGCGTTGAGCTCGCCCAATTTGGACCTGCTCACCACCAAGCTGGAGCGCATCGAAGAGGACGCTGTGTGGACCGCCGATGGCCGCCGTATCGCCGCGGACGTGATTGTTCTGGCGAACGGGTTCAGCCCCAAGGCGGCCGGCGCCCCGCTGACGCTGCGCGGCAAGGATCTGACCATCCAAGAACACTATGCCAAGTACGGCGAGGGCAGTCAGCTCGCCTACCGCAGCATCTTCCTGTCCGGTTTCCCGAACATGGGCATGCTGGTCGGCCCGAACTCCGGCACGGGTCATATGTCCGTGGTCTACACGTCGGAGCGGCAGCAGGAGCTCCTGCTGACCATTGCGGACCCGGTGCTGACCTCGTCCAAGCCGAGTCAGGCGGCGATTCAGCATGTGCCTGGAACGCCCGCCTCGTCGGAGCTCGTCCAGGGTCCGACCTACGATGTGAAGATCGAGGCGGAGCTCGCGGAGCAGCACTGGATTGTCAAGCGCATGAAAGAATTGGTGTTCAGCACATGCGACTCGTGGTACCGCGACGCCAAGTCCGGTCGCGTCACGGCGGTGTACCCCGACTGGCAGTGGAAGCTGGCGCTGCGCTGCTGGTTCCCTGTGTGGAAAGACTATGTATACACCAACCTGCCACACGGCCAGAAGCACGCCCGCTCTAGGCTGTGGCAGAAGCTGGGTTGTGCGCTCAACCTCGGCGGTGTGCCGCACGTGGACCCGTCCGAGACCCCGGAAATCAACCGCGAGGCCATAGGCGTGTAGGTAGTCGTTGTACGAGGCACGTGGAATGGGTGGAGCGAGGCCCTCGGGTGTATTACGTCATGGTCGATTCGCTGGCGCACAAGCCCGGGGCACAGGGTGGCGTCGTGGTTCCGCACCAACTTCATTATGGGTGTGCAAGTGATTACTTCGTACGATCAGTTCAAGCAGGTGACCGGTGGCGACAAGGTCGTGGTCATTGACTTCTGGGCCACCTGGTGCGGTCCCTGCAAGATGATCGGCCCCGTCTTCGAGAAGATCTCGGACACCCCCGCCGGCGACAAGATTGGCTTCTACAAGGTCGACGTCGACGAGCAGAGCCAGATTGCTCAGGAGGTCGGCATCCGTGCTATGCCTACCTTTGTGTTCTTCAAGAACGGCCAGAAGGTCGACACCATCGTCGGTGCGGACCCCGCCAAGCTCCAGGCTGCGATCACCCAGCACTCGTCGTAAAGCTATGGCTGGCTACTCTTTCTCCGCTAGTACAAAGGCCACTACATAGTCGCCATCATGAGAAATACTTAAGTGAAATCGTAGAGAGGCAGCGAGCGCATCGGCAGGCATCCCATCCGCGCTACGCCACCCTGTGGGGGGACGCGGCTCGAGCAACAGCGATGGCTTGGGCATACGATCGTCCCGCACCACAGCAATGTGCGTGGCCAAGAGACGAAGGTGTGGGTATACAGCCTTGTAGGTAGCCTCTTTGCAGGCCCACCTATGGCGCGTCAGGGCATGCTGCCGGTCAGCCGGCGGCCAACGTACCTGGTAGCAAGGTAGCGCATACGCGCATCGTGCGAGAGGCCCGGCGCCACGCGTTGGTATTCCACTGATTCCGAGGGCGTCAATACGCGGCGTGCGAAATGACGCGCGGCCATCGCTAGGACCGGCGACGAGACAGACACGTCGTCGGCAGACGCCTTGGGCGCGTAGTGCGGCGCCGTGATAGCTGCGGGGCGCACCAGCGGCGTAAGGCGCGACGAATGGCGCGACACAAGGCGGTGCATGCGCGGCAGGCACACCATATCCACACCCAGACCCAGCACAGCGAGCTGCCCGGCCAGGTGGGTCGACACGCCGTTTTCACTCTCGTCCTGCGGCGTAGTCAGGTAGTAGCCACGCAGAATGTTTCCATCCTCCAGCGACTTTTGTGCCATCTTGTCGCCCTTCCACGCAGCAATGTGGAACTCGATCGAGTCAAACACATTCTCCACGGCAGTCTCCACCGGATGGTCAAACACCAGCGGCAGCATCGGAATCGTCAAAAGACCCAGGACGGAAGGCCCTAGCGCCCGCACACGCACGGAGCGGAACTTGGAAAAGAGGGGGCCCGAGTATTTCACGATGCTGTGGATCGTAAACGCGGGAAGGTACAGCGACGCCAGCGTTTGGAAGGTGCCACGTCGCGCGGCGATCCATGCCAAATCCGTTGCCAAATTGGGCGAATCCTTGTCCAAGCCTTTCGAGGCTTGCCAGCAAGTGTAGCCTACATCACCGAAGATGTAGGCCCACGAGACGGCGTATGCGGCGGTGACCACCATCGGACGAGCCAACGGACGAAGCGCCTCGCCGATTTCGGACGAGTACGCAAGGTAGCGCGAGCCAGTGGTGATGAGCGTTTTGAGCCGCATGGTATACGCGGTATAACGGCCAATTCCCTCATCAATGTGCGCACTTTGCTCGTGGTGCTCGCGCACAATGCCCAACACTTCGTCCGACATCACTGTCCCGGGCTGCTGTCTGTCCGGGTCGGACGTGCGCGGCCCCTTGGGTTAGGTAAGCCGTGGTCGCTCGCCGCGCAGTGCGCCCACGGTGGGTCGTGTCGTAAGCGCGGTTGCCATGGCAGGGTCCAAGGCACAGCGCGGCGCTACGGACGTGAAGCTGAAGCCTGTAGCGCCACCATTGAGTCATTTACAGACATTGTATCAACGTTTTGACTCGCTGCGCAACTCTATTGCGCTCTTGCGCGAGCAGACGCTGCATACACCCGGCATGGAAGATTGGCCGTCGGTGCAGACGCACTACACAAACTTGCTGTCGCATACATTTTCCATTGCTGCAGCGCTACAATCTCCCGCGGCGCATTTCATGTCGTCGCAGATGGCAACGCTGAGCGAGTTCCTCGACAATGAGGCACAAGATCGGAACCTGTTTGGCGAGGACGAGCCGCGTATGAGCGGGCTGCTGGACGAAACGCCGCAGCTCCCGCCGATCGAGGACAAGGACAAGGACAATCGGCTGCCTGCCCTGGCCGTCCACCCTGTGCAGCCGATTCCCGACAGCAAGCTCAACTGGCTGGGCACTTTGCTGAGCACAGTGCCTGAAATGGACGTGACGAGCAGTGAGGCGCAGTTGCTAGAAGCCTATGAGCGGGCCCATCCTCATGCCGATGAAGCGAGCGTGGCGGCGGACCAGGCAGCGCATGATGCTCGGTGCTTGGCCATGCTGCGCTCATGGTACCACATGCTACATGCGCCCGACGAGGATGGCGAGACGTACGATTTCGCTATGCGTTTGGAAGACGACGGATAAAGCTACAGCCATCGACCTTGCAGCCAGTACCATGAGAGCACGCCCAGCAGACCAAGCTCTGCCAATGCCAGGTACAAGTGGCCATTGCCGAACAGTAAAAGGAACGACCATAGATACCCCACCATGCGATCCAGCACCACACCGATAAAGCGCCAGCGGCGCCAATGCGGGTCGATAACGAACGGCATGCGCATAAACGCAGAGCGTCGGTCGATGCGCAGAGGCAGCTGAACAATCGCAGTGATCGGCTTGTGATCGGAGGTGGTATACCTCAAAAGACTGCGATACAGCTCGCAAGCCATCGCGGCAGAGCCTCGGGCCGCATCGCTCGAGCCCCACAATATCCGGTCGGGCCAGCCAGGCAGGCGCTTCTTGCTGAATTGCAGCATTTCACCGCCGGCCTTGTACTTGTACGTGGGTGGCAAGGACAAGTCGGGCACATGCAAGCCTTGGAGCGTGCGCCCAGCCGCATGCTCCCGAAGAAGCTGGTCGTATGGCATAATCGATGCCCAGCGGCTCGCATCAAAGCTTCGTGCCACACTTCGCACAGTCTCTGCATCGATCGGCTCTGGCGTCTTGATATTTTGTGCGCTTGGCACGCCCGGGACGCCCGTAGCAACGCGGTAGTTGAGATCACCCAGCACAAAGAGATGGTGCGTGTCGTACAGCGCGTAGTCGGTGGTATCGATCGGCTCAGGCAGAGGAGCATGGGTCTCGCCTGAAGACATCGTGTTGACCGCAGGCTGAAGTACAGGCAGTGGAACCACGCTCGACGGCTCAAACACGAGGCGCTGCGCGATTTGACGCCAATCTTCGTTGCGTCGTGCCACTTGGTGATCATGAGCCGCGAGGTGAGCGCCGACAAACGTAAGGACCTCTTCAGGTCCGCCTTGTTCCACAGAGGCCAACGTCACACGTACACCCAGCGCGCCCTTGTTGCCCAGGATGGAGCCGACGCCCGTGCCTACAAAGGCCGTGCGCACCTCCTTGACGCGCTGCGCCGCACTGGGTCGGTGACGCGCGGCAGGCGACTGCGGAGGCCGCTCGCGCGCATACACACACAGCAGCCGACCGGCATGACTCACTTGCGCCAAGCACACGTAGTTCTCAGGACCGCCACCCATTTCGAGCGGGTCGTACATGTGGTCATCGCGCACGACCGACTGATGCAAGCGGATCGTACGTCGAATCTCTGCGTCGATGCGCGTCACCATCGAGTCTGTGAATCCAGCCAAAGCTTTGGGCAATGGCGCAAACTCCTGGAACGCAATGGCATACAGGTCCGGCGCCTCGCGCGGGCCACGTTGCCACGCGGGGTTCCCTTGGCGTGCGGGCTGTGGCTTCGTGGCATACCCGCTCTGGCGACTCTCAGAGACAGTAGGGATCAGCCATTCAGTAAGATCAGGCAATGGCAATGCATCAAATTGCTCGCCAGCGTTGTAGCTAGCGAGCTGGACACGCAAGCCCTGCCATGCGTGGTCCATGCGGGCGACCGGCGCCGCGAAGGTGGGCGCGGCCGGCCTCGTCTTAGTCAGCGTAGGTCGCGGCGCCCCGCTGGGCCGCACGGCCGGCGGCGTGCTACGACAGCGAGATGTGCGTCACGGCCATGCTGACGCCAGGTCTGCGGAGAGCTCGAATTTGATCGAGAAGCTGGATACACCAGCGCACGACGAGGTTCGTCGTCTCATTGCGGAGGACGCAGAGAGTCGACATGGTTCCAGCTCCACGTTCACCTTCAATGGGTACGTCTTGGATGCATTGACCCGCAGGGAGCGCGGCAGCCACAAGTCGCAGCTGTGCCGCACGCTGCCGAATGGCCAGGAGCAGTGTGCTGAGGTGGCGTTGGAAGGTGCGTGTGCACACATCTATTGACGATACAGCGCGTGACCTATTTCAAACGATGCAATCGCTGGGCTTCTTTTGTATATTGCCGCACGACCCTAGCCAGACGTTTATCCGGTGCCAAAAGATGCCCAAGTAATTGCGTTAGGCAAACGGCTTGATACTGCGGTTAGTCATAGAAAAACGTACCCTGTCCAAATGGTAGCCACACCAAACGTCAGGTCCTCCCATGCGCCCGAGCCCGCGAGACGCGGCAGACCCATCGACGATGCCTCTGCGCTGCCAGGCAGTAGGAAACCTGCCTCAGCGACCATGCGGGCAAAGTCGGCCTGCGTCGGGAAGCGTTCAATGGACTCGACCAGGTACTGGTACGAGTCGCGATCCCCCACCAAAAGCTCGCCAATCGGCGGGATGACATGGAACGAGTATTGGCGGTACGCCTGTGCAAGCAGCGGGATCGACACCTTGCCAAACTCGAGGCATGCAAAGATACCACCCGGCTTCAGTACACGGTACGCCTCCGCCAGCACCCGGTCGATGTGCGTGCAGTTGCGGATACCAAACGCAATCGTGTACAAGTCCATCGACGAGCTTTCGATCGGCTCACTGATGAGCGGCGGCAGAATGGGGTTGCGCCGCGTGCTCGCCGGCGGGTTGCGCCGCTCCGGCACAGGCATCACCTCATTCAGCGTTTCAGCATTGCCCAGTTGGAAGCGGATCTGCGGCGTGTTCCAGTACATGCTTTCCTTCATGCGCTTCTGACCTTCAATCAGCATGCTAGGGTTGATGTCAAGCACCGTAACGCGCGTCTCGCGGTCCAGATGCTTCGTGCGCGCATGGTCGAGCAGGCGCAGCGCGATGTCACCCGTGCCGCCCGCCACGTCGAGGCATTGAATGCCACCACGGGGATCCAGCAACTCCACGAACCGGTTCTTCCACAACCGGTGGATACCCAGCGACATGGCATCGTTCATCAGGTCATACGACGAGGCCACCGACGAGAAGACACCGTGCACTAGGCCTTCCTTCCTCGTCTCGTCCACGGTCTGGAAGCCAAAGTGCGTCGTGCGCTTCTCATTCTCCTGGCACACACTCGCAGACACATGAAGAGCGCGCGCCATCGGTTGAAAGCCAGCGCTCGAAATCAGCAGCCGCGCGCCGCAAAACAGGGTCGGTGCGCCGCGCATGAGGAGAAAAAGACACCGGCGCGCGCCGAATCCCTCCACGTTTCTTGATGCACGCCGGGCGTTGGTGGCTGCTGCGCCGAGGGTGGTCTGCGCCCCTTGGGCGCATGTCTGTGCCCTGCGCCTTGCGATCTTATTCGGGAAAGGTCGCGCAGCGTCCATACGACCCATCGCCCGCCTTTGATGCGCGTGGAAAGATCCCTGCGGCGCCGTACGACCCATCGCCATTGCCCGGCACGGCCCCCGCGTACGAAGCGCATCTGGTGCTGCATCCCGCGAGGTATCAGCGGCCTGACACAACGTGGCCCTCGCACTTGGAGTCCGTGTCCCCTCTTGTATCCGAGCTGAGCAGTCGTGCACGGGCAGGGGGCTCCCTCGCGGGTTTTGGCATCAGTGTCTCGGAGGGCGATGACGATTTGCCAGAAGCGCACCCACCTTGGGATGCGCACCGCGATAAGGCCATGCGGGATCCGCCGAACCAAGCCGCAGAAGATGAGCTGTTCTGGCTCTACGCGTATGGCTCCAGTGGCACGTTTGTCCAGTGGCACACGCCCCTGTCGCTGCGCACGCTCCCAAGTGGGGAGGCCATGCGCTCCCAGCTTGTAACGCTCTTTGAGAATGCACAAAATACCAACGAGGCTCATATTTATGTGTGCACACATGGCATGCGCGATTGTCGCTGCGGCGTCGTAGGCTCCGAGCTGATCGACGCCTTGCGTGCGCAGTGGGAGCAGCATGCGCAGCGGTGTGCGAGCCAGGGCCAAAAGCCGCTGAAGCGCGTGCGTATCATGCCCATTAGCCATGTAGGCGGGCACAAGTGGGCCGCCAATGCGCTCGTATACCCGCATGGCGACTGGTACGGCAATTTGCGCACGACGGATGCACCGTACGTACAAACGACTCACATAAGCTTGCTTCTTCGAGCCGCTTTGGCGCCCGCATCGTCGCGGCACGACATTCACGATATGCGTGAGCGTCTGGTTGTATGGCCACGCTGGCGTGGTCGCCTAGGTATGAACGCACTGCAGCAGCAGGCGCATCGAGACGCATGGGGCCCCTCGGTCGTGTTCCCTGCGCACTTGGCACCGCGTGCGCGCGAAGAGTTGCAAGCTACAGAGACGCATGACACTGTTGCACTGCGCTTCCGCTCGCACGAGGGCCAGTGGTTCGAGGTGGAAGGCCGCCTGGGCGAGACGCTGATGAGTGTGGCCAAGCGCCACAACTTGCCAGCGATAGAAGCGACGTGTGGTGGTGAGCTCGAGTGTGCTACATGTCACGCCTATTTGTGCGATGCGAACGCGGACCAGCTGGCGCAAGGCCAACAGGACACGCCGCCCGCAGGCGCCGATGCCATCTTGGGCGACGACGCATGGATCTCGGACGAGGAAGACGATATGCTCGAGTATGCGCTGCGCCGCAAAGCATCCAGTCGTCTTACGTGCCAAGTCCGTGTGACGCCGGGCATGGCCGCGTGGATGAAGCGCGGTGGCCGCATCGAACTGCCGCCCCACTAGCCATAGCACGCCCGCCTCATCGTGGGGCCCATGAAGCGCCCGGCCCATGTGTAGTTCGGCCGAGTGGGACGCGTCGGTTACCGCGTCGCTTTCACGCGTCGTCGCCCCCTTCCCGTTACCATGTTCCGTGCCTCGCTCCGCACTGTGCCCCGTGTGCTGAATGCCCGCGTATGTACACGCGCAATACATTGACATACAGTCGTTCTCGTCGACCCCGTCGGCTGCACTTTCGCGCGTGACCCTGATTGGCCGCCTGGTGGCGTCGCCAGAGGTGCGCGAGAGCCGCAACGGCAAGGAGTACCTGCGCTACGTGATTGCGACCAACGACATGCCCGGCCCGCCCAACGAGGATGGCTCGCCTGCTGCGCCCACCTCGTCGTTCCACTCGATCTTTGCGTTCGGTGAGAACACGGTGAACCGCTTGCGCGATGTGCCCAAGGGCTCGCTCATGTTCGTCGAGGGTGACTTCCGTGTTGTGCGCACGCCCGGTGACGAGAACGTGCCGCCGCAAGACCAGTGGCTTGTGCAGCACCGCAACTACCGCGTGCTCATGCGCCCTAGGAGCGAGTAAGGTCGTCTACACATGTACCATGCTCCCGCACCGCGCACGGCGGTCTGCCATGATGACCAAGCATAGACAGGGCTTGATCCAGTCGGGCGCTGTCCGCATGTCTTGGCTGAATAGTTCGTAGCTCGGCAGGTACCGCTGCACAAACGCCCACACTTGCTCATCGCTCATACCATGCCCGCCATTGCGTGCTTTCATGGCATGCTCCGCCTCCAGACGCCAGGGATACACGAGCGACCATGGACTGGCTAAACCCTCAACCTGCGGAAGGAACTGCACAAACGCATCGAGCAAGGGGTACCACTGCATCTCCCAACGATGCAGCTCTGCACTGATCCACGCAAGTTCGTCGATAGAGCAGCTGGCGTACGACGCTCCGGGGGGTGCATGTGCCATGGCCTGCGCCAGGTCGTCGCGCGTGCGCGACCGGAAGCCGAGGCACCACCCTTCAAAAAGGACCACATCCAGGGGGTACGGCAGCGCCCGAAGCGCAGGCGCTCGATCGCCCTCCCCGCCATGCGCACTCTTATCATACACAGGTACGCTCACACGCTCATTCCTGTGAAGTGCATGTAGAATCTGCGTGCCTAACGCGACATCGTGTGTGCCAGGCTGGCCGCGGCCCCGAAGCAAAGAAAAGTGGGGGTGCGCAGCGGCCAAAACCCGCAGAGCCGCATGCGGCAGGTATAGATCTGAGGCCATGTTACGAAATGCGTACGTACCATCCAGACTCACCACCGCTACGCGCAGTGATGGTGCATTGTGCGCCAGTTGCTCGGCTACGCGCGCACACGTATAGGATTTGCCTAGCGTAAGCGCCTCGCACAACTACCCACCACTTCCCTGTGGCCCCTGAAGACCCACGATCAGGGGGCGCGGCTGCGTCGCGCACTGGTCACGATGAGCCTGCCACGCACGCCGCACAAAGTCCTCCAGCCAGTCTTCCTTGCTGCGCGTGGCCATCCGCCAAACGCTCGAGCCAACGAGTGGCGGGTCCCACGTCGCGGGGGACGAAAGCTGAGTCAGCATTCGGGGAGCCTTTCCTGATTTGGCCGAGCGCCCGCCGTCATTGGGTCGTACCCGCCCGAACGGGCGAAACGGAAGCGACCGACCTCGGCACGATCTGGGCACCACGGCTTCCCACTCTCCCTTGACTTGATAATGTCTGCTGAAACCAAGAACCCTGTCCCCAACCAGAAGGAGGTTGAGAAGCTCGCCAAGTATGTACAAAACAAACACTAACCGTACTAGGGAGTCTGGCGAGCAGGCTGAGCACCTCCTCGACGACGCCAAGTCGGCCGCCCACAAGGTGGGTGACTTTGTGTCGAAGGAGGCGCACGAGCTCGAGGAGCACGCCAAGCAGGCTGGCAAGAGGTACGTACGCCATTATGCTTACATCGCAGCATCTCGAAGAACTTCGAGACGGGTCTCGGCAAGGCCAAGCAGCTCGTGAAGGACTTCTCGAGCAACCCTAAGTACTGGCTCTCGACGCTCAGCGTTGGTACGTATGCGCCTACCTCTAACGTGTCCAGTCAACGCGGCCCTCATTGGTGCGGCTGGCTACTTTGGTTACCAGAACCGCAACGAGATCAAGACGTGGGACCGCCGTCTGCTCGCAGCCATTGCTGCTGGTATCGTCACCTTCTTCGGTGCTGAGAGCGCTCTCGTTACCAAGCAGGCCAAGAAGCAGCTCAAGTAAACACGTCCATGCCCAGGGCGCCGCCATGTATCTGGCGAAATCGCCAGTAATGCTGATCGCGGCTTATAGTGCATGGCGTACATAGAGAATTGGCTATACTTGGTGGACGAAAGCCGCCGATCCGCGGCAGTACGTGGAAAAGAGGCGCGCCGCTAGGCCGACCCGCTGGCCAAGTGGAGGCTGACAGGTCGTCCGCGTCGGCCGCGGCGGCCGTCTCAGCTCGACGCTACGACGCCACCGGGTGACAGCCTTTGCGATGAACACGGCGGCCAACTTTTTGTCTCGGTTTGCAGGTATGTTTTTATTGCTTACATGTAGTACCTCTGGGTATGAGTGCACTGGCGATCCAGGCCAGCATGTACGATGTGCCAGGTGGGTACCGCGCCGTGATGTTCGACCGCTTCACCGGTGTGAAGGAACGCGCTACGTCGGAGGGTACACACTTCCTCATTCCGTGGCTGCAGCGCGCGATCCTGTATGACGTACGCATCAAGCCCCGCACAATTTCCACCACCACGGGCTCCAAGGACCTGCAGATGGTCACCCTCTCGCTGCGTGTCCTATCGCGCCCTGACGTGGCTCATCTGCCGAAGATTTACCAGTCGCTGGGCCTGGACTACGACGAGCGTGTGCTGCCCTCGATCGGTAACGAAGTTCTCAAGGCAACCGTCGCGCAGTTTGATGCAGCAGAGCTGATCACACAGCGTGAGGTGGTCAGCGCGCGGATCCGTGAGGACCTGCTGAACCGCGCGCGCGAGTTCAACATTGTGCTAGAGGATGTCTCGATTACCCACTTGACGTTCGGCCAAGAATTCACCAAGGCCGTCGAGCAAAAGCAGATTGCCCAGCAGGATGCGGAGCGTGCCAAGTTCGTCGTTGAAAAGGCCGAGCAGGAGCGTCAGGCTTCCGTCATCCGCGCTGAGGGTGAGGCCGAGGGCGCTGCCCTGATTACCCGCGCCCTGGACAAGGCAGGTGACGGCCTGCTCACCGTGCGTCGCATCGAGGCCTCGCAGCAGATCGCCAAGACGCTCAGCGGCGCGAAGAATGTGTCATACCTGCCTTCGAGCGGCAACATCCTGTACGTACTGCCTTCACACTGACACAACAGCCTGGGTGTGAATTCGTCGACGTAATCGCTGGTAGTGTCCACCATAGGTGCCGCCCACGACAGGGGCCTGGTCGGTTTCCTGCGCGTTTTGCTAGTTGCCTTTGTGCCTCGATGCGCCTCAACCAGCACACTGTCCTGCGGGGCGAGCGCGTGGTGCTGGTACCCTATCGGTACGTTTCGAACGCTTATGCAGGCGAGAACATGTGTGTAGCGGTCACTCACGCAGGTCGAGACGTACCACGCGTGGATGCAGGATCCGACGCTCCAGTCACAAACAGCGTCTGAGCCACTGACGCTCGATGAAGAGTATGCCATGCAACAGAGCTGGCGTGACGACGACGATAGTGCGTGCTACCTACTCACACAGAACTTACGTTTATTGTCCTGGTGCTCACGCGTGCTGTGCCGCGCGAGGCCGATACGGCCTCCCTTTTGTCGGCCTGTGCGATGGCCGGCGATGTAAATGTGTTCCTTACGCCCCGGCACAACGATGACGACGATGAAGAAGCGCCACCAAGCACCTATGCAGAGATGGAAGTCATGATTGCCGAACACGCATGGCGCCGTCGCGGCCTGGGGCGCGAGGCATTGCAGCTGCTCTTGCACTATATTACGAAACAGGCCACGTCGCCGTTCCCCTTGGATCCTAGGCGCCTGTTTGCACGAATCGCCATGGACAATGCACCGTCTATCGCCCTATTTAAGCAGCTCGGCTTTGAGACTGTCAAAGAGAACGCCGTGTTCGAGGAGGTGGAAATGGCCGTGGTGGATGCAACGCGCCTGCAATGTACAGCGCCTGTGGCCACGTTGACCTGGCTTTAGGCCGAAGACGTGCCGGAAGGCATGGTGGCCTGCGCACGCGCCGGATCAAAGGCCTCCTCTGTGGCCAGCTTGAGCTCATAAAGTTGATAGAGCTGCTCGTCGGAAAACTTGTCCAGGAGACTCGGGTCAAGGCTGGCACCGCGTGCGCCACCGGGGTTCTTGGTATCGGCCAGCAATGCATCCAAGTACATTTTCCACTGGCTGCAGAACCCGACAATGTGCAGGGGATTGTCAATGTGCTGATGACGCCGGAATTCGGCCTTGACGTAGTCGTCGCCCAAGCTTCGCATTTCCGGTGGCAACTGGCGATGCGCGCGCAGCAGCGCACGCAGCAATGGTTTGGGTGGTAGCAGCATGTCGGCGGCTGCATGCACCTGCGCCGACGGCGCCGCAGCTGTGCGCGCGACGAGCGACGGCGCCCACCCCAGCAAGGACCGGGTCAGCCGCATGGAGAGGAAGGGGCACGTGGGGGAAGCGGCGCACACGCACCCGATTCAGTGACCTCCACCATGTCAACCGAGCTGGACGCCGATGTGCTGCCGACACTGCGCGCACGGATCTTTGATGTGCTGAAAGACGCGGATCTGTCCTCTGTGTCTGCAAAAAAGATCCGTACAGAGATGTCTGAGATGCCGAAAGGCAGCCTGCCGGCAGGTCTGGACCTCACGGCGCAAAAGAAGGCTATTGATGCCGTGATACGACAGTGCTACGAAGAGTTCACCTCGAAGAAAAAGCCCACCGCCAAGTCGAAGAAGACTGCGGAGCCTAAGCCGAAGGAGGAGAAGAAGACGAAGAAGCGTATAAGTGCTAGCGACAAGGAGGGCGAGCCCAAGAAGAAACGTGTCGCGAGTGAGAACAGCCCGCTGAAGCGTCCCATGAAGCTCTCGGAAGAAATGGCGGAGGTGTGCGGCGGCTCAGAGATGCCTCGCTACGAGGTTGTAAAGCAGCTATGGGTGTACATTAAGGAGAAGAACTTGCAGAACGAGGGCAACAAGCGCCAGGTGCGTGCTGTCCGACTTACCACAGATCTTGTGCGACGAGAAGCTCACAAAACTGTTCGGAAAGTCCGCCATCGAGTACGTATGCGTCGCTGATGCCCAAGCTCGTTCGAAATGGCCAAGCTGATCGGACCCCACCTGTCCAAGATCGAGCCCTCGACCGCATAGCGCGGCGCGTGTTTGGGGTAGTGGAGGTGCTATAGGGGCCTTGTAGGTACTTTTGTCATACGAGAGACGCGGGCAAGCCAATCGCAAGGTCATCGACCTCGTTGCCAGGACGGTCACGGCCGCTGTACAGCCAGGTTGAATTTGCGAGCATCGCATTTTGCCTCGAGAGCATGTCATTTTACCCTGCTGATACGGGCGCCATGCGTCCTACCGGCGATGGTCTGCCGATGCAGGGCGCCCCTGACATGGACAAAATGGGCCCAGGGGACATGGACGGTCTAGGCATGCTGCCTGGCCAGAGCAATGTACCGCTGGGCAGCCGTTTGAGCACGCTGATCCAGCAATTTTCGCGAAACCCCGCCCAGTTCCAGCGCCATTTTTGGCGGCACCAGATGGACCTGGTAGAGAATGGCTTTGACTCGGACGGAAAAGCGATCGATTTTTTCAACCTGGGCTCTGCACCCAGCGGTAATAGCAGTGCGCTGCCACTCGCACGTATCAAGAAAGTGATGAAGAATGATGATGAAGTCAAGGTGCGTTTACCTTACTCACCTCAGATGATCTCAGCGGAAGCGCCGATTTTGTTTTCGCGCGCGTGTGAAAGTATGTGCTTTGTGCTAACGCCAGTCTTTATTGCGGACCTGACATGCCGCGCCTTTATGATTGCCGAGGAGAACAAGCGCCGGACGATCCAGCGCTCGGACATTGCGAATGCCATCGCGCGTTCCGACTTGTTCGACTTTTTGATCGATATTGTGCCGCGCTCGGATATGATGCGCAACCGCAGCACCAGTGTGCCGATCCGCAATGCTATTCCGGCCGTCCCGTCGCCGTTCCCCGGCCCAGAGGTCGCGCCTCGCATGAGCATGGGCGACGCCTCGAGTAGCGCGTTTATGCCGCTGCGCCCGTCCCAGGCGGACGTGCGCGCGCGCATGGACCCTGTGGACGCATCGTCGCTGAGTATGGGCCCTGGCGCCGCTCTCAAAGGCCTGCCGAAGACCACGATTCCCAACGAGTGGGGCTCGGGTATGTACTCGTTCCCCCCGCCGTCGATAGGCGATGCGCGCATGCACCCAGGTGCAGGACTGGGTATGCCGACCTCCGCAGCGCAGGCGTCGCCGAATCGCACGATGATGCCGCGCAACGGTGTGGAGACGACGGGATTTATGGATGCGAACGCGCCTTTGTCCATGCCGCCCCTGCCAGCGCGTAACAACTCGCTGCTCAATATGGTGCCGTACATGGACGAGTCGGCGAAGAACGATGCAAATGCGGCCGAGTAAGCTGACTTGGTAGTATTTGATATTGTAAACATACTATGTCTACATGCCACACAATAGAGCGAGCATGGCATCGCTAGTACCATCACGCTGCACGAGGGTCTCTGTATTGTCGTTCGCAGCCTGCTTGTGCAGACCACGCAGATGAATGTCGTACAAAACGTCTTCAGCACGCTTGACATCGTACTTGAGCGAGTCGAAGCGCTTGCGCAAAGCATCATTTTTTAGGTTCAGCACCTGAAAGGCCGCATGCACCTGCTTGACCAGGGCCACAACACTCAGAGGCGTGTGAAAGTCGCCGGCAATCACCGCAGTCACAGCAAGGCGCGGCAGGTCATTGACCATACTAATGAGGCCATGCAAGTAGTCGTCGGTCGTAAGCTGCATCTGGTGCGGCGGAAGCGCATCGACTTTGGTGTGAGCCATATATACATACGTCCAAGTACACGCTCCGTGCCTTCCTTGGACAAGAGGCCGCCCGTGCCTAGATAGAAAGCGAGGGCCGCCGCATACGCCGCGCTACGCACGGAACTTGCCCAACTATCGCACCACTAGTGTCAGCGGAGCATGGTACGACCTACCCGGTAGTATTCATGCGCTGGGACGTGCGCTGCAAGCTGTGCAATGGCTTCACGCACATCCTTCATCGAGGCAGCCACCACGTGAAGATGAGCAGGGACTTGCGAGAGCGGCAGAGCATGCACCTGCCCTAGCTGCACACACACTTTGCGCTGTGCACGTTCGAGCCCTTTTGCATGCTCACGAAGATCCTGGTATGAGGGTAAGAAGCGTACCTCGGACAAGGTGCGCTCGGCCTCGACCGCGGCGAGCACGCGATCCAGCGACGCCTGCGCGATGGGATCCATGGCCAAGTGGAGGGTGTGACGCGGCGACGGACGCCGCGCCGCTTGGCGCTCGGACCGCCGCTGCGCCGCTATGCCCCCTGAGGTGCCGCCAGCCTCCGAGCCCATCCTGGACGATGCTGGCATTCCACCCCTACCTTCGAGTATCCGACCCATCCCCCGCACCATCTTCGCATCGATCAAGGCATGGTGGCATGCATCGCCTCGGCAGACGGCGGAGGCGGAGTTGCACCTATTCCGCCCCACGGGCTATTTTGGCGGCGCGGAACTGGGCAATGCACGCAGCGTGCAAAGTGATGGCCCCAACGCAATTGTCGATGCGTTTCATCAGGCTCAAGATGCACCCGTGTCCCGTCATGTGCGCGAAGGCAACCAGTATGCCACGGTCGCCACGCGCGTCGCGCCCGATGGCAAGATTGGGTGCCTTCGCGCGGTAGCGTTAGGTCAGGATCCTACGATGCGCCGCCGTTTCCGGTGGTTTGGCGCGCGACCGGCGCGGTACGTGCACATGCTCGAGATCGGCACGCCCATGGAAGCGGCACAGCGGCCGGCGAACGAGGTGTCTGTGGTATTTGTGCATGGCTACGGCGCAGGTTCTGCCTTTTTCTTCAAAAATGTGGGCGCTGTGGCCAGCGTACCACACACGCGCGTATTTGCGCTCGACTGGCTAGGGATGGGCCGATCCGCGCGCCCGCCGTACAAGATGCCTCATGCGCCACGCTCCGACGCACGGGTCGAGGCATCCGAGCAGTTTTTCGTCTCGGCGCTCGAACAGTGGCGCGCCAAGATGCAACTCGAACGTATGGTGCTTGTGGGCCACAGCCTGGGCGGCTACTTGTCGGTGGCGTACGCGCTGCGCTACCCCGAGCGTGTATCGCGCCTCGTGCTGGTATCGCCCGCTGGCATCTCTGGCACTAGGCCGTCGCAGGATACCCATCGTGCACGCGCCCCCACCGCCCGCTTCAGTCCGCTGGTGGCGCGCATGCTCGGCTACTTGTGGGACCACAATGTCAGTCCGTTTAGCCTCCTGCGCATGACCCTGGGACTGGGGCCGATGCTCATGGGCTCCTACACGCGCCGCCGTTTCGGCGCTTTGGATGACCACGAGAGGCAGTTGTTGCATGCCTACTGCCATGGCATTTTCCTCGGACGCTCAAGCAGTGAGCACTGTTTATCGGATCTACTCGCGCCTGGCGCGTATGCGCGGCGCCCGATGGTCGACCGTATGACGCCGCTGCGCATGCCCATCGCGTTCTTCTATGGCGACCGTGACTGGATGGACATGGAGGGTGGGCGTACTGCGCAGCAATTGCTCAAAGAGGCAGGCCACACCAAGGTGGACCTGTTCCTGATGCCGCAAGCAGGGCACCACGTATACCTGGACAATGTAGCGCAGTTCAACCCGCTGCTGCAGCGTCTCGTGTCGTAGCGAGTGGATTAGTCAGCGAACGAAGCCCCTTCGACACGCTGCACGGCGGTGCTCGTGTGGCCCATCAGCATGGTGCGTGGCGCTTTGCCTGACAACAGATCGTACGTGTGCGATCCAAGGAAGGGCAGCTTCGATTTCAAATCGATGCGCACGAGGATGCGTCCATCCTTGTGGCACAGATCGCCGAGGCTCTGCACACCGATCCTGACCGTTTGACCCTGTCCGATGCACCCAGTGGCGGGAGCCGCACCACAAGTGCCCTCGCTGGTCATACGCTCGAGGCTTTGGGTATCAAGTACGTGCATCTCACTTACGCAGGCATGGAGATATGTTGTTCGCCGAGGTCGAGCCTTTACAGGCCGCCGAAACGAGCGAGGCGCCACCCGCGGCGGAGGAGCCTAGTACGTCTGTGCAGGAGCATCCCGTCGATGTCTACTGGTCGAAAGAGCGCGGCCTAATCTCCCGTGGACGAGACGCTCAATTTTGCCGGCATGGCGACAAAGGCATGTGCGATTATTGCATGCCCCTGGAGCCGTACGATGTGGCGTACCATACAGAGCACGCGATCAAACATTTGTCGTTCCATGCGTATTTGCGACAGCAACACATTGGTATTGGCACATCCGCCTCTGCCTCGACGTACGTGCCGCCGCTCGATGAGGAGACGTACCAGGTACGCACGCCTTGCCCATCAGGGCAGCATGCGCCGTGGCCGGCGGGCATTTGCACCAAGTGCCAGCCCTCGGCGGTCACGCTGCAGCGCCAGCCGTACCGCATGGTGGATCATGTCGAGTTTGCGCACCCGTCGCTGATTGATGGCGTGCTGGATATTTGGCGCAAGACGGCCATGCAGCGGTGTGGCATCTTGCTAGGCCACTATGAACCGTACCCCAAGGTGCCCATGGGCATCAAGGCGGTCGTCGAGGCCATCACCGAGCCGCCGCAGGCCGGCGACCTCGACGGTGTCACACTGGGATGGCCCTGGGACGACGAGGCGCTGGTAAAGCGCGTGGCAACATGGTGCGGCTTCGAGGTGGTCGGCTTTCTGTTCACAGACTTGGAGCCGGCCGATGTGACGCACACAGACGTGAGCAAGGCCGGTCTCGTGGCGTGCAAGCGCCACGCTACGAGCTTTTTTCTCAGTGGCCAAGAGGCCTTGATGGCCGCGCAGTGGCAGAACATGTACAAGAATGCGTGCCGCTGGAGCCGAACGGGCACGTACAACAGCAAGTTTGTTACTTGTGTGCTGTCCGGCAACCCTGAAGGCGTGATCGATGTGGCTGCGTACCAAGTTAGTGGGCAGGCCATGGGCATGGTCGAGGCGGATATGCTCGAAGCCAGTGTGCACCCCACGACCGTGCGCGTCAAGCCCAGTGCGGATACGCGGTACGTGCCCGATGTGTTCTTCCGCTACAAGAACGAGTACCAGATTGATGTCAAGGAACGTGCCTCGCCCACGTTCCCGGTCGAGTACCTCTTGGTGACGTGCACGCACGGCTTTCCCACTGAGCCCAACCCGCGCTTCCTGTCGCATGCCTTCCCGGTTGAAAACCGACCCGGCTTGCACGATCAGAGTATGGATGCGTTGCTGGCGCAAGTGCGTCACTATACACACGCCATGACCGATGCTACGCAGCGCGAGGCATTGATGCACTGGCTCAGCGATTGGCACCTGCTCCTGTTTTTGGCCAAGAGCGAGCTGCTGACGCCTGAGGATATGCAGCAAGTATGTGCGGTGGCCGTATCGCACGACGCATTGGAGCGTGTGCTCGCGTCGCCAGGCTGGCAAACCCTCGTGACCATTGCGCAAGAGCAGGCACCTGCACCGGCGCCCGCCTCCCATGGGGATACCGGGGCCGAGGCGCCGGCAGTCTCGGACGAGGCCAGCTTCGAGGCATCCGCTGCCGCCCCTGTGGCGTGCCCGCACTGCACCTTCCTCAATGTGCCTGGCAGCACAGACTGCGACGTATGTGGCTTGCCTCTATCGTAGGCTACATAGCTCGATCGCTGCTCCGTGCAGATCGATGCGACCGCCGGCTTTTTCGGGCAGGCGCACGCGTTGCGCGCCGCGCATTGCGCTGCCGTTCGGCTTCGCGCCATACGTCGAAGTCCCTCGGCACACGGCCATCGCCCATGGCCACCACGCTGTCCCACAGCGGCTCCACGTACTGCGCATGCGCCCGCAACGTAGGCTGCAGCGCAGCGTGCTGCGACGCCAGCGACGCTTGAGCGTGGGAAAGAATGGCCAGCTCCGCCGCGAGCAAAGTGCCAGCGCGGTCGGCACGCTGCTGCAGCCATACGAGCTGGCCGGTGGACCGCCGCTGCTGTGCGGCCGCTAGCAAAGGACGCAGAAGCGGTACACTAGGGCGCACACGCGGCGGCAAAAAGACGGGGCGTCCCGAGGCATGCATCTCCGGTGCAGGAGCCGTGATCGCAGCCATGTCCTGCCACCGAGGATGCGTGGACGTGGGATCAGAAGGGGCGCGCATGCGGCGCTCCTTGGCACGCGTGTGCAGCTCGTCCAAACTGGCGTGCAAGGCAGCAGGCCGTGGCACGCCCAGCAACGTAGCCATCTGTTCGAGTTGCGCCGCATACACATCCAAGGCCTCGTCCAAGTAGGAGCGCGCGAGAGCGCGGTACTTGCCGCGGCTACGAGCGAGCATTTCCTCGTCACGCTGCTCGTTAGTGCGGATGCCAATCGTGGGCGTGCTCTGTGGACCGCTCGACAAGCGCGACAGCAGCGAGCGCGGCGCTTGAATCGATGCATTGGAAACGAGCAGCGTGTCAGGCACAGATACAGCGTGACGAATCAGCAACTTGAACGTGGTGCTATTCGGCAGCACGGCGCGGCGGCGCTCGTCGCTGGGCAGCGCTCGTGTCATGAGCTCGTAGGCCACCGCCATATCGGGGGCCCGCGCCAACTCGCCCAGGGCCATGAGCACGGTGTTGAGGGTATGCGTCGTTGGCGCACACAAGGCGGGCGCCATTGTATCTGGGTTCTCCAAATCAATACCAAAGCCAGAGCGCAGCAAATTGAGAAGCTCTGGCAGCTTTCCCGTAGCCCGCAAGAGGCGCGCTGCCAGATCCAGCGTCAACACACGCGGCACGGTTCCCTGCACATAGATGTCGACGAGGAGCATGCTCACCGTGCTCGCCGCCAGATCCGCCGACGCTTGAACGTGCTCGGCCGCCTCCAAACGGTGCTTGACCTGGTGCCGCTGGTGCGCGGGCGCCAGCAACTCGCGTCGGTACTTTTTCTTGTACCGCGTCAACTTTTGCTCAAAGTTGCGCACGAGGCCCATGATCATATGATGGCATGTCGCCTGATTCGGCGCAGCTTGTGCATGGCCGGCGGCTCGCGCGGCCACCATATCGTCCCAAAGCAAGCGCATGTTTTTGTAGCGCCCACCCAAAGCCAGCACCGCTAGCACACGGTTGTAGGCCCCTGTGGTGCGATGCTGCATCGGGATCTGCGCAAGAACGGTTCGCACGCGGTTCGTAAGCGTTTGCGCCACACGCCCGCCCATACCGCGCACCGGCGGCAGCGGGGCGAGGGCCTGCGGCGTCGATAGATCAATCGCGCTGGCCTCGGTGGCCAGTGCATGTAGCACTTGCTCATCAAGGTGCGCATCATCCCGCACTTTGCGCACCTGATCGCGCGTTTGCAAATACGCCACGTACGTGCCGCGAGGCGGCACAAGCGCCTGCAGCACACGCTGGTGGTCCGCCGGGGCCAGGCGCTGAGGATGCCGCACCGAGCCGTCTGCACACACGTACGGGCGCTCATCGAGGGCCTGGCAATACAGATCCCACAGCATATCAGGTGCCATCGTCTGTGCCGTGTTGAGCATGTGCACAAGCCGCGCGGTGGGGCCCGGCGCGAGCGGTTCGGCAGGCGCCTCACTCGAAGGCCGTCGGCTCAACACGGGCGCCTCGGGGATCGCCATAGCGCTGTACAAAGCTGTTTGTGCAGCCCATGTCCGCTGGGCGACGTAGGGGCGCGCATGCCGCCAGCCAGGAGCGGCCAGCCGCAATGCCGCCCGCTGCATGGAGAGGCGAACGCAAATCTTCTCGTCCACGACGCGGCGTCGCTGGCCGGCGATCCCAACGGTCACGTGGACAAATCCTCACGCGCGCGCAGGCCACCCAGGCGGCCCCTGATGGACGACCGTGCTGCGAAGGCGGAGCGTGCGCGCAAGCAGCTGCGCAAGCACCGCGAGGCGCAGCGCCTAAAGCGCGAGTCGCGCATCCTCGAGGAGGGGGGAACGTCACCCGTCGTAGCGGCCCCCCCAGCCCCGGAGCCGGCACCTATGCCCAAGCTGGAGCCTGGGATGCCTGAGCCGGCGCCTTTGATGCCTGATCCTGAGCCTGTGGTGCCCGGACCTCAGCCTTTGATGCCTGATCCAGCGCCTTCAATGCCCGAACTGGAGCCTGCCATGCCCCAACCTGAACCTTTCGCCTATTCCTCCAACGAGCCATCTACGGATGACGCTGAAAAGGCCACCTTCGCATCGGAGCTGTGGTCCAATGCCGCACCTTCCGACTATGACACATTTCTAGCGTCGTCCAACGTGGCCGAGCCAGCCTTGGCATCCCAGCTCGAGGCTGCATCCCAGCTCGAGGCCGCCCCGGCGACCGACTTGTTTGCCCCTACACCCACCGAAGAGGCCCAAGATGTATTGGCATCCCTGTCCATATCAGAGCCACAGGCTTCGTCGACCACGCCCACAACGAGCGGATTTCCCGATACACGGCCGCCCCCCGCCCGTTTCATGGAGCATTTATTCGCACCCAGTCCGCAGCGGCCGACCGCCATGGACAATTATGCAGCGTCCATGGAAGCGTCCATGGACCAGGACCGAGGGGCAGATACGTCGCAGCGCGAAGCAGCAACTCTCTTTTCCATGGATGGCGAAGCACCGCCCATGTATGATGCACCTACGTACGACAACGAGGCCCCTGTGTATGGCGCCGAAGAGGCCTACTATGGGCACGACACCTACGGCTACGAGCAGGAGTCCGCCTACTCGGCCGCCCACGCCGGTGAGGAGGCGCCTTTACACGAATCAGAGTTCTACCCGCCGTACCATGGCGATGAAGCTACGTACGCCAACGACTATGGCACAGGTATCCACACGTTTGATCCTGAGCAGATGCTCGAGACCATGTCCAACACCGTGGATGAGATGGGCGATAGCCGCACGTTGGAGCCGATTCCTGAGCACGAGTCGGACGAGTGGCAAGCGGACAAGGAGGAGGAGGAGGCGGAAGCACCTGCGTCCACGTACGAGCCGGAGGCGCCCACGGTGGATGGCCTCTTTGCCTCGCATCATTCCGAGCCCTGGACGTATGACGCATGTAACGCCCCCCACTCCGCCCCGCCCAACGCGTTTGCCTTGGAAGAGGCGCCGTCAGCCTTCCACGAAGACAGTTTGCCTGCGCTGGCGCAGTCTGAACACCCTGCTATGGCACACGAGGTGCCGACCGTGCCTGACACCGCCGCGGAGGAGCAGCAGGCCCCATCAGCATCGCTGCCGGACACCTCGGCAGCGCTCGAGCAGCCCGAGGCTCGTCCTACCCTCGAAGCCGAGTGCCTGGCAACCGAGTTGGCCGATGCACGCTCCCAGATCGAGGCGCTTCGGACCGAGTGCAAAGCGCTGGCAGACGCCAAGCATGCGCTGGAAATGCAGCTGACGACCCAGCATCAGGAGCTCGAGCAGTCCCGCCAAGCGTTGGCCCAGGCGCAAGAGCAGCGGTTGGCCTCGGAGCGTATGAATGCGGACCGCATGACGGAGCTGCAGCGCCAGCACCACGAGGCATGGCAGGCGCTCCAAGCAGAGCGCGAACGGCCCATGGAAGCAGAAACGCCTCTGCTCTCCGCCCACATGCAGCAAGAGCGACGTGTCTCGGCGATGGTTCGTGCGCATAAGCGGAGTGCCACCACCTCGGCCACCTCGTCGCGCATGCCCTTCGCCGAGACGGACACGGGGGACTTTTTGCCGCGGCGCCAGCCCTCGGAAAAGCCGCGGATGCGACCAGATGCAGCTTTAACGCCCTCCCAAGCGCATCACCGCCAGGCCAGTCTGCAAATGCTGCGCGCGCGTATGGCCAGCGATGCAGAAGAACAGACGGGACCGGCGCCCCCTACGAGCACACTATCGATCGTGCAAGATGAGCACCGCGTGTCCAGCAACGTGCAGGACCAAGTTGAGATGGCACGCACGCACTCCCACCAATTCTCGCAGGATGCCTTGCTCTTCTGCTCGTCATGCCAGGGCGATCTGATCATCGTGTAGATGCATAGCACATACACATCAACCATTTTACTCTATGGACATGAAAGGCTGTGAGATGGGGGTGAAACGAGACAGCGACCGCCTGCACCGAGCAGAGCCGTTCCTACCACAACGAAAGGGATCCGCAGTACGTGCGACAATGCATTACAAGACCAAGCAATTGTTGGCCTTCCGTCGTTTGACCGGCTTGGGCGAGAGAACACACCGGATCGCCTCGTCAAACACACTTTTGAGGCCCTTTTGCGTGAGCGCGGAGCATTCCAAGTACCGCAGCGCGCGAATATCCTTGGCCATTTGGACCCCCTGGGGATAGGAGATCGGTGCCATGCGACGGTCGCGCAACCTGGCGTTCATTTCAGGGTCTTCCCGCAGGTCCAGCTTGGTGCCCACGAGAATGATGGGGGTATCGGGCGCGTGGTGCGACACCTCCGGCCACCACTTGGTCTTGGCATTCTCAAAGCTGGAGGGGCTCACAATCGAGAAACATATGAGGAATACATCCGTCTGGGGGTACGACAGCGGACGCAAGCGGTCATAGTCCTCTTGTCCAGCGGTGTCCCAAAGGCCTGTACGGTGAGCATGCCATACATACCAAGATTCACAGGTCGGCCATCGACCATGACATTGGCCGTATAGTTATCAAACACAGTAGGCACATATTCGCTCTACATGTCAGCTCGATCGTTTATACGCACAGGAAATGCGTTCGTGGTATAGGAAATCAGCAGGCACGTCTTGCCGACAGCACCATCACCCACAACCACACCTGAGGTATAAGTTTTGTTTGGCACATACACTTGATGTTCCGCATCTAGAGATTGTCTCAGAAGCTAGAGGCGGCAGCAGCTCTCGTCGCAGAGTCGCGGCTCGTATTCGCTCGACAGCTGTTCTGTCACCGATAACCCCCTGCCGCCGGCCGAGAACATAGCCAGCCCCGCTGCTCGGGTAAGGCTGACGCCATGTGTGCAAGGCCTTCGGCCGACGTCGCGTGGCTTCGCATACTCTACACACGCATGGCGCACGGGCAACATCCACCCAGGCTCGCTCCGCACGCGCTAGGCACTGCGCCGTATATATAGCCAGGAGCGGCACCTGGCGGATTTTGGCTCACGTCCTTCCCCGACCCGCCCCCCTTCCCCTTGTCCCCCTGGTAGCCTGGCGCTACTCTTCCTTCCCCTACGCAAGCCTACACTGCCTTCGGGCTGGACCCTTGGCACATCCCCTACCATCGTTTCTTTTTCCCTTACCCCCTCCTCTCCCTATCCCCTTACCCCGCCCCTCCCCTCTTACGTATCTCTTTATGAACAAGCATGATGCCCGTTTTTTCTGACACGACAACAGAGAATCCACGCTGCAAACACTGGTCCGCTGGGACCATGCCACAGGCGCTCCGCACACCGTTGTGGCCGATCACAGACGAGGCAGCCGAAAGTTCCGAGTCCGAGTCAGCATCTAGTTCAGACAGCGACAGCGATGAGCCACATGCGCAGGCCATGCGCAGGCCCTCGCCGCAACGCCGGACCAACTCAGAGAGGGCGCCCGTGCACCTGCCCCAGCGTCCCAGTCTCGCCATCACGCGCGACCAGAAACGCACATGGCTACGCAACGGCGCTTCTATGCGTGTGGGCGACTCGCAGTGGAGTTTGCTTCAAAACGAGGGCCTCTCCCTAGCCAACTACCATCCCGTCGCGCCGGAATCCGCGGTGTCGTTGCACGGATCTTCGCGCTCCGAAGATCGCATCCGTGCAGCACAGCGCCTGTTCCATGCGCTGGGGCAGTCTTCTCGCATGGAACAACGTACGCCTCCGAAAGAAGCGCCAAAGCGATCGCGTATATCGATCCTCCAGAGCCTTCGAGTGCAAGCACAGCGGCGTCATAGTCGCGAGGTGGCCGATGCGCCTCTGATGCGCGATCGTGAAGAGCTCTCCTTCTCCACCAACATGCAAGGCACGCAGCATTGCGTGATTGCGATGGAGAGTAGCACATTTGAGCTGGTCGTTACGCCGCCTACGCCCCGCACAGATGAGCACGAGTGGGAAGGAGGTGCCCCCATCACGGGTGTTCGGCTCTCTTCCCACAAGACGGCGCATACCCTGCCGCCTCTTCCTCCGTCACCGCAACTCCAACCGCCGCCGTTTGAACTGGCGCCAGGACGAGCTCAACAACTCGCTCAGCGCAAGCAACGCCAGGAACAAGAACTCATTGCTTGGATGGCCCTTCAGGAGATATCTACGGCACAACTACGCACGTCATGGGCACCGTCGGCATCGGCCGATAAAATGCGCATGCTCACGCAGTGGAACGCACGCATGGCGGAGCAGGCCAAATTCCAAGGAGCACAGACTTCTATGCCTGCTTTTCAAGTGCGCGGAAGAGATATGATGCGTACGTCTGACCGCACGCATCCGACATTCCCAAGTATGTGCCCCCAGGGCGCCGACGCATGAACACCACCACCCTGCACACCGCGCCTGTGAGCCGCTGTGGACAGGCGCACTGACCAGCATATAGTCGCCGGTAGTCAACAGGACACCTCCACAATTCTGTGTGATCACGTGCATAATGCTAGTTTTGACGGGGTCACGTGTGTGTTAGAAGGGAGGTCTTTGTGGCGGCCGTCGGCCCTCCCTACTCACCCTCTTCTCGAGTGTCGTCGTCATGGTACGTGTGGCGCCGCCGCTGGCGCACAACAGGCAGGCTCAGAGATACACATCTGCTCGTCATGTCGAATGTTGCTGCCTAGCTGCGGTCGTGGGAGAGATACGCTAACACCACAGGCCAAGGTCCGCACTCACGAACTCCAGAACAAGTCCAAGACGGACCTGCTGAACCAGGTTGAGGAGCTCCGCAAGGAGCTGCTCCAGCTCCGTGTCCAGAAGGTGGCCGGTGGTGCGTCCAGCAAGCTGGCTCGCATGTACGTGTCTTTTGCAGTGCACTAACATATCAGTAACACGGTCCGCAAGAACATTGCCCGTGTCCTGACGGTGATCAACCTCAAGCAGCGCGCCAACCTGCGTGAGCTCTACAAGGGCAAGAAGTACCAGCCCCTGGACCTCCGTGCCAAGAAGACTCGTGCTCTGCGCCGCAAGCTCACCAAGCACGAGGCCAAGGCCACGACCGAGCGCCAGCACAAGAAGAACGTTCACTTTGGCACCCGCCGCTTCGTCATTAAGGCGTAAGTGCATGCCTCAGGCTCTCTTTGAACGGCTGTAGTCCGGTACCGGCCTACGTCACTTTGACTGACCACGGATGCATGCAATGTAGTTGTATCCACCATGGCGTTGCATCTGTAGTCTCTGCTACCCTCACCAAAAGGAACTTTTTGTGCACATGGCACATTCCACGACCTCTCCCTTTTGTAGTGGCTTGTCCGACCGGCCTTACTGGTCGGCTGCCTAGAGCGACTAGAGAGCTTGAGCGCCACGTGTGCCGTCGCAAACGCATGGAAACCTATGCTCTACATGAGGTATGCGTTGGGTCTTGACAATGGCTTGCTCGACCCTTGTGCACGATCATCAAGGGAAAGGATACGAGACCGAATCAATACACTTAGGCACCACCACTGCCACGTAAGTACGTTCATACATACACAAGCTGTCAAGTACATTGGGGCACCCCCGTGTTAGTACCACATCTTTCGCCGATGCATTGTACGTACAATGTTGTTAATAGGGATATGGATCAGCTTCACCAGGTAGCCAATAAAGCCCATAAGCACAAAGCCAGTGCACACAGCGCGGCAAATTTGAATAAACTCTGCGACATGGTAAGAGTCCACTCACTTACCCTTGCGATCAGGCTTCGTGCATCGCTTAAGGAATTGTGTGCCCTCTTTCACGAAGGCAGCAGGCTCTTCAACCAGCTCACGAACACGCTCCGACATTGTGGCAGGGACGTACGTGGCCATCGAACCTGGGCCTGTCGGCGTACGCGGGTGTCTCACGTGATTGCTTTGCCGCTGCGCGAAGGCAAACGCTATGCTTGCCTTGCTATTAACGAGGATGCGTGGCACGCTAGCGGGAACGCCCTGGATGGCGCATGTGAGTCGTATTTTCCGCTCTGGTAATCAAGGCATGGCGGGCATGCTCGTAAAGGCCCGTTGGGAGAGCACGAGCGCTGCACCCAAAGCTACAGAGTCGCCTGCAGACGCCACGGAGCCGATTCCCGTTCGCTACCCCTACTTTGTCTCTCGTGTCGGCCTGGGTGGCATGAGCCTG
This sequence comes from Malassezia equina, assembly GCA_029542865.1. NCBI lineage: Eukaryota > Fungi > Basidiomycota > Malasseziomycetes > Malasseziales > Malasseziaceae > Malassezia > Malassezia equina. The sequence continues at coordinate 946,997 of CP119900.1, forward strand.
CCCGTGTATACAGACATTCGTCATGGTGGCTCTCAGTGGATTACCCAGATCCGCAAAGTCGAGGGTGACGCAAATGTACGTGCCGCGAAGCTGACCACAGGCTCTTTGCCGTGACTTGTTCGACGAGTTTGGCTGGGGTGATCCCTTCGACCCTGCCAACACGTACGCGCGTATGCTTATGCGTATTTCCAAGCATGCGGGACCCAAGACCATCTTCTTGCGAACCAACGTGGCTCGCGAGATCAAGTCCTGGCTCGAATACCGTGGCTTCTAAGATGTGCTCCTCCTCGACGTTCATTGTCTATATGTGCGTCATCATACCCCACGGAGTGGAAAGGGATACGTCCTACCATCCCAGTTTGGCGGCATCTACATGCCGGAATACGCCCCATCCCAGTGCCACCGCCAGTCCTGTAGCAAGGAGGCGGTGCGGCCAGTGGGTGATCCTTTGAACCCATTTGACCTCCCAAATGGCCAAAAGTAATTCTAGGAGGATCAATGCTCCCAGAACATAGCCGCTCAATCTAGTCGCATAAGCCACATGCATGATACATACCGGTGATACTTGTACATGGCTTTCGCTCGATTCTCCGAACCAAAGATCATCCGCGGAGAGTATGCAACTGCCAAGCCAAAGAGCCCTTGCAGCCATAGCGCCAGCAGAAGGAGTGCGCCGAGAATGCCATGCCAGGAAATGAAATGCTTGGCACCAGGCTTGCTATGCAGGTGCCACATGATATACACGCCCACAGTGATCAAGGGCACACCCAAGATACCCAGCAAAATCTTGTGGCGCAATAGACCACGAGCTTTTTCATCCTGCCCTTGGGTCTTCTGCAGGGCGGCCATGCCCTGGAAGAGCATATAGAGGCCCATAGATACGAGTAAGGGATGGAACGCGAAGAGCGGAAGAGGGTCCAGTTTCACATTCGTCAAGACCAGAAGCCATAGGAGAACCAAAAGTCCCAAGGCACTCATTTGAGCCAGCAAGGGCTTGTCAGCTCGAGCTCGTGCTGGGGGGGACGCTGCGCCCTCCATCCTAGGCACGTAGGTGGGCCGTGAGCGAATTGGCGCGAGTGGAGTGGCTCCCTTGTCCCAGCCACGAGCGTGTTAGATTGGTACATTTACAAATAAGTCGGCCGTACGCGGCAAAGGACCGGGCAAGGCACGTGCCCTCGTTTTTGCGGCGTGAGCGGGCACCTCCCAGCCCTCCCATCCTGAAACTCCCGACCAAGGACCTATGTCGTTCCTTCGCAGCTCTCTGACTCAATCGCTCCGCGCCCCCATGCGCCTGGCTGTGGCTCAGAGCTCGGCTGTTGCCCAGCGCTCGGCCATCCGTGCTATTGCCACCTCGCCTCTGCGGTTCTCGGAGCACCACCCGCCCGTGATCCAGGGTGAGGGTGCCAAAGATGGCACTGTGGCCTCGGACGAGGACCAGAGCACTGGTATTGAGCGCTTCGAGCTCATGGGCCGTCTCCAGGGTATTGACGTTTTCGACATGACCCCTCTGCCCGCTGACCGTCTCGGCACTGTTGAGAACCCGATTATTGTGAAGAGCATGGTACGTGTTTTTTGACATTGACATCCTCTAGGCCTCGGAGCAGGTGATCGGCTGCACTGGCCACCCCGCTGAGTCGCATGTGACTGTGTGGATGAAGCTCACGAAGGACATCAAGTACCACAGGTGCCCGCAGTGCGGTAGCGGTACGTGCTTACATGGATAAGGAGACTAACTAGCTAGTGTACCAGCTGGAGCACATCGGCATGGACAACGACGACCACTAAGTGATAGATGCATCTCCAGATGAGGTACCTGTGTGTCCCATGTAACTAGTTTGCGATGTATGCTTATCAATGAAACCGCTCATCGACCTGCGCTAAACACCTTGTCACGCGTTTCGCCGCCGAGGCGTTTTTGCACCATCTGTTTCCTAGGTGGCGGGCTATACGTGCGCAAAGAGAAGGTGCATCTACGAAAGCTCTGGGCTCATGCCCAGCATCTCTAAGGACAGCATACTAGCTCAAGACCCATCAGGGGTCCGTCAGGTGGAGAAAAGAGGGTCAGAGAAGGGAGAAAGGGGAGACGTCATTACAGCATGCGGAGGTAGTTGCTTGGCACAATGCCCAGCTCACCATTAGGGCGCTGTGCTTGCCACCACTTGCCGGAGCTGTCGACAATGTGCAGAATATCACCCTTGTTGAAGGAAATCTCCGTGGGGTCGTCCTCGCTCGCCTTGTACGTGTATAGAGCCTCCGCGCGCTGGACCGTGGGAACACCCGTCTCCATCTGCACGTTGGTGGCCTCAGGTACGGCGCCAGGCGCAGCACCCATGGTCGAACCGATGATCGGAGGAGCCAGGTTGCTCGAGCTGCCCATGGGGTAGGCAGGCGGGTAGCTCGACGAACCCATCGTGTCCTGGCTCGTCTGGGGCACCGCCGAGCCAAGGGTCATCTCGGGCACTGCCGAGGCATGAGGAGCACCATCCAGACCCGTGGGCGCACCAGTGGCACCTTCACCCGAGCCAACGCCAATGGCCACCTCTTCAGGCGCACCATCGTGGCCGAGGCGGTCCGAAGGCGAGGTCATGTTGCCAACGCTCGACGACACGTTGTTGATACCCGAGCCGGCAGCACCCGCCATGCCCGTGGTGGCACCGACACCCGACGAAATGCCGGAGCTGATGCCCGCACCCGTGTTGGTAACAAAGTTGCCAGACGAGGGGGCCTGGGCACCCGCCGACGAGCGCTTGAGCGGGTTGACCTTGCCCATGCTGAAGCGGTTGCGCAGACCACTGCCGGAGAAAGTGCCAATGACACCGCCCGCACCGGTCGAGCTGCCCACACCGTTGCCGAACGAGACACCCTTGTCCTCCAGACCGCCAAAGGCACCGTCGTGGAAGATGCTAAAGTAGATGAGGGCCAAGAGGTTGGCAAAGGCAAGAATCAGGTAGCCAGCACCCATACCCTCAAGGCTGCCCTCGTCGGCATAAAGACCACTGTTGGCACCCAGCACCGACATGCCGGTACCGATGATCAGGAAAGCAAAGATGAGCAAAAAGAGGCGCTTCATGCCCATGAAGATGAAGGCGGGGATAGCAGCGATCAGGAAGAGCTCAATCCAGATGGTGAACCACACATGGCGGTCGCCATGGTGCAGGTAGCTGTTCGACTCGGCCGTGCACTGACTGACGAACGCGACGATCCAGCCCACCGCCGCAAGGAAGGTGGCGCAGATGGCAACGATTGTGCCAAGACCCGATCTGCAGAGGTTAGCTGCCCGCGATGTGAGCTATACGTACTTGCCGCTCAGCGGACTTGTAAATCCTCGAGCCATGGTTGAAGAGAGAGCGTAGGCGCCGGGACGAGGAAAAGAAAGGTCGCGCCAGAGACCGCAAGGTATGAACTGCACATATTGGGGCCTGGCATGCAACTGTGGCATTTGCGCGCCCCCTTGATTCATTGGCGCTCCTGACTGGCACGAATATGCGGGCGGTATGCATGTGGATACTACATGCAGGCCGCCCTACAGCCCCTGATGTGGAGGTGTGTCACGTGGAAACGAGGTCGTTGCGAAGGTGGAGGAACGATCTCCACGCGCGGTCGTCGTGGGCGCAGAGCATGGCGTCCGAGCGCTCGTGGCGCGAGCAGTTGCACCAGCGCTATGGTGACCAGAGTAACCATAGTTCCATCGCAGGTCCAGAGGCGGTTGCATCTGCGAAGCGCAAGCGCGAGCAGATGAGGCGCGAAGCGGCGCGACGAATGCAAGTGCAAGACCATGACGACTTTATTCCCCTCGACATGCCACGCGCAGGATCCAGTCGGGAATTGGCACACATGGAGGCGTTGGAGGATGAGCCTCATCCAGAATCACGACTACTTCGCGAAGAAGATGAGGTAGGCAGTGGGGAAGATGAGTTTGCCGAATTTACGGGCGCCACCGAACGTATTCCGTTGGGCCGACACGCAGATCGGAAGAAGAAGATGGAGCGACGACGCCATATGAAGAGCCTCATTGCCTCCGTCGAGGGCACAGCCGGTAGTGATCCGGATGATGAGGCGGACATTGCCATTGTGGTGCGCAAGCCACGAACGACACCGGCCAAGCCAACGGCCGCGCCACCCTCCTCATCGACGCACATCTACGATGAGGATGCCTTTGAAATGCGGGCAGATGCACTGCCTGCGCAGGATCAAGCCGGAGACGAGCAGATGGACGAGGATAGGGAAGCGCAGGATGCATGGGAACGCGCTCAGCTGAGCCGCATGGACGGTGCGGCGCGGCCGGCGCGGCCAGATGCGGAAGCAGAGCTCCGAGAAGCGCATGTGCCAGCGGCAGTACCGCGCGTATCGGCACTGCCAACCCCTACCTCGTGCTTGGCGCGCCTGGAGGCGCGCATGGCCGAGCTTGACACGGAGGCCACGGAGCATACGAAGTTGGCTCAGGATGCGCAATCGTCGCTGCAAGCACTCGAGGAAGAAGAACGTGCGCTTAAACTCGAAGCGGAAGAGCTGGAGTCCCGTTGTGCATGGTTCACCGAGTTTGACCGCTTTGTTCAGACGGTCGCGACGTTTCTCGATACCAAAATGCCGCTTCTGGAGACGCTCGAACACAATGCCGTCGCCCTGCTAGCGGACCGCACTGTGACCAGGCAACGCGCGCGGATGCAAGCTTTTGAAGATGATATGGCACTCGTCTATGGCGTTTCGTCCACCTCGCTGTGGGTCGCACGCGCCCACACGGAACAGCGCCTTCGCTGCATGGATGCTGACGGTGCGTGGAACAGCCCGGTACGACAGTCGCGCGCCCGCGTTCCTGTGCCTCAAGATACGAGCGACCAGTGGCTTAGCGAAGAAGAAAAGGCATCGTTTGCCGCGGCGAAAAAGGAGCTGTATGCCCAGCACGCGCATATCATGGCCGATGTTCAAGCCCCCGAGTTTCAAGACCCGGCGGCTGATACCCCTGCTGCGCTGGTGCAACGGTTTGATGAATGGCGCTCGCGCTTTCCGAAGGAGTACGATTTGGCCTGGGGTGGTCTGGCGCTTGCCAATGCGTGGGACTTTTGGGCGCGTTATGAACTGGCCCTCTGGGATGTAGGTTGGTGCATGACAGCCGACCCAGGCACGGCCATCCTCGAAAAGTCGCCCAGCGGGCTCGATGGATTTGCATGGGAAGCGGGCCTGTCCGCCTATGTTGATCAAGCGTCGTCGCCACGCGGCGGCGATGACGAGGCGCTCGTTACGCTCGCATCCAGCTCTGTGGTGCCCCGCCTTATGACGCTGGCAGAGATGGGTGCGTACGATCCCTTTAGCGCGGCAGAGACGCAAGCCGTGTTGGGACTATGTGAGCAGGTGTCATACCTGCTAGACCCGCAGCAGCGTCGCTTTCAGTCATTGATCCAAGCGTACATGGACGTCTTTGCAGCGCACATTCAAGCGCTGGGCACGGCGCTGCGCGCCACGCCCACCATCGCTGGTGCACCGATGCACCCTGATGTCCCCTATGCTCGTCAGCGAATGGCTGCAATCCTGTGCGAGTTGGCGAGCAATGTCTTGCGCTGGAGCGTCTACTATGTGGGAGCACATGCCCTGCCATGGAGTGCCAGCGAAAGTGGTGCCTATGAAGCTTTGGCTGAGGATCTCCTCTCGCTCGTGCAAGCGGAGCTGGAGCATCTGCATGCGTGGGGCGGCGCTGTTCCGCTCATTCAGCCGCTGCTGGCACTGTGGCCCAGTGCTGTAGCACCGAGTGTGCGACATCAAGTGTCGGTGCTAGCCTAAGATACCCTCTACACAAAGCGCCACAGCGGGCGGCCGTCTGTCACCATGTGCCGGGCCTGCGATGGGCCGGCAATACGCTCGAGGCGCAGCAGATCGTACTTGCCATAGAGCACAAACACTTGTAAATCGGTTGCATCCACCGGCGCCGCCGACGCATCGCGAGAAGACAGTGGCGCATGAATGAATTCTGTGTAATAGTCCGCGTGTTCAGGCGGCGCATAGAACACGATGGTGGCAGCGCCACGAATCAAGTAGCGCCGGTAGAAGTGGAAGCGCTCCGTAACGAGAAGGAAGCTCTTCTTACCAGTAAAGAAGGCCTCACGCGCTCGAGAAATGTCGCGGTTCGTCGAGTACTCGCTCAAAGTCGTGTACGATACGAGTGGGTCCATGCGACGGAAGAAATCTTCCACACGCACAAAATCAAAGTACGATGGAATGACAATCATCGTATGGGTCGCACTCACGGCCGACTTGCGGAGCAGCGGCCAGATCTTTTGCTGGAAAGCCTGCAGTCGCTGGTCCGCTTCGCCCTGGGCGTTGGAGCAGTCAAACTTGTAGAAGGTCTGGCGCACGCCCGGCGTAATAAGGGACATGGCCGGTACGTGGTCTGCCGGCAAAGACGACGTACGAACGCGGCCACTCACATTGCGGAACGTGTGGAACAGGTGCCGAAATTCAGGCGCGTCGAAAGCCGTGAACAGCACCGACTGGCGCAGCAGCGGCGCATGCCCGTCCAGGTACCATGGCTTGACACGCGAAAAGTCTGTGTTGTTCGCCTCCTTGGGAATGGCATTGAGTTGCTCCACAACAAACTTGACATGGTCCCAGTTCTGCATGAGCATCACATCTCCCTGATCCATCAGCAACACCTCGATAGACGACAAATAATCAGCGTTCTTTTCCTTCTCCATGAGCAAACGCAGTCCCAAAGGACTGGCCACAATTATATCACTGTCGAAAAAGGGACTGTACAACTTCAGAGTTTTGCGCGTGAGCTTGACACCCAGCTTGAAATTGTCATCAATGTTGCCTTGGAACGTGCGCCGGTGGTCTTCAGGGTACCGACTGGCCATCGAAAGGTCGGCCAGTTTGTCGATCGAGCCGGGCGGCAGCGAGAATTCACTGAGGAAACGCGACTTTTGCTCGATCTGCTCACACGAGGAGAGCGCCATCAAGTGCTCGACCCACAGCTTCGCAGTGTGCCGGAACGGTGCAAGCAGCAGCACCTTGGGGCGCGTGAATCCCTGATCACGCAGCTCGGGTAGCTCGGTGTCCTCGTCGTCGTTGTCCTTGTCTTCTGACTGCGCTGCCGCCGCTTTCGCCAATTTTTCATTGTCCTTCAAAATGCGTTGCCGTGTCTTGGCGACATGGCTGAGAGCATGCATCGCAGTAATTTGGCGAAGGTCATCATGCTCGTCCATGGGAACACGCGAGTGCCACACGTCCCTGTACTGCCCTAGCAAAGGCAGCAGCTCTGCCTGTCGCTGACTCAGGCCCCGCTTGCGTCGCGATTGGAACGCGCCCCAGATACGCGCATGAGGGCGTGGAACGGGTCGACTGGTTCCCTCTCGCTTCTTTGTGACCTTGGTTATAGTGGCGCCACCCAACGCCGGCACATGCACGGGCGACGACCATGCCAGGGCGTCAGGATCGACCGACGCGAGAGCCTCCGATTCAGCACCGAAATGCCACCGAAAAGCATCAACCTCTTCCGATTCATCGTCTTCATCCCCTTCAGTGACAATGACTTCCATGTTCTCACTTTCACTCGTGGTCTCAGTCGCTGGCGCTGCATTCGTCTTGGGCCGCTGCGTGGACGGCGCAGCACGAGGAGCTACCGAGGAAACGCGCTTGCGCTTCGCCGATGTGGTATCGTTATCATCTTCAGCACGTGGATGCGCAGCATGCACATTCAACAGAGTAAGCAAGCGCACATGCGCCTGATTGTCGCTGCCCATCGAGTGCACAGCAGCACTAGCGGCGAGGAGACAGGCGAGTCGTCGGCCAACTTTTTTGGCCTCCACACGTGATTCGACAGCGAGGAAAAAGCAGCGAGTGGCAAGGCCTCTCCAGCGACGTAGCCTTGCGTGGACGTGAGAGTAGTCGGCCCAGTATGCCGCTCCCTCAGTCAAAGAACCGTGTGGGCTTGGGGCATGCGATTCTCAATCGCCGCGCCAAAGAGTCCAGGAACCGGAACCAGTCCGAGTTCCACACCACCGATACGCATGTGGGCCAACCCAAGTGGACGAAGCTGCAGTCCGTGACACATGAGGGCGATCTGGAAGAGTTCCTCAACACAGCGCAAATGGCCGATGCAGATTTTACGGCGGAGAGGCGCAATATCCAGGTCATTTCGACCCCCAATTCGTCGCGCACGCGCCACAACCCCTATCTCCTGACGCCGCAACAGGAGGAAGAGGTGCTGCGCAACCATCGCGAGAATAAAGACCGTCTCCGAGTTCCGCGTCGTCCCGTTTGGGATGCTAATACAACGCCTGCTCAACTGGAGCGCGCAGAAAAAGACAGTTTTCTCGATTGGCGCCGTGGCCTGGCCGAGCTGCAGGAAGGTGTAGGCCTCGTTCTTACGCCGTTTGAGCGCAATTTGGAAGTGTGGCGCCAGTTGTGGCGCGTCATTGAGCGTAGCCAGCTGCTCGTGCAGATTGTGGATGCACGCAACCCGCTGCGTTTCCGCTGTGAAGATTTGGAAAAGTACGTGCAGAGCATGCCCGCCAATCCGGTGGATATGGCCGCGGTGGAAGACCGGGCGTCGTATGTGGGCCCTCGCAAGACGCTGCTGCTCATCAACAAGGCCGATCTGCTGGATGACGGCCAACGGAAAGCGTGGGCCGACTACTTTACGCAGCAGAAGGTCACGTTTGCCTTCTTCAGTGCGGCTGACGAAACGGCGCGGCAACTGGCCAAGGCGCAGCGCGATGCGCAGTTTGAGGCAGCGCGACAGCAAGAAGAGGTGGATGTGGCTGACTCGCCAAGGGACCAGAAGGACCTGCCCGACGATGCAGCGGATGCTGTACGCGATACCCTGGTGCTTCATGACGATCCTTCGCGCATTCTCAATGTGTTGGAACTGGAAGAGCTGTTTTTGCAGTGTGCACCAAACCTCTCTCTCTTCCGCCGCGACGACCCGGCGCTGCCGAACGATGGCGTGCCTGAAAAACTGACGGTGGGCTTTGTGGGTTACCCGAACGTGGGTAAGTCGTCCACGATCAACGCCTTGCTCGGTGAGAAGAAAGTCTCTGTGAGTGCCACGCCCGGCAAAACCAAGCACTTCCAAACGATCCACTTGAGCCCTACGACCATCATTTGCGATTGCCCGGGTCTCGTGTTCCCGCAGTTCTCGACCTCGGCTGCCGATCTCGTATGCGATGGCATTCTGCCCATCGACCAGATGCGCGAGTACACGGCGCCTTCGGAGCTGGTCGCACAAAGAATTCCCAAGGATATTCTCATGCGCACGTACAATATGCCGCTCCCCACGCTCAGCCCTGAAGAGGGTGGCACAGGGGCGCCAACTGGTCTCGAGGTACTGACGGCCTATGCCGTGGCCCGTGGCCTCGTGCGTCAGGGACAGGGTAACCCAGACGAGTCGCGCGCCGCACGCTACGTACTCAAAGACTATATTAACGCCCGTCTTTTGTTTGCGCACCCGCCGCCGGGTGTGGATGCGGACGAGTTCAACGCGGGGCAGCGTGAGCACATGCGCCAAATGCTTCCGGAGCACCATGCAAATGAACTGAAGATGCCCTCGGATCTGCGCCGCCGACCGATCACGGCGGAGACGTCGAAGAGCTCGCACCTGGACCAAGCGTTCTTTGGCACTGGCGCCAATGTCGGCGTGAACACCAAAGGCCGCCGACGCATGCCCCCTGTGGGCCGTCTTTTGGCCGACGGAACACAGGAACCGCTGGAGGATATACGTTCCAGCTCGAAAAAGCACAACAAGGGCCACAAGCGCCACAAGCAGCGCTCCGGGCAGGGGTTGGCGTAGTTCGTAGTCGACAGGTGTGGAGGTAGCACGTCGCTGCACGACCGTGACAGTCCCCCCGGGTTCTCCACCTGCATGTCACTGGGGCGTGTATCGCAATTGACCCGCGTCTTCTCTGTTGCCCAACTGCCCCGTATGACTGCTTCTACGCACACTTGGACGCCCTCTGCGTTCCATTATCCAACTGCGCGCCGTAGCGACGCCTCGAAAACGTACGCAAGTGCCCAGCACGGCCAAGTGACCGTGCCAGAGCCGTACGATTGGCTGGAGATCCCGCCCTCCCAGAGTGCGGAAACCGCGGCATGGACGCGCGCGCAGGCCGACTATACCGCGGCGTTTGTCGCCCAGTGTCCCGATAAGGCGGAGCTGCAGCGCCGTTTGCAGCAAAACTGGGACTTTGAACGTACGAGCGCGCCGTCCCTGAAGCCGGATGGCCGCTACTACTACTCGTACAATGCAGGCCTTGCACCTCAGAGTCAGATTTACCGTGCGACGCGTGATCAGATTGATGCGGCGCAGCGTGATGCTGCCACGAAGAAGCCGATTGGTGAACTGTTCTTTGACACGAACGTGCTGAGCGATGATGGTACCGTGGCACTCAAGTGGACCTCGTTCTCGCACACGGGCCGCTACGTCGCGTATGGCATCTCGCGCAGTGGTTCCGACTGGTTCAAGATCTTCCTCCGCTCGACAGAGTCGCCTATGCTCTCCTGCGCACCGGGCACAGAGGGTGGCGATGACCGACTGCCGGATGTCCTGGAGCACATCAAGTTCTCTGGTATCACCTGGACGCACGATGACCAGGGCTTCTTCTACCAGCGCTTCCCTGCCACGGAGCACGAGGACAAGGGCACGGAGATGGATGCGAATCAGGATGCACAACTGTACTACCACCGACTTGGCACGCCCCAGTCCGAGGACATTCTCGTGGTGGACAAGGACCCAGTGACACGCAGTTCGATGTGGCACTGCGAGATCACGGACGATGGCGATTGGTTGATTCTTTCCAACTCGAAGGATACGGATAACAAGCAACGCTACTACGTGGCGTCGCTCAAGGAGGGCGTGTCGAGCCAGATGAAGTGGCAGGCACTTTCGTCCCAATTTGAGTACATGCTCGAGTACATTGCCAACGACGGGCCACGGTTCTACATGCTGACCAACAAGGATGCACCGAACTACCGCATCGTGTCCTTTGACTTGAATGTCTCCGCGTGTGAATCCGTGGCGCATGTGTCGCAGCTGACAGGGGGCGTGTCGCAGTACCACGATCTGGTGCCGGAGGACAAGAACGCAATTCTGACCACCGCCACTGTGATTGACAACAACAAGATGCTGGTGGTGTACTCGCGGGATGTGAAGGACGAGCTGTGGGTGTACGACCTGGCTTCCGGCGCGCAGGTGCAGCGTCTCTTGCCGGAGCTGGTCGGCACCATTGGCCAGATCACCGGCCGCCGTGAGCACAAGGAGTCGTTTGTGTCATCGGTGTCGTTTGCCAACCCCGGTCGCATTGATCGTGTGTCGTGGGAAGGCGTGCAGAGCGACCGAGCTGTGCCGCCCGCCTCGGTGCTCGAGTACTCGACGACCCACGTTGCGGGCATCAAGGCGGACGACTATGTCTCCACGCAAACGTTCTTTGCGAGCAAGGATGGCACGCGCATTCCCATGTTCCTCACGCACCCCAAGGATTTGCGGTTGGATGGATCGGCGCCGGCGCTCGTGTACTTTTACGGCGGCTTCAATATCCCAATTACGCGTACGTGATAGAACTAACCCCAGCCACGTTTTCACCCTCGATGATGACCTGGGTCGCTTCGTACCGCGGCGTACTCGCCTTTGTCAATGCGCGCGGTGGTGGGGAGTATGGCGACAAGTGGCACGATGCCGGTCGCCTGTTCCATAAGCAGAATGTGTTTGACGACGTGTTGGGCGCCTGCCGCTGGCTCCATGAGCACAAGTATGCCAAGAAAGGCCATATCACGATTGCAGGTGGCAGCAATGGCGGTATGGGCGTCGGTGCCGTGGTCAATCAGTGCACCGAAGAGCATGGTATTGGCGCGGCGCTGGCCGACGTGGGTGTCCACGACATGATCAAATTCCCTCTGTGGACCATTGGCAAGGCTTGGACGGCCGACTATGGCAACCCCCAGGAGGACAGCAAAGCGTTCGACTACAATATGACGTACTCACCGCTGCACACCGTGCGTGCAAACAAGACGTACCCTACGGTCGTGCTCGCGTGCGCGGACCACGACGACCGTGTGGTGCCTGCGCATTCGTTCAAGCTGGCTGCCGAGATGCAGCACACGCTCGCGAGCAATGCCAACCCGATCCTGCTTCGTGTGGACTTGCAGGCCGGTCATGGCGAGGGAAAGAGCACGCAGAAGCGCATTGAAGAGGCCGCAGAAAGTACGTCCGCCTGACTGACCAAAGAATACGCCATTGTGGCGCGCGTGTTGGGCCTGCACATGGCGGCCTAGGGTATCTACGAGAGCCCACCTTTCGAGCAAATCGACCATAGGTCGTCGCCTAGGTAGTGCACATTGTCCACCGCCACGCCTTTGCCTTGCGCGCGGATCTCCTCGGTATCGATGAGCAGCACGCCAATAGCCACCTCATATTCCTTGCCCTGAGCGTGGATCGCCACAGGGGTCTCCTTGGGCAAAGGAGTTTCGCCCTGCGAAGGATCGGGCAAATGACCGCCAGCCGAGGTAAGACCGGGCGCCATGACATTCGCCCCGGAGAGCAGGAATTTGATCGCACCGCGGTCCACCCGGATCGACGGAAGCAGATCCGGGTACTGGTGCAGCAGGTGCAAAGTGGGAAGATAGGGACCATCATACTGCTGGAAAAAGATCGGCATGTTCTTCAGCAGCAGGATTTGGACATGCTCGCGCCTGCGTCGTTAGTCATGGTCACACGCACTTGAACTTGGCCGAGGTAATAGGCTCCTTCTTGGGCCAAATCTTCTCTAGCAAAGCGCCTTCATCGGCACCCAGCGTACTAGCATATTGCTCCAGTAGCTTGGCGCGGATTCCACGCTGCACGGATGACTTGAGCGAGCTCGGCGTGCCAAGGTCCGCCTTCGGGTCCAGCTTCTTGAACAGCGACATGAGGGAGGGAGGATCGGGCGCACGACCGACCTGGGCACGTGGGCCCGATCTGGCCGACACCGTCGCCCCTCCTCGCCCGCGGATGACGATGGCCTGGCGCACGGCCGTTCGGTCCCTACGGGTCCAGCGTACGAAGCCAGTGTCTCTTGAAATACACCGGCTTCGCGCGTATAGTACGCAGAGCAATTCGACGTTTTCGTATGCTGCGCGAGTTCTCAGTGACCCCGTGATCGAAACCATTGCGCTGGCTTCGCGCATCACGCGCATCCTCTTGGGCTCGGTGCTGCTCGTGGGCGGCGTCACTTTGGCATCCTGGGAGGGTGTGCATCAGTACGTGGAGCGAGTGTCCATGCCACAGGCGGCGTCCTACGCTGTGGATAGCCCACCCGACATGGACCACGACTTTGACTTTGGGGCCGATGACCGATTCGAGGCATTGCTGCGCATTCGTCATACGGACCCGCGCCTGGGTACGTTTGGCCGGCATATTGTGCGAGCGGCTTGGATGGCTGAGTACTGGGGTGGTGGTATCGCCCCGGGCGTCCTTTTCAGCGGTGGATCTTCGCGCCCCGCGCCCGCGCCCACAGATGCTTTCGACCACCATGGCCTGGCCATGGCTGAGAGCTTCCTTGCCAGCGCCGTGGACCTAGCCGAGAAGCGCCACATGTCCGTCCCGGACTTTGCTCAGCCGGGCACGCCCTTGGACCCTACGGCTGTGTCGCTGGAGCTGTGGCTCGCACACATCCGCGAGAAAATGGGCTCGCCCATGGCGCTGATGCGCGCAGCGAACGGATGCGAGAAGTTGTTTGACGTCTCTGTGGATCCGGTTTTGCGCAGGGCCCTGGCCACACGTCTAGCAACGCACTGTAGCCGTCTAGGCCACTGGGACGAGAGCCTAGGCTGGATGGACCGTGCGATGCAAGAAAGTGCGCACGATTCGCTGCGTGCGACGGTGGCCAAGTTGCTCGCACGCGAGTCGCTGACCCTCACACCACTGGAGACGCGCCAGTGCATGGAGACACTCCAGGCTCTGTCCACGCTCTACGTCCATCACGCAACGTCCTTGGCCGACACAGAGCGCCAGCTTTCTCTTCAAGACGCGCTACGCACACAGTTGGCGGCCCTGCGCCTCGCTCAGAAAGGCAGCGATGCCAACCAGCACGGCGCTCCTGGCACAGCAGAGCGATTGCAAGCGCTATGGATCCAGCAGAGGCAAGCGGTCCTGGCGATGCATGTGGCCGAGACGCTGTATGCCCTGCATCACCCAACCGCTGCCTCGGCGGGGTGGTGGGCGAAGCTGACCCACTGGTGGGGGCGCGATTCGAGGCTGAACGTGCGTCCTAGGGACTATATCTCGGCATGTCCAAAGGCGTTACACGCCATACCCGCTCCTTGTGGCCCGCATGCCCTTTCGCAAGAGTGGCTATCCTACGCCAGTCAGCACGCCCAGCAGGTGTGCCAGGAGCTAAGCACCTCTGGCTCCGAGATGCTGCCCGTGTGGAAAGGCCCGTACCAGGCTACCAGTGCTCGTGTTTGGGAGCAGGCCCAGCGCACGCAGCAAGAAGCAGAGCTTCTTCTTCGCACGCTCCAAAAGTAGGTTTATATCGCAGGGCCCAAGGCAATCAGATTGAACTGCACAGCATCAGGATTGCGGGCCATGTAGTGGGACTGCACAAAGTGCGCCGTGGCTGAAAGCAGACCCTTTTCCGGTACGTCCGTAGCACGCACAATCGGCCCTGAACGTCGGCCATCCAGCTCGATGAGTGCACCAGAGGCGCTGCGCACAAACGCTACAAAGTGCAAATCCACATCCTCGTCGGCCGCTGGTGCCTCCGATTGACCCTGCGCAGCAAGGCTCGCATGGGTCTGCTGCAGATCATGACTCTCAGCGATGACACGCGTGCGCTCTTCCGGTGTCAGCGATGGGGCCTTGTCGAGCAGCGTGGCCAGAGGCGAACCTGCTTGCAGCGCCGCGCGGGCACGCGAATTGGCGACCGCATGCAAGAGTCCAATCGTGCCACATGCGTTGCCAATCGTCTGCTTAAACCAGAGAAGATGGTCGTCCGACGCCGCCTTCTCCTGCTCGCGCTCCGCCTCCGTAGCCGGCGTCAATGGGAAGAGGAAGAGCACCGCCTCGACAGGCGCTGGCACCATCGCTAGAAGCTCTTCATCGAGTCCAAATACATCATGAAACGCGTACTTTGTACGGTCGAGGCCTAGAGCGGCGCACCACTCGCTAAACAGCGCAGGGTTCGCTTCCAAGGGGACCCACGGCGACGCCATTTGCCAACGTTCGCTTCGTCGGCCGTCGCGCAGGGGCCAACAGCCACGTGGAGACGGTCTGACCTGCGACGCGCGACGCGCTTCGCCCGCATGCGCCTTTCGTGTGGCCGCCTGACACGCGTAGCAGCACGAAGAATGGGATCGCCACCGGTCAAGCGGGCACTTTCGCCGGACGCGGATGAATTTGACGACTTTGATACAAGTGCAGATGACTTGATTCGCGCGGTAGAGGAGAGTGAAGGCGTGAAAAAGACGCGTCTTTCCTCGCCGCCCAAGGCGGTGTCGCGTCCGAGTCCCCCTGGTAAGGCGCCTACAGCCAGCCTGAAAGAGGCGCCGCCGGTGTACAATCATCCCTATTCAGGCACAAAAGAGGACCCGCTCCTTCTGGAGCGAAGCACGATGGGCAAGGCATGGTTCGACCGACTGGAGCCAGCCATGCGCCAAGACTCGTTTGCGCGACTCAAAGCATTTCTGGATGCGGAGAAAAGGGCGGGAAAAACGATCTATCCGCCAGCGAATCTGATTCACAGTTGGTCGCGCACAACACCGTTGGAAAAGGTCAAGGTGGTCATTGTGGGTCAGGATCCGTACCACCAGCCAGGACAGGCGTGTGGCCACTCCTTCTCTGTGCCTGTGGGCAAGGCGGTACCTGCAAGCCTGCAAAATATCTACAAGGAGCTCAAAGCAGAGTTTCCCGACTTTCAGCGTCCTTCGCATGGGTACGTACGAGGCACCTCACCGACAGTTGCCTGGACGGATGGGCACGCCAGGGCGTGCTGCTACTCAATGCCTGCTTGGTGCGTACCATGTGCTCATGATCAGACGGTGAATGCAGGAGCAGCAGGCTCGCACCATAACCGAGGCTGGGAGCCATTCACGCGAGAGATTTTAAAGACCGTGCTAAAGGCCGCCACGGGTGGTGGCAGTGGGCCTTTGGCTTCCATGTTTGCCAACCAGAGCCATGCGGGCACCGACAGTGGCCCTAGCAAGGGTGTGGTATTCCTAGCATGGGGCCTGCCAGCGGCCAAGACATTGGCGGAAGCGGGCGTCACCGAAGTACGTGCGCGCTGTGCTCACACAGAAAACGCCCAATGTGTTGCTGCTCAGATCGCCGCATCCCTCGCCGCTGAGCGCGCACCGCGGCTTTTTGGGCAATGGCCACTTTGCCAAAGCCAATGAATGGCTGGAGGACCCGACTCGGCATGGCAAAGGAGGGGGCATCCGCTGGGGCGATTTATAGCGTCTAATTTACAGTGTCCGGCAGCGGTGGCGGAGAGACAGTGATGTTCAGGTCGAGCAGGCGGCCGGTGTGAATGTTGTGAATCCACCCATGGATCTTCACGCGAGGGTTGACCTTGCCATTCAGCGGCGACACCTTGCCTTGCCAGTTGTCCTGAACCACAGGATGGTCGACAATGTTCTGAATTTGCTTGCGCACACTGGCCTCGGTGAGCAAAGGAACCAGGCGCTCCTGCATTTCCGGGCCAGGGATCGTATGGCGTTCACGCACACGCGCGCGCAGGTAGCGCGCAAGCTCCGTCAGCGGCGTTAAATGCCTTGACAGGGCCGACGCAGGCAGCGGCTCGAAATCGTCCTCCTGTTCATGCAGCACCTGCTTGACAGCAGCAGCCACGCCACCGCAGCTCGTATGGCCCACCACAATCACATGTTCCACGCCGAGGGCCTGTACAGCAAATGTAAGCGCACTCACGGCGCTGTCGTCGTAGGTGTGAAACTGGTTGGCGACATTGCGCAACACAAACAGTTCGCCGGGGCGTGCGTTGCACACTACGCTTTCAGGCACACGAGAGTCGCTGCATCCGATCCAGAAGACTTTGGGGTGCTGGCCACCACGCAGAGCTTCGGCCAGATCAGGCTGCTGCGTGATGAATTCCTGGGACCAGGACGCATTGCGGTCGAGCAGCGTCTCGGTGATCGCACGAATGGGCTGCATGGTCGCACGAAAAGCAGGACAGGTCAAGATCGCCAACAAAGAGAACCGCAGTGGGGTGAACTCCTAGCGGCGATGCAGCGAAGGTAGGCGGCTGTGTAGGCCAAGACGAGTGCGAGGCCCACCGGCGGCTTAGCAACCTTTGGGTCGGAGTAGATAAATTAAAATTTGACTCCGCCGCCCACGGGCAATTGGCGGCCCATTTCTCCGTCGGCCCACATACGGAGGGTCCCCACCCCATCACCAGCACGGTATGCATGACATGCATTATATGCGGTCACAGCTACGTGCACAAACTGGATCGTTGGATGTACATACGTCCTATCCAGTTTAGAAGGGCTTGTCGCTGTCGGGCGTCTTGTCTGTACGGTGAGTGATTGTAAGCACATACCCTCGTAGAACGAAGCCTGAAAGAAGCGTACGCACGCACAAGCGCCAAGTGTCAGGGTCTGTCCATGCCGCTGCGAGAAATACATACCACAGGAGTGTTCAGCAGAACATCCTTCTTGAACAGAGGGACACCGCTGAGCGCCAGCGTCACAAGCACACCCGCCGAGGCACCCCAGAAGAACAGCGAAGGGACCCACCTGTTGGTTAGTATGTCTACTCGGAGGGTATAACGCACTTGAAGGCGTACTGCGCGTTACTGTATAGCGTTAGCATCTGCACATCAAGTCAGTAACAGTACGTACATCGTGCCGACGTGGGGCTGGAACGAGGGCTTCAGGAAAGCAGCGCGCGCGGTAGCACGGAAAGCACCCATAGCAGCAGGCGAGGGACGGAACATGAGGAACGAGTCGCACACAGGCGACGATTCGCGGGCTCTCCGCGGTGGCCTCGCCGCGATCCGCTCTCGGCCGACTGTACCGGTGAGGTCCGACAGCCATGTGGCTCTATGACTGACTAATCGTGTTAAGCCAGGTCCTGCTTGAGGACGAAGCGGTAGCGGACTGCGCGCGTTAGAACACCATGTAATACATACTGTCACCCTTCGAGACACGCTCAATAGCCTTAGAGCAGTCCTTCATATCCACAAGCTCGATCCAGGGCTCGACGTTCTTTTCCGCCGCCAGCTTGAGCATGCTGAGCGCCTCGATCTTGTTACCAATGTGGCTGCTACCCAGAAGCGCACTGCGCATAGCCAGGTCCTGTACGCGCAGCTTGATCTCGTCCTCGGGCATACCCACGCAGACCAGGCGGCCTTCCGGCTTCAGCGAGGAGATCATACCGGGCACATCTACCGCCGAGGACGACGCCGTGTTGATGATCAGGTCGAACGGTTCCGTCTTGAACTTCTCCGCCCACTTGGGGTCCTCCTTCGTCGAGACAAACTTGGACGCACCCATCTTCAGCGCATCCTGCTCCTTCGAGGCCGAGTGGGAGATCGCAACGACGTCCGCACCCATAGCCTTGGCGAACATGACACCAAAGTGGCCGAGACCACCGATACCCACAATGGCGACCCGCATGCCAGGGCCCACCTTGTTGCGGTACAGAGGGCTGTACACAGTGAGACCGGCGCAAAGCATGGGCGCAGCGTGCTCCGACTTGAGACCCTCAGGAATGGGGAACACAAACTGCTGGTGCGCACGGATCGCCGTCGAGTAACCACCCTGGGCAATGCTGCCATCGGGCCAGTGCGAGTTGTAGGTGTCCACCATATGGCCCTTGCCGTCGCCAATGCAGTAGTTCTCGTTGTCGTGCTTGCAAGGGTGGCAGTTCATGCAGGAGCCGACCTGCGCACCGATACCGACACGATCACCGACCTTGATGACCTTGACGTTCTTACCGACCTCTGCGTATGTTAAAGGATGCCTTCGTTTCATACGTACGAGTCACATGGCCGACGATCTCGTGTCCCGGAATGCAGGCAGGCACGCTCAGAGGACCCCTGTGAAGTGTGAGTCGCCGTTTTTATACGTACCAGCCACCCGACACAGTGTGCAGGTCGGAACCACAGATACCACAGTGGGTGATGGAGACCTCGACATCATCGTCCTCCGGTGTCTTGTGACAGTCAGCACCTGCCCACGATCGAAATTCCACGTACCTTGAGTTCAAAATCGATGACCTTGAAATCAGTCCAGTTCTTAGTGTCGTGAATGGCGTATCCCTTGGGCATCCTCTTCGCAGATCTAGAGATGACGTGCTGTACACAGCGGAAACGCTTAAGTACTTTCGCTATCACGACACGCTCCACAGGCCCGCGCCACGTATCTGCACACGACACCACACGTGTCGTGTGTCGTCCGTGGGGATCATGTGATGCTTACGAGCTACGAAGCACGTCATCGATACACGGCCTTCGAGCGTGACTGAAACGCGTCGATCATGCTCGACGAGAGCTTTTGGAACACTTGCCCCGCAATAGCAGCATACATGGGGCTGGAGAAGGCGAAGGCAAGTGTAAAGGTGACCTCCGTTTGAGGCCTCTGGATATGAGGCATTTTCGGCAAAGTCCGGAAATACCAGGCTGTTTCCAGGCCCTTGAAAAGGGGGGATGGCTTGGCTTTGGCCTGCCGCGTCAGATCCTCTTGTAGCACGTACCTTCACCCATTCATGTGGGCGCATGGAGACCTCGCTCACGTAGCTTTCCCGCAGCGCTGAAAATCCAATGACCAGTTCGGCATCGACAACACGGGTCGCCTCCGGCTCAGCCTGCGTAGCACGGGGGCTGGACGGTCCCAGTACACGCGAGTCTAGGCAGTACGGCAAAAACTCTTTGTAGGCATCGACGTCGGCCACAATGGCGTAAAGCTGCTCGGAGGTATACCTGTGTGGTTAGATACGTTTATACATACGGAAGCACCACTTTTTCCCTAAATCTCTGCATCCCGTTGTCACGGGGCGGCCCGCCGCCCAGCACATGATGGAGGTTGAGAAAAGTCCGACATGGCACCCAGGGAGCCCGTTGCCGCCCTCTTCCTTGGCTGGTATGCGCGGAGAGTATATAGCTTCCCTGCAGTACCCTCGGGGCGCGAAGCCTGTCAAGGCGGCGAACGGGGGCCACCTGTAGGAGTGCTTTCATACACGGCTGCGACCGGGATCCGTTGCGGTGGAGGGGGTTGAAATTCGGCCAAAATGGCGATTGTCAAACAGGTTGCTGTGCCTCCATTTTTTCGGGTACCTTCCTGCACGGACGTTTGGCAGGCTGCCATGCCGCTCAACACGACCCATTATCTGACCAAGCAGGGATGGAAGGGACATGGCACACCACTAGATGGCGAGAAAGGGCGCGGTCTTAAGAAGCCGCTCATTATACCGCAGAAACGGAACCTTGGCGGTGTGGGCCAAAATCGTGATCGTGCCGTGGAGTGGTGGGACGATATTTTCGCGGTAGGTATAGCGCTACGCTCACTTCACAGGCCGGCGCCAAGGCCCTAGCACTAGGTGCGACCGCCAAGAAAGAGTCGGATGCCCCGGCTGGACCGAGGCGGGCACTTTCTACACTAGCCAAGCAGGAACACGCACGGCGCATGCTCATGAGCAACTTTGTGCGAGGAGAGGTCGTGGGACAGCTTTCCATCTCTACAGAAGAGACGGAGGTGAGTGTGATCCAAACACAGAGTCCTGCTACGGACACATCGTCCCAGGATACCCGCGATGCTAGCTCATCCATCGTTGCCAAAGAACACGTACAAAGTTCCAGGCAAGACAAAAAGGCGAGGAAGCACGTGAAGGCAGAGACGAGCGATCACTCGAACGCACGCAAGGAGAAGAAGAGGAAGCGCGAGAAGAGCGAAGAATGCGAGAAGAAAGAAAAGCGAAGCAAGCGCGAGAAAAGCGAAAAACGAAGCAAGAAGGAAAAGCGAGAGAAACGCGAAAAGCGCGCCAAGAAGGAAAAGAGAGAGAAGAGCCCCAAGAAAAAAGCCAAAGACTAGGAAAACAAAGTTCTACGACCAGTGCTACGGCCAAGTCTGTCTCCTCCAAGGAGCGGCTGGCAGATACCCCCCGCCCGTGCGTTTGGGCGGGTCCGTCGCATCGGCGCCCCAAGAGGGTGCGTGTTCCGTAGTCGTTCCATACGCGAGACACACCTCCACCCACTTGTTCTTGCGTCGATTCCTCCGACAGAGCGCAGGGTAGGTATGGTCGCTGGCGTTCCTCGGGACTCCGCGCCGATGGAATCGCCGGTAGATGCGAATAAGACGCAAGAAGATGAGGCGGAGCCGCACGATACACAGGACATTCTGCCTCCCATACCGAGTACCAGTGGTTCCTGGTGGTACCGGTGCTTCGATGGACTTCTTCGTTTTGCTCTCCAGTCGCTGTCGCTGGGACCCCTTCCCCGGCACATAGCCTTTATTATGGACGGGAATCGCCGATGGTCTAGAATGACAGGCATTCGGATCCAACAAGGTCATTATATGGGCTTTGAGGCGCTCAAACGCGTGCTCGACCTGTGCCTGTCACTTCGGCGGATTGACATGGTCACTGTGTACGCGTTTGCCCTGGATAATTTCCGCCGGGACAAAGCAGAGGTGGATGCCTTGATGGAACTTGCCAGAACACGGCTCTTGGAACTGTCCAGCCACAGGTACGTGCTGGCCACTGACCGTAGCGACCTTGTGCGCAAGTTCTCAGTCCGGATTCGTGTCGTGGGCCGACGGGCGCTACTACCCCCCGCCGTCCAAGAGACGGCGCGCCGAGTGGAAGAGGCGACCAAGGACCACACTGGGTGCGTACCTAGAAAAACTGACCGACAGACCGACCCTGAACATTTGCATGCCCTACGCGTCGCAAGATGAAATCTGCCAAGCTGCGACCCAAGCGGCAAAGCAAGGTCCCTTAACCGAGACGTCCCTTGCCGAGCATCTCATGGTGCCGTGCGATATACCGATTGACGTGCTTGTGCGCACGTCGCACGTCTCGCGTCTTAGCGACTTTTTGCTATGGCAGTGCAACGAGCATACCCAGTGCCACTTTGTCGACCAATACTGGCCTCGATTCGGCGCGCGCGATTTGATTCCGATTCTACTGGCGTACCAACGCACACGCTCCTAAACTGACCAGCGGCGCGGGATGTAGGAGGCTCTATGGCCAGCGGCTCCTCGCCATGCTCCTGCCAGCAAAGTGACGCCGTCCGTTTCTCTGGGCCATGCATGAAGATGCGACAGTGTGGAAGAGCACTGTTACACCGATGAATAGGCCAATGTCCATCGTGTCTGACCTGACAAAAAGCCACAATATCGTACAAAACATATCATATCATCGTACATTCGTCCTGAAAAGTAAGTTGGTCGGGGTGCTGGAGCCTGTCGATGACCACCGCGCGGAAGGCGTCCAGCGTACACAGCTCGGGGCGCCCTGGGTAATGCTGCCCAGCGGCGCGGCAGCCGGGTAGTTGCAATTCTTCGTCACCGTACCGGCACCGCACAAAGTAGCCCGGCCAGTGCTGCTCCGTGACGGGCGCCGTCTCTTGACGATCGTGGAACAGCTCCAAAGCAACCCCAGCATGAAAGGCGGGCCAGCGGTCATTAAACACATCGAGAATGTGGCACAGCCCGACCAGCGTGGCATCGTGCCCAAGGAAGACAGAGAGTCGTAACGGCTCGGCCTCTCCCCGCATCGCACGGCGTTCCATCGGCCGGTAGAGACGTTCGACAAATGGACCTAAAGCCAAACGGCGGTATTGCCGGCGTTCGTCAGGATCTGGTGCACGGTAGCCGCCAAACCATTCGTGCAGCACAGCGCGTTCCATCAGCCGGAGCAGTGGGGAATGTTGGAACGCGGTGGGTATAGGCAGGTCATGCGCCTGCATGGCCCAAATGGTATCAATGAGGCCACTCACAGCAGGACTCGCATTGACGCGAGGCACATGCCCGCAGTCACTGGGGGCCACAAACTGATCGTAGCTGGCAAGCTGGGGGTTGTACAGCCGCGCCGCTTCCGCGGCAAACTTTTGCATGAGCTTATGCAGCCGAGGGCAGGTGCGGGGATTGGGAAGCATATCCTCATCGAGAGGGTTCCGAATATACTCATGTGGCACAAACGTCCGGATCTGCGGCCCAAGGAGCCCAGCGATCACCTGGTCGAGGCTCTGGATCGTGCGGCCCATGGCCGTGCTACGCAAATACAGCTTGGCCTGGTCCCTCTCTTCGAACTGGTGTGGAAGTAGGTGCTCATCATCGATGTAGCGCTTGCGCAAAGCCTGGCCGAGGCGAAGCATCGAGATGCGGCCCCGATCCGTCAACTCGCCGAGGAGGCAGTCGCCCTGCCGGCCAATCTCGGGGCCTTCGCCTGGCTGCCCCGCCACTTCGATGCGGCGCTGAATTTGCGTCATGGTAGGAAGATGATCGGAGCCCACCATATGCAGCACAGACCGCTCGAAATCCCTCGATACATGGCACAAGTTCCATGTAGATGGGATGGGTGGGTCGGCCGTGGTGAGCCGACGGCGCACCGGCGTGCGCTCGCCGTGCCGCAGCACGTAGGCCGCCTGGACCAGTTCCAGATCAGAAGGTGGATCGCGCCAGCCCAGTGTACGGGAGAAAAGGCCCCGCCCCTTGGGCCGAGGAGGGGCCGATGCCTGCGCCTCCGCCACCGTTGGGGTGGGGGCCATGGAAAAGAACGGCGGACACGTCTTTGCTGCGTAGCGCGGCCGCTACGATGACTAAGCAAGGAGGGGGTCTACGACGCGCTTAGCGACACGCTGGCGAGCGTGCCAGGGAGCTCTTTCTGGCCCTCGCGGTAGAGAAGAGCAATGCTGCCAACGGTGGCGACGTAAAGCGCCGCGACAGTTCCAATAATCAAAAGGGTCTGGGATGAATAGTCGTTCTTCTCGCAGGCGGCGCCGGCGTAGAAGCTGGTACGGCCGCCCTGGAGCACCGGCTTGCACTGGCACCGCCAGCACAACTTGCCGCCCTTGGTCGTCTGGACGGGCGTTCCACGCAGACTACACGTGTTGGTCGCAGCCTCAAGCTGTTCACGCTGTGCGTAGCATGTCTTGGGACCCTGGTCCATCGCCGAGAAGGCGGCCCAGTCGCGCAGCCGATCAGGCGCTACTTCCAGCGGCAGCGGCAACTGCGCGCGCCGGTGTAGCGTGGGCTCTGCCTCGGAGGTATGAACCAGGGCCACATGGGCACCTGCCAGCTTCTCGGCGCGGTGCACCAGCGAGGAAAGAACCTGCTTGACTTGTGCCTTGGCGTCTTGAAATGTCTGGCTGTGCGCACCAAACTCGCGCTGCACATCGGCCAGTGCGGTAATGCGCGCACGCGCAAACGCGGTGAGATCTGTATGGATGAGCTGCTCGATACTAGCAAGCTCGTGCGTAAGGCGCTCGAGGGCGGTGGCGGTGGATGGCGGCGCAGCCAGAACACGCTGTGTGCCAGTGGCCGCTTCCTCGTAGAGGGAGCCGAGGTGGTGCAGCGCATCATAATGGCTCGGCACCTCGTGCGTCGGCACGAGCGAGGCGGGGAATAGGTCTATGCGGTTAGGTTGCTTCACGTACCGTGCTCGTCATCGAGGCCGTGGAACATCACAAGGACGCCGCTGCGGGGCGCCTGTGGCTCAAAGAGATCCTTGAGGCTATACTTGGCACAGTCGTGCGGCAGGTGATGCCACATATTCGGTGAGTCGCCCGCATGACGCGGCAACGAAGGGACATCGATCCCCAAGTGGTGCGCGAGCACTTGGTGAGCATCAGCGCTGCGAATGGCCACGGGGCCGCTCACACTGCCGGCAGGCGAGTTGAGATGGAGGATAGCGCGTGCGAGCGCCACCGCGGGTGCGGCGAGTGCTGCTACCGCATACACCAACGACGGCATGGCGCTGGATCGCTGGGGAGACACGCCGCGGCTTCAGGCGGAGGGCGCCGCCCGGGCCCGCTCGGCCGAGCCCCACCACCTCCACCGAAAGACGTCGTGGGGTCGGTGGGATCGGATCGACGCGGTGCGATGAGTGTGGCCACGGGCGCGGAGCCCGTGCCGGCGCTCACGCCGCCGAGACCGGAGAAGCTCAATCGGGCTACCAAAGATATCATGTTTGGCTCGGTATGTGCTCCATTTCTCATGCGTTTCTCTAGGTGGCCGGCATCGTTAGCAAGGTCTTTGAGCATCCGTTGTAGGTCTTGATCGATTAACGCAGCGATCTCGTCAAGGTGCGACTTCAAACTCAGCCTCATGATGCGCCATACTATGCAGGTGCATGGGACTGTTTCCGCAAAACCTTTGTGCATGAAGGTGTGCGGGGTTTGTTCCGGGTGCGTGTACGAAGGCTGACGTTGGCAGGGCGTGACCATGCCCGTGCTAGGCGCGACCATGGAAGATGCAGCGCTCTTTCTCACATACAACCAAGTCCAACGTGCGCTACGGAATGTGCGTGGCGTGAGCGAGTCGACGGCGTTGCCGCTCCTGGACCTGGGTGTGGCCGCGGCGGCCTCCGGTGCGATGGCTGCGATCGTGCTCACCCCCGTCGAGCTGATCAAGTGCCGCATGCAGGTGCAGCAGATGGGGCGTACGTTACGAGCGCCGGCACCGAATGCAGCGGCACTGATCTGGGATACGGTGCGAAAATCGGGCGTGACAGGCCTGTGGCACGGCTTGTCCGGCACGCTGATCCGCGAGGTCGGTGGCGGCATTGCGTGGTTCCTCTCCTTCGAGCTTTCAACGCGTGAATTTGTGCGTCGACGCGCACTTGCGCGACCGGCCGACGCACCGCCGCCGACCAAGGCGGACCTGGGCAGTGTGGAGCTGGCCGTGAGCGGGGCGCTCGCCGGCGTGAGCTACAATGTGAGCCTATTCCCGGCCGACAGTGTCAAGTCGGCCATGCAAACGCAACGCGAGCTGCGCGCACACACGCGCGAGGCCGCGGGTCCCCCGCTGGGTTTCATGTCGATGCTGATGCGCCTGTATCAAACGCGTGGTCTCGCGGGTCTCTATGCGGGTGTGGGCGTGACATGCCTACGCAGTGCGCCAAGCAGTGGTACGTGCACAATACTAACAGCAGCGCTGGTCTTGTACGTCTGTCTACTAACGCAGTCTCGTGTATCACAAGCTGGAGCAGCTGGCCGCACGGTCCGGATGGTAGCGGTCGCGTACATAGGCACGTGCACGCATGTCACATGGTTGTGAGCTGGCGCTCGGGGCCCGCCGCCTCGTGCAGGTGAGCGGACGGGGCGCGTTGGCCTTTCGCGAATGTTCACTCGCTGGGGCTTGCGCCACCTACTTCCTGCCCGTTCGTCCTTGTCCATTGCTTCCCGTGCCACTTTCTCCACCAGCATCATGTCGGGTATGACAGCCTCGAAGATCAAGGTGACCAACCCTGTTGTCGAGCTTGACGGCGATGAGATGACGGTACGTGCTACCTGGCTGACCATAGCGTATCATCTGGAAGAAGATCCGTGAAGATGTAGGTGTTTGACGACTGACGCAGCTTATCCTTCCCTTTTTGGATGTGGATCTGAAGTACTACGACCTGGGCATTGAGCACCGTGATGCCACCGATGACCAGGTGACTGTGGACGCCGCCGAGGCCATCAAGAAGTACAAGGTCGGTGTCAAGTGCGCGACCATCACGCCTGACGAGGCCCGTGTGAAGGAGTACAACTTGAAGAAGATGTGGCTCTCGCCGAACGGTACCATCCGCAACATTCTCGGCGGTACCGTGTTCCGTGAGCCGATCGTGCTCGAGAAGGTGCCGCGCCCCGTGCCCGGCTGGACGAAGCCGATCTGCATTGGCCGTCACGCGTTCGGTGACCAGTACCGCTGCCAGAACTTTGTGGTGCCCGGTAAGGGCAAGCTGAACATCACCTTCACGCCCGAGGACCCCCACGGCGAGAAGATCGATGTGCACGTGTACGACTTCCCTGCCGAGGGCGGTGTGGCGATGGCCATGTACAACACCACCGAGTCGATCCGCGGCTTTGCGCACTCGTGCTTCCGTGTAGCGCTTGACAAGAAGATGCCTCTGTACATGAGCACCAAGAACACAATTCTCAAGGCCTACGACGGCAAGTTCAAGGACATTTTCCAGGAGCTGTACGACACCCAGTACAAGCCCGAGTTTGAGAAGCTGGGTCTGTGGTACGAGCACCGCCTCATCGACGACATGGTTGCGCAGGCCATCAAGGGCAGCGGCGGCTTTGTGTGGGCGTGCAAGAACTACGACGGTGACGTGCAGTCGGATGTGCTCGCGCAGGGCTTTGGCTCGCTCGGTATGATGACCTCAGAGCTGATCACCCCCGACGGTGACATGATCGAGAGTGAGGCGGCCCACGGTACCGTGACGCGCCACTACCGCGAGCACCAGAAGGGCAACGAGACGAGCACCAACTCGGTTGCTTCGATCTACGCTTGGACCCGTGGTCTGCTGTTCCGCGGCAAGCTCGACAACAACACCGATCTCCAGACGTTCGCGCGTGCCCTTGAGGAGGCGTGTGTGCACAGCATTGACGTGGACAACGTCATGACCAAGGACCTCGCTTTGTCGATCCACGGCAAGGCCATGACCCGTGAGCACTACGTCAACACGTTCGAGTTCATTGACCACGTGAAGAAGGTGCTTGTGGACAAGCTCCGCGCTGCTGGTCTCGCTTAACTTGATAGATGGTCTATTTACAGGCGTACTAGTACGAACATCATAGCCGCCACCGCCACGGCCCATGCGAGCGGCATATGAGCCGCTGGCCGCGCCGCCCCACCCTGTGCGGCCTGGGACGGCGGCGGCGGCGGCGGCGGCGGCGCAGGCTTCGGCCCAGGCGGGGGACCAGGCGCGCCTGTCACATTGCCAGCATAATAGTCGCGACGTGCCGCCGACATGAGAATCATAAAAGAGAGGCTCTCCGTCGATGTCGGACCTGGTACGCCCGTGTTGAGCTCATTCACCGTAAGCAGCCCATTGGTGAAGGAGCTCACAGGGTCCAGCCCCGTGGAGAGGGTTTGGTACGCGCGCTCCGCATGCCCCACGTACTGTTCGAGCGATGCATTCATACTGCCCAGCCGGAACGCCGCGTAGGTCACGAGCGCTGTGCCCGCGGCATCCCGGAACGTCTTGGGATCGTTGGCCGCGTTGGGCAGCAGCCCCGTTTGGTCATCCACGTGCTGGTACGTGGCGTTCAGCAGCTCGCTCGTCCACTGTAGCAGGTTCGTGTGCGGCACCTGCATCGCATGCGACCAAGGACTGGCCCGAATCATCGCGGCCACACGCAGCATACCTGCCGCCGCCCAGCCCACACCCGTGAGCCACGGGCGCGGGTCAATCATCACGGGCGGCCTGTTGTGCCCGTTAAACTGCACAATGTGCCGCCACAGCCCGGTGGAGGGACCCTAATCGATTCGCAGCGCGGCGCGCTGCAGCTTCAGCTGCTCGTACGCCATACGCACCAGCGTCTCGTTGCCGGTCATCACACCGTACGCCGCCATAAAGGGGGGGCCCATGTATGCGGAATCGGACCACAGTTGCACCGTTTTTGGCGACACGCGCTGGCTCAATGCACCTGTCGGCGTGTAGGTCACATTGTGCAGCAAAAAGTTCAGCTGGCGCTCCGCAGCGGAGCCGTAGGTGCTGTGCGGCAACGGCGCATGGTTCGGGAACCCCTCGTTGATCCACGCCCCGATGAGCACGCCTTCACCACAGCTCGCCGAGTCCATCGTCGCACCTTGGTTCAGCTGCTCGTCGCCGGTAGTCTCGCTGGCGAGGCGCCCTATCGCATCCTGGGTGCTTACACTCTTCTCTGCGAGGCGCAAAAGCTCCAAAGGCTGCGTGTCCCACGTCACCATATGCGGCGGCGGAAACAACTGATCACCCGGCTGCTTGAAAAACGTCCAGTTGGGGTACAGGTACTCGGTCACCGCGGATTGGAGCACACCCTGCTCCCACGACGCTCGCTGCGATGACAGCATACCTTGGAGCGCCACTTCCACCATGGTCGTATTGGTCGGCGGCAAAGGATCCGCACGTCGCACCAGCGACACGGGACGACGCTGCGGCGTCATATGCCGAGCCTCCGCACCGCTCACACACGCCAGAGCACAGCCAAGGAGCAGCGCAGGCGCAGCTACTGCGGCGAGCCCACGCCGCGCCACACCCGAGGCCGCCGTGGGCGCACCACGCGCGTACCGCTCGCTTATGTCGGTCGATGACACCGTGCTTGGCAGCATACCTGCCTCGCTTGCGCCGCGCGGCGCTATGACCACCAGCGTGCCGTTGGTGCGCATCAAGGCGACATCGCCGGTGGCGTGCCACGGCGAAAGGGTCGTGGCATCATATTCGCACGCTGTGAGCGCATAGCCGCGCACATACACTTCGCCCATCGGATCCGCTGCATGGCCACCGGCACGCAGATGCTGTAGGACCGCTGCGTGTCGAGTGACAGCGGGGGTTTGAGACACGAGCTTGACTTCCAGCGCCACGGACGGCGGTCCCACCGGCGCGGCCAGGCCCCGCGCCGACTCATCGTCGATCCATTCTGGCGCAAACGCTTGGAGATCGTACATGTTGGAAGTGCATACAGGCGCGGTGATCAACGCGGGGTGCGAGCCATACGTCAGCTCCGACGGCACATAGGCATGCATCACCGGCACACCCAGGTACAAACGCAGCGCATCCAGCAATGTTTGGTCCGCTGCTGTGCCGTCACCCGCCAGCACAGCGGCACGCACACTAGAAACGCCAATCGCTGTGCGCAGCGGCGCCACGACCCAGCTGTCGAGGAAGCGGCCACGCGGAAAGATCCCGTTGCGCAGCAAATTCATATTGACGCGCCGGAAGAGGGCAAACAGCAGCGCACCAGCCACTGGCACCCACAAGCGCTGCTCCAGGATCTGAGCGCCGCGCGTACTGAGGAACAGGAGCGTGGGGCGCAGCAGCTTGGCACTGGACACCACCTCGGTGGGCGGCTCGCACGCGATGCCAGCGCCTGTGGCCAAGCACGTCAAAACGAGCGTCCAGTGAGCGAGCGCAGGGATGGCGCGTGCGTACAGCAGGTCTGTCAGGACCACATCGTTGACGCCTGGCACCTCGTCCGCCGGAAACTCGCTCAGCCATGCGG
The DNA here is from genome assembly GCA_029542865.1 of Malassezia equina. Taxonomy (NCBI): domain Eukaryota; kingdom Fungi; phylum Basidiomycota; class Malasseziomycetes; order Malasseziales; family Malasseziaceae; genus Malassezia; species Malassezia equina. The sequence goes on from CP119900.1 coordinate 977,107, forward strand.
TCACGGCCGAGGTCATCGACGTGTGTGTCGTGTCGAGCCATGCACGGCGTCCGTCCCATACCGTGGCGTATACACGCGCACCGAGACGATCAAGCTCCGAGCTCGAGGTGCGCGACACGTCCAGCGGGGCAGGCGCTGTGGTGTCGGTGGCAGCGCCCAACACATCGTCCCACTCGACAGGGCTGTGCTTGGGCGTCGCCCCTTCCACAGACTCGCCGCTGCGCACAATGACCAGGCGTGCGTTGGCCCACACGGGGAGCAGAGGCGCTCCGATGCACACGACCGCCGTCGTGGCCAGGTCCACACCGGCGGGACGCGTGGTAGGCGCCAATCCCGGCGGCACCAGAATGGTGCGTGCACGGTCGTTGGCCACAGCGCCTGCCACCGCGGCCACGACGGCGGGCGCGGTGTCAAGGAAGCCACACACGACAATCGTGGGCGCATCCGTGTGCAAAAGCTGACCGACCCCACGCACAAACGCCGCGGCCTGAGAGCGCACTTCCTCGTTGCTGAGCGAGGCATCCATTACGCGGCGCACGTGCGAGCCTTCCGAGCCCGTAATTCCATGGGCCAGCAGTGTATCGATGGTGGGCGTGCGGCGCTGCGGGCGCATGGCCAGGTCCCGGCCCAGGGGCGCATTCACGTTGCGGTACGTGGGCGACTCGCCCGCGAGATGCACCGACGACACCTCCGACTGCCTATGCAAAATGAGGGGGTGGAGCACAGGTTGATCACGGTGCTGCGCGATGCGGGCATACAGCAATAAGCACGCCAGTACGACAAGCAAGCCGACCGAGTAAGCGTCAATACGAATCAAGGACGGCTCACTCATCGTTATCGCTGGGGAAGCATAGCCATAATGGCGGCGCCCTTTTGGGGCACCATGGCAGGCCGCATGCAGGGCGGATCGGGCCGCATGCAGAGCCCCTGCATGGATCGGGCTTGGACTCCCACCATGGACGACACCCGCCACGTGCTCAAGGCCCTGCGCCGCGAGCAGCGCGATTTGTGGAGCCGCCTGGCGAGCATTGCGCACGTACGTGCCGGCTACTTACGCAGGATGCGCGCTACGTCGAGGAGGTGTGTGTGGCGTGTTTTCCGCTCCCGCTCATCGGTACGTAGGGCCCACTTACGCAGCCAACCTCCGCTGCGGCGCTTGGTACACCGACCCTGCGCGCTTGCTCGGCACAGCGTACTTCAAGTCGACCGATGGGCACATGTACGGCTGGGACTTTAGCTTGAAGCGCGCCAACTTGCATCTCGCCGAGCTGATCGAGCGCCATGCTACGCAACAGGCGCTCACCGGCTGCATTTTGATCGACTCGACGCGCCGGGGCAAGCACTTCCCCGACGCACTCGCCAAGACCGTGCCGATTTGGTGCGCCGTGCTGAATCGCGCCTCGGCGCGTGTTCACGGCACGCCCACGGTATGCCCCCCCCTGGCCACGCCGCTTGACGCTGTCGCACGCACGGAGCATGCCCAGATCGAGGCGCGCCTCGACGCATGGACCGACCGATTGTGCCAATCAGACTTGCGCGTACCGCGCTTGTCCAAACCGCTTGTGCCTGTGTTTGCACACGCACCGGACGTGCCGCATCTCCCCACGGCCTCGCACCAGCATCATATTGTCCTGGCCAGTGTGTCGCCTGCCGTCGCCGATACGGCGTCCGTACCGCCGCCTTCCCCTGGCGCCGTGTACGTGCAAGGCGCCGGCGACGATCACGAGGCGTGGGCGGAGGGCCTGACGCCCGGTCTCTTTTGGCAGCACCGCGCAGCGCTCCTACACCCATGCATGACGCGCGACGAACGCGTAGAGCTGGTCCATTCCCTGGTGGCGAAGGAGCGCGCACGCGCCGGCCGTGTGCTGTGGCTGCCTGGCGAGGCCGACGCTGCCCCGATCGAACTACCCGGCACAGGCCTCTCTGTGCAAGCGCGTGCACGCGACCAACCGTGTAGTGCCGCGGAATGCGCGCAGTACGCGCTGATTGTGCGCTGCGACCAGCCACCAACGCCCACGCCGCCACACGAGCACAATCCGCGTGTTGTAACGCTGAATCTCGATGCCTCTAAGCGGGGCCTCGCGGCCTTTTCGCAGGCGCTGCCGGCGGCCGTTGATGCGATTACTGAGGCGCTGCACAGGGCGGCGCGTACTTCGGGCGCGCCCCCCGACGCACCGCGCGGGGTGCTTGTTTGTTGCGAGTCGGGTTTCCAGCTCAGTGGCGCGATTGTGATTGCGGTGCTAGCCGCTTCGTACGATGAGCACCGTCATGGCCTCTTTGGTGGTAGCGATGCTCATGCGCGGCTTACCGCCCACCGTCAGCGCATCACCAAAGATACGACACAGCGACGCTTGCAATGGTTCACCAGCGCAGTCAGCGCAGGGGCGCCCAGTCGCGCGCATTTGCAGCGTGTGAACGCGTATCTTATGGGACCCCACCGCCAGGTGCGCATGTGGCCTATCCACGAACTACAAAGCTAGCACGGCCTGAAGCAGCTCGGGGAAGTACGGCGTGCCCAGCCCGGTCACTGGATCCCAGCCGTGCTGCGCCTCAAAGCCCGTTCGGCCGCCGCATCCGATCGCCGAGCCGCTGATGACATCGCGGAATCCTGGCGTGTCGGCCAAACGCTTGTACAATAGCGGGTTCAAAAAGCCAAGCGAAGGACGTCCTTGGGCGAAGCGCGCATCGTTGAGCAGTGCCACCAACGAGGCGAACAAGGGCGTCGAGGCACTGGTGCCGGAAATGAGCGTAAACTTGCCGTTCAGCGCAATGACAAAGCGCGAGCCTTGCGCAGACACGTCGGGGTACGCGCGGCCCAACGGGTTGTAGAGATTTTCATCCTTGTCGCCTTGGTACACACTCAAATACTTGTGCACCGCATGCTCTTGGTAAAAGGGGCGCGGGAAGTAGCGAGAGAAACCGCCGCCCGATGTAATGAACGTGTAGTTTTTCACCGTGACCACTTCGGGGTCAAACTTGTACGTCGCACCCACCGTGGTGACCCACGGGCACGATGCGGGGAACTCGGGCAGGAACGTGGGGCGATGACGACGGTCGTTGCTTACACAGTCCTCCTTGTGCTGACCGCCCACGCCCTCGTCACCAGAGGAGAACAAGACACTGGTGCCACGCAGACCCAACGCTGCCATGAGCGTACATGCGCGGCGCGCGTACGGCTCCGGCACGGTTTGCTCGTCATCGCCGTACGATGTGGTGAGCACTGGTGGCAGATCGCTGTCATCGAGGCCCATCATATGCTCCAAAAACACCATGTATGGCTCATTGGTGTTCTTCGGCGTAACGCGATCCTTCTTGAACGGCGGTTTCGTGCCTGTGAGGTAGTACGTCGTGCGCATCGGCCACACCACGCCCTGGACCGTCTGCACATCGAGGTTGGCCTCGCCGCCGGCCTTGGACACGTTCTGCACATTGTGTGCGCCGCCCAGCGTCACATAGTCAAATGTTGCATGCCCTTTGTACGCATCCGGGCGCTCACGCTGGAGAAAGAGGCGCATATCGTCGTAGTTCGCATTTTCTCCCAAGTAGCCCACAATGCCAATGTGCGAGAGGTGCGACTGCGGCGTGTAGTTGTGCATGCCGTAAAACTCACGCAGGCACAGCGATGTGACGTGCGCCACGTTGCACGAGTCAGGCACGCCCGGCGGCTTCTTCATCGTATCGGTTTTCGCCACCTCGTCCCACGACACCTCGCCGATATACTCGGCCATGCGGCGGTGGGCTTTGATGGAGGGGAAGTACGTCGTGCTGCCACCCACGTACTCAATATGCTGCGCCACACTATGCGGGACCGAGTACTTGGTCGTACGCACGCTCCTTTCGCCCGTTTCACGCCGCTCGAACATGTTGAACACGGCACCGCCCAGCAGCTCGCTAGCTTCGGCGACGGAAGCGGAAAAGTACAGCACGTCACCAGCTGCACTGTACGAGATCTCACTCTCATCAATCCCGTGCTCCATGAGCCAGCGCAGTACACGCGTTTGCGTATGCTTGGCAGGACGCAGTAGGTCCAGCACTTCCTCCTTCGTTCGGTGGTGCAAGTACTCGTCGCTGTCCGGATCCGACGTACGTTGCAAAGCATCCACCACACGCTCATTTGCGTTCGTTCGTAGCGCAATGCTCAGCGGCACTTGTTCATCGCTATGCGCAGGCGCACGGCGTACCCAGCCATGGGGGACCACCACATCCTCTTTCACGACATAGTCTGAAGCATAGCCCATCACACACGAGGCCACCGCGAGCGGCGCCAACACAGCAAGCCACGCTTGCACCCGCATATCGTAGTTAGATAGCTAGATCCATGATTGTCCCGGGACAGGCCTCCTGCTGCTCCTGGCCAGGCACGCGATTGGCATGCACATGCACCGCGACTGCCTCGTTATCGCTGCCTCCACGCGCTCTATGATGCTGACTCAGCACGCAGGGTGCTCCGCCACTCGTCCACGCCTGTTTCGCGCCATGTCGCACGCTTGGGAAGTACGCTTCAGCAACTCGCGCCAGCTCCCGTACTTTTTTAACGCGGAGACGCGTGTATCCATGTGGGAGCTTCCAGAAGGCCTCTCGGAAGAGCAGGCGCGGCAGCTCCCTGGTGGCCACTTGCTTGGCGAAGCTTCGCAGGGACCCCCTGCGCAGGTGCGCGCAAGCCACCTGCTCGTGAAGCACAAGGACAGCCGCCGGCCTAGCAGCTGGCGTGAGGTATGTACTCTACGCCTCTTACTCGCAGGCCCACATTACTCGTACGAAGGACGAGGCTATCTCGCAGCTGCGCTCGTACAAGGCACAGCTGGGCGCGCAGCCCAGTGTGGCCGCCTTTGCCGAGCTGGCCAGCCAGTTCTCGTACGTATATTCTACTCACTCTAGCGACTGCTCGTCGGCGCGCTCCGGCGGTGACCTGGGCTCGTTTGGCCGCGGCCAGATGCAGCGTCCGTTTGAGGATGCGGCCTTTGCGCTGCCTGTGGGCCAAATGAGTGACGTGGTCGAAACAGATAGCGGCGTTCACCTCATCCTGCGCACGGCTTAATTGTGCGCTACCTGCAGCTCTCGCACGGTCGCCCTGTCGTCCTCCCCGTGCGGCTCGCTCGCCGCAGCATCGAACATCCAACCACGTGACCGCGATGCGACGCACATGCCCGTGCCGCACGCGCGTGGACGTCCCCTGTGGACGACCAATCTGTGGTGTCATGGCCTCTGCCACTATGGCGACGCCGCCGAAAGTGCGCCATGAGTCCCATGCGACGGTAACTATGGGCTATAGTGCCGTCAGCTTCGTGCCGACGGAGCACGTCCAAACTGCCGTCAGTGACTTTGGTGATCATATTGTGATTGATACGATCATTCCTCCGGCGCGCTATTTGCCGCCGACGTTGTCGGTGGCCAAGCTGGCCGGTCAGATCCAGGACGATTTGGTCCGCGAGCTCGGGCGCCTCGGTCTCGGTATGGGCTCGCGCGTGGCCTCTGTGGCCCACCCCCGCAGCAAGGAGGCCGAGGCGGAGCAATTTGTCCGCACGCCCAAGGGCCACCTTGTCGATCCAGCGCTGCAGCCCAAGAGCGAGCAATATACACGTGCCTCACTGGGCATTCGGAGTCTGCGTGGCGAGCCGCTGCTCACCTACTTCCCGGATCCCAAAGGCGCAGAGCCTGTGTTGGTCCAGGGCGCTCCTACTACATGCCCGTGCGTGTGCTGCCGCAGCGGGTGCGCGGGCGCCGATCCTGCGACTGGCAAGCTTGCTTTGCTTCCTGAGGCCCTCGCGAAAGATGCGGCTGGCAATATTCTTGTCGATGTCCCACCGCAGCCGTCGTCCTCGCACGTCGCATCGAACACCACGCTTGGGGAGCCGTTTACAGAGGCCAAGAAGGCCACGGTGCCTGCGCCCGTGCCCAAGCCTGCCACCACTACGTCAGCGACGCCTGCGCCCGCTGTGCAGACGCGCATTGTGCCGGTGCAGCCGTCCGAGCCTCTGCCACCTTCAAAGGCAGCGGTGCAGGCAGCAGCGTCGCGTATCCAGCCTGTGGGTGCCATGGTCGTCAAGCCGGTCAAATCGCTGGGCGACCTACGAGGCCGTCGCGCGCAAGCGCCCATGGTTCCTACGCCTGCATCGCTGCCGCCCGTGAACGAGCGCCCACTGCCTCCTGGCCCACCTGCGTCGTCGCAAGCACTTGCCTCGACACAGTCCCGCATTACCGTGCGGCCCACAGGCCTTCAGCGCCCTGTCGTGGCCACGCTGCCTGTGCGTGACACGGAGGCGTCTTCACAACGTGCCGAGAAGGGTATGAGCGTGTTTGCGCCGCTGCAAATGTCGGAGGAGCTGCGCCATGCGCTCACGCTGAACGATATCTCTTCGCTGTCGTTCTCGCCCGAGGGTGGCCGCCGCACGCCGCCGCTTTCCAGCCCCTCGTCGGTGGGATCGACGCCGCGGTACCAAGGATCACACACCCGTCCTGATGTTTCGCCGATCCCCCTGTTTGATACGTCCGCAACGCCCATTGCTGCGCGCTACTGCCGATCCGTGGGAAACTTGCGGCAGAAAGCGCGCGAGGATTTGCCGCCGCTGCCGCCGCTGCCCAAGGACATGGCTGTGCCAGGCCCGACGCGGGTGCGCATTCTTTCAGGCCATCGCTAAGAGGCCTTGCATGATAGCTACGATCTTTTCATAGTTCTACTTGTACACACTAGTGTACGGCTTGCCCGGGTACGGGCGCGGCAAAAGACTGCCATGCGAGGCGACGCCCTCAATGCGGTGCGTCGCGTTCAAGTTCTTGGTCACGGTGATTTGGAACAGACTCGAGCCACCCTCACGCGCAATGATCACGGAGCTGGCAAGGAAAAAGTGCCAGATGCGGTAGAGCTTCTCGCCGTACTTCGCCTTGACCTTGGCCTCGTTCTTCTTCCAGTTCTTCAGCCAGCGGTCAATGGTGGCCGAGTAGTGAATCCCAGCCACATCGCACGAGCGCACCTCAAAGCCGGCACGCTCCAGCTGACCAATCACCCAGTTCAGGGGGCACGAAGCATCGGCGCCGGGGAAGATGTACTTGTTCATGAACAGGCCCCAGATCAGGTCCCAGTACTGCCAGCGGGGACGCAGACCGGCCACTTGGAACACCATCACACCATCGTCGTCGAGAAGTTGGTAGACATTCTGCAAAAACTTGGCATAGTGGCGGATACCCACATGCTCGGCCATCTCCAGCGTGACAATCTTGTTGTAGTGACCGGGCTGCACGGGAATGTCGCGGTAGTCCATGCACAGAATGCGCGCCTGGTCCGGCGTCAAACCGTTCTTCTTAATGCGCTCGTTGCCAAACGCCGCCTGCTCCCGGGCCAGCGTCACACCGGTCACGTCCGCACCATAGTTCTTGGCGGCAAAGGTGGCGAGCGTACCCCAGCCACAGCCAATGTCCAGCACACGATCGCCCGGCTGCAGACCGAGCTTCGAGCAAACGAGGTTCAGCTTGTTGTCTTGCAGCTCCTCCAGCGTCTCCTCACGGTTCGGGTCAGAGATGATACCCGTGGTGTACACCATCTGCGGGCCCAGGAACCACTCATGGAAGTCGTTGCCTCGGTCGTAGTTGTCGCGGATCTGCTCCTCATCCTGACGCGAGCTGTGCAAAAGCACATCCGGCAGCATCTTGAACAGAACGTAGCGGAAGAGCTCCGGCGTAAAGTGCATCGCCGCCCAGTCCCAACGGTACTCGAGCACATCCAGCAGCTCACCCCTCACCTCAATCTTGCCATCAAAGTACGCCTCCCAAAATACCTGCATCGGGATCTTGTTGTAGCCGTTGTACTGGCGGCGCAGCGACTCGTCTTTGATGGTAAGGTAGTGCTCCAGCGGGCGGTTCGGCAGCGTCACCTTTTCGTTGATGCGCGCACCGTACATGCTCATCACTGTCCAGTAGAGGATCGCCACAGGCACACCGCACAGCGCCACAAGCACCATGTACGATGTCCAGCCGAACCAGCGGGCCTTGACAAATGGCAACAGACGCAGGAGCACAGCGGGCGTAAAGAAGATGAGGAGTGCCAGGTGCACATTGTTGAAGCTTCCGTTGCCCTCGGCCGGTAGCACGGCGTTCTTGATCGCAGGGTAGTTCGTCAGGCGCACCTGGCCACCCGGCGCCATGGTCGCTCGCGAGGACGCAGCTGGCGTCGAAGCTGGCGCCGAGGACGAGCCCAGCGTCATAGGGCTCGTTGCCGAGGCGGTACGCGGGGCCTCCGGCTCCGACAACGCAGCGGGTGTCGACTCTGGGCCTTCCACATCCTTCAGACCGGGCGCCGAGGTGGCAGCCGCCGTAGCACCAGGCGTAGCAAGCACGGACGAGGGAGCCGCTTCCTCCGCGGCTGGGACCGATTGCGTGCCTGGCACATCCTTCAAATCGGGCACCGAGGGCGTCGCTTCCTTCTCCGCGGCTGGGGCCGATTGCGTGCCTGGCACATCCTTCAAGTCAGGCACCGGCGTGTCTGGGCTCGGCGCCGTTGCCGCAGCATCGGCCCACGGAACGCGGCGCTCAGGCACGGGAGGCGGTGCATCCGGGCGGATCGACTCGGCTGTCTCGTTCAACTTCTGCGAGAGCTGCTGGCCCACCTCACTGGCCGCAGTAGAGAGTTGCTCTGCCGCTTCAGCGGCTTTGGTCCGAACGACGTGGGCGTCCATGGTGGAGAACAAAGCAACGCACCTTCGTGGGCCACGCCCGCTCGGGCCCAGCGGTGCGTGACTTGCCCCCACGGCCGAATCGCGTGTCTTCCTCCACACCTACCGCCGTCGATGGCCGGCGCGTGCTTTCGAGCGCACGCGCACGGGCCGTTGGTAACGCTGGTGTTTGGCTCGTCCGCCGCGCAGCATGCTGCGCTCGCGCGCATGGAGTCATTTTATGAATCTGTACATTCTGCCGGGACATACTTATCGTGGGACAAGGCCCGTGGCGCACGCCTCTGCCAGGGGTACGAAGCCTACAACCTGCCCATGGCATCTGTGCGCGAATGGCTGGCGGCTATGCGTGCCGCTGTGGGCGACACTGTTTCTGAGTCCCATGAAGAGGAGGCGAAAGAAGCTCCGCTCCCATGGTGGCACGCCCACTGCTCGCCCGAAGAACACGCCTTGCTCACGTACTTGGACGCGCAAGGAGCTTTAGTGTCTGAGGCCACACCCACGTACCTGATCTCCGCCCTTGTCAAGCGCGCCGACGAGGCATTGGATCACGAGCGTTTGCATGCGCTGTACTATCTCTCGCCGAGCTACCGTGCGCTTCTTGATGAGTTATGGACGTCCATGCCCAAAGCCATTGCATCGGCCATCCAGTACGATCTCCAAATGCGCGGCTACAAAGAGGCCGTATGGCGCGATGAGCTTGGCGCCTACCTTGGCGTGCGCGGCCTCCCTACGCGCCGGCAGGATCCGTGCCAAGAATTTGGCAACAAAAGTGCGGCGACCTGTGCAGAGATGCGCCGTGTGCTTCTTGCGCGCATTCCCACGTGCTGGCAGGCCGACGTGGGAATGAGCGAGGCGGAACTACAGCTACCTACCTCCTTTCTAGAAGAAGCGCGGCAGGCGCTTGGGGCGCCGCCGCGTCCCACCCCGCCGCCCGCCGCTCGAGGCCGCGGTCGTCGTGGTCGTCGCTAGCACGTGGCCTCCACCCATCGTCCTTCCACGATGAAGCGCAAGGTAGGTGGGTGGCGAGCTGATGTAGATCCTTCTTATGGGCAAGTCCGGCACGGGAAAGACGTCGATGCGCTCGTTCATCTTCTCTTCGTACCGTTCCGAGGATACCCAGCGTTTGGGAAGTACGATTGAGGTGGAGCATTCGCATGTGCGTTTCCCTGGCAATCTGGTGCTCAACCTCTGGGACTGTGGTGGTCAAAAGAGTTACATGGAGAGCTATATGAACTCACAGAGGAGCCAGGTGTTTAGCGCTGTTGCAGCGCTTATCTATGTGGTCGATGTTGTCAGTACGGATGACGAGGCGGGCGATGGTCGCGAGTGGGAGACGGATTTGCGCTACTTCCGGTAGGTACCTGTTTGTGTGCTGACGCCAGCGACTGCGTGTCTGCACTGCAATCACACTCGCCGGATGCCGAGGTGTTCTGCCTGCTGCACAAAATGGATCTGATTGAACCTTCCCGTCGGCGCGACATTTACCGCAGCCGTGTCGCGGACCTACGCAAGAAGATTCGCGAGGTGATGCAGGAGCATGCATCGTCGCCGCAGGCCCGCGAGGTGATGCATTTGCAGTGCTTTGCGACCAGTATCTGGGATGCGACGCTGTACAAGGCGTGGTCGAGCATTGTGCATGCCATTGTGCCGGACGTGGAGCGCTTTGATGAACACTTGACGCAGCTGGGCGATGTATGCTCCGCGGCGGAAGTGATCCTCTTTGAAAAGGCGACTTTCCTGGTCATGTCACATTACAGCCGCTTCGATGATAGCATGTCGTGTCATCCGCACACGCCCGACATGCACATGGTGCAGGCCAACAACCCACAAGACTCGGAAGAGGCGCTGCTCCATGGTCTTTCACAGAGTATGCTACCAGCCCCCTCCGATACCCCCGCCGCACCCAACCATATGCTGGCTGATGACCGCTTCGAGCGTGTAAGCGAGCTGGTCAAGCAATTTAAAATAAGCTGCATGTGCGTTGCCATCACTCACCGCAGCGAGTCGCAGTACCATGTCAAGGCGCTCGAGATGCGCACGCCGACGTTCCTTGCATACATGGATGCGCTCACGTCGAGTACCTATATTCTTATCGTGGTAACGGACCCTCGCATCCGTACGTATTCACTACTGACCCAGAAATGAGCGCTATCAAGGCCCAGGTAGACGCGAGCCGCCGCCAGCTCGAAGGGGCCGCGTCGGGCCCCGTGCCGTAGCGAGCAGATACCCCCTTTCTTCCTTGTAGGTCCATACACGAGTGTTACACTCAAGGCCTACCAGGCTCTACCTGCTTACGTAGGCAGGCGACCGTCGCCCGCGGGGCCTGCGAGCGGCGGCCCTTGCCCTGGAAGCGTGCGTGGCATGATGGCCCTACTGGCATCGGCAGCGCGTGTGCCCCGTCCAGCACCTCTACCGTGGGGTGCGCTCGTGCGCCATGCACACTTTGACTCGAATGCATTCGTGCAGCGCCTCGAAAAGGCCGGCATTACCCGCCAGCAGGCAGATGTGCTGGTCACGGCGCTCACGGACGTGATCAATGAAAGCGCCGAGAACATTGCGCGCGGCCTTGTGCGCCGTGATGAGGCGGAGCGACTGAACTACACGCAAAAGGTCGATTTTGCCAAGCTCAAATCAGAGATCCAGCTCCTCGAGCGTAGCGACTTTGTATTGATGAAGTCGGAGAACGAGCGATTGATGGCCGACGTGGAAAAACTCAAGCAGCGCTTGCGCGAGGAGATTGCGCGCACCACCGCGGGCGTGCGCCTCGACCTCAATCTCGAGAAGGGCCGGATCCGCGACGAGTCGTCCGTGCATGCGCTCAAGATCAAGGAGGTCGATACACGTATCGAATCGGAAATCGCCGGCGTACGCACCAGCATCCAGAGCGCCAAGTTCAATGTGCTCCAGGTACGTTGTTCTGACTTACACAGTACCTCGTCGGTGTCGCCACCGGTGCGGGCGCTCTGCTCCTTGCCTACCTGCGCATGTTCCGTTAGCGGCGCGCACCTCTTCTGTACATGGATAGTTACGATAAGGACCTCTCTGGGCCACCGCCAGTCCCGACCGGGGGACGTGGGTCGCCGTGGAGGCGCGCTCCTCGTTGCCACCATGCTTGTTGCGCCCGGTGGCACGAGTATTACCACGCATCCCCAGTACATCACCGATGGACTGGACGAGTCGGCGCTTTTGCCGCGGCCCATGGACCTCTTCCAAAAGTGGTTCCGCGAGGTGCAGGCAGCGGGCGTGTCGGAGCCCGAGGCGATGACGCTCTCGACCACCGCGTTGCCCGACGCTTCGCCCCCTGCGGCCCATACATCCAGCACGGACAAGAGTGCGTGGCGCGTGCCGGCGCCGCGGCCTAGTTCACGTACCGTGCTGCTGAAGGGGGCGGATGAGCATGGCTTTTACTTTTACACCAACTACTCGTCGCGCAAAGGCGATGAGCTCGCTGCGAATCCGTGGTGCGCCCTTTCGTTTTACTGGCCCGCGATGCACCGTGCTGTGCGCGTAGTGGGCCGTGCGGAGCGCCTTCCGCATGAAGTGTCCCAAGCCTATTACAGCACCCGTCCTATCGGCAGCCAGATCGGCGCTTGGGCCAGCCCCCAAAGTTGTGTGCTGCCCTCCCGCGCTGCTCTCGAGGAGCGCGTCCAAACTTGTGAGCATGAGCTGAAAGCCGCGCATGGCAACGAAGCGTTCCCTGTGCCGCCATTCTGGGGCGGCTACCGCGTCGTGCCTGACGAAATGGAGTTCTGGATTGGCCGCGAGAGTCGACTGCATGATCGCTATCGATATGTGCGCTCGCCGCACACAGACGCACCCGTATCGGAGGCCGCCTCATGGACGATTGAGCGACTAGCGCCGTAAGCTACGATGCATGTAGCACGGCACACACGGCTTCTTGGCTGCGCTCACCGCCCACAGTCTCCACGGCATGCCAGAACGTGTACGCGTGGTGCACGGCGACCCAATGGAGCCACGCACCCAGCAGCACACACACGTGGAAGAGCTGATGCGAGGCGCCGAGCAGGTCAAACCTGCGGGGGTACCAGCGCTCGGGTATGTGCGCCACGTAGAGACATGCCCCAAAGATGTAGGTAGCACCACTGAGCATGACGTACTTGGCACCCAGCACCTCGGTGACAAAGTGCCAGCTCCTGGCAATCCACAAGCCATGCAACAGCGGCGCAATGCCACTCAGTCCGAGCGCCACAAACACAAGGGTTCGTGTACCTTTGTGCTGCGGCTGGGTGTACTTGGGCTGCGTCACAATGTAAAACGCAATGGCACCCCAGAAGGACACATGCGATAGGTATACTGTGCGCAGCGTAGGATGGCAGTGGAAGCCAAAATGCAAAAGCGGAAAGTGGCTGCCGACAATCAGGACCACAATGCCAACACTGCCTGTTAGGGAACGCACGTACTAGTCAAGGCGGTTGCTGCGGCGCGACACATCCCGCGAGTGACAGGAAACGGTATGATACGTAGCACTGCACCCAAGGCACACCATTGCGGCCAGCAAAAACACACACATCATCACCACATCCACGCCCACAGGCCGATCGAGCCACTGCGCGCGGCTCATGCGCAAGGGGAGGTGTGTATAGTGCTCCAACAGGTTGTCAGTCGGAAACTTTTGCATCGACAAGATCGGCCAGGGGCCAGCGGGGAGCAGCCCCAGCACGTCGGCGAGCTGCAGGACGAGTACGAGGATCGCTAGCACCGCGCCCCACAGATGTGTATGAATGTTGATTGTCTCATTGTGCCAATAGCACCACACGCTGCACCAACACTTGTAAAACGTATCGTGCCGGTAGTACGATTGCATTGGCTTGGCCGAGGCACCACCACTAGCGGCCGTTGGCCGCCGCACATCGGTGCCGGAGGCCGTCGTTACCGCAGCCGTCTCGTCGGCCGTGGCGGGCATATCACCGGGGGTGCGGTACCCACTCACCACATACGGTGTACCTTGCGCTTTTTGGTTAGTAGCGCCACGTACCCCAGGGCGGCAGTTCGTCATAGTCGACCAAGTAGCGTGGCTCGTGCGACATGGCGTAGTGCCCACCGTTCGCCCGTGCTCCACGCTCCTACCGCCGCCACGTGCCTTTCTCCACCTCATGCCGCGGCGTCCGGCGCCGCCGCACACAGGCGCTTGGGTGCTAGGCGTCGGTGTGGTGCTGCTCGGTGGGCTGCTTCTGTGGCCTACGGCGCCTGACATGCATGCACCCAGCGCATCTGCCCCTTCTACGTCCTACGTACCTGGCACTCCTATGCCGAGCGCCACGGATGTACCGGCGCGTATGGCCTCGAGTGCGTTCCAGTTGCGGCACGGTGGTACGTTGCCATGGCAAGCGCATGCCGAGGACCAATGGCGTATAGGCACGCGATTTGAGCCCCCAGCACCGCGGCCATCGCTTTGGACGCGGTGTGTGTGGGCTCCTATGAACATGTTGGTGGTGCGCCCTATCCTCTGGATGGTGCATATCATGGAGCGATGCCTGCACATCGCCTATGTGGTGCTTGCGCCCGTACGCAGTGTCTGCGTGGCCGTCTACACGGGTCTGATCGCGTGGCCCTGGCACGCGCTGCAAGTGATGGCGCCTATATTGTATCAACTCTATGTCCTAGGTGGCGTCGCTGTACTCCTTGGCCTGACGCTTGGCCTGCTCAGCATCATGCTATTGTGGGGCGAGCACGGCCTGTATGGGTACCGCGCGCGTCGGCGGGGCGCGTGACATCACGTGCCGTATCGCGCCGCGGCCGCGCCGCGGCGCAGCATTCGTCCGGCATGTCAGTGGCAGCGCAGGACGCGCCTGGGTACCAGCTGCCGTGGTACGTATCTCTACACTGATAGCAAGGGTCGAAAAGTACCGACCTCGATACCTTAAAGATGTGGTCGGCAACGCGGCCACAATTGAGCGCCTCCAGGCGATTGAGGCGAATGGCAATTGCCCGCACCTGCTCGTCTCGGTACGTGGGTCACGCTCACGCTAGGGTCTGCCAGGTATCGGAAAGACAACCAGTGTGCACTGCCTGGCTCATGCGCTGCTTGGAGACGCGTACAAGGAGGCAGTGCTCGAGCTGAATGCCTCGGATGATCGGTACGTCCTCGCCGCTCACACTCAGCGGTATCGACGTGGTGCGCAACAAAATCAAGGTATTTGCGCAGAAAAAGGTGTCGCTACCGCCCAATCGACACAAGATCATTATTCTTGATGAGGCGGACAGTATGACGCCGGGTGCTCAGCAAGCACTGCGTCGCACGATGGAGATCTATGCAGCCACGACGCGCTTCTGCTTCGCGTGCAACCAGTCGAACAAGATCATTGAGCCGATCCAGAGTCGCTGCGCGATTCTCCGGTTTACTCGCGTCTCCGACGAAGAGGTTCTGCGACGCTTGCTCGAGATTTGTGCAGCGGAAAAGGTGCAGTACTCGGACGAAGGCCTCGCGGCTGTGGTCTTCACCGCCGAGGGCGATATGCGGCAAGCGATCAACAATTTGCAGTCGACGTGGACAGGGTTGGGTTTTGTGAGCCCTGACCATGTGTTCCAAGTGTGTGATCAGCCGCACCCGCTCGTCGTGCGCGAGATGCTGGAGCAGTGCCACGCGGGCCACGTCGATGCTGCGCTGGACAAGCTCGACGAGATTTGGGAGCTGGGGTACTCGTGTCTCGATATTGTCACGACGCTCTTCCGCGTTGTCAAGACGATGGACACGCTGCCCGAGTCTGTCCAGCTCGACTTTATTCGCGTACGTCGTAGTGACTCACCGCAGGCCATCGGCTGGACCCATATGCGCACACTCGAGGGGGTGGCCACCCATTTGCAGCTTAGCGGCCTGATTGCGCGCTTGAGCCAAACCGTACGTGCTTTGTGCTGACGTAGGCTATGCACCCTGCCCAATTGTCGCTATAGATATCACGGACTACGATACGCCGACGACGTCACCGGCCCTGCTACGCGCGAGCGCAGATCGGCATTGTCCTGCCGCAGCTTGAGATGCTCGTCCTTGAGCCGCCGCAGCATATTTTCCGTGTTGCGCACAAATTGCACCGCTGTTAAATAGTCGTTCTCCAGCTGGCTCGTGCGTTGCTCGTGCGCTTCGGTGGCCTCCCTCAGGCGCCGCTCCGCCTCCTCGGCGCGCTGACGAAGCAGCCCAAGTTCCTCTTGCGTGATACCGCTGTTTTGTCGCTGGTGCGCCTCCCAGTCTTGACCCATACGGTGCAGCTGGTCCTGCGCACGCTGCAAGTCCAGAGCGTTGCGTTGCGCAGCGCGCTTGTACGACTCCAGCTCGCGCTGCAGTTGTGCCACACGCCGCGTTTGCAAGAATTCGGGGGTGGCCAGTGTGTCGTCGTCGGGCACCTCGACTTGGTGCTCGCTGAGCAGCTGCCGCAGCGCCAGGGATCGCACCTGTGCCGCCTCGAGCTCGCGCGCCGTGTGCTGACCGTCGGCGCGCGTCGTTTGCGACTCGTCGCGCAGCGTGGATAGATCGTGCAAGGCGGCTGCGAGCTGCTTGCGCTGCGATGTGACTTCGGCAAACAGCTTATTGTTCGTGCGCTGCAGCTGGTGGCTCCGATCGGTCGCTTGCTGCAGCGCTGATGCCATCTGACTCAACGAGCTCTTGGCCTCGTCGTGCAGAGCACGAAGCGCGTTGGCCTCCTCTTGCACGGCCTGCAGGTGCGAGTGCTGCGACAAGTTCGCTGCCTCCTCGGGCGGCGGGCCCTGGCTCGCTGATTGCATGGCGAGCAGCTGTGCCAGGCCACCTGTAGCCGCCTCACGGTGCGTCGCTACTTCGCGCTGCAAATTGCTCACAATCGTTTCGAGTTCGGCCACCATAGAGGCTTGCTGCTCGATCTGCTGGTTCTTCGACTCAACCTCGGCCGCCTTCGCTTGCACCTCCGTACGCAGCTGCAGAATCAGCGCATTTTGCGTGTCTGTTTGCCGCTGATGCTCGACGCGCTGCCGCTCGTACTCACTGGTACGCGCGTGGGCGGCCGTAAGCGCCTCTTGGAACTGCGCCATCATCGCACGGTTGGTATCGACGGACCGCGTCGTGGACGTCATCTTGTCTTCCAGTGTATCGCGCTCGACTTGCTGCGCGGCCAGCCGCGAGGTGAGCGTGGAGATCTGCGCCGCATGGTCGCGCAGCATCGACTCGGTTTCGTACGAATGCTTTTGTAGCGCCGAGTACTCCTCGTACACTTGCAGGTGCGACTCTTCCGCGGCGAGAGCGCGCTTGGTGGTCTCGCCAAGGCGGTCCTCCGCCAGCTGCCGCAACCGCGCTTCCAGCTTGGCTTGGTCCATCAGCATGGCCACTTTGCGCTCCAACTCGCCATGCTCGCGCGTTACGTGGCTCAGCAGCTTCTCCAGCTGCGCCACCCGCTGCCGATCCAGACGCTGCCGCTCGTCCACAGGTCCACTCTCGTTGGCAGCCAACTTGGCACGGTAAAAGGCGGCCTCTTGCAGTGCCGCGACCCGCGCACGCTCCTGCCCCGTGACACGCTCCTCTTCCTGTCGCAATTGCCGCAAGAGATCGGCGCGCAGCATTGTCACTTGCGCCTTGAGCGTCAGCATGGTCTTGACCATGACTTCCTTCTCCGACTGCTCCGTGCCCGTGTCCAGGCGCTCCACGTCCAACGCCTCGTCGCTGCTTGTCGGGCGACTGGGCGGCACAAACCCTTGCTTCACCGCCAGGCTGAGCATGGAAAGAAGCCACAACTCTCGCGATGAGGCCGTGGTCGCGGGCATCGGCTGCGAAAGCGCCCCCGTAGCGCTATCCTGGTCGTCCGAGAACAGCTGACGCGGCTGCACACCCCCTGCCGGGTCCACGGGCAGCTCACTGCCATCCATCGGGATGCGCGAGCGCACAGCTCCTTCGCTGCTCGGCGCGATCGACGCACTAACGGGTGTGCGTGCACGAGTGCCACTGGGCGTGCGTACGACGGACGCACTCGAGGCTGAACGCACCACCGAGGACGTGGGCCTCCATGGACTCCGCGATCCAGGCACATCGGCGTTACCGCTGCGCACACTGGATGGCGTATCAGGGGCAGGCGACATTGCGCCAGGAATGGGCGCACCCAGCATGCTGGGCGCACCCTGCGACATCGTCATCGAGATGGACGCAGGCGCGCGAGCTGGGGCGGGTGGGGATATCGGCGCCTCGGCAGGCGCCAGCGTCGGTGGCTCTGCATTCACCGCTCGCTCCTGCCGAGGCTCTGGCTTCTGCACGCTAGACGGCTTGGGCACAGGCGCTGGCGTCGCAGTCGTCGTCATTGGGATGGTAGGCGACGTGATAGGCGCCGCAGCCGAGGCGGCTGCCAGCTCTTGCACCGGGATGGCAGGATCAGCACCGAGATCGGCCGGTGGCTCTGGCTCTGGCGCCGGTCTGGGCGTACCTACCACTGGCGTCGTTTGTGTCTCGTTCGAAGCCACGGGTGGTGACACGGGCGTCGTTCGCGCGTCGTTCGCAGGCGCAGGGGCAGGCGCAGGGACAGGCGCAGCCACACCCATGGCGTTCTCTGCCGGGCCGGCCGCACTGGGCGGCGGTCGATCGGTTTTGACAGGGTACTTGATCTTTGCCGTATCCAGCACATGCAAAGCACTCGGCTCATCTTGAACGTCGCCGGCGAACGCCTCACCACCCACGACCAAGACGCGATTTTGGACGCTGACCATCGTATGACCCGAACGTCCGAACGGTGCCGGGCCCATATGCGCAAACATGAACCAACGATGGCTGGAGATTTTAAAGCTCGCTAGGTCGCCCCGATCGTTACCGTCGACGCCACGGCCACCAAAGATGTACATGATATCGTCGACCATACACGCTGCGTGCCCCTCACGCGGCGCTGGGATATAGCCCACACACTTGAGCTCGGACCACGATTGCGTCGACCAGTCGAAACACCACGTGTCATTGTAGTGGTACTGCCCGTCGGTACCGCCGAAGATGTACAAACGGTCCTTGTACACCACCGCCGAGTGCCCCGTACGCCTCGGTGGACCGCCCGTGCTGGTGCGCACGAGTTGCCATGTGGGCGTCTCTTTGAGTCCGTTCAGATCAAAGCGCCACAACTCATCGAAAAATTCATCGTCCAGCTGACCACCAAACACGAAGAGATTGGAGCCAAGAATCGAAAGCGTGTGACCATAGCGGCCTATCGGGCCAGGTCCGCCCTGCGCACGGGGCGCCACCACGCGCGTCCACTCGCGGTTGTTCAAATTCAAGAGGTACAGCGCATCGTCCTGCAAGTCTTCCGCACGGATCTTCGTGTCACCACCCCACAGAATAAACACGTTGGACACAAGCACAGCAGCATGGCCCACACGGGGAAGAGGCGCATGCCCTGACGTCTGCACCAGCGTCGCCTGCAGCGCCACGTCCATCTTGATGCCGCTCGAGCGCTGAATCTGTACGGGCTCCACGCGCAGAATGTACATATCGTTCTTCACACTGTCGCGCACCAGACCACCAAAGATGTACACCTCGTTGTTCCCGCTCGTCGTTTGGTTGGTCGCATGTCCGTACCGTGGGAACGGCGGCGGGCTCAATACACCCGGAGGTGCACGGCGCGTCTCATCCAGAAAGCGCGGTGGGTTCATGGTGATGTACTTTTTGCCCCATGGGTACACCACATTGGCACCCCGCGTGCGATCCGGGCCCGGCGGGGGTTGCGTGGATGTCGGCGCGGACGAAGGCACGTTCCCTGCCCCAGCATACACACTCGGCGCAGTGGGCGGCCCGGGTGCAGGCACAGGCGCCGGTCGGCTCGGTGGTGGCGGCATGCTGTGAAGCGTGGGCGTACCAGCGTCGGCCAAGGGCGCGGGCGATACGCCCGGCGCACCAGGCCGCACCTCATCGCGGGAGGGGCGCATAGGCGACCGCAGCATATCCACGGCTTCGTCATAAGGGGCGCCATTCTCCATACGCGTTGGCGACGCGATCCGCGACACGAGCCCGGGTCGAGCAGGCGCGCGAGCGCCCATCGATCCGTTGGCCTGAGGTGCTGCTGGATCGGGCGTGTCGCCTGCGCCTTCCACGGGCGGCTGTTTCGTTGGGCGCTCCTTCTCGGTCCGTTTCTTACCAAAGATGGCCATAGTCTATGGTGCACACGTACGTGCACAGACGAGGCTCGCTCGTCGTCGTGCCGATCAGGGGGACGGAGCGGAGACGCGGCGCGGAGCGGCGCGACGGCGTTTTCCCCCCAGGCTCGCCGCGGCCACGCGGCATGCACGCAGCTGCAGGCTGGATGTGCCGTAGACAAATCGTCGTACGCCTTGCAGCTCGTGCATAGGATGCGCACGTGGCGGTGCCTCGCCCCTCACCATGCTGCTGCGACCCCTCGGTGCGGGGCTCGCGGTGGTGGCGGGCGTGCTAGCGACGGCTATACCGACGCCAACACCAGCGCCAACGCCGTCCAAGGGCCGGCGAGCAGATGACGATGCCATGCTTCCGGCGGGAGGTATCACGATCACCCAACCTGCCATCAATGCCGCCTCTTCGTACTACAAGATCGCGCCGCATGAGAGTGCCACGTTTGGCTGGTCGTTCACCTCGTTGACAGCGACGCCTACGCGCCTCTTTGTGGTGGCCTCCTGCTCCCAAAACGGGGTTACATACCCTATTGCCGCGTCGCCCACCGGCATTCCGGGCGATGCGACCAATGTCACATGGTACCCCTACGGCTACCATCTCCAAGCACTTCAGCAGGGTCACCCAGATCTCTTGGCGGCCAAGTACCGGCTGATTGTCTACGATGAAAAAGGGCCCAACGCGGCCGCCAAGGGCGGCGAGTTCCAGCCGAACAACCAGGCAGAGTTTGCTCTCTACTTTCCTCAACACTATACCCCCCTCTCTGGTACGTATACATACACCCAACGCAGAATGGACGTGCGGCTCGTGCAATGACGCTGCACCCGTGCGCGACACCAGCGTGCTGCTGCGCCTGGGCGCTGGGGCGGCGGCGGCCGCCCTGGGCGCCGCACTTTTATAATCACGTGATAGACACGAGTGTTGTTGTTGATCGGGCCCCGGTGTTGTTTTGAGCCTGCGAACGCCGCCCACCTTCGTTGGATTGCTGCCTTTGGTTGCGCGCTGTACGAGTCATGATGGCCACGCCTGCACTTGAGGCGCCACCTCCCTCTGTCGGGCGAGATGCCCCGACATGGATGTGGGCGCCTTCAGTCCCGCCACAGACCCAAGCTCCTTCCGCCAACGCGCCGACAGGAAGCGCGGCTCCCTATTGGGAGATGAACTTGCCGACAGGCCAGTCGCCCCATCGTTACATGATGTATCGCCCTGACGCTTCTGAGCAAGGTGTCATGCCTGCAGCGAATCTTGTGGCCCCTCCGGCCGCGATGTACCCCTTCCCCATGGCCGTGCACCCCGACCCTGCTCGCATGACGAACCCCGCCACGGTCGGCGGCTATGCGATGATGCCACTCCCTGGTGCTTTCCCTATGCTGGATGGCCCCTCGTTCCCGATGCTGATGCAGGTGCCCCCCGTTCCGCCCTATACCATGCCCGGCAACGACCGCGCTCCTGACACGGACGGCCGCTTTCCCGACGCTTGGGCACCCCTGGCCACAGCGGAGAGCGAAGCAGCTTCCTCGGGTGTGCCTAACATGGAAGACTTGCTCGCGCTCTCGCGGCAGGCACAGATGGAAGCCGACGGTGGCCCCAATGCGAATGTGTTTGTATGCCCCCACTGCGAGAAGCGGTACGTTGGCAAACATGCACGCAGCATTTGGCGGCGTCACTTGCAGGACAAACACGCGATTCCTTTGAGTGTGCAGCCGCGTCGCACGCGCTGGGACCGCGATGCCAATCGGCCACGCAATGCGGCGGAGCGTCGCGAGCGTATGCTTGAGAGCAAGCGCCGCTGGGCACGCAAGAAGCGTGAGCAGGAGCGCCGCTTGGCAGCGGCAGAGCGCACTTCCGCCTCGGCCACCGTGGACGTGCCCGAGGTGGATAGCGCTGCTGCGTCCACGGCCCAGCGCGACGAAGCCGACGACGAGCGTCGGGCGCCGGCGTCCACGCGTACTGTCTCCCCTGAGCCTGCACCGCTCGCTGACGCTGTGCGTTCGCGTGTACCGAGTGCGGCCGTGCGACCTCCTTCCGCCTGTGCTGGCACAGGTGTCACTGTGCCTGGGTCGACCATGCTGCATCCTACGCCACGCCGTGCGGCGCTGGCGCCGCGTGATATGAACGTGATGCGACGCAACGAAATGGCCAAATCGCCCAACCTGCTTGATGCAAAGCTGTTCATGCCATCGCCCATGCAGTCCACCCCGCTGCGCCAAGCGTTTGCGCATATGACCACGTTCCCTATGCCCAGCCCCACGGAGACCCGTATTGTTCCCGACTCGGCGCGGCGTCCACCCCCCGGCATGCCGCCGCTATCTGCCAAGCGCGCCTCTGCCTCGAAAGGGAGAACGGATCAATTCTCCAGTCCTCAGCATTTGAACCTGACGCAGAGTCTGGGACTGGCGCCACACTCGGCCGCCAAAGGCACGAGCCACTACGGAGGCATGTACAGCACACACGGCACCATGACGCCGATGGGTGCCTCGGGCACGCCGCTCAGCCGTCTCCCGCTGGGTTTGACACCGACCCTAGGTGGCTTGCTGCGGGGCGATGTCTCCGGCAGCAGTTTCCTACATGCCGGCGACCTGAGTGGCTGCATGATGGGTCTGCCCTCGCTAGACTCCCCACGGCGCTCCTCTGTGCGTCGTCATGGGCTGCGCTCCAACGCCTCGTTCCACTCGAGCTCGGAGCGCGACGACGACGACGATCCCGACGACGATGGCGAAATGCGCATTGTCTCCCCGTCGCTACGACAACGTGTGCGTGGCGCCTCGAAGGCCTTGCAGCCCACACCCTCCAAGGTGGGGTCGCCCCTCCGCCATGCCACCAACGCGCCGCGGCCTCGCACGCCGCGCAGTGCGACACGACTCCGATAATGCTCGTAGCCACGTCCCTCGGCGGCTTTCCTCCACCTTTTGGGCATGGCGTCCCCTGCGTGGTGGACAGCGTACTGTGCGCTGGATCGCCCTCTGTGCCTGGATGTGAGGCCACGCGCAGCGTTTTTACAGGGCCATTTGCGGCATGCCGTATCTGTGGATGGCTTGGAAGCTTTGCGCACACGGTTTAGTACGTTGCCGCGTCGTCATGTGCCGTTTCTGGTGGTGTGTGCCGATATCCACGTGTTGCGCACGTTTGTGCCCCGTGAGCGCTGGGAGATCATAACGTTTGTTGTGGTGGATACAGACGTGCCTGAAGATGTACGAGCACAGGCGACGCACCCTGTGCATGCGCTCTCACTCACCGCTTTGCAGCACCTGGCGGCCGAGCGATGGACGTGCGAGGACGAGCCGGCTTTGCTGTTTGAGCCAGCGCCCATCGTGGCGCGCGCACTGGAGCGCTGTCTACCCACCACTCCCTCACTCACCGTGCTGGATCTCGGGTGCGGCGCAGGTCGCGATCTGGCGTATGCACTCACGGAAGCGCGTCGCCAACGGCGCGCGTGCCATGCCACAGGCGTGGATCGCTGGCGCGCAGCGCTTCGACGCGCGGCGCTGCTCATGGAGGACCTACATGTGGATGCCGAGGTGCCTGGCGCACCATCCTCTGTTGCATGTGATGCTCTCTTGGCGTATGATATCTTAAACGACGGCCGCGTACGACCTGTGCGCGACGCTGGCGCGGAGGAATTGACTGCGTGCGATCTCGATGCGTGGGCGGCGCACCTACCGCATGCACGCTACGATATTGTATGGATTGTGCGGTTCTGGCCACGCGCACTTCTCCGTGCGCTGCCTACGCTTGTGCGCGATGGCGGCGTCATCGCACTGAGCCACTTTGCGCATGCACCGCCCGCCGATGTGCCGCGCCGCGGCACGCCTCTCACCGAGTACGCATCGCCACCTATCGACCACCGTGTCCATGCGTCTGAGATATCAGACCTGCTTGCATACTGGCGCGCACACTATACACCCTGCGAGGTGCTCGAGCAGTGCATCGAGCCGATCGAGGATGGGCGGCCCGTGCAAAGTGTGCTGGTGCGCTGCGGCGCTACCTCCACCCATCCACCATGAGCCGGCTGTAGGTTGGAATGACTCACGTAGCACCGTATCCACCTGCTCGCTCAACCAATGGGCGCTGGACTTTGATGGGAACCGCGATCGTATTGTGCGCTCGATTGAACTGGCCAAGGCGGCTGGGAGTACATTGCGTATCGGTCCTGAGCTGGAAATTCCGTATGTGGGAGGCACTGACCGCAGGGGCTATGGCGTAGGTTCTTTCCTCTCACACAGTGTTATGATCACTTTCTGGAGCGCGATACAGAGCAGCACTCGTGGGAAGTGCTTTCAGAGCTGCTCAGCACAGATTTGACCGACGGCATTCTGTGCGATGTCGGCATGCCCGTCACGCACAAGGCCGTGCTGTACAATTGCCGCATAGCTTTGCTGAACCGCCGCATTTTGCATGTGCGTCCCAAAATGTGGCTCGCGAACGACGGTAACTACCGGGAGATGCGCTACTTTACGCCATGGATGCGTCCACACGCCACGGAAACGTTGTCGCTGCCGGCGTGCATCACTGCTTGCACCGGGCAAACCGAGGCGCCGATCGGCGATGCGCTGCTTGCCACGCCCGAGACGGTACTGGGTGTGGAGCTGTGTGAAGAACTGTTCACCGCTGCCTCGCCGCACATTACGCATGCGCTGCAGGGCGCCGAGATCATCCTCAATTCGAGTGGAAGTCATCATGAACTGCGCAAGTTGCACCGCCGTATCGAGCTGATTCGTGAGGCCACGCTCAAGCTGGGCGGTGTCTATCTGTATGCGAACCAGCGGGGTTGCGATGGTGACCGCTTGTACTATGACGGATGTGCGTTGATCGCGGTGAATGGCGAGATTGTGGCGCAGGGCGCCCAATTCGGTTTGGAGGACGTGGAAGTGGTGAGCGCCACTGTGGACCTGGCCGATGTTCGCGCGCACCGCTCGTCGAAAAGCCGCGGTATGCAGGCCGCTTGGCTCGCGGCCGGGCACGGCGGTCTCCCGCCTAGCGGCCCGCCGCGTGTGGCCGTGCCGCAGCGCCTCACTCGCACCGTCCAGCTCACCGAGTCGCTTACGACACCACAGCCGGTGCACTACCACACGCCGCCTGAAGAGATTGCGTTGGGCCCTGCGTGCTGGCTATGGGACTATCTACGCCGCTCGCGCACGCAGGGCTACCTTTTGCCCCTCTCTGGTGGCCTCGACTCTTGTGCTACGGCTGTGATCGTGCACAGTATGTGCCGTTTGGTGCATGCGGCCTGCGAGGCCCACAACGAGCAGGTGCTGACCGATGCACGGCGTATCGTGGGCGAACCGGCAGACTCGTCATGGGTGCCCGCCTCGCCCCAGGCCCTCGCTGAGCGCCTATTTGTCACATGCTACATGGGCACGACCAACTCGAGCGAGGCGACGCGTTCGCGTGCACGCTCGCTGGCCTCGGCTATTGGTTCATGCCACTATTCGTTCGATATTGATACGGCGGTGAGTGCCGTGCTGCAAGTGTTCCAGCTCGTTACGCGCTGCACGCCGCAATTCCGCGTGCATGGCGGCTCACCCGCGGAGAATCTCGCGTTGCAAAACATTCAAGCGCGTTTGCGCATGGTCTTTGCGTATTTGTTTGCGCAGCTCGCGCCGTGGGTACAAGGACGCACGGGCGGTTTTCTCGTGCTGGGCAGCGCCAATGTCGATGAAACGTTGCGGGGCTACTTGACCAAGTACGACAACTCGGCGGCCGACCTGAACCCGATCGGGGGCATTGCCAAAGCGGATTTGCGGCGCTTTCTTTCCTACGCCGAGACGGCGTTTGCGCTGCCCCAGTTGAGCGCATTCCTCACCGCGCCGCCCACCGCCGAGCTGGAGCCGATCACGGCCGAGTATGTGCAGAGCGACGAGGCGGATATGGGCATGACCTACGATGAGCTCACAGTCTTTGGGCGTCTGCGCAAGGTCAGCAAGTGTGGGCCTTACAGCTTGTTTGTCAAGCTGCTGCCCCTTTGGACGCCGCGCCTGACGCCCGAGACCATCGCTGCCAAGGTCAAAACGTTCTTCTTTGAGTATGCACGCAACCGCCACAAGACAACCACACTTACGCCGTCGTACCATGCCGAGTCGTACAGCCCCGAGGACAACCGCTTCGATTTGCGCCCATTCTTGTACCCTGTGCACTTTACGTATCAGTTCCGGCGTATCTATGAACTGGTGGCACAGCTGGGCACAGCGAAAGCTACGTAGTTACTGCGCCTTGGCCAGACGCTCCGCTTTGCGCAGCGCGCGGCGGCGCACCGATACATTCACATCGTACGCCTTACGCAGCAACAACCACCCAGGCACGAAATGCGCCGTGACCCAGTCGAGCCACGCGTGCGCAGGCACCGGCGTCAGCGTAAACGGACGTCCCAGCGCGCCCGAGGCACGACCGAGGCGCGAGAGCACCGCGGCCACGTACGTCGACGGCGTCGGCACAAGCAGCGAGGCGCGGCGCACCTTCGACATGTTGCTCACCACAAAGTAGGTGTTGAGCAGCTGCACATCGACCTTGGCACGACGGAGCTCTTCACCGAGGGCCTGAGTAAAGGCGATCAAAAAGCCCTTCGAACCGGCGTACGTGGCCATAAGCGGCGTCGCCCACTGGCCACTGAACGAGCCGAGGTTCAGAATCAGACCGCGGCCACGGCGCACCAGGCGCGGCGCCACCAGACGCGTCATACGCTGCGTGCCCAGAACGTTGACCTCGCAAATCGCCTCCATCTCCGCCTCGTCCATCTCGAGGAACGGCACAGGCATCGTGTGCGACACACCCACATTGTTCACCAGCACCGCGACATCCAGGTGGCTGATCAGCTGCGCAAGTCCCTCGTACTCGGTTGTACCGGCGTGGGTAAAGTCCATGGCATAGTAGCACGTCTTGGTACCCGGGTACTGCTTCTCAATCTCACGGCCCAGCGCCGCGAGCTTCTCCGCGGTGCGGCTCACAGACACAATGTTGAAGCCCTTGGCAGCGAGCTGCATCGCAAATTCGCGACCAATACCATCGGTGGCACCCGTCACAAGCGCCCAGCTACCGGCGCCCCGCAACTTGGCATTCGCGCCGTACACCGTGAGCTGCATGAGTCTTTCGACAACGTACCGGACGTCCAGGCAACACATGGATCTCCAAAAACAGGTACAGCAGGTACAAAGCCCAAGCCACGGCCACAATGAGGCCAATCGTGCCCAACACACACTCCCAACGCACCATCGTTGTCGGGGGAAAGCGGCGGGCGCCGCTCGCATAGCCTCCACACGCTGACTAACGCCCCCTACTTCCTTCGGCGCGGCGGCCCCGGTGGGGCGAGCAGGCCATGGCCGCCAGCCTATCGCCCGCCAGCCGCTCGCCTGCGGGCCCATCGCATGGCTCGCCCGCGAGTGTGGAAGCACTGGCTGCGGAAATGCCACGCATGCCCGAGGTGCTGGTGATGTGCCTCGTGCATGATAGTCCCCGCTTGCGCGAAAGCTGGGACCAACTCGTTGCGCAAGTGCTCGATCCGTTGTGCTGTGCACTCGCCCAGCTACAGAGTCAAACACGCCTGCTTGTGGGCGGTATTTTGTACCGCTCCGAGCCACGAGTCGAGCTCGCATCACCCTTGCGCCCCGTCGAGTCGCTATCACGCGTCGCGTTCGCCCCGGCGCCCCGCTTCTTGGAAGGCGTGCGCCATGTGCTGCGCACCACGCCCATGTGCGGCCTCGCCCACCTAGATGCGGCGAATGAGCCGGTGCGTGCACCAAGCACCCTCGAATGTTCGCTTGCTGACCCACTGGCCGTGGCGCTGGAAATGATCGAGGCGCGACGGACACCACCGCCGATTGCGCCTTTCGCGCGCGGCATGCTTCGTACGCACCATTCGCCCGTCATGGCATGCCATCTCGTGCACGTTGTATCGCTGGATACAGGCTCGTCGGCCCATACCGGCGCTGGTACATTAGGACGCCTGCCCACCTATTCGTCCACACGGCCGCCTCTGCTGCATACCTTGTCGTGCCTTGATGCATGCTCTACCGACGATCTTCTCGAACGCGTAGGCGAGCGCACTGTGTCTCTCATCACCATTCTCACTAGTTCGTCTAGCGATGGCAACGCGCGGCAGCGTACCGCGCTGGCTCAGACGGCCCATGACGTATTGCGCAGTGCACGCCGCGCGGATGAGCCGGTGCCTATGGACGAGCTGCTCCCGCCGCCTTGGAAGGCACCGGACAACATTACCATGATGCTTTCCAGTGCTGAGCTAGCGCGAACGCTGCGAAAGCGCCCGCGACGTGCGGTGGCCACCGAATCGCCGTCGAAGCGAGCGCGCGGCCCCGAAACACCGCCGATGCCCGCGCACAAAGTGGATCCTGCCTTGTTGAGCAAGGTGGTGCTGCTTCAGCAGCAGCAGGCTGCCATGCTCAAAAACTTGTCGCGCTGGGCCGTTGCTTCCCAGGCTTCCGGCGCCTCCGGCACGTTGCAGTCCCAGATGATCGAGCAGTTCCGGCAGCGCCTGGCCGCCCAGCAACTTGCCATCAAGCAGCAAGCCGAGCGCTTGCGCGCAGGGAAGAGTACCGACTTGAATCTTCTTTGGCAGGCGCTCGTCACCATTGACAAGGAGGCAAAAGAAGCAGGCCTCCAATTGTGGGGACCCAGCTCGCAAAGCCCCAGCACCTCGATGGAACGCTCGCGATCGCGCTCGTCGGCCACGCCTGCCAGCTCGCAAGTTCGCGCCACGCAAGCCCATGCACCCTCACGCACCAACGCTGTGTGGCAGGGTATACTCAAGTGGTCCGCCGGGGGTGCGGCCCCTCTATTTACGCTCTTGGTCGCCATGTGCGGCAGTTCCACGGCGCAGGCGCTGCTGGGGCTGCCGTGGCCGAACGTGCTCACCATTCATGCGCTTGTACCGGTGCACCCGCCACACCTGCAGCGCTTAATTACGTTGCATCGTGTGCCCTGTGTGCTGCTGGCCGTGCGCTCCTTCCCGCCCTCCCTGGCTGTGAGTGGCGCAGAAAACAACGAAACCAACTACCGATCCCTCTATACGATGCTGGAGCAGCATCATCGCGCAGCGTACGTGGCGCATGGTGAGCCAGGGTGTGGCCTGCTCATTGTGGCACTGTCGAGTGCCCAGCTTCACTCCTCGAATCCGCCCGATGCGCCTCGTTTACTGGCCATGGTGTTCCGCACGCCCATTCCTTTTGCGCAGCTGAGCGGCACCGACGCAGGTGCCGCCAGTGCGCCCAATACCCGCGGCATGATTTCCGTGGCGCCGGCGCCAGGGGCTATAAGCTCGCTTGTGCCGCCAGCTATGCCAGCGATGAATGGCCTGCTTCACGCTGGCGCCTCAGGCCTGCCGAACAACGACCCCCTCCCAGCCGGTATGCCCGTGATGCCCACAGCGATGGATCCTGTGCAGCAACTGTTGAACAGCACATCTATGGCATCGAGTTGGCTTTCTTCTTCCACATCTGTACCAACGCCCGCGGCTAGCGCGCAGGAAGCCATCAGCTCGGACCTGTTTACGCCTGACCAGCTGCGGGCGCTGGGCTTGTAAGTGGATGTCGTAGATGCCCTACACCCTTTCACTCCACTTGTGATTAGGCGATGACCTCGGCGCGGCCGGTGTCGCGGCCCGTGCGGCGCAGCCGGATGTCGCTATTTGCCAGTGAGCGGTCGCAGAATGAGGAAGTTTGGAATGGCTATGAGCGCATTGTGGGGTTCGATACAATGCCCGATGCTGAGGATTCAGTGAGTGGCAATGCGTCGTACACATTGCAAGTGAAGGCCAAGGGCTATGCACGCACCAAGCACACACGCACATTTATGTGTGCAGTGGACGCTACAGAGAGCAGGTATGTTTAGCTCGCTGACCGCAGTGAGCGCGCACTCGAGTGGATCATGCACAATCTCGTGGACGATGGCGATGAGATTGTGGCCGTTCGTGTGCTCGATGGCGAGCAGGATAGTACGTTGCTTTTACTTACACAGACATTATTCAAGAAAAGGCACGAATTGGTGCCCGCAGTCTGCTATCATCCATCATCGAGCTGAACAAGGCCTCCGATGCTGACCGCAAGATCTCTGTCACCGTGGAGTTCCTCACGGGCTCTATCAAGTCGACGATCCTCGAGCTTGTGCGCATGTACCGCCCACAAAGTCTCACTATTGGTACACGCGGCAAACAAGTGTCGGCACTGCAGAAGATGCTCGGGTCGACGCCGCTTGGCAACCTCAGCAAGTCGCTTATTTGGCAGTCGCCCGTGCCTGTCATCATCGTACGACCTGAAGACCGCATCCAGAAACACTTATTCAAGCGTCGCGCAGACCCGCGGCGACACGAGTACACGCAACTCGTCCAGAATGACCAGCTACCACTCTCGCGCCCCCATGACTAGATAGCATGCACATCCTCCCCCGTTCGGCACGGCCCGTCCGACGAGGCCGCCGCTCCCCGCGGCCTCCACACAACGCAGCGCCTGGCGACTACCACCCCATGGGCGAGCGTCTGGTTGTCGTGTCGAACCGGCTGCCGGTGACCATCCAGCAGGATGACTCGGTACCGGGCGGCTATGTGTTTCACCACTCGGCTGGTGGCCTCGTATCGGCCCTGCAGGGTACAAAGGCCACGATGGATTTCACGTGGATTGGATGGCCCGGGATCAGTGTCCCTGCGAACCGGGTAGCCTACATTGAGGAGACGCTCGCGACGCAGTACCACTGCAAGCCCGTGTGGATCCCAGAAGATTTGGCGGAGCGTCACTACAATGGGTTTTCCAACTCGATTCTATGGCCGCTTTTCCATTACCACCCTGGTGAGATGAACTTTGACGAGGACAATTGGCGCGCCTACCGGGAGGCCAATCTGCGTTTCGCCGAGGTGCTGCACACTGTGGTGCGACCAGGTGATCGCGTTTGGGTGCAGGACTACCACCTGATGCTACTTCCGCTCATGCTCACAGCGATTCTCGAGGCGGGTGACATTGATCGCCTGGTGCCTCATGCGTGCTCGAACATTGAAGTGTCCAACGCGCCATCCCAGGATGAGCGCACATCCGGCTCCCTCTTTGTTCGACCGAATGCGCGACGCGGTAGCCTGCGCCGCAGCGATATCCAGCTGGGCTTTTTCCTACACACCCCCTTCCCCAGCAGTGAGGTCTACCGCATTCTGCCTGTCCGCCGCGAAATTTTGCTGGGTATTTTGTACTGTGATTTGATCGGCTTCCACACATACGACTACGTGCGCCACTTTCTCTCCTCGTGTGCACGTATCCTTGGCCTGCCTACGTTCCCCAACGGCACCGACTTTGGTGGCCGCCGCGTCCAGGTCCGCACATACCCCATCGGCATTGACCCACGGAAGTTCGAGCATGCACTGTCGCAGCCCAGCGTCCAGGAGCGCATCCGCACGCTGGAGCGCCGTTTCTCAGGCGTCAAGATCATTGTCGGTATCGACCGCCTGGACTACATCAAAGGTATGCCACAGAAGCTGCAAGGTTTGGAGACATTCCTCGAAGAACATCCCGAGTGGATCGGTAAGGCCATGCTTGTACAGATTGCCGTGCCATCACGCGAGGACGTGGAAGAATACCAAAACTTGCGCTCCACCGTGAATGAGGCTGTGGGGCGCATCAATGGCCGCTTCGGAACGGTGGAGAGTATGCCCATTCACCTTTTGCATCGGTCTGTGGACTTTAATGAGCTTTGTGCCCTCTACGCTGTGAGCGATGTATGCCTGGTCACGAGCACGCGCGATGGTATGAATCTCGTTTCGTACGAATACATTGCATGCCAGCAGCAGCGCAATGGCGTCATGATCCTCTCCGAGTTTGCGGGCGCCGCGCAGTACGTATACGTATCTCACACAGATCTCTCAATGGTTCCCTCATCGTCAATCCGTGGGACCGTTTTGCTGTGGCGGATGCCATTCACACGGCCCT
Source organism: Malassezia equina (assembly GCA_029542865.1). Classification (NCBI taxonomy): domain Eukaryota; kingdom Fungi; phylum Basidiomycota; class Malasseziomycetes; order Malasseziales; family Malasseziaceae; genus Malassezia; species Malassezia equina. The sequence continues at coordinate 1,008,777 of CP119900.1, forward strand.
GACCATGGATGCCGAGACACGCAAAGCAAACTCGGAGAAACTGCTTCGCTATGTCAAGAAACACACATCGGCATGGTGGGGCCATAGCTTTGTTGAAGAGTACGTATCGCTCGCTCACACAGTCTTGGACTCGCCGGCACATCGGCGCCCCCGACCGCGTTTCAGCATGCTTGACCTATGTAGCTTTACTTGCACAGCCACACTGCGGCGCTTTTTCCTTCGCCTCTTCTGCCGGCGTCTTGAGGCGCATGCTTAAAGCGTGCATACCCAAGTCGTACTCTGCGCTCAGCAGCGCGTTCACGGCACGGTGCCGCGCGATTTGCGGCTTTCCGGTGAACGCTTCTGACACCATCTCGACGAAAAAATCTGCATCAGTCATTTTTTTCTGTACGCACGAGTCTCTCCGCTACCGCCACCCTGTGCGACCATGGCTGCGTGGTGGGCATGCTTCGACGAACTGAGGTGAGCCTAGGTCTACGCACTCGTTGCGAATAAACAGATGCGACGGCGCGAATTGCGCCGTAAGCTTGGTCCGGATGCTTTCTTCCACAGACATGGGACTGCTCGACAACGAACGAATCCCAGTAGCACGGACTAGGCGTGGCAGGCTGCTTCGTCCCAATGCCAGCACCATCCACCTCGATACGCGGGGCGCCAAACAGCGGAGGCCGCCGTCGGCTTTTTAGTCATCTACGAATCTACTGGGGCAGCGCATACGCCTTGGCCTTGTCCACACCAGCCAGGCCCTTTTGCGCCTGGCCCAGCCCAAAGCGCTTGAGGCGAATCGACTGCACGGCAATAAATCCAGACGTTTCCTCCGGCTCAAAGCCACCCAGCTCGTCCATCGACGAGAACTTCTCGTCGTAGAGCAACTCGTCGGAGCTGCGGCCCTCAATGACGACGTTGCCCTTGTACAAGCTCAGCTTGACCGTGCCGTTCACCGTCAGCTGGCTAGGAGCGATGCAGCCACGCACATACTGGCTTTCAGGGCTGAAGAAGAAACCGTAGTACAGGATCTCCGACAGCTTGGTCGTGACAATCTGGTCACGAATACGGCGCACCTCACGATCGAGCGTGAGACCCTCCAAATCGATATGGGCGGCACGGAGGATCGTGGCACCAGGCGATTCGTAGCAGCCACGCGACTTGACACCAATGAAACGGTTCTCAACAATGTCAACACGACCAATGCCGTGCTTGCGGGCCAGCGCATTCAGCTGCAGGAACACATCCACCGAGTCAGTGTACGACTGACCGGACGAGGTGAGCGTGAGCTTGGTAGGAATACCCTTAGTAAACTCAATAGAGATCTTCTCAGGCTCGTTCGGCGCATTCTGCGGCGACTGCGTCAGCTTCCACATGTCCTCCGGCGGCGTCGTGTTAGGGTCCTCCAGAATACCAGCCTCGTAGGAGATGTGGAACAAATTCTCGTCCGTAGACCACGGCTTCGCCTTGGTCTGGGTCACAGCGATACCCTTTGAGGCCGCATATTCCAGCAGGTCGCTACGACCGGCAAAGCGCTGGTAGAACTTCGGAATACGCCAGGGCGCAATCACCTTGATGTCGGGGTTCAGACCATAGAATGCCAGCTCAAAGCGGACCTGGTCATTACCCTTACCCGTGCAGCCGTGCGAAACGTATGTGCACTGGGTCTTCGCGGCCGTCTCAATCATGCCCCGCGCGATCACCGGGCGAGCCAGCGAGGTACCCAACAGGTACACATCTTCGTAGATCGCGTTCGCCTGGATGGCAGGGAAGATCAGCTCCTCCACAAATTCACGGCGGACATCGTCCAGGATAAAGTCCTTGGCGCCACACTTGAGCGCCTTCTCGCGCACGGCGTCAAAGTCCTCCTCCTGACCGACGTTAGCCATGTAGGCAATGACCTCATAGCCCTCATCAATCAGCCAAGCAAGAATGGTCGAAGTGTCTGTCATAAGTAGATGTCACACGTACCAAGACCACCTGAGTAAGCTAGAAGAACGCGTTCCGTGCTCGACATGGTAGAACGAAGATCGGCCTCGTCAGTGCGGGCGGCCTTATCACCGAAGGCCGACAGGTGAGTCAGATTGTCACGTGGCCTCAAATTTGGCCCTCCACACTACCGCCTTTTCTCCACGACGATGGGCAAGTCGGACCGCCGCCGCGCACCGAAACGGGCCAAGCCGTCCGTGGAGGAGGAAGTAGATACCACAGAAGACTACTCTCATGGCTATGAGTCTTCATGGATCCGTGATAATGACGCAAATACGCCCTTTGGTATCGTTCCTGTGGCCATGCAGTCGTACTTCAAAGAAGTGAATGCACAGCTCTCTCAGATGATGCAGGAAGATGATCCTGCCGCTCAGAGTGATGAAAAGAAAATGCTTCTGCAAGCGGCTCTGAATGAAATGAACAACAACGAGCTTATGCTGGCCACAGATCCTACGTGCTCTTTGGTACTGGAAAACATGGCGTCTCAGCTGGATGAAAAAGCGCTGCGAATTCTGCTCGACCGCATGACCGGAAGGTACGCTACGTTTCTGACCACCAGCTTCTGTACACTTGCGTCGCATCGATATGGATCACATGTCCTCCAGTCTTTGCTGGCCGCATGCCAATGGATGCTTCATACGGGTGTATGTACGGTCTACTTACCTCAGGCCACAGCCGATGCCTCGAGCGATGCCCATGGAGTTTTGCGCTCTCTCCCTGCGGTTGTATCTGACATATATGAAGAGATGGAACCTTCCATGCCAGACATGATGACCGATGCCTTTGCGAGCCATACGTTGCGCTCTCTGGTGGCTTTGCTGGCAGGCGTTCCTATGGCCGTGTTGGAAGACCTTCGGTCCAAGAAAAGCGCCAAGTATCGTTCCAAAGAGCGTCAAAAGTCGATGGTGAATGACGCCGTATGGGATACATCGGTTCCACGTGTATCTGTGCCGGACCATTTTTACTATCTTCTTTACAAGCTGTACCAGCACCTTTTGACCCACTTGAGTGAGCAGCAGGTTCATGCTATGATGCCCAATGCTGTAGCAGCTCCGACGCTCAGCCTACTTCTCCGCTTGGAAGACGGTCTGGTACAGAATGACCGGAGCTTGGCCTCCCTTCCCAACTCCTTGACATCGTTGGTGCTGGGTCAGGCCGAAGAACGGACCGACTTTATGGAGGCCTCGCTCCGTGACGCCGTGGCCACACATGTTCTTGAGACAGCCCTGCAAGGTGCCTCCTCTGCCACCCTTATCCACTTTTGGGAGACCTACATCCAAGGACGAGTGGCCAAACTAGGTGGACACCCGTGCGCCAACTATGTCGTGGCGACCATGTTGCGCTTATTGCCGGCTGAACGTAAAGACGATCCCTCTCCTTTTTCTTCTGCTTTGCAAGAGCTGTCGCAAGCGGGAGATCAGCTTGTTAAGCACCAAATGGTCGGGGCACTGCAAGCTGCTGTGGAGCGCAGCGTAGCGTTGGGCGATTATGCCACGGAGGTGCTGCAAGCGATTGCATCAGCCTTCCGCTTCCCTACAGAACCATCTCAAGATGATGTGGCCCTGTTTGTACCCATGGTACTGAACATTTATACTCGGAAAGCGTATCTGCACAAGACGCAGGACGAGTCGTCCACATCTAGCGCCAAGCGTAAACGCGGCAACGATGAGTTCACTACTCAGGGAAGTATTCTATTGCAGCGCATGCTCCAGCTGCCTGCACCGCACCAGGACTTGGTGTACCAAAGTCTGGCGGGTGACCGTCTTGCTACCTATTGCCAGTCGCCCAGCGCTGCACACGTGGTCATTGCCGCACTCACGTCTCCATCAGCGTCTTACTCGCAGCGTCGCGCGCTCTTGCGCTCGCTCATGGCTATTTTGCTCGACCTATGCGATGACACGTGGGGAAGTCGTGTCGCCGATACGTGTTGGTTTGCCGCAGATGGCTTCACGAAGGAGAAGATCGCCCAGCTTGTGATTCAACATGAGAAGCGCTTACTGGCATCCTCTTATGGTCGCTTCTTTGTTCGTCGCTTGCGTCTGGGCGTCTACCGCAAGAACGTGGACGAATGGAAAGCCTGGGCTCAAACGGAAACGGCTCCTTCCACGCCAGAGTCAAAGGGTATGACCGTGAACCCTTTCCTATTTTTGCGTGACTATGCACACTCCTCGTCCAAGATACCACGGAAGCAGAAGAAGGGGGGTCGTGCCGAGCAAGAGCTGGAAACCATTTTTTCGGCGATTGAATAACTACCTAGCATACTTCCATAAATCTTCGCCGCCTGGTCAGCGCACCAACTTAGAGAGTAGATGCAATTTAACGAAGCAGCACCAATCTCCGTCCCAACGAGCGCCCGCATCCCCAGGGGTGGTGCATAAGCGCAAGGAGCGAGTGACTCTAAAGCCAGGACGTTGTATTCAATGACATTGGAAGAAAAGAACTAGGGCCGTTGGCTTGCTTATATCTGCTGCAATACATCACGTGCTCCAAAGGTGGGCGCACGGACCCAACGTCTCCATTTAGGGTAGTTCCCTACGTCGGCCCCGCGTCTCCTGTACATCATGGGCCCCATTCGATCTAAGGGCTCGCGAAAATTCCTAGCTGTGAGGTCCATCAAGAAAGAGATCACAGAGATCGACGGTAAAGACAGTCAAGAGTCTCCCAAGGAAATTGTTGTTCACAGCACACCTTGGAATGCCTCGTTGAGCAACTTGGACAGCGACTCTCGCATCGAGGTATATGCCTTGGTAAATGATCGGTACCCAGGTGCACCTGGAACCGCACTGGCAAAAGCTGAGGAAGCTGGAATTCGATCTAAGCAAGCTCAAAAGCGCGAACAATCTCGTCGGAATGCCAACAATGCCGAACTTGAACACATCGGCATCAAGAACTTGCCGAGACGAAGACACAGTACCAGCCCCTTCGCCACAAGCAGCAATGTTAGTACAAACTCAAACAGTGACTCGGAAGAGAAGTCGTCAGCACCCAATCGCGGACCAAGTCGTCATCGTCGGGTCTCGTCGCGCAACAGCTCTCCTATGCCCCTGACGGGGGCCAATGAATCGGAGGCTCATCCGCGTTGGGTTACTCATTTACCGCATCTTGTAACAAACGCTCCTGTGAACCCTAGTCCTCTTTCTACGCATGCCATCGGTGCTGCTGATATGAGCTAGGCCTATGTCCGAATAAGATCTTCTGCAAAGCAGCATGTACAGCGACGGACAGAGTCGCCGATTGTCCAGGCACTCTCGCGCAAGACCCCCAACTCGATCGCACGCTTAAAGACATGCTCAACAATACCCGTTAGTTCGGGGCCAGACTGTTGAAAATCGGGCTGGGCGTTGATCTCCAACAACCAAGTCCGTAAAGATGAAGGATCATGAATGTCTCCCTCGTTATCACAGCCCACAAGCAGATCTACTCCGAAGATCTCAAACGAATTGGGCCACATTTGCCAGTGCACCGAACCTTCGCGCGCCACAGCACCAAACACCTCGCCAATGGTTTGTACCGCACTGTGATGGATTTTTTGGATATGAGCTTCCGATAATTGTATACTGTCTTGTCCAGGCAAGCAAGCGCGTTTTCCAAGAAGATCGCGCCAAGTAAATACATTCCCTTCTTCTGTTTCTGTGTTGGAAGAATGTCGTTTGCCATAGCAGGTGTTACTTAGATGTCCTCGTAGATCCACGGTTTCGCTCGTAGGATCTGTATAGGCAATGCTGGAAAACAGCGCGAGCATATCGTCGTGTAGATACACTTGCAATCCACCCACGCAGATGACATAGGCACGTAAATGGAACTTTCTTGGTAAGTTGCTGGGATCGGACGGGGACACTAGCAACGGCTTGGCAATATACTCTTGAATCACAAAGAAACGCAGTTGACTTGCTATTCCCTGCTCCGTATCCTCGTCCTTTTCGCTCTCGTTATCAGCATCCTCGAGCTCTTCAAAAATCTGCACGAGCTCTTGCACGGACGAGAAGAGTCGGATTCCGTTGGCCTGGTCAGCCATACCTGGTTTTAAAATGAACCATGATTTCTTTTCTGCGGTTTCATTGCGCTCTAGTTCTTCGCGCAAGTCGAACAAATCATCGGCGAGCATTTCGTCCAGTTCATCCGCAAACTGGATGTCCAGCATCCATGTCTTGGGTACTTTTGGTACGAAGTCAGGGTGCTTCACATGAAAAGAATGAATAGCATTAGCCAAGTAGTGCTTCCGAATCAGTGCTTTGCGGATCATATAACTGCTGCCAATAGACGAAGAGCCCATCAGAGCCTCAAATGGCAATAGGTCGTAATCGGCAATATAGGCATCCATATCTTTTGGCGTAGAGTCTGAATCGACAGGAGGCTGGCTCTGTGCATCTTCAATCCTCCATTCAGATCCAAGGACATGTTCCGCAGCTTTTAAGGCTGCTCTATGCGTGTAAGGCGCCCCCAAAAAGCAGACCCACGCTCGTGGCATGGTAAAAGTGGAGGGAAGCTAAAATGGTACACGCCTCCAGTTGTTGTGCCCTGCGTGTGCGTTCTCGCATGGCGCGTGCTTTGCGCCACAACATGGTCTCTGTAATCATTGAGGAAGTACCCGATGGGGAATCTGTATCTCGTATGTACCCTTATGCTAATATTCAGTCACATCGATTCAACCATCAGATATTTTTGAGAGGGATGACCCTGGATCCTTGTTGTATTTGCTAAATTCCGCCAGCGACGACACAGACGACGTTGAGCTGGATCAACTGCTGGAAGACGACATGTTTGCGTCCGCTATGGGACAGCGTATTCTTGCTGTGTCTGGTCATGAAGTGGACGATGGTCTTTTGCATTTGCGGCAGCTTTTGATTGGGGGCTCGGACTTTTCGACGCTACGCGAGTTTCGCGAACAGAACCCGCGGCGATTCTCTCTCTACCGCCATCAAGGCCACACATACGTCCTTCCGCGGCTACGGGACTGGGAGTTAGGCCCGGACTCGTCATTTTCTTCGTCAACTTACCATATTCTTCCTGGTGGCTACGTCACTGTCGCTGAAGATCATCTGGTTGATGATCTCGAGGATGACGAAGACGAAGCAGAAGAAGAAGATATTGTCATGGATATAGACGATGGAGAAGAGGATGATGAGTTCCTCGACGATTCACTTCTCTTGGACGATGACGACTACATGGACTGGCTTGGCGAGCAGCTACTGAAACGGAAACGTGGCGCTCCGCTGTGGGTCATTGATGATGTTCACGAACGAGCTGCAGCAAATGATCTGGATTATTCTCTTATTGAAGCTAGTAAGTTCTCGTCCTAAGAAGGACGGAGGAGCTGACCCACAGATGACTCCGTCGGATCGCCCTTTTGGACAGTGGATGAACCCTCGCTCGAATTGACATTAGGGACGTCGCCCAATCGCCGACCAAAGAAGAGCGTGCGAGTGAGTGAGAGTTAATCATAGTTGCGTTAGGCATGGCCTCACTGTGTGCCTGATTGTGGTTCTCTTCGGGGTGGGCCTGGCTCGTGCGCTTGCACGTGGTTGGAATTTAGGAATGGTTCCATCTGGCTGCTTCGAACCTTCCCGCAGGGGTTCGTTGCGTGGCAACAGCGATGCAGCTTGCCGCTAACTCGACAAACATAGATAGACGTGGACGTCTTTCTGCACCGGATATAATACCTAGCCTATCGGCAGATCAATCCTTGGAAGAATGGGAAAATGCGTCCATGTTTTTGGTTGAACAGGATATGGCACCTCAAACCCAACTCTTCAGCCCTGTACTGGAGATGCCTGAGAGTGTTCAAGAATGCCTATGCATGTATGGGGATAAGGATGAGACCAACTTGCCTGCTCCTACGGACGAGTGTCCCTCTTCTGCAGGCAGTGTGGGAGATGCCCACACATCGGATACAAGTGGCCTGCCTTTTGCTGTCTCACCCTCAGAATCCGCACAACAGCTCAGCAAGCGATTATACCAATATACGAAACAAAATGAGGAATATGAAGGCCAGACAACGCGCCTATTATCATCCAATGGTTCATCACTCCTGCAAGAAGCATTAAACTGCTACCTGGAGCGCTTTCACTTTGAAAAGTACCCTATTGATATGGCACTTCGCCAATTTTTATCTTTGGAACATCTGCCTTTGGAATCTCAACAGGTAGATCGTGTGTTGGTGGCATTTTCCCGAAGGTACCATGCATGCAATCCTGATATTCTTGATGAAGAGAGTGCATACTTGTTGGCCTTTTCGCTGCTGCTATTACACACAGATGTATTCCACAAGAGCGTTCGTCCCCGCATTTCCAAAGCGGAATTTGTTAGTATGACGGAGGCAAGCCATGTGCACCCTGCCATTCTGGAATACTTGTATGATAACACGTCCCTGGTTGAGTTTGCTTATGTTCGAGGCACTACTCCGCTAAGCGTTACTCGAGAGCAGGACGCACTTTACAAGCTCCTTGCTCATGGAAACGTTTTGCATCTACAGCAAGATCCTAACATTGTAAAAGAGCGCGTCCATCTCCCCTTTACTTTTGCAGGGAGGCAGACAGCGCCGCAGGCCCTTCATAACGAGATCATGCATGCGCCCTTGCTGGAATATCAGCCTAGGACTAAGTTGTCGAGGAAATGGGCCATGTCTTCCAACCAGTTGGACACAGTGCCTCTCCTAATACGTCTGGTGGGTGCTAGTGTCGTGAAACGTTGTGATTCTCCTGAGGGCGATAAGCGAAGTCTCGGTACCAAGTGGAAACCATGGGGAATGATGGTTACCGGTTCTGCTATACTCTGGTGTAAGAATCAGGAGGACATCATATCCATCCAGTCTATGGGCCAAACATCTCAACCACTTAGCATGAGAGTGGATGAGATCACGCCTTTGTCTCAAGCACTTTGTGTATATGATAAAACACAAAAGGATGGGATTTTGCGCCTACGTGTGAATGAACAATGGTATTTGATCCAAGTGCCTTTCGAAGAGGTGGATGCCTGGTCGAACCGAATGAACTATATTGCTAGTCTCGGCAGCTGCGCATTGGTATGGGACGATGCATTGTTGATACCCACGGGTATTTCTATTCAAATGCGATCTACGCCCATCACTGTTTTGGGTCCCTTAAGGACAGGTGCCCAAACTGGTCATGCTTTCCAGCCTGGAAATATGTACATGGAATGTATGCAAGCAACATCCCTGGCACTCGCTCAATCTGTTCTCTCCATCAGTATGTACCTGGCGTCGCATCGACAACGGCATCAGACCCTCATGGAAGAACACCAACGGCAAGTCCATACCATTATGCACATGGGTATTTTGACGCCCATGCAACGCTCCACGCGGGTCAATCTCAAGGATGCCAGCACATCGCTCTCGCAAGCGCTACGGCGAACCCAAATCGAGCTGACCTTTTTATCTTGTCGCATCCATTTCTTACAAGCCGAGCAAGATGTATTACAAGAACGACTTCATCAGGAAGGCTTAGGTATATATACCCCTGTATAATAGTACAAATTATTCATCTTGTCGGGCTCTCTTCACACCCCGTGGCGAAGGCAAGAGCGCCAGCGCTGCTTCAGGCATGCACGTCTTTAACTCTGTGTCTGTCACATGAAGACCATGGACGCTGGACAGATGCCGGCGCACATCATAGAGCCTGGCAAACTTTCGCGGACATGCCTCGAGCTCCTGCACACTGCCTGCATCTTGCCCGCCAAGTAGAAGCCAAGGACACGGAAGCACACGTTCTCGATGGGCTCGTTTGCGAGAAGAGCCCAATAAATTCGAAAGGTGTGGATGAGATTCTTTTGGATCCTCTGATTCTGGAGACGGGGCAGCATCAGAAGCGTTTCGCGGTTCATGAAGGTGTTGGTGTCGTTCCAATAGGTGTTTGTAGCCGAATCGTTTCCCACATATTTCACATAGGAATGGCTTTAGTCCTTCATGTACTCGAGAAACATGTACTTTTAATGCATACTGTGACTTGAACACTTTATCGCATCCGTTCCATGGACATTCCCACTCCGACGACAGGGGCTCTGTATGTATTTTCTGGTGCCGCCTGAGATTCTCGCGGTTCGCAAAAACTTGACCACATTGATGGCACGTAGGCGGATGACATAAATGCATATGCCGCTGCAAGTGGGTCCATGTTGAGAAAGACCATGCCTGTAGAGCGTCATCCACGGTATAGGGTGGATGGCCTGGCGGTGGCGCGGATGGATGCGGCAAAATACATTGGTATCTCCCCTTTTCGTGCACACGCATGTGGCGTTGTCTCTTGGAATAGGTAGCAAATCTCTTATCGCACCCTTCATGCTCACAAGCATATGGGAGCTCTCCCGATTGAAAGTCGGCATGCGCTTCTCGCACATGTTGTCGCAAATGTTTACGCTTGGAAAAGAGCCGATCGCATCCGCCATGAGTACATTTGTAGAGACCTGAAAGCGAAGGGTCGCCTAGTGCATCTTTGGCATCCAAGGCGGAAATCGAAGGGATACTATCCTGCGACGGAGTGTGACACGAGACAATGTGGCGACGAAGATGTTGATTTGTCCAAAACCTTTTTCCACAGTTTGAATGCGTGCATACAAAAGGCTTGTCTGATTCATCCATGTGTGAGCGCATGTGAGCAGCCAAGTGAGTGGCGCGCATGTAGGTAGCGCTGCATCCAGGGTGGGGGCACGCGAACGGGCGCTAGGCTGCATGAATGTCAATCAACATACCTCACCGGTGTGAGCGCGCTGGTGCTCAATTAAACGCGATTCCTTCGTATAAACTTTTTCGCATCCATCTATCGTGCAAACCCACTGAGATGGACGCGTTACCACAGGATCCTCCGCCGCGCTGGGCGCCTGCATAACATACTGTCGTTCGCGTGGATGCCGCGTTCCTCCACTCCGACGGAGGTGGGTCTCATCACGTGAATGAAGATCCATGGCCACCTATGTGCACTACCAACCTGCCTTGGCTTTGGCAAAGGCCACGGGAATGAAGCTTGCTTCGATCTGCTTACCGCCAAAGAATCGACCTTGCAAGCTTTTTCGTGCCGATTGGGCCTGACTTTCATCAGAAAAGCAGACGTAGACTTCTCCATCGGCGCTGTCCTTGTCCACATGCACCAGCTGCACGTTGCCATGACGGGCACACTCGTCGCGAACATCTTCCCGAAGGTCCGTGGCCCAATTGGGTTCCGTTTCTTCGGCGGGATTGAACATGTACTTGAGTAAAATGGCTGATGATACAGCTTCGGGAATCGACAAAGGACGAGCAGGGGCCTGACTATCAGGGTCATTTCGCGCGAGCTTTTCCATGAGAGCAAACTTCTTATTACCTTGGCGCGCGGGATCGCGAGCATATTCATGGTGAGACTCATGGGGAGCAGCATAATCGGGATGGCCACCTCCCCGAGCGCCAGCCAGTCCCACTTTCATGGCGCGACCTGCCAGCTCGAAACCATTCAGTTGCTCGATCGCTTGCTGCGCTTCCTCTGCGCGTCGGAACTGCACAAATGCAAATCCCTTGTTCTTCCCTGTCATAGGGTTCATATTCACTTCCACATCATCGATCTGGCCAAATGGCTCAAACACTGCACGCACATGAGGTGCGCCAATATCGAAATGCAAATTTCCCACATACAAACGCGCTTCTGGGTTGGAAGATCCAGGTGGACCACCCGGTGCGCCTGGGATGGCATGCGACGGCGGCAGGATGGGGCCTGTCGGGGCAGACATGGATACAGGCGCGTGTGACGACGGTCCCGCAGAGCGAGGAGGCTCATACAGCTGCACAGCATAGTTTTTCGGCGCCACTTCTGCTCGCTGGACGACGATGGGTGCGCCAAACATGCGTTTTCCTGTTAGATCCACGGCCATCGGCACAAGATCTGGCCGTGCCAACTCGACGTATCCGATGCCTTTCGTGAGTCCAGTCTTTAAATCCACTTCGATCCGCACATCCAGCACAGTATCGCAACCCAAATGCTCCTCGAAAAACTCGCCCAAGTCGCGTTGGGCCACATGCGAGTCCAGCTCGCTGCAGAAAACGGAACGCTGTTCGTATTCAGGCTGAGAAGCCCCAGGACCATGACGAGACCATGAGGGACTGCGGCTACGACGACGCGGATAGCCTCCTCCTCCGTAATCATTGCGTCGCCCGCTGCCACCACGGCGGCGGTAAGGAGGGGGTGCGTCATCGTACGATGGTCGGCCATATTCGCGCGATGAATCCTCGCGCCATCGAGGACGATCCTCTTCATACGTCGGATCATCTCCGCGGCGCCTATACGTGTGCCTGTAATTGTACGTAGAGCCAACAGAGTCATGAGGTGGCGGCTCATCGCGCGTCTCACGACGGCGCGAGTCGACGGCACGACGACGAAGCTCTTCTTGCAAGTATCGCTCTCTCTCAGCTGGGTTCATAGCTGCCGAAGAGTTGTCAGACGCTAGCGACTTTCGTAGCGCCTCCTCCCGATCTGCGTACATTCGAGATGACGGAAAAAAGCAAAGTCGACAATGTGGGCCGACGCTGGGGAGCAAGACCGCTGCGGGCCTAGATACATACACGTGACAAAAAGTGGACACGACGGGATTTGAACCCGCGACCTACCGCTATCCTCAGATGCAAAGCGGACGTGGTAACCACTCCACCACGCGCCCAATCATGCGAGATTCGCAGATTTTGGTATTCTTTAGCTAGATCTCATAGAATCAGATGGGCCAGCCACGTTACGCTCGGACCCCTCCTGCTGTGTGTCCTCTGGCGGTGCTGGTACCACGCAGCAGAATGACTGAGAATCCATAAGAGCAAGAGTCTGTCCATCAGGAGACCAAGTAAGGCGCTGAGCAGAAAACGTGTCATTAGGGATCGCCACAGCTTCAGCCATTTGAAGAGCATGATCGCCGGCCCCCCCAGGGCTCGTCCACAAAAATACAGCCTGTTGGCCCGTTGCAATAGCTAAGCTTGCCGTATCTCCGGGTTTCCATGATGTGCATACCACAGGGTGAGAGAATACCAGCATGGCCAGGGGACGCAAGTAGGCATGCACGTCGCGTTCCATCCAGCCCACGAATTCATGGACAAAGAGAACAGTGGGCAGATTCTGGTTGGTACACGCCAATAACGTGCCATCTTGGTTCCACTGCATCCAACTGATTCCATTTTGAAAAGGGCTCGCAGCATCTTCTGTACGAATCGTTGGCACGTCGATAGGAAAGGTCGACGTCTCCAAAGGAACGATACCTTGGCCTCGAGTCGCTTCGAACCAGCGATGCGGCTCCAGCCATACCTGAGGCGCTTCGTCCATGGACCGTAACGCAGAGACACTAAAGTCAAGGGAATATACCATCGACCAATCTGCGTGGTGTAGTACATGCACTTGCTCATCATAGCCACCGACAGCGAGAAATTCACTGGAAGGATGCCACGCGACCTGGCGTATACCCAATCCGCCGCCTGCAATGCGTTGCGTGGGTACAACATTGTGCGAAGAATGACTGGATATACGAACAGAGGGCTGTCTGGGTCGAATGGTGACACGACGCGCACGTCCCGTCGAGGTTGAGGGAGAGAGCGCTTGCTGAACATCCGTTTTGAACATGGAGGTCTCTGTGTGTGGAAGGCCACCTTCGTTCAAAGTGAAAGTAGCCAAATGAGCGCCATGGATTGTGTGAATCGATAGTTTGTATTCCAAAGCCGTATCCCAGGCAGCAAGAAAGTTGCCGTCAGGGCTCCATGCAACACCTGCCACAGCATGAGTAGGCAAAGAAATCGCTTGCTGAGACTCCCAAACAACGGGGTCATCCAACGTAGTTGCATCGGGAAGAGCAGGTCGGAATACAATGAGACGATCTTGCTCCTTATCCCGCTGTGCAACAATAAAATGCTCGGGCCAGTTACTGTTGGTATAGACTTGAGAAAGAATGGCTCGAGGCAAAATCGTGAAAGCTTGATCAGCGAGGGAATAAATGACAGCACTTCCTTCAAACCAGGAAAATTGTATAAAAGCTGGAATTCGTTTCAAGGGAATCCACGCAGCATGGGCAAGGCCTTGAACGCCAGCTGCAACACGCGCGACCCAGCCAAGATTATCATCCGAGCCGTCCGTAACAGCGGCATCTGGATCAAGAGGTAGGACATAGGAGACACCTTCATTCGCTTGCAATGCATCCTCTTTGCTCTTTGAGCTTGCTAGGAGAAAGAGGCCGTCGCTGGACCATGACAAAGCGTCGAGGGACGCGTCCAACACCCAGGAGCGCACAACCTGCATGGTCCCTGTCACGCGCACCAGCACTTGGCGTCTATCTTTCCCAGAGACACATGCAAGAAATGTAGATCCCGGTGAGAATAGCACGCTGTCCCACAATGCATGGGCGTAGGTGGATGTGAAATCCATCCGATCTGCACGACGCGTCTCACGTTGATGGAGGCGCCTTGACACTCCACTTGACCCCAACAGACCCAAGTCATCTGACTTGGCACAACGTGCCCCCCACACGTGCACAGTGGCACCGTGTGTTAAGTAAGCGAGCCTCGCGGCGTGTGCACGTTCATCGGCTAGGTGCCTCAACGACTTAGGAGCCCTCTACGACCGTCTACGGCGTTCTTCACTGCAACTGTTGGTATTGTCTGCCCTTGTCCAGGGAGCCTATCATGATTGGGATTCAGGCTGATCCGATTCTGGACGCTGTGTCCTACCCATATCCTATCGATCGGAAGCGCCGCAAGCTGCGTGTGGCAATCGTAACGGGTATGTTGAAGCACGACTCACAGATAAGAAAACTTCCTTCCGAAAATCGATGGTGTCACCCGCACATTGGGAAGGCTCTTGGAGCACATGCATAATGAAGGCCATGAGGCTATTGTTATGGGTCCTGATACTGGTCTAAAGGAATACTTGGGCCACCCCGTGGTGGGCACGTTTGGTATTCCGCTTATCGTGTATCCTGGTTTGAAGCTTAACTTTGCGCGGCTTCGCTTTATCCGTCGCTTGCAGCAGTTCCGTCCCGACATTATTCACTTTGTTGACCCTATTTGGCTCGGTGCACAGATGATCCCGTTGTGCAAGCTCTTTTTGCCGAATGTGCCGCGCGTGTCTTCGTACCACACCAACCTTCCTACCTATGCATCTCTCTTTGGATGTGCTTTCCTGGAGCCCGGTATGTGGGAGGTTACTCGCATTCTTCATAACCAATGTGCCATGGTGTTTTGCCCGAGTGAGAGCACACGTCGGATGCTGCGCGCGCGTGGATTTAACAACGTCGAGATTTGGGGTCGCGGTGTCGATGTGGATATCTTCACCCCGACGGCGCGCGATGAGAATCTGCGTGAGAGCTGGGGCTGCAAACCCAAGTCACAAGCGCTTCTGAATGCGCTCCATGACCAGGCCATCTCCTCGTTGGAACGCAACAAGGGGCTGTCTCCCGAGGATGCTTTCATCCGCACCCCCGATACGATTCCCATGTCGGAGCTTAGCCCGCCACCAGCGTACGAAAGTGTCTGTGATGTGCCCCCGTTGCCCGGCACGAACTTTGCGCTCCCACCTGCGTTGCTCGATGGACCTGTCAGCCAGGTTGAGACATCGGCATCGAACGCTGTGGACAGTGACAGCAAGGCTGTGGTGCTGTTTGTGGGCCGCATCAGCTGGGAAAAGAACATTCGGCTGCTTGTGGAAGCATTCCACTTGCTGCCTCAGAGTGTGAAGAACAACGCCAAGCTGGTGATTGTGGGTGATGGCCCAGCTCGCGCAGAGCTCACGCGTCTGTGCCAGAAGTATGGTCTGGACGCCTCGTTCATGGGCCACCAAAAGGGCAAGCGACTTGCATCTATGTACGCAAGCAGCAGCATTTTTGCTTTCCCCTCGTTCACCGAGACGTTCGGTCAAGTGGTTCTGGAGGCGTTGGCCTCTGGATTGCCTGTCGTGGGTCTGCATGCGGAAGGCACCTCGGATCTCGTGTGTCACGGTACCACTGGTCTGCTTCTCGATACATTGCGAGCTATCAGTGGCGGCAACGTTCGTTCGGCGCCCGTGTCGGAGGCAGCCACATCGGTGCCACAGCGCCAAAACACACTAAGGAAGCGTCTCGGTGAATCCGATGCGCAGAGCGAGCAGACATCTCTGTCGACATCCAGTGGACGCGCTGTCCCTGAAGCGGCCTCGGGCAACCTCAAGCCGGGCCTTCCTACGCCCATGCCGTCTGTGAAAGAGTTTGCTTCGATTATGAGCGCCAACACGCGCTCGTTCCAGCAATGTGCCCAAGCTTACAGTATTCTCCTTGAACGACTCATTCGCGACCGTACATTACGGGCGACGATGGGTCAGCGTGCTCAGGAATATGCCTCGAATAAGACATGGTGGGATGCTATGGAGGCACCGATTCGTGGCTACGAACAAGTCATTGCCAAGGCGGGTCAGACGAATCTGACCGACGCGGAATTGGAGGCGCTACGGAACGCGCAGCGCAAGATCGCACCTCTCTCGGGGCCCTACATCACAGGTCTTGTTGTGCTGTATTTGGTCCTCTTCATTGTTATGTGGACATATCTTCTGTAGTTGATACGTTATGTTATGGTATGGTTCAATTGGTCTACCTTAGCTGCGGGGGCCCTTGACTCGAGCAAACACATCCAAAGCACTGGGCTCCCTGGGTGGTGAGGGCGTGGCTTGTTCCTTACGACGCCGGGCCTTCTCCCGCTGGTACTTTTCACGAAGTGCAATCGTGTTGGCATCCACCACGTTCTGACGCTTCTTGCGCAAGTACTTCTTCATAGCACTGTTGCGCCCCCGAGCCTTGTTCTTCTCCTTCTTGACGCCCTTGGCAGCCGTGGCAGGAGCAGCATCGTCCTCGTTTTCCTCTGGAAGTGCCGACGCTTCGTCATCCAAAGTGCCATCAAGTTTGAGACGCTGTGCTCGAGACAAGCGTGAGTACGGCGTGCCATCAGCCGCCTTTGGCACCGAACTGGAGTTTGAAATGGATGCGGCAACAGATTGCGCTTCGTGGGATGCACGCGTATCGAGTTGGCCCATCGAATCTGGGTCCAGAGTGATCATATCCGGCTGGATCTTGTCCAGCAAACTGTGCACTTCGCGTTCGCGGCGTCGAGTCTTGGTCTCGAACGGATCCGCCTCGCTTGTGTCAAAGTTCGGCTCACCTGCACCGGGGACCAACAAGCTTGTGAAGCCATTAGCATGGCCCACACCAAGCACATCCTCGAATGGACAGAATCGAAGCTGTAGAGGTGCGCACTGTGGCATGCCATGCGTCAGATACGGTCCAGGAGGCGCATTCCCCAGCTCTGCCTCGGTATTGTACAGGCTCACATGGTTGCCCCAGGCCACACCCAATAGACCGCGTTGGGAATACTGGACATCAGAAGCGGCACGCCGCGATACCCACTCACGGCGTGGACCACGGCCTAGCATACGGGTGTCCCAAACCTTGATGGTGCCGTCAAGACCGCTGGTTACCATCTCTCGTCCAGCACGATGGGCATCCACAGAGAGTCCTGTCACAGGACCATGGTGAGCAAGCATCTTCAAGGCAGGTGTGGACAAGTTGGGTGTCCACATGGTGACAGTGCCATTCGCGTGACCCAAGTTGATCACAGCTGTCAAAGGATTCTGGGCCATGGTGGCACACGATCCCAACCCGGTTCGGTGCGACGCCACCATCACACCCGTTGAGGTATCTTGATACTTCAGGTATCCCGGCTTACCGATGGTAGCCAGCAGGAAATGGTAGGGCAAAAATTCCATTCTCTGCACTTCGATATGATCCTTCAAGCGGTGAATTTCAATGCCATTCTGGTCGTAAATGTACGTATACTTTTTTTGAGCTGCTGCAAAAAATGTGTTGTTATGCAGCCAGCATACATCACGAACGGTCTCACGCACTTGAATTTCACAAGACAGCTTACCGCTTTGCCAGTCAAAGGCGGCCAGGTGGCCTTTACGCCCACCTAAAAGTAGGTGACGACCATTGCGTGTATACTCGCAGCGGTAGGGGCCCAAGCTTGGCGTATCCTTACCACCGAGCTTCAATTCAAACGACTTGCGGGCCGTATCAACGCCCACTTCGTCCTGAATTTGGGCTTGCGTAACGCGAGCAGTACGTTCCATATCGTTTTCCACCTCAATCATACCGGCATCTTCACCTGGTACACCTCCATGCAGGTATTCATTAGCAAGTTTGGCATGCTTTTCAGCACGCTTGCGGGAGATGTACTGCCGCGATAGCTCCGAACGGAGTTTCTTGTCCTTGATTTTTGACAAAGATTTAGGCGGACGCATACCCAAAGTGTCAGTCGGTGTTGACTGCTGTAATGACACAGGGATTCGCGTCGAGCGAGCTATGCTATCAGACTGGCGCTGTAGAGCCTCATCTGAATGTTTGCTCTGCCGCTGGCGATTTGGCATAGTGGCGGCTTGAGTGGGTTGGCAAGACGCTACTGTGGAGCGTAGAAAAATGTGGCAGCGCCGCTCGAATGACCCTGCATGCAGCCTGTGGAAAAAAAAGGACAAATGACCGAGACCCGATTCGAACGGATAACCTTCTGGAGACTCCACTGAGGAAGTGTTGCATTCCACATGCTGGAATCAGACGCGCTACCGTTGCGCCACTCAGCCAGTCTAAACCTTGGGAGTTTCCATGTTGGTTCTTAACCTAAACACTCTATTACACTCCTACTTTGTACGATTATACAAATGAGATTGTAAAAAGGATGTGAATGAATTGTCACGAAGACACAACGAGAGAAATCAAAATGCACACTTCAGTTCAAGACAGTTGGGAAAGAGGCTTGAGCAAAAAGGATAAAAATATGACCGAGACCCGATTCGAACGGATAACCTTCTGGAGACTCCACTGAGGAAGCGTTGCATTCCACATGCTGGAATCAGACGCGCTACCGTTGCGCCACTCAGCCAATCTGGTACGAGTGCTCAAAATTTAGTGAATTAAGTATTGATATGAGGAGAACAACCCAGGCGTCTTCCTATGATACCTTCAAGAATTATAATTTGAATAGTAGTCGTATTGACTGAAGAATTTCTTTGCATCCGTGGTCTCTTCCTGCGAAGCATGTCCAGCACGACCTCGCTTCACACCCCGCTGATACTCATATTGTTGACGCATCACACGATCTTCGCGTAACCAAGCAAGAGCAAGAGACAGCAAAGTCACTCCATCCGTGGATAGTGTGTTTGAAGCGATGGCATTTTTGAAAGACTCAGGAAGGCATTCAATGGTCCATGCAGGTGCAGAATTGTCCAAGCGCAGTGGCCATGGCATGGGGGCAGGTGTGGTGGTGCGTCCCAGTTGCATATGAACAAGACACGTAGGGAAGTGATGAATTCCATCAAAGATATGAGTTGCATCTAGAGTGAGTTCTGGAATACATACAGACAATCGTAGCGCCCCTTGTCTCGCTTTCCTCGCGCAGGAACTCGAGTAGGTCACAACGAACTTGAACGTCAAGATCCACAGTCACTTCATCAAGTAGGAGAAGCTTCCATGGCTCCATTAAGCCCATGCACAATTGAACGCGCCTTCTCTCACCATCGCTGATCATATGCATGCGCCAAGACAAATCCACGTCTAGCAAATCAAGCAGGCGATCACGCCTGTCGCTGAAACGAAAACCACCCACAGAGTTGAGGAAATCGCTTACAGTAATATCACTCCGGACCACTGGATTCATGGCCCATTCAGTACCTAGGTATGTTATACCACGAGGTGGTGCGTGGAATACATTCTGGCCAAAAACGCGTATGTTGGCTTCGCACAGACGCTTTCCGGCGAGGAGCCGTAGTAGAGTACTTTTCCCTGCACCGTTGGCGCCGATTAGTAGACAACGCGCGCCTGGCTCAAGCACAAGGTCACATCCCTCCAGAGCAGGTGCCTGTGTGCCTGCAAAGCCATAACGCAAGTTATGCACTTCCACAGCGGGAACGGACGCCATGTCAGAAAGCAAGTGATCAAAGCGTTGCGCACGTGCACACAAGGGGAAGGTACGTCATGAGCCATATAAGTCCATCTATGAAAGCATTGGAAGTGTGCCAATGCGAGTTTCCATGAGTAAAGGCGTGATTTCTATGATAATTGCTGCAGGGCTTTCGCTTCTTGCTGTTCCAATTGTTGATGTTGCAAGAGACTGCGTCGTTTATTCTTAGCCATCTCTTTCTTCAGTGCAGGGCCATCAAGCGGCTTAAGAAGTTCAAATGCACACAGCAAATCATCCGATACACTCATAACTGCACCAAAATTGTCAAATTCACCGCAGTAATTGGGTGCACTGAATATCGTAACCAGTGTGCGCTCATTCCAGAACTCATAGCCGTCTTCCACGACCATATGAGCACGACAAATTAGATCGAAGTCATACTGTGCCAAAAATTGTTGGATCACAGCTTTGCCAAAACAATAGCTGACTCCGCGCTCGTTATCTTCCCAATCAAGGGCTGTATCACTGGGATCGCTCCAGAGTAAATCATTCAATAGTCCATAATCAGGCACGCCTGTAGGCCGCTCAATGCGACGTATATCATCCATATTTGACAAGGAAGGTGACAGGCCACCGTGAACACAAAAAATTTTTGATGCCACAATGGCAGCGATCGGTAGCGTATTGAAGACATCAATGAAAGACTTCCATACTTTAATATTCAGGCGGCGTTTGCATTCGTCGTAAAATCCATATACACGTGTGACGTTGGCACATTCATGGTTGCCGCGAAGAAGGAAGAAATTTTCGGGATACTTAATTTTGTAACAAAGAAGCAGCAAGATAGTCTCAAGAGACTGCTTGCCGCGATCCACATAGTCACCAAGAAATAGATAGTTGGCAGCAGGAGGAAAGCCGCACATGTCAAAGAGACGCAGCAAATCCTGATACTGACCGTGCGTGTCGCCGACAATTTTCACGGGTGGACTCAACTCGATCAGGGTCGGCTGACTGAGAAACACTTCCCGGGCCGCTTGACACACCGCCATAATCTCTGGTATCTTTAGTGCAGGTTTGGGAACTCGAGAAGAGTACCCTGCTTCAATGAGTCGACTGATCATGTCGTCGATATCAAATGTCTTCACAGCCTCAGAACTAGTCATGCTTGTGGATATCGGCGATGTGCTGGGCATTGCATGCGGTGCTGGCGAACCTGAGTACCAGTTTCCTTTATGCTGATGACCGTCTGGTGACACAGAGAGGTGCGTATGACGTGCATGGGACGTGTTAATTGGTTGGGACGTCGAAGACTGGGTCATCCCAGGTGTCGACACCTTGTCATCGGGGGTTTCCAGCTTGGGGATCGCATTATCCAAGCTGTATGAATTTAATTCAGATGGAAATGCATCATCACTGGAAGAAATTTCTTCCGTCGCGCTTGACACAGCCAAAGATGTTTCAACCCCGTCATCTCCATCCAAGCCCCGGCCTTTGCCACGGCGAGATACGCCACTTACCATCCGCCCAAAAGAGCGAAACATGGTTGATACACTAGGGTATAGGAAGAAGGCTCAAGAGCAAGACCAAAGATCCAACGGTGGTACGCCAAGCCGCTATACCACGTCTGTGCAAAGCGAGACGACAGCCCTGGGGCAGCACGGCCACATCGGCACATTCCGTTTCGATGTGGAGCCAATCAGGGCAGCTTTTCCCAGAAGAAAGTGCGCTGTGCATCCTCGCTGCTCCACCAACCTGAGCACGAGTCAATCTGGCTATGTACCCCAGAAGCGATCGCCCATTTGGCCACAGCCGGGAATGATGGCATAGGCGACGCGCTCATGAGAGGATTCCTCCGTGGGTTCTACTGCTTCCTTGGAGTCGTGGCGGTCTGTTGGCGGGTGTGTGCTGGGCGAGGTAGGCCACGAGTAACGGCGCAAGCCAGGATCGACACTAGCTGTGATAATGCGAACCTTGGGGAAGGCATGGTGAATCGACCAAAGTCCACCTTGTGCCGAAGACAACAGAGTCAGTAGCAGAATTTGGTGTTCCGGAATACCATGATCCAGCAGCACGCGAATGCCCATAAAGGCAGCTGCGCCCGTGCCGATTTGTGCATCAGTAAGCAAAGCCCAAGTGCGCTTAGCTCGCTCGCGATCACGAACAAAAGAGGGTAACGACACGGAATAGAGAAGAGGTCGGTAATTCGTGTCAGAGCTTTGAATGAGGACAGACCCCAGAGACAAGGCGGGAAGGGCGCGCCGCAGAGGCTGAAAGTGAGTGGCACACACGTACATGCTCGAGAATGGCGCCAGAACGAAGAATAGAAACACCACAAATAAAATCAACATTGAGCTCAAGACCCATGTAGGTGCCACCGCTGTGTAGCGGCACAGAGCGCTCCCGGTACGGCAGCTGCTTCATGGCCTCCTCCGCGACAAAAGCACCAAGACGCTTGCAGGCCCAGGCGAATTCACCGGCAGGTGTACTCACGTCATGCATCATTGTCAGCAGAGCACGCATTTGCGGGGTTTCACGCAGCACATCCACATTGGGCGGTAGGGGAAGGAAGGCTGTAGTCTTTGTTATCAACGGGGATGGTGCATCGTCCGCAGGGAGCGGCTCGTGTTCCACACAGTGAACTGCGAGACCTGCTGCGTCCACGCCCACACGTACGCGAGCCCGTTGAAAAGACAAATACTCCGTAGGGAGAAGGTCCTCCGGTAGCATATGAGGTTCCGCCGAAAGCATGAGAGTGCGCGTATGTGTTAGATGCTTGGCAATGTGCTGGCTAATGATGTCAATGGCCACGCGGTTGTTGGCGCCTGGCACAATGATATCAGCATACCGGGCTGACGGACCCACGAATGTTTCAAAGGATGGCTTCACAAAGCGTAAGTACTGGTCGAGGACGCCATCAATAGAGCGGCCTCGGTCCACAATATCGCGGCGAATGCGGCGTGCAAGCATAATATCAGGATCTGTCTGAACAAAAATTTTGAGGTCAAGCAGCTTGCGCAATTCAGGGTCTTGGAGAACAAAAAGACCTTCCACGACAATAACAGCATGACCGTAGAGGTAGGTAGATGCAGACGTGCGTTGGTGCTGTGTGAAACTGTACACGGGAATTTGGACAGCACGCGAAGCTTTTAGGTCACGAATACATTCCACCAGTAGCTCTTGGTCAATCGCATTCGGGTGATCAAAGTCAAAGTTTTGGTTGAAGGCCAACTCGATTTGGTCAGGGGACAAGGGACGGTAAAACGCATCCTGACTGACAATAGCTACCCATGGCACCTTGGGGAGACGATGAATCACCTCCTTTGCAATGGATGTCTTGCCGCTAGCGCTTCCACCAGCTACACCGACGATATAGGGGGCGAATGGTCGCCCTTCTGCATCGTACCAAGGCCTTCTGCCTGCCTCTGTCATAACCGTGCTGCATGTCAATACATCAATACGAACGTGCGGCTGTACATGCGTCCAGGTTGCCTCTTTGTGCCGGACTTGGACGATGACGGATCGCTTGATATGTGTCGACATATCTGCGTCGCACCTCTGAGCTCGGGCACCGGCGTGCTAGCACGCTGCGGGCTCGATGGCATGGCGGCGCGAATGGGACAACGTGTCTGGTTGCAAGGAGGGTGGAGGCCCCTCGCCAATTTGGCCGATTTAGTGTCGTGATCTACGAACGGCTCACCTACCGCGGCTACGTAAAGCTGGGCGGCTCCAACGAATTCTGTAATGTTTCATGTTCTTTGCGTTGCTTTCGCTTGCGCTCCATACGCTCAATAGCACGTTGTTCCAATGCCAACTTAACACGTCGCTTGACCACTTCTGTCTTTCGTGTGTATTTTCCACCTTGCCAGATAAGAATACCAGCGATAGCGTTGCAAGAAAGAGAGCAACTGATAATGGTGGCCGTCAAAGCCGTGGGCCGGTGTTCATAACGAATACCCCATGTGGTACCGGCCAGACATGCCTGTAAACAAGAATAGATATCGAGTAGAATCACGATCGTCATCATAAGCCAAAGCGGGAAGGGTTGATGCGTTGACGTTTCCCGATAGCGGTAGAATGTATGCGACGCATGGAACTTGCGCTGGTGATGCTGGAGGAGTGCCTGCTCATTGGGCGTCAGAACACTGACTTCCCCAGAATCCTTCTCGACCATCGACTGGATGGAGGGGGCTCGTTCCAAGCGCTGTAACTGCACTTGCTCCCGCGTTCGTAGATGGACGCGTGGCTGTCCAGGAATGGGCTGCAAAAGTTCATCCAAATGGTATCCCTGAGGACGAATCTGATCCGTATTTCGCACACCAATAGCTTCCAAGTCCCTGCTCGGATCTTCCAGCTCCTTCGGTCCATCATCCTCAGGCGGCGGTGATTGATTTTGCCCCACCACCCTGTAGAGACGTTCTTTGCTGTAGCGCGGTAGTTCATTTTCGTTCTTGAGCTTGGGCAAATGCAGCAGTCTCCGGCGCTTGTACGTCAAAAAGTGGAAGTGGGCAATATACGCCATTCGATACGTATCCACCGCACGGAACGGTGCAAAGCCCACACCACGCATCACGAAAAGAGCACAGAGTACCTGGTCACAGATCTCTACCCATACGCGCCACGTTGAATAGGGCTCCACGTGCACCCAGTGTACGATGAACAAAAAGATGACCACACCCCATGAAAAGATCAAGAAAATATACAAGGTCAGAATAAAGCCCATGGGCGTGCGAACAAAATTCCAAAAGCCACGGGCCATACGCTTGGTTTTGGATTTGTTCGTCAACAAATGCCGGATATGACCTTCAAGTTCCTTGCGCTCCTCTTCATCCATTTGGTACCAACGTTCGGTATGGGGGTCTTCCTCTTTGCTTTTTTGCCATGGTTCAGCATCATAGTCTCGGTCCTCCATAGACGCCTGGGAAGATTTTGGCTGCTCGTCCGAGTCAAGCCTGAGCACGGAATCCATCGGTGAGGGCTGTGACGTTTCGTCATCGACCGCAGGCGCCATGAGCGGCGATCCGTCCTTGATGTTCATCTGTGCGGCACCGCTAAGGCTGGAAAATGGCGTACGGTTCTCAGGGCTGTCAGGCGACGGCACGGGCTCTGCCTCCGCTTCGTCGTAAAGCTGGTCCATGCGCAGCATGGGCCGGCGATTATAGAGCCAAGGTAGATTGGGCAGCATTGCACTGTTACCATAGTCCTGTAGGGTATTAAAGAACGATACTGCTGGGTCCAGCACGTCCAAATAGTCGACCATGGTATCCGAGTGCAAATTCGGACTTGGCTGCGTCGAAGCTCCAGCTCCTTGCCCAGTTGGACTCTGCATGTCGCCTGCCTGCTCTGACTCGGTCTCACGCTCTCCTGCCTCTCGGGAGGATGCACGCGAGATCTCTTCACCTTCCCTAGCCGTACCACTGGGCCAAAAGGCACCGAGCCGGTGCAATGGAATCATGTTTCCTAGGCGACTCCCCGTGCTTTCTTTCTGCCCGGACTGCTTGATTCCCAGCTCGTCAGCCTCTCTGGAGGGTCCAGCTGACATACTGGCACCATCATTCTGGGTTTCGTCAGCCAGATCCACAACAATGGGCGGCGGGATGACACCTTTACTGTCTCGACCCGTATCCAAGAGCACGACGCGTGACCCGCCCTTGTTGCGGCTTTGCGTGCTTTTCTGGCTTTCTGAACGACTTGAACGACGCCGATTCAGTCGGGATGGACTGGAGACGCTTTGTGGGTAGGAGCTGGAGACAGGGCCCATATGTACATGCTCGGTGGATGATGGGGCACGCCCTCCTTGCTCCAAGTCGCAACCCTCACTCTTGGACCACGGCAAAATTCGTGCCATCGAGAAGTTTGCCCAGCTGCTGCGCTCTTTGCACTCTTCCTCGTCGGGGTTGGAAATCGTGGCACCCCTCGGACGACCTTGTCGTTCGGGCTGCTTAGTTTGTTCGACCATGCTGTGGGACCGCGAGCGGCCCATTGGTTGCGGGCGCGCATCGCTATTCCCAGGCAGGCCTCTCTGAATGCGCACGGTAGGCGGTGGTGCCTCCGTCCAACTACTCATCGTGAGGCCGCGGCCTGGCGCTGCGAACGGGGGAGTCAGCGTGCGGAGATAATCACTCAAGAGCACACTCCACGGGTGTTGGATGCCATTGGTTGTCATGCACGTGTTATTAGTCAGTGCCCGTGCAGGTCAACGGGGAGAGCTCTATCTGCCGCTACGGGGTCGAGGCCGACGGCGCCGACGCCAGCGCCCACTTCTCCTGGAACGACGGGGTTTTCAGGATAAATGCCTGCACACACTTGGCCATGGTAGGCGAAGCGCGCGAGATGGGGTCCGTCTGGTAGAAGTTCCTAATGGGGCGGTGAAGGGGCACACCATTCGCAGTCGCGGTCGAGGCAGCCAGCTGCTCGAGACCGAGCTCGGCGACCTCGGCACTAGTGCGCTCGCAGTTGTCGTAGCGCACCAGCGCGGGCGAGATATCAAACATGCGGTCGCGCACGTCCGTCACAGTGTCGTACGGCAGCGTGGCGCCGACCACCTCCGACAGGGCGCGCAGCACCTTCCAGTCTTCACGCGCAGCGCCCACACCGGTCACGGCGGCACGCGTGATCTGCGTGCGGCCCTCGGTGTTCATATAGGTGGTGCTCTTCTCCGTATACGCAAGGCCGGGCAGACACACGTCCGCGTACTGCGCACCAACGTCACCATGGTGGCCCTGGTACACCACAAAGGCGTCCTTGGGGATCTTGCTCACAGGGAGCTCATCCGCGCCGAGCAGGTACATAAACTTGGGCTTGGACTCCGACAGGCCGTGGTAGCCCATCTCACGCGCAGCCACACGCGAAGCGGCACGGTGCAAGAAGTTGTAGCCGTTCCACTCGGGCGTGAGGAACTTGTCTTTGTTCGACTGCACCAGCTTCGCCACGTCGCGGAGGATGGCCGCACCGTCAGGGTGGTCGACAACACCGCTGCCCACGATCACGAGGGGCTTCTTGGCCTCCTTCAGGCGCTCTGCGCCGCGGCCCTTGCCAGCGGCCAGGTCAGCCACAGCCTTGGCATCAGCACCCAGGTAGTCGTATTCGTATGTCAGGTCCACTTCCTCGCCGATCAGCGCGAGGTCCAGACCGTTGCGCAGGTAGCCCTTGCGCAGACGGGCGTTGATAATCGTGGCTTCGTGGCGGGGGTTCGTGCCAATCAAAATCACGTAGTCGGCCTCGTCCAGGCCGGCAATGCCCGTGTTGAAAGTGTAGTTCGAGCGGATGTCAATGCCGTGCAGCGGGTCCGAGTCGCCGTTCGGCTCGTCGGTCGCCAAATTCTCGGAGCCCAGACGGTGGATCATGTCACGCAGGGCCACCATCGACTCGGCATCGGCCAGCGCACCAGCCACACCCTGGATCTCGTCGCCCTTCGCACCACTGTCCGCCAGACCCTGGGCGATGGCCTCGAGCGCCTCCGGCCACGACGCAGGTACGAAACGGTCACCCTGGCGAATCAGGGGGACAGTCAGGCGCTGGTACTTGAGACCGTCGCAGGCGTAACGAGTCTTGTCGTTAATCCACTCCTCATTGACGTCATCGTTGGTGCGCGGCAGCACACGGATCACCTGCAGGTCACGGGCATCCACGCGGATGTTGCTGCCGACGGCGTCAAGCACATCCACCGACTCGACCTTCTTCAGCTCCCAAGGGCGCGCCTGGAAAGCGTAGGGGCGCGAGGTCAGCGCACCAACGGGGCACAGGTCCACAATGTTGCCCGACATTTCCGAGTCGAGCATTTTTTCGACATACATGCCGATCTGGAGCTGGTTGCCACGGCCCGTTGTACCAAGATCCTGCACACCAGCCACTTCGTTGGCGTAACGAACGCAACGGGTGCACTGAATGCAACGGGTCATCACAGTCTTGACCAGCGGGCCGAGGTACTTGTCCTCGACCGCACGCTTGCCAGCCGTCTCGTGGAAGCGCGAACGGTCGGAACCGTAGCGCATGGTCTGGTCCTGCAAATCACACTCACCACCCCAGTCGCAAATGGGGCAGTCAAGCGGGTGGTTCATCAGCAGGAACTCCAGCACCGACTCGCGGGAGCGAGCGACAGCAGGCGAATCAGTGAAGATCTTCTGACCGGGCATCGCAGGGAATGAGCACGAAGCCAGCGGCTTGGGAGCACCCACACTTTCCACCAGACACATACGGCAGTTTCCCGCCACGTTCAGACGCTCGTGGTAGCAGAAACGAGGGATCTGCGCACCAGCCTTCTCACAAGCCTGGATCAGAGCCGTACCCTGCTCCACCTCAATCTCCTTGCCGTTGATGGTAAGCTTGATCATCTTGGGCGGCGCCGGCGCCGGCGTGGCCTGGCGGCGAGCCGCCGAGGTCGACAGTGCTGCAGAGCGGCGCATAGCCACAGGCGCATTCGAAGATGGACCGGCACTAAGCCGCACGCGCGGCAGATTCGTCGCTGCCCTCAACGAGCACAGCATCGTACAGTTTTCGGCGACCGACGTGGGACGAACGGAGCAGCGCTGACCGAGGCCAGCTTGCAAATACCCTCCCGTGTCCTTCCGACCAATGAACGAAGACGCATTGACATATAGACACGTGACACCAACGCGTGGCTCGCTCCCTCCGCGGTGTGGGCTCCACATGTACCACCTGGTGGCCGGCTTGTACGGTAGGCAGCCATGCACTCATCCCAGCGGAATTTACCAAGAAACCTAGATACAATGCTCTACTGATAGGCCTGAAAGGATCAGGCAAAACATGGCTGCTTGAGCGCGTACGTGCATGCTACTCACGCAGCTCCGGCACGACCACCTGCAAGGACGTGCACCCTCCCAGCGCCTACCGCCGACCGTGGGCCAGAATGTGTTGGATATCCCGTACCGCCGCGCTATACTGCACGTATGGGACCTCGGCGGCTCAGCGTCGATGCGCTCGCTGTGGGATCAGTATGTGCCAGATGCCCACGTAATTGTATGGGTGGTCGATGCGCCGCGCTGGGCGTCCAAGGCGGCCGTGCCCGAGGAACCAGGGCCGACGTATCGCGCGGCGATGACCGAGTGCCTGTGCCCGATCGTCGCGGAGGCATCGGCGCGTGCCCAGCCTGTGTGTGTGGTCGTTTCGCAGCTCGACGAACTGGCACCCGAGCATGCTGCTTCGATCGTGCAGGAGGTCGAAGCGCATCTCACGGCCGAGTGGACGCGACGCCTCGAAGATACCAGTCTGGATGGCACGCTTGCGCCGATATGGTCCTTCCACGGGATCAGCGCTGCTACAGGGTACGTACCTCTCACTTACGCAGCGATGGCATGGACGCGGTGCTGGACGCCATGTTCGAGCATGCCAAGACGTTTGTAACGCAGGCTGGCGCGCAGCGCTAGCTTCTTTATACCCCGTTTCTATAGCACAAAATGACGAGCTACTCGTACATCACCGAGTCTTCCTTGCCGAGAAGTAACTCTACGCCCCAGAGACCGAGCGTGAAGGAAACAGCGAGCATGCGCCAATAGGTCTGGTGGTTTTGGTCGAGCACTGCGTTAGTGTTGTATACGTACGCAGCAAATGGCTGTAAACGGTAATCAACAAAAAGCGCGAGTACCGCACAAGGACCATACCGAGCGCTGGCGCGCGCGGTTCCGGCTTCGGCTCTACGCTGTCGTCGCGTTCCGGTTTTTCGTCGAGTCCCACCTCGGGCACACTGGACGCAGCCACATCCTCCATCTCATTCTCGTCGTCCGAGCAGGGCTCCTTCGCACTGAGCATGATCTCTGAGAGCTTCTGTGAGTCGGCCTGCTCCTGCAAGCTTGGTACACGATGCAGCGTGTGGACGCTGCAGTCCTGGTATCGACTTTGCCATGCCAACATGGCCAACACACGGGTGGCCAAGTAGAGCACCGTCATGCGATACACCAAGTTCACAATGACGGTGGGCGGCAATGTATCGAGCGCCACGGATATCACGCGCCATCCACTCTCCAGTGCGCGAAGCAATCGACTGACATTCGCACCAGCCGATCCATGCAGAGGCAGGGAGAGCATATTTGATTCGCGGAACGCTTGTAAGAGGTGCAGAGGATCGGCACCCAGCAGCAGCGACGTGCTCAATTGGTACACATTGAATACCACATACGCAAACTGGCATAAGTGCAAAAACCTACCATCAAACACGTCTCCACAATGTTGGCTTTGCGGAACGCCAGCGCCAGCCCCGAGATCCACATCGTGGATGTGACGCACGCGCCGATCGCTGCGGCTGTGAGAGAGCGGCCTTGCGAGGCTCCCTCGAAACTCACGTACAGACCCACAGCCGAGGTCACGTACACGGTGGCTGAGAGCAGCAAGAACACGAGTTGCCACGCCTCCGTAGCGTCAAGACCGAGCTGCAGCAGCTTGCGAATGAGCACGCTACTGCTCATCTTGCTTGTGCGGTTTCCGTGAGGATCATGAATTCTGGCGTCAGTGTGTTGTACATACAGCCAATTTGAGAAGCGCGCAACGGCCTGGACGACCAACAGGCTAGCAACGCCTTCGAGGAGCGAAAAGACAGGGCTCATATGCAGAAGAAAGCCGTACCACCAGCCAGGCACCCGCGACACAAAATAGTGACCTGCACGCAGGAACAGCGCCAGGATCTGATCAAAGCCATCCAAGCGCATTCGCGGCTCGTATGCCCCCAACCAAGAAATGGGCGAGTGCGAGGCCAGCCACGCCTGTGCATTGGAGACCGACTGCATCCAAGGCACCGACTTGGCCGTTAGTGCATTCGGGGTGTCTGGCGCGTACAATTTTGCACACAGGAACAGGGCAACGGGAATAAACAGGTTCTGCAGCACCATTGGTATACGCGCTATCCATGCGAGTCGAGTGTGATACGTCGCCCACCGCAACGTCGATAACCCAAAGTAGAACGCAGACAGCAACGCTGAAAATGTAAGAAAGGTTTGCTGGCTATGCTCTAGTGAGAGCGGGAGAAAAACCAGCAGCTGTACCAGCGATAGGAGGATCGCAGCGAGCTTGAGCCCGCGCACGATAAACCTAACGCCTACATACAGCATAGTGTCGTCGCGTACGTGGTGCGAGGACCGCGCGCGATCGCCGCATCAGCGAGATTCACGTGATCTACAAAAATTTATCGACGCCACGGCGCCGCCAGCGCCTGCGCACCGTTCGTCACGATGGCAGCGGCCGTGAGTACGGCCGTGGAGCAAGGCGATACGCCACTTCAGTTGGATGTGGGCATACTGGCCTCGTTTGACTACAACCCTCTTCCTGCGCGGGCATTCAAGAAGGACCCTGAGGCTCTTTTGCAGGCGCGTGCGCGAAACGCCACGCAGCACTTGGTGAACAGCATTTTCCAGCTGCCGATTGAGCGCCATGCGACGTATGGCCCTCTGGCTTCGTTGCCCGCTTTCGAAACGGAACTTCCCCGCGAGAAGCCGGTGCCCAAGCCCAAGCCTTTGACCAAGTGGGAGAAGTTCGCCAAGGCCAAGGGCATCACGAAGCGAAAGAAGGACAAGATGATCTTTGACGAAGAACGCCAGGAGTGGGTGCCGCGGTGGGGCTACCAGGGCGCCAACAAGAAGCTCGAAGACCAATGGCTCGTCGAGGTGCCTACGAACGCGGATGACGACTACCGCCCCGACAGGGAAGCAGCGAAGGAGCGCAAAGCGCGCCAGGCTAAAAACGAGGCGCAGCACCAGCGCAATCTTGCGCGCAATGCGAGCGCACCTGCCGCACCCAAGGGCGAGCTTGGCTCGGGCGTGGCGCCGCCGCGTGCGCGCCGGCGTGCCGAACTGGAGGCGGATCTGCTGCGGGCGCGTGGCAGCACAGCCTCGCTGGGTCGCTTTGACAAGTCGCTCGAAGGCGAGACCAAGCCGCGTGGCGTCAAGCGCACATTCCAGCCCAACGAGATTGATGCGGGCCAGGAGCGCGCTGCGCACCTCGAGCTGCTGGCCAAGATGGGCAAGGGCGAGCCGCAGATGAATTTGCGCAAGGCCATCAAGTACGCCAGCAAGGCGCAAGGCTCCAAAGCCCTCGCCGAAAAAGCGGCCCGGCGCCGTACGTAGTCTGTATTATGTCTGGTGTGAGTCTTTGCGTACGCACCCATAGCTTGATCAGGCCATCCCACGCGCCTGTGACGATTTTCGACTGCGATTAGCCATTGTGACGTACCGTTTCATGGGGCAACCACTCGTGCGCAATCACCACGTCCTTGTGCACTTGAAGCCGCTTCAGCTCTTGCCCTTTCTTCCAGTCCCAAAACACGAGATGACCCCCACTATCGCCCGACGAGATAAAGCGGCCATCGGGGCTAAAGCCCACCTGGCACGCAAAGCCTGCGGTCGTATGGCCACGGAAGGCTTTCTTGCGTGGCTTGAAATTCTCTGTCGAGTAGACCGCAATGGAGTTGTTCATCGACTGGCACGCAAGCCAGTGCAGCGAGGGATGCAGCGTGACCGACGGCATCGAATGCATCAGCGGGTCGGCCACGAGTTTGATCGGCACCGGGATATCGTAGTCCCACGCACGCAGACTCTTGTCGTCACTCGTGGAGACAAACCGCCGATTCTGGTCCACAAAGGTGATGGTATTCACCGGTCCCAAGTGCTCGTTGTACTCTTGGGTGATCTGTTTCTCGCGCATGTCATACTGCACAATGCGCTTTCCGTGCGTGCCCGTAAGGAAGATATGCTGCTTGTCCGCATCAGGGTGGAAGCGTACACAAACAGGCACATCGTCGAAGCCGACCGCGGTGAGGCACTCGCCTGTTTCTGTGTCCCAGAGCTTGACTTGCCCATCGTAGCCAGCCGAGAGGAACTGCCGCCCATCGTTGGTAAAGGTGATGTCACGCACGGCATTCGAGTGGCCCAGGAAGGTGCGCAAGCAGTTTCCCTGGTGGTACACATCCCACAGCTTGATCTTGGTATCCATACTTGCGCTCAGCAACAGGTGCCCGCTCTCGGGGAACAGGCGTAGCGCTGTAATGCCCTTGGTATGTCCCGTAAACGTATGAATACAAAACTCGGGCAAAAAGCACTCCTGGCTGCCAGCCTCGCCACGCAGGTTCACGTCGGTATCGGTGGGAATATGCATGTACGTGCGGCCCTGGTAATCGTACATCGAGTCGCCATGGAAAATACTCTTCTCGGACCCATGTGCGTCGTCGAGCAGGCGCCGCTTCTCGAGCAGCGCCGCCTCTTTCTTTCGCTTTTCGGCGGCCAAACGCGCCTCGTCGAGCTCTTCCGGCGTAGGACCCACGTTTTCATGCGGCGCAGGCACAAACTCGGTCGCAGGCGCCTCGCCCTCCCAACCGCCCCACGGTCCCATATACGCACCTTCTCCATCTACCACCGACGGATCACCGCCGCGCCCTTTGCGCTTGCGGCGCATCGCACGCGACTGGCTTCGTGCACCGCCGGTACCACCCCGTAGCTCTGCCATAGTAGCACCGCCCATTTCGCGCGCTGCAGCTTTGTCGCCAACAAAAGCTTGGGAGCTCGATGCTCCTGACGCAGCCGCATACGCGCTAGGGTTGCGTGCATACCCCAGCAGATCAAAGGTGCGCTGCTGGTTGCGAAAGTCAAAGTCGGACATGGACGTTTCTTCCACCGTGCCCGTCAGTGTCTTGGTCACACCCGGCGGAAACGCTGGCGCAGCCTCGGTGGTAGTTAGCTCTGTGCTAGGTGCAGGCTGTACATCGGGCGCTGCTGTTGTCACGGCGAGGGACGATGCTGGCACCGTTCGTGTTGAGGCTGCGACCTGCTGCAGCCCAAACGCATCGCCCATATCGAGCGGCTCATCGTCGCTATCTGAGCCACTGTCGTCCGCTTGAGCATGTGTTGTAATAGAGCGGACATCTGCCTGGGAATTAGGCAGCGCAACTTCCTCGTCGCTGTCGGACCGATAGGCAGCGAGCGCGTCCATTGTCGTGGCCCTTCGCTGGGCGACGAGCGCGCCGCGGCGGACGTGACATCACGTGCTGTCATCACCGTGCGAGGCGCGACCCTGGCTCGCCGTCGTGTGCGACGATGCCGGTCGTGAAGATTGCTCCCAGCGTGCTCGCCTCTGATCTTGGTAACTTGAACTATGAATGTCAGCGTATGATGGACTGCGGCGCGGACTGGCTCCATATGGGTGCGTGCACCGTAACTAACGCAGACATTATGGATGGCCACTTTGTGCCGAACATTGTGATGGGCGCCCCTGTGATCCAGTCGGTCGCCAAGGCCTTGCCCAATATCTTTATGGACTGCCACATGATGGTGTCTGAGCCATTGAAGGTATGTTTGTAATGTACTCACCGCAGTGGATCAAGGACATCGCTGCGGCGGGTGGCAAATCTTACACATTCCACCTGGAGGCGACAGGTACGTGCCTCCTACTTACGCAGACGACCCCCTGGAGGTGGTGCGCCAGATCAAGGCGGTCGGTATGCATGCCTCTGTGGCGATCAACCCTGGCACGCCAGCGACGGAAATTTCCGACGAACTGGCGCACGCTGTTGATATGATTCTTGTCATGACCGTGTGGCCCGGCGCCGGCGGGCAAAAGTTCATCGCCGAGTGCATGCCGAAGGTGGCCGAGCTCCGCGCACGCTTTGCCGACCTAGATATCGAGGTGGATGGTGGCGTGGGTCCCAAGACCATTGCAGCTTGTGCTGATGCCGGCGCCAATGTCATCGTGGCAGGCACCGCCGTGTTCAACGATGCGCAGCCTTCGTCGGTCATCGAGTACTTGCGGACACAGTGTGAGCAGGCACAGGCCCGCATCCGCGAAGAGCGCGAGCGCATATTGCGTGGTGACCACGTCGATGGCGCGGGCATCGCGCACCAACGAACATACCTCTCCGGCGACGCTGCGTCGTGGTGCCATCCCCGCGCGTACTTGGCGTCCCCTTCGTAGCGACACACCTCCATTGTACACACAGGCCGCCCTGACGTGGAGGCCTCCGGTCGACCGGAGCCATGTCGGTCTCGGCGTATGTGGCCTCAGGTACGTGCTATGTCGCTCATGGTAGCGCTCCTTTTGGTGGCAGCTACCTCTACTGTGTACACGGGCTCTTTTGCGTCGTTGAGCACGCCCGAGTCTACGAAGAAGCTGCGAAAAGAGCAGGGTCTCCCTGTGGATGACGAGAAGGACGGCACACAGGGCCTCAACTCGAGCGATGCGTGGCTCTTGCCCGTCTTTGGCAGCATTGTGCTGGTTTCGCTGTACCTTGCCTTCAAGTACCTTGACCGCGAGACGATCCTCCTGTTGGTCCAAGTGTACTTTGGCCTGGCTAGCGTGCTTGTCATTCCGCCTGTCCTCCTTCGTCTATCGCGTATGGCCCTCGGTGAGAACATTCTCACGCGCTGGGAGAAGCAGGCGCTACAGTGCGAGTGGTCGGCAGAGTGGACGTGTCCCAAGTCGAAGCGCTCGCTGGCCAAGATGGGCTTCCGTCTCGACCGGGCATCCATGGTGCTGGGCGCCGCGGTGCTGGGACTTGTGGGCGTGTACGTGGTGACGCGCCACTGGATGCTCTCGAATGTGATCGCTGCCTTCTTTGCCATCCAAGGTATCATGCTACTCCAGCTCGACTCGTTTGCCACGGGCTTTATTCTGTTGGGGGGTCTCTTTTTGTACGACATTTTCTGGGTGTTTGGCAGCTCCCAGTTTGCCGGCGAGTCTGTCATGGTCAAGGTTGCCACCAACTTTGACGGACCGATCAAGCTAGTCGTCCCGCGCAACCTGTGCGATGCTTTTGTTGCTGTGCGTGAGCATGGATGGAGCGCTTTGCCTGCGTGGAAGTTCTCGCTGCTGGGGCTTGGCGACATTGTGGTGCCCGGTGTGTTTGTGGCGCTCGCTCTCCAGTTTGATCAATACATGGCATCGACTCGGCACCCAGCTGTTTCGTTCGACCGTTACTACTACAAATTTGCCAAGCCGTACTTCCGCACCTGTGTGCTTGGGTACGTCGCCGGACTCGTCATGACCATGGTCGTTATGCATGTCTTCCAGGCCGGTCAGCCTGCACTCCTGTACCTCTCGCCGTCGTGCTCGCTCTCTGTTGTGATCCTCGCATGGTGGCGTGGTGAGCTGCAAACGCTCTGGCACTGGGTCAATCCCGCGACCAAGGAGGAGGCCAAGTCCACCAAGCAAGTCGCTGCCGCGGATAAAAAGGCGTAGTCTGTACGTAGTTGCATCGACCGCTGCCTCCACCTCTTTTTCGCTGCCGCTACGATGGGCGGCGGGCGCGATCGTGCACGTTCCACGACGCGGCTCCCTGCCGCGCTGCGTGAAGAGCTGGGCATTGGAGAAGAAGCGGAGCGACCTAGGCATGCTAAAAGGCCCCGTCTCTTTGCGGTGAGTGCGCGCAAAGCCGCACGCAAGGAGCAGCGGCGCGCCAAGCATGCGTCGCGTGCGCCTTCTACCGCCCATGCCTCTCGTAAGGCCCCTTCTGCGCCCAAGGCGCCCTCCCCTTCGATGCCTGCCGGGAGCGTCACTCCGTCGACGAAGCCAAAGCGCGCGACGGAGCGCGCTCCTGCTACGGAGCACTCAGCGACCAAACAGGTCATGGACCCGATCTCCGGCGCATTCAAGACGGTGCAAGCACCCAAGCGGCGCGAGCCTACGAAGCTAGAGCGCATGTCCGGCGAATCGGAGACGAATCTTCGAGCAGGTCCATCACGAGCCGTATCGAAGGTCGAGCGCGATGAAGACGACGAGATTGCGTGGCTCGAGTACCAACTCTCTCGTTCCAAAGGGAAAAAGAGGGAGGACGACGATGTAGACGGTACGCTTTTTATGCTCACAGCAGACCTCTTGGACGATCTGGATCGCTTTTACTCGGACATGCCCCAGGACATGGAGGAGGGAGAAGATCTCGACGAGGACTCGAATGACCTAGAAGGCGACTTGAACGAGGCCTTTGACGAGCTGGAAAGCCCGCAGGAGGATATGGAGGAGGAAGAGGAGCCAGAGGACTTGGAGGAGCCAGAAGACCTGGAGGAGCCAGAAGACCTGGAGGAGCCAGAGGACTTGGAGGCGCCAGAGGACCCCGAATACCTAGCACTGCCTTCGCACCAGAACTTATCACCTCCAGCTACATCAAGCACATCCATGACTACGAGTCGCTATGTCCCACCTGCGCTACGCAACACCGAGCCTAGCACCTCTGTGTCACAGCAAAAGCTGCAGCGGCACATCAATGGACAGCTGAACCGTTTGGGCGAGGGAAACGTCGACTCGATCGTGTCGGAGCTGGAGGCGCTTTATCGCTCCTATGCGCGTGGCGATGTGACGGCCACCATCACGCGCCTTGTGCTTGAAACCATGTCGGCCAGCACCAATTTGAGTGAGACGGTGATTGTGCTGTATGCCACGTTACTCACGGCGCTGCACCGCTTGATAGGTCCCGAGTTTGGCGCGTACGTTCTCCAGGACATTGTGACTCGGTTCCTTGATGTGTATGGCGCCTGGATCGCCGAAGCGGCTACGAGTGCCTCGGATGACGACGCTCAAAGCGCACGTAGCCGCATGTGTGTGAATCTTGCAACGCTCCTTGCCCATCTTTTCAATTTAAAGATGCTGTCTGCGGGTATTCTGCTCGACTGGGTACGCTTATGGCTAGGACAAGGATTTTTGACCCTGGTACCCGGCGTGCAACATCGCAAACCGATCACCGAGCTGGACATTGAACTAATTTTGCGTCTTGTGCAGAGCAGCGGCGCCCAGCTGCGTCATACCGATGCTGAGTCGCTCAAGGCTATTGTCGACGTAACGAAGCGCAGTCTCGATGAGGCAGCCGGCGACGCGCCCGTGGCGCATTCCAGCCGGGCCCGTTTCATGCTCGAGGCGCTCGTTCATTTGCGTCAAAAAGGCAAACAGCTCACGCGCGATCTATCTGCCACCTCGGAGCGCGTGCAAAAGATGAGCAAGTACCTCTCATCGATGGAAAAGCGGCACACGCTTCGCACCCAGTCTGCCTTGCAGGTAGGCCTGCATGACCTGGAGGCGGCGGGGCACCGCGGCCGCTGGTGGCTCGTGGGTGCGGCGTGGGCAGGTCACGAAACGCCAGCGCCTCGGGCCGAGGTAGCACCTGCGATGCCCGAGGAGGCCGATCCTGCCTCCGACGACGATACCGTGGACCTGTCGGAATTGGCACGCACACAGGGCATGAATACCGATGCCCGTCGCATGATCTTCTCCGCCCTGATGGCCAGTTTGGACTATGAGGACGCTGTTCGCAATATCATGCAGCTCAAGCTGAGTGAAGTGCAGCGCCGCGAAGTCATTCGCGTGCTGATCCACTGCCTGGCCCAGGAGCCTGCGTTCAATCCCTACTACGTGCTCATCGGGCAGCAGCTGGCTCAGGCCCAGCCAGGGATGCGTGTCACGTTGCAATATGTGCTATGGGATTATTTCCGCGAGCTGGGCGAAGCTCGCGTGGGTGGCGCCCATGTGGTGCAAGACGACGAGGAAGGCGAGGTGGACGAGTCGCTTCTCGACAATCCTGCGCGTATGCGCAAACTTGTGCACCTCGCACGGGCGTATGGCTACTGGGTGGCCACCGACAGCCTAAGCTTGAGTGTGCTCAAGCCCGTGGACTTTACCACGCTGCATGGCCCTGCTACCGCGTTTCTGCAGCACATGCTTTTGCAGCTGCTGCTCGTCACGCAGACACAGGCGCCCATGCTCACACCGCGTCTGCGTACACGCCTAGCTCGCGCACCGGCGCCCCGTGATCGTGAGCGGTTGGAGCGCGTAGTGGTCAAGGGCACGGTGGGGCACCCTGGCCTCGCACAAGGCCTGCTCGTGTTCTTGCGCCTGCATATGGCGCACGCACAGCTGGAGCGCCTGCTGGGTGACGAGGACACGGCCGTGCTAACGCGGCTTGTGTGGGCCGCACGCGCAGTCACAGAGACATTGAGCGTGGGCGCTACGGCGGCTGCGTAGCCTGCGCCGCTTCGCGTTGACGACGTTTGCTCGCTTGCACCATATCGCGCTGCTTGTTCGCTAGGCGACGGCCGAGGGAGCTGCTTCCCGATGCCGCGCGCACGTTCTTGCGTTCCACAGGCTTGCGGCGCAGCTGCTTTTTGAGCAGTTTGGATGGCTTGGGCAGCTTGAGCATCCACTCGGGTACATCGCAACCCGACTGCCGCATCACATTGACCACCGACTTGAGGTACGGCGCATCCTCTTTCGTAAAGAACGTGATGGCTCGACCTTGTTGACCCGCACGACCTGTACGTCCAATGCGGTGAATGTAGCTTTGCACCGTTTGCGGAAAATCGTAGTTGATCACCAAATTCACGCCGCGAAAATCGATACCACGCGCCATGAGCTCTGTACAGATGAGTACCCAAATATCGCCGCGGCGGAAGGCGCGCACCACCGCTTCTCGCTGCGCCTTGGGCCGCTCACTGTGGATGACATCCACGTGCAAACCATCGTACACAAGCTCGTGGAAGAGCTCGCGAGCGCGCTGGATCGACTGTACGAACAGCAGCACAGGGGGCTGCAAATTACCAGACTGGATCAGCGAGCGTAGCGCATGCAGCTTGCCGTCTTCGGACCCGGTAAACTCGAGGCGCTGCTCAATCGTATCCGTGGCACTGTCTTTGGCACCCACCAAAACACGACACTCGTCGACCATAAACGTCTTCGCCAGTTCTTCCACACCAGCGGGCAGCGTGGCGCTAAAGAGGGCCTTGCGCAGGTTGGGATGCGTACACGCAGCGAGAATCTCGTCGGTCTGTGTGAGGAATCCTTCTTCCAGCAATCGATCCGCCTCATCGAGCACCAGCCATTCCACATGCGTCAGATCCAGCTCATCGTGCCGAATCGCATGCACGAGACGAAGCGGCGTGGTGATCAGCAGGTCCGAAGGCCGCGTAGGCACCTTGGTCCCTTGAGCCAGCAAACACGTTCGAAGCGACTGGCCCTGCGTAAGTCGCTGCACTTGCTCAAAGATTTGGCGCGCAAGCTCACGCGTCGGGCTGACAATCACAGCGCGCAAACCCTGCTTGGAAGCGCGGCGCAGAGACTGGAGAATGGGCAGCACAAACGCCAGCGTCTTGCCTGACCCCGTTGGCGCACCGGCGAGCAAATCGCGCCGCTCCAACATCACACTGATAGCACCGCGCTGAATCGGCGTTGGCTCCGTCCATGGACCCGCACGCAGATTCTCGAGCAGCCACGGCTCGGCCTTCCAACGCGTCTCCAGGTCGTCCCACGACGCTAGTGGCAACGGCACATCTGTGCCAGTCAGCTTGAGCTGGTGCGTGCGCAGGAAGGCAGGCAGCTCCGCACGTGTTAGAGGTGCACGTACATCGCGCTGTACGTCCGGTGCCGCAGGCGTTTCTGCCTCGAGCTGTGCACGCGCTGCCTTGTGGCTACCGAAAAAGTCCAGGGCGGCCGGTAGCGCTGCAGCAGCTGGCGCGGAAGGCGCCTCCTGTGCAGCCTCCTCACGCGCATTTCTCTCATGGAATAATGCCATATCATTCTTAAAGCGCTTCTTATCAAAGTGCGCACCGCCTGTGGTGAGCGCACCGAACAGGTCCATCTCAGCGATGGTGCTGCGCGCGATCGTTGCTCGAGCGATCGCCGCCCACTTTTTTTTTGCTGACAAAGCACGCTGCTATCCCCTATGCAAGGCCGCTTCGGCGTCGCGCACGGCGCGTACCAAGGCGCCAGGCGCCTCGTTGCGACTGCGCGCGAGCCCTTGCTCGACGGTGCGTGCCAATGTCTCGGTTCTGCTGTCAGCATAGAGTACGTACGGTATTGTCCCGTATACGGTCTGTACACGCACACGGCCAGCGGCGATCGGCGTTTCGTCGGCCAAATCCAAGTCAATATGCACGTCGACCTTGGCCGCACATGCCTCGAGCAGGAGCGTCGCCACAAGCTCCATACGCGTATCCGCATCATCCACAGGTGCCATGGATACTGGCACCCAACTGCGCAACCGCTCGATCTCTGCTCGCACCGCAAGATGCGCGCGCCACAGCGCTGTGATCGTGCGCAGCACAGCGGCTACTTGTGCAGGCGCATGTGCATCCATGTGCGCACGAATCACTGCGAGGGCCGCCATATCCAATGGTGCCATGGCCATCGTGTGCATAGGCGACACAGCAACGCGCCGCACCGTGCCTCGGCGCTCGTCCCACTCGACGGCCACTTGCAACCTGTGAGCGTAGGTAAGCTGCAACAACGTGGGCGTTTTGCTCGTGAGCGACCACTGCAGCAGCGTCTCCACGTGCTGAATACGGCGCGCTAGACGCACCGCCTCGCCCGGCGTGCACCCGCGAATCTGGTCCGTTACGGCGCGCGCCGCACGAATGCTTTCTTCGGTCTGGGCGCGACGCACAGCGGCCTCTTCAATGCGGGCACGCACACGGGTCAGCTGCTCTTGTGCATCACGGTGCTTTGTGCGCATACCCTGCAGCACCTGGTCCTGCTCTTCGATCGACGCGTGCAGCTGTCGAAGCTCGTCAGGATCGCACGCGCGAATATCGCGCTGCCGAGCATGGGCCTCGTCGACACGGCGCCGCAACTCGGCATGGTGTGCGCGTAACACCGGCAAAAGCTCTTGCTCCAATGTGGCCTGGAGCTTCTGTATCCGAGCGGCCTCTGCACGCAGTACGTCGCGATGCTGGGCGAGCATACGAGCCATGTCGTCATCGTACTGCATATCTGTACGCCATCCATAGTAATCATGCATGGCTGCAGCACGCGCTGCTTGCTTGTGTACATTCAATTGCCCTTTCATACTCCTGCGCATATCCTCGTCGTCCAGCTGGCCCCACTCTTGCACAAAGGCGGGCGGCCGTGCATAAAACTCCTGCTCCATCGCCTGCAATCGCTCGCGGCCCACCTCCACATGTTGCTTCAACTCGTGGCACGCGCTGCGCAGCGCCTGGAGCATGGGGGCCGCGCCAGCGGCCAACTTGGCGTGCTGCACGCACGTCGCGGGTATGGCGCCTGCATCGATAGGTCGGTCGGTGCGTGTGCGCGACGCTGTCATATCTTCGTGGAACTTGAGGCCCACACCCTGCAGAAACTCGTTGAGCGGTACGTGGAACGAGGCGTCTGCGTCACTCAAGTCACCATCCGACCGCGGTGAGACAGCATAAGAGATACGCTGACCACGTTTCCGGATCAGAGAGTGCAGGAAAGGCGAGCGTGGCCACATGGCGCTTGGCAACTCGGACAGGCGCACAGAGCCAGATCGTCCGCGCGCCACGGCCGGCGACGGCGATAGTGTGGTGGGTTGCGGCAGGCGCGCAGGCACAGACGAGGCGGTGGACACCGTTGCCATTCCTTGAGGAGTCGTAGGCGCACGCCTAGGAGGCGAGTGCTGGTAGTCTGGCGACGGCACACCGCCACGGAGCGACTGCCGGAATCGCGTGGGCGTGGTGGGTGGCTTGCTAGGGCTAAAGGGCGACGTTGGCACCGGCAACGGTATCGCATCAGTCCTCTCGCTCGGTAGGCGGGGGGCCGTGAGAGGGGCCGAAACAAAACTGGCCCCTGGCGTCGGTGGGCGCCGAAGGGGCGAGGCACTGCGCGCGCGCGCCACGGGCGTAGCGGGTGCGTCGGGCGCCCGCTCGGATGCTGCCTCAACAGGCTGCGTCGAGGCCCGTTCCGGCATGACAGGACGCCGCTCCGGTGAGAGGAACATGGTCCGCCGGCGTACAGGCGAGCGTCGTGGGCTTCGAGCCGCTGCTTCGCGTTGTCTCGTAGCCTCCTCCGCGATGCGGCCCCACATGGCCGTCATTTCCATCGCTGATTGCTCTGCCGCGCTATCGAGCGTCGTATCAGGCGAATCGTCGTCAGGCAGTGGCGCTATCGCCGTTGTCAGCTCCATGGTCATGGAGCCATCACTTTCGTCGTTGGCAAGGGAGGCGCCTTGGGCGGTCGTCCAGTTCCTATCGCTGGTGGCCGAAGCGTCGGAAAGGCGCGACGGACGCCACGCCTCGGTCATCTCCATGCCACTTGTGTCCGACACCATGGACACGTCCGCACTCGCTGGGGTGATCGCCGCCGTGGAAGGCAGCGCTTCGGTCATGTCCATGCCGCTGGTATCCGAGTCCATGCCCGTGGACAAGTCCATGTCTGCCGAGCTGTCCATGTCCATCGAGGAGCTGTCCCATGCGCGGTCACTCGGCACGGGCGAGCCACGGTCCATAAGCGCCGAACGAATCCGCATCGTCGGCTCATCCTGCTCAAAGGCACTAGGTCAGCACAGAGTACGTACGTCTGCTCTTCAATCGCACTGAATGTGACACGGCGTCGTTTCCGCTCCACCTCCGTGTCCGTGTCGGGCGGCGGAATGATTGTGGTGGTATGTGCCTCTTTCTTCACGGGAGATACACTGGATGAGCGGTACAACGCCGTGAACGGGTTCGGCAAGCCCGGTGAGGCCAATCGCTCATCCACCAGGGCCTCGCGCGCCGCCGCATCCACAGCCTGCTCAATATCGCTCGTACTAGCCTGTGTATGCGTGCGAATATGCGCATGCTCAGGGTTCGGTCCTAGGCTGGTCGGACTCACAAACACTTGGGGCGTTGCGCGAATCGCGCTCTTGCGTGGCTAAGGTCAGCATCGATCACATACCGCTCGACGTTCACGCGCGCTCGGCGAAGCAGGCACGCCACTCATACTTTTGGAGCGGTGTCTCGGAGATCGCCGTACCGGTGACGTCTCTCCGCCCGACTCGGGCCGGGGGCCTGGCATCGAGCCTCGCGCACGCGGCGGCATCGTCGTGGGACGCTGGCGCGTTGCGTCGCGGTGTTGATTATATCACGTGATAAGCAACGCTCGGCGACGCGCCTCTGGCGCCGCTCAAGTGCGGTGGGCGCTGCGATGCCCGAGGCCGTGCCGTGGTACCGCTATGTAGCTGCGCCCATGGTCGATCAGTCGGACTTGGCTTTCCGTCTGACGACAGTCAAGTACGGTGCCACGGCCACATGGACGTACGTTGCTGTACTCACCGTAGTCAGATGTATCATTCACACGAGGTGTTGCACACCCCGGACGTCCTGGCCCATGCGCGGCACGAGCTCGAGTTGGGGCGGTATGCGCCTGAAAATGTACATCCTTCTACAGGCATGCCAGCACCGCAGATCGTGCAGCTGG
Source organism: Malassezia equina (assembly GCA_029542865.1). NCBI lineage: Eukaryota > Fungi > Basidiomycota > Malasseziomycetes > Malasseziales > Malasseziaceae > Malassezia > Malassezia equina. The sequence goes on from CP119900.1 coordinate 1,052,785, forward strand.
CGGGCAACGATCCCGCACACCTGGTTGAAGCCGCGCGCCGCTTTGAGCCGTGGGCAGACGGCTTTGATCTGAACTTAGGGTGCCCGCAGACACGCGCTCAGCGCGGCCACTACGGTGGCTACCTCCTTCACCGCAAAGACTGGGATCAAGTCGAAGCATGTATTCGTGCGCTGGCCTACAGCGTACGTGTACCCATCACCGCCAAGCTTCGGTTGTGCGACAATGCGCCTGACACGTCAAAGCTTGCCGTGCGTCTGGCCGAAGCAGGTGCCCAAGTGATTACGTTGCATGCGCGGCACGTTGCCCCGAATCGCCGGCGTGCAGGTCCCGCCAAATTGGCGTTTGTGCGTGAGGTTGTCGAGGCGCTCGAGGCTCATACGCTGCATGTATCGCAGTCGGGCGGGCGCACCGCCGTACTCTCGAACGGCAACGTGCGATGTGCCAGCGATATCGCAGCGAATCTCGCGTTCACACGGGCGGATGGTATCATGATTGGCGAGCCATTGTTGATGCACCCGGACCTCTTTGTGGGCGGCCACGAGGCGCCTTTATCCACCTTTTTGCATTTGTCGGCGCAGTACCCCACGGCGCCCTTGGTCCACGTTCAGCAGCATGTACGGGCCATGCTGCGCAGCATGCCACCCAGTCGTGAGACACGGGCATTGGCAGACGTTTTGCTGGGTGCATCGGATATAGAGGGCATGCTCTATGAGCTACATAGGTACAAGGGTGAATAAGTTAGCCACGCGACTCTTGGGCTAAAAGCGCCAGGGCATAGGGGTGCAGGAGGATGACCGGCGGCCGTGCTTCCGCGCTGGTGCTCGGCTTATCGCGGTACTCGTCCCACTTTTTCTTGAGTGTGAGGATGGCATCCCGTCGCAGATTTAAAGCATCTGCACGACACTCTTCCACCGGGGGAACCATGGTCACAATAAACAGCACGGCGGGCATGACAATATACCGCAGCCACCAAGGACGTCGCAAAGGGGCCAGTCGTGTGGTGCGGTACGTCGTTGTGGGGACCCACACAATGCGCGGTGGCGTCTCAGGCGGCACATGCTCGAATCCCATCGCGACTTCCTCCTCTTCGAGGCCCAGCCATGCGAGACGCTGCACCCAGTACATGGGCTCTGTCCAGCGTCCCTGGGCGCGTCGGTAGGGCAAGCGGGGCATGTCGAGGCCCTCTTCCATGCCTGTTTGCGTCGCTTCCACGGCGCTGGTCGAGGCAGGTGCCTCCGTGCCTGGTGGCGTGCCACGTCGCGCGCGCCACTGCCGCCGCAGGAGCATGTACGCATGCCACACAAGAAAGGCGATGCATGCAGCCATGAAGAGCCAGCTCATTTTTGTCCCGAGCCGAGGCACAAACACGGCGTAGACAATCCATAGACGCAGTGCCATAAAGGCTGTGCTGGCCAGCATATCGCGCACATCGGTCCAAGTGATCCCCGCGGGCGGTGCAGGCACGGGCGCAGGATCAGCCAAACGATCGGCAAGGCGGCATGCGAGCGCTACCCATGCGTCCTGCATATGCTCGATACGCTCGAGTAGCTGCGTGGCATGCGCCTGCGCAGTGGCTTCTGGCGGTGTCATTTTGTATGTGCAAAGCAGGTAGGGGAGACCTTGCCACGTAAGGCGCTCATAGTGCATGGAGGGGGCAGGCGCCGTTTTCTGCGCATCCGCACACACTTCGCTCCAGGGTGTCCAATGCATGACGTGGCGCTCAACCAGGTCCACAGCGCCGCGGCGCACGTCTGCATCATGTTGGGTGGTATCGTCAGGCAGCATATCAGCATAAGGTACGTGCGGTAAGCGCAGGCGAAGGGGCCACGCAGACGAACACGTCTGCTGTAGCTCGGTAAGGTAGGCCATGTACGCGTCATGCGTAAGGAAGAGCGCATGTGCCAAGCCCACGATGTCGGTGGGTGACAAAGCCTCGAGGAAGGCACTCCATGGTCGATCGGAGGGCGATGGCGCTGGTGCCGGGGCCGAATCCGGCTCGGGGGCCGGGGCCGGTGGGGCCGTGAGAGTGTCCGGCGCGCTGTTTGTCGTCTCGTAAGGCTGCCACGCCTCTGGCTGCACTACCACATGTATAGACACGGGGGACGCTTGCATCTCCAGCGAGTCTACGCGCATCTCCTCGGTCAGTATACGCCCTCCGTAAATGCAGCGGATCCCCTGCACCTGGGGCCAACCCTGTGGAGCACTGCGTGCGGTGCGGGCGGCAATTGCCACCTGCTCCTTGAGCTCGGACACGGTGCACGCTGGATCCACATCGATAGTGAGGGGGCGATCAAAGCTAGGACTCCTCACTTCCAGGCGCAGCATAGGCGCTGCGCGCAGTACGTCGTGCTCGGCCTCGCTCGGTGAAGCGGCCATGCGCCTGAGCTCGTGGTCGTGGGGCAAGGCGCCACGTGGAGGGAACGCGTCCGCGGCGCCTCGTACCAGGCGGTATGGGCATGAATGTGTTCGAGGTAGGCTCCATGACTGACCGCAGGAGCAAAAACTGTACCATACGAGCCAGGAGCGTGAAGACTATGATAATATGGCGACGCTCTTTAGCCTTATAACGACGCTCGAGTTTCTTGAGCGGGCCTATGTGCGGGGTGCCGTGCTGGAGGAGGCGTACACCGAGCAATGTACGCGCTTGCTGGCGCAAAGCAAGACAGTCATTCCACTGCTCGCCCAATCTACGTCCACGGTGCCGCACTTTTCGAGTGTCGAGGCGTTTATGCGACATTATCATGTGCGTTATTGCTACTCACACAGATGGATCATCCGGCGGCAGCTCATCGGCTCGCCCTTGGCGTCCCGGCCACGGTTGAGCATGCGCCGATCGAAGCCAAGGCACTTTCGACGCCCGTGTCTGTGGTGGGCGCGCAGCGCGTGGCCGAGACGACACAAAATTTTATCACGCTCATGGACGCGCTCAAGCTGCAAATGCGCGCCAAGGACCAATTGCACCCTCTTCTTAGCGACGTGCTGCGCACGTATGCGCCAAGCCCAAGCCGCAATGAGCATGCCGAAGAGGATGTGCGCGCCAAATTGCTAGAATGGTGCGTGTGCTTGACTCACGCAGGCTCATTCTCCTAAATCGGCTCAGTGCCAGCGAGGAGCTGGACGATGCCCAATCGCGCGAGGTGCGTCGTAGGCACTCACCCTAGATGCTTTTCGATGTGGAACGCGCGTATACCAGCTGGTTCCAGAGTCTTTCTTCTCATGGGCCGTGATAGGGAGGTATCTAAATGTAGGGGATCAGGCTACTGAGGAGGAGGCCGGAGAGCGGAAGGACCAAGTTGTCATTCTGCTCCGAGAGGCCCTCCGCGACGGCGAGCAGTGTAACGACGAGCGTGAATTGGCGCACGGAGAACGCTTCCACTAGACGCAAAAGGCGCATGCCGTAGGCACACGCCACCGTACTGGCGATAAAACCCACCGTCCCCTCGACCGTTTTCTTCGAGTGGGGCCAGTGGATCCGGCCGTACTGCCGGCCAATAATGGAGGCACACGCGTCGCCCACACCGAGAACGAGCACGCCCAGTTGCATGACGAGGCGACTTTGTGCCTCGCACCATACAGCTGCAGCACAGCCGATGAGCAGGTACACATGACTGAGGATGACGAGCCCCGAGTCCTTGCTGTCCAGGAACTGACTGAGGAACACGTGGAGGGAGGCACCAAACGGAAACACGGCACAGTAGCGCAAATACTCAAGAAGAATAAACAGCGACATGGCCACACTGAAAGCCAAATGCATAAACGCAGGGTCCCACGCCAGACCCGGTACGAAGAGGAACACGGCCAGGGCATGGAAAAACTTGCGTCGCCCATTCACGCTGACAGCCACTTGGGGGCCGAGCGACGTGCCTTCGTCCGGCTCCACGCGACTGGCAAACCGGGCGGCCGCCATGGAACCAGCGCGCTGCGTGGCGGTGGGGGCGCGGCGCGGCGCACTCGTAGCAGGAGCGACCGCAGCGCGGGTCACAGGGGGTGTTTTGACCTGATCACCGACTGTGGCAAACTGCCACACGCGATTCACCATCAGCTGGATGCTCAACAGCGCAATGTTGCACAATACGCCCCAGTAGCCCACAAGCGCCCAGCGTGACCACCACGTAGGTCCTTGGAGGGTAAATCGGATGACATACAGCCACGGGTTTCGCCCCCCCAGCTGCCACGAGACCCATGGGCCCAGCACGCCGAGCACGAGCGTAACAGAGAGCACAAAAAAGCCCATGGCTAAAAGGCGGCGATGCAAATTGCGCTTGTCCGGCCAACGGAGGCGGTGCGTGGGACGCCGCGCCAGGTTGCGGCTGAGCACGAGCAGCGGGCTCAAAGCGAGGCCCACGAACAACATGCCCACAATCAGCGCCATGTGAAACACGAGGAGCACTGTCGGCTCACGCAAGTACAAAGACTCATACGAGGGGACCAGCCGCACCATGGACATGACCCACGCTTCGTGGCAGATGATGGTAGTGGTGCTGCACAGAATCGCCAACTCCCCAATGGTGCAGTTTTGTTGCGCCACACGCGTCCAAATGTACAGCTGCAGCTGGAAGCTGAGTGACACAGCCAATATCATATAGGACGGCATCGATGCGAAGAAATAGCGGCCAAGACCTGCTGCCCGTAGCGCCATATGCACGCCTGTGAAGAGAAGCGCTAAGACCACGCAGAACCCGTGAAAGTAGACAAACGCATGGGGGCCCGACAGCTCTTCGATGGGCAAATGGCGTCCCTGGCGCTTGCGCAAACGGCGCGAAATGGACGAGGCCAGTACATGGAAGCCCATCAGTGCTGCACACAGCATTTGCACATCCACGGCGCTGCACCGCCCAAGCACCGGGTCATTCTGCACACCGAGCTTCTCGGCGCGCCAGGCGCCTTTGAGGCCGCAGCTGATGAGGGGCGGTGCCAGCGCCCGAGACTCCGCACCAGGCGTGGCATCGAGCAAAAACGCGCAGACGACCAGGGGCATGAGCAATATGTACAGCGGGTCGCCCAATTCCGACTTTCGCATGTACCATACACGTGTGGCCCAAATGGTACACGCACTGGACAAATGGGAGAAGAAGCACGAAAATACCAGCACACCGAGGAGAAACAGCTGCACGACCTTATCGCGAACAAGATCGATATTGCTAGACAGACGCACCATTACCACGATCCACGCCACGGCAAAACACAGCATTTCCAAACACGGGCGCAAACGATTGGAGTTTTTTATGTGCACAGCATCCCACGCTTCCTGCGCGAGTTGCACATCGAGAGGCGTCATTTTTCCGCCGGACAGGCCACGCACGCGTCCATCCCCATAGTCAGATCGGCGCCGCCGCCGTGTGCGTAGAGGTCGTGACGTACACGCTTCTGAGCTTTGTTCCGCATCGTTGGCACTCTCTTCAAAGGGCTTGAGCCCCGAGCGCGTACGCAACGCATCATCACTGCGTCTGCGCGCACGCGCCAATGCTTCAATGCTACTCGCGGAACGAGCAGACCTGGACATTGGCTCCATGGCGAAGGGAGCACGGCGCGACGTCTGTCGTTGCGAGCTGGTAGGAAGACAAGCCGGAGTGGTACGCCGAGCCACCAGGCTCGTGCAGGAAATATGTGGAGCTCGGTTCGGACTATCGACTTAGTAGCGCATGCGCTTCGCTGCGCGATCGTCCGACGGGCGCCCATACGCACTGGGTCCGCCATAGGGCAGACCACCACTACCTGCTGCGCCGCCATCACTTAGACCATCGCGATCGCGGTAGCCGGCATCGCGGGGGCGTCCGCGGTCGCGCGGAGGATAGCCATGATCCCGATCACGATCCCGGAAACCACCGCCTCCTCGGCCGCGGAAGCTGCCACCGCCTCGATTCCCGCGGAAGCCACCGCGACCGCCACCGCCGAACCGGCCGCCACGATCGCCATGGCGTGTACCGCGGTACGCATCTGCGACCACTTTTTGTTTGGGCTTGCGCGATTGTCCACCCAGGCCACCGCCCAGCCGCGTCGGTTTCCAATCGCGCACGGTACGCCCACGCTCCACGTCTACGAGCACACGACGCCCATCGATACGTAGACCCTCGGAGCGTGAGTAGGCGGTGCGCATATCGCGTTCTCGCTCAAAGAGAACAAAGGCGTAGCCCCGACTTTTTCCCTCGGTATCGCGCACGAGGCGGATGTGCTCAATGGGGCCGTACCGCTCCAGCTCATATGCCAAATCGCGCTCGGTCGTCGAGTAGGGCAGGCGCGCAACAAAAAGTGTCTTGAACGGATCGCCAGCCGCATGGGTATCTTGCTTGGGGTGGTACTGTTCGAGCATGCGCTTCTGCGTGAGCGCGCGTGTCTTGGCGCGCTCTTCTCGGCGCATCTCCGTCTGCGTAACGACAGCATGCGTCAGCATCTCATTTTCGTCGTCCGTAGCATGCTTGCTGATCTCTTGCCGCGCACGCTCCAGAAAGGCGGCTACGCCTTCAAGGGGGTGAATTTTGCCCTGGGCGATTTGCTGGGCTGTGCGAGGCGACGGCCGCGCATTAGGATCCTTGTCACCAGGTAAGGGCCGCGCGTACTCCAACGGAGGCCGCGGCGCAAAGAGCCGCAGAAGCGGCGGGGGCAGCAGATGCGTCATCGCGACGAGCGACGCAGGACGACGACGGCGGCGGTGGCCGCCTCGTCCCAGGATGCACTCGGCCGAACGGTGATCGGCCGCGTGGCCGTCGTGCTGGGCGTGGAGCGATCGAGCGCGCAGCGGTGAGCCACGATGGCGTCGCAAGGGACTGGCTACGACCTCTCCGCGAGCACCTACTCGCCGGATGGGCGCATTTTTCAGGTACGCTACGAAACTTATGCAAGATTGAATATGCCGTCAAGGCGGTCGAAAATGCCGGTACGGCTATGGCTGTGCGCACCAAGCACGGCGTCGTTTTTGGCGTGGAAAACCTCGTGCACTCCAAGCTCATGGTGTCGGGCTCTCACAAGCGCATCTTTGGAGTGGATAGGCACGCAGCTCTTACCTCTGCAGGTCTGATCGCTGATGGCAAGCACCTCGCGAACCGTGCGCGCGACGAGGCCAACAACTTTTTCGATACATACAAGCAAAAAGCACCGATCAAAACGATTGCGGAGCGTCTGGCGCTCTATGTGCAGGCATTTACCCTCTACTCATCCGTGCGGCCATTCGGTGCCTCAGCCATTGTGGGCGGCGTGGACGCGGAGCGCGGACCGCAGCTGTATGTGATTGAGCCGAGTGGCATGGTGCTTGGCTACCACGGCTGTGCCGTCGGAAAGGGCAAGCAGTTTGTCAAGACAGAAATTGAGAAGCTCGCTTTGGACGAGCTCAGTATGGAGCAGGCCGTGTACGAAGTGGCTCGCATGTACGTTGAACTCGCTAACTCTACAGCATCTACAAAGCCCATGACGATGCCAAGGACAAGGAATTCGAGCTGGAACTCTCGTGGGTCGGTGCAGATGGGCGGCATATGCCAGTGCCATCCGACGTGCGCGATGAGGCCATTCGCAAGGCGCTCCAGTCGCTGGACGAGGAAATGGAAGACTAGCGTGTGTTTTCACGCTACCACACTGAGCACAATTTGCACCATGACGAATAGAACCTCCAGTAGTGCCGCTACAAGGGCATCCATATGCCACAGCAGCATGATCGGTAACGTTAGCGTGACCAAATGCCATTGCGCGCTTCGCTGCGGTGTCGTCGAGGTGGCTACCCACATGGGATAGCGCTGGGTATGGGGATCAGGTGCCACGCGCAGCGACGGCCATCGGCGGTACGCTCCGTAGAGAAGAGATTGTGGCACCCATACGAGCACGCTGCGTGCCAACGTCCAGGGGCGACGGTGCGTGTCAGGACGATCCACCGAGTCCAGCTGGTACAATAAGGCGTCCAACACGCGCTCCTTCACCATAACGACAAGACGCACGAGAGATTGGTCGGATCTCCCCAGACGCGGCATGTGCCAGTCCCATGTGAGGCAGAGCGATATATGCAGAGGGCGCACCAGGCTGCTCGGCCCCTGCGGCTGGTCCGTATCCGCGACCTGATCCAGCCGGGCCAGCGGCCGAGCGCATCGAACTTCGTACGAGTACATAGGCTGCTCGGGCTCTTCCGGCGCCTGTGCCTCCCCAAAGTAGACGTGGGGAGATGGCTTGCGTACCGGTTCCACTGCCGTTCCTTTGCGCTCGGCGTCCCGCTCGAGCGAGGCGAGAAGCTGCGTTTGCAGCTGCGTCGAAGTAGCATCAGCGCCATCCATCAAAATCGGCGCCAGCTCGGAACGTGCATGAGCGTGCTGCTGGCGCACGGAGGAGCGCTCACGCTGCGTGGGGCCACGGCGCGTCTCAGGCCGTGGCGCAGGGTGCGAGACCACAGGATCCGTCATAGAGGCCACGGAGCTGCTCGTCTTCTGTACGGAACATAATACAGGCAATCGCGGATGCGACGCACTGGCTGAGGGCGAGGCAGGCGCCTTCCTGGCGGTCATGGCCGTCACACCAGCGTGGTCGGTCCGCCGCGTTGGGCTGGGTGCCTACTCTATCGGGCTCTTTCTAGATGCAGTCATGCACGGCCCGATCGTGCGCCGCCCCGCATTAGGTGGAGGCCGCCGGGGTCGAAGGGCGTGCATGGCTCGTGGCCGCATCGTGGGCCGGCGGCGATGGCGCCGGGTCGCGCGAGGGTGTGCTGGGCAATGTGCCCATCCACTCCCATACATGCTGCCACTCACCATGCCACTGCGCCTGACGCGAGCGGACATTGGCGTTTTGCTGCACCACACGCGCCACAGGCGCCCAGAGGCGCTGGCGGACCGCGGGACGCGCCTCGGACTCCAAGACCGTGTCGCGCAAATGCAACACAGGGATTTCACGCGGCGTAGAATCGCGCTCCGCCTGGGCGGCCTGTGTCTGTAAGCGTTGGAATACCTCTCTGGCATAGAACGCCACCTGCCGCTCTTGCTTGCGCCGCCGCTGCCGTCGTTGGTATGCGAGCCACAGGGCGAGTAGCACCGTGAAGGCACCCACGCCTCGCAGCCTGTTACGCCACGCCCACTCACGCACAAACAGTTGCAGCCGGCAACGTAGGGGCATGGATGCATGTGTAGCAACGAGATAGCGCGTAGACTTGTGGGTCAGTACAAGCATCTCGTCCGGCGCATGCGTTTGCAGACCCTCTAGAGCCAACGCCCAAATGGCCTCAAAAGTGGGCGTGTCCATAGAGGCGGTGATGCGGGATAGCAGTGCCTCTTTGACACGGGCCTCAGGAACAGCATACAGCCCCAGTGCATGGTGGGGCGTTTGGGGGAACGCATCCGCGCGCTGGCACCGAACCTGGCCATGCCAGTGAGCGAGGTACCCAATGAGCGCATCGGCCAGCTCCGAGGCAAGCACCAGCTTGAATGTATCAGGGACACAGCGCGCTGAGCGTAGAGAGAGCGGCAATGCCTGCGCAAGGAACGGCACACGCGCCTGCCACGGTTCCGCCTTGACATAGTCTGTGCTTGCACAGCCGGTCAATCGGCCATCGTGGCACACACTATGCTCCGGACACGGCACACACGCCGGCGACACGATCGCTTTCCACAGATCGCGGGGCATACGGTGGGGTTCGTGGATCGGCACCGTGCCACTCGTGCAGTAGCCTGCCTGGCGCGTTTGCCAGCAGTGCCAGAACCATAGCAACACACCAGCCCAGAGCACCCAGCGGAGTACGGTCCAGCGAAGCGTTCGTGTCGGCGCAGGGGTATCTTTCACCGGGATCGCCGCCATCGCAGGCTCACGTTCCGAACGCATGGCCAATTGGCGGGCCTGCTGGGGCGTGCGTCGTCGCACATGGCTTCCAGGTGTCTTGGGCAAGGAGGGCGAGGGTGTAGATGGCACATGGGGCGGCGTCGTACCTCCCTTGCTGGTACGAGTGGCCATAGGCGGCGTACCTTTGCTGGCCCTTTTTGCAGAGGGGGGCGAGACCGAGTCCTTCTGGAATGGGTTGTCATCCGAGAAGCGAATATCCATTGGCGGCGGCTGCGGCGTCGCAGGGACACTTGCATTGGACGTTAACTTTACGTCTAGGGCATCATCACCTTGGTGACGCTCGTCTTTGACGGGAAGTGCAGTGCCCGAGGTTGCCGCTCCTAGCAGAGCCGGGCGCACATGCTTTTCGAATGCATCAATCAAAGCCGCTTTACGCGCGGTGCTTGGCACAGGCACTTGATGCGCTTGAAGAATCCTGCGCAGATCCACAACACGGAGCGAGGCCGCATTCACCTGGGCATCGACGTCCATGGCGTCCTAGTCAGGGGACGGAGACCAAGTGTGTTATGTGGAGGCGTCTGGAGACGCAAGGCTCGACGCGATCACGAGGCAGGCGGCAGGGCTATGGAGGCATGACGGGGCGTCACGGTGCTGCGACCAGGTAGCGCGCCTGCAAGGGATAGCCAAGCACTTGACGTGCATTTCGCAGGCGCGAGCGAAACTCAAACGGACTGCGTTTCCGTCGCTCAGGCCGTGGAGGGGCCTCTTTGGAAGGCAAAGGCGTCACGTACTCGGGCGCCACAAAGAGGTTGCGAACGCGTGCATTGAAGCGCATACACGAACGAGCGCAAGCACTCTCTTTCATCCACGCATTGGGATCGCGCTGCATATCATACAATTGGTTGGTCGATTCGAGGCGGATCTGCTCGACCGTGGAACGATTGTGCTGCAGAAGCCAGGTATGGTACACCCATAAGCACGCCACAGGAATCAGCCAGACAAAGCCCAGGAAGAAAAATACAGCGCTCTGTGGGCTTACTTGCAGCGCATGCACGAACCCTGTGCGCACATGGCCCCTGGTGCGTGCTTGCTCGGCGCGTTTCGGCGCAGCGAGAAAGTAGAGCTTGCATGCGGTACTTGCCAGGCCCGTGAGAAGTAGCGCCATCATATGGCAGAGAAATGCATAGAATGTGGTATAATTCCGTCGGCCAATGCACGCATTGAGAAAGACACAGTGATGATCCAGTCCGTCGACGCAGTTGTCGCACGAACGGCAGTGACTGCACCGCGGCGGGCGGTAAAGATGGCACGTCGTGCACCAGCGCCTCGATATCGTACTTGTTTGACCAAGAATGGGGCAGCCACCATCATCCACACGCTCTAGAGGCTCCTCGCGGTCTTTCACCTCGAGCTCGGGCGTGTCCAGATGAAGGTGGCCTGGCTTGGCCGGTGGGCCCATGTCCGGCCCTGTACCCACGTTCCGAGGAAGGATGCCTGGATCTGTAAAGGCTGTACGTAGCATAGCCACCACTGCATTGACCCAAAAAAAGACAATCAAAGCAATGGGCGCGGCGCTAACAGCTTGGCACAGGTAGGGCGCTTCCCACGCTAGCCAGCACGCTGGCCCAGCAAGCAGAAGAACGAGTACCAGAACAATCGCCCATGGCGCATCTTTAGAGGTTTGTAGCCTGTTATGAAAGAAATAGAGGGTGCGCCCTTGCTGCGTATCGTACCCCCGCGGTCGCATGTGGGTGCGACTCGCTCCGTCCACGAGACGTCCCTCCACCTGTAGGAATCTACTAAAACTGCAGCGAGTCGGACACGGTGCGCGCAGCGCTGTACTTGGCTTTGCCACCACCGTGGCGCCGGCCTGTCTTTGTAGCTTGGGCCTTGCGACCGTGATGCTTTTGGGCGCGGCGTTGCGCCTGAGCGCGGGCGGCAGCGACGCGCGAGGCCACGTGCGACATGTCCAACGAAGCACCTGCCTCGGGGGCATTGGTTGTGCTTGGTGGCTCTGCCACGTCGTTGCCTTTATCTGCAGGCTCGTCGCTGTCCTTCCCTTCCTCTTCCTCCTCCTCTTGGTCGTCTTCTTCAGCGTCTGAAAGATGTTCATCATCACTCGACTCTTCGTCATGGGAGTGAACTTGCATATGCCCGAGATGCTGGGGTGAGTAGAGAATACGTACGCTGGCCAAGGCCTCGTCGTCTTCTGTCGCTTTGCCATAGCCACTCGCGCGCGTCATAGCATCCAAACGCTCCTCCGTATCTTGCACGGCATCGATTGCCTCCGCAAAGGTAGGGTACTCTTCCGATTCAAAGCGGAACCGCCGCCGGAAAAAGCGGCGCACACAATCGACATCGCGCATGAAGTAGTACTCGGCATTCGGGTGCTCGATACTCACCATCTGAGGAAAGTCGATCAGAATGGGTTCCACTTGCGCGCCGTCCTCAAACGCAATCACCTCGTCGTCGTTGTCGTCCAACTCTTCCTCGCTGTCCTCTTCGTTTTCAGGTGCCGTGGGCGGTGCGAGAACGCGCTCAAAACCCCGACCGCGCTCCACGGGCGCGTCGTCGGCTGGCGCTGTGACAGGTTCAGTTGAGTTGGTATCGTGGTTCAAAGATGGCACTTGCGCCTCATCTTCCTCGTCGCTGTCAGGGTAAACTTCTTTCACAAGCAAATTGAATTCATTAAAGTCGCCGTGGATGAGACCTGCCTGGGCCAAGCGCACGATGAGCGCCATGAGCGCCGAGTAGAGTTTTTGCACCTGGTCCAGAGGCAGAGAAGCAATTTGGCGCAATGGGTATGCGTCCTCATAGCTCATAAGAATGGTATGACGCGCCTGATCAATCGGCGTAGGGACAGGGAAACCGTGTGCATGGAGGATCTAGGTCAGAAAGTGCGGCGTACCTGCATGAACGCATACTCTTTCTCCGCAGCGAGACGGCTCATGTACATCCAGCTTGCACTCTTGCGCTTGCCCATATAATCACGTTTCTCTTTGATTTTGCGGAAACTAATGCGGCCAAGGCGGTGAATTTTCAGAACGCGGCGCTCGCCTTCTTCGTTCGAGACAATGTAGATGTCACTCTCTTTACCGATACCAATCTGATTGCCGACTGCGTAGAGCGTCTTACGCTTGCTAAGCGCACGCACAGCCAAATAATCATAGCCACCGTACGTGAGACGGAATCCATCGTAGACATTGTTCTGCACGCGCGCCACCAGCTTGCGCTTGAGCAGACTGGACAACAGTTTGCTAATACCTGCATGTCGAAGCGCCGAAATTTGTGCAATTAGGGCTGTAGGTACCACCTCATGATTCTTCGAGCCCATCTCCACGGCGGTGAGCACGCGAAACTCCTCCGGCGTGAGGTAGCGCACATCGGTCGCGTCCAGCTTCATGGTGCGTGCGGCTAAAAAAGCAGGCCGACCCAAGGGCCATGTGACCTCCACAGCCCCGCATCGCCCTCGCTCACCACGATGCGTGGGCTGGTGTGGCTGAGTGTGGCTGGCGCCGCTGTGTCTGCGGCCACGCTGCCTGCATCGCAGCAGGTGGCTTTCCAGGCACCGCCTACTTCGCAGCCGATGGATATTGTCGATATGATGGCCTATGAGGCGCAACAGAAGAACATCCCGCTGAATGCGGCGCTCGAGCCCGTGGAGCCCCAGCAAAATTTCCGCGGGAGCTGGACGTGGACGCCGTGTGACTTTGCGGATGCGGCCGTATCTGTGTATTCCATCGAAGTGAGCCCCGATCCGCCTATCAAAGGACAGAATGTGACGATCCGTGGCGTGGGCGATGCACACACAGAGATTACTGTACGTATAGCACATTCACATCCAGGAGGGTGCCACGTTGGATGTGCAAGTGCGCCTCGGTCCCCTACGAGTATTTGCGCAAAAGTTGGATCTGTGTGATACGTTGCGGGAGAACGAGGTGGCGGTACAATGCCCGGTGGCCCCAGGCCATTACGACGTGACACACACAGTGTACCTCCCCTCTCAGATCCCTCCAGGTAGGTCCATGCCACTCACCCAGCGAAATTCAGTATCCATGTCACAGGGAAGACTCAGGATGGCGCGCTGATGACCTGCCTTGACTTTACGGTATCTTTCATGCGCTTCGGCGAGCGCGTACGTGCTTGGCTGGGCTGGTCATAGACGATCGTAGACCCCTCCGCCTGCCTCCACGTGCTACGATGGCGGCCCTCGACGGCGCCCACGACGCGGACACGGTGCGGTTCCTGCTAGCGTCGGATACCCAGTAGGTGATATATGCTGACACCAGCTTGGGCTATATGGAACGCGATCCCGTACGTGGCCACGATTCGCTCGATACGTTTGAAGAAATTCTGCAGTTGGCGCGCGCGCACGGTGTGGACTTCGTGCTGCTTGGCGGCGATCTCTTTCACGAGAACAAGCCATCCAGGCCCACACTCTTTCGAACCATGTCGCTGTTACGTCAATATACGATGGGGGACGAGCCCATGTCCCTGGAGCTACTTAGCGACCCGTATGACGATGTGCGAAAAGGTCAGACCTTCCCGATGGTCAACTGCGAGGACATGGCCCTGAACGTGTGTATGCCAGTGTTTTCCATTCACGGCAACCACGACGACCCACAAGGGATGGGCGACGATGGTACTCTTTCTGCCCTGGATGTACTTGCGGCGGCCGGATTGCTAAACTATTTTGGACGCCTCTCGCTGCCGTCGTCGTCGTCGCGCAAGCGTCGCGCGCCTACATCGCCCGACGAGCTGATTGGCGTCAAGCCTGTGCTGCTGCAGAAAGGCCAGACGCGCATAGCATTGTATGGTATGGGCTATATCAAAGACGAGCGCATGTCGCATGAGCTACGTGAAAAACACATTTGCATGTATCGACCTGCCGAGGCGACCGACTCGTGGTTCAATCTGTTGGTGCTGCATCAGAATCGGTACGTATCGCGTACTGACCTAGATCGCCGCACACGCCCAAAGCGTGTGTGCCAGAAAGTGCCCTGGACGACTCGCTGCACTTGGTGGTGTGGGGCCACGAGCACGAGCAACGCATTGTACCTGAATCAGTGGCAGAAAAATCGTACAAGATTTCGCAGCCTGGCAGCACAATCGCCACGAGCTTATCTCCCGGGGAGACGACAACGAAAAGCGTGGCCTTGGTAGAAGTGACCGGCCAATCGTACCATCTTCAGCCGATCCCGCTACGAACCGTGCGGCCGTTTTTGTACAAGACCCTATCCCTCCCCGCCGAGGCCGCTTCAGCGATGATCGATCCAAGTGATCGTGTCGCTGTGACCAAGCTTCTTCGTAACAAGGTCCGTCCATGCACTCACACCAGATTGAAGACATGCTGGAAGAGGCTGAGCGCCAATGGCACGCTTCAGCGCGGGCCGTGGAGCGTCCCCTCCCGCTCGTACGCCTTCGTGTGTCGTACGATACACAGATACCCCTGGGAAACCTGGCACGCTTTGGGCAGTCGTTTGTGGGGCGCGTTGCGAACCCAAAAGATGTACTGCAGCTTCACCTACTTCGTGATCGTCGGCGCAGTGCGCCAGGCACGCGATCCTCCATCGTGCCACTGGACAGCCGCATGGCGCCCGCTGAAAAACTGGAGCGGATGGACTTGGCGTCGCTGGTGATGGAACATGTGCGTTTGCAGCAGTTTGATTTGCTACACCCCCAAGGTCTGCAAACCAGCATGCTGGGCTTTGTGGAGAAGGACGAGCGGGAATCGATCGCCGACTTTCTCGACAAGACTGTGGCGCGAGTGGAACAGCAACTGTCGTCCCAGCACATGCAAGAGTCGCAGCTTCAAACGGCCTTGGAGCGGATCAGTGCGCAGCTAGGCACGGCATCCACAACGGAGCTGCCTGTGCGCCCGGCTGAATTACCGTCGTCGCAAGACTCGATGGAGCCCGATCCCGCTGTGCGTTCTTCGTTGAACGAGCAGGCTCCATGTACCCACGTTCGGCCAGAGCGACGTACATTGCGTCCACGACTCGATGATGTGTCGTGGCCCGACGCCGTGGAAGCGGAGCCAGCGCCGCCAACGGACACTGTGCCTGTGCATAGCACCCCTGCCTCGCGAGGGGCTGCAGAGCGAGGCGCGTCGCGGCGTACACGTCGTCGACTTCCAGATGGATTTTGATGCCGAGCCCTCCTGGACGGCGCCTATATAGATGGTTACATCATTGTATAAGCCGTCCAAGCCGAGCCAGCGCGGTATCGTTGCGAGAGGCCACACGACCGGTATTACGACTCGGCGCGGTCGGACAAGTTGAACAAGAGCGTAGCAAGGCAGCGCTTGGTAATGTGGTCATTTTTCAGCAGCTGCGAGAACGTAGCATCGCGCAAGGGCGAAGGCAAGCACGAGCGCAGCGCCTCGCGCGCGCGGGGGTTGTCGCTAAGACGAAGGTAGCAGCGGACAACATGTTTGAGCAGACGGATTGCCTGACTTTCAACAATTTGCGTGACCATGTTGCTGAGCACAGTGGCCACAGCGTAAAAGCGTTCGTACGTCTGGCAAATGTAGTTCAAACCGAGATCGTCCAGCAAAATTTTTTGAACAATAAAGATCGCGACGGTCTTGGAGAGCTCGGAACCAGTCTCCATAATGCGCAGGCACAGTGGTATGATTTCCGTCGAGAGAAGGAACGTGATGACATCCGACTTGTCATTTTGCTTCACCAAAGCGCCGATAACGCCCAGCGAGGTGAGGCGCAGGTACTCAAACGGACGCGACTTGGACGTCGTGTTCAAGAACGGGTACAAGAACAGGGGAATGTGTGCCTGCAAGAACGCGCTACGCGTTTCACTGTGGCTGGCAACGCATTGCAATAGCGCCAGCGCATTGCACACGCGGTTGGACGCATGGGCAGTGAGCACAGGCGGCGAGAGCAGTGGATACACAGAAATAATCTCCTGCAACAGCGAGGGCATCACACCGAAGCTGTGCCACAGCACCAGGGCGAGATCCTCGTGCTGCTCGCGCTTCTTGCTGAGTTCCAGCAGCGCGTGCTCGCGTTGGGCCGAGCTACCAGGCAGGGCATCCACATTCGCGGCATGCACATCAGAAGGGTCGGGTCTCTGACAAAACTGTGAGATGAGAGGGTGAAGATCTAATGCCGTCATGCCTTCAAGAGGCGGGGCCATGGGCGGCGGCAAGTGCGCGTCCCCCATCAATCGTTGGCCCTGCGCGACAGACGGAAGGGCCGCGCCGCACCGGCTGGCGGTTGACAGCGGGTGCTGACTAATCATACAGCCTTCCAACGCTGGGCGGCGGTCGGCGGCGCCTCTCCAGGGCGATCGTCATGTACAACGGCATCGGTCTGCAGACCGCACGAGGTAGTGGCACGAATGGCTACGTCCAAAAGAATTTATCGCATCTTCGACCCCGCGATTCCTTGCCGGGAAAGAATGAGTCGGAGGCCAAGGCGCGCATAGTGGCGCCGGACGCCGGCATTCTCGATCACGAGCGGCGCCGCAAGATTGAGCTGCAATGCCTCGAGCTACAGGATGAGCTGGAGGAGCGAGGGTACGTATTTATCTACTTACTCCAGCCTACCCGATGAGGAAATCCGTTTGCGCGTCGACTCTCTACGTCAAGGACTGCGTGCGCGTCTTGCACGCGCACCGGACCACTATGGCCACGCTACACACTCGGAAGTGAAGCAGATGCGCCCGTCCGATACGCATGCACGCGGCGCAGCGAAAGCGCGCGAGGCCGAGAGTTTGCAACGCGCGCTGCGCATCGATCCTTCGTATGTCGAAGGGCAAGCCTTTGATCCCGCCTGGCAGGAGCGGCGCAAGCATGAGCGTCAAGAAGCGCGTGCCCATCGCCGCCGTGCTACGCGTGATTGGGAGGAGCATGCGCGCGACCAAGACGAACGCCCACGCGACCACGGCTATGCATCGCGTCGTGCGTTTGTGGCGGAGCGCGAGCGTGAAGCGGACGTGCCCTCCCCACCTCGCAGTGATCCTCGCTCGATTCGTGCCTATGAAGAAGAGGCGCCAGTACCCAGCCGCACACCGTCGCCACCGCCGCTGCACGCCGCCGACGCCTCGGCGGACGCCGACGCTGCCTAGGGATCACGTGATAGCCTGTCTTCACGTGGCAGGCCCGTGCATGGACCCTAACGATGCCCCTCGGCGCCCATCCACTCTGCCCCGAGCGACCATGTCGTCTCCCGTTCCTTTTGCTGAGCGCAAGCAGCCTGGTATTCTGTGCCTGTTCGATGTGGATGGTACACTGACACCTGCGCGTCAGCAGGTGTCAGATGCTATGCTTGACACCCTGAAGGCCCTGCGTGAACAGGTGGTGATTGGCTTTGTCGGTGGCAGTGACCTGTCCAAGATCCGCGAGCAGCTGCAGCTGCCCGGTCACGCCGACATTGTGACGCAGTTTGACTATGGCTTTGCCGAGAATGGTCTGACTGCGTACCGTATGGGGGAGCAGCTGGCGAGCCAGTCGTTCATCGGCTGGCTGGGCGAGGACAAGTACAAGGCGTTTGTAAAGTTTGTGCTCCACTACATTTCGCAGCTGGACATCCCCGTGATGCGCGGCACGTTTATCGAGTTCCGTCGTGGTATGGTGAACGTCAGCCCGATCGGCCGCAATGCCTCTGTGCAGGAGCGCCACGAGTTTGAGCAGTTCGACAAGCAGCACAACATCCGCTCGACCTTTGTGGAAGCTTTGAAGAAGCAGTTCCCCGACTACGGCCTCACATACAGCATTGGCGGTCAGATCAGCTTTGATGTGTTCCCGGCCGGCTGGGACAAGACCTATGCGCTGCGCCACGTCGACGAGAAGGGCCGCGCGCTCCCCGACGGTTTCCGCGAAATTCACTTTTTCGGTGACAAGACCTTCCCCGTATGTACCAGTGACTAACGCCAGGGTGGCAACGACCACGAGATCTTCTCGCACGCCGATGTGACGGGCCACACCGTGACCAGCCCGGAGGACACGATGAAGCAGCTGCGTGAGCTCTTCCTCCACTAATTTTGTAGTTGTTCGTACGCCTCGACCCTCCATGCCATCGCGGCATGCCACGGCCTGGGACATGGCCGCGCTGCGCATGTCGTCGCTTTATGCGAACGACATGCTGCCAGAGACGTCGCGCGTGGCTATGATCAAGTCAACGCATGGTGTACGACCACTACCCCTCTCGCTCGGCCACGCAGCCGATGTGGGACGGCCAGTGGATGCGCCCCCTGACACACGCCGTACGCGGCGCGATACCCTCGACTTGGCGCCTATGAGCATGGTGCTGCGCAGTGATACGCAGGCGCCTTTGCCGGCAAGCGCTGCGCAGGACGGCGTGTCGTATGCGACCGCCCAGCTACGACGCCAGCGCCGCGTCGTGGGCGGTTCGGTGGAACGAGCGTCGCCGTACTGGCGCACCCCGCGCCGCTGTATTCATCGGCGTACGCTGCTTCCTGCGCGGTCCGAAGGCCCGCAACGTGCGCGGATCCCCGTGACGCGGGGGGAGTGGGAGCGGTACCAAGCCGCCTACCTGCGCATGCTGTCCCTCTCTCGCAAAGCCAAAGCGCCGGAGCCGGTGGCCGCTAGTGAGGACGAGTCTGATTCAGATGGTGCTACGCCCCCTGGCGAGCACCGGCGTCAGCTGGTGAATATGGTCAACGAGGTGCTCCCGCGCCTCGCCGATTGGGACGAGGCAGATGAGCAGCAATTGCAGGAAGGTCGCTTTGGCTGGCTGTACGCGGCGCCCATCGATCCGCGCGTGCCTCGCTCGGTACGTGTACGCTTCTCACACAGACATTGCTGCAAGCGCTGCACTATTATGTGGCGCGCTTTTATGATACCCATGGCCTTCTCCGGCCGATTGCCAGTTCGGCCGCTCTCACGGACGCTTCGCCGGACGAGTGTGAGCGCGTACGTGAAGCGTCGGCGCAGCCTATGCCGACGATGGAGCCAGGCTCGCCATTATGGACGTACTGGGCGCATCACTCGCTCGGATGGGCGCGGACCATGGCATGGCGCATGGACGCGGATGCGCTTGTGGCCCTGGGCATCTTTATCGAGGCGTTCATCGAGGAGCTTGTACCGCGCCGTGCGCCCCCCGCCGAGCCCATGCAGCGACGAAGGAAGGACGAGGCGCAAGCCTTGTGTGCGGCTTGGCGGCAAGCCCGTGACGATGCGCAGCACGCGCCTCGTGGGGTGTCGCGCTACTGGGCGCATTCCTAGTAGAGTGGTATCTATGTCATACAAGCGCCACGGACGCGGCCTGCCGCTCCGACTCAGCACGCGACTCGGCGCCATAGTCGATGGGCGACGTGCCCGGCTCGAGGTGCGGGGGGAAGGAAGGGGGAAGCACCGGCGCGGGTCCACGCGCCTGATCGTCCCAGCGAACCTGTGCGGTGCGCACCACATCGGTGTGCTCCTCGTTCGTAATGTGACGTCCTGGCGGTGGCGCACCAGGCTCCCACAACGCGGGATGGCCCTGCACCACGATGCGCCCTTCAAAGCCAGCGGGATGCGTCACTCGTACGTGGCCTTCGACGGAGTGAGCGGTGGAAGCGAGCGGGACGCCTGCCTCGTGCGCGGCAAAGTGCACCTGGATATCGCCGCTGTAGGATTCAAAGTGCGTTTCGACGCGGCGCCCATGAGCCAAGCGCAAAAAGTCGTCGTACGGCACATCCGTGAGGAACGGCTTGTGCACCGCGACCGTGGCATCGATCGGCTGATCGCGCGTCTTCATACTGAGCGACAAGTTCGCATGCCATAGGCCATGTGCCACAATGCGCCCTTCTATCGTGGATAGGCTCGTGTGGGTACTGGAGACAGCCACGTCGGACTGTGCGCCAATCGAGCCCTGGTGCGAGGAGAGGTGCACCACCTTTTCCGTGGCAATGTCCGTGGTATTTCGCAAGATCACATCGCCTTCATAGCTCCATAAATACACATACTGCGCCACAAGATGCGCCGTTGACTCGATCAGGTCACAAAGTGTCTTGACAATGATCTCTGAATTAGCGCGGATGCGCCCGCCCAGCGAGACCATGCCAAACTGGGCGTAGATGGTCAGGCGCCCGAAAAAGTGGTGCGCCTGCGCGAGGCGCGCCATGGTGGCCAGCTCCTCTGGCGTGGGGGCCGGTACATGGGGACGCGGCGACGCGGCCACAAGCGGCCAGCCAACATGACTGACCTGACTCTGTGCCTCGCCAAGAAGCTGGTGCGCGCGGTGAAAGGCATGCTCGGTAAATACATGCACGTTGCCTTCGCGGACGTCCAGCACGAGGCCAGCCACAGGTTGGCCCTCCGGCACGGAGAGGACAATGTCAAAGTGCAGCGACTCGTGGTCGTCCTCGTAAAAGAGGCCATAATCAGGCTGCTCATGCGTCAGCAGCAACACGCCTTCCGACACAATGCCATGAGAGAGCTTGGCCACGTTCGCGTGCTGAAGAAGCGCTGCGGCTTGGCGGTCGTAGCTGGCCGTAATATCGACGAGAATGCGATTGCGATGAGGATCGTCAGGCGTTGATACAGCATGGGTCACCACGTAGACGTTCGCAGGCGGCTTGCGCGGCCGGCGCGCGCGCTGCTCTTGCGTCAAGTTCGCCTCACGGGGGTACCATTCCTGCGCCTCCGAAAGCACAGGGTTCACGAAGAGGTACGAATGATCCGTCGTGGTCATAGACGAGGGGCCTGGGAACGCCACAAGGGTAAAGTTGGTATGCGCTTTGCACTGCACCGAGTCGACGTAGCGCAGCGGCTTGCCCGTGGACGCGCAGTACAGCGGCGTCCATGTGGCATTTTGCACCACCACGCCGTCGTCGGGCCGCGGTATGAGTGCGATTTTTTGTACATCATGCTTCAATTTTCCCTCAAAGTCCCAGTACAACGCTGGGTCGTCGGGATCGTGCGGCAAGGCGCGACCCACGGACCAGTTGGCGTAAGTGAGCAGCGCCCACAGACCAAACACGATCAAGATCGTTTGGTGCATGCGGTTCTGCGGCCATACGAGCTTGCACGCGGCCACGACACGCCCCCATGCCACTCTCCAGTGCTCTGGCGGCCGGAGTGCATCGAAAATGTGCCAGTGCTCGCGTAGGAGCGCGTACCAATACAGAGGGTGCCACACAGGTCGCGCCGGTCTCATGGCTTGCTCATACGAGATGGGCGCATACAAATAGCGCCGCTCAGAAAGCACGTACTGCGCATCCTCCTCGAGCGAGTACACCTCCTCGTCATTCTCCTCGTCGGCCAACAAGGGCCGCGCGTCTCGCGACATGAGGCGGCGTGGCGTGATGCGGCGCGGCAAGGCTGGCCCCCCACATACGAACCCTCGGCCGAAACGAAGAAGGGCGACGACGCAGGTTGCCTGGCACCGTCGATGTGGGGCGCCGTGCTGCGACGGCGCAGCGCAGCGATTCGTGCGCCCGCCTATGTGCGCTCCTTCACAGCGCCGGCTGCGCAGGTAGCGGAATTGCGTGCTGGTCTGGCTGCGCGCGATCTCGAGCAGGTATGGGAGGCATGGGACGCACTGCGCACGACGACGCGTCTGGATCGCTTGCGTCGTCACGATCACGCCGACATTCTCGCGCTCGTACGTGCGCACCTCCCTGCTTTAGCTCCTGCCCAGAGTCGAGCGCCATCCTGGGCTGAGCGATGTCGTGCCTGGGGCATGGATGCGGCGCAGCGCATGGATGTGCTCGGCGTGCAAGGCTGGATGCGCGTAGAGCTGCTATGTGGGCAGCCTGGAGAAGCGATTCGCCTCTTTCAGGCGTACTTGGATGCGCGGCGTCGTGCGCGGCCTGCCGGAAAGGACGTGACACTGTTGCTGGATGCCGGCGCTGTGCGTCCAGCGGCGCTGCACGACTTGCTCGCCCTGCTCATTTTGTGCTATGCGGCAGAGAACGATCTTCGTGGGCTTGTCGATATGATGCGCTCTTTTGATGTCGGCACACATACCCAGCTCTACTTTGACTATACCCAGTGTGCGCGGCAGTATGGCAAGGTGCGGTGGCCGCCCGGCACGCAGCAGCAGGTCGATGACATGGTGCCTCGTGCCCTGTCGTGGGTCTCGCACGCAGAGCTGGCGCGTGGCCTGCTCGATGGCAGTGGCGGCCTGGCAGGGCCGAATCGCATGGCGCGCTTGCTCGGAAGCTTATTTGCCCGCGGCGATGTGCCCAATGCGTGTCGGCTCATCCAAGCGGCGATGGACGCGGGTGTGCGGCCTCAGGGCGCCAAGACGGCGTGGCTCGCCTCCCCCTCCCTTTCCACGGCCGATCAGCTGTGTGCGTGGACCGATAGCTGCTGGGCCGTGTCCCTCAGTGGTGTGCTCGCGGCACGGCGCCAGGACCTGGCCTCGCAATTGTGGGCGTGTGTGGGCGAGACACAGTTGCGTATCGGCCCTGCGTGGCCACCGTGGTCGCTGTGGAACGCCGTGCTGGATGGCTACTCGCGCGCTGGCGACTTGCCGTCGGTGCTAGCGACCTGGCGCGTGTTGACGCACCAGGTCAGTGCGCACGAGCTGCCCCTCGCGCGCGGTGCGTCTGTGTGTGTGCAAGCGCCCACAAACGCACCTGATCTCGTGTGCTACACGACGATGATGGCGGCGCTCTTCCGGCAGCGGCATGGGAAGGAGGCCATCGACCTGTTCACGCAGCTGCGCGCGCAGCCCGAGGTGCGCATTCCTGTGGAGACGTACAATGCCGTGGTGCACGGGCTGTGTGTCACACGGCACATGCGTGAGGCGCAGGCGATTGTGCAGTCGATGGGCCAAGGCAGTGTGCCGCCGCCGACGATCACCACGATCAATATTCTGCTGCGTGCGCATGCACGGCAAAAGAATTTGCCGGCGATGGCCGCGACGTTGCGACAAATCCCGTCGCTGGGCCTGCGTCCGGATGTGATTACCTTTACCACCGTGCTGGATGCCCTGTTGCGCCGCGCCACCACGCGGCAGGACGCCGAGGCGGCGGTGAGCCAGGTGCAGCAGATCATGCAGTCGATGCATGTGCCGCCCAACTCGGTGACGTTCACCGCGATGATCAAGGCGTGCCTGCACGTCAAGGGCGATAAGGAGCCGCGTATGCGTGTGGCCTTGCAGCTGATGCATACCATGTGCACTACGATGAAATTGGCGCCTACGGCAGTGACGTTCGAGACGATCATCGCGGGTCTCCTCACCTCCTCGCGCCCCGTGGATGTGGGCACCGAGGCGGAATGGCCACCGCTGTTCGCCACGCCGCCGCCGCGTTTGCCAGGCGAAGAAGCGGATGTGCCACCGCACGCCAAGCGCTTGGCCCTCGTGCTATGGCACCAGCTGCCAGCGCGGCAACTGGCCCCGACGCCGGATACGTACCATGTGTTGGTGCGCGCTCTCCTCGCCGAGGCCGACGACGTGCCCCTCTTCCGACGTGGTGTGCTTGTGGCCGATGAGCTGCTACGTGCGCGCGGCGCCTTGGCCGTGCAAGTGGGTCTACCGCGTGAGCTGGTGATGCAAAGTGTGGTGCCGCCAGCGCCAGCGAGCTGGACGGTGGTGCTGCATGCGCTGCTACGCGCCCACAAAGCCACCGCGGACCCAACGCTCGTAGCACGCGTGCTCGAGGCTGTGCTTGCACACTTTTCGTCGTCCGAGGAGGGCGCTGCCGCCGTCCTGCCGCCGAGTCCCACGTATCATACAGGCAATCTGCGGCACTATATAGAAGAGGCGGCCAACGTGCTCAAGTAGATACAGGCAGTACCTTGCGGCACCAGATATGCGGTTGGCCTTCCTCCACGTACACGTCGCCTTGAACAATGTACCCTTGCGACTCGTAAAAGGCGCGCACAGGCGCTTGCGAGCTCAGCTGGACTTGCACCGAGACGCACTCTGTGTGGGGCGGCACAGGCAACGTGCGAATCGCTTGGGTGATCCAGGCTTCCGCACCTTCAACGAGGCGGCGCCCCAAGCCACACCCACGCAACGATGAGTGGATGGCAATACGCCCCACCTTGGCGCCGGAGTACACCAGGTGCGTGCCCGGCTGAGCGACCTGGGCGCGCAGGAACGTCGCTTGCACCTCGGACTCGGTGCGGTGGCGGCCAGGAAGCGGGCCGTCTTTGAGCACCTGGCGCGAGTAAAACTGCTCGTCGTGCGCAGGGAGAGGGTACGGCAAAATGCGCAACACGCCTACGACGGCGTCGTCGGACGCGCGTACCAGCACCACATGCACCGCCGTATCGTCCCAGTGATCAAGATCCCGGTCACCATCGTAGCCCTGCTCGTCGGTAAACACGGTTTGTCGAAGCAAGTACGCTGCCCGTAGTCGCTCATCGGAGCAGGCAATTTCCGTGCGATACTCGGTGGGGGGCATGACGCAAGACAGAGACTGTGTCTTGGCGTACCAGATGTGGGGCTGATTCAGCAAACGGATTTCGCCGCTGGTCGCCTGATAGCCCATGGTCTCGTAAAAGCCTCGAGAGACCGACTGCGCCGTGAGCTGGATGCGCACACGATCGTGCGCAGGCGTACACGCTGGCGCCAGTGTCGCACAGAGCCAGCGCTCCGCCTCGGCGAGGAAGGCACGCCCCAGGCCGCGACGCCGCACGTCGGCGCGCAAGGCAATGCGGCCCAGCTTGACGCCAGATAGAGTCGAGTCAGGGCCTGTTTGCTGGTGCGCGACGAGGTACGCGGCCATCGCCTCAGGCGAGCGGCCTTGGCCAGGCAGTGGATCGGTATGCACATCATAGATGGTTTCAGGCAGAGAAGGCACCGGGAACGGCAGCACACGCATCGCGCCGAGCACCACGCCATCGCTCGTGCGTACTAGAACCAGCGGCACGGCTATGGTATCGAGACTGGACGTTAGAATGGTCGACGCACTGGTCTATCTCGTTCTCACATCCATAGCCAAATTCGTCACCAAACACTTCGATGCGCAGCGTATACGCAGCGCGGAGGTGGTCGGCAGAGGTGGCCACTTGCACGTGGTAGTCGTGGGGGAGCATAAGGAGGGACACCTCCTATCCAGGTATACAGGGCAACGCCCACTATGCATCTACATGTGTTTCGAAAAGCGCGCCAGGTGGTAGTTGATCGTGGGCTTGGTGCGCGCCTGGCCAGTGTGCTGCGGTGAGACAAAGCGCACGTACCGAGGTGGCCATGCATTCGCGCAACGTCTTCGTAACCTCGGCGCACTCGGCTTGCGAGCGAAGATCGCTGGAGCTAGCCCAGCATGCCAGAACGGCGGCAAACTCGGCAGCGCAGGGGGCCTTGGAGGCCAGCTTCTTAGGGCGGACCTTGAGCTTGTCGACCTTCATCACGAGAAAAGGGGATTTCTTCGACGGGCGTGGAAGGCGTTCGCCACGTGGCGGTGGTCGCAAGGGCGGCCAGCGCCGTCGCCGTCTGAGTCAGCTTCGGCCACGTCGACCCACGTCGCAGCGATGGTACGTGGCTGTCCGCTCACGACAGTCCGAAAAGAGCACGCATAAGCCCCTGACGCAGGCGCAGCTCGCTGCTCTCGCAAGCCGCAACTCGTCGGTGATGCGGTACGTCATGGATGTCTGACCATAGCCGCAAGGCCGCGCTGGCTGAGAAGAACAAGCCGCACAGCACGCGCGAAGCGGGTGCGGGCGGTAGCTCCAACACCATGCTGCGTCTCTACACCGACGACAACAAGGGCCTGACTGTGTATGTATGAAAGGCTGACGCAAAGCGACCCCGTCATTGTACTCGTACTCTCGGTGGCCTTTGTCCTGAGTGTGGTGCTGCTGCACATCCTCGGCAAGGTCGCGCGCTACTTTACCAAGTAGGCAGTGTACGAAGCTACGCACTAATAAAGGTGTGCTCCTCAAAGAGCGTGCCTTGCAGCTTCACGTGGGTCTCTGGCAAACCTAGTGCCTTGGCAACGCCCTCAGGGCAGGCCAGAGACATCTCGACAGGGTTCAGTGTCTGGTAGATGTACGGCTTGGTGCCGGCGACATAGTTGACCAGCTTCTTGACCATGTACGGGATCTCCGCCAACACATCCACCTTCTCAACCAAACCTTGCGTCTTGCCCGGCGCGCCCAGCTCGACATGCAGCTCGGCCGTGACCTCTTGGCCTGTTGCATTCTCGCCCACCAGCGAAGGACCTTGCAGCGCGTACTTGATGCTCTGCGGCACCTGGTAGCCTGTCTCAGGGTCCAGCGTCAGCGTCTCGTGCTCCGCGTGCGTCGACGGCTGGGCCCCATCGGCCGCGCGCGTGGCACCGACCACGGCCACCAGCTGGCCCTGGCATACGATCGAGCCAATGGTCACAGTTTGTGGCACGCGCTGCGCACCGTCGTCCGTCACTTTGCCATAGTCAGGGATCGTGGTAAACTCCATGAGCACGGCGCTGGAGCCGTTCTGCTCCCGGCTCTGGAAATTGGCAAAGTTCCACTTGGAGGCCACCAAATTCGGGCGCATACCCTGAATGGCCTGCACAAACATGCCCTGTCCGCGCGCCTCGATCGCACGGCCATTCACCACGATCATGCCCGAGACCTCGGCGATCGGCCAGAAGCGGTGCACCACATGGCCCACCGGGGCGGCGGGATTCTCTCCAAAGTAGCTAAAGCCACCCTTCTCACCCTGACCAAGCTTCCAGCCCTTGGCATTCGCCTTGCGCGTCACCGTGTACATGAGCTGCACGTCATTGTCCAGCGTCGCTGAGATGTCGTACTGCTGCGAACCGTCGTTTAAGTCTTTGCACGTCACCGTAAACGCACTCGACTTGCACGAGCGCTTGTCGTTTGGCAGCACCTGGAACTGGTCCACGTTCTTCGACTTCCACACATTCTCACCCGTCTTGGGGTGGAAGTAGCGGAACGTCATTTGCACCTGCGGCTGGAACAAACTCATGGTCAGCTGTGTGCTCCACGTACCCTACTGGCGAGTAGATGATCTGGTTCAGGAAAAACGAGCCATCATCCAGCATGGCATACCACACCGACGTCTCCGTCGACAAGCCGCTCGGGCACGTCCAGTGGAGATCGTTCGGCGCGAGCTCGCCATACTTGGCGTCGTTGGGAAAAGCATCCGTCACAGGGAAAAAGTTTGTCTTTTTCGCATCGCCGGCATTCGCCGCTTGGGCGCCAGAAGCAGATTGCGATGAGCCAGTGCTGCGGTCAGCCTTATGCGGTGCACGTACAGCCAACTTCCCCAGCCAGACATGGTGTGCCAGGAATCCGTGCGTCTTCCGGTCGCGGACCTCAGCACGTGTTTGCCCCGTCAGGCGACGCGCCACTCGGCCGGGCCCTGGGTCGTGCGCGACGCGCGTAGCGCAGCGACGCAGCGCTCGTGCAGGCTACTGGCGGAGCAGCACGATGCGGCTCCGCGCATCGGTGACCAATGTGGCCCTCCTAGCAGGGCTGCTTCGTACGTTACAAGCTTGCTTACCCAGACACGGCAGCGGGCGTGTCGTCCCCGTGCTACTTGCACTTTACGCCCACGAAATTCCGACTGATCGCCCCGGCTGGGCACGATGGCGTACAGATTTGGGCGACTTTGGACGTAGGCTCGGTGTTCGCCAACTACCGCATCGAGTCGCACAACCACAACGAAATTACCGTGGAGGTGGTGGCGGAGAGCTTGGCGCGCGCTTTGCGCTCGGCGGCTGGAGCGACAGAGGTCATGCTGCGCTTGGGCAAACGCGATGGTGAGCCGCTACTGAGCTTGAGTATTGGTATGGCAAGTCATACAGGTGCCAAACTGGATGTCACACAGGACGTGCTGGTCCGCATCCTGCGTGTATCCGAGATGAATTTGATCACCGAGCCTATGTGTCCCACCCCGGATGTGCGTGTGCTGGCACTCACGGACGCAGGTCTATATTGTAATGCCGCCTTTGGCGGAAGTGAAGGCTATGGCTGAACAGATTCGGCCACTCGCTACACAAGTCTGTCTGGGCGCCAACCACAGTGGTGCATTGCGACTCGCTGTGATGGATAGCGACGTGGTTGGCGAGGCGACATGGACCGGCTTGGAACATCCCAGTGTCCAGGCGGCGCCTGCCGCACGCCCTGACGCAGACCCGCACGTGTATCACGAGGTGCACTTGAACGTGCGTGCCGTACAAAGTGTGTTAAGCTCGGCCGCCGTGGCCAAATCCACCGTGGCCTGTTTGTGTGCGGGGTATTGCGCCGTGTTTTACGTGTATTTACCTGGTCAGGCTGAGTCACACCCCGCTGGGTCGCGCGCGCACAGAGTCGAAGGCGTAATGAATGTATGTACCTATTTCTGACTTGAAAGTTTGTCATTTCGGGACTGGATCCGACGTGACAAGGGCCCCCTTCCCAAAGCAAGGCACGCGCGCTTCGAACGACTTCCGCGTATGGCCGCCTGTCATAAAAATAGAGAGCCTCCACTAGGCTGGCCGTCCTGTATGACAAAAATGAAAATAAGTTTACCTGGGTTTTCCACGTAGGTCCTAGGCACGCATGAAGTACGCTGCGGCCTGCATGTGGAGAAATTGTCGTAGGCGTTTGCATCAACGTCGTCCATACGGCCGAATGAGGGGTAGTTGCCACTGGATTATCCTTCCTCTTGCCCATTGACAACTTCGTCCACCCAGCGAGACTGACTCGCCAACTAACCAAGTAGAGAACCATCAGTACACCTGAGGACATTGGTCCTTCCACTTGCTCAGCTGAACGTGTGGATAGTTCCATTCGCGGGGCTTTGGATCAATTGAACAGGCCTGAGGTCGAAACACAAACGCATGAATTATGAGTGGTGCTGAAAAACAGCCTGACGCACACATCGTGCATCCGGCTCTCATGTACCAGACATCCCAAAATGTGCGCTCACAGGATTCTATGAACAGCCCGCGTCAGTCCAGGCTCTTGATGGACCCTTCTCTCCGTGCCCCAGGCGATACATCCTTGCCGAGAACGGGCGACGAGATACCCCGAAACGACCGGGCTTCAAAAGCCCTTACTGTACAGGCACCACCGTGGGTACCAGGGAAATTGAGGGTGTCTACGCCTCGTACTAATACGTATCCCTTTGCCACGGACTCGGATGCTTGTCTCGCTGCCTATGCAGCCTTTGTGAAGGAGAGTCATCCGGATCCAGAGGTGATGAACCAGGAACTTGTGAGCCCCATGTCTGAGACCTGGGATTGGCTATGGCCCAATATGCCTAATCGAGTGGCACAGACCAGCCCATTGCCACCAGAGGGCTCGTACGCCCTGTCGCCCCAAGGGACCCAGCCAGCCACGGCCCCACCGCCATGGCTGCCCCCCTATAAAAACTATCCCATGGATGCTAAGGAGGCAGTGATGCACGGTGCCACTGTGCCCACGGCCCCTCTTGGGTTTCATGGAGCGTACCGCAAGTCTGACTCGCACCCCGCCAACACCGATCGGACCATGCAGGAAATTTCGACCTTGTTCATGGCAGGCTTTCCCGAAGACATGACGGACAGAGAATTCTCCAACATGTTCTTGTTCGCCAAAGGATTTGAGGCATCGATGCTCAAGTATCCGCAGCCGAGCAAGTCGGAGGATGATATCCGAAAAGCGGGAGACCGGTACAACACGTGGCCACCCATCGAACGAGAGGTGCACAAGAGCCCGTCACAGAGAGAGCCAGAACAGCCCAGTGCCAAAAACAGGCAGATCATTGGCTTTGCCAAGTTTTCCACGCGAGAAGAGGCGTTGCAGGCAAGGGATATCTTGAATGGCTTCCGCATCGATACGGAGCGAGGATGCATCCTTAAGGCAGAGCTGGCCAAAAAGAATTTGCATACGAAGCGCACGGTGCCTTTTATTGTGACCAAGCATGGTCACCCTGCAGGGCATGCCAAACCGGCGCGCGAGTTTGCAATGGGAGACCCTGCCGCTGTGCCCGTCAATTACGCTGCCCTGAGCGGCCGCACCGGATCCTTGACGAGTCATGCGTCGGACATGCTATCGGACGATCATGCACCCATGGCGCCGATGGGTGTGCATCCTATGATGGATCCGCGAGGAGCCGCAGCTGCCTGGCCCGACGCGATGGATCCAAAGCACGTTCAAGCTAACATGGAGGCTCATGGTTTGCCGACGACCGTACCCATTTCGGAGATGGTGGGTCGCTTGGAAAACTTCTCGAAGACCATCCCTACGTTTGCTGGCCAACGCCCAGGCGCAGTGCCAGCCATGTCAGAGAACCCTTCGTCCCAGTGGCCACGTACGAGTCCCTCGCCCGTGGGTCCCCCGTCGAACCAGGCTGCGCCCGTCCATGCCGACCGTTTGCGTCCCAATTTGGCACTCACGCCGCTGGACATGACGCATGGCATGATGAATCTGAGCCTCGGGCATGGACAGGGCCTTCATAAAAGTCCTGAGTCTACGATGATGTATCCTGTTCGCGATAGCTCGGGCTCCTCGACCATGGATGGAGCGAACAGCCTTTCGGGACTTACCCGTGCCAACACGGGTACGACGTCAGGATCAGAGATCTGGTCTATGAGTTCTCAAAATTGTACGAGTCCGAGCCAAGTGAACATGGACGAGTACCTCAGCCCTTCTGCCGAGCAGCGACCAGCACCCAGTGGTCAAGACGTACCGCTCTCCCAACGATCGGGAGAATCTGAGAGCAAGTAAGTCGTGGATATGCGCATGGATCTTGTGCGTGCTATACGTGGAGAATGGGAACTAACACTGTCAGAAACACACCCACTCCTACCTTTGATTTGAACGAAGTCACTGACTTGGACCAAGAGCCATACACGGATGGATTCCAAGAAGGACATGCCAAGGGCCAGTTTTTTGGTCGCTTAGAAGGCCGTGCGCTTGGCAGAGAAAAGGGCTTTGAACTTTGGACGGAGCTAGGATACTACATCGGAGTGATGCATATGTATCAAGAAAGTCTCAAGCACCGCGCACAAGACGGCCTTTCCCGTAAGGCCCAAAAGCAAACCCTGCAAATCGAGCAATTTTTGCAACTATGTGACAAGATGCCTTTGAAGAATAATTCCACGGATCAACTTGGCCCTGTTGACGATGACATCCCTGATCTGGAGAAGTTGTTGGAGCGTATTCGTGCCAAGTACCGGCTTTTATGCAAGAGCGTTGGTTTTGAGGCACTTGGGCCGGCCTCGGAGGATGCTGGAGCGACTCGGGCGGTAGCACCTTCGAAGGGCCCCAACCTCGTCCAGATTGCGGGCCAATTCGTCGATGTGAACCAACTCACGTACTAAACCTGTGACACGCACGTTGCATCTTATGCTCTGTACATTATCTTCCTTTTCTTCAGCAGTAGCCCATTTTTGCTGGCAAGGGCAAGATACCTCTTTTTTTTCTTCGGGAAGCGAGCATGACGTAGCTACGACACGCTTGGTGATGGCACCGGGTGGTCGACGTTCTTTCGTAGTGGACGACTTTGTACACACCTCCACTGAAACACTCCACCTCAACGGTACTCAACGCCCTGCGTCACCGACGAGGTGTCCGGCTATCCCCCAGCGACCTACGCCGGCGCAGCGGAAATCGACCAGTATGGGGCATACACATCGACATTCGAATGAGCCTCACTTGCACAACACAATAGATTGGGTTCAGGTAGGTCATGGTAACCAGACTGTGGCGAACATGGCCTATCTGTGCCTGGGCGTCAACATCGTTCTCAGTGTGGCCAAAGGCGTAGCAGGTGTTGGATGGGGCAGCTCATCCTTGCTTGTCGATGCGGTGCACTCAGCCTCCGATACGATCAGCGACTTGGCGACGATCCTATGTCTCTATAAAGCTAAGCAAAAGCCCACGGCTCGATACCCCCTTGGCTATGGAAGAATGGAGACGCTGGGTTCGTTCTTCATTAGTTGTATGCTTTTAAGTGGCTCTGTGAGTATTGGTATACATGCGCTGGTGCAGATGCTGGAAAGGCTGGCGCCTGTGTTTCCCTGGCTGGAGCAAGTGCGTGTGTTGGTATACCAGATCCCCGATCCATCCGCCCATGGGCATGCCCACGAACATGGGCCTGCGTTAACAGAGCCGCGCGCTATCCTGTTTGTCATTATGAACCTAATCATCAAAGAGATGTTGTATCGCGCGATGCGCAGGACCGCGCGCCAAACACGGAGTACGATGCTGGAGGCCAGTGCCCAGCACCAGCGATCCGAGAGCTCAGCATCGATCATGTCCCTACTAGCTCTTTCCGGCTCATGGGCTGGCTATTCCTGGCTCGATCCCCTGGGCGGCATGGCCCGAGCCATCCATAATGGCGCCGATGCTTGGCACCTGCTGGTACGATCGTTGGAGCATCTGTGCAACCGAAGCGCCGATACCGACGTACTACAAACGATGGAGAAGGTGCTGGCAGCCGGCGCAGCACAATCAAAGGAGAGTCAGACACGGCCAGCTTTCACCTGGAGCGACCTCGCTGTGGTGCCTAACGGCCCCTTCTTGGTTGTATTTGTGACGCTGTACTTTGAGCGGCATGTAGCGCTGCAAGACGCCGCTGCCACCGAGGATTGGGTGGGCGAGCGGATACGCGCCCAGTACCCAGAGGTACGTGGAGCCTACTTACGACCAGATGAGCCTACTTCGCACCAAGTTGTCGATACGAGCGCCATAGAACTAAGGAATGCCGTTCGGGTAGCCCGAGTTGGGCGACGGCTTGTAGCGCCACGGAAGACCCGAAGCATCGAGGCGCTTCTCGGCCTCAGGGGCGGCCCAAGCGCGGACGCTGCCGTGAGTGGGGCAAGTACGTACCTGCGGTCGGGCTTGAAGTACATAAGGACGGCGAACGCAGCCACACCGCCATACATACCCCAGTACCAAATGTTCTCCCACGCATCCTTCACACGCTTCGTACCGGGCGCCGGAGGCTGATGTAAGTACACGGCGAGACGCACCTTTTCGCCGAACAGGTAGCCTGGTGTCAGTGATGTCGTTGTACGTACCCGAAGGCTCGTTGTAACTAGTTCCATGACCAGAGGCATAGCGGTGCTGCACCCGCGTAGCGGCGCGCGCCGTAGCGCGCTGCGCAGCACGCACAGGCATCATCGAGCTAGCACGTCCAAGCATGAGGAGCGACGAGGGGCGCCGGGCGACCGCCGCCCGCGTGGGTGTAGCGCCACGTGACCAAGTGGAAATACAGGCGGAGGGGAAGTAAGTGTACGACCACGCTGTAGTTGCGCCAAGCACTGCCCCGTAGCGACCGCCCTCGTGCAGGCGCGCGTGCTAGCACGGCGATGCTACAGCTTCAGGATCCCGTGGATCCTACGTGTGAAAATGTACAGCATCAAGATGGCTCGGGCCTTGAGCTCGCACCGGCGGTCGTCCTGAGCGATACGGTGGAACGCGGCCAGGACGTGGAGTTGGACGAGGACGAGCTGGGGCATGCCACCCATGAGATTCCTCATGAACTGATCAACGAAAAGATTGTTTGTGCGGGATTCCTACTGAAGCGTGGTGAGCGCCGCAAGACGTGGAAGCGGCGGTGGGTGGTGCTGCGACCGTCGCGCTTGGCGTTTTACAAGAACGAGCAAGAGTACCTGCTTCTGAACCTCGTCCCCACGCGCGACATGCGCGCCGTGGTCCCCGTGGATTTCCGCCGCATCGGCACAAGCATTGGTATTGTAACGGCAGAGCGGACTATTT
This sequence comes from Malassezia equina, assembly GCA_029542865.1. Lineage (NCBI taxonomy): Eukaryota > Fungi > Basidiomycota > Malasseziomycetes > Malasseziales > Malasseziaceae > Malassezia > Malassezia equina. The sequence continues at coordinate 1,087,082 of CP119900.1, forward strand.
TTCTCAAAGCTTCGAGCCAGGACGAGACAAACACGTGGATCGAGGCGTTGCTCAACATGCGCGACCAAGCCGTGGAAAGTGCGGACTTGGGCCCTCATCTCTCACGCTCCCCCACCATGCCGGCGCTAACGGCGCCTTCGCCCCGCACCGACGAGGTGTTAGACGAGCGAGGAGCGCCTGGGCGTCGCACGGACTTTCAATCCTTTTCGCGATGGTTCACGCTGGATGCACAAGCGGGGGCACCGCCGAAATTCACGGCGACCACCTCCATGCCTCGAACGATCGAGGACGCGAGAGGGCGGCGCCCCAAACCACCGACCCATGGTATATGGCTCAGCAGTTCCGACGACGACATGGAGCCGGAGCTCGATGACCCAGGCCCGATACCAGCGGCGACGCCGCGCGTGGCTGTGAGCGCGGGTATGTTGCCCGACGAAGATGCGAACCGCGTTGTGGCGCAAGGCTATCTTATGAAGCAGAGCACACGGCGGAAGCACTGGCGGAAGCGCTGGTTTGTCTTGACGCTGGATGCCCTCTACTATTCACGCAGTCATATGGAGCTGCATACGTACCGACGTGTTCCCACCAACGAGATTATGGACGTGATGGAGTACGACGTGAGCGCCGCGCCAAGCTCGGGCCCCACGTTATCCCTCTCGCCCTCGTCGTTCCCGCGCCTGGGCTTCATTACAGGCTCGCCCGAGTCGCGCGGTGCGCCGGCGATGCCCACCTCGCCCTCGATGGACACGACGACTTTGTCACCAGACCTGCACCACCGTGCGGAGCACTGCTTCCGCATTGTGACGACCTCGCGCCCGTTTGTGCTTTGTGCGCCCACCGCGGACGAGGAGATCCAGTGGCTAAGTGCTTTGCAGACGCTGCTGCATCGGCAGCGCCCTACGCCCCATGCGGCGAGCTTTCGATAGAACTATGTACTATACTACGCATGCCTAGGCGCTGGCTCCGCCTCATCCACGTTGACCACATGCGTTGCCTCTTCGAGGTGCGCTGTGTCGGCCCAGCGCACGAGACGGCCCGGCTCGTCGGCGCGCAAATGAATGTCGGTAATGCTGCAGTTCCAAAAGCGCGTCGGCTCCAAATCATGGTGTAGCACCACATCGCCGCGCGGCAGTAGCACCTGGTTCACCAGAGTGCTTAAAGCGCCGCCATGACTCACAAGCACCACCACGCGCGGCGATGAGACCCGCACATCCGCCACAAGGTCATCCCAGAACGACGCAAGACGGGCACGCATACTGCATTAGAGGAAACCACGTACGCAGCGGAAGGTTCCATGCCCTCCGTGTCTTCCGGCTTTTGCGCGGGGCCGCGGTACACTTGGCCCTGCAGCACACCGAAGCAGCGCTCCATCAGCCGCGCATCCGTCTCGACAGGAATGTCATGGTACGAAGCAATGTGTTGCGCAGTCTGTGTGAGTGGGCCAACGTACGTCTTTCGTGCGCTGCAGCGGACTGCTAATGATGCGCGTCACAGGCTCGACCTGCAAAGCGGTGCCGGTGCGCTGCGCCTGCTGCACGCCCACTGCATTGAGCAACGTATCTAGCTGCCCTTGCACAATACCCTGTACATTTTCGTTGGTCTCACCATGGCGCACGAGCAGCACACGCGTCATGTCGGTGTGCGATGCGTGGGACATGGACACCAGCGAGGCGCGTCGCTGCGCGGCCCGCCGCTTTCCTCCACTATGGTCCAGTTTGGCTGCCAGCAGACGCTCGATGGCCACGCCATCGCGCTTTTGCTGCTCGTCACGTACGTGTGCCTAGCGCCGTGCGAGGATGAGACACATGCGCGGCGCGTCTTGCTCTTATACATTGTGCGCGCGCTTGAGTGTGTACGTGACATGGGCTCACACAGATCGATGGTGCGCCGCCGCATGGTGCGGCCCTGGAAGCGCGATTGTGGGCGGTATTGCGCGACTACCCGTCTACGTGCGACAAGCTACTAGGTTATTTGCGCATGAGCGTATGTCCACAGGCTAACGGTAGTTTGCTTCGCTGGAGAGTATAGATGGCTTTATGGACCTGATGCATGCAAGTACGTCTACCTACTCACACAGAATTGCCCGACTGCCTCGACGGTCTGCACAATGAGGCCGATACAGCGTACTCCATGCTCCTAGATCGTCGTTCGTACTTGGGTCTCTTTGTGCGCCGCGCGCGCCTTTCGTACGAGATGCTTCTGGATCATGAGCGTATGGAGCTCGTGGCTTTGTGTCGCGCGTGGCGCGATGGCCATCAAGGTGCGCTCGTCGACGAATGGCAAGGTACGTCGCTGGCACTCACACAAGTGCAAGCACCTGCGCGCGCATTCCGGCAGTGGCGCGAGAGCGAGCGCCGCGGCGACTATACCGCCACAAAGAACGATTTGCACGCGTTCTTCGATTATACCTTGCCAGGGTGCGATCAGGAATTGCACCAACATGCGCTGCTCAATCTCGCGCGCTTCCATATGCAAAGCAAAGGCTGGGATGCTGCACGTACCGTACGTTTCACCGACTCACGCAGGCCCTCGACGAAGCTATCCTGCTCGCTCGCACGGTGGGGGACGCCGAGTGTATGCGCGCTTGTGACCGGTACGTGGGAGACACTTACTCAGCTTGCTGGATCAGCTGTCCATACTCGATCCGACCGCCGACAATGAGCATGGCGGTGTGCTGACGCAGTCCGAGTCGCACGATACGCTCAAGAGCGGGGCTTACGCGCCATTGACACTGTGGAAAGCCGAGCAGGAGAGACAGCGTGGTCGGCCACTTTTCACCATTGTGCAGACGCTCTACGATGCTGTATGGGCGCCGCGTGCGCCGCTGCCCCGCACGGAACCTGCATGGGAGCCGCGGCCCAGTATAGAGCGGTGTGCGGCGTGCCCGTCCGCGGTGCTGGCACGCGTGTGGCTGCAGCTGGGCGAGCCGCGCCTGGCCGATGCGTTTAAAGCGCACATAGAGCGTCGGGGGCATGCGGCGCCCCCGGCCGACTATGACGCGCTGGCGCTGGATGCGTGTGCTACGGGCGCGTACCGAGACGCCGAGCGCGGTGCCTATGCGGCGGCCATCGCAGCGCTGGTCGCCCCGGCACAGCTGGCGCGCATTACGTCGCAGGCGCTGTGTGCAGCGTGGCAGACGGCCGTATGGCGCGTGCTGTGGCTGCGTGCGCGGCGTCAGGGACATACGTCAACGCTGCATCGTCTTCATACCCTCTGCCCCGGGGTAGGCGCGTGGGATGCCACGCACACGACCGGCCCTAGTGCCGCCGAATGGCTGGCCGAGGCGCAAGCGATGCGGGATGCGCAGCAGCCGCACCAGAGCTTGGAGCCGCTGATGAAAGCCATCATGGCGAGTGAGGAGCAGCACTTGTATCCCTTGTATCGTACAGGCCTTGCGCATCTCGTCGAGGTGCAAGCGCTATCCCTGGAGATGTGCACAGAGGCAAACGCCATACTAGCGCAAGTACGCCCGCAAGCGCTCGCTGATGAGAATGGCGAGCGACGAGCCATCTTTTACATGGCAGAAGCAAAGTATGCGCTGGCTACACGCGATGTAGCGCGCGCACGACGCAGCTTGGCGTGCGCCTCTGCGGACTGGGCTCGCACCGAGGTGTGGAGTGCGCAAGCAACGAGCGTGTACTTGGAACGAGCCCTGGCCAAGCAGGCGGGCGACGACAAGGCATACGAGCACCTTGGTCAAGTGTATGAATGTGTCATTGCGTGCGTGCGCGACGCAGAGACAGCCCCCTGCGATCCGCTTCTGGCGCACGTCGAGCGGCTCGTGCGCCGTGTCAGTGTGCGGTGCGCTGCATGTGCTTAGTCATCCGCTGAGCCTGCGTGCAGCTGCCCCGGCCCCGGCGCCGCTTGCAGGACACCACGATGAGCGACCGCGGCAGCGAGCGACTACAGACGGTCGATGAGGCCGCAGAGCAGGCCATGACCGTACTTTCTACGCTTACGAGTGACCCTGAGAAGTGGAATACGCTCACCATGTCGGGCACGAACTACTTTCTCGCGCACGTCGAGCGCGATGGCATTGTGTGGCGCCAAGATCCGCGCGCCCACACCGAGCGGCCCTCGCGCGCGAATAAAGGGGTGATGTGCTTCCGACTGCAGGTTCAGTCGCACATGGCCAACCCGTTCGGGACGATGCATGGTGGATGCATCGCCTCGGTGATTGATCTGCTCTCGTCGTTTCTACTTCCGCTCTTTAGCCCCGGTAAGCAGGGCTCCAGCTGGTTCCTCACGGGTGTATCCCAATCGTTGACCGTGCACTACCTCGCGCCCACGCACATGGACGCCTGGATCGAAGTCGAGTCGCGCATCCTGAATGTGAGCCGCACCGTGGCGCTTGTGCAAACGGACGTGTATGAAGTGGCCGGGCGCGACGGTGCGCGTGTGCGTCACACAGCCACCAGTACCCATACCAAAGTGGACGTGCACTCGGTCAAGACAAAGTTGTAATCCTAGCTACGGCCGCCAGCGGTCCGGCGGACGAGGACCTAGTCGGTAGGCGTGAGGACACGCATTCGCAAAGTGATTCAGCTCGCCGCACTTGTAGCATTGCACATCGGTCATCTCGCGACGACGCGCCTGAGGATCGTGGCTGGCAGCCACACACGCCTTGCGCAGCTCGGCGGCAGCAGCCCAATCCTTCTCGGGTACGATCGCACGCCCGGTGCGAGGGTCCGTTGGCACTTCCTGGATGCCTGGCGCACCGCCAAATGCCTCTGTCATGGACAAGGGCCGATGTGTGAGTAGGGGCGTGGCAGCGCGCGACTCGGGTGTGGGAATCAGCGCTTTGATACTGGGTCAGTACCACGTACGTACTGGCCAAGGTTGCAATCCGGACCTAGGGGGCAAAAGCCTGCGAGGTAGTACGGGCACGCGAGGCGCCGCACATGTTTCTTGGGGCATGTAGGGCCTGGGTCAGTAAGCGCAACAAACGTACCCAGCTCGCAAAAGCCGCGATCGTAGCGCTCGCAGCGGCGGCGCTTGACCTCAGGCTCGATATGCACATGAAGGCACTCGTCACCAGAGTGACAGTAGCCAAACGTCGAGTAGAATCGGCACTCGGGCATGCGCCGCAAGTCGTACTCGTGCAAATAGTCACAGAGATCGCCCTTCTTACACAGACTGCGCAGCCAGTGCTTACACACGGTACGCCGCGAGCCCTCACGGCCTAATAGCGCAGGTACGTGCGGCGATGGCGTCACACAGTGTCGCAATGGGCATCGTCCGCCCAGCTCACAGTGCCGGTGGCGCTGGAAGCGTGGGCATACCTCGTCGTCCGACTCGAGTCGGATCTGCAGTTCGCGCTTCACGTATGGCTCAAAGTCGAACTCATTATGCGCCCAATCATCCTCGCTCGGTGGTCGCCGCTGTCGCAAGCTCGAGAACAGCGACGTTGTCGCATGACTCGGGACGTACGCGACTGGCAGCGCCAGCACGTTGGACATGGGACGCGGTCGAGACGAGGAAGCGAGCGAGACGCAAATCGGGCGCATTTGGCCTCCACCGACGCCGCCACCGCCGCCTCGTTCCTGCACGGAGCATGCCGTCGCCGTCGGCCTCGCCGTGGGGTCGTCCCCCGCCACCGGCGGCGCTCGAGCCTGCGAGCGGCGCTGGACCATCATCCGCGTTTCCTGACTTGGCGTCGGCGCAGCGCATGGCGCGTACTCGCCGCTCACGCGCAGCGCGCGCCACCTGGGACGACGAAGCCGTCACCTCCTTCCAGCCGTATCCCTCGCGTGTAGACGAGATGAATGCACGCGCCAGTGCATGGAGACGTGCAGGTCGATCGTCGCGCTCCATTGTATTCCGCCCGGACGATGCTGAGCTGGCCGAGGCGTCAGAGCAAGCGGACCTCGATGGAGATGCGCCTACGTTGGGCGCCGAGCCTCGTACGGATCGGCTCCCTGCGCCCCGCGCTTTGCATGGGATGGCCAGTATCACGGTGCGCGATCATTCACAGGGCACACAACTTGGCGCGTGGGCGTCCATGTTTCACACACGCAGCACAGGCTCCATGGCTCCCCAAATTGCGGCCCACCGCTTGCAAGCTGCGGCGCCCAGCGCGACACTGTCGCCCAGCGCACCCAGCCCGGAGGCCAACGATACGTCTACCGATCCAGCTATGAATGGCGCCGAGTCGCTGGATGCGCCTGAAACGTGGATTTGCTCTCCAGCGGGGCTGTACAACGCCGCACAGTCTGCCACCATCGTTCCTGCGCTGTGCCATGCACTGCAATCGGACCACATTTTGCCTCGAGACGTGCGACACGAGATGTGCGAGCAGCTGGCACCGCGCCTCCTGGCGTGTGCAGCGCTGTATGCGGCCCATCCCACTTATGCTGTGGTATGGCCCGCGTTGGAACTGGGCAGCTGCCTAGGTCGCGACGTGATTGAAGCGTGGGCACCGCATGCGACGCTCTCCCATGCTTCGCAAGCATGTGCGCTTGAGTCCAGTCGCTGGGCGGCGATCGTCGATGCGCTTACAGGTGCACTCAGCTGGCATACGAGTCAGTACCTGCGTCACGGCGCGCCACTGCCTTTGGCGCTCCTGGACGCTTTGTCTGTGGCATGGTCTGTGAATTCTATGCGTGCGGTGCCGCTCCCTGCTGCGCAGTTCGCTGTAGCAGCCACCTCGCTCCCGGATATACGGCGCGAGTACGAGGCATGGCTCCGCGCGCCCCACGCGGGCTCGGCGCTCATGTCGCGACCATGGCTACTGACTTTGGCGGCCAAGACTCAGATCCTTTCGTGGGAAGCGCACAGTGCCATGCGCCAAGCCTCGCATGATGCGTGGGCCGAGGAGGTGGTGCCAGGCCACGCGCCGGACGCGTCGGTCGGCACCTGGCGTGTGTCGGTAGCGCGTGCCACGCTGCTATCTGACTCGCTCGAGGCGGTGGCTGCCGCGCCGGCGCATGCCCTGCATCGTCCTCTCCAAGTCACGTTCCGTGGCGAGCCAGCGCAGGATGCCGGCGGTCTGCGCAAAGAGTGGCTGCAGCTGCTGTGCGAGGTGCTGCAGCGTGAGGCGGCATGGGCGGACTTGGGGCCGAGTGAGCCGCAGATGCAAGGCTATCTCTACTTGCGCACCCCTTTGCGTGACATGGACGACCAGCTCATCAAGTTGGAACTGTTTGGCACAGCGTTGGGGTTGGCTCTCTTTCACCAGATTACGCTACCGCTGCACTTTCCTCGTGCGCTGTACACCCTGCTTCTTGCCTGGAGTCAAGGGCAGGCTGCGCCCTGCGATCTGGCCACGCTCGAGCATCTCAAGCCGGTGCTCGCTGCGGGCCTCCAGCGTGTGCTGACGCTCAACGCCAACGAGCTGGCCGAAGCGCATCTGACGTGGCAAATGGACACGATCCATGGCACCACCGAGCTCGTCCCACTGGGGAGTACACGCATCGTTCACATGGAGGACCGCCATGCGTACGTGGCGCGATTGTGCGAGTATGTGCTGTTGGACGACGTGCGCGCCTTGTGGGCTGCCTTGGCGCGTGGATTTGCGCGCATCGTTGCCCCAGCAGGCGGTGCGCCATCGCCGCTGTCGCTCCTCTCGGCGGCGGAGCTGGAGCTGCTGCTGTGCGGGCGCGAGGAGCGCGAATTGGATGTGGAAGCGTTACGTGCGAGCACGGAGCATGTTGGCTTTCCTGACCGGTACGCGGCCGGCGCGCCTCGGATATACCGCAACTTGGACTACTTTTGGGACGTATGGGCACGCCTGGCTCCGGATGAGCAGCATGCACTCCTTGGCTTTATCACAGGGTGTGTGCGTGTGCCGGCGTTGGGTGCATCAGCGCTGGGCTTGCGCATCCAGCATGTGGACCCTTTGGCGGCGAGCGAGACGCGTGTGCCATGGAGCAGCACTTGTACATCTACCCTATTCTTGCCCGTATATGGCAGTGCGGATCTATTGGAAGAAAAGCTGAAGATTGCGCTGCGGCACAGCACAGGCTTTGGGCTTGGCTAGGCCCAGCGCGATGGGTCCAAACTGAGCACCCGCTTGAACGCAGCATCGCGGCCCACAATCGCTGGCATACTAAGCCCAGGGCTGGAGGCCAGCACGAGCTCCAGGCCTTCGTGGCAGTCGTCCAACATGGGCATGGCCTTGCGCAGCTTCTTCAGGCCCGTGACTTGGGCCATCGGCACGTCAAACAGCACGTGGTTCGGCATGGGCTGACGCGGCAGCGAGCCACTGGCCAAGAGGAAGGATGTGCGACCCTGGCCGTGCATCTCATCACGGACCATGGCCATGATCGTACGCGGCGCGATGGTTGGGTAAAATAGGCGGCCATCCACCGTGCGGCTCAGAGAGAGGGCCTGCGACGTGGTAAGACCTGGCACCGAGTCGGGCTGACGCGGTGCGTAGGACAGCAAAAAGACCACGCGCGTAGGTAGCACCAATAGATGCCCCAGACGCTTGCGATGCACGGCCAAGTACACGCCCTCGTCGAGCTCAGGGGTATGAAGAGCAGGCATGGGCGACCGCTCCATCGTAGGACTGGCCACGGGCACCTGGATGCCATCGTCGTTCGAACGTGCTGGCGCTTCAAGATCCACAACAGGGGACAGGGCATGAGCGTCGCCACGCAGCGGGGGCGACAATACCGGCTGCGTCTCCGTGGGAGACCGAGTCGCGAGTGTTGCCGCGGGCGCCGGCGGCGATGGAGACGGGACCGCGGACCGAGGCACCTCCCGCAACATATTCGTCGCTGGCGGCGTAAATGGCGCTGCCACACGAGATTGAGCCTCCTCGTCCGACTGCAGCGAAAAGAGGGTGGTGATGGGCGGCGCAGGCGATTGCGCCATGTACGGCGATCCGGGCATGGGCGAAGGGACAGACACGGGCACGGCCCGGACGGATGTCCTGCCTGGCGATCCCACGGCCGACCAAGGCATTGGCGCAACGTGCTCCTGCAGCACCTCTGGCGATCGAGGCTCCGATGCAACAGGCATTGGCTCGGGCTCCTGCCAATGCGCATCCTCTTGGGAGCCATAGTCCGACACACTGTGCCCATCCTCCCAAACGGTCTCGCGCACAGGCATCGCTGGCGCTGGCTTGGGCGACATGGCCCATGCCGGCTCGACGGACGTCGCACGCACGGTCGAATGTAGCGGCATCGACTCGGCCCACACGCTCGATTCTTCGTGCGGCCTTGGCGAGGTATACGACGCGTCTTCATGCTGCCTAGGGCGTGGCGCGGCAGGTTCCGGCGCCCGGCCTGTGAGGCTGGCGCGGTGCCCGTCGATTTCTTCCACGATCTGGTTCAGCGGCTCGACCCACTGCCCACGACGACGGAGCTCGCGCTCGGCCTCCCAGTGTGTCCGCAAAAGCTTTTCGTGCAGAAACTCTTCATCGGTCGGTACGCCAGCAAGTACGTTGTCCAGTATGGTGCGCGTTGTGGCGTACGGTGCATCAGGCCGCGGGCGCTCAGCGCCTGTGACGTCGCACAGCAGCTCCACGAGCTTGTGCCAGTGTCCATACTCCACGAGCGGGGCCAGGATAAAGACAATGACAAACAACAGCGCACCAGGGAGGCGCAGAAGCATCCACGACGTCACTTGCATGCTGAGGAGGCTGAGCAGCAGGAGCCAACCCAGGTACCGCATCGTTACCATGGGACTGCGCCACAGCAACAAATTCTTGACGCGCTCCTGTACATCTGCCAGGCCATGCGACACAACAAGCACATGATCACTGACTTGCTGCAGCATCTCGCGGGAGGGCGTCATGGTGATCAGGCCCAGTGTCTCGCCCTGGCGCAGAACTGCACCTGAGGGCGCTACGTCCCGACGCACCTCATCGGCCTCCGGCGGAATCAACCACAAGCGGAACGTGGCCACGTACAAAAAGGCGAGCAGGAAGCCCACAGCGAGCAGATCACCTCGCCACCACACCACCATGTAAAAGGCCGCTGTGCCGCCAGTGAGGTACGGATTCTCCCACCGCCACACGCGACGCAGCATCGCGAGCATGCCCCAGTACACCACGTACATGTTGACCACCATGCGCGTCGCATTGTAGTTCAGGACACGCGCGCGACTTTGCTCGGGCGTCGACGGGGCTGGCGCCGGCGCTGGCGCCTCGGTGAGTGCAAGTGAGCGCACAGGCGAGGGTGGCGTAGGTGCAGGCGGTACTGCCTCGCGCTCCTGCGTCACAGGCATACCGGCAGGGCGTGGCACAGCGTCTAGGAACGGCATCGGCGCGCCAAACTCGGACTCGGCCGGCTCATCCACGCTGGGCACGCCCGGTGGCAAATCCGCCAAAGGCTCGTGTCGTAGGTCGAGTGGGGCATCGGTATCGGACCGCTTTTTCTTCTTGCGGACCACATCCTTCTTCTTCTTCTTCTTGCGCACGAGCTCGCCCTCGGGCCCCACCCCGTACTCGGCCTTGCTGCGCACCTTTTTGCGGCGCTCTTTGGGGACAGGGGGCACCAAAGGTTCCTCCTCATCTTGCGTCAGGCGCTCCATCGCTGCCGCTGCAGCTTCTGTCACAGGAATCTCGGTCAGGGGCTCTTCATCGGCCGGTGGCTCTGCACCGGTACTCATGGCCTGCAGCATGGTGCGGACATGCGGCGCTGTGGGAATGGTGCGCGGTGCCTCTTCATCTTCTTCGTCATCAACCGTGGGTAGAGGCACACGCCGAATGTTAGGAAACTCTTCTTGGAGCGCCTCGAGCCATGGGCGCTCGTCTGAGCCTTGCATCTCTGTGAGGAACGAACGAGGGGGGTGCATGCCCTCCTCTAGCAGGTCGCGCACAGCTTGCGACGTCTCCGGTTCCGAGTCGGTCCATGCAGCCTCGTCTTCGAGTGCGCCATGGGCGTCCATCGCAGCCAGTAGCGTGTGTGCTTTGCTCTGGGTCACAGGGACCGCAAAAGCATCAGCAGGTGGCACAGCGACGGAGCTGCCGAGATCGTCGACCACACTGCGCATGATCTGGGGTGGCGGGTCCATGATCGTACCATACCGCCGCGAGCGCAGCGGCTGCGGACCGTGCGAGTCCATGCGGTACAAAGCCAAGCGCGGCGGTGAGGGCCCGTCGGGGGGCGCCCCACGCAGAGGCGACCGTGCATGGGGTACTGACTCAGCATTTGTCATGGCTCACGGCCCCGTGGGTCACCGCAGCCGCTGTGCGCACGCGCCGTTGGTTTACGCCCAGCCATCATGACCCGCCAGCCTGAGATGGGACAGATCCCTGACGCCGTGAAAAAGGACGTCGAATCGCTCGATGCCGAGTTCCAGGCTGCTGACCTGGAGATCAGAAAGATGGTTGCTCGTCTGCACGAGCCCCTGCTGAAGAAGCGCGCTGACATCGTGGCAAAGATTGACGGCTTCTGGCCCCAGGCACTGACCAACTGCGTCTCGACAAACATCTACATTGACGACGATGACCATGCTCTGCTTGATCACCTCAAGCGCATTGACGTGGAGCGCGATGTGAACGACCCCCGCACTTGCAAGATTGCGTTCCACTTTGCCTCGAACGACTTTATCGCCGACGAGGTGCTCGTCAAGTCCTTTGACCTTGCGCCGGATGCGGGCGACGCGTCGGCCTTTGACTTCACGACGGACCTGGTGCCGGTCAAGACATCCATTTCGTGGAAGTCGGACGACGTGAACCTCGCTGCGAAGAAGCCGACCAAGGGCGACCTCAACGAGAACGAGGACGAGGAGGACGACTTTGAGCCGGGCTCTTTCTTCTCGTCGTTCTTCGAAAGTGACAGCCCTCAGATCGCGGGTAGCATTGGCCGCGCGATCGTGGAGGACCTGTACCCCAACGCGATCCAGCACTTTGAGATGCCAGCTCTGTACCAGGACGAGGACGAGGAAGAGGAGGAGGACGACTATGACGAGGACGAGGAAGACGAAGAGGACGAGGACGATGCAGACCGTGAGATCGACCTCGAAGAGGAGGAGAAGAAGCGCCCTTCTAAGAAGCAGCGCGCCAAGTAAGGTCTCTATAGCATGGCGCCCTAGGCAGACAGACCCCCTTTTCCCCCGCATGACTGCGGCACCTCCGTGCCTGGTACTCACGTGGTACATATGGCACGCAGCGGGCTTATGCAAGCCGGGGTTTGGGCGGTCAGGTTCGACTGTGACATCGCTCCCCACCTCGATCTCTGGTGTCTTGGCCATGGTCCAACTCAACCCCTTCAAGGGGGGCAAGAATGATGGCCCGGACCCCAAGGAAGCCGAGCAGATGATTGCCAATGAACTTCAGGCTGAAGGTGCTGACGTGCAAACGTTCGACGAGAATGCCTCGCCTGAAGAGAAGGGCAAGGCTGCGAAGAAGGCTATTCAAGATGTGAAGCCTCGTGGTGAGCTCGCTCACCAGAAGAAGATGAAAGAGAAGGAAGAGAGTGACAAGCTGTACCGCGGTGTGCCGTCGGACATTGCTGGCACTCGCACACGCGCCAATGTCAGCCTTCGCGACGTCGACCGCGCAAGCCGCGAGCGTGGTCAAATGGGCGGCGACCTCCTCATCCCTGGTGCCCTCCCGGCATGCTCGCCCTCGCAGAATATTCCTGACTGGTACACAGTTGGCTGGGTCGGCGAGTCACGCCGCCTGCTGGGCCTCAGCCCCGACGAATTCGATATTGATCATTCGCGTCTGCGTGAGTCGGATGTGGTGAGCACGTTTGTGCAAGATGCGTACTACGGCTACCTGTGGACGGATGCCGCTGTGATCATCGGCTCTTGCGTGATTACCTATTTGCTCACGCGTTTCGGCACGGGCTGGGGTTTCCTGGTCATCGTCATTTGTATCGCCGGCACGTACTACACCACCAGTGTGCGCCGCACACGCCAGCGTGTCCGAGACGATGTGTCGCGCGAGCTCGCGCGTCACCGCATGTTCAGTGAGAATGAGACTGCGCACTGGATCAACCATTTCCTGGCACGCTTCTGGCTCATTTATGAGCCCGTGCTTTCTGCCACGATTATCCAGTCGGTGGATGCCGTGCTACGCGACAATTGCCCTCCCTTCCTGGACTCTTTGCGTTTGACGACGTTCACATTGGGTACCAAGGCGCCGCTTGTGGAATCGGTGCGTACGCGCCCCGACACGGAGGACGATGTGATTGTCATGGATTGGAAGGTCAGCTTCACTCCCAGCGATGTACAGGATCTGTCTGTGCGTCAGGCATCGCGTAAGATCAACCCCAAGGTGGTGCTCACCATTCGTGTGGGTAAGGGTATGGTGGGCGCTGGTCTGCCTATTCTTGTGGAGAACATGAACTTTGTCGGCACCATGCGCTTCCGCCTGAAGCTGATCAGCAGCTTTCCCCATGTCCAGCTGGTTGATCTTTCGTTCTTGGAGCCACCGAACTTTGATTTTGAGTTGAAGCCTATCGGTGGCAGCACGTTTGGTCTCGACGTGGCGGCGCTCCCCGGTCTCTCGGGCTTTATCCACAACCAGGTACACGGTGCACTGGGCCCCATGATGTACAGCCCGAACCAGTTCTCGCTGAACCTGGAGGAGCTCATGTCGGGCACGCCACTCGATGCTACCGCGGGTGTGCTGCAGGTGACCATCTGGAGTGCGCACGACTTGAAGCGCCTCAGCTTTAGCGGTGGCGCTCCGAACCCCTACTTTGTCATCTCGGTCAACGATGGCAAGGAGGTGGCGCGCACTCGTACCAAGGAGCTTAGCTCGAACCCTACGTTCAAAGAGACCAAGCACGTGCTCATTAAGGAGCTGCAAGGCCTTATGGTGCTTGCACTCATGGACGACAAGGGCAGCCGCCCTCACACACGTTTGGGTGTCACGCAAGTGGACCTGTCGTCGCTGGCCGAAAACCCGTCGCCTGGTCAAATGAACAAGGTGATTATGTATGGTGACAAGGCGCTTGGCTCGGTGCAGTTCTCGCTCGACTACTTCCCTGTGATGAAGCCGGAGGTGGGTCCCGATGGTCTGTTGCAGCCGCTGCCTGAGACGGCGGCCGGTATTCTGCGCCTGACGCTGAACCAAGCGCGTGAGCTGATCACCAACGCGGAGGTTGAGGGCGACATGAGCATCAAGGCGCGCTTGCTGCTCAACCGTAAGCTGATCAAGGAGACAGCAGAGATTAAGAGCACGTTCAGCCCGATCTTTGAAGATGTGACGGAGATGCTGGTGGTAGACCGGTACGGCAGTGTGCTGACGGTCGAAATGGTGGACACCCGCAAGGGCGTCGAAAAGCCAGTGATCACGTCGCTGAGTGTGAAGATCGAGGATTTGGTGCATGCTCGCGACCGCAAGCAGGATTGGTTCCCCTTCCCCGACACGGAGAACTCGCGTCTGCGTATGTCGGGCCAGTGGAAGCCTGTGCTCATGTCCGGCAGTATCAACGGCAGCAACAGCTACCGCCCTGCCATCGGTGCCCTGAAATTCTGGCTGCGCCGTGCTCGCGACCTGAAGAATGTCGAAGTGCTGTCGGGCGGCAAGTCCGACCCATACGCGATGCTGCGCGTGAACAACATGCCTGTGTCGGGCACAGCTGTGGTCAGCGACAACCTGAATCCGGTGTGGAACCAGGTGCTGTACGCGCCCGTGCACTCGAAGGCCGAGGTCGTGCGCCTCGAGGTGTTCGACTACCAGAATTCCACGAACGACCGCTCGCTTGGCTTTTGCGACATTCCTGTGAGCGAATTGGTCGAAGACAATGCCGAAGACTCTGTGTTCCCCTACGCGAGCCGTGGCCGCCGCTCGTTCCGTGAACCGTTGAAGCAGCCCAACGGCACGACCAAGGGTCTGGTCGACTTTGACGTGGAGTTCGTCCCGGCTATGCATGTGGAAGGTGCCAACTTTATCGAACAGAACAAAAAGCTGGAAGCGGAGCGCCGCGAGAAAGCTGGCCTCGAAGCGCAAGTGAACAAGGAATCGGCGCTCACCTCGCCTGATGCGCAAGAAGAAGCAGGTGCTGCGACCACCGCTGGCAACGCTCACCTTGGCGAGGATGAGGCTATGGATGACGACCCCGATGCAGGCGTGGAACTGTCTCCAGAACAGCTGCTACAGAGTCCGTCGGGTGTGGTTGTGTTCAACATGATTGAAGGCAAGATTTCTCGTCCTCGTGCCCAGCTGGAGGTGGTGTTTGATGACTGCCCATGGCCCGCCTACACCACAGAGCGGCGCAAGAAGAACTACAACTGGGACGAAGTGGGTGAGTGCGTGGTGCGTGAGCTCGACGTGTCCAATGTTTGGTTCCGTGTGCGGATCGGCCCGCACGACGACGATGTGATTGCCGAATACTCGTGCAGTACGCGCTCGTTGTTGGAAAAGGCACTTGTTCAGCCGACGACCCTGCAGCTCATGCCCACCGGTGAGAACGGCTCGTTTGACCCCACGGACATGATCGGCAACGCGGCACAGAATCTCAAGCCGGAGAACTTGACGGGCGCGATTTCTGGCCTGTCGAGTATGCCTGGCAAGGCTATCGAAGCTGGTGCGGACCTGGCCGACAAGGGGAAGGATGCTCTGGGCAAGCTCAGCAAGGGTGAGCTGCTTCTTGCTTCGGGCGGTGCCGAGTTGTTGGTCAGTTGCCGTTACATTCCCATGGACGTGCATCTGGAGGCCGTGGAGAGTGTGGTCAACCAGGGTACTCTCACAATCGAAGTGCTGTCGTGTGCCAACTTGTCGCCGGCCGACCGCGGTGGTAAGTCAGACCCCTACGTTCTGTTCCAGGACAACGGCTTGACGGTGGCTCGCAGCAAGACGGTCAAGCGCAACTTGAACCCTGTGTTCAACGATACTCTGCCGGAGGTGATGATCACTTCTCGTCTCACGCACGAGTATACGTTCAATGTGCGCGACTGGGACCAGGTCGGTGCGTCTGACCCACTGGGTACGGCCGTGGTGAATCTGGCCGAGCTGGAGCCGTTCGAGACGCACGAGCGTACCTACCCGCTCACGGGCGATGGCTCGAACACGGACAGCAGCATCACTGTGCGCCTCACCTTCAACCCGCGCTACCTCAACAACCGCACGACGAAGGACTCGAACCTGATTGGCGGCATGGCCTCTGGTGTGATTGGCGGCATTGGCGGTATCGGCAAGGGCGTCGCTTCCGGTGGTCGCCACATTGGCCGCGGCTTTGCCGGTGTGCTAGGCATTCACAAGAAGGAAGCCACCGATCGGGCCGCCGCGCAAGAGTACGCTGCTGCGCATGAGCCCTCGCAGGCCGGCAACCAGGCTGCCCACTGGGAGGAGGGCGATGCCAGCTCTTCGGCTCTCCAGCCTGAGCTCCAGCCGTCGACGACCCGCCAATCGCACCAGCGCGGCACCTCCATGTCGGATATTGCCAGCATGAATGATGCGGGCAGCACGGCTCGCCGGCGTCACCGCCTTCCCAACCCCTTCAAGAAACGCTAGTTTCGTAGCTCCACTTGTGCCCCGGCCCTGCCTCGAGCATGTGACGGGCGGTGCGCGACGTGCATGGCGCACGTTCCTCCACCGCCAAGCCGCCTGCCGTCCCAGCGCCGACCCGATCCGGCGTCGTGTCCATGTCTCGTAGCAGTGTCCGCTCCAGCGGCGCTGGACCGTCCATCCCAACGCCCCCGGTCCCTATTCGGGCACAGGCTACCAGTCCCGATCCTCTACAGGAGCCGGTGCCGGTGCCAAGCTTAGGCCTGCATCGAGCTACGAGCTCAGGCAATGTGGCCCTTGTTCTGTATGCGCTCGAGAATGGCCAGTCGCCCAACGCGGCGATCCATGGCATTACGCCCCTGCATGTGGCCGCGTGCATTGGCCATGTTACTACGGCCAAACTGTTGATGAGTTTTGGCGCCGATGTCAACCAGCCCAAAGGCCGCTCGAAAGTGGCGGGCCCGGGCGTCGAAGGGTCGACCCCGCTGCACTTCGCGGCCGCCAATGGTCATGTGGATTTGGTGCGTACGCTCTTACTCCATGGAGCACGGCCGCAGTCCCTGGATCGTAACGGAAACACGCCTGAATTGCTGGCCTCTGTGTCCTCGAGTGCTCCGTGTGTGGCGCTTCTACGGCAATGGATCGATATGTACGGCCCCGAAGGGCATTCCGACCCTGCTGCTCTCCAAGATACCTACGCCTGGGGTGATCGTGTGATCCTTGCTCCTTCGCGTGAAGGTACGCCCGTGACAGGGGCGCTTTCACCTATACTGTCGCCCCAGGCCCTACGAGATACAACGCCGCCTCACAGCCCCACTGTACCCGATATGCGGCCGCGCTCCAGTTTGCCGTCTTTGTTTGAGAAGGCCTCTCATCCAGCCTCATCACTTCGCGCGGCGCTTTTCTCGTCAAGCGCGACGAGCCGCACCGACGACGTCTCTGTGCGGTCGTCTCGATTACCGACCCGCGCTAGCTTAACAGGGCTCTTCCGCCGCGGCGGGCCGACGGCGGACGAGGAACTGGATGCTCGTCTTGGACGTACGTCTCGCCCCGATTCTGTCGTTTCTACAAGACCGCGCTCCTCGCCCAAGAGCTCGATCAGTACGGCCGCCAACACAACACCCCCACCATCGACACCTAGCCAAGTCGCTTCGTCGCTTCCGCCACCTGTATCCTCTACATCTCCCATTCGCACTCTATTAAGTTCGCCACCGGCACGCTGGTGGCCTCATACCCACACTGGCAACTCCCCTGAACCATTACGTATACTGCCACTACCTCCGGCCATGCACGCATCTCATGCTCGCCGGCTGCGTAGCAACAGCGCGTCACAGACTCGTGCTGGTCCTGACGTGGAAGGCACTACGCGTGCGCGCGCGCATTCCGAAGCGGCGAAGCTGCCCTCCCTTGATACTATGGTATCGCCTGCCTGGTCCATTCCACTGACACCGACCTCGTTTGGGCCGCCTCCATCGTCTTCGTCCCTGGAGTTGCCCGCTGGGGAGCCTGCCCAGGCATGGTCACAGGGTTCTACAGCTAGCTCCTCGTCTCAAAGCCTCTTGCAGACGTTGCGGCCCGTGGCGCAATTGGACAGCGAGCCTACGGAAACCGAGCTGCAGCGTGCGGCTGCTGCGCCACCCTTGACGTTGGCTTCCGGGCCTTTACCTGCGTTATCATGGCAGGCCTCGCCCGAGTCGGACAATGAGAGCCACTCTAAGTTGGCGCTGTACTTGGCCCACGTGGGCTCATCGATGCACTCCGAGACGCCATAGCCCTGCGTCATGGTATGTCTGCACCTATATGATACAGCGCGGCAAGGCCTAGCAACTACATGTTTTGAGCGGGGCCGAACGAGAAGCCGGTCTGGGGCGCAGCCACGGTGGACGGGAACGCAAACGCACCCGTGTCACTCACCTGAGGGGCCTCAATGCCGGTATCCTGCTCTTCTTCGTCGTCGGGGAAGTACTTGTCCATAATATAAAAGCACTTCTTGTAGATGTCAAAGTTGTCGTGATTTTGCAGCGCATGAATAGTAACCATACCACCGCATTCCTCGACATAAAGGGCATATTGGTTCGTGGCACCGGGGCCCATGGCCTCCTTGTCCTGCTCACCGATCTTGAGAATGTTCTCGAGACCGTCGAGCGCCACTTGGATAATCTTGTTGTCCATGCATTTGAGCAGGTCACACAGCGGCTTGATGCAGCCCTGCGAGACAAGGTAGCGGATCTGTTGCGGCTGCTGCAGACCACCGCTCGTGGCATTGCTAATCGCCCAGCAAGCCTCCTTCTTCGTCTTAAAGTCTGCATGGCTCAGAATGTGCACCAGCGGCGGAATGATGTTCGCATCAATCACCGCCTGGATCTGGCTTGGCGAACCCGCTGTGATATTGCTGATCGTCCAGCAGGCCTCCTTCTTAATGCCGTCTTTCGGCGACGAGAGGAGCGCGAGCAGTGGTGTCAGTGCACCGCTGGCCACAATCACTTGTGTTTGCATGTCATCACCCGTGACAATGTTGCCGACCGAGCGCAGCGCGGGCGTTTGCACCGCCGCCGACGGGTGCATCAGCAGATCCACCAGACGGCGGCACACACCAGACTCAATAACAGCCTGGATCTTCTCGTTGGCACCGTCCGAGAGGTACGAAAGGGCCCAGCACGCGTCGATCAAAATCTCATCGTCCATGGCATACACCAGCTTGGTAAGCGTTGGCAAAGCCGGCGCCACCAGCTCCCAGGCCGGCTGCGGGTTCTTGCCACGGCAAAAGTTGCTCAGCGTCCACGTCGCATTGCGCAGCATGCTCACCTTGTGGTCCTCGCTGAGCAGCTGCAGCAGCGCATGCATACCACCCTGCTGGAGCACAAAGTCGCGGCACTTGGTCGAGTCACCGGCAATGTTACCCAAAGCCCACACGGCCTGTTCACGCACATCCAGCACCGGACTCGCCAGCAGCTCGATAAAGATCGGGACGGCACCGCAGTTGATTACCACCTGCGTGTGCTCCGACGTGCCGGAAGCAATGTTCGTGAGGGCCCACGCCGCCTCGAACTGAATCATGCTGTGAGGGCTGCGAAGAAACTCAACGAAGCGCGGCACGACACCACAAGCGATAACGCGGTCAATAGGCGGGTTCTTCTCCTTCGAAAGCAGCTTGCGGAACTTGGTCGTAGCTTCCAGCTGCTGGTCCAGACTCTCGCTCTGCACACCCTGCACCATCAAAGGCAGGTCAGACAGAATCTTCACATCCAGGTCGTCAGCCACATCGTCTTCGTCCGAGTCGGGCGCGTCAGAAATATGGGGGAGGTTCAGGTTGCGGCGCTTCGCCATGCTCTCTTCGCGCTTCTGGCGGCGAATTTCCACCTGCGCCTCCTCACGACGACGCCGCAGCTCATCCTGCTTAAAGGCACCCTTCGCCTTGTATGTGTCTTGGCGCCGACTCGAGTCGCGGAACGCAGACATTCCCACAGAAGAAGGCTCTGGTACTAGACACTGCGAAAAAAGAGATCGCCACGGCACCCGAGAACACCCAGGGTCTCCAACACGCCCTAGTAGGTCTCTAGGCATGTTCCTGATGCACGTGACAGAACAGGCACCCATCGCGGCGGCGCCCCTCGTGACGGCTCTTGCCTTGTGAGCTGACGCGTGCATGGCGCCCAAGCGTCAGTTCCCTGATGTGGGGAACGATGGTCAGACACACGGTGAGAAGAGAAACAGGGTGGATGAGGGACCACCAGCCATAAAGGATCTGAGCAAAACCATTGAAGAGGCACGTCGACGCGCCCAAGCTGCGTTTCAGCGCTCTGGTCTGGGTGCCAAGCCAGCGCCGGCGGCGCCAACACCGACTCCGGACCCAGCCCCGACGAAACCCGCGGAATCACGGTCAGAGTCTCAGCCGCAAGGTATTCACCCCCTCTTGCTCGGTGATGCTGCCAAGATCCAGGAAAAGTTTCGGTCCTTGGCCCCTAAATTCGCCTCGATCCAGGCCAACAAACGCGCCATGCCTGGGCGCCCAGCACCTTCTGCACGTACGATGTTGGATGCGAAACCCATTCCTGTCAAGGCATCCAACCCGTATTTGTCGAATGACGCAGACAAACTCGAAGGTCCCAAGCCCAAAAGCATGCACCGTGCACTCCAGTTTCATCGTCCCGGCAAGTATGTCTTGCAGGCCGAGCAAATTCGTCGTGATGAACAGATGCAAGCGCTCAAGGAACGTATTCAAGCGACTGCCCGTAAAGCGGGACTTCAGGATGAGCTTCTCGAGGACGAACGCATTCTCCGTCGCCCGATGCCACCAGATGCCGAGTGGTGGGATCTTCCCTTGCTGCCCAGCAAATCCTACGACGATGTGCCCAGTAAGCCTCTCGCGCCCGGCACGGCTGTCCCTGATTCGTTCCCGCTCATTGAGCATGATACCTCACCTGTTGACCACCTCGTGCAGCATCCTATCCCTATCCCCCCTCCGACGGCCAACATCAAGGTCCAGCCTCATGGAGTCATCTTGACCAAGCAAGAAATGAAGAAAATGCGGCGCCAACGGCGTGCAGCTGAGCAGCAAGACAAACGCGACCGCATCAAAATGGGCCTGCTTCCCCCCGATCCACCCAAAGTCAAGCTATCCAACCTTATGCGCGTCCTCGGCAACGAAGCCATTGTGGATCCAACCAAAGTCGAGGCTCGTGTACGCCGCGAAGTAGCAGCGCGGCATGAGCAGCACGAGCGCACCAATGCAGAACGTATGCTCACCGACGAGGAACGCCGTGAGCGCCGCATTTACAAGACCAAAACGGAGGAAGCAAAGGGTATTTGGTGCCATGTATACCGCGTACGCCACCTAATCAGCCCATCACATCGCTTCAAGGTTCGCAAGAATGCGCAGCAGCACCATCTTAGCGGCCTGATACTTGTGCACCCCGACATGGCACTGGTGATTGTGGAAGGCTCTGCCAAGGCCCTCAAGGCTTACAAGCGTTTGATGCTTGTGCGCATCGACTGGACCGACCCTGGACGGCCCAAGGACCAGGACGAGGCAGAGGGGTCTGTGCCAGAGTCAGAACCGATGGACTTGAGCGAAAATACCTGCGAGTGCGTCTTTGAGGGCCCCGTGCGTGATCGTACTCTCCCCACAGGTATCGTCAAGCTGGAGGACTGCTCGTCGGATTTGAAAGTGAAAGAGCTACTGGGTCCTCAGCTGTCGGGTTACTGGGACGTGGCGAAACGCTCAGGGATGACCCAAGATATGTAATTCATACTATACACTAGCCCAGAAGGCGGAACTCGTCGTCGATCGGCACATCTTCGTCGGCTGGTGCCTCTGTGGCCTTGCCCTGTGGCACGACGGACGCCAGACGGGCAAACAGCCGTTCGGCTTGCGCATCGTCCCACGTAACGCGGGGGATCGGCGGCATAAAGTTCTGGACTTTTTCGATGACGTCGTAGCGGATACGACGGCCCTTGGATGCACGAACATCGACGTTGCGCTTGCGCTTGCGTGACTGGAGAACATCCGATGCCGTAGCAGAGATACCAGCTGGAGTCAGTTATGAGCACGTACCTTCCACAATGCTTGCATTCTCGATCAAGTCGCGCAGCAATTGTGCATAAAAGTCGCTATCATCGAATACATGCACATCGGTAGGACGCGCCTCTGTTTCGTCCACTGGCCGAGTCGTGCCGAGGCGTGCTGACTCGTCGCCTCGCCACACACGAGTCCGATCCACAAGGCGGTCCATGCCATCGCCCGCGAGTGCTTGGTCCATCTGCTCGACCACGCTTTGGTTCATAGCACGCAACTGAAGACGAGTTGAGGCACTGGCCGACCGAGAATCTGGCGCGGCCGCAATTTTCGACGACCAACGAGAGAGCAAAGTTCGTCGCTGCGGTTCAACGCAAGCTTCCAAATCGAAGAGCGCCTTGGCACTGCTCGCTTCAGTATTCACATTATCGAGATCGCTGGCCACCGTAGGCACATTCTGTTTCCAGAGATGCAGACGCACAGTCAGTAAGGTTTGTGCCATATCTTCCAGCTCGGCAGCACTGGTATCCACGTCATCTTCCGTATCAGGGGCGGCTGCGAGGTACTCTGCCATCTTATCCGGCGGCGGCAGCTTGGCCAGGCCCGTGATGACTTTCTGCAACGCAATGCGCAGTCGTAACGTCTTTTCCCAGTTGCGGATTTGCTTTTGTACGTGGCGGCCCTTCTTCGCATCTTGCGTGCGCTGTTGCTGAAGTTGCTGCATGAGTGTGCGCGATTCCCGCTCTTGGGAAGCCAAGGTCGCTGCCGTACTAGGCAGCGATTCGTCCTCCGCAAGAGCGTCTGATGCGCGACCTTTATCTGTGAGCGAGCGCTTTGAGCTTTGAGCTGGGACTGGATCTTCTTCGTCTTCCTCATCCTCCTCGCCCTCCTCGTCTTCTTCCTCCTCGCTCTCATCCTCTTCGTCTTTGTCTTCCTCGTCCTCGTCCTCTTCTGCATCTACACCCTCCTGGGCCTCTTCGAAATCGGCTTCATCCATGTCGGAATCAGTGACGCTCTCATCATCCTCTAAATCCAGTCCATCTCCAAACATATCGCGACGAGACACTCGCTTTCCCTTGTACTTAGGCTGATCCAACTTGTCTGACTCGGTCAATCTAGCCCGACGACGCATCTCGCTGGGTCCCACATCCACGTAGTGCTGGCGGCCCTCTTCCTCGATCGCCTCATCGTCACTACCACTCGCTTCATCGGAGCTGGATACAGGCGCATCATACTCATTTTCCGGATCAACAGCTGCCGTTAGCACACATGTACCTACTTTCTGGCGCCACCTTTAGCAGCTCGTCCAAATTCAGACGCGCCATGGCAGAGGCAGGCGCACTGGCGCCCCTTTTTTCTACCGCCGCCTGGCGAAAGATTATGTAATCACAGTGAGGACCCTCGGCGCTGCGCCTCTCGGAGGTGCGCCCCATCGGCAGACGCCCGCTAACGCCGACTCGATTCTTCTGCGATGGGGGCTATGTTCGGGGATACATACCACCATCGCATCGAGTCGAGCGATTTGGACATGCTCGAAATGCTCACATCTCTGCCTGCACCTGCACCACCCTTGAAAACGGACGCTGTGCCGCACCACCGGGCGCTGGACACCGTGGCTGCGCTTCGTCGCCCTCCCATCGACCCTATTGTGCTGGCTGCCTCGCTCAGCTCTGGACCGCAGGTGACACGCCACCACTTCCACCACACGTTCGCGGATCCAGAGTCTGCGCGCATGTCGGGTCACTCACAGCAAATGCCTGTAAGCGAGCGTCTGCGCCAGACGCATAACGCTACCATCACGCCTGCTCATGCCACGCTGGAGTCGGAACACGAGCATTGCGCGATCTTGCACAGCAAGCAGGCGCCTCGCAGCGTACGTCTGCAGCGTGAGAAGGAGGAGCGCGCGCGCGCCATGGCGGAGACAACGGCGGCGCCTGCAGTCTCTGTGGCACCAGCTCCTCCCTCGACCACCGTATTGCGACGTGAGACGATCGCGCCTACCAAGCCCTCTGTGCCATTGGAAGTGCGTTGCTATGCACGTACGCGTGTCCCAACACCGCATGGTGAAGTGTTCTGTCACCTGTACCGAAACAACCACGACAACAAAGAGCACATGGCGCTTGTGGTCGATCCTGTGCAGAACAACCCGGCTGTGAAGGCGCAGCAATCCCAAGGTCTTCTACGTCGCTCGAGGCACATTCGCAGTCGTACACTCGATGCTGTATGGAGTGAGAATGAAACGACCATGGAGCGTCTTGTGCGAGGAGCGTATGTGGACCGACTCAGTGAGACGCACCAAGTGGCCTCTGTGCCCGAGTCTGTGGCTTCGTACGATGGTGATGATCCTCATACGCCTGCGCCGCTTGTGCGGATTCACTCCGAGTGCTACACCGGCGAGACGATTGGTAGCCAGCGGTGCGACTGTGGTGAACAGTTGGATGAGGCGCTGCGCCTTATCAGCACCTCAACCTCGCAAGCTACTGACGGTCAAACAGTGGCACCGCGTGGCGTCGTTGTCTACATGCGCCAGGAAGGTCGTGGGATTGGCCTGCTCGACAAGCTCATGGCCTACAATCTCCAGGACATGGGGCATGACACGGTCAGTGCGAATGTCCTGCTCGGTCACCTACCTGATGCTCGGCGCTATGACATTAGCAGCGCCATTTTGCGTGACCTGGGCATCAATGCATGCCGCCTGCTCACAAACAATCCAGAGAAAATGCAGGCTATGGAGGAAGAAGGGATCAAGGTCACAGAGCGTGTGCCGATGGTGCCTCGCATGTGGCGGTACCACGACCATACCTGTACACACAAGCATCGGTCGCGTGGCTCAGTGCCTGCTCGTCTTGCGTTGCCACGGTCTCGACCGAATAGTGTCATCTCCCAAGCCCTTGACGGATCTGCTGAGCATGGCATGCTGGCAGATGACAGCGACGATGTGTGGGACGACGACGATGCCGAAGCTTCCGACGAGAGTGCACACAGCTTCCACTCCTATACCTTGCGGAACAATGGCGCGACACTGATCGGTGGCAGTGTTACGCGCGGCAACGATCTGGAAAAGTACCTTCGTACCAAAATTGAGCGCATGGGTCATATGCTACAGGAACCGCATGGACCTACCGCGCCTCGCTCTTAGCTGGCTTGGTATGCATACCAGGCATAGTTACCAACCTCACGGCCAAGCAGTCCATAGCCTAGCAAGACTTCCATTTTATGACTGTGCCAACCGGTGCTGCCTGGCACCGTACCGTCCAAACGGGCGAGTTGGTCCAGCGCTTGCCGCCGCGGATGTTCCTCGGGCAAGTCACGCACGGTTTGGCGTTCCACCTGCGCTGGGCCTTCGCGGCACGCTGTTGCTTTCCGTGCGCGTGGACAATGCTCACGCGAGAGGGAAAGCGAGCGCGAACGCGACTCGAACGCGGCTGTGGGCGTCGGCCTCGGTGATACACCTCGTGCGACAGAGGCAGGCTCTGCGGCAGAGAGGGGCTCCAACGGCACACCTGCTGCGTGGCGCGGTACGCCCACGCTCGTACTTCGTTGGACAGAGCGCGCCATTCTCGGTCGGCCACGTTGATCATCGAGGTCGTCCGGTTCAGGGATATCAAAGGCCTCTGGATTCGGCCCAGCAGCCGTGTCGACGACCCAGCCGCGGCGGCCTGCGCCCCAAATCGTCTTCCACGAACCGACACCACCATGCACTGTAGCCAGCACAGCTTGCGAGAGGCCAACAATACGCAAATTGGACGGGGGCTGCCATGGTGTGGGCGCACTGTCTTTGCGAATGCCCAGCTTGGCGAGCTGCTCAGCGATGCTCACAGACGTCGGTGGCTGCGTGCAGGGTCCTAAAAGTTCATGGTATAGACGAACCACATGCATCGTTCCACTAGCCGTAGCAGTGTGTGTGAGGTCGAGCACTTGTACATTGGGCGCTGCACGCTGTAGAAACATACACACACCCTGTAGCGTTAGCGCAGGAATCGCGCTGAGGCCCAGGTCGAGGAGAGCCTGCTGGGGCGCCATGACCTCGAGTGCCTCGTCTGTGAGGGGGCACCCGCCCAAGTCCAAATACCTCAAAGCACCGCGCCGTAAGCACCGCGCCGAGGTAAGAATCGTTAGCATATCGTCCGGCGACACGGGTGTGGGAAACAAAAGTGTCCCTTGCAGTGCGAGCTCTTGCAGGCCTGCGGTCGTTGGGGAGTGGACGAGAAAATCCACCAAACTCTCGGACGTTAATGCACGGCATCGCGAAAGCGATACACTTTCTAGTCGCACAGACGACTGCCCCAAGCTACGCAGCATGGCTGCATCCACACGAGTTTGTGACAAGTCAAGGTGCGTCAAGTTCGGAAAACTGAGCACAAAGGCTGCGAGGATGGATCGCTCCAGTGATACGCACGTCAGACCCAAACGCTGCACAGACGGAAATGTGCGTTGGTGCCCGCGAGACATGTGCCGCATAGGCGACGTTCTGCGCGCATGCGGCGTCCAAAGCCGCGAGCGTCCGCGGCGCTCTCCGTCATCGCTTTCCCGCATACCATTAGGGTCGCTCTCATCTTCTTCGAGCACATCGTACATAGCATATGCTTGTGACCCTCGCTCCAGGTACTTGCTAACAAAGGCGTTCATCGCTTCCAGAAACTTGGGGCTGACGCAGCCACAAAAATCGAGACTTTGCAGCGCATTGTGCACGACGTGCGCGCCGCGCTCCATACTGACATCACGTAGACGCATAGGCCGGCTAGACTCACCATCACGAATAAGAAGCGCTTCCAAAACCTCGAGAGAAAGCGCACTGTCCATGGTGGGACTGGACCCAAATGCAACAAGACCTGTAGCTGCATGGATCAGCGCGATAAGACGCTCAGGCGTAACAAAGCGATGCTCTGTACTTTCACCCACCGTTCGGCGAAGTCCCATCGCGCGAAAAGAGCTAAATTCGAGCAGTCGGATGCTTCCTAGCGTAGTGGCGCCCAAGGAGGCCATAGGTGCAGGCCCTTGTGCCAGTTGAAGCAGATGCATGAAGCGGTAGGGTAGCGTAATCTGCACACGACGACACAAGAGTGGGTGTGCATATCGGTAAAAGGCTCGGTTGACGAGGCAGAGCTGGAATAAAACGCGCTGTGTATCATCAATCAGGGACAGAGAACTTTGTCCATCAAACGCCGCTGAAGGTACGAGAGGCGGGTCAATCAGCCGAAGTGAGCACAGGGGCACACTGTCCAGGTACACAATCTCACAAATTCGCTGCACAATCTCCGCAGGGAAGGTGGCGGGCACTGCGATCGTCCCCATGGCCACGATGCGGGGTCGCTATCGTCGTCGTAGCCTCCACGCTGCGAGGCCGATAAGGCCCGATCGGGCGGCGATGCCTCGCGCCGTGCCTCCCACGTTCGCTCGCTGCGTCGCAGATTCATACGAAGCCATTGGTGCGCATGGCGTCTTTACTGCACGCGTTTGTGCACTGGCTGCTCTACACATGGTTTGCTATAGGGCAGGTATGTGCGCGCGCCATCGATGTGCTGCGGCACTGGTCATGGAATCGCTCTGCTGTCCCTACTGTGGATGGCTTTGACATTCCCCGTCACCTAGCTGTGGTGTTTGCGTGGCCCTCCGAAGCACCACAGAACACAACGCTGGCAAACTTGAATGCAGCGGTGGAGGATGTGGTGCGCTTGGCCCAGTGGTCTGCGCTGGCTGGCATTGCCGAATTGACCATATACGATCGTGATGGTCTTCTTGCACGAATCTATGCGGAGCCATCGCGCGCTCCTTTATCAGACACAAACAATTGGGCTTCTATGGAAATACATTTTGGTCGAGCCGTATCAAAAAGCCAAAGTTCTAAGCGCCCATTGCCGCAGCCCGTTTCCTACTCAAGTCCGGCGCGTGTTTCGCGTGTACGAGTGAATCTACTTTCGGCTGCGGACGATAAGCCTGCTCTTATCGATGCGTTCAGGCACACAAAGACGTGGGAGCCTAGTGCTGTGTCTCATACCCTCTACCAAGCAGGCCCCATGTCTTGTGAGCCCAGCATCCTGATGGTATGTGGTGACACTGCGCCGGCCCCTCATCTTCATGGGTTTCCGGCGTGGTCATTGCGCATTACCACCATGGGCTCACTACCTTCTTGGGCCTACTTACAGCGGTGGACGCCCGCTCACTTTCTCGATACCCTTCGTCTTTACACGGCCACGGAGCAGCGCCATGGCGCTTAGTAGGCAGGGAGGCCACCGCCTGTCATGCTCCGGGGGAGCATTAGTTGTAGTGCATCGACATTGTTCTTCAGGATGTGGTCGTGTCCTCCCTCCTCCAAACGAACGTATGTAAAGGCTGCATTGCGAGGAAGCACAAAGCGTGCGCCCGGCATAAGGCCACGACGCTCCGGCAGCAGTACCTGCTTGTTCATGATGGCTTGCACGAAACCAAAGTCGGGTGCCTTGGAGCTCCATACGTGGTAGCTCGAAGCCTTGTTCATGGCCTGTAGCTTGTTTTCGACCATGTTGTACAGCTCCTCTGCGTGGTACACTGGAATCACCGCATCGTCGGATGCATGCATCAATAGAATGGAAGGCGGCAGCACAGGCCCATCTTCGATAAAGCCACTCACAATCTCTTCCAGGGCGCGGCTGGTATTGAATTCGAACCGAACCAGCTTGTCCAACAGCTGCTCCTTGTTCGGAAAAAGGTCCAAAAAGCCCAGCACGGGAATGATACCACCCAGCTTGAACTCGGTCACCATCGGACGCAGAGCCTTGAAAGCGGCCAGCAGGACGAGCGAGTCCAGGTAAATGCCATCGCGGTACATGCGCAGCGCACATTGCGTAGCAATGGCTGTGCCCAGGCTCTGGCCCATGAGTGTAAGACTGGGACGCTTCCCCGTCTCTTCATTGAGCGAAAGAGAGCGCACGTATTCCACCGCGGCATAAGCGTCGTTCACCACACCATCCTCGCTAGGGAAGCCCGTCGAGTCTCCATACCCGCGGTAGTCGATCGCAATGACGTTGACATTCATGCGCTTGGCGATGTCCTGGTATATGCGCCTGCGGAAAGGAGCTGCACGGTTCAGACCATTACCATGCAGGTAGATGACGGTTGGGTAGTCCCTCAGCGCCTCCTCAAAGACGCTCACGGGCAGTTGGTCGTGGTCCGCGTCGATTTCATGCTTGCGCTTATCGTACACACTCTGAGGCAGGTAGTGCCAAGTGCCGATCTTGTTTTTGTCCGTCGAATCCAGGTAAAAGTTGCGCACGCGACCCACTCTCTGTTAGTATGATAATGAACGTACGCGGCATGCCATGCTTGTGCGGTTGGCCGTACTTGACAAAGGGCGGGAAGCGCATTTTATGCAAGAACAGGTACTGCCGCTGGGCCTCAGGCAGGGCCAGAAGGAAGCAACCTGCCATGTAAGAGCCGCAAAGAAGCAGCGCCATGAGGTGCGCCTTGATCAGAAACGAACAGGTGCCCATCGTCGGTGTGTGGGAAGCGCGACCTCCCCGCCGGCGGTTGGCTCGAGCCGGCGCACGTGCTCTCTCCCCTGGCACTAACGAATCTCTACTTGGCAGCGTTTTACAAGCTGCTCTAGCACTTTGGCGTGAATGGCATTCACTTCCTCGTTCTCCAGATTGCGGTCCATACTCCGGTAGTTAACGCGGTAACACCGACTGTGCTTTTTGGTCTTTGGGTGCACAAAGTCATCAATACAGACAACGTCTTCCACCAAATCGCCTGCATGGTCACGAACCGTCTCGAACAGGTCATTCTCATGGAATCCGTCAGGCATCCAGAACGAAACATCCTTGTAGCAGGGCGGATACTTGGAGTACGGCTTGAATGTGAGAAGTGATTTGTCTGCGTGCTTGAATTGGTGCAAGAAGCGTTCGTCCTGCGACCAGAAAAGGCGAATGTCTGGGATGGAAAAGAGAACCATGGCAATGCGTTCGAGGCCTAGGCCAAATGCCCACCCCAGCTTTTCAGGCATACCTGCCTGGTTCAATGTATGCTGCTGCACAATGCCTGTACCAAGAATCTCCAGCCACTTGCCGCGGAACCAAACTTCCACTTCGAAGCTGGGCGAGGTGAAAGGGAAGAACGCCGGTATCCAGCGCACACGCAACGGTTCACCAGATTCAGCCTCCTGCTGCCAGCGCGCATGGAAAAGTCCGTGCACGAGTGTGTTTAAAGAGGCTTTGAGGTGTCGCAGAGCGAGCTTTACTGCTTCAGGGTGGTGGTCCATATGCGTTGCCTGCCAGCCGCCAGCTTCTTGCAGGTCGACGTCGTCGGTGATCTCGATCTGCGACCCACGCAGCTTCTGCTCCATTGCTTCACACTCGGCTTCCACAGACCCACCTGGGCGGAATGCGTCAGCGTCCCACACACTCGCACCCTCCATTTGGTGGAAGACAGGATAGTGGGAAGAGTCAATCTCGTCCCGTCGGAACACGTCCGCCGTGAGCAACCAACGCAAGTGGCCTTGGCGGAAGGTCTCGACCTCGTGCGCCGACGTATGCGTACGAAGACATGTCGTGCGGTTGAGGTAGTAGGTATCAGAGGGGCGGCGTCCTGGGTGATCTTTAGGGAATCCTAGCTCGTCAAAGTTCAGCTTGGTAGTGACAACTGGGGACGGTGCTCGAATGGGAGTGTAGTGGGAACCCAGGATATTTTCAATTTCCTCCCGCAGAATTCGCAAAGGATGATGATCTTGGTACGGCAGTTGAGGTGACGGATACACACGGTTCACAATCGAGCCGGGAATATTTGTGTAATCGTCCCGCACATAGGCCTGACCATGGACGGTCGTCATCTCGTTCGTACGAACGTGCGACGTGTGCATGGTACGCACGACAAGGGACGGAGAGCAATCCTCAGACCGAAAAGAGCACACAGAGATGCGGGGTGCATGGCGCAACTGCCAAAGCGGCAGAGCCCATGCCCGACTACACGCCAGCATGACCCGTGTCGATGCAGGCCGAACGACCGAGGCGCTCCGTCGCCAGACGCGTGTAATGGAGGTGTGTTATTTGGCACGCGCCCCCCGCCATGACCGAGCACGCACGGATCGCCTCTGTTGACCCTCCATCATGGCTGACGAGCCGATGAGTGCAGCGGCAGCTTTACTAGCTGTAAATGAAGACGAGCGTCAAATACGCTTCACAGAGACAGAGGTGGATGCATTCGCTAAGAAAGTTGAGGACAAGGTGTCCGACCTCGTAGGGGGACTCTCCCACTGGTGGAGTGGCGTCCAGAGCCAGGTGTGTGAGCCATCAAACTTACCCAGTCGATGAACGCTCTTCAGATGGCTAAGGATCATATTGATCAAAGCGGTGGCGTCGTCAATGCTGCGCGGTCGGAAATTAGCAAGTGGGATTCTCAAATGCAGTCACACAGCGATCGAGCGCGAGAGCTTTCGCGCTCCACGGCCGAGCCTCTTGGCGATGGTGCGCCTTTTGAACTCTCTACAGAAAAAGAGGACGAACACCCGTCCCTGTCCAAATCTTTGCAGGAAACACAAATGGCAACATCTCCCGAACGGGGTAGTATCTGGCAGTTGCTGGAGTCGCACGCGTGGAAATCGTTCCGGCAGCTTGCCGCTCACTCTCAGGTGGAGCGAATCCAGTCTCAGCTTACATCGTTGGCGCAGAATGGATCTGAATCCACCACAGGACTTCATTCTACTCTCAAGGATGCCGATTCGTTGGCCCGAAAATACATGCAGTCTGGCGAGAGTGCGTTACAGTCTGTGAGCAAGGATTTCCAGACACTCGTACACGAGGTCATGCAGAAGTCTGCGAACAATAAAGAAGCAAGCACGGACCAACTCGCCTTACCTGCCGACATGACAGGGGGCGAGTCACTCCATGTGGTCGGTGGCGATGATGACGACTTTGTTTGGGATGATGACGACGACCTAGCTGTGACAGGCACTGCGAATGCAGACCTGCTGTCTGCGGATACAGAATCTGCGCCCACGTCCGGAACCAAGTCATTGCCTGCCTCTGCTACTTCTACCCATTCACCTATAGACGCCGATTCCGATTGGGACTAATGGGTCGGTACCCATAGTCACTCCACTTTCATGTCCGACCAGGCGCTATTTGCCGAGTGGTTCCATGGTAGGTACAACTCTTCTTACGAAGCCTCAGTGTATGACTGTGTGAGAAGGATTCCAAAAGGCCGCGTTACTACATACGGTACGTTCAGCATGCTCACCTAGGCCACATTGCCAAGGTATGATCGCTCTACTGACACAGCTCCTGGGCCATCCGAACTGTACGCGCATAAATCTGACGAAGATTCACGCATGGTAGGTACCGCACTCAAATATCTCCAAGATGATAGTGTGCCATGGCACCGTGTTGTCGGTGCAGGCGGCGTCATCTCTGAGCGAGGCGACGGAGGCGCGGGGGCCCGAGCGCAAGCCGATCGACTGCGCTGTGAGCATGTGGAGATAGTAGAGGCGCCGCCCTCAACCGCCCGTGGACGATATCGCGTGCAATCCATGTCGGACATTGATGGATATGGATGGTGTACGTCTATTTGACTTATTCAGCAGTCCCTACTTCACTCTGAGCTTCGCGCTCTTGTGTAAAGCTGCGCACCATACTGCGGTCGACTGTCTGCACATAGTATACCCCGCTTCCTGCCGTCCAACTTACACAGCCACTCGTATACCTGCGCTGTTCCACACGCAGAATGGCCTGTGGGCTAGACAAGGTGCGCTCCGTGAGTCGAAAGTCAGGTGCCACAAAGGGCCGTAGCGAAAAGATTTTTGCTCCTTCCTTCAAGTCCAAGAAAAGGAGGGAGAGGACATCATTGGTCTGAGGTCGGAACGCATAGCTGCTGTTAGTAAGAAGTACACATACTTGTTGACAAGAATGGCATCCGCCCGTCGAAGCACGTCACGCACACGCGTAGACTCAGTAAAGTCGTCGTCCCAAGCCTCGACGCGGGGGCCGGCTTTGAGGTGCCACATGCGCCAGCGGTGCGATGCTTCCACGAGCTGTTTAGATGCAATGCTACTAGGCGCTGGCATATACTCGCAGCCATATGCCTCGCATCCAGTTTGCAGTGAGGCTTGAAGCAGGCAATTGCCGATCCCACTGCCTAAGTCCACAAACACCGACGACGTACCGAGGTGGGCAATCCTCTCCACCTCGTTGAGGAAGGGCGGCAGCATTTCCCCGTACACGGAGTCAGAAAAGGCTTCGTAGTGCTTGAGAGAGTCCACGTGGGGCGCAGCCACGCGAGCATACACTTGCTCTTGGATAGTACGCCATAAATCCTCCGGCACACCATGGTTCTCTCCCACTTGACGCAGATGCGAGGTGAGAGTGCCATCCTTTTTCAAGGCACGAATTTGAGCGTTGAAGCGGTCCACCGTTTGAACAAAAAGCGGGCCATTCCGACGATTCCGGGCCTTGGTAAAAGAACGCAGAATGGAGTCCTCAGGTGGGGCTGGCGAAGCGGATCCTTCATGAAGTGTGCTGGTGCTGGACGATCGGCTCATATCGACTCGGGCGGCAGGTCGCTGGGCTTTATCTAGAGGAGCACCAGCATTGCTAGCCGTTTCCAAGCTCTCCAACGAGCCAAACCTAGCCTTTTGATTATCAGGGACATAGTTGGAGACCATAGCCCGCACGGCGTGAAGTAGGTCAGAAATTGGATCATATTCGTCCGCCATCTTGGGAACAAGAAGAACAAACTCTTCTTTGGCGTCCGGCGCCGGGTATTCTAATGTGACAACAGGGTGATCTTCCAGTCCGTCGAAGAAAGGAAGATAGGGTATGGACGCTGATTCCACAAGCATACGACTCGAGATACAAGGCCACGCTTTGGCGCGCAAGTCTGCCGCGAGAGGATCGTAGATGGGCTCAGGTACAATGACGCGCGGAACATGGTATTCATCCATGGTCACTTGAAGGCTAGAGCCACTGCGCGCAAGACGATCCAGTGCTGCATCGTCTGCATCGTCCTCGTCCTCGTCCTCTATGCGCGTGACAGCCGCAGGGACGGCTCGATCGCGCACGCGCGACGAAGTTGAGGGTTGCATGCGTGCCTTTTTCGTGACTTTTCCTGGTTTGGGTGACTGCGCCGCCGCTGCCGCCTGTCTGTCGCTGGCGATGCGCTTCTGCAAGGCCTCAGGTAAGGCGTTATGTCGCATATGTGCAGGCGCGCCAGCGGGCTTTTTTGGCGCGACTTTGGTGCGTACCGTTGTTGTCGTCACCACCTTGGGCGTTGTGCGTGAGCTGGGTCGAGCAGCGCCGCCCGCTTTGCCCTGGGCGCGCTGCCCAAAAAAGTCCATCGTGCCAAGCGCGATCGTGCGCGGCCGTATCCAGCACGACGCCACGTGAAGTCACGTGAAGCGCTGGGGCCCCGTCCAACGCCTGGGCGTGGACCGTGTGCCAGTGCCATAACATGAGCGGGTCTGGACAACCGCAGCAACAGCAGCAACGTCCAGTAATGGTCCCATGTGCCTACAAGACAGGGCGTACTCTTGGTCAAGGCACATACGCGGTACGTACAAAAAAGATCTGACCCAAGGTGGTGAAAGAAGCTGTGCATATCGAGACCGGCAAATACTACGCATGCAAGGTGATCAGTAAGCAGCTGATGCGTGGCCGCGAGCATATGGTGCGCAATGAGATCACGTCGCTCAAGCGTGTTTCCCAGGAGCACCCTGGTGTTGTTTCGCTCGTGGACTACTTCGAGACCATGAATAACCTATACTTGGTGACTGACTTGTGCCAAGGCGGTGAGCTCTTTGACCGCATTTGCGAACGCGGCAACTACTACGAAAATGATGCCGCTCAAATTGTGCGCACTGTGATGGAAACAGTGGCTTTTCTGCACAGCATTGGTGTGGTCCACCGAGGTACGTGTCCGTGCCCTCACCCAAGATCTGAAGCCAGAAAACCTGCTTTTTCGGGACCGGTCTGAACACTCGGACCTTTTGATTGCTGACTTTGGGCTTTCTCGTATGATAAACGAAGAGAAGCTCACGGCGCTAAGCACGATCTGTGGCACGCCGGGCTACATGGCCCCTGAAGTGTTCAAGAAGGCAGGGCATGGCAAGCCTGTGGATATGTGTACGTGCGAATGACCACTTACATCAGGGGCTATGGGCGTCATCACATACTTTCTGCTTTGCGGCTACACGCCGTTTGATACAGAGTCGAATGCGGACGAGATTCAGCGCATTATCGCAGGTGACTACAAGTTCGAGCCTTCCATCTATTGGGAGGGCGTATCTGAAGAGGCTCGCGATTTTATTCGACGCCTGCTGACGGTGGATCCGTCCGCCCGTATGACGGCGGAAGAGGCCTTGAAGCACCCTTGGCTTGCTAGAGTGCCGAGCATACACGATTCCGCCCAAAAGGATCTGCTTCCCGACATCAAGAACGCTTTCAATGCGAAAGCGACCTTCCGCAAGGCCGTCAACGGCATCCGTCTTATTAATCGTCTGCGCTCAGATACGCATGAGCACCAGCAGGCCCGTCTTGAGATGGAAAAGAACCACCGGCTTGCCCACGAGGAGTCCGAGCGCCTGGATCAAGTCTGGGCTCAGGAGACAGCGCCACGTGCGGATCCATAGAAGCGTCTCCCGTAGCCCCATGTGTAGCACGGTGTGCCCTCCACCGCAACGCCATGGCCAGCCTGTGGTCGACCGTGCGTCGGCTCGAGTTCTTCGTTGTGTCGCTGGTGTTTCATTTAATTTTTACATGGTCCATCTTTGATGTATATTTTCGCTCACCAGTGGTACACCCGGGGCCTCGTTTTAATGCGACGCACGCGCTACAGGAAGCACCGTGGACAGAGCCACCGCCCTCGGATAGGCTCGTCCTTGTCGTAGCGGACGGCCTTCGTGCGGATACGCTCTTTCAACGACATGATACGCAGTCACTTCCAGACTGGGCGCGAGTGTCGGTGCAAGGAAATTCGAGTGAATACGACGGTACCTACCCCGCCGCCTTCATTCGCACGACAGCCCCCTTGGAAAAGCCTAGTGAGGACCAGCCCGGCTACGCATACGCGGCCCCTTTTCTGCGAAGCATCGCGAAAGGACCCGGTATCTTTGGCGTGAGCCATACGCGTGTTCCTACGGAAAGCCGCCCTGGGCATGTGGCATTAATTGCCGGCATGTACGAGGACATTAGTGCGGTAACCAAAGGCTGGAAAGTGAACCCGCTTGCGTTTGACTCTCTCCTGAATCAGTCGACTCGCGCGTATGCGTACGGATCACCGGATATTGTCCCTATGTTTGTGCTGGGCACATCACCTGACAAAGTGGAATGGGAGGTGTATGAAGAGGATGCCGAAGACTTTACCAAGGATGCCATTGAGCTGGATGTGTGGGTATTAGACCGAGTCAAGGCACTTCTCGCTCAAGGCCGACGGGATCCAGCTGTGGATCAACAGCTCCGTCAGCCAGGCAATGTCTTCTTCTTGCACCTTCTCGGGCTTGATACCACGGGACACACGTACCGACCCATGTCTCCTGAGTATATTGGCAATACGATTGTGGTGGATGCTATTGTGGAACAGGTGCACGCACTATTCAAAGAGTACTTTCAAGATGACCGCACGACATTTGTATTCACCGCGGACCATGGCATGAGCCGCAAAGGCAACCATGGCGACGGTGACCCCGACAACACCCGTACGCCCCTTGTAGCTTGGGGCGCTGGTGTGCCTTCAGCGCAAATCCTATGGCGCCGACGCTTTATCTACACGCCCTACGATCAACATTGGGGCTTGGATCACTTTGCCCGCACAGACGTCGAACAAGCTGACTTGACGCCGCTCATGGCTTCTTGGCTTGGTATATCGGTGCCTGCCAACGCTGAGGGTCGACTTCCTTTGGGACTGCTGGCAGCCACAGAGGCGTACAAGGCCCGTGCTGCTCTGGCCACTGCCCAGCAGGTCCTGGAAGTGTACCGTGTCAAGCATGCTGACCGGGCCAAACGCATGCTCTTTTTTGAGCCGTACCCTGCCTTGGTAGACCCTAGCGGTGTGCCAGGGTCGATGCGCTTGCAGGATATCCATGATGCCATTTTGGCTGGCCAGTTTGATGCAGCCATTGAGGACAGTGAAGCGTTGACCAACGATGCACTGAATGGAGCCAAGTACTTGCATCAGTATGATGCACCGATCTTGCGCGCCATTGTCGTGCTAGGCTATGTGGGTCTATTTCTTCTGGGTGTTGTGCAATTGCTCCAAATGCGAGACCATGTGCCCAAGGAAGGTGCTGTGCGCAGCCCCACGTTGTTCTTGATGGGCCTCACGGTGGCCCTACTTGCTGTGGCATGGGGCAAATTCACTCTAGATTATGCACCCGGTATGTACTACGTGTACAGTGGGGCGACGGCTGCCGTTTGGATGCTCTTATCGGTACGCAGCCCTGTTCTCGTGGGTTTCGTGTCCCAGCGTTTCTCTTTAAGCGACCGTGTTTGGACGGCAGCCTATGTGGCTCTTGCACTGATGATCCTCGAAGTCGCCGTGCTCGGTTACCTGCGTCGTTTGCTTTGGGCATCGATCGTCCTTTTTATGGCATTTTTCCCTATGATCGCATCACCTATGACATTCAAAGAAACTCATCAAGCTGCCCTTATGGTGTGGACTTTGACTTGTGCAGGAGCAGCTTGGTTCATGTCGCTACCGACGGAAAAGAATGAGAACCTGACTCTTCTCATGGTCGGTGGATTGCTTCTTTGGCTGCTGGGCTTGATGCTGTATGCCATGCCAGAAACCTTTTTCATGCCACCGGACTATTTGGGACGTGACAAGCGAGCCTACGCCATGATGCATGCGCCTACCATGGCGGAACTGGAACGTATATCTGCTTTGCCCAACGATAAAGAAGAAGACGTGGATCTATTTTGGCCCCGGACGCGAGCCGCGTTGCTCGTGCAGCTTTTGTGCCTGGGCGTATCCATTGTGGTGACAGTGTCATCGGCACAATCCCTGGCGGCGAAACAAGGGTTGCCTCGTCTCAACCAACTCGTGGGTTGGGCCGTGTTTGGCTGCTCGACCACAGTTCCTTTTGCTCTTGGCTTCCAGCGCCCGCGGAACGGGGTTCCTCAACCGGCTCGAGAACGTCTGATCTTGTTTGTGTATGCTTTTGCGCCTGTCTTTGTGATCTTGTCTCTCGGCGATGAAGTGCTGTTCTATTTGTGCTATGCGCTTCTGTCTCTTACGTGGGGTCATTGTGAGGCGGAGTTAGCGCGAGACCGCTACATCTCGTCTCGCGGTCCGCAAAGCAAACAGTCGCTAACGCCCCCTGTGCCGCCGCCCCGTGGTCTTATTCTGGACGATGTACGTTTGGGACTGGTCTATTTCCTGCTTCTCCATGTCGGCTTCTTTGGTACGGGTAATGTCGCATCGATTTCAAGCTTTTACTTGTCACCAGTATATCGCCTTGTGCCTGTGTTCCAGCCGTTCCTGATGGCCTCCCTTTTGGTGCTCAAGCTCATCTTGCCATTCGTGTTGTTGAGCTGTGTCCTGGCTGCGTTGTGTATGCAGCGAATTGAGCCGAGATCACTCGCACCAGTGTCTTCTCGCATTCCTATTGTGACTAGCGGAATTGGTCTGCGCGATATCTACATCCCACTTTTGGTTGCTGGCCTCGCAGGTGATGTGCTGGCCCTCAACTTCTTCTTTGCGATCCGTGACGAGGGAAGTTGGCTTGAAATTGGTCAATCTATCACACACTTTGTCATGGCGAATATGATGCAAGTCTATATGCTTGCGATTGCCTCGCTGAGCGCCTGGATTATGGGCGTTCGCGCAAGCGCACGCCCGGCTGCCACCTTGGCCGCCGCCGCTCCGGCAGCTGCGGTCTCGGCGGCGGGGGGCTGCGGCGCCTCCACATAGCAGGGTCCGACCACCTATCGGCCGAGACACGCTGCCTGTCGTCCTCCCGGCGCCCGACGTGCCACGCCCACGTTTGCGCAGGCTTCCCTATAGCAACGACAGGTGAGCTGGCGTATTCCCATCCCACAGTGGGACGCTTCTCACCCATCGCCTATTCTTTACGCCTTCAGGCTCGATTTCGCCCGACTAGGTGCGACACCGGACCGACAGCGCCGGACGCGGACCAACTTGCTGCGGTACAGCGTCAGGTCCACTTCCTCGCGTGGCAGCTTACGCCGAACAATTTCGCAGACTCCATCGCGGAGCTCGATACGCTCTGTCGTGAAGCTGGAGCACTTCCTGCGCAGATTGTAAGCGTGCTTCGCACTGCCACCGCCCAAACTACGGACCCATTGCAGCGCGCTCTATACGAGCGTGCTCTGACTCATCCTACGTGGGCCTCGCAGTCATTTTCTTTTATGCTACGCGGACTGCAGGATACACCTATCACGGTGCCGTCTGAAGCCAGTGGTATGGGACCGTTGGACACAATCCTCGACCACATTGCTCAGGCACCTGCGACTTTGGCACCAGCCCAGATTGCGCCTCTTCTTTTGTCGTTTCTGGCTGATGACAACAAAAATGCTCACCCGGGCCTAGACCGTATGCAGCGTCATGCACTGGTTGCAGCGCTGTATGAGCGCTATGGCGACGCAGTCTCGGCAGCTTTGGAGCAGCAGATTCCCAAGCTCGCCGGTCGCCGCAGCGCTGCTGAAGTGATCATGGACTGGGGAAGCCTGCCTCTCACCCCCAAGCTCGCACGAGATGTGCTTCTACACTGTGGCTGGCCTAGCTCACCCTCCATGGCCGACGTCGCGCATTTAGTGTGTGTGTTGCTGCAAGGCTCGACACCTTCGCCGCACCCCAGCACGAATATGCAGGTGATGGCCGATGTGCTGAACCAGATGGCGCCTTCTCTCGACTGGAAGGCCGTTATAAAGAGCCTAGACGTTCCGAACACGTTGGCTGTACCCCCGAGCAAGGGACTGGGTGTTGCCTTGGGTGCCCTCATTCGAGGCGCCGCTCAGCCAGCGCAGGCCCTGTCGGGTCTCTGGGGTGTCTGGACTCATCGCTTACGCCAGCTGCAGCTACTCTATGCACTCTTGTTGCTGAATGAAGATGCCTACAGTGTCGCGCCTGTACCGGTGCGCCGTATCTTAACCATGTCTGACGTGGCTGAGGCACCCAGCCCTATCCAAGCCCAAGCCCAGGCGGCTTGTAGCTCGTCGTGGAACTCTATTGAATTGATTGAGACATTGATGGAGCTGGCCGGCAGCGCGCCAGGTGCTGAAGACAGCAACGAGGTCGGCCGTGCCGTGACTGCCATCTTGGAGCGTGCCATCCAGACGCATGCTGAGTGTGTGCTGCTGGGTTTGGCCACGCTTCCGTCGTCCACAAACGCGGTGCATCCTGAGCTGGTGACGAAACTTCTTGCTATGTTCCTGGCAGGTCATCCGTCACAGCAGTTGGTGTTTTGGCGCTTGTGGCAAACGCAGCCTCAACTGCTGCTAGACACCTTTCAACGTATTTACGCGGAGGCGCCACTACAACTCAGCCGCATCGTGGAAGTGGCCCAGGAGTTGCAGATCATCAACAAGCTGCTTGAGCAGCGCCCGGTGGCATTTGCCCTAGACGCGGCAGCGCTCGCAGCGCGACGAGATCAGCTGCAACTGGAACCATGGCTACAGCAGTTGATCGCTGATGCAACGCCTGAGGCACATATGATCGCCACCGTGCTGGACTTTCTTGAGCAGAAGACGAAGGAGGATCTTGTGCGCCGCGACCCTCAGGCAGAGCCCACGTTTGTGCCTCTCAATGTGCAGCAGGTGGCTACCTTTTTGCGCGTGTTGAGAGGCTTTGGTGATGCCATGAGCGCTGAAGACATTGAGCACTTCAAGATCGTGCGTAACCTGTGTCTGCAGCTGCACCCCCGCCTCATGACGTTGACCCCTGGATCTGTGGGTGTAGAGCCAGGCTTGTCGGTGACATCTTTCTCCAAGGACGTACACCGCGAGGCCGACTCTTGGTACCGACAGATGTACGAGGAGAAGGTCAGTGTGGACGATATCATCTCCTTGCTGCGTCGCTGCAAACACTCTGACGACGACCACGAGCACCAGCTCTTTGCTTGCATGGTGCACACGCTGTTTGATGAGCACCGCTGGTTCGAGCTGTACTACCCCCCGCGTGAGCTGCTTATGACCGCTGTTGTCTTTGGTTCGCTGATCCAGTACCAGCTAATCGACTCTATTCCTCTGGGTATCGCGATTCGGTATGTCGTGGATGCGTTGCGCTCAGCGCCTGACTCGACGATGTTCCACTTTGGTGTGCAAGCTTTAATGCGTTTCCAGAAGCGTCTAGCCGAGTGGCCGCAGCTCTGTCAGTTGCTGCTCTCCCTCCCAACGCTGCAGCAGACGCATCCGGAACTTGTGTTGGCTGTCAACCAAGCCCTGGCGGCCGCCAAAAGTGGACAGCCGTTGCCCTCTGACGATGAGGTCTTCACCTCTGTGTCTGTTGGCAAAGTGCCTGCCGAGGGGCAAACCACCCCGGACGAGGCGCTGTCGGACCAGATTTTGTTCCTCATCAACAACTTGTCGCCCGTGAATGTTGAAGAGAAGCTTCCATCGGCTCGCAGCATGGTGCGCGAGGATTTGCTGCACTGGCTTGCGCGTTACCTGGTGAATGAACGTGTGAGCACAGAGCCCAACAACCACGAGCTCTATTTGCAGTTCTTGGAAGGGTTGGAGCAGCCCCGTGTGTTTGTATTTGTACTGCACGAGACAATTGCAAAACTCAAAGGACTGCTCGAGGCGGAAAAAACGACGCAATCTTCGCAGGACCGCAGTGTTTTGAAAAACCTGGCCTCCTGGCTGGGTCTTACGACTCTAGCGCAAGACCGTCCTATCAAGCATCGCTACATGGCGCTGAAGGAATTGTTGCTTCAGGGTCACGAGGCAGGTCGCTTGATTGTGGCCATTCCTTTCGTGTGCAAAGTGCTGGAACATTGTGCGCGCAGCACTGTCTTCCACCCACCCAATCCGTGGTTGATGGGCGTGTTGCGGCTGTTGGTGGAGCTGTATCAGTTTGCGGACTTGAAGCTGAATCTCAAGTTCGAGATTGAAGTCTTGTGCAAGAGTTTGCATGTGGACCTGTCACAGCTGGAGCCCAGCGCGCTGCTGCCAGGCCGCCGCCCTGATCCCCTGCCAGCGCAGTCAAACACCGAGTATGCGCAAGTTGTGGCGGGTATGGATCAGCTCGCGGTGCAGGATCATATGACGTACCAGGACATGTTTGTGACCATGTTGCAAAACATGGCCCAGTACATTGTGATCAGCCCCCAGATTGTGCCCTATGCCAACAGTGCCGCCTGGAAGCGTGTGATGTATGTCGCCCTGGAGCGAGCTATCCAGGAGATCATTACGCCTGTCGTGGAGCGCAGCGTGACCATTGCTTCTATTTCCACGCGGGAACTCGTGAGCAAGGACTTTGCCATGGAACCGGATGAGCACAAGATGCGGACGGCCGCTCACCAAATGGCGCAGAATATGGCTGGTAGTCTTGCGCTGGTCACATGCAAAGAACCACTCCGCCTCAGCATCCTAGCGCATGCCCGGACGCTCTTTGCGGCAGGCGGTGTAACGGAGCAGGCTTTGCCGGAGCAGGCGCTGCTGCTACTGGTGCAAGACAACCTAGACCTGGCCTGCGTGGTAATTGAAAAGACCGCCATGGAGAAGGCGTTGGCCAAGGTGGATGAAGGTCTGGCAACGGCCTATGCAACGAGACGCGAGTACCAGGCACATGGTCGAGGAGCCATGTTCTGGGATGGCGCCGCCCTTTCGCATTACAGCACGACGCTCCCTGACATGCTGCGTATTGCACCGCCTGGTCTACAGCCTTCGCAATTGCGGGTGTATGACAACTTGGCCATGACGCCTATGGCACCTCGTACGGAAGAAGAGCTTGAGTATGAAGACGGATCCACAGCTGCGTCCATGGGCGGAGGCTCTCTGGTGCCTGCTCGTGCACTCGAGCGCTTCCTCTTGATGGCTGCCGAGCTTGAGCG
Source organism: Malassezia equina (assembly GCA_029542865.1). NCBI lineage: Eukaryota > Fungi > Basidiomycota > Malasseziomycetes > Malasseziales > Malasseziaceae > Malassezia > Malassezia equina. Next base: position 1,129,922 of record CP119900.1, read on the forward strand.
CTTCTTTGGAGAAGTGGGTGAAAGCCAAACCCTTGCCACGCTGCCGAGCAACCACTTTGTGCGCCAGATCTCCCCTCACCTTACGGAGCTTGTCCTGCAATCTGTGCAGCGTGACGAAACAGTGCTGCTCATTGCACAAAAAACAGTGCAGCTGCTCTACAAGGCGCAAACGCACTTGGCACGTGAAGTGTGGGTGGCGGTGCTGGAGCATCTGTGCGAGCAGTCGCCCAAAGTGGCCAAGGAGGTCACCGCATGGCTCGTGTACGCAGAGGATGAGCGCAAGCTCCATGTGCCTGTGACGCTGGCCTTGGTGCGTGCCAACCTGATTGGCATTGCCGAGCAGGACCAGCAGCTGGCCAAACTACTGCTGCGCACGCAATTCCGCGCCTCTGTGGTGGACTTTAGCGCCCAGCTAGTGCGTGAGTGCTTGCAAGAGGGACTTGCTACGCGGGCGCAATTTGCCACATTGCTCAGTGCTCTGCACAAGGCGTCACAGTTCAGCCGAGCCACGCCCGCGGCGCAGCAGCTGCTTGACGAGCTGGATGAGTTGGCACCGGGTGATGCGGCACTCCCACTGCGTGAGCAGCTGGCGTACAGCTTTACCAGTTGGGTGCGTGTGTTCCAGCAGGCACCCAACCCCGAAAAGGCCTTTATCGAGTATGTGACACAGCTGCAAAGTCAAAATGTGCTCAAGGGCGAGGAACTAGCGTCGCTGTTCTTCCGCATGTGCACAGAGGTGAGCGTGGGACACTACATGAAGCAACAGGCTGTAGGTGGCACTCGTGCCACCGGTCTGTTCTCGCCGATTGACACGTTTGCGCAGCTTATTGTGTACCTCATCAAGTACCATGCGGATCCGAATGGCACCGACGATGAGCATGCCAAGGTGCACTATCTCACCAAGATTTTGTCCATCGTTGTCCTAGTATTGGCACAGTCGCATGAAGAACTTGGTGTGCGCTTCCAGCAGCGCCCCTTCTTCCGTCTTTTCTCGAGCGTGCTTCATGACCTGCACAGCGCTGAGAGCTCGCTGCGTGGTGCCTATCAGGGTGCGCTGCTAGCGCTAGCCAATGCTCTGAACACATTGCAGCCGCTCTTCTTCCCGGGATTTTCGTTTGCATGGGTCTCGCTGGTGTCGCACCGTTTGCTGTTGCCCCAGCTCCTGCAGATGGGAGCCAGTGGCATCGCTGCGTTCCACCGGCTCTTGGTGGCACAGTTGCGCTTCCTGGCGCCTTTCTTGCGTCAAAGTGCCATGCACGACACAACACGTTTGCTCTATACGTCGACGCTTCGTGTGCTACTGCTGCTGCTACACGACTTCCCCGAGTATCTCGTCGAACACCACCAGTCACTATGTGATGTGATTCCGCCCAACTGTATTCAGATGCGCAATCTGGTATTGTGTGCATACCCATCCAAGCTGCGCTTGCCGGATCCCTTTGCGCCGAGCGTGCGACTGGCGTCGATGCCTGAGGCGGCACTGATGCCTACGCTGCAGTATGACCCTCGCGCACAGCTGAGCAGCATCCCCGGTACATTCGCATTGCTCGACGACCTGCTTCGCCGCCGCGCTGCTGTCAACACAGGCGCCCAATTGGCGGAAGCTTGCAAGGTCCCGGCCTCCACGGACATGCACTACCGTGAGCCTGTGCTGAGTGCCATGGTGCTCTATGTCACGGAGACGGCCCTGAAGATGAAGCAGACGGTACTCACAGGTACGGATGCGACCGACGATGCCCTTCTCGATCTGTTCCATGTGCTGCTGCGTGAGTTGGAGCCGGAGGGCCGATACCTGCTGCTGTCCGCAGCGGCAAACCAGCTGCGCTTCCCCTCGCAGCACACGGCGTACCTGAGCGCCGTGCTGGTTTCGCTGTATGCGGAGGATGACGCCTTCGTCCGAGAGCAGATCATGCGTGTCCTCCTGGAGCGTGTTATCGTGCACCGCCCGCACCCCTGGGGACTTTTGCACACGTTTGCCCAACTGCTTCGACTCCACACTGTGCCGCTTCCGCAGGCACCGCCAGAAATCCGCACCATCTTGGAGCACATGACGAAAGCTTTGCTACCGGACCGACCGGTTGCTTCGGCTGCCCCTTAGTTCATAGCTCACATCGACATGAACCCGTTTCTCGTGGCGAAAGCGCTAATCTTGGCGTCTCATATGCGACAGCGCACGACGACCCCGTGCTAAGGTCACCAAATTTACGTGCCATCTTGGCTGCCTCCACCGACCATGTCACCATGCTGGGCCTCGCCCACAGACGGGATCGACTGGCGTCCGTGCTTTCGGGCAAGTGCCGTGAATGGAGTTCTTCCCATACTCTCTTTCCTTCTTCCTTGCCTCTTCGTCGCAGTATATCGACGTCTAAGAAAGCATGGAGCGCGCACAGACGTTTTGGCCATGCCATCACCCACGCCACAGGAGAAGGTCATGTGCATGGAAAATCGAGTGGTGCTGCATGAACTGGCGATGGCTATGGATGATGCCAAGGCCTATGCATCCACCAAGCCTCTTCCCACTCGATTCCTTTTCATGGACGCGGTGCTGGTAGGACTTATCGCCATGTCGCATGCCGCTGGCGTGCTGCTGGTCGAGCGGACATCGCCCACCGTCTCTGTCGAATGGGAATGGACATGGGGCATGTATATGACCATGATGTTTGCTATGTGCTTCCAGGGATGGCACACCCAGATGGCGCGGCCCCTGATCTTGCTCGCATGGTCCCTGCCCTACGCGCTAGCCACCTTATCGAATATACGCACGGTCATGATCCAGACGGCCGACTATGAGACACCAGTTGTTGTTATTACGGCTATTCAGCTTTTCTTGGGATGGGTGCTTCTCCTATCCCTTTTGGTACGCAAGTATGTCTCCCGATTACCCTCGTCGTACGAGCAGCTGCGGACCATGAGCGAAGAGCACAATAGCTTGCTGGGCCAAGAGGGCACATCCAAAGAACAAGTGCTCCCTGCTGCCAACGCCTATGCTTCGATCCTGGGCCGTATTACGTACGAGTTCATGACCCCTTTTGTATGGCGACAATACTTCCAGCCTAGCACGCTCGCAGCCATCCCTCAGCTGCCCCTCGAATTTCGAGCATCCAGTATTGTGGCGCATACGCGTACGGAAGTTCAGGCCCAGAATGCTAGTTTACTACAACGGATTTGGACAGCTATTGGTGGTTATATCCGCGTACAATTGTTCTTGTCCTTTTGTCGTTCGTGCTTGCGAGTCGCCCCTATTGCCTGTCTGAATCAGCTTATTGGATTCATGGCTCAACGTGACCATGCCAAGGCGCTAGGAGAGCCGCTTCCGCCTATGCACATGGGCATTTTCTGGGCCGTGCTGATGTTTGCACTGCAAATGACCGAATTTTTGCTGGAAATCAATGTGTTTCAGGCCGGGCGTAGCGCGGCGATTCAGATGCGCGCGTATCTCTCTACCGAACTTTTCTCTAAGATCTTGCGCCGTCGCGCACACTACACGGCTGCGGCTGAAGACGATGAAGAAGGGATTTCCGATGGGCACATCGCCTCGCTTCTCTCCGTTGACACAGCGCGCATTGAAATGGCTGTGGCGCTGCTTCATCAGCCCGTTGTGGACTATCCTCTCACGATTCTGTTCTGCAGCATTTTCCTCTTCCGTCTGCTGGGAGTGTCTGCCTTGGCAGGCTTGTCGGTACTAGCCATTACAGCGCCGCTGCAAACACATTTGTCCAAAAAGCTCATCAAGATTCAAGACAGCATCTTGCATGCCACTGATGCGCGCTTGAATCTTGCGAATGAAGTTCTCATGTGCATCAAGACGGTCAAATTCTTCGCTTGGGAACGTCCATTTCTTCATCGCATGAAGCAAACTCGTGTTCGCGAGTTGCGATCCCTGGCATGGAACAATATGATCAATGTTGTTTACAACTTTATTTTTGTGGGTGTGCCGATGTTTGTGACACTGGTGGCCTTTGGATGCTATACCTACGTGTTCGGGCATCAGTTGACCGCACAAACTGCATTTACGTCGCTTTCTATCCTAACGGTCCTTCGTATGCCACTGTCCGACTTGCCGGAATTGATTGTGCAGCTTCTAGGTACTGCCGTTTCTCTTCGTCGAATTCATGCTTTCCTCAACATGGAAGAAACTGTGAAGTACGACCAGCTTGAGAGTGATGCAAACGAAGAGCCTTTGACAGACATTGGCTTCGAAAAGGCGACCTTTTCCTACTTCCGCCACGGCCCTGTTGCCCCTGTACTCGTGGATCTAAACTGTCGCTTCCCCGTTGGACGCCTGAGCATCGTGATTGGACCTGTCGGTGCAGGTAAAACGTCCATGTTGCTGGCGATGCTGGGTGAACTGAACAAGTGTTCAGGCCATGTGCGGCTTCCAAGTTCTCTGGCCCGGTCTCAATTGCGAATGGATCCAGAGACAAAACTCACGGAATCGGTTGCATACTGTTGCCAAAGCCCTTGGCTCTTGGGCACGTCTGTGCGGGAAAACATTTTGTTCGGCACTGAATACGACGACGATCGCTACCACGAAGTGCTACGTGCTTGTGCGCTGGAACCCGATCTCGACATCCTCGAGTTCCACGACGAGACCGAGGTTGGTGAGAAAGGTACATCGCTATCTGGCGGACAAAAGGCGCGCATTGCACTGGCTCGGGCCTTCTACTCCCATGCGAAGCACATTCTCATCGACGACGCTTTGAGTGCAGTGGATGCGCACACTGCCAAACATTTGCATCAGCACTGTTTCCAAGGACCATTGGCCAAGGGTCGAACCATTGTTCTAGTGACCCACGCAACCGCCCTTTTGATGCCTACGGCCGCGTATGTCGTGGTGATGAACAAGGGACGAGTTGATGCCCAAGGACCACCAACCGATGAAGCTGTAATAGAGCATATGCCTGAAATACTCTCCCAACCGATGGAAAACGTGGAATCGTCTCGTGAGTCGCCCCAGGATGTAGCAGCAAAGAAGCAAGAGGCTCAGGCTCGTCGTTCAAAGAAGGATATCAATGCTAACGCGGAATCGATTCAGCGAAAAATTAAAGGATGGTCATTGTACTGGCTCTATATCCGTTCCGCGTCGAAACACGTGTCTGTGGCTGTGGGACTTTGGTTGACGCTACTGTTCCTATACTCCAGTGTTCGAGCGGCTGATGTGATGAGCAATTCGTGGCTGAAGCAGTGGGCCAGCTCGTATGACCAAGTGGATGCTTCCATGCATGCGATGCTGCAAATGTGGCGTTCCATGCATCAACCAGCTCCCGACGGCGACTTGACATTGTATTACCTTAGCAACTACGTGCTTTTGGTGTGTCTCTTCGTGTTGTTTTCCACGCTTCGTGATCTGATCCAGTATTTTATCGCTCTTCGCACGTCTCAATTGCTGTACGCCAGAATGCTTGGCAGTCTTTTGAGTGCATGCCCACGGTTCTTTGATATCACGCCCATTGGTCGAATCATGAATCGCTTGTCCAAGGATGTCGAGACTGTGGACCAGGAAATGACTACCTCGCTGCGTATGATGCTTGAGTCTGGTGTAACTTTGATTGCGATCATCAGCATTATTTGCTGGGCCACACCCAAGTTTTTATACATGGCAGGCTTTGTGATGGTGGCATACTATGTGATTGGCGTCTTGTACTTGGCGTCTTCGCGGGACTTGAAACGCATCGAAAGTATTCAGCGATCTCCGCTGTTTACGCTATTGGGTGAAACGCTAGCAGGAACCGTGTCGATTCGTGCCTATGGCGATGCAGAGCGTGTGATGCGCAAGTGTATGCGAGTTGTGGATCAAGCCAACCGTGCCTTTTTGTATTTGTGGTACGAAAACCGCTGGCTTTCGACGCGAGTTGACTTGACCGGTTCCTCGGTGACGTTAATCACATCCATCCTACTAGTCGTAACGGGAGCTGATGCGGCGCTAACAGGTTTCACTTTGGCTTATGCGTCACTCATTGTTCTGACGGTTCTTCGTATCGTACGCCGTTACACCATGACCGAGATTAACCTTAACGCGGTCGAGCGTATTCAAGAGTACATCGATATTCAACCCGAAGCGCAAGGAGGTGTGGAACCTCCGGCTCATTGGCCCACGGATACAGGGGCTATTCATGTTCAGGATCTTTCGGTTCGCTATGGCAAGCAGTTCCCTCTGGCTCTCCAAAATGTTTCCTTCTCTATTCACCCCGGAGAGAAGGTCGGCATCGTTGGCCGCACAGGCAGTGGCAAGTCGACTCTCTCCCTTGCGTTCTTCCGCTTCCTCGAGGCAGAACGCGGCTCGATTACCATCGATGGCATCGATATCTCGACACTTTCCCTCCAGGCCCTCCGTCGCAAGCTCACCATCATCCCCCAGGACTCGCAGCTCTTCAAAGGCACCATCCGCTCCAATCTCGATCCGTTTCAGCTCACAGACGATGCTGACATGTGGTTTGCACTTCAGCGCTGCAAGCTAGCTGTCCCTGGTCCAGATCCCAACACCCCTGGCGAAGGTAGTGTTGTCAAGTCGCTGGACGACCCCGTGGACCAAGGTGGTGCCAACTTTAGCGCAGGCCAACGACAGCTCCTGTCTCTGGCACGTGGACTACTGAAGATGCGTGACAGCAAGGTGCTCATTCTGGATGAAAGTACAGCCAACCTGGATTCGGAGTCGGATGCACTCATCCAACGCACGATTCGTGAGCAAATGGCCCCAGGTGCAACGATCCTGACCGTGGCACACCGCCTGAAAACGATCATTGACTATGACAAGGTGCTTGTTCTTGGGCAAGGCAAAGTGATTGAATTTGATTCTCCTCATTCTCTTCTTTCTAATACAGCAAGTATGTTCTACAGCCTCTGTGAGCGGACGGGGGAACTAGACCAACTCCAAGCTATGGCGAAACAGCACGCGCACCCTTTGTAGATAAGTACATTTAACACGTGTGGAGGTACGCGACACGTTCCATCATGGGCTGGTGTGTGCCAGTGGATCCGAAGAGCGCACCGTCTTTCCAGGGGCAGACTCTTATTGTTCCGGTGATCAGTGTAGGTTCTGTGCCCCAGCTGTCGATTGATCTCCTGCTCCACGCCCCCCAACTGGAATGTTGCCGAGTAGCTTACTTGGACGCTAGTGACTGCGTACCGTTTATTTCGCCGACCGAGCCTGGAGAAAACCCTAGTTCCGTGTACACAGCTCTGGACGGTGTGTATTTCTCAGCTGACGCAGTGTTCCAAACCAATTCTGGAATCACAATCGTGCAACAGAGGAGTCCCGTGATACGAGTACGTGGTACACACTCACAGGAAGGCATGTCAGTCGAGTTTTGTAATGCGATTCAATGAGTGGATCGAACAAGCTGGCTTTTCTCAAGTACTTGTTCTGTCAAGGTACGTTTTCGATTCTTACCCAGTCTCGATGCGGCCATGCGTGTGGATGATGAATTCCTGTATGTTGGAAAGACTCACACGAAGTAAGCCATTTTTATATTTGCGACCAATGCCAGCAGTGGATACGCCCATTTCCATGGCGGCTAGGGAAGCTCTGCCATTGTTCAAGCCGCGTGGTCACGAAGTTTCTGGTATTCCCCCACTTCCAGGCAGTGGCATTGCCCGCAAACTTATGAGTACGGCTGCACCAAATACCACAGCGCTGCTCATGTTTTGTGCGGAAGGGGATAACCGCATGGATGCACATATGCTCGTTGAGAAGGTTTCGATGCTATGCCATTTGTCTTTGCGTACGTTCTACAGACTGACGACAGAAATACCTCTGCCAGAACCGCCGAGCTGGAAGGCCCTGTACGGAAGTGCACCAGACCAATTTCTTTATGGCTGATGTCTTCATGGCTGTGGTTTCAATACATCCTGCACCAAACCATGTGTGTCAATATGTGCACGACCATGCTGAACGATCCACGCATGTGTCTTGGTTGCTAATTCCATAGTGTCCTCAGGCATACCAGCCAAGCGTGCCACAACCAGCCCATGGGAATCCCGGTTCACACCAGGGCGTACCCGATGTGAAAACCAAAGTACTTCACCATGCTTCACAAGGTTTGTGCAGAAAAAGGCCACTTGTTGAGAAAGATTTGGCGAGGGGGGCTGGTCCTGACCAAAGCCTAACATGTCAGCAAGTTCGTAATAGTGTGTGGCAAAGAGAGTGCGGCATTGGATTCGGGCAGCGAGTGAGTGAAGAACGGAAAAGGCCACCGCCAAGCCCACGGACGTATTGGTACCGCGACCAATTTCATCAGCAATGACAAAGCTGCGGCTGCTAGCACGCTGAAGAATGTCTGCTGTCTCACTCATTTCCACCATAAATGTACTCCGATTGTGGAACAAGTCGTCTTTCGCACCAACGCGGCTGAAAATGGCATCGACAACGCCAATGCGAGCAGCTCCAGCTGGAACGAATGATCCAGCCTGTGCAAGAACCGCGATGATGGCATTTTGACGAAGGAATGTTGATTTCCCACCCATATTGGGCCCTGTGATCAGATGAAGACGTGCATTTTGACCTAATTCAAGATCATTTTTCGTGAAAAGACGCTCTTGTTCCATGAGTCCTAGCTCAACGCCCAAGTGTCGACCATCGCATATATCTAGTTCATAAGACTCGTCCACATGAGGTCGAACAAGAGACAGATCTTTCGCTGCCTGAGCGAAACTTTGCAATACATCCAACTGATCAAGTAAACGTGCGTTGCGGCGTAATGTGCTAGAATGAACAAGGACTTCAAGACGAAGCGTATCGAGCAAACGAGATTCGCATTCGGTGATTTGATCTCTCAACTTTTGCAGCTTCATTCCAATTTTTGACCACTCTGGATGATAAAATGTACGTGTGGTCTTCGTTTTATAGGCTAGCGTGAGACTTTCATCAAGAGCGGTACTTCTTGGCGACGGGAAATGAACGATATAGCCTTGGCCCAGCAAAAATTTTAACGTAACATGTTCTTCATGACGTTGGCGCAGCGAATTTTCCAAAATCCGGGCTTTGGCACGACACTCATTGTATTGATCAGTAAGTGTGCGTAACAGGGGCGATGAGTCCGGGCGAATTAAATGCTCAATATCATCACCCCAAAGTGGCTCCTCTAGCAACAAGGGCATACTGACTGGCACACGCCGCTGCTTGCGAACCTTGGGAACGTCCACAGTCTCTGTCGTAGCCTCACCAGTGTCGTACAAGGAGTCAAATTGCTTGCTTAGAGCCGCTTGCTGCTCCATTCGTTTCTGCATAACTCGCTCGTCAATAGCCTCTCCTAAACGTTCACCTAGCTCGTGGAGTGATGTACAACGAAGCATCCACTCATTCAGTTCGGATCCACTAACTGGTGCACTTGTTTCGCTCTTTAAACGATCAAGAATTTGGTCCATAGCCTGAATAAAATCACGAATTTCGAGCAGATCTTGAACATCATTGCGTCGCAGGCTGATGCGCTGCAAGGTACGTAATACATCGCCGATACTTGTGTGCATAATCATTCGAATATCCTGGTGCAGAAATGAGCGGTGAAGAAATAGATCGACAATGGACTGTCGAGCGCGGATCAAGGGTATAGACGTGCTTGGAGCAGTGAGCCAATGAACAAATAGACGAGCGCCTCCCTGTGTGACAGTGCGTCGTAGAATATTCACGAGACTGCCTCGTGTGCTTCGTTCGTTCGTTTCTCGAATCTCGAGAGCCGCCAATGTAGCAGCATCCATGTGCATGGTTTTGTCAGTATGCTGTGGTGCATCCACATGCATATCAGGCATGTGTTCCAATAGTCGAGTCGAAAGATAGCCTGTTAACAAATTTATAGCAGAGAACTCTGCCGCCGACACGTTGGTCTCCTCTACGCCAAGAGAATTTGTAATTTCTTCCGGCATAGAAATCTGTGAATTGACAGCCTGGATACGTCTTATAGCCTCAGAAATAGGATGTTCAGGGGGGTATATGTTGTCGTGTACGAGAACGACTTCCCTAGGAGCAATTCTTGCAATCTCGTCGCGCACAGACTTGGCATCGGCACATTCAGACGTCTGAAAATCGGCGGTACTTACGTCGAGCCATGCAAGACCAAATTTTCCTTCTTCAGACTCTGTGATAGCAAGTATAAAATTGTTGTGAAACGGGTCCAAAAAGCGTTCATCAATAAGGGTACCAGGCGATACAACACGCGTAACCCGACGTTGGAAAGGTAGGTTTTTTACGTCTGTTTTGAACTCGTCACAAATTGCCACGAGTTTTCCATGCTCCTGAACCAGAACTTTCAAATACTTGTCCAACTGGTGGATGGGAAAGCCTGCCATTGGGATATTCTGACCGGCCCATTTTCGTGAAGCTAGCTTGATGCTAAGAAGCGACGCAATGGTAGGTGCCTGTTCAAAATAAGACTCATAGAAACCTCCAACACGAGTGAGTAGTATGCACTGAGGAAAGGCTTTCAGATTTTCTAAGACGCAGAGCGCAAGTGGTGGCCATTCAGGCGTCTTGCTGACCACAGGGGGTGGTGAAGGAGGGATAACTCGCTCAGGAAGCGCGCTGACCTTCTTCCGCTGCACTTGATATGCAATCGAAAAGGATGATAGAGAACGGTAAGAAAGGCAGGAGTGCCATGCCCACGCACGCCGCGTAGCGTAGCCCAGGCACCCCATGAAGGCGAGTGGAGTCAGCCAAATTTCTGGCGCTCAGTGTACATAAGCTTAAATGTAATTCAAGATGGCCCTAGCTCCTTCCTCCAGGACCCGGGATCACAAGGAGAAATGCTGCTGGTAGGTAGTCCATATTCATGGACTACCCCTTTCGGCAAAGAAGATTGGACACCATTCTTCCGTTTAATTGTACTCAATACAGCTGTCCCTCTCTTTGTCCTACTTGTGAGTGCACTGGCTTGGCTCTGGACCAACGTGAGAGATAAGAGCAAGCGTCGCTCCAAGTTGGCTTTGGAAGTGGCACACTTGAACCCCGAGTCGTCTCATTTCTATAATGCAATTCCCGAGGAGAATCCATTAGAAACTTCGCCAACGGTGGCTGAGCAAGTATTTCAGGCGGAGAATGTGGTCTTGATTGACCAGGCACTTGGTATCAAAGAGGACTTGTCGGGACGCGCTGCTGCGCAACGACGAGAGGTTCTTCAATACCGTAAGCGAACTTTGGAGTTACTTCTTTCTATTGCCGTGGTTATCATGTGCATTGGCAGTATGGGCTCTCAGGCGGACGCAGGAGTCGTCTGGCCTATCTACTGGACTTACTTTGCGACCATTTCCGCCCTCACTCTTTGGAAAACGCATTCAATGCATAAGCACAAACTTGTTCTGTCATGTCTGGGTACATTGATTGCTTTGTCAAATTTGCGCTCTGCCCTTTTGATGGCGGACATGGGTTCAAAGGCACGGATGGCCATTGTGATACAGACCGCCCTGATTGTTCCCATCTTCGGTTTGAGTATCATGACACCTATTACGCAGGCACTGCCATCTGGTTTACGAACATTGCAAGAGACAATGCACAAACATACAGTGTATTCTGAACTTCGCACGGCCGTACCAACGCCCCCGCGCATTCAGCGTGCCGTTGACCGTAATGAGGATGCTATTGTGCCTTCTTTCTCTAAAGATTCCTCCCCACTTCTTCCACCGCCTGAGCAACATGCATCTTTACTCAGTCGTGCCCTCTTCCTGTTTGTTCAGCCGGTTATTTGGAAACATTACTTTGAACCTATCACGCTTAAAGATGTGCCGCAGCTCATGACAAGTGACCGAGCAGCTTCAGTGACGGCCACTTTCCGTATTCATAATGGTCCGGAAATACGTCGTCCACTTTGGAAACGTCTCGTACGTCATTTCTTACCACTATTCACCTACCAAAGCACTTGTGGTCTTCTTGCAACATTCATGACGTTGGCACCCGTTTTTTTCCTCTCGCGACTGCTCAACTTCTTCACACTTCGGTCTGATGACCAAGTTGAGACCCCCATGCACCTGGGTGTCTTTTTTGCATCTGGCATGTTCGTTAGCCAAATCCTACACGCTATTTGCCAATCGCAGAGCCTGATAACAGGTCGTCACATATGTGTGCAACTGCGCGCACTGGTAACCTTTGAAGTGCTTAGCAAAACCATGCGTCGAGGATTGGCTTTCAAAAAGAAAATTGACGAAGAACAAAACGAAGACGACCACACGGATCATGCAAAGACTCCTGCCACCGATGGTGCCATAACCAACTTGGTATCCGTTGATGTCAATAATATCAGCGAGTTGGCTTCATATATTCACTTTTTGATTCCTCAGCAGCCACTCACTGTTATTATGGGGGTGGTTTACATCACAGCGCTACTAGGGTGGTCAGCTGTGGTGGGTCTTGTATTGCTTGTGGTCGCCATTCCAATTCAAGCTTACTTGACAGGCATTCAAGTTACAGTACAGGCTAATATGCTCTGCGCCACGGATGAGCGGCTGGACCTTGCCTCGGAAGTTTTGAATTGTATCAAAACAGTAAAGTTCTTTGCCTGGGAAACACCCTTTGAGCGTCGCATGAATGAGACACGTGGAAAAGAGTTGAAGCTACTTCGCCGTCACTTTTTGTATTCAATTTTGATTCACATGTCTTTCATTGCTACCCCTATGTTGGTAACAATGGCTACCTTTGGTGTGCACACGTTGATTTTCAAAAAAGAATTGACAGCGGAGAAAGCATTCACTGCACTCGCCCTCTTCAATACGTTACGAGGTCCTTTGGCCGACTTGCCGAGTATGATTCATTGGCTTTTGTCCGCCATTGTATCGGTAAGGCGCATTGACAGCTTCTTAAATGAACCTGATACAAAGAAATATGAACAGCTCCTAGGCGTGCAGCAACAAAGGATGGATGAAAATGCACCTCTAGAGAAGTTGGGATTTGATAATGCTACATTCACGCATGGGGCAGGATCTGAAACAGTCGAAGAAGAAGGGCGCTTTATGCTCCGAAACCTGAATTGCCAGTTTCCCACAGGTCAGTTGAGTGTGATTGTTGGACCTGTTGGATCAGGTAAATCATCCCTTCTCCATGCAATGATGGGCGAGCTGCATCGTATTTCAGGTTCTACATTCATGCCTTGCTCGATTTCACGTTCTTTGGTGGAGCCGGATCCTGTTACAAAATTGACTGAAACAGTGGCCTATTGCAGTCAAAATGCTTGGCTACTTGGCACGACAGTACGACAGAATATTTTGTTCGGCACTGAATACGACGACGATCGATACCACGAAGTGCTACGTGCTTGTGCGCTGGAACCCGATCTCGACATCCTCGAGTTCCACGACGAGACCGAGGTTGGTGAGAAAGGTACATCGCTATCTGGCGGACAAAAGGCGCGCATTGCACTGGCTCGGGCCTTCTACTCCCATGCGAAGCACATTCTCATCGACGACGCTTTGAGTGCAGTGGATGCGCACACTGCCAAACATTTGCATCAACACTGTTTCCTAGGACCATTGGCCGAGGGTCGGACTATTATTCTTGTCACTCATGCGGCAGCTTTGATGCTACCAAGTGCATCCTATGTTGTTGTTATGGACAGTGGGCGTGTGGCTGCTCAAGGCTCGCCAGAAAAGCTTCTTTCGCAAGGCAAGCTCAGCAAAGCTGTACTAGAAAGCGCACCTGAACCTCAAAAGGATGAGAAAAATATGACCATCAGTGAAGACGAAAGAAAGGGTCGGCGGAAAAAGGCTGACCAACAAAGAGCTCGTAAAGCTTTGGCCGATAAGAATGAAGAACGGCTTTCGCGTGAACACTCGAGTTGGTATTTGTACTGGTTCTATATGAGCTCCGTTGCCAAATCAAACTACGTTGCCGCTTTGGTGTGGATGGCGCTTTTGATACTCTATATCAGTATTCGTATTGCTGACGTGGGAAGTGGTGCGTGGTTGCGCAATTGGGCCAGGTCTTATGATAATCTATCAGCGGAGCTTCGATCAACAATCCACGCTCTTTCTCTCTTCAATACCCCTTCAACGGAAGTTCATGGACAAGACAAGACATGGTTCTATATGAAAGGATACGCTGCTATTATTTTCCTGTTCGTTTTCATCAGCTTTGTGACAGATTTGGCGCAATATACGGCTTCCTTGCAATCATCCAAGCTTCTCTACGATCGAATGATCCGGGCGCTGCTACAAGCTCGACCGCAGTTCTATGACAGAACACCTATCGGTCGTATCACCAATCGACTCTCTCGTGACATGCAAGATATTGACCGAGAACTCATACCCATTGTACAGATGGCGGTCGAAAACTTGATATCATTGGTTTCGATTGTTGCCGTTATCTGCTGGGCGACGCCCAAGTTTTTGCTCGTGCTAGGGTTTATCATGGCGATATATTACTTGATTGGGTCCCTCTATTTGGCCTCATCTCGTGATCTAAAGCGGATTGAGAGTATCCAGAGATCGCCTTTGTATACACTTGTCGGTGAAACAATTGCCGGAACAATAACCATCCGTGCATACAGCGATGGAGAACGTGTTATGAAACAGTGCCTCAGTCTAATCGACAAATGGAATCGTGCGTTCTTGCTTTTGTGGTACGAAAACCGCTGGCTCAGTATTTGCTGTGATATTGCTGGTTCTGGAGTGACTTTTATCGCGGCATTGTTCCTACTCTTCGGTGAATCAGATGCCGCGTTAGCAGGATTCACACTGTCGTATGCGATTATGTTGGTCGATGTGTTGTTATGGCTTGTTCGCCTGTATTCCACCGTGGAGATCAATATGAATTCCGTGGAACGTGTGGGTGAATATATTTCGATTGAATCAGAACAACAAGGAGGTGTGGAACCTCCGGCTCATTGGCCCACGGATACAGGGGCTATTCATGTTCAGGATCTTTCGGTTCGCTATGGCAAGCAGTTCCCTCTGGCTCTCCAAAATGTTTCCTTCTCTATTCACCCCGGAGAGAAGGTCGGCATCGTTGGCCGCACAGGCAGTGGCAAGTCGACTCTCTCCCTTGCGTTCTTCCGCTTCCTCGAGGCAGAACGCGGCTCGATTACCATCGATGGCATCGATATCTCGACACTTTCCCTCCAGGCCCTCCGTCGCAAGCTCACCATCATCCCCCAGGACTCGCAGCTCTTCAAAGGCACCATCCGCTCCAATCTCGATCCGTTTCAGCTCACAGACGATGCTGACATGTGGTTTGCACTTCAGCGCTGCAAGCTAGCTGTCCCTGGTCCAGATCCCAACACCCCTGGCGAAGGTAGTGTTGTCAAGTCGCTGGACGACCCCGTGGACCAAGGTGGTGCCAACTTTAGCGCAGGCCAACGACAGCTCCTGTCTCTGGCACGTGGACTACTGAAGATGCGTGACAGCAAGGTGCTCATTCTGGATGAAAGTACAGCCAACCTGGATTCGGAGTCGGATGCACTCATCCAACGCACGATTCGTGAGCAAATGGCCCCAGGTGCAACGATCCTGACCGTGGCACACCGCCTGAAAACGATCATTGACTATGACAAGGTGCTTGTTCTTGGGCAAGGCAAAGTGATTGAATTTGATTCTCCATCTTCACTTATTTCCAACCCCAGCAGTTCATTCTATCAACTATGTGAACAGAGCGGTGAAATGGAGGCACTCAGGGACATCGCCATGAAGCGTGATTAAAGAATCACTAGATTTCGTTAGGCTTTCATTTTTCTTAGTCATCAACGCACGAGCCTGTACCCGATCACACGTATAGTGACATTTTGTACCCAACACAGTGGTTGCCAACCACGTCGCCATGGCATCACAATGGCCCATGCTCCGGCAGTGCGCCTTTCCTTCGGCATCAGTGGTGACTCGTGGACTGTTTCGCAATGTATATCCTTCTCCAGTCTTCCCACTAGCCTCTCGTGTATTTACTGGCATGCCTAGGCGGACAGCTGTGGCGCCAATGGCTGTGCGCACGTTCTCGCACGTTCAGCCACACGCGAAGTTGTCGAAACGAACAAACCCTGCTCCTGGATCAGGTGCATCTAGCTCTCATGAAGGTGGAGAGGGAGAAATGCCACCAAAACCGCCGCGGATGGGACTGTACCAACGATTAAAAACAATGATGAAACAGTACGGTTGGTGGGCTGTGGGTGTCTACATGATTATGTCTGGTATTGATTGCTCGCTGACATTCCTTGCCATTCATTTCTACGCCGGTGAGCAGGTGGATGAATTAGAGGCCCTCTTGTCGAAATGGCTGGGTCCAGTACTCAAGAAATTGAAAAATCAAGATGAACCCAAAGAGAACGCTATTGTCGGATATGTGAAGAAATGGTTCGTTGTTGAAGAGAAGAGCTCCGAAGTCGAAGTGCTTTTGGCACGACTTTCAACAGAGTTTGTCCTCGCCTTTGCTATCCACAAAACCATTTTGTTGCCTGTTCGTGCAGGTATCACGCTTATGATCACGCCCCCCATTGTCCGATGGCTCGTGAAGCGCGGCTGGGCACGACCTATTAAACAGACAATGACGCAAACGACGAAAGCGGCTCGCAGTTAAACGCATTTATAGATATAGCATTTGGAAAGCAATTTTATTTTGGGGAGTCAATCGAAAGTACACTCGAGACTATGGCATGTGAGCGAAGAAGACGGCCACATTGCAATGCTGTGCCGATATAGTCCCATTTACCCGGTAGGCTCGAATATAAGGGGCCGGGGTATGTTTTAGCGGTACTGGAGAGTAAGATGATACAATTCCACAAACATACCTTGTGGAAGCCAATGTCAGTGGCCTTCTCGCGGAAGCACTGACGGCAGATGTCGAGGCCGTACTTGCGGATGATACCGTTCTGGTTGCCACAAACGCGGCTAGGTGATGTTAGCATTCATGTTCGATTTGCAGAAGGATGTGCACAAGACTGTGAGACGAGGGCAGAAAACGGTGAGCCATCAGCGCAGAATGGCTCAGTTTCTTTTCCAGAAGAACGGTGTGAAGACCGAATCACCACCGTGTGGTCATTCCGACCATACCCCCCCCCCCCCGTCTCACGACGTCCTTGACACACATCCACGAGCTGATACATACCACTTACGAGAGCCCTTGCCGTAATTGCGCTGAATATGTTAGAACAAATTCCTCTCGAATGTCGTAATACATACGGGGTGCGAGTACCACACGTTCTGGTGAGCCATCTTGCTGGTGTACGGACAAGTTCGCACTGCGAAATTGCTTTACCACGACCTTCCGCGGCAAGCACACTAAGTCACGTGTAAAAGTATAGTGTCACGTGTTAGAGAAGGGAAGGGGGCCCTTATTGAGGGGCATTCTGATGTGTGGAGATCACCGTGTGGGGTAATTAATGCATGCATGCAGACCGGATCGGGTCAAGTGGCACAGTGCTCACGGGCCCGTAACGAACTTACGCTGTAACGATGACATCTTCAGGTTATCCTAAAGGTCATCTTTCTCACTTAGATGGTAGAAAAAAGGATATATCAAGAATAAGAAATGAACTATCTCCAACATTGCGGCAATGGTTGTTATGCGGCACAATTTCAATCTCAATATGTCTTCTCGCCATGATGCCTGTAGCCGCGGCCGGAATCTTTGGTATGTCCTAACGCACTAACTTGAAGTACCATTATTCTCTGTCTTGTGAGTGAAATAAATCTTACATCAGTGCTTTGGCTGCTCTGGTCAGCTTCTTAATCATGCTCATCTATACTATCGCATGGACCTCCTATCTACTTGTCGCCCAACAAGATTCGCCTCAGCACATTTCGTACAAGCCGTTGTACTGGACATCTTACATTCCTTTTCTTCCATGGACGCCCAAACGCTGTTTTCAGGTAACATTGTATGTATGGCGATACATTCGAGCCAGTGCGGGGTTTCTCAGGTTTGGTATTGATTGGTACTTCCAGTACAAGCACATGTGCGAGATACAACGAGATGGCTCACCCGCTTTGTATGTTCTTGACACTGACATAAGTGAATCTGTTGTATACTCACTGCCTTTCTCTCACAAGCAACTGGATGTATACCCTCCAGCCACAGAGCCCCGAACAAATGTGCGCGAAAAAAGCGATGGCATGTACTCGGGTTCACCTGTAATTGTTTTTGTGCCAGCGGCACTTATACCCGTCCAACTTACGAGCAATCGCAAGACGTATATTCAGTTGGCTACGAATATGCAACAGCTAGGATACTGTGTGGTTGTACCTGAGATTATATATTATCCCAAGGATCGAATTCGTCAATCGGTGGTGGATCTACGATTGGCACTTAGCTGGGTGGGTGCTCATATTGCCGCCTATGGTGGTGACCCTTCACGTCTCTACTTGATGGGATCAGGTCTCTCTGCGGAATTAATAACCTTGACGTTGGTTCAGGAAGCGGTGGTTCTCAGTCGCACGGTCAACGACACAAGAGCAATGGAAGAGCACACCAATCGGTTGCCGAAAGATATGGAAATATCTCTCAATAAGACAGAACTCTATGCTCCCCAAATCCGAGTTCCAGCAGTTTCTGGGGTGATTTTAATCGCTGGACTTTGTGATGTGATTAAAGGATTTCGTCATGAGTGTGAATTGGGTGTTGAGGACTTGAGCATATTGCGTCGATGGACGGGTCCCCAGAGTGCGCAATGTCTTGTGCATTCGCCTTCACACCTGCTTGACTATTTCAAATCTATGATTGATCCTTCTTTTCTACCTTCACGCTTTCTTCTGATTCATGGTGGTCGGGATGGGTATATTCCTATCGGTCACAGCATTCTGCTGAAGAGTTTGCTAGAGGAGATCGGAGTGGAATCGGTTGAACTGCGAGCCTTTCGAGAAATGACACATGCTGATACTCTAAAGTGCCTTCTAGCTTGTTCATCGCGCCGAGCACCTTATGCTGTACCTGTCATGACGGCGATCTATAGGTTCATCTTGTAGCAATGAGTCATTGCAGTGTACAGCGAAGCACGGTCCAAGTTGGACGAAATATATTTAAATATAACCAATCAAGATAGCTGTGCAGCATGCGGCTTTTCCTCTTGCGCCCAACACTCAAAGCTTCCTCTTCCATTTCGATCCAGTCATTTCGAATTGCCATGTCGCGACCAGCTTCCACTGATGCAAGCGGTGATCTCAAGCGTCAGAAGACTGAGCTTGCCCCTCTAGATGCTAGTCGGCTTGTTGTGACGCGGAACGAGAACCCTCGCACTTGCCCCGATGCCAAAGAGTTGGTATTCGGTAAGACGTTCACGAACCACATGTTGACTGTTCCTTGGAACGTGAACACTGGCTGGGGTGAGCCCAAGATTGAAGCATATGGTCCCTTCCAGCTGGATCCTAGCACCACAGTCCTGCACTACGCCTCTACGTTGTTTGAAGGCTTGAAGGCTTATCGCGATCCGCAAGATAAGATTCGTCTCTTCCGCCCTAACAAGAATATGGAACGCATGAATCGTAGTGCTGAGCGACTTTGCCTTCCTACTTTTGATGGTGATGAGCTTATCAAATTGATCAAGAAGCTTGTTGACATCGACCAGGATTGGGTGCCCAAGGAAGACGGCTATTCATTGTACATTCGCCCCACGCTTATTGGTGCACAGCCTTCTTTGGGTGTCTCTGACAACACAGAAGCCTTGCTCTTCGTTATCCTCTCCCCAGTCGGACCTTACTATTCTACGGGTGTAAAGCCCGTGGCGTTGGAGGCCAACTTGGACTACGTCCGAGCATGGCCGGGTGGTTCTGGCTATGCCAAGCTGGGTGCCAACTATGCTCCAGGTGTTCTTCCTGCTAAGGAGGCAGCCTCGCGTGGCTACCAGCAGATTCTTTGGCTGTTTGGTGAAGAACACTGGCTCACTGAGGTCGGTACGATGAACATGTTTGTGGTTCTCAAGAAAGACGACGGTGTCCTGGAAGTCGTGACACCGCCTCTCAACGGCATGATTCTGCCAGGTGTTACCCGCGACTCCATTTTGGAGATGTTGCGTGATCACCAGGCTGGTAAGATCACTATTGAGGGTGTGCCGAAAATTGAGGTGAACGAACGTGAGATCAACATGAAAGAGATTCTCGAGGCTTCGAAGAACGGCACCTTGGAGGAAATGTTTGGCGCCGGTACAGCCGCTGTGGTCAGCCCGGTCAACAGGATTGGTTACAATGGTCAAGACATTGATGTTCCTGTGACTTCAAGCGGTTTTGGTATTATTGCCGAGCCGGTGCTGAAGCACCTCAACAACATCCAGTGGGGTAAGGTGGATCACCCTTGGTCGGTGCCGGTGCAAAGTGAATGAGGTAGAGCCTTTGTGGATGATGTATAGCTATAGATCTGCAAAAAAGTTGAAACGATCTTCAGAAGGGGTATCCGCCAATGCATTCTTAGAGCGGACGGACTTGGCCCGGCGTTTTGCCGAAGGTGGCACGATGGTGTCAGAGTCGTCGTCATCGTCACTGACATCAGCCCCCTGCAGAACAGTAGGATCTGTATCAGACACTGGAAGCACTTGAGGAAGCTCCTGATCTTCGCTATCATCGCCATCATCTTCAAGAAGAGATGTTAAATCAATAAGCTTGCATTCATTGCCATGAGCAAGACTAGCAATCAAATTGCCTTTCTTGGCCAGACACTCAACAGGCATTCCATCATGATCACCCACGATGCCCAACAACTGGTGCGGAAAAAGTTGTACAACGCGAATGAGTCCATCGGATGATCCTGTGAGTACAGTGTCATCATCGAGTGGGCAAATAGCGTCAATACTAGACGGATGTCCCGGGAATCGATCCACATGATCCAGCATGCCGCGAGACGGTGCCCAGAGTGAGAGTATACCCAATTGTGTACCAACGACGAGTTTCTTACCTCCCTTAATAGATGCAATAGAGAGTAGCTCATCCTCTTGATCTTCACTCACTTCGAAGCTTTTCTTGCCACCATGAACATCGATAACGCTGAGTGTACCATCACCGCTGACATTAGAGTCGTGAAACGCACCTTGTGACAACAAGACGACTGCGATCGCCTTCAGGCTCGCGCTTCCGTTTTTGCTGTTCATCTTTCTTTGTCGGACGTGGCGGGTCTAGGTGGGGGCACCAAAGCAGATCAGTGATCCAATCGGAATGATGGTCATAAGAACGCAAAGGTGAGGACGTTTCAGCGCCCTTTTCCGGAAGTGTGCGAGGATCCCAAAGGCGCACGACACCATCATCATCACCTGTAACAATCATAGTCTCATCAATAGGCAGTACCCGGGATGGAGCAGAGCTAAAGTTAGAATTTTATAACCACATACTCGTGAGCATTAGGCCAGCATGCCTTTACTTCACCGTTTTTTGCATCCAAGGCTAAAAGTGACTTGTCTTTAAAAATACAGTATAAGACTGATCCTGCGTGATCAAATGCGACTCCACGGCAGCTCTTGCGCGATGGTCGGACACTCCATAGGCGCTTGTACAACTTCCCCTTATGCTTTCCCGAATGAGGCTGGGCCGATTCACCCTCCTGAAACAGGGCTGAATAGTCGAACAATTGGACTTTACCGCTGATTAATCCAACAGCGATCTGGTGTGTCTCCTTGTCAGGGTGAAAGGACACATCCAGCGCATCTGAAGAGAGCCCAATGTTCATGCTGTGGGTGGGGGTGAGCCAAGACGTTGCACGTGATGTCCACATTTTTTGTTGCGGCACCGACGCACAACCCTCCATTCCGCACGCGCTGCCTATAAGCATGACGGACCTGGAAGGAAAGCGCAAAGAACGTGAGAATGATATTGAGAGGAAGGAGAAGAAATTGAAGAAGGAGAAGAAGGAGAAGAAGGAAAAGAAGGATAAAAAAGAGAAGAAGGAAAAGAAAGAGAAGAAGAGCAAAAATGAAGAGACCAACAAGAAAGCAAAGCAGGTGGATATGAAGTCGGAGCAAGACAAGGTCTCTGAGGCACCTCCAAAGACTGTGGAAAACGCCTTTGTATGTATAATTTTTCTGACCCCAGTCCGCTAGCGAAGCGCGCGCCTTCATGGAGTCCAATAACATTACAATTGAGATGCCTGAGGAATCGAATGACAAGCCACCTCGTCCAATGCTTGCCTTTAGGGAGCTTGAGGGTAAAATTGAACCAAAGTTGAAAGAGCGCCTGGATGCGGAAGGTTTCACTAAACCCACCTTGATCCAATCTTGCTGTTGGCCCGTCTTGCTTCAGGGTCGCGATATTGTGGGCGTTGCGGAAACGGGCTCAGGTAAGACCCTTGCATTTGGTATCCCAGCACTGCAGTATGTGTTGGAAAACGAACCTTTCATGAAGAAAAAGAAGGGTGTTGTTCAAGTGCTGGTGGTGGCTCCGACGCGTGAATTGGCTATTCAGACAAGAGACAATCTGGCCCGAGTGAGTGAGCCTCTCGGCTTTGGTGTATACTGTCTCTATGGTGGTGTGTCGAAGAGTGAACAGTTGCGAGAACTCAACAATTACTCGCTTCCTGTGCACATTGTTGTTGGTACACCAGGCCGCGTTCTTGACTTGGCTCGCGAAGGATCGTTGGATCTAAGCCAGGTGAGCTACTTGACATTGGACGAGGCGGACCGAATGCTCGACAAGGGATTTGAGCCGGATATTCGGGCGATTATTGGTATGACCAAATCGCATGAAGATGGCCGTCATACCAACATGTTCAGTGCCACATGGCCACCAGCCGTGCGTGGCTTGGCGGAGACATTCATGCGATCCCCTGTTCGAGTAACTGTGGGAAGTGACGAATTGAGTGCCAACCGTCGAGTGTCTCAGTCGGTGGAAGTTTTGCAAGATGGTCGAGCCAAGGAACGCCGCCTGAGTGACTTTTTGAAGTCTATTCAAGCCAACAAGACAAATGATAAGATTCTTATTTTTGCCTTGTACAAGAAGGAAGCACAGCGAGTAGAAAGCACGCTGCGTCGATGGGGTTATCGC
This sequence comes from Malassezia equina, assembly GCA_029542865.1. NCBI lineage: Eukaryota > Fungi > Basidiomycota > Malasseziomycetes > Malasseziales > Malasseziaceae > Malassezia > Malassezia equina. The sequence continues at coordinate 1,152,776 of CP119900.1, forward strand.
GTGTCCGGTATCCATGGGGATTTGAGCCAGAAGGATCGCATTGCCAGTCTTAACGCATTCAAGACAGCCGAGACACCCTTGCTTGTGGCAACAGATGTGGCTGCACGAGGTTTGGATATTCCCAATGTTGAACTCGTTATCAACTATACATTCCCTCTAAGTGAGTGCCAGTGGTCCGCAACTAACATGCAGCAATTGAAGATTATATTCATCGCATTGGACGTACAGGCCGTGGTGGGAAAACCGGGAAGGCCCTCACTTTCTTTACCGATGAAGACAAGGCACATGCCGGGGAACTGATCCGTGTACTCAAAGATGCGGGTCAGCCAGTTCCGAAAGAAATGGATCGCTTCCCGACGACGATTAAGAAGAAGACGCATTCAAGCTATGGAGGTACGTTACTATAAATAACCCTAGATCACTTCAAGGAGTTGGTGCCCGGTAAAGCCAAGAAGATCACATTTGATGACGATGATTAGATCCATAGAAGATGAAACAGGGTAATGTGGCTAGGTGCGCTAAGAAAACATAAGCCAATGGGGTTGGTGTTGGAAATCAGGTGCTGATAAAAAAGACAAAAAAGCTCCCAACGTGGGGCTCGAACCCACGACATTCAGATAACTCTTCGCAACCGAAGAGACTCTATTAAGAGTCTGACGCTCTACCGACTGAGCTAGCCGGGATATTTTCTGACAGCAGCGTCAGAATACAGCTACATGAACTAGGGTAACTCTCATCACGCTGGTCCTATGGGCTCAACGACACTGCTTGTTAGCGAATTTCTTCCATTATACATACTCAGACTTGCCACAAATGTCAGATTAAGACGTTGGCGGATTTCCACAATATCTTCAGGGACCAAGAAAATCAGGGCACCGAGCTTTCGCGCAATGCTGATGGCTAATTTCGCATTCAACCTAGACTCCTCTTCATTGGAGCCTTGCTTGACGAGACTGTAATCGACGATACCCGGACGGATGGTATCGAGCAAATCAAGTAAAAACTTGGCATTCGAAATAGATGGGTCACGGAATGAGCGAATGGATGTAGACTTCCCGCCCTCTTTCACTTTCTTGTTGGCCCATTGGAGAATCTCCAAATCTGACACAGACTTGCCGCTCTTTTTGAGACCTTCCATGGTACTCGTCACACTCACACGCATAATCTGCCATACCAGTCCAAGAGTGAGTGTTTTGGCGCCATCGGTGATATCAGCACCTTGGATTCCCACGATGTGCATATTATTGGCTTTAGCGAGGTCAATCACATAGTTGGTGTTTTCGACCATCTTGAAGCGAGATAATTCGGAACCCTCCTTGGCTTTAGAAACACGCCGCCAGCTTACTGAGCCTGGGAGTACTTTGTCAAATGCCTGTAGCAGGATGTTTCCATCTTTGAGATCCTCGAACAGACTGTAAACACCAGGTTCCACATCGAGACTGTTGAGCCATAACGTAAAGACGCGTGCTTCGCGCTCACCCTCCGCGTCAAATTCTTCCACTTCCAAAGGTGGTGCTTCTTGGAGAGGCTCCAAACTGGGCCACGTATTAAAGAGATGGGCCACAAAAGCAAGGTTTAGCTTGGGGTTGCCCGCGATCATTGAGCCAGGTGTGAGATACTTGCGACAACCGATCATATCAGCACGCTGAAGTACCATTTCAGCACGAGTCATCAAATCGGACTCTTGCAAGGGCTGACGATCACAAACATCCGGTTTGATCTGTGACAAGAGAATAGTGTAGTTCTCGCCATCAGACACATCCTTTGAGAAATTGTTGACCTTGCGATGCCACTTAGCAGCTTGTAAATGATAGTTGAACCATCGCAGAAGAATTTGATCGGGCGGTAGCTTCAAAAATTCTTCCAGACTTTCATCCTCCTCTAGAAGACGATACAACTCGGGATGGTGCTTGAGATCAATCCTGCTGAGAAGACCTCGTCGGACAATTTGCCAAATTAGACCAAGAATCAAGTGTTCTCTTCCGTCAGTAATATCCTGGGCGCCAATGTTGACGACACTGCATCCGATGGCTTTGGCAGACTGGATTACAATATTGTTGTTTTCTGTCATTTGGAATGCATTGGGACCCCTGCCCATCTTGCCAAGATTCAAAACACGCTCATCAATCGTGTCTGGTACGGCACTATTGATCAGCTTGCAAAGAAGCAAGCCATCACGGCACTCATCGAAAATTTGGAATGTGTCAGTAGGAATGGGGAGGCGCGAGCCAATATGCATATCGCCATCTAGACTCATATTGATATGCCTGGTGAATTCTGTACGCTCATCATCATTGATTGTATGTTGTGTTGAAGCATGATGGCCTTTCACGGTTAGTTTGCCTTTGGAAACAACGCCTGCCTGCGCGTTGCTACCTTTGCGCAAGCGAGACACAAGCTTAAAGTCAGCAGTCCTAGACATACATCCACATAATCTTCAAGCTCAACGCGCCCACTTGCATCCAAGTTGACATCCTTCAGGGTTTCACGAACTTGATCGTAGGACACTGACTCTAGCTGCTGCACTTCACGAAGCACGGTGGGACGGTCGAGGCTACCGCGATCATCAATATCAATTTGTTTGAACTTGGAGATGATCGACATCATCTCCTCCTGAGAACTTGATTGTTAGGTGTATTTACTTACAATTCAGGATACTTCCGCTGCAATTTGATGGCCTCCATTCCCAACCAAGAGCGTCGCACGGACAGTTGTGGTAGAGTCCGATCTGGGCCAGATATGGTGCACGTGACATTGCTGCGAGCACGATCGGGAGTAGGCGGTGCGCTAATCGTGTCGGTACGACTCCGTGGGTTTTGCGTGATCTGGGCAAGTGGCACTGTCTGGAAGTTGAATGGGCTGCTAGGGAATGAAGTGTAAGTTAGCAGATGTACTCATATGATAGTCTCTCACAGTTTACAGCTGAATAGTGTGCCTGACTGGGTCGATCACTACATCAAGTACGCTTGTGTGCGACACTAACATTTAGCTACCAGCATCTAAAAAAAATTGTATATACACTTGAACGCTCTCAATACAGTGCAACTGATCTGGAGAATGTCGGTCAAAATGTTGAAAGGCTTGAGAGCGAATCAGCCATGCTTCTGCATGAGGATCCGTCTGACTTGGATCGCCAATTTATACCACACCTAGACAAGGAACTTCGCAAGATTGTTTACTTCTACTGCGAGAAGGAAAAAGAGCTCTGCGATGAGGTAAACATGGTTTATGATCATATCAAGATTGCAGAAGACGAGTACAACGTGGGCTCTGGAGGAGAATCGGATGCAGACGTCTCGAACGAGGATGAAGGGGACGAGTCGACGAACACGCATCTCCATCCACCGCATCGTTCGCAGCCTTCATGGTACACGCCTAAGCGTCAGCATTCCTTTACGTCGATGAGTGATGCTGAAGCAGCAGCCAGACCTGCTGCTTCGCCTGACAAAATGCTTGACTCCTTGCCGGTACATCGTCGTTGGATCAAAACGTTTGGAAAGCGTGGTTCGTATCACCGGACGCGCCACCAAATGAATCCCTCTAGTTCTGGGCTCAGTTATATTGGTTTGGGAAGTAATACAGCTGATGCGGAAGGCCAAGCTATGGATGATGGTATCGCTGCAAGTGTATGGACTGCTCAAGATGACTACGCCATTGACATGCGACTGACACTGAAGCGCAAGCTTGTCGAGATTTACACGTCACTGAATGAGTTGCAGCAATATGCACAGCTGAATTTGACCGGCATGGAGAAGATCTTGAAAAAATACGATAAAATCACAAGCAACTCGTTGAAGGATCGCTATATGCAGAATGTCGTCAAAGTCAAATATCCTTTTCAGCCACAAGCTGTAAGTCTTCTGCGCAAGCAGATTGATGAAGTTGTTCACATGTATGCCTGTGTCGCAGCTCGTGGTGATGAAGAATTGGCACATCAGCAATTAAGGATGCAGTTGCGTGAGGAAGTGGTGTGGCAACGAAACACTGTGTGGCGTGAGATGATCAACATTGAACGTCGCGCACAAGCTGCTTCACTAGAGAAGGGTATTATGGGCTCTTCGACTGCCCATTTGCTTGATGAAGAGCCAAAGCAGCCAAACAAGCTATGGACGCCCTTTGGTGAGATTATACTTCCTCCTTTTCTCACATTGGGTACAATTCAACTGCTGGGCTCCTTGCTGGTATTTTTCTTGCTCCTCAAGGTTCCAGCGTTCCGCTTGTTTGATCGGGTCGAAGTTCAGAATTGTTTTGCCATGCTTGTTTTCTGCACTTGCTTGTGGGTGACCGAAGTGGTTGAGCTATTCGTCACGTCGCTGTTGGTCCCCTTCTTGATTGTTACCCTTCGTGTTGTGCGCGAGAATGATGGTGAAGGACGCCGACTGACAGCGCCCGAGGCAAGTAAATGGATCTTCCAGCAAATGTTTGCCCCCAATGTGTCTCTACTCCTTGGTGGCTTCACTCTGGCAGCAGCCTTGTCCAAATATGGCATTGACAAGGTGCTGGCGACACGTGTATTGCATTATGCCGGAACGCGACCAAGCATTGTGTTGCTTGCCCACATGCTCGTCGCCTGTTTTGCGAGTATGTGGATTTCCAACGTGGCGGCACCTGTGTTGATGTTTTCACTGGTGCAACCTATTCTACGCAACCTGCCTCCCCGCTCGCCCTATGCGACGAGTATGGTGATGGGTATTGCCATGGCATCCAATATTGGCGGACAGACATCGCCCATTGCGTCGCCTCAGAACTTGATTGCGCTAGAGTATATGGACGTGCCATTAGGATGGCTTCAATGGTTTGGCATTACTCTCCCTGTGAGTGGCCTTTCGCTCCTCGTGCTGTGGCTACTGCTTCTCTGGTCATTTGGAACAGGTAAAGGAGTCGTGATCAAGCGCCTTCCTGAGTCTTCTGAATCGTTTAGTCGCAAGCAATGGTTCATTTCGGCTGTGTGTATGGGAACGATTGTGCTCTGGTGCTTCCAACGACGTATCGAGAGCATTATGGGAGATATGGCCATTACAGCCGTCGTGCCACTCGTACTATTCTTTGGCTCTGGCATTTTGACGAAAGAAGATTTCAACAACTTTTTGTGGACGATTGTATTCCTGGCCATGGGCGGTATTGCTCTGGGGAAAGGTGTGTCATCGAGTGGCCTGTTAAAAAGCCTGGATAGCTTTGTCCAGAACCAGGTGGATGGACTGCCGCTATGGGGTATCCTTGTGATCCTTGTCGGTGTCGGACTTGTGGTCGCAACGTTTATCTCGCATACGATTGCTGCTGTTCTGTTGGTGCCAATCGCTGCACAAATGGGAGCAAACCTGACGGACCCTCACCCGCGACTGCTGATTATGGCCACAGCTTTGACATCCAGTGCAGCTATGGGTCTGCCCATTTCAGGCTTCCCTAACATGACCGCCATCAACTTGGAAGATGAGGTGGGACACCATTATGTCTCAGTAAAGACGTTCCTCCGCGTCGGTATTCCCGCTAGTATTCTGGCAACGCTGATCATTGCTACGTTGGGTTATGCCATTATGCAGTTGATGGGTCTATAACTGCTTATAGAATGAAAGGGTATCGAACCGAGACTAGTTTGCTCGCGAGTGCGCCAGCAATCGGCTGACGCCCTCAAAGGCACCAATCATGATGCCACAAGCAGGTGCGACCTTGGCCAGTCGGGGCGAGAGGCCCCGGAATAGCCCCTTGGGACCGTCTCGAGTGGTAATTTGGCGCAATGCTCTGAAAAGCGAATTGGACGAAGTGCCTGCCTGGACATGTTCAGCTTGGAGACGCGTTTTGACCAGGTCAAAGGGGTGTGTACACATAGCAGCAATACTGCCGCTCACCGCTCCCACAATGAAGGAGGAACCGAATTCGTGCCACAAAGTCGATGTCTGGCTTTCACCAAAACCGCCGCCGGTTAAAAGTACTTTACCTGCCTCATACCCCGTGAAGTAGATCGCCGAGAATGGGACATCGCGCCATAAAGTCGCTGAAAGACCGCACCATAAGACAGAGGCTCCATGCGTCTGAACTTCCTCGATCAGTGGGCGAATGACGGACAGGGACGAAGAGCGACCATGAGACGCCTGAAGCCGCGTGCGCAAAAGTTCCAGAGGCGTGACGAGCGTGGCAGAGATGGAGCGTGCGAGCGCTCCACTGATCAGAGACACAATAAGAAGAGGTATCTTTTTATGCTGCAATGTGACGGGTAGTACTGGCTCAGAACGTTCGCAAGGCATGTCACAGGTAGAGTCAATGAGCAGCAGCACGGGGGGGGAGGAGTCACTCCGGCGACTGGGGTTTAGCGTAGGGACAGGGGCCTCAATAGACAAAAGAGATTTCCTGAACACGTCATAGCACGTCATGTACGTTACTTGAGAGGGCACTGTCATGGCCACGGTGGGCAACAGACCGCGCCAAAGAGAGCGCCAGCCTTCGGCCCGCGCTACTTTAACCAGACCATCCCAGATGCCATTCATGCGTCCTTCGTACAGGACTCCCGCCTCGCACATGCGTGCCGTGCTGCACTTGTCAGGGTATATACACATGGAGGAGTGTTGCACAGATGTCGGCATAGAATAGGAGGCGGTGCTGGACGCAGGGCGAATCCATTGCAGCAGCACACTCTTTGGCACAGCGTGCGGCTGCGTCCCATGTACAGGGCACGGTGGTCCTTTCGGCTCGTCCATGAATGCCGCCAAACTACCCGTGGGGGCAGGACGAGTGGCACCTTCCCACTGAGTCTGCAATCTTGTTTTAATCACATCCAAGGGAGTCATCAGGAAGGAGGTCGTAATGGAGCCGGCCACAGAAGCAAGTGCTCTGTCAACAAATGTCATCGGTGGCCGCACATTCTTTTCCGGAAGTGACTTTGCACTCTCCGCAGGCGGAGCACTCGCCATGATGCCGCAGAAGTGATCGCCACAGTGGAGGCTCGAGGCGTTCAGGCGAACTTCAGCGCCAGCCAGCGAAGCGGCGCCGCACTTTTTGGTGTGCTGATCTAAGCCAAGGCGGACGCCCTCCGCCCGCAGCAGCAGACCGTGCATCTATAGAGTATCAGAGGGTGACTCGTCCTTAGGAGCAGGCGCTCGACGCTCAGCGCGCCGGGCCCCCTTTCCTTCTCGCCATTTCTTGTTCTTTTCTTCAGCTGAGACATCGCGAGGGCGGGCAGCCAAGGCAGTGTATCGAGTCGTAGGACGCACCACGCCATTGCCCAATGGCACGAGCTTCGCGCGCTGACTCGGTGTTTCGGCAATGAACGATGGCAGAGGAAGCAGAGGAGTGCGTGCCTCCGAAAATGTTGACTCACATGAAAGAGATGTGTTTTCGCCCGTCATACTTGCTAGAAGACAATGGCGTAGCAATTCCGCATGAATGACCTCCCGAGTCCAGAGACTATGCAGCTGAGCAGTAGCACGGACGCTGGGTGTATAATCCACATGGACATGGCTAGGCGGCGGCATAACACCTGCATAGGCAGAAGCACGCCACTGCAAGTCGGTGGGACGGAACCCGCACTCCCAGAGCATCAAAGGGCGATCAGCAGCCATTTCATAGCTGGGTTTCGTTTCATAGACAGTCAGATCTGCATCAGGTGCAGGGAGGTTGCGCATCAGAGACTTGTCAGGGGTCTGCGCATCAGCGCGCTCACAGAAGGAATCGAGCCACAATCGCGCGCGCACACGATCAGCGGCCGCAGCGCCCTGGTGCACGTTGACGAGTTCATCCACAACGCCTGGTTCTTCGAGGCCAGCCCCAACCATGAAAAGGATCGCCATGATGTTGCGAACCTGGTGGTACAGGAAGGCAGAACCACGCAGGTTAAGAACATACATAGGCTCATCGGTATCGGTGGTGGCCGTGTCATCGGCCACTGTGGTGTGCCACCCTGTGCTCACCTTTTCAATCGTCGCTCCGTCTATGCGACGGACAAAATTGGTGATTTGTTTGGACGCATCCACTTTGCATAGGTTGCGAAAGTCATGCTCGCCCACCAGACGCGATGCAGCATCGCGCATTCGGTCCATATGCAAGCGCCCAGAGAATTGAGAAGGGCCTTCAGGCTGCCAGCTCAGAGTACCAGGGGCTCCCAGTGTGAAGAAATACTTGTAGTGTCGATACACGCAATCGAAGCGCGCAGAAAAGTCAGGGCGCACAGGCGACCAGGCCTGCACCCGGATCGAGGGAGGAAGTAGTCGGTTAAGTGTGGCCACATACGGCAGCTCTTCCTCGTGCTCACCCTTCAACTGTATAGGTACCGGTGGGTGCGGTTCGCTAGGCCAGCGCACATGACGTTCGTCGACACATTGGCTTCGTACCCAAAGTGCGACCACCTGTCCTGCGGCACTCACACCTGCATCAGTGCGGCCACATCGACTCCAGCCCGCATCATCCATGCTCTTAGAGGCATCAACCAATCGAGCAGTACACAGCGCTTCCCATAGCGTTTCCTCCACCGTGGGCAGCGGCGTAGCCTGCGCGGTTTGGGCAGCAAGGCCCGAGTATTGACCCCCATCGTAGCAAAACCGCAGGGCGATTTTCCTGCATGGCTGTGCATTCACATCGAAAGGTCGCGGCTTTTTCGCCGTCTCTGTGGCGTGTTTTGTCGCCGGTTGGGGAGCATCCAGCAGGGGCGGCAAAGACTGGCCCAGCGATTCAGCGCGCCCCTCCAGCTGAGCAATCCGCCGCAGTAACTGGTTCCGTGACCAGTCACCGTATCTTTCGCGTGCATTCATGTATGCTTTTTCGTTCAAAGTATGAAAAGTGCGAGACAACCGGGAAGGACGAGTACGTGCGACGATCCAGGTCCGCCCCGCTTGCATGCGACACGTTGGACAAGAACTTTTTGAAATCACGTGGTCCGCCCAGATGGTGGAGCGTAGCGTGCACGACACGCACGGAGCATGTCCATGTCTTGGAGGGCATGATACACAATGCTGCGGCGTTGATGATGCCCGTCATTTTCAAGCTCCTCCATAGCTTCTTTTTCATGAATATTTACATGAAGACGCTCAAGTCGATCCTCACATAAACGCTGCATCGCAGCACAGGCTGAGGCCACGCGCGCATCCACGGTGGGCTCGTGCGAGGACGACCAGCGACGCTCCCACTCTGGCAACAAAGGCTCCTTAAGAAGATCATCCACATGGCATATATTTGTATGGCTGCATAAACACAGCCGCCAGAGAGGCCAGCTAGCACGTCCATGTGCATCCACGAAAAGAGGACATATCCGATCATGAGGATGAGAAAGGGGTGCCATATCGTACACAGCGTCCTCATGTTCGTAAGGAGGAGCTATGCCGTCCTCCATACGCTGTCGTTGATACTCGGACATGAACGTAGGCTCCAGTTTCGACAAATCCTCCTGGAGCATAGACTCTGAAATGCACAGCAAGCTTGCAACCAGTCGGCGCTCGCAGGGCATACGCATATCCCAACTGCACCGGTCCCAGCCGGTCTTGAACGGTAAAGAAAATCCATAGTGACAGAGCAGTTCTGCGTTGCCCAACTCACCGTACGAATTCATGACCTCGTCACCTTCTTCGATGGTATCAATACAGCGAATATCGACATGCCCGGTTGAGGCATTTGGCGAAAGCTGATCGCAACGAGTGTGTTCCACGGAACCACATCGCAAGCAAACGTCTGAATCAGACTCGACCTGTACATGGTTTGGAGCTGAATGATTGAACAAGTCTGCGATAGGCACGAGGCATAGACTGGCGTCAGTGCCATACCACTTACCCGTGAAAAATATCAATAATAAACGCTCGAGACGAAACCAACGAAAAGGCAGATAGGAATTGCGCATAACTTGGCGTGGTGTCAAGTGCCTGTTGGAGTATGGGAAGCGCCCAAGTATGCCAAAAATGGCTCAACTCCATCTGCGTCAGTCCCTGGGAACCCACCTCACATGTGCCTGGATAGTCCCAAGTATTCTGGAATGCTTGTACACGGCGCTGTAATCTGTACCAAGCCTCTGTATGAGTGAAAAATGGGTCATCCTCCCACGTCTTGTCGGTCGCGGGTAACGAGACGGGGGTGCAGTGGCGCAGATATACGTCAAATTTCGACAAGGATTTGGGTGATTGCTCGTAGAGTACACATAGGGCAAGGCATAGAGAAGGCTTACATGCACTCACCGCTTTCTTACACAGTTCCATTTGATACAAAGCACAATAGGGCACACATAGAAGAGCAGAACATGGGATACGTGCCACTATAGTCTCAGGCAGAATGCACGCACGCGCTACGACCGCCAACGTGCCTAGGGCAGAGCTTCTTTCCCTATCTTCATTCTCATCGATACGGATCCATTGCAAGCGAGGGTCACACCAGATGTTTTGGGCACGGAGCCATGCGGACAGGGGCTCCATGGCCGCTGCCACGCTTTCGGTGCCTGCGCACGTTGAAGCCTGAATTGCGTCGATTTCTCCACATTGGCTCCCCTCCATCATGGCGACGCAGAAAACGATCTACGTCGGTGCGTTGGACCATATTGACCAGCAGGTGGGCTTGCCCAGCAAGTGAATGATGAGCTGCTCCTCTCTTTCTTCAGTACTTTTGGAGACATAACGGATATCCAGCTTCCTCGTGAGACGGAAAATGGTATGTTGTCATAGCTCACGTCAGTGTCCAAGCACCGTGGGTACGCGTTTATTACCTATGCCAATGAGGAAGACGCGGAAGATGCCATCGATAATATGCATATGAATGAATGGTATGGGGTACGTATCGCTGGCTCACCTTAGAATATCCTCACTGTAAATGTTGCCAAGGCCCAAAAGATTATCTCGAACGATTCGCGGCGCCCTATTTGGGAGACAGACGTATGTTTGCAATGGCTGACACCAGGCATGGCTCCAAGAGCATAATACCGCCGCCCAAGGCGACAATCCACCGATTCATTAATTTCATAGAGGTATCTAATGAGCTACAGACGATGGATCGTGTCGTTTTCGTGCTGCGCCAGCGCCTTCGCTTCAAAGGCCTCTCCATTCTTCTTGTCCAGCAGTTGCTGCCACCACGGGAATAAGAATGCATTCACAATGAGCTTGAACCAAGGCGTAAATGCACTCGCTGTCGTGTGAGAGATGGATACGCACGGTCTAGTTCATTCATCAGGGCCTTCAGCTCCTCCATCGAGACCCACTTGACATCGCATACCTCGTTCTTATTCAGATTCAAGTCAACCTGGGCAGTGATAAAGAGGATGTAGTCGACTGCTTGTCAGTGAGATGATCACGTACTTTCATGCTCGCCCCAGGGTCCCGTGCTTGGTGCCAAGTAGTGAATACGTGTCAGGAACTGGAACATGTCCACGGGGACCTGTGATGCTTCGATGCCAAGCTCATGCTCAAGCTTCCGCTGGGCCGCTTTTTTGGCACCGGCGCGACCATCCATCTCAGAGCGGACCGCCAGAGGGTGGGAGCAGCACGTGTTGGTCCACATGTTAGGGAAGGTGATTTTCTCGGGAGCCCGCTTTTGAAGCAGCAGCTTGCCTGTTTCTGGGTGAAACAAGAATACGGAGAAGGCTCGGTGCAGCAGCCCTTTGTTGATATTCTCCATCAGATGGCCTGCGTGTGAGCCGTCAATAACATACACTCTTTTTTGCTTCCATCCCGCAGCATGTTATCGTTGTCGTCCGTGACGATACAACGTTCTTCCATTAATCGGATTTGCTCTTCATCGTGTCCAACTAGAGACGGATCGTCGCTCGGGGGAGCAAGTTGTGAGGGCGCAGCCATGTTGATGGGATGCTGAATGGCGCTGTTAGAGGTACGGAGGTGGCCCCTCGTCACGTGCGATGGACCGAGGAGCGTGCAGCCTCGCTGAACGTTCTTGTCATGGAGGCACTTGGTGCCTCGTTGCCAAAACGACTTTGGTATGTATGGATATGCAGCACAGCACGGGGATGAGATGGTTATACCAATTATTGAGAGTGACATGGACTCGAGACCCACGTCACGTATGATAGCAAGTTATTAGCTCTACCTGAGTGCTACTGCGGAAGCGAGAGCAATACTAACCTACAGGCTCTCCCACCTCTGTCAGAAGAGCTGAAAATTACATGTCTTGTCAGAGGTAACTTTAGGCTTACTGTCATTGTACTATAGACATTGGTGGAGCAGTGCCCGGGTGTCATCCATGGATAGACACGCTTGAGGCTTCGATTTGTCCTTCCCTACTTGGCAGGCTCTGGTACAGTCCATATTCCCAAACACTCTATGCTGCTTGATTCAGGCCAAGCGTACAAGGTTTGAAGTAGAGGCGTAGGGGCGTCGGAGAGGTCGGGGACACAACACGCATCCTGGCGTTCCACCTCGAACAGCAGGGACTCCTCTGCAGACGTAGTGGAAGTATGAACGTCTTTGGCCACTGTCCATGCAGCTTTTGTCGATGAACGAAGTGTTTCTGCCATAGCGCGAAGATCCACTTTGTCGACGCTGGGTATGCGGACACGCATCAAGGAGCGGCACACGTTCGAACGAGTTTGATTGACAGTTCGACATTCGTCAACAAATTGGGCCAAATCCTTGTGATCTGGATCCACGGTGATCACATAGAACCGGGTAATATTGTCTGCGTCAATATCGTCATACACACCTTTCATCGTTTGGATGGATCGCGCCCCCACGGTCAACCCATACAATTCAGCAGAAATGGACGAGGCAATCGTTGCCACGTCGCCCGCCGAAGATTGTAATACATGAGGAATGGCAGCGCCTGTAGACTTGGAGGGTATCACTCGCGCTTGAGGCAAGTTTGCTTCGAGGTATTGTGCGCATTGACCAAGTGCTTGAGGATGGCTGTGTACTTCTTTGATGGAGGACAAGGGCGGTGTTTGTCCGGACGCATCCGGTTTTACAAGGAGGCTGTGCTGAATTGGCAAGGGTACCTCGCCGATGACGACATGCCCCGCTTGGCCGAACAGCGTAGAAGACGAGAGGCAGGACAGCGTTTCTTCGACGATGCCCAAGAAGCTGTTGGACACGGGCACAATGGCAATATTGGGATGGCCCATGCGCCATTGATTGGCAGCATAGGCCACCACATCATGAATTGTGTCTTGGGGTATCAGTTGGCAGGCGGTCTGCCCCACAAAGCATCGTACAGCCTCATGGGAGTACGTCCCCCAAGGGCCCAGAAATATCACCTGCATCAGGTTGTTGGGTAAGCACAGACATCGTCTTTCAACGTCTTACACGTATGTGGAGGGAAAATATCGCGGTCAGCCCCTTTACGACCAAGGACCTTAAGGGCCCCTACCGGATGCATCCGAGCGAGGTGGAGATGTCTCCTAGATTACATAAAATCTGATTGGCTGCCATGGGATATGTGAGCCTTCCTCGCATCAGCCGCTTGTAAAAAAAAAAACCAAGATAGGCCATGATTGGCACAACAGGTTCGCTCGGAGACTTATGCGTCACATGGGCCTTCTTGCATTTGGCAATTTCGAACTAACGACACCTGACACAAAGCAGGCCAGCCCCTGTCTATAAGTACGGGGGTATTTCCGACCTAGCTCCTCACCCACCGCCGTTTCCTCAAGATGAAGCTTTTGGCTGCCCTCATCGCCGGACTTTTCGCCGCTTCGGCTGTTTCGGCAAGCGTCAAGAATGACCACGAAATTGAGCTTGTGCGCCGCAAGATGTTTATCAAGGATGACAACGAGCTCGACATCAAGGCTCTCTCGCGTCACTACAAGGCCATGAATAGCAAGTACAAGAGCATGATGCGCAACTATCACCATCACACTGGTAAGCAGCATCCTTTCCTGCGCTTCCTTTCGGACCTGCTGGATAGCGACGACGACAACAACAACAACAAGGACAAGCGTAGTGCGACAAACCTGCTGCTGCAGGATGTTATGCAGGAGCAGCTGTGGGCTGGTCAAGTCACGTTTGGTGGCCAATCCTTCCTGATTGACTTTGACACGGGCTCGGCGGATGTGATTGTGAACCCGGGTGCGTACGACCCGCGCAAGTCGCAGTCGGCCAAGTCGTCGGGCAAGACCTTCAGGACGTCGTACGGTGATGGTACTACCGCTCAGGGTATGGTGTACACCGACGACTTTAAGATTGGCAGCCTTTCGGCCTCCAATGTGGCAGTGGGTCACTCTGACCAAACGTTCCTCGACCACGAGGGCGGCAATGAGGGTATTGCTGGTATGAGCTTTAGCACTCTGTCGGCTTTCCCTGGTAACTACAAGCCATTCTTCTACTCGCTCATGGAGCAGAAGAGTGTGTCTCACGGTGTCTTCCAGTTCACGCTGAAGAAGGGCAAGGGCTCGACCCTGACGCTGGGTGCGGTTGACACGTCGAAGTACAGCGGTGAACCTGTGTGGTCGAGCGTGAACCCTGAGCAGGGTTTCTGGGCCACGCAGGCTTTTGTGAACGGCGTCAAGATCAACGCGATTGTGGACTCTGGCTCGACGATCATCACCGGCCCGATCGACCAGGTGCGTCAGGTCTTTTCCAAGATGAGTGGCTTGCAGACCTTTTCGCAGCAGGGCCAGCTCTTTGCTACGTTTGACTGCAACTCGCCGCCCGATGTGACTATGAACTTTGCCGGCAAGGACTTTAAGTTCGGCAAGGACCAGGTTGGCTACGGTAAGCAGGGCGGCCGTTGTGTGCTGTCGATCTGTGGTCAGGATCAGCTGCCGATGGATGCCTGGATCGTTGGTGACTCGTTCTTCTTGGGTGCCTCGGTCATCTTTGATATGGAGCAGAACCGCCTTGGCTTTGCGCCCCAGAAGTAAACTCTCTCTGTGATGCGGCCTCTCTTTTTTGTTCGCTGGCGGACCTGATAGGAGAGACCTTACCTTCTCTTGCTCAGACTGTGCTTTATAGCAAGTGTGCTGGCCACTCGTACAATGATGAAAGTGTCGTTCTATTTGTATATCTTAGGGCTGGGAGAGCGCTTGGACGAGATGGGCGCCTTCATTGGTGCCCAAGCGCTGGGATCGGAGCACCTGGCTAATAATAAAAGCAATATCCAACGATTGCTCATAGTTCAGCCTGGGATCGCAATGCGTCAAGTAGCGGCGAGCCAGGTCCTCATCGGATAGCTCCATGCTACCGCCGATGCATTCCGTGACGCCATCGTCGCCTGTCAACTCCAAATGCACACCGCCCAGGCGGCTGTTCATCGATGCGTGGATCTCCATAGCCTTGGTCAGCTCAGCCACCACATCGCTGAACATGCGCGTCTTGACCTTGGGGTTGGAAGGGGAGGCGATCGTATTCCCATGCATCGGATCACAACACCACACAACCGTGCCCGTATGACGAGACGACTGCACCGCCTGAATGTGCGCAGGGAGCAAATCAGCAATTTTACCAGCGCCATAGCGGGAGATGAGCGTCACACGACCCTTCTCCAACGAGGGATTGAGTGCGTCCAGCATCGCCACCAACTCGGTGGGGCTCATAGAGGGACCGACTTTCACACCCACAGGGTTGCGGATCTGCTTGAAGAACTCGACATGCGCGCCGTCCAATTGCCGCGTGCGGTCCCCGATCCAAACCGTGTGAGCACTGAGATCATACGTGCCCTGTGGGGTGTCATGCGTGAGTGCCTGCTCATACTCCAGCATCAGTCCTTCATGCGAAGAAAAGTAGTCGACGGTGTTGAGCACTTGGTTCGGCCCACTGGGGTCGGCGCCCACGGTTTTCATAAAGTCAAGTGCATCGGTAATAGCATCCATGATCCGCGCATATTGCTGCTGCAGCTCCTTGTCTTGTACGTGTTGGAAGTTCCAAGAGTGGGGTGCGTGAAGGTCGGCCATGCCGCTGGACAAGCAGCCACGCACATAGTTTAGGGTCGCGGCGGCATGGAAGTACGCCATGAGCAGGCGTCGAGGATCGGGTGTGCGTTCATCCACGCCAAGGCCGTTGACATTGTCGCCCCGGAAACTCAACACCTCTTTCTTGCTGCCGTCTGGCAGCTCGACCACCTCGGTGGGCTTGCTCCGCGGCTTGGCGTATTGACCCGCAAAACGTCCTACACGCACAACCGGGAGACGCGCACCATAGATAATAATCAGCGACATGAGCAAAGTGATCTTGACCTTAGCTTCGATTTGGTTCGGATTGCAGTAGGAGAATAGCTCGGCACAGTCCCCGCACTGCAGCAGGAACGCCTGGCCCTCTGCCACGGTGGCGAGCTGACTGCGCAGCCGCTCAATCTCAACGGGCGTCACCAGTCCAGGGAGTGTCTCTAGCTTCTCAAGCACATGGCGCAGCGCCTCTTGATCCGGATAGCCAACGTCCTGAGCTATAGGCTTGGACCGCCAAGTGTTTGCCGTCATGGCCCCGGAGAGAGAGGCAATCGCCACGTGGAGGCTCTCCAGCCATGGCCACCACCACCCCGGCTTGGTCGCTGGACGACTGGTACTCGCAATATGCACCGCTCTCTGATACGCAGCGCGTATCCGTGAGCCGTGTGAGTGCATGGGTATCCGCGCAAGCGGATCGTGCAGAGCCGGTGCAAGATGAGACGGACCGGACGCCGTCACCGCCAGCGATGTGCCTGACACACCGCCTGGCTTCGATGGCCACACAGGAAGCTCGCCACCAGCATACCGATGATACCCAACAGCTTGGCCTCTTGAAAGAGAGCGCGCATGAGCTAAATGAGCTGACGGAACAAGTGGCGCAGGTGCAGGCCACGATGGCGGAGCTACGCGCGGGCCTCGCGTACGTGCAAGACAGTTCGTCGGAGCTCATGGTCCAGGCAAGTCGCTTGCTCAGTGAACAGAGTGAGTTGGAGCACCAGCACGAAGAAATTACACTTCGACTGGGCTACTTTTCTGTCCTCCAGCCCGCCACAGCGCTACTGTCCTCGTCCCATACCCATGTGGACACACCCGATTTTCGCAGCACCGTGGACCGACTGCTGCTGGCGCTCAAGTTTATGGATTCTCACCGGCAGTATATGGATGCACGTGTATACCATCTGCGGCTGCTAAATGCGCTACAGCGAGCCATGAGCATCGTACGGCACTCGTTCTCGAAAGCCGGTGCCGAGCTTGTCAACGAGTCGCTGATGCAAATACAAGAAATGCTTCATGTGTGCGACTATGCCACAGAAAGCACCCTTCTTGACCCATCCTCCTCACGCGTGAAAGATCTTTTGTATGACCACTTTGAGCCGCTGCACGCCAAGTTTGCCCAGTACATGGAGGATTTGGCCATGTTGGCCGCCCAGCATGACGAGTTGCAACGCATGTGGCAGGATCTTCGGGCCCAGTGGTGCCAGTGGCGTGTCTCGCTCCTACACAACTGTCTTGTTGCGTGCACCGCGAGTACTGGTAAGTCGACCATGTCGCTGTGCACGCGGCTCGAACAAGTACTCTCAAGTATGGCGCAGTACAGTGAGCAGGAGCAAAGCTTGAGTGCGCGCCTCTTTCCAGGCTCCGTTTCAGATGCGGCGTGGCTCGACAAGGTGTACACGGCGATGTACGAGCGCATCTATGCGTGGCTGGCCCCCCAGTGCACGGCCCTTGATCTTGAGGCACTCGCTGACCTGGCAGCAGTCGTCCAACGTTACCGAAACGAGCCTTGGTGCTCGCCCCTGTATCGTTATATGCTGGAGCGGCTGGAACGCAGTGCGGCCGTCGTGTACAAAAACAAACTGGTGGCCTTTGTGCCATCGCACCAGGACGTGGCGTACCCGTCCATGCTGCGTGAGTGGCAACAAGCGAGCTCGTCGCACGCTTCTGGTACGTCGGAAGAGGCGATATCGGTGTGGTACGCGCCTGTCCGCACGGTGCATACGCTCCTCGAGGTTTTGCGCCCGCACCTTCCGCCGGCCGACTTAGCAAGCTGGACCTACAAAACCGCACATATGGGACAGCAAAAAGTGCAAGAGGCATCCAACGCAATGCGGGCAGAGAAGCTGGGCAGTGATGAAGGAGACGTGGGCGATGCGTTGCTCTTCCAGCTGCAGCACTTGTGGATCCTCCGCACGCATGTGCAGCAGATGTACGAGATGGTGGGCGATGTGGATACACCGGCCCCCGCGACCAAAAGCGCTACCTCCTCAGCGCTATGGTTCTTTGGCAGCTGGGGCGCTTCATCGAGTCAGTCGCCTTCCCTGTCTACGCTCAAGAAGGTCCTGGAGGCAGCTATCACAGCCACCATCAACGACGTGGGCACATTCCTCGGCGCGAGCCTCACATTGCCGCTCAAGATCTTTTTGCAGCAAACTGGTGCCACACGTGAAAAAGCAGAGGCGGCATGGACCACATTCCAACAAAGTGTCGATGCAAACGTGGACGACATGCGTGCCAAGCTACCGCTCTACGTTGATCGCCAGCAGGTGGAGGCCATCGTTGAGGCCACACTGCGTACGCTGCGTACCACGTACGAGGCCTTTCTCGCACGCTGGCAAGCCTTCCTTGCCGAGGTATCGTCAGAGGAAGCCGCGGCGCGGTGCAGCGAACTCCCCTCGCCTGAGCAGTTGGGCACCCAACTTCGCGAAAAGTTGTTGACGGGGCCGTCATAGGCTATGTACATGTCATGCATCTTCGTGTTCTTGCTTGGTGGAGACTGACTTCTTCGACGGTTCACCCTCCGGGATAGGCGAGGGGGACGCCTTGCGCTTGAGGCTCGCTGCCTCGCTCGTGCCCTCAGCAGCGGACACATCGGTGGCATGGGCGGTGGCTGGCTCGGCTGGTACCGCGCTGGCTGCTGCTGCTGCTGCCACAGCCTGGACACTGTCCGACATGGACTTGGCCGAGTAGTAGCAGCTCGCATGGTAATAGAGGCCATCCACTAGCACCGCATTGCGCCAAATCCACTCTTCCACATCCTCGCTCCATTCACTTTGGAACTTTTCTTGGCAAATACGGCACGGGCGCGCAGCCACATCCGCATCGAGGGGTACCGAGACGTACGACGATGCCACCTTTTCGCGCAGAGCCCGCTCCTGCGCCGGTTCATCCAGGTCAAACGCATCGGCGTCCTTGGTCGCCTCGTGCATATCGTCATCAAAGCCGCTGCGAATCCACCGCGGGATGGGGTCAAACCAAGCACGGCTCTGGCCACGCGTCACACTGGCACGCGCGCGCCTATTTTGCGTAAAGTGCCAATCCAAATGGTCGTCCAGACCATGCTTGCCGGCCTCGCCATCAGGATACCGGTTCGCACACTGGCGGCACGGGAGTGGGAGGTGGTCTCGGATCAGCAGCTCCAGCTCCGCTGACGATCGTGACAGGTCCAGCGTCGTCATGCGGACCTCCAGCGACATAATATAGTCTGTGTACAATTGGTCTTGGCTTGCAGCCTTGGGCGCGGCCGCTGGGGCACTCGCCCCGACTGGCGTGGACCCAGGCGCTGCTGACGGAAGCAGACCCGCCTTCATAAGGTTCGCAATCAGCTCAGACGCTGATGCAGGACCTGCCGCCCCAGGTGCTGGCGCAGGAGCACTGGCCTCGGACGAAGGGGGCGGCGCCGTGGACGCCGGACGTGATAAGGCGTCCAACTGCTTTTGCACGTCGCTCAGCACTTCCGGCGACGTGGTCGTGCCACTGATCCGCTCTTTGAGCTCCCGCAGTGTCTCAATTTGTTCCTGGATAGCGGTATCATTGGGACTGTGCGCCATGGCCTGCGTCTTTAGTGCCAACATGCGCTCGATGTTCGCCACCACCTGCGCTTGGGTGGGGCCTGTCGAGCGTACAGGAGCTCCCTGGCTGCCAAACAAAGAGCGCTCAATCACCTGCTGTGCATTCTCTCCAAACAGTGGACGGCCAGCAGGTCCAGCGTCACGCCAAGTGGCCCACAGTTCCTCCATACGTCGTCTCGTAGGTTGATCCACGACACGATACGATTCCATGAACAATGTCACGATACGAGGACTCCAAAGCTCGGGGTATGGAGAACCAATGTTTTTGCAGATAGAGTCAATTAGGTATAGTGCCGGGAGCCGATGCGGCGGCGCGGCCTGCAAGGTTAGTGACACACGACCTACCATCAGAATGTGTTCATCCAAGGTTTTCGCCACAACAGTGGACATTCTCTGAGCATTTTCTTGAGCAATGAGGGTGAGGTTCGTGATAATAGGTTTGGAATTGAAGGTAAGATGGGCAAGATGGCCACGGAACATGGCTTCGAAGGCGGCGGAGTTGGCCATGGACGGGTCCTGACCAGGCATCATCCCATAGCCCTGTCCAGGGGCAGGCGCGCCACCACCATAGTTGCTCATGCCATAACCAGACCCATAGCCGTAGCCGCCTCCGTACGCATACCCATCCATCCCCATTCGTTGCCCGCCAGGGGCGCCACCATAAGAGTATACATTGGGATACATCACAAAGTGAGAATACCTGCACAAACTACGTGTAAGGAAGGACAAGAAGCAGGACGTCAGCGACGACACTGCTTGGGGTCCGCACGGGTATTCAGTGCAAGAGACTCCAGCACAACGGCTGCGTCAGTGCGCGGTCAAGCGACGTGGCGGGCGTGCGGGTGGCTACCACGTTGACCAAGGCCACGTGGGTAGGTAGCACGTGCCCCAAGAAAAACTATGAAGATCACGTGGATATAGTCCCAGGAGCGCACGCTACAATTCCACGGCCGGCGCGACTCCTTCTCCTACCCACCTCGGAGGCTGTACCAGGTGTGTGTCCGCGCGGCATTTAGCTCTTGGAAGACAGCATACTAACACCGATTCAGAGTAATCTGCGATGCTTACCATCTACAAGGACCTGGATCTCGACATTCCCGAGGACGTGACCGTCCAGATCGACTCGCGTATCATCACCGTCAAGGGCCCTCGCGGTGAGCTGCAGAAGGTATGTGACTTTCGCTCGTCGCGATGCTAACCTTAGAACCTGCGCCACATGGCCATGGACATCCGTCTCGTTACCGGACCCAAGGGCTCGAAGCTCAAGTTCATTGTGTGGCACGGTGGCCGCAAGCACCTGGCTTGCCTCCGTACCGCCAAGGCCGCCGTGGCCAACATGATCAAGGGTGTGACCGTTGGCTTCCAGTACAAGATGCGTGCTGTGTACGCCCATTTCCCTATCAACCTGATCATTGCTGGTGACAACAAGAGCGTGGAGATCCGGAACTTCCTGGGTGAGAAGCGCGTTCGTAAGGTCGTCATGAAGGAGGGTGTGACCATCTCCGACGACAAGGCCCAGAAGGACCAAGTCCTCGTTGAGGGTGTACGTACACCGTGCTTGATCACTAACATACAGAATGACATTGATGCCGTCTCGCAGAGCGCTGCGCTGCTCCACGGTGTGACTCTGGTCCGGAACAAGGATATCCGCAAGTTGTACGTATCGCTACATGATCGGAATGAGCTAACACATTAGCCTTGATGGTATCTACTGCACTGCCAAGACCTCGATCGTCCAGGTTGAGGCTTAAAAAAGTACCCTGTATAGAGGGTCGCATGACACGCTGTATACAGGAATGTATCCTTGTTCACCCTATTGATAAGATGCGAGCCATACAGCGTTGATAGTGTTTCGAGTACGGAAGCATACGGCATCTATGAGGATCTGTCGCTGTAGGCAGAAGGGTCGCGTGCCGACATATGGCCATGCCAAGTCGCCCAAGGACAAAGTGGACCCATGTCGGTCCAGGCGCAGGCACTAGCAAACGGTTGGTATGGATGTCCTTTTTTGGTCATGCTGGGACTATCCCGCATCTACAAAGAGCCACGAAAGGTAATATAGCATACGGTGCAACTGAAATAGAGCACAAGAGACACATGCAGTGTATCGTACGCCACACCATCCTCAGATCCACGTCTTATCCCCTCATAGACTCCAGCATTTTAGACCAGGCATGATCTTGCACGCCCAGTATATTCAAGACTCTCGAAGTCGTTTAGAGGAAGACAAGATTTAGACAGCCACCGCCTTGGCCGAGGTGCCAGTGCGGAAGCCGTTCTTGGCGCGGCGGGGCACATCCTTGAGGTGGCGCATGCGGCCCGAGCCAGTAGTCTTCCGGCGGATAGCCTTCTGGCCCCACTGGTAGTTCCGGGTCTTGGCCGAAGGGTAACCGCACGCAGCGCAAGCTAGTTGGGTCAGCCACCTAGAAAGGGTACGTACTCTTCTTTTGACGGTGGAAAGCACGACGGTTGCAACGACGACAAATCGTGTGCGTCTTGGTGCTGTATTGTGTAAGTAACTGTTCACAAAAGAGCATGTCCCGACAATCGCTTAGGACATGACTCCTGCCGTTTGTAATACATACTGGCGCTTACCCATAGACGTCGTACCCTTCGTCATCTAGTAAGTGTTAGCAATCCATTCATAAAAGATGTACCATCCACCCTGCTGTGTGTATAGGCTATGTGCACATCATAGCACGAGTGGATGGTAATGCATCCACATACCTTTGGTTATAGACACTTGATGGTGAGGAGCAGAAGCCGGCGCTTCCTAGTTGATCTAGAGCGCCCGTGGCAGCGGCCGTCCAAAACTATAGAGGTCACGTGTATGAAAATCGAATCGAGTGTCGGCCGAAGGCACCCCATTCACCGCTGTAGGCAATGGCAGAGAAATCGAGCGCTACTTCCCCTCGTCAAGCCACTAAGCTTAGCATGTACGTGTCTCACGCAGGGTAGCAGGATGCTTCAGCTCTTTAAGAATGAAGCTCTTGTGTGCCCTTGTTTCGTATGGATCAGTGCTAACATTTTCCAGACCATGGCTCCGCAGACGAAGACCAAGAAGTCCAGCCAGGACAACATTAACTCGAAGCTTCAGCTCGTCATGAAGTCGGGTAAGGTGTCTCTGGGTCTCAAGAGCGCCCTCAAGAACATGCGCAGTGGCAAGGCCAAGCTCGTTCTTATCTCGGCTAACACTCCTCCCCTGCGCAAGTCGGAGGTTGAGTACTACGCCATGCTTTCGAAGACGGCTGTGCACCACTACCAGGGCTCGAACATTGCTCTCGGTACTGCTGCTGGTAAGCTCTTCCGTGTTGGGTACGTTGAATCGTAAGTCCTTGGTACCAGTACTGGTCCATTCGCGAATGGACTGGCAAACCTGGCACCGCGGGCCGTGACTGCTTTGAACCATACTAACCTTACAGTGTCCTCACTGTGATTGACGCCGGTGACAGTGACCTGCTCACCTCGGTTTCGGCCTAAAAAGTGGCACTTCTTGCCCACCATGATTGATACGTCTGTCTCTCTGGATATAGAGATGTACTATCATGTTTTATTGCTACTCTAGTTCCGATGTGTACGCCTAAAACAATCTAGGTGCTAGATGGTGCATCACTTCCTACTTATGATCGCCGAACACTCCATAACCCTGATAGATTGTTAAGGGTTGTGGAATGCAGCCGACACTGCTTGGTTGGTTCATAGAGGGTGGGTGAGGAGACTATGCAAGCTTCGCTATGTGGTCGGCATTCGTTCGATGCATCACGTTGCTTTCTCCGACATGGGTGTATCAACGTCCATGCATATGGGGCGAGGATGTTTGGCAACAGGGCGAAGCTGAGCAAGTGACATCCAAGAAGTGTGGGAAGACTTTGCATCAGAGTTCATTGTAATAGGACGTGCCACCGCATTGTCAGTGAGCGGCAAACGCGGAGGAAGGGTGCCTTGGTAATTGAGGGATGTGTCCTGGACAGAATGGAGAGACATGGGTGTCACCGGTATACTGTCGTCGTCGTCGTCATCGCGGTTCATTGTTCGAGAAGGCGTGGAGAAAATAGAGGCACCAGAGTCATGCGAGCGCACCGAGTCGCCGTCTTCATCGCTAGAGCAGGTCTCCATTCGGTATAATGGCTTAGTATTCGCCATGGCCTTCTTGATTTCAATGCGCTTACGGAACCAGTCCGTGGCAATGGTAGACGCCTCCCCATAGTAGGAATAGGAGTACTTCTTGATCAAAATCATAGACAAATCGTTCAAGTTTTCCATCATATGCTGATGGATCTGGCTTGCAGCGCCAGAAGCCATAGAGCCTGGGTTGGAAGAGTTGGGGCGAGGATCGCGGCAGATATGACGGGCCAAGAGCATGGCTCCCGCGGCCAAGGCCGACGGCAGAATGGGGATAAACCGCTCGTGGAACAGAGTCACCTCGAGCAAAAACCTTGCTACGCTGTGAGTAACAGGGTTCGAAGGCGGTGCACACGAGTACTCATGCCGAAGCCAGCTTTCAGCAGTGGGATGGCCTAGGTTCCAGCCCAGCGTGGAAAGAACATGGCCCTCCATTTGGGTGAACGCACTAGGATCGTACGCATTGCAGCACATTTGGCTAAGCTCCATCACAGTGGGGACACGGTCTTTCGAGTCCTCAAATTTGGCAGCAATCAAGAGTGCAGCGCAACCAACAAGCTGATAGTGACGCTTGTATACAATGCGCTTAGAAACATATCGGTCCACGAGATTCATGGTCAGGTAGAGCGTCTCAGGACGAAGACGGAAGGACTGATGGATCTCAATCAAGAAATCAACAAGATAGGGACGCATAAACCAGTGCAGCTCGGGCTGAACGTTCATCAGCTCGATGTTGGGCATGGTCTGCTTCTCCAACTCATGCATGTACTCAAAGTTTTCCTGCTGGTATTCCAGCTCAAAGAGAATATTGTTGGAAGGTGCACGCGGAGTACGGAGAGGCGCAGGCTTTGGCTTCACGTTGGCATCATTGGTATTGACAGTGTTAAATGGGACAATAGTCGAATGGCGCTGCTTTAGCGAAGAAAGCGGTGCGTGTACAGCAGTAGGTGCGCCTGTGGTGGGCTTCATCGTAACAGGGTTGGAAGGAGCTGCAACCTCTTGCGAGGACGAAGGCCAGCCATAGAAGCTGTGACGGTTCAAATGAGGTTGTATGCTTGGGATACGTGGAAATACCGACATGATGAAGTATGAAACTCAAGCGCGCCCAGTACCAATGCAACCAGAACCGCGGACCAAGCCAAAGGGAGCGAATGTAGTAGGTAGGACAGTGGCCTAGTTACAGTAGCAACTGAACGAGGAGGTCTTGATGAACAGCTTGTGGGCTCCCCGCCTCGTTATATTTCTCTGTCAATGCAGGTCAGGAACTCGTCGAGCCCTGATTCCTGTGCCCAGTGCACCCGATGGGACACCGCGGCTGTAAGGACTGTGAGAAATGAGCCCAAGAATGCGGAAGCTCAAGCGTGCGAGCAGGTAAGGGAACATGAATCTCACATGAATGGTCGAATGGGGACATGCAGCTAACTCTGTCAAATGGTTGTTGGACCGCCAATGCGAGTTTGGCTGCATGCCTGGTTCCCTATAACATAAGCGATGTATATCTGGCAGGGGTACCGTGTGGGCGTAAAATGCTTTGCATCAGAGTAGCCCGCAGGGATGTCCTGGGTGACATAGCAGGCCTCCTACATTTGCCGTGCATCAATGCGCAGGGAATGCGGGCGGCTGGTAAATGAGGTTTGCCCAACCTCCAAGAATAGGGCCTGGAAGGGGGGCCAATTTGGAGTATCTGCAAGGAGAGAGCATGCAGAAATTCTGCAGGTCATGTGGAGGTGACAAAGACGGCGGCGTCTTGAGCGAGGTAACGTAAGCGAACCCATTTTTTTGTCGGCAGGCCCTTCTTGTCCGCCGTGGGGTCGTGTGCCGTGGCCATGGTCAGTTTCAGCTGTGATGGATGTGGCGATGTAGTCAAAAAGCCAAAGCTTCCGCAACACTACAATAGGTGCTGGTCTCCTTTCACATGTTTGGATTGCAGTGTTCAGTTCCCGACCCCTAAAGAGGCGCACTCATCCTGCATTACGGAGGATGAGAAATATCAAAAGAGGTACGCACTGACCTGCCGTGGAAACTGACAAGACAAGCCTGTATAAAGGTAAAAAGATGGTATGTGATCGACTTATCAGAATTTAACAAACGTAGTTGCATAAGCCTCAGGAAGTGCCGAACAAATCAGTCGTGGAAAACGTCAAACCAGCCCGCCAAGAACCTCAAGAGCAGACTGCCGCGCCCAGCGAGAAACGGAAAGAAAACAAGAGGATGGCTTCTGATGAATCGAAAAAGAAAACAAAGAAGCAAAAGCTAGAGAAAGATACCCACGAAAAGCAAGCCAGTACCCTCAAGAAGACGGTGACTCTGGAAACAGTTCAGAGTGTGGTGGCAGAACTCTCCAAGCACAATGACAAGGTGGCTTTGACGGACGTGATTGAAAAGATCGCATCTCAATATCACTTGAATGCCAAGGATGTCAAGTCACGCCTGCTTAAAAAGATGTATGTATCTATTGGTCAGAAAGGAGCCGTGGTTCTCCAGTGATCCTACCGCTGTCCCGTAGAACAACGTAGGTCGTTTTTGTGGAGGTGTTGAGTGGCCAAGGACTGTAGGTCGACAATGACAGCCTCCGATAGGCAAAGAGGGACCTCTGGTTCGGCGCCACCTGGACAAAGGCCTAAAGGAAATGGTGCAAGGACATATAAAGGCACAAAAACGCTAAAGTCTATCCATGATATGGATATGCTGGCCAGTCCCTCAAGAGGATTGGATCATGAAAAGAAGTACGTGATCTAATAGGTTGCTCATACGCAGCTTGACGCATTTTGGTGTTCAAGAGCAGTTTTGGGAGTACATTCAGAAGCAGATTCATGCGTATAATTGCCAGTATCCATCTGTCATGACCCTGTTTGAGAGACCAACGATCACAGTGCTGCCAGGCACACCCGAACACCTGCTTCCGCCGAAACCGCCGACATGGCATGCACAGGCCAAAGACTGTTTGGACGGAATATTGCTTTCCGTTCGTAAACTTCGCGAAGGATTGGTCGCTAGCCAACGAAAAGACGGATTGGTATCCCAAGGTGTGTTGGTCTCTACTAACCTCTGTGTATGAATTCTCTGTTCTCTTGTCTATACTATGTATGGATATGCAGCAACTGAGATTGTCGCTCTCAAAACTGGTGGAATACGTATATCTTGACGCAGAGTACGTGATGTATGCGAATTGGAACGGCCCCACCTATGTGGGAATGATACAACAACTGGTTCAGGATGGGATGCAGCCATCGGATACATTCCTTGACAAATCACTTTCCTCTCGTTCCGTCTTCACCAGTTTATGGCTGTTGGAATCGCTCACGTCTGAGCGGCCAGGGCATTTGCAAGACTACCTGCAACGACGAAGCTTGATATTGCAACGACAAGACGACCAATTCTACCTTATCGATACGAAACACCTCCAACTTGTCCACAAGGCCTATTTAGCAGTCGCGCGGTCCTCCTACGTCGATCTGCTAACCATCCTCAAGGATGCATCCCCAGAAAACTATTGGCCGAGGTTGCTCGCGCTGCTACTCTGTCCAAATCTTCGACATCAAGTATTCAAAATCATGCATAAAGCTTATTTACAAATCCCCATCAGGAAATCCATGGTGAATCTCGTGGGCCAGGCGTCGTCAGAGCCTGTTGTGGCTCGAAATCAATCAAGTATCGACTGGCTTGATTCTATGGTGTTTCTCAACGACAGTACTTCTTCAGATACTCAAGTTCTCTGGTGGATGGGTTCAGGATTGAAGCACAAGCACTGGTCGGAGACCGTGGCTTTTGTCGCACCCCGACTGCGTGGCGCCGCTGACGCGCACGTCCTGGCGTGGCGCCCCTGATTATATCAGCCAAGACAAGATACCCCAGATGGAGAAACTTCATAGAAAGCAACCGAAGGACCCTCACGTGGTAGGACCAGGACTGGCCTCCACAGACCACCTACGTATCTCCCTTCGAACCACATCCGCACTATGTCGGCTTGGGACCAGACGGTTGTTATCGGACGCAAGGCGCGTCCTGCAGGTAGCTCGAGCAGTGGACCTCGTGGACCCACGGCTCTTGAGCGTGCAAAGCAGGTCGGTGCTGTGACTGCGCTGGACCGCAAGAGTACGTGATTTGGGGAAAGGAACTGACGTGGCAACAGCTGCGGCCGGCCACAACAAGGCTCATCAAGGAACGGACCACCAGCGCATTGCCAAGCTGGATCGCGAGGATGATGTGGCCCCGCCGCCCAAGGTCTCCGCCTCTGTCGGCAAGATTATCGGTCAGTCTCGTCAGGCCAAGGGCATGACCCAAAAAGACCTGGCTGTGAAAATCAACGAAAAGCCTTCTGTCATTCAAGAATACGAGAGCGGTAAGGCTATTCCTAGCCCTCAGATTCTTGCAAAGATGGAGCGCAACCTTGGAGTGAAGCTGCGCGGTACGTACAGCGAGTGGCAAACTAACAATACAGGAAAGGACATTGGTGCTACTGTATGTGTATGATGAAAACTAACCGTGTAGCTTGGTGGCCCGAAAAAGTAATAGACCTAGTGTTTGCAGGTATTAAAATAACTATGAGTGTATGTGATGGTTATGGCGGTGGTGTGTCTATAACTGTGCTTGTAGGTGATGCGCAAACGACGGCTTCTTCGTTCGAAGGGGAAGTCACGACGGGTGGAACTGGTTCCGACGTCTCCTCCGACGAACCACACATGAGAGGAGGACTTGCAGGGGGAGGGGAAAGAGCGACTTGCTTTTCAAACAAGGAGGGTGGCAAAGAGGGACTGGTCATAGCTGTGGGTGACATGACAGTGTCTGGTGAGCCTCCGGGGAACCAAGCGCCTGCGTTGGATGTCCCCCCTTTGACCTGCGATGAGTTGCTCTCGCTGCTACTGTCGAACGAGTTTGATGTGCTTGTGCGGGAGTTTGCTCGTTTAAATTTGGACACAGCATGTGCCACGGTGAACAGGCTAGTAATCCGGCACACAGCGCATTGCACATCTTCGTCGGTGATAGAGCTGTGTGAGGCTCCGAGCTCAGCAAAGCTAGGCACTGGATGGGTACCGTTTTGTGTGACCCAGGGATGTTCAAGGACAGCGTCAGCCGTGATGCGTTTCGATGCGTCTTTGTTGAGCATTTGATGCAAAAGGTCTAAGCAATCCGTACTCAGATTTGAATCATAAACGGGCTCTTCATTCACAATAGATGCGTACAAATCCAAAATACCGGATTTGTCGAAGGGCAGGCGACCCATGAGGAAGCAGTACAAGGTAACACCACAAGCCCAAACGTCATCTGTGTATCCATGTGAAGAAGCGTTACCTGCGCGGCATAATTGCGGGCTCATGAAAGCAGGCGTTCCAGCCGTACCAAATACCACATCGTCGCCTGGCTTTACGAACATTTCGGAGACACCAAAGTCAGTGATTTTGCATTCACCCTTAGCATGCGTGAGTAGGATATTGTCCGGCTTGATGTCTCTATGGGCAATTCCCAAAAAATGAAGGTAGGCTACGCCGCACATAATTTGGCGGAAATAGTGACGAGCTTGGTCCTCCGACAAAGGCGTGTTCTGCTGTCCTGGCTTGACAGGATAAACAACACCACCAGCGCAGTACTCGAATACGAGATAGAGATGGTCGGTATTTGGGTCATCCAAAGCGTCGTATAAGCGTAGAATATTTGGATGATGAAGTTTCTTCATGATGGCGACTTCGGTGCGTACCAAACTCAATGGATCATTCTCGTCGTTGAGTTGTGATAACGTTTGGAGTTGTTTGCGCAGTTCCATCAGGCGCTGTCGCCTCATTCGACGTTTGTCGAATTCTTTGATGGCATAAAAGCGCGTTTCGTCATTGGTTTCACCGAGGTGTACGAGCGCAAAGGATCCTTTTCCGATATCTTTGAGCAAATGATATTGGTTGATCTTTCTTGAACCATCTTTGAGTTGCACAGACAAGGCATGGAAAGATTCACGCACAGTATTCATACTCGCATGATGATGCTCAGAATCGCAAGAGCCTCGGCGGTCTCTCAGCGTCGCATTCGAGTCCAGCGACATGCTAGGCGTAAAGGCGCCGCACGCGTGGATCTACGGTGTTGTAAATCGAGGACCTGTGGAACAAAGAAAACGATGCAATCAGGGCGCACGCAGTTCGGATTGTTACATAATGGGGGGAGCCATGGAGCATGCCTGTCGAGCCAGGCAAACCGTGGCACAAGCTCAGAGGGTACGTGGTGATGTGTTGATGCGTAGATCAAGAGGTCCCAGCTTCAAACATGGGCATCGGACATGTTCCAGGCATCTCTATCGTATGTTTCTTGGTGTGTAATTAACGCGCAGACCGTACCAGGTGATGGTGGCCAAAGCCTATGAGCTATCCAGCGACATGCATGACTGCATTTTTGAGCTGTTGGAAGCCAATATGCGCGCCATGTATGAGCAAGTGGGCATATGGGACCCTGATGCCAAGAGAGCCGAACTCCAACACAAGACATCCCGCTTTCTACTGGTGTTGGATACCCCCACGAAAGACGCTGCGCGTCGGCGCTCGCCGAGAACAGGGTCTCACGCAGTACAACTGCTCGGATTCACCATGTGGCGTTATGACGTCGACGAGACGAACGACGACGACATATCTGCTGACCCCAATGATGATATCGTCGAGGTGACGTACTGGTACGTCGCGACCCCTGACAACAGCTATGAAGTGCAAGTGAATGCAGCGTTCAGGGGGCACAAAATAGGCACGGCGATGCTGACTATATTGGAACAGCTGGCATGGAAAGCCGGCATGCGAAAAGTCGCATTGACCGTCTTTCGTGCCAACGAAGCAGCTCGCGCCTTTTATCGGCGATGCGGCTACACCGTCGACGCAACGTCACCCGACTTTGGACAAGAAGATGTGGATACCCACTATATCATTCTGAGCAAGCCTAGTCCAGTGATTTTACGAGAGAGGGCTCAGGATTCTGTATAAGTAGCAAATACATACTTGAAAAGATTCGGGCGAGGGTGGCTGCTCATGAAGCCGACATAGATGACAAACGGCACCCTGACATGTGAGAAAATAGGATACGCACCATCCGTAGTGAACAACCGTTTTCGCAACATCAACGATGCGGACAATCCGCTCCTGCATTGTGAGATGAACCAACATACCTTGGTATCCTCCGACAACTGCATGGCGAAAGTGGCTGAGAGGGAGCGCGGCGACCGTGCCGCTTACCGCAGCGACGACCACGTGGCTTTGGGGGAAGAGGGCAGCCGGCGACCCACTTTCTTCATCCGCGACAGCATGGCTGGCCAGAATACGTTTGCGTCGTCGTCAGCGCTGCACTTGAGCTTCCCGCCTGCTGCCTCGGGTGTTTTCCATTCGCGCTCCATCACCGGCGTCAAAGTCCATCCTGTGCGTATTTTGTCGGCTAATCTCAGGTGGCTCTCTTCTCGATCTTGGACCACTTCCTCCGCCGCGATGCTTCGCAGCCCCGTGTGATCGGCACGTTGCTTGGTACACGCAGTGAAAACGAGGTGGAAATTCGCAACTGCTTTGCTGTGCCTCATGGTGAAAGCCAGGACCCTTGGCAGATCCACCTGGATGCCGAGCACCACCGCCGGATGCTGGATCTTCACCTGCGTGTGTGCCCCGAAGAGGTTGTACTGGGCTGGTACTCGACCAACCCGGAACTGAATGCGAACAGTGCTCTGATTCAGGACCATTATTCGCGTGAGACAGCGCCGCACCAAGCGATCCACTTGACGCTCAATACCAATGTGGCTGACGAGAAGAATGGCCTAGGCGTGCAATGCTATGTGAGTGCCCTGCTCGGGGCAACATGGAAGGCAGAGGACTGCGTTTTCGTCTCTCTTCCTACGACGCTACTCACCACAAGCCCAGAGCAAACAGCGCTGCGTTTCCTCAGCCAGGAGAAGCGCGAGATGCTGACGGACCTCGATGCGCTCAAGGCATCGCTGGAGCAAGTACAGGCGCAGCTGGAACGTGTGCTTACATATGTGCGCAAGGTGCTCTCTGGCGAGCTGGAGGGCGACAAGGCGGTCGGCAGGTACCTCAGCGATACCATCAGCGTGGTGCCGGTGGGTCTGAAGGGCGACGAGCTGAGCGCCCTGTTCAACTCCCATCTCCAGGATGTGTTTATGGTGTCGTACCTGGCGAACATGGTCAGCACACAGGCCGACCTGTCGGCGCGCCTCGCGCTGCTGCAATAGATCTCGCATGTACAACAAAAATAGAAAAAGCGACTATTCCTCGCCCACAGCAGGGTCGTCCAGGCGCACAAAGGCCGCAAAGAACTTGTCGCCAGCATTGCGCTCGACCTTGCGACCCTCTTCTGTACTGTACATGACCGCATCTACGCATGGATCGTTGGCCAGCATGGGATCGTCGTCGGGAATACGCTGGAACAAGGGAAAGGCCGTCAAATGCTTGACCATCCACTCGTGGAGATCCCGCACATCCGTGACGGTGTACACAATACCGCCTGGTCGGAGTACATAAGCGTATTCCGCGAGCAATGTGGGTCTGCGTGAGAAAAGTTTGTACGTACGAGATAATGCGCGCCTTGTGTTTGCGCGCCTTGAAGTGAGGGTCGGGGAAAAGGAAAAAGATCTTGCTCAGCTGGCCTTGCTCGAAAAAGTTGGGCATAAACTTCATAGCATTGGTGCGGATAACGCTAATGTTCTGGTAGCCGCCCGCCACATGACCCGCCTCGCGGACCATGCGCTCATTCTGGCGACGCTCCTCCGAATCCTCATCGTTGGCTTCATCCTCCCCCTCTGGCTCCGCTTCGACACTGGATTCCGTCGCATCCTTTGAAGCCCCTTGCTTGTGTGCTAGGCGCAGCGCGTGAATCTTGTCGTGGACATATTGGGTCACCTGTGTGCGAATCTCCATACCAAGAATCAAGGTGTCGGGGAAGAGGGGAGCGAGGCGCATCAGAAGACCGCCAAAGCCGCATCCCACATCAGCGAACTCGACCTTTCTCTTGTCGGGTAGTTCAGTAGCACATAGCTCGGGGTAGTGTACCGACCAGTCCATTTCACTGGGCTGCGCCGGGTACACGAGCGAGTGGTCAGAAAAAGGGTTGGCATGAGCTCGCTGACGGTACCAGCGCTTCTGAGGAATCACTACCTTTCCAGCCACAGCATTAGGGTGCTGCGCCTCTTGCTCTCGCAGCACTTGCGACGACGTATCACGCGCAGCGCGCTTTCGCTTGCCCATCGTGGCCGCGCACGAACGGTCACAATCTTGGCAGGGTGCCTGCAGGGACGAGCTCGGCCGAGCCACAGCACGCGCCGCCCGCGGGCGGCCGTCGCCGTCGTCGTGAACGCCGCCATGAGCATGAAGCTTACGCCTGAGATCGCTGCCGGTATGTACTGCGAAAGAGGAATAAGCTCATTCCTTCAGCCAACAAGGAGCGGAAAGAGGAGGCCATCCGCGAGGAGTGGATCAAGGTGATGGAGCTCCGTCTCGTGCATGACGAGCTGCAAAAGTGTCACCGTGCGGAGGGTGAGAACCACTACCAGGTGTGCGCTCCGATCGCCAAGGTGTACAACGACCTCTTGAAGGAGGCCAAGGTATGTGTGGTCACGGTGGGTGGTCGTGCTGACCGCCAGGTGAAGGGGTACCGCACGATCGATGCGTAGATCATCGTAGACCTACCACCAGCCCGATCCGCAGCATGTGTGGACACCCCAGTCGGCAAAGTACGTGGGGCATGCTGTGCAGGAGGGAGGCAGTGCTTGGGAGCCTGTAGTTCGTGTGGTATGCAAGCCTATAGCGGTACAGGTATCTACTATGCGTCAGGTCCCCGGGGGCGTTTGCAGCTCCTCCTGCAACTCTGCCAGCTCCTTTTCCTTGATCTTGTACTGCTTGACAAGTTCAACAATCACATTCGCAAGCTGTGGGTGAGATTAGGTAGCACATACGCCTTCCATGGTCGTCTGAAGCGTCTCCAGTACGTCCTTGACTGTGCGCTCGACTAGCACGCCACCGATCAGACGGAAGCATGTTCGCTCAGGCTCTTTTTTGTACACGTCGGCGAGCGTCGTAATGACCAAGCTAATGTATAAGCCATCAACGGCCGAGAGGGCCTAGACATACCGATGTTCATCTGCGTCGCTCTCAATTTCACTCACTTTCTCAGCGATGGTCTGTAGCTCCGTGCGCCTCTGTTGGATCAGCAGCGAGAGTTCTGTGTGAGAGTAGAGCACGTACCACTCTCCGGCCGCCGCCCTGCCATCGGTCCGTGAAGCCAGCGCGTGCGGCCGCGCGACGAAGCGGCGTGTGCGCATAAATCCACAACGCAAGAGGCCGCGCGTCGATCGCCGCTGCGGTGCACCGAATCGACACGCCACCTTCCTTGGAGCGAGCGAGCCAGCATGGTGGCCCCGTCGTTGACATCTGTCGCTGGTGTGACGGCTCTGCTTGATGAGCAAGACCCCAAGCTGCAGTCGTATGCGCTACAAAAGCTCGACACGCTCGTGGACCGATTCTGGACAGAGCTTGCTGATGTGGTAGCTCGCATTGAGGAGCTGTACGAAGATGAGTCGTTTGCGGATCGGCGACTTGCTGCGCTAGTCGCCTCGAAAGTGTACTTTTATCTGGGCGAATTCGATGACGCACTTAGCTTTGCGCTGGGTGCCGAGGCGTTGTTCGATGTGGACCAGCGCAATGAATATATCGAGACCGTGGTGTCCAAGGCGATTGATCAGTACGTGGCGCAGCGGAGCGATCCACAGGCGGGCACGGTCGACGAGCGCCTGAAGAACATTGTGGATAAAATGATGTCTCAATGTATTCAAAACCGTGAATATCGTCAAGCGCTGGGAATCGCGCTTGAGACCCGTCGCCTAGACGTGATGGAGCATGTGTTTGATCTGACGCACGACAAGGCACTGCTGACGTACGTGCTGGAGATGGTGATGAGTGTCATTGCGGATCCAGAGGCACGCCGCGATGTGCTGAACCTGCTCGTTCGCCTTTTCCAGTCGCTGGACGAGCCGGACTACTTCTCCACGGCGCAGTGCTACGTCTATCTAAACGAGCCGCAGCGGACCGCTGATCTCTTGCGCGCACTTCTTCAGAAAGCGGACAAGGACGAGGAGTCGCGCTTGATTGCCTACCAGACGGCCTTCGACCTGGTGGATGGAGCCACGCAGGAGTTCCTACGGTATGTGCAAGCGGATCTGTCCAAAGGAGAGCAGCTCGACAGCGCCTTTGAGACGACGGCGCGCATCCTCAACGGCCAAGAA
This sequence comes from Malassezia equina, assembly GCA_029542865.1. NCBI lineage: Eukaryota > Fungi > Basidiomycota > Malasseziomycetes > Malasseziales > Malasseziaceae > Malassezia > Malassezia equina. The sequence continues at coordinate 1,187,775 of CP119900.1, forward strand.
ACCATCCGTCTGTACCGCGAGTTTTTACACTCGGCCAACCACGCGGACCTGATGATCCTCAAGGGTACGAAGGATGTGCTTGATGCGCACTACAGCGCCTACCACTCAGCCGTGAGCCTGTCGAATGCCTTTATGCACGCGGGTACGGGCAGCGATCAGTTCCTGCGCGAGAACCTCGACTGGCTGGCGAAGGCGTCCAACTGGAGCAAATTCACGGCCACAGCCGCGCTGGGTGTGTTGCATCGCGGCAGCCTAGAGGAGGGCCTGACGATTCTTCGGCCTTATCTACCCCCTGAGAATGGTGCGTCTTCGAGCAGTGTCTACTCGGAGGGTGGCAGTCTCTTTGCCCTGGGCCTGATCCACGCGAACCATGGCGCGCCGGTGCTGGACCTGCTCACAAAGACGCTGCGCACGAACACGGCGGAGGTCGTGCAGCACGGTGCTGCGCTGGGCCTCGGTGCCGCGGGTATGGCGACAGAGAATGAGGAGGTGTACGAGGAGTTGCGCACTGTGCTGTTTTCAGACTCGGCGGTGAGCGGCGAGGCCGCTGGTTACGGTATGGGCCTGGTGTATCTTGGCACGGGTTCGGAGCAAGCCACGGAAGAGATGCTTCAATATGCGCAAGAGACGCAGCACGAAAAGATCATCCGTGGCCTGGCGGTGGGTATAGCGCTGCTGCATTATGGTCGTGAGTCAGCAGCGGATACGGTCATCGAGCAGCTGCTGGCACACAAGGATGCAACGCTGCGCTACGGTGGTATTTATACCATGGCACTGGCCTATGCTGGCACCGGCCACACCAAGGTTGTCAGCCGTCTCTTGCACATGGCCGTGTCGGATGGCAGTGACGATGTTCGACGCGCCTCTGTCATTGCGCTGGGCTTCCTGCTGTTCCGTACGCCCGAGCACATCCCCGAGATGGTGCAGCTGCTGAGTGAGAGCTACAACCCCCACTTGCGCTACGGAGCGGCTATGGCGCTGGGTATCGCATGTGCGGGCACGGGTCTCGATGCGGCGCTGGATCTGCTTGAGCCTCTGACCAAGGACACGGTCGACTTTGTACGCCAAGGAGCATGCATGGCCTTGGCCATGGTGCTGGTCCAACTCAACGACACTCTGCACCCCCGTGCGCAGACTGTGCGCAAGACGTTCGACCGAATCATCTCGGATAAGCATGAGGAGGCCATGGCCAAGTTTGGTGCGGCACTCGCGCAGGGCCTCATGGATGCGGGCGGTCGCAACGTGACCATTAGCCTGCAGGGTCGTGGCGGCAGCACAAACACGGCGGCCGTGGTGGGAATGGCTCTGTTCACGCAGTACTGGTACTGGTTCCCGATGGCGCACTTTGCCTCGCTGGCATTCACGCCGACCGCGATTGTGGGTGTGACGAGCAATTTGGCGATGCCGGCGCTCGAGCTCGTGTCGCATGCGCGTCCGAGCTTGTTCGCCTACCCCCCTGCTTTGCAAGGCCCGAGTGAGAAGAAGCTGGAGAAGGTCGAGACCGCCGTGTTGAGTACCACGGCCAAGTCGCAGGCGCGGCAGCGTACGAAGGAAAAGAAGAAAGCTCGTCAGGAAGCCATGGACATGGACGCTGAGCCGGAGGCCGCCGCCGAAGCAAGTGCGCCTGCGGAGGAGGCCAAATCGACGGACGCGCCCAAGGACACAGAGGCCCCATCCCCCGAGGCTGACGAGCCAAACGAGGAGCGTTTGCCCAATGGGTCGCGCGTGACGCCGTTCCAGCTGCGCTACGTGACATTCCCTGCCGACGCGCGCTATGTGCCTGTGCGCCCCATTGCGGGCTTGGCTGTGCGCCCCGTGCAGGCCGACGCAGCGAGTGCACGCCAGCTGGATCTCTCCGTGACGGGCGGCCGTGGTGGTATTCTGCTACTGAAGGATCGGGATCCCAGCGCGCCGTTTGTGCCCGCCAAGGCGCCCAAGGTCGACGACGCCTCTGCCAACTCGATGGACCACGAAGCGGCCGCCAAGGTCGTTGGTGAGTCTCGGGACTCGGAGGCGGATAAGGGCCCCATGGGTGTCGATGACGCAGCGCCCGCCCCTGCTGCCGCAGGGCCGTCCGAGGATGTGGACATGGACGAGCAGGCGCATTAAACCGTAGCAACATAGGTAAGCGGCACGGGCTGGTCTCTCCAACCTCCACCGCGGAAATCGGCCGATTTGGCCACCGTCTCCCGTCATGGCATCGAGCGCGCGCTCGCTGCTGGTTGTCGGCGGCAATGGCTTTGTCGGTATGTGACTGCATCTCACGCATAGGTTCGGCAGTATGTAAGCAGGCCCTTTCTCGTGGCTGGAGCGTGACCAGCATTAGCGGGAGTGGGCGTCCTTTCCGCACACCGCGGGGCCACGCACCCGCATGGACGACGTCGGATCACATGCAGTGGCGCCAGGCCAACGCCTTCGAGCCGGATACCTACCGTGATCTCGCAGCCGAAGCCACCGCGGTGGTTCACACGATTGGCATTCTAATGGAGTCTGACTACAAGGGCCAGGGCAGCTCCCTGAAAGGCGTTTGGGATGGCCTTGCCAAGGGCTGGGGTCTTTCTACCAACACGAACCCCCTGGTACCGGAGAAGGAACGTATTTCTTATGAGCGTTTGAACCGCGATGCAGCGCTCACTGTGGCCCACACGGTCAAGGAGGTCCAGGCGTCGCAGCAGCACACGCATGTGCCCTTCGTGTATCTGTCCGCGGCGGACATTATGCGCCCGCTGATCTCGGCGCGTTACACAGCCACCAAGTACGAGGCCGAGCAGCAGATTGCGCGTCTCGCTGACGACGTGCTGCGGCCCATATTCATGCGCCCTGGCCTTATGTACCACCCCCACAACCGGCCATGGTCGACGGTGCCCGCTACTATGATTGACCTATCGAACCATGCGCACCGCCTGCACCGGCAATGGCGCCTGCCCTTCCCGGCCCCCGCGGACTTGCTGCGTAGCCGTATGGTGCCGGCAGCGCTTCACCCCTTGGCGGGGGCATTGACGACGCCTGCACTCCATGTCGATACAGTGGCGCATGCTATTTGCGAGGCGATCGAACACCCGGAGATTCAAGGCGCGCAGGATACACAGGCCATCCGCCAGCTCGCAGGTTGGCCCGCCGAAGCGACGCCGTAGCCGATGCCATAGCGACACGGTTTGTCAGCAGCACGTAACTCGTGGCGGTGGAGGCGCTGGACGAACCGGCCCCAACCCGACAACACGTCCGTGTGGACGGTCACCTGCCTGCCATGTCTTTGTGGTCTGGATTCACCCTGTACGTATATCAAACGTAACACAACAGCTACGTGTCAAAGGGTATGCCCGTGTATTTCTCTGACCGATGCAGACGCGTATACTCTATTACCGAATCGAAGCGAGCCTGGACGCCAGGCCGAAAAGCTGGTGATCAACCGGCAGTCCAATGCCCTGGAGCTGCAGCGTACGTACTCTTCTCTCACCGAAGCGGTCGTGCTAGGTGATGAACCGCCCAAGCATGACAAGCAGTTCATTGTGCATGGCGTGCTTGGCATCATTTCGCTGCATACAAGTGACTTTTTGGTGGTGATTACGAACCGAAAGCGCGTGGCGCACATCCTTGGATCGACCATTTACCTGGCGACGGACTTTCGTATGCTGCCGATCCAGAGCGCAGCGAACCCCTCGCTGCTCTCGCACCCTATCGAGAAGCGCCTGATTACGTTGGTGAAGGAAGCGCTGTACTCGGGCCCGCTCTACTTTAGCTACGACATGGACATCACGAGCAGCATGCAGCGCCAAGTCCAGAATGCGGGCAACGAAAGCACTGTGCCTCTGTGGAAGCGTGCTGATGATCGCTTCTTTTGGAACCGTCACCTTCAGGCGCGCATGATTCAGCACTCGCTGACACATCCCGACCAGGACTTGTCGGGCTTTATCATGCCGGTCATGTTTGGCTTTTTGCAGGTGAAGCTCGCCACGATCCAGGGTCGCTCGTTTGTGCTGGGCCTGATTGCACGCCGCTCGCGCCACCGCGCCGGTACTCGCTACTTTTCGCGCGGTATCAACGAGGAGGGTCAAGTGTCCAACTTTAATGAGACGGAGCAGTTCGTGCTCTTGGATCCCCCCAGCCTGCAGCAGCCGCGTGACGTGGAAGATGTTGAGGGCAAGATTCGTTTGAGCTTTGTGCAGACGCGCGGAAGTGTGCCGGTGTACTGGGCGCAGATCAACAATCTACGGTACAAGCCGGACCTGCTGATCCCTGACGATCCTCGCGTGGCTGCGTCGTTTGCCAAGCACATGCAAGCGCAAGTGACCGCGTACGGAAAGAACTATTTGGTGAACCTCGTTAACCAGAAAGGGTACGAGAAGCCTGTGAAGGAGGCGTTCGAGCAAGCTGTCAAGGTGCTGGACCATCCCCTTATCCAGTACACCTACTTTGACTTTCACAGTGAGTGCAAAGGCATGAGGTTCAACAACGTATCGAAGCTGATCGAGCATCTGCAGCAACAAGGGCTCTCGAGCAGCGACTCGTTCTCGCTGGACACAACCGGTGCGCCGCGCCTGCGCCTGCAGACCTCGGTGGTGCGCACGAACTGCATGGACTGCCTCGACCGCACGAACGTGGTGCAGTCGATGCTGGCACGTTGGGTCCTCAACGAGCAGCTGCGCAGTGTTGGCATTTTGCCGCCGGCGGATATGGCGGAGAACTATGCGAGCTTCCAGCATCTGTTCCGTAACATGTGGGCGGACCACGCGGACGTGATCAGCAAGGCCTACTCGGGCACGGGTGCGCTCAAGACCGACTTTACACGCACAGGCAAGCGCACCTCCGAGGGCGTGCTGCAAGACGGCCTGAACTCGCTGACCCGTTATACCAAGAACAACTTTTTCGATGGCCAGCGCCAGGATGCATTTGACTTGATCACCGGTGCCTGGAATCCCCGGGCGCAAACGCCGTTTGTCGACTCGCGCGCCTGGATGGTGAAGCTGATGCCCTATGTCGTGTATGTGAGCATCTTCTTTGTGATTGCATCACGGTGCTTGCCTGCCGCCGATCCGCTGCGCCCCTACCGTGTCGACACGGGCGTGGTGCCTGTGTTTGAGCTGTTGTGGGTCACGCTCGCCGTGTCGGCGCTCGTGTACATGTGGCAGCATGGCCTTCTGTATGTCGGCTGGCCGACCCTGAACCGTCCCGAGGAGCTGATGTACTACAGTACGTATCATCTACTTACCACAGCCGGCCCTGGCTACTATTCAGGCCTGCGCGGCCGCCGCGGTACGCCCACCGACCCCCGCGTCCAGGACCAGGCGCGGCGGGCCGCGAAGAAGCGCGAATAGATATCACGTGATAGAAAGCCGTCGCTCGTCGCACGTCGCTTGCCGTTGACCCCCATGTTCTGTGCGAGTGCGTACCTGTGTCTGACAACGAGTCTCTGGCGAGGCGCCCAAGGAGCCTGTGGTGTCCAAGAAAAGCGGTCACATTTACGAGAGGCGGCTTATTGAGCAGTATATCGAAGAGCATGGCGTCGACCCTGTGACGAAAGAGTCGCTCACGACCGACGACCTGCTCGCGCTACAGTCTGGTATGTGCTTTGATCTTACCGCAGCGCCCCGCACGGCGTTCCCGCGTCCTCCTTCCCACTCTTCTGTGCCATCACTGTTGAGTGCGCTCCAGAACGAGTACGATGCCATGGTGTTTGAGACATTGGAGCTGCGCAAGCAGTACGATGCTGTGCGCCAAGATTTGGCGCACGCGCTCTATACAAACGATGCAAGCATGCGTGTGATTGCGCGCCTCATGAAAGAGCGCGATGACGCGCGCGAGGCGCTCGCTAGTGTGCACGCGTCGCTGGGCGGCGCGAGTGTTAGTGGCGACGTGGATATGGCGCACGAAGAGGCACCGGCGTCTATGGCTCATACTACGCTGTCCGCCGATGTGGCCGCGGCAATTGATGCCACGGCTGCGCATGAATCCAGCGAGCGCCGCGCGCGCATCAAGCGCGGCGCACCTGCGCCGTACCCGACGCTGGCCACTGCCTCGGAGCTGCACGAGGTGCAAGCGATCTCAGGCTTGCACAGCGCTTCATCACCTGGTATCCAGGCGCTCGATGTGAGTGCGAATGGTGCGCTCCTTCTCACAGGCGGCCTCGACAAGACCGTGCTCGTGCTGGAGCGCGCTACAGAGAAGGTACTGGCCACGCTTCAGGGCCACACGCAGGCTGTGACCGCTGTGGCCTTCTCTGGGCGCAGCAATGCAGTGGCCGGCCCGGAGTCAAGCGAATGTTCGATGCCATCCTACGCTGTCAGTGCGAGTGCCGACAAGACGGCGCGTGTGTGGCGCCACACGGGCGAGACGTACGAATTGCTGCATGTGCTGAAAGGTGCCTCGGCGGAGATCACCGGGGTGGATGTGCACCCTACGCATGCGTTCGTTGGCGTGGCCAGCAGCGATGGCTCATGGGCCCTCTATGCGCTGGACTCGGGCGCGTGCCTCTTGCAAGTGCCGCCGCCTGTGCACGCCAGCGACGATGGCGCCGGCTTTGCGTACACGTCGTTTGCTTTCCACCCCGATGGACAGCTGGCCGCCACCGGCACGGCCGATGGTGCGATTCGCGTGTGGGACGTGAAGTTGGGGCACCAAAGTGCCCTGTTCACCGGTCATGCGGGCGCCGTGCACACGATGCACTTTTCGCCGAATGGCTACCTACTCGCTGCCGCCTCGCGAAACGATGCGCACGTCAAGATCTGGGACTTGCGCAAGCTTGCTGTGGCGCGCACCGTGGAAGCGGTGGCGGGCATTGAGCAGGTGCGCTTCGACCCCACGGCGCAGCTCCTTGCGATTGTCGGTGCCGATGTGCGTGTGATGGGCGGCAAAGCCTTCACGCCCTGCTTTGTCTCGGAGCCATGCTCGTTGCCTGCGACGAGTGTGCAATGGAGTCCTGTGGACGGTGCACTGCTGGTGGCCGGGATGGATCGCGCGGTACACACCTACTTGCCATAGCTACGAGAAGAGTGCCTCCTGGGCGTTGTGGACATAGGCGCGAATCAGCGCAGGATCTTTTTCGCCTTGCGTTTCCACGCCGGAGCTCGTATCGACGCCCCAGGCGTGCGATTGCTGCACAGCCTCTGCCACATTCCCTGGTGTCAGGCCGCCCGCCAAAAGGAACGGCACACGCACATCGCTCGTGGCCAGCAACGGCGCATGCGCCCACGGGAACGCAGCGCCGGTACCGCCACTGGCGCCTCCGCTCGAGGCCGTATCGAACAAAACTGCGTGGTGGAAATTCGGGCGCAACGCCTCGTGCATAGCGCGCGTCTTGTCCGTGCCTGCCTTTGGGTTCACATGGCACACGCGAATCACAAACACGCCTGGCAAGTAGCGGGCCCAGTCCGCCGGCTCGATACGCCCATGCAGCTGAATGGCATCCAGGGCCAATGCGCGGGTCGTCTGCACAATCTCCTCGAGACTTTGGTCGCGGAACACACCCACGACCAGCGGGCGCTGCGCGGCACGCTCCGCGAGGCGATGCGCGTGCCAGGCGAACCACTCATTGGCGTCCACAGGCGCATCCAACGAGGTCGCTCGTGGCTCTGTTGCGTGCACAGCTGCCACAATCGCACGCGCCGCCTCCATCGACACGGTGCGCCGCGTGCCCGGCGCCAAAATCATACCCACAAGGTCGGCGCCCGCTTCGATGGCCGCGCGCGCAGCATCGGGGGTGCAAATGCCACACACTTTCACCACGCCACGCGGCGGCGCCCGCGATGGCAGCGCACGACCCTGCAGCTCCGCGACAAACTGACTCTTATCGCGAGCACGCATAAAGGCCTCGCCCACCAGCACCGCCTGCACGCCCTGCGCGAGGTACGGCTCCACGTCGGCGCGGCCCGTAATACCACTGAGTGCCACAAGGATCACGCCACGCTCCAGCGCCATATGAGCCAGGCGCGTGGTCGTGCCCATATCCACATCAAAGCTGTGCAAGTTGCGGTTGTTCACGCCAATGACCTTGGGCTGGAGCGCCAGTGCACGCTCCATTTCCGCGGCATGGTTCACTTCCACGAGTGGTTCCATGCCCAGGCGCACACTGTACTCGTACAAGCGCCGCAGCGTTGCATCGTCCAGCATGGCCACAATCAGCAGCACCGTATCGGCACCGGCCAGGCGCGCCTCCGCCACCTGGTACTCGTCCACAATAAAGTCCTTCCGCAGAATAGCCGGGCGGCGCGCACAGCGCTCGACGGCACGCCGCGCCATCACCAGGTCCTCTAGCGTGCCTTTGAACCAGGTGGGCTCGGTCAGCACACTGATAACGTGCGCGCCGCCCCGGGCGTACGCCAGCGCCTGCTCAGCCGCATGCGCGTTCGGCGCAAAGTCGCCCTTGCTGGGCGATGCACGCTTGATCTCAGCGAGGATGCCCGGGGCTTTTGCATCGGTGCCGTAAAGCAAACGCGTGGGAAAGTCCACTTGGGGCGGATCGAGGTGCAGCGCTATCGACGCCTCCAGGTCCGCCAGAGAACGACCGGGGATAGCACGCGCCGCTGCCACATCCTCGCGCCGCTGACGGTAAATGCGCTGCAAGATGCTTTCTGTCGGTGCAGCGGCTGTAGGCGCGGCCGTTACGCGCGCGCTCGGATTCGCCGCCCATGTGCCACCGCGCCACTGGAGGAATCGCGCGATCATTTCGCGGCCATGCTCGCTGGAGACACTCTCTGGATGGTACTGCACCGCCTCAATAGCATACGTCTTGTGGCGCACGCCCATAATGACGCCCGTGTGAACGTGCGAGGTGGCTTCGAGGCACTCGGGCATCACGGCAATCTTGGCAGCCAAGCTGTGGTAGCGAGTGCCAATGACCGGCGATGCGAGGCCCGTGTAGAGGCCTCGTCCATCATGCAAAATCTCCGACGTCTTGCCGTGGAAAATTTCACCGGCGCTCTCTACGACACCGCCAAAGTGCACGACGATGCACTGCAAGCCCATGCAAATGCCCAGGATCGGGATGCGCCCCGCAAAGTGCGCAAGGCACGCTTGCGAGATGCCTGCATCCTTTTCAGGGTGCCCAGGACCTGGACTGATCACCAGCTGCTCGGGCTGCAGCGCCTCAATCGTGGCCAGATCCACTTGGTCGTTCCGGAAGATGACGACGTTGGCGCCCGCCTCAACCAGGTACTGCACCACATTGTACGTAAAGCTGTCGTAGTTGTCGATCATCACCGTGACGCCCTGATCCGGTCCCGCATACGGGCTTCGGATCACATTGCGCCCATCGCCGCTCGCCGCCGTCATGCGCGCCCAGAGCCAGGAGGCCTGCGTCTCGTCGCTGACTCCCTCCTATCACGTGCGTCGCGTCGCTCCACCGCGGCCGTGGCGTCGCTACGTCGCTCCCGCTGTGTCGAGCATGTCGCGCGAGTCGCACACGCTGCTCCTCGTACACGATGCCCAATACATCTACGGGAGCATCGGGATCCATGAACCGTTCCAGCAGCCCGATGTGGTACGTTGTATGGCCTCACACCAGGTCGTCGAAGCCCGCGTGGGCCAACTGGCCGACGGCACGTTTCTCGTAGGCGACGCCCTGCGAGACGCCCTTGCCAGCGATGCCAAGCTGGAGGCGTTCTACCCTATTGAGAATGGCGTCGTGGGCAACTGGGATGCGCTCGAAGCCCTGTGGTATGTACAAGTAACTTATCCAGGCGCCATGTTCTGGTGGAGCGATTGGGCGTGCAGCCCGCGGAGAACGCGTACTACCTCATGCTCGCGCTCCCCTCCCCCGTTTCGCGCGACGTGTACGAGCGGGGCGCTCAGCTCTTGTTCGAAACCTTCAACACACCTGCGCTGACGGTCAGCGAGGTGCCCCTGCTCGCTGCGTACGCCGTGGGTGTACTTACCGCGCTGGTCGTTGATATGGGCGCGGAAGAGAGCAGTGCTGTGGCTGTGAACGACTGCATTGTTGTGCCTACCGGCATTGTGGTGTCCAAGCTGGGCACCGTGCACTGCACGTACTGGCTTGCGCACCTTTTGCGCCAGGACACCCGGGTCGCCAACGCGCTCGAACCGGTGGCGCAGGGTGATCTTGATGCGGCCGCTTGGGCCCTTGCGCAGCAGCTTGTCGCTGATCAACTCGTGCTTGTGGACAGCGAGTCGACGCAGCAGGTGGATGAAGACGACGGCGTGCTGGATGTGGCACAAGCGCTGGTCGATGGGCGTGAGCGCATGGTGGTCGAAGAGCACGAGCGCGAGAAGGAAACGGCCGCCAAGCGAGCGCAAGCGGGCGACCATGCGTCTGACACCATTCTTGTGTCTTTCCGTAACGCTGACATTCCTGTACCGCGCGTCGTGCGCGCGCGCTTCCACGAGCCGCTCCTGGCGCCGGCGCTGCTGGAGCGAGTCACGCTGTCGATCCCGGTGCCCCGCGCCGTGCAGCAGGCCCTGCAGGCGCGCCGACTGGGCGGTGAGCCTGCGTGCTTGTCGTTGGTCGACACGGTCGCGCGGGCTGTCGCGCAGGTGCACCCACAGGAGCGCCGCGTCGCTTTGTGGGACAGTTTGGTGTTCACGGGCGCTATAGCGCGTGTGCCGGGCCTTTCCAACGAGCTGCTACGTGCGCTCTCTGCGCACACCGTTATGGAGCTGACCGAGGCCGGCCAGGTGGTCGGCGAGCCGAACCCGGCCCAGCCACAAACCGTGCGTGCGCAGCGCATTCCCGACTACTTTGGCGCGTTCAAGGAGCGCCTCTACCTGGCGCCGTTCCTCGGTGCCACGATCTATGCGAAATTGGTGTTTGGTGACTTGTCTGGACGCAACTACATCACAAAGAAGCAGTACAACGAGGGCGGTCCGGCGGTGGCCTTTGCGATCGGTAGCGTATAGGTTTCTTGGCGAGCTAGGCCGACGACGATACGAGCTCGCTCACTTTGCGCACGAGGCGCTCCGCGTCCTCGGACGTGGCCGCTTCTGCGTACACACGCACGCAATCTTCCGTGCCACTAGGGCGCACAAACGCACGGCCGCTCGGCACAGTGCGCACCAGCTCGTCGATCTGCGCCTGCACATTCGCCGGCGACGTCAAACGGCGCTCTGCATCGGTGGTTTGGAAGACAGTGCGGTCCGGCACCGATACCTTGGCGAGGCGGTTCGGCAAGTCCGTGTAGCTCGCATCCCACGCACGCGCATCCCATCCGCGCGCCGCGAGTATCACAAGCACCAGCAGCATGTCCGACACGGCATCCCCGACCGTTTGGTTGATCAGCACAGCGAGCGTGAGCAGCTCATGCAGCGCTGCTGCCTTGGCGCCATCCGCTTGCTTGGCCGCCATTTCCATTTGCACACTCGCGTGCGGCGAGAAGAGGACGGTGCCGTGCCCGTTCGCCTCAAAGTACACGCCCACATCGTACTGTTCCGCGGCGTGATGCAAGTGCTTGACCCCCGTTTTGGTACACGTGATCGGTACCTTGGCTTGGAGGTACGCCGTAGAGGCCCCGTTGGCGTACGCGGTCTGCACACAACCCAGCTGGAGCGGCAGTTCGGTCGTCTTCACCAGATCCGAGAGGTAGTCCGCGGCTAGACTCGCAATCTTGTCACCATCCAGCAGGTGGAAGCTGGCAGGGTCACTGGCCGGGCCTGTCAGGTAGTAGAACACAATACGGTCTGCATCGCCATCAAACGAGCACAGCAGCGTGCCGGGCTGCACAGCCGACTCGTTCTCATAGCCTTGCGGCAGGCGCTGCTGCGACTTGACATAGTCCGCACCACATCCGTGGTTCAGCTGGCCGCGCTCGCCCACGGCCGTGCGCAGCGCGGTAATGTTGAGCGTGTGGGGCGGCAGCGCAGCAAGCAGTCCTTGCAGGGAGCGCGTACCAACGCCATTCGCGCAGTCGACCACGAGCGGCGGCGCGCGGCGGTCGCCAGCGACTGCCATATAAGCGTTTGCCAACTTCCGGTAGTAGCCCTGCTCGGTCGGCTCGCCAAACGGTCTCGGCGTGTGGCGCGTGTTGATCGACAACACGAGGTAGTGCAGTTGCGGCGTCGTAAGCAAACCACCCTCGGTGCTCGTGGCGCCCAGCGCGTGAAGACCCGCACGGATCGCGTCTACGAGCGCCGGCGACGAGGGCCGCGAGTCCCACGCGTACACGACATGCGGCTGGATCGTAGAATCCAAACCAAATGTGTCGATTATGTGGCGCAACGTCCTAAACAGCTCGTCCTCGGTCGCTGCATTGGCCACGGACGTGCACAGTGGCTCCCACTC